>CM066734.1:92499000-93722333 GCA_033961575.1 Aselliscus stoliczkanus | reverse complement strand
GATGCTAACACATAGAGTAGACATGTAAATAAATGACTGTGCTATAACACACTAAGGAGATGGTAAACTGCCTTTTCAGGTGACTTTATGTTTTGTTTCAGTCATTTTAAATAAACCTGGCTCACCTTGGGATACTCAAGCCAGACCATATGCCACAAAACAAGTCTACAATTGTCACAGTGAAATTGCTTCAGGTCCTTATATTTCCTCTTCACTCTCATCTTGCCTGGTTTCTTGACCTCATTTGGTGCGATTCCTTGGCTCCAGCCTGCCATCTACCTGGTGACCTTGCTTTGAACATATTTTACAGGAGGCCAGATCTATCAGTGGTCTTTAAACTGGAATATGTGCACCTCCAGAAATATGAAAAACTTTCCAAAGGATGTGTGATTAGGGCCAAGGTTTCAATGGAATCAGTTTCCAGATCCTCAACTTTTATGTATATTCCTTCCTAAAACTAATTTTTTTTTTTTTTAAGCTGAGCCATCCTGCCACCTGTCGGCAGCTCAGCGGCAGCTCAGCTCGGGCTGGGCATCGAACTGCTATTGCTCAGAGCTCAGCTTGCACTCTTGAGCAAGCTCTTAACCAACTGAGCCATTCAGCCATCCCTTTTTCTAAAACTAATTTTTACTGAAAGGTTATTGAAAAGGAACAAGCTCTTATTTCTTGCTTCCCCTTTCATTTCTTCCTTTTTACAAAAAAAAAAAAAAAAAAAAAAAAAAAAAAGATATGCTTTTCTCTCTTTTCCACTCTTACCAGAGGTGGATGGCCCCAGGACATAAAGACCTCAAAGATGCCCAGTGAGATGCAAGGTGCCTGGGAATATTTGTGTCTCTCATAGTTTCCAATTCTTTTCTTTAAGCCACAGCGAAAGAGGGTCTAATTGAATTTCTAGTTAATGGATCATTAAAAATACTTTTGATTATTGGGTTGGGTATATATCAGAATTTCAGACAATTGAGAAACATAGCTATAACAAAATAGCTCTCTACCCATGTTGTCATTTACTGAACAAGTTTTTCTATGTTTGCATTTATAAAAACAAACAATGGAATACAAATGATGCTGAACCTTGTCTCATTCTAGCAACACTGAGACATCCACAATTCAATTAAACTACAATTTAATTGAACTAATTAAAACATATACTCCCAGCCATCTTATAAGAATTGCATGTTCAATAAAGGTTTATGTTTTTATTTATCAAAATGTATAATATACTTATGGTTTTAACCAATTGTTTGCTATTAATAATCATAATTCAGTCAATAATACTTTAACATTACAGTTTGATGGCTAATGGGAAAAATTTAACTATAATGTCTATAGATGTATTTTATAGCAGAGATATAAGATGTCTATATACAGTCGTCTATAAGACTTTCAAACATAAACTATATTACATAAAAATAAAATTCTTTGGAGGAAGTGAAATGGAAATATGAGTTCAAAAGAAAAATAAACAAAGATCTGAATGTTCAGCCGGCTAAAGGAGAGTTTATTTGTATATTTTTAAATAGATAATGGTGGATATCAAATTTACTTAGGGTCCATTGGATATATTTTAAAGGGTGATGTAACAATTTTATATAAAAATTTAATATTTACAATATTTTATTTAAAAGGTTGATATTTACAATCCAATGGAAATATGTACTTGAACTATATTATTTACATTTAAAATGTATAAGGGAGTTGGGCCAGCCAAATAGCTCAGTTGGTTGAGCTCGCTCAAGAGTGGGAGCTGAGCTCTGAGCAACAGGAGTTCGATGCCCAGCCTGAGCTGAGCTGCCGCTGAGCTGCCAACAGATGGCAGGAGGACTTAGCTTAAAAAAAAAAAAAATGTATAAGGGGGTGCTAAATTTAAAATGTTTTCTTAACACGTATATGTGAGCAAATTTTGAAGACCATTTTGTATGTAAAAGAAAAAAGGAAACAATACTCATATTCCTCATCTGGTGCTTAATAAATGTATATTAAATAGATGAATGCTGACGCACTTTGTAAATTAAAAAATAACTCTAAAAATGTTAGAGTTAGTGACACAGCACTGTGTCATATCAGTTATCAAAAGAAATTTCATAGATTTAATTCAGGATGAAATGCCGGCACAGGTTCTGCTCCTATGCATGTAGTTCATTATTTTCACTATATTGGACAACCTTCAATAGTCACATGATTTTGCCCTCAGAGTGTGTTGTTAGTAGATAAACTCAACATTAAAATATCTCCCCTAACAAGTACTTTTATACTAGTGGGTACGAATGGAGTGCAATTCCCTTTGGAGTGGAATCTGGCAACACCTACCCAAATTATAAATGCATTTATCCTTTAATTCACAATTGTACATCTAAGATTTTCTTTACAGGTATGCTTGGACTCATGCAAAGTAACTCATTTTATGAAACATTGTATGGTACATCTATACCATAGCATATTATACAGCTGTAAAAAAATTAATGTCTGTAAACTGATAGGAAAATATCTCTGGATATATTGTGAAATGGGAAACAAAATCAAGGTGCTTCATAGTGTTTATGGTATGCAATCATCTGTGCAAGAAAAGCAAGGGAATAAAAATATAGATATTTGTATCTGCTTGGATTGGCATAAGGAAACACTATAGGGTAAAAATAGGATCAATAGGAACAGGAGGCTAGGGATAAGACGGGATAATGACTTTTCAGCATATACCTTTTATATCATTTTGATTTTTGAACTGTGCATTACAATGAACTCAAAAAAATGAAAGGTACCTCCAAAAAAGTTTTTATCAACCACAGTCCAGTGCTGAACCTGATACATTTTAATTAGTTGACTTTATCCAAGAATATTTCCTGAATCAAAACCCAGTATTGAAGTCCCTTGGACATGTTTTCTCTGTATGATTGTGGATGCATATTTTATTGATTTTGCTACAGGAGCTGTAATTGCTAAATTGAAACTCCATGAAATGTGTGCATATACCCCACAGCAGCTTAATTTATTTAATGGTTTTGAGCAATTTACAAAAAGTGACTTTGTTTTTTGTTGTTGTTGTTTGGTTTTTTTTCTTTGGCTAGCTCCCTATAGTTCTCCTTTTCTTTCTCATTTCAATAGTCAATTGAGACTGGTATGTTTCGTTGAGCATACTCAAATGAAGAGCAGAACTGTTTTAATGGCACATTTAGTGCCCATTTGTAATAATGTTTTTAGTCATTAAAATGTACACTAGGGAGATCCATGACAGCAGCACTAACTCATTACAGTCATGCAGAAACTGGGATGAGGAGAAGGAGGTTCAACTCTCTCATACCCTATTCCAATTTTTCACCAGCATTTTGACCTCAACAAGACCTCCATTCCCTTGATCCCTCCATTTTCTACTAGTCCATCCAGCCCCCTCTGGCTTCATTTTCTTCCCTACTGAGCTAGGACTCCATGATGCATCATTTCAACCTCTCTCTTGTCAGTACCTTCAATTTCCTCAGCCCTTTGCCTTTTGCCACATGCCCCCTGCCAACCTCCAATTCAGATTCCTCCAGCAATCCATCTTCTCTATGCCTACATTGAGACTGCCAAGTACAGCTGGAGAGACTCACAAAACCCTACAGATTGGTGCCACTGTAGATTTATGTTTTCTAATCCCAGCTGAATTCTCAACACCATTTCTCAATCTGTCCTGAGTCACAGTTCCCTCAAGGGCTATTCTGAACCCCTTCCCCATTCCCCTTCTTCCTTCATTCTGATGACCTTGCCCCATATTCTGAGAGAAATAAGGCTATCAGTGTGTGGTCCTTCTCCTATCAGACCAAAATGATGATGGGTTCTCTAGACCATAGAGTTAAGGTGGAAAGTAGGATGTGAGACACCACTTATTATAAGACCAATACCTTCTCTGGGAACCATCATGATGCCTCATTAAGAGCCACTGCCTGAAACTCTAGTTTCCTTTCACTCTACCCTCTTTTTTTGCCATTTATTCATTCTCTAATTCACTGCCACCCTGCTTCCACTTCCACCCCTTCACTGAAATTATAGTTCCTTAGATCCCATATGATAGTCAAGATCCTAATTAAATCTAAAGCCTTTACTTAGTTCTTATTTTTATTGACTTCCTTATACATTTGACCGCATTGACCACACCCTCTTCTTAGCCATCATTCTCTCCTTCATTGCCCTCTAGGATAATTCTTGACCAATCCCTGTACCTGACCTCCCTTTCTCCACAATAGCTTAAACAGCTGTGTTTTGTATCACTGCCATCACACTCTAACCCATCAGGCTATCTCATCATCTCATATGGGCTTTATGACTTCCATATTCAGGCTGAACCTGTTCAAGATTGAATTCTGTTCCTTTTCTCAAGACACTGGCTCTTATTTCAAATAATTCTACATACGCAGATAGATATTTCCTCTACACAAAAGCTCAAGCAATTAACAGAAGTCAGTCTCAACATCCTCCCTGTACATTCAATCAGGCATCAAGTTTGTGAGTGTCCTAAATGTCTCTGAAATCCCACTCCTCTCTATCCTCATATTCTTTTTTCAGGACCCTATCATCTCTCACCTGGATGATTGTACAGCAGCGGTAGCTGATGCAGAGTTGACACTCAGTCACCTCATTGTTGAATGAATAAGTGAATGAATAAGCAAACTGGACTAAACCACTTCTCATTATCTCTGATCTATGCTACACATTGCAGCTAGAGTCTTTTCTAAACAACAACTCTATCTGACTATATCTTTTCTCTGCTTAAATTCTTTTAAAGGTTCACAATTATCTGCAGAATAAAATCCAAAATCCTCATGTCTCTAGCTCCTAACTACCAATCTATCTTCATTTCCCATTATCCTCTCATAATAATATATGACACTACATGTAAAGCACTATTCTAAGCTCTTTAAATTGACTATCTCATATAAACCTCACTCTTTACCTATAAAATACACACAATTTATTTTCTCACTTCCCAGACAACAAAATTGAAGCACAGAAAGACCGAATTACTTCCCAGGGTCTTGCACCTAGAAAGTGGCAGGGGTTGGAGTCAAACCCAGTCTACTGCCTCTCAAATCCATGCTCTACAGCCTATGACCATTAACTCACTTGCAGCCTGTGCTACAGACTAAATAAATCACTTTGTATCTGCTAAGCTTCTTAACTACTCCATGACATACTCTTCCAGAGGGCCATTCAAGATTCTAACCAAATTGTCCTTCCCTCACAATTCTGTTAGCCACACTCCAGTTCAACTCTCAGTACTCAAATAGACTTTACCTATACTTGGAAGCCTTCCTGACCTTCCCAGACTTACTGTTCCTCTACTGGATGCCTTCACTAACTTATACATAAGTGTATTATAATCTTTAATACACTGTATTGTGAATATAGGTGTGTCTCTCCACTAGCACGTGAGCTTAGGGAACAAAGACTTTTTCTTACTCATCACAGAATCTAGTGTAATACCTATACATGGTAAGTCCTCAATCAATGCTGAATGAATGAAAGGATGAAGGATGCTTAATAACGGATGATGATGATCAAGTTGCACACAGATACGGCACCTTTCATACCAGTAAATCTCAAAATGGAGCTACCCTAAATTTCAATGAGTAAAAAATATATATCAAACCACTTCAATTTATAAATATTTGCTGAATATTTGCTACAATGTAGAAACCAGGAAATACAAGGGCTCACAGAAGATTCATGGCAGTACCAGATACAGAACAAAAATGTGAATGACATGAAATGATTAATAAGTGAGGAAAAACCTACCCTAAGTCATCATGAGGACTTTTCTCAGTGTATCCAGTACTTTGAGCAATCTATTTATTTGGTTTGTGCTGTGTGCTGCAGTGGAATGAACTATATAACAAAAGGCAAAGGGTACTAACCATGCCTTGAGAACCTTAATGTTTACTACATCGCCTTTTTGTAGCATTTTTCAGTTTTGCAATTACTTTCACATATAACAGCTCACAGATGATGCGATTTCTAGAAATTTTTAGTTAAATTTTGAAAGATTGAATCAAGCTTCTTCAAATTGCAAAAAAAAAAAAAAAAAAAAAAACCATAAAAATGAGGTCCAAAGACATAGATGATTTGCTTGAACCTCATTGCCCCTGAGGTTATCAAGAAATACCCCCATTTTACAGATGAGAAAATTGAGGCTGTAAGAATTTAAATGATTCATCCCATTATCATCACATAGCTAGTTAGTGGCAAAGTCGAGATTTAAATCTTAGTTTTCTGACTCCAAGCCTAGTGTTCTTTCTCCTTTTTATATCAGGTCAGCCAATATCTTGAGAAAACAAATGCTCCAGATCCATCAAATAGTGGCATCAAGTTCAGCTGCTGGAGCAAGGTCCTAGTTAAAAATCACTCTTATTCTCTTTACTGCAAAGTAGAAAGCAGAGTCCATGTGTCTACGTGCAATATATTTTAAATATATGAATTTCACATAACGTACATTTTCTAAAAATGAGAAGCAATAGTATTTTTTGTAATGGGACATTAGCATTAATTAGTACTATTCTATTTCCTAAATAAAACAGGGATTTGTAAAGCTCTTTAAGTACTAGCATTTTATGCTACTATTTTAATTTCAACTGAAGGGCCAATCAGAAATTAAAATAATGAAAGACCATGAACTTCTCTTGGGAAAAAAACAACCAACCAATCACTCCTTATAAAAGGGTCAGATTTTCTCCTGATATGGAAATGATCTTACCTGAAAGTAAGTGTGCATGGATATGGGTACAAAATACTGATGCTGAAGAGACTGCTGTTAGCATGTTCTATGCAACAGACTCAGAATTATAACTTAGAGATAAAGGTCAGTCTCTTATTTTACAGATAAATATAATGCAGTAATTATCACTAGTATTTACAAGTATCAAGTGCCTACTCTGTTCATATTATGCACACAATATCCTTAAGTCTACACTATAGCCATTCTAAATGACTTGTGCCATCTTGAATACACGATGTTCCAATTCCAAACAGAGATCAATACAAACATACTCATTACATTGTTGTTTGTTGGCAGAGTTAAAGGTAAACTGAGTATCCATCACTAGGCAAAATGTCTAAGTAAAATGAAGTAAATGTATACAATGGATATTGGCAGCAGTCAGAATTCACATAATATGAATACAGCAACATGAATATACCTGAAAAATTAAATCTTTGGTTAAAAGATTTAAAGTATTAAACTAAACATAAATACCCACAAAACATACTATATATTTTTAAATATATACAGATAACTAAAATTATGCAAGCGTAGTTTATTAAATATGCAGAATGATTACTAATAAAGCAAGGAAGAGGACTTGAAGAGAGGATGATGGGTCAAAAGGAAAATTATGAAATAAAACAAAAGAGAGTCTTGGTTGGATGAATAGTCACAGTATGCAACAAAATGAGGAGTCTGATCAACTCAATTCTGGGCACCTTAAGTTCTAAAGAAAAGAAGAGAAAAAGGAGAGAATATAAATATATGGGTCTCAACATTCCCCAAATTCTATAATAGGACAAATAATTTCTTTATATATAATAATAAGCCAAATTTTAGTACATGTGTTTTGAAGTAGTTTTATTTCCAGTCTTTATGATCAGACCTTGCATAAAGCATCTCTCATCATAACACAGAGAATGTTATGGCTCTGAAATCTAATTTTAAAAAATTCTACAAAAGACCGCAAAAGTAGGAGAATAAAAACCACAAATGCAAATGCTGCTTTCTAAAATCCAGCAGAAATTTGTGACCATGAACCACAATATGTGAGGATGCATTGCTAAAAGCAAGAAAGCTCAGTTAGAAGTGCTGAATGAAGATGAAGAAAACTGCCTGTGGCTGTAAATTGCAGGCAAAAACCCAGAAAATAGCTTACCTAACTAGGAAAAAATGAACATTTCCTTGTTTAGATCAATAAAAACAGGAAGTGAATACTGGTAGTGAAAACATCCCTTGATAACAAGCAAAAACAGGTAAAAAAGGATTAAGTGAGAAATTACATAAACACAGTTATTTGTTGAAAGCAACAAGTCAAGAGATAGAAGAGAACTGTATGTTATAAGCAGGCCTATAACTGCCAATCTCTACTAGCTGGGGAACAATAAATTCTGGAAGAAATCATATACACAACTCTATGGGTGAATCAAGAATACTGTCCTGGCCTGTATTCTACTCTAAACTCCTGAGAATAGTGTTTCCAAGAAAAAATTCAACACTTTTAAGAATAGAGAATAAACAAGTAATCTATGCAATAGGATCTATGCCAAAATAGTATAAGAAAAAAAAAACAAAGACATTTTTTAAATTATTGACAAAGCAATGCTCAGAAAAATGTGATCTTAGATCTGAGAATTGTAACCAAATATATTGCCCTAAATTTTAAAAGTGTAATAACATAATTACCTATATAAAAGCAAGAAGACAAAACAGAAATGCAACAGTTGAAGGAAGATATGGCAAGACAAAAGAAAAACTTAAATGTGAGTGACAGAACTCAGAAAAAAAGTAAAAAGTGATCACAAAAATGCAGACCACATGGAAAGTAACACAAAAAATAATAGAAACTTCTGGAAAAGAATAATGGACATGGTGGACCAAATTGAAGAAAATAAGCAAAATTAAATAAAAATGAGCAAATGGTTAAAACAGATTAGAAAAAAACTTATGTTTTAAAAAGATAAAAATGACTCAACATATTGATAATGGTGTCTCTGAAGACCTGAACCCTCCAAAAAAAGAAAAAAAGAAAAAAAAACACCACTACATAAATAACATATATCAATTTAATTAAAAACTTCCCAAGAATAAGACTTCAATCTACATATTGAAAAAGCATACCACATCTCAGGAAAATATGAAACAGAGTAATTATATCAAACAGATTCAATTGCAGATGACACTAAGCACTCTAGCTCTCTTAAGAAGAATTTATTGCATGAGGATTACAGCCTTATACAAAAGTTAAAAGGACTAAAGGAGTAGGCTCTAGACTAAACTTTCAGTAATAACTTTCAAAAGACCACCACAAAACTGGCCTATCAGGGAGGCTGCAATTTCTACTGTGATCAAGAAATTAGGAAGTCATAAAGAAGCTGCCTGGTGTGCAGACACTAGTCTGCATACTACCTTTGCCCAGATCCAGAGATCAGAAAGCTTCTTAGTCTATTTGGGTTGCCATAACAAAAATACAGATTCCAAGTCTGGCGGGGGCTCGCTTCCTGGTTCATAGACAGCAGTCTTTCTGCAATCTCCTACATGAAGGAATGATCAAGGGAGCTCCGTAGGGTCTTTTTCATAAGGGCACTATTCTCATTCATGAGGAATCCACACTCATGACCTAATCACTTCCCCAAAACCCCACCTTCAAATACCATTACATTGTGCAGGGATTAATTTTCAACATATGAATTTTGAGGGCACACAAACATTCTGTCCATAACAGGAAGTCATTGCTATAACAGATGGCTCTATTATCACAAACAGGGAGCCATAATCTATGCTAGTCAAATGGTTATTCCAGCCAGTTTCTTGACACCTATAAATATAGGGACTAGGCAATGATATGTCTGGTACTGCTATCACAGAATAAAGCAAATACGTGCATTATTGCATTTTCCAGAAAAAACAGCAGCAGAAGAAGAAGTTTTGCCTTTAGCCCTTTTCTGCCTTTTGAATCTCAGTTGGTTGCTTGATGACAGCTAAACCACATGCAGAACCTGAGCTTCAGGAATTCTAGGGTATTCAATCTTTAGTAGGTGGAATGCTTAAAGGGTATTGGAATGGAACTGAATAAAGCAATCTACAACATCTGCCACACTGATTAACATGATAAACGTCCTAGTGAAATTACTGGATGTCAAAGTTCAATAAAATTAAAGAAAATTCTTTTAAGCATCCAGGATACAGATCAAGTCACCTAAAAGGAGAACAATATCAAATTGTCCAAAAATAACATTAACAACAGCAACATTAAATGCTAAAAGATAGAGGAGCAGTGCCTTTAAATTCCTTGAGAAAAGATCATGTGACCCAACTGTTTTATCCCCAGACAAACTTTGGTTCAAGTAAAAGGCAGTAGGTAAATATCTTTAACATGCAAGAACTCAAAGAATATAGTTCCCATGAGTCCTTCTTGAAGAAAGTACTAGAGAAAGAACTTCAGCCAATCAAAAGATTAATGGAGAAACAATAACAAAACCATTGCCAATAAAAATTGAATCCATGTAGCTGTAGATTGAGAATAAAACAAATGTGAAAATTATGGTTATAGCACAGAATGTAAATACTTTAAACCTTGACAATGTAGAAAATATATAATTAGTATAAACTGGAAAGTGATGGAGAAGAAGAGATAGAAAGTAGTGTTTAAGTATTCTAATTTCCTCACTTTTTAATAGCCAGAGATAAAAAGATAAAATGTAAAGCTTAAAAATCAACTAATCATGGTAAAATCATATTTAAATATATAAAGGAAAAACTGTTAAAATAAAATAATTGACCAACACTAGGTATTAGAAGAGAAAAAGGGTGTGGTAAGTGGAAATGTATTAACTTTGTAATTGATCTTAGTAAGGAGTCAGTAGATACTAATCAAAAGAGAGAATTAAATATAAACTATTTATAAAAGTAGCCATTAGGGAAACAACCACCAAAAAACAAAAAGAACAACAACAAAATTTCCAAAGAATATTTAACATTATTTATTAGTTAATGGTATAAGGAGTGAAAAAATAACTAAAACTTTATGTAACTATTTGCAAAGCATACATCCAAGACATATGCAGAAAAATAAAAGTTAAAAGATGGAAAAGGGTATACCAAACAAATACTCGCCAAAAGGAAGCTGACATAAAAATATAAGGTGAGGGCCGGCCGAGTGGCGCGGTGGTTGGGCGCTGGCTTGGGAGGCCGGTGGCCCTGGTTCAGGTCTCACATGTGGGGGCCAGTGACACTACCCTCAAAAAAAAAAAAAAATACAAGGAGAACTAAACACTGGGCAATGTATACAAGTAAGGAAAGAAAATTATCAAATTAAGTTATTTTAAAGCATCTTTGCTGTTTGTGAGGATGGTAAAAGTATTGATTACCTGTATACAGACAACTTATTTACGCTGCCAG
Source organism: Aselliscus stoliczkanus (assembly GCA_033961575.1). Classification (NCBI taxonomy): domain Eukaryota; kingdom Metazoa; phylum Chordata; class Mammalia; order Chiroptera; family Hipposideridae; genus Aselliscus; species Aselliscus stoliczkanus. The sequence goes on along the minus strand of CM066734.1, from coordinate 93,711,208 downwards.
GGCTCTGATGACCTTCTTTGGGCCTTTTGACTCTTTAGCTAGGCTTAATGCCTATCTTTCCCTTCCTCAACAAATAACGTTAGGACCAAAATGGATGGGGAAAAAAAAGATCTACTCTAGTGTTAATTACAAAGGGAAAAGAATAACTATAGTAAAGAAGCCTAGTAGACACTACCCTAGTCAAGTGAACATCAACATCAGTAATGGGACAAATAAAAATGATGTGCCACCTGTTAGAATGCAGTGGGAACACAGCATCACTTCTTGGTATTCTGCCAAAACTGCATAATCTAAATCTCATCATGAGGAAGCATCAGACAAATCCAAATTGAGGGACATCCTATAATTTTCAAAAGTATCCAGGTCATTAAAATCAAGGAAGGACTGAGGAACTGTTCCAAACTAAAGAAGACATAAGCAACATGACAACTAAAGACAACGTGATTCTAAACTGAATCATTTTCATCTAAAGGATGTTTTTTGGATATCTGGTGAACCTTAAATGTGATCTAGGGATTACATGGTAATAATGTATCAATGTTAATTTTCTAATTTTTGGTGATTGTATCAGAATTATGTAGAAGAATTTCATTGATTATATGAAATACACACAAAAAATATTAGGGTGAATTAGGGAATCAAATCAGAAATTTATTATCAAATGTAGAGGGAAAATAGTTCAATTGATACAGAGTGATAAACTTGGAAACCAGCAGAAGGTGGGAGAAATGAAGGAGGAAAAAATTTTATCAATTCCAAAGGGCGTGAAAAAGGGATAAAAACAAATTTCAAAAAACAGGAAAAGTGGAATAAATAGATGACACAAAATTAAATAATAAAAAAATGAATCAACATATCTATAAATAAATTAAACCCTGTGGTAGAAACAAAGATTATTGGTCTAGACTTAAAGAAAAATGTCCAGCTATATGCTATTTAACAGAGATATACCCAAAATCTAAGGCTATTGCTAGTATAGCTTGAAAGTAAAATATATTTTAAAAGCTGTCCTAAACAAATACTAACCAAAGAAAATATTCTCTTACTACATTGCAAAAATAGTTACAAATCAATAACAAAAATATAACTAGAAAAAAACTTGTACGTTTGGAAATTTTAAAAGGTCAAATCCAGGGCCGGCTGAGTGGTGCATTTGTTAAGAGCTGGCTTGGGACGCCAGCGGCCCCGATTCAGATCCCACATATGAGGGCCAGTGACACTGCCCTCTACAGCTAAGATGTTGAACAACAGCTCCACCTGGAGCTGGGCTGCTGTGAGACCCTGGGACGGCATAGCTGCAGCCCCTGCTGCAGTGGGGCTGCCATAGGCTACAGTGAGTGGCCAGCAGCCAGCATGAGGGGCTGGCAGCCGGTGTGAGCTGCCAAGAGCCACTGTGGGAGCCCGTCCAGAGGCGGGTGACCGATCTGCCTCACCCAAGAAAAGCGCAATGATGATACCAACATGGGCCAGTGAAACAATGTCCTCCACAACTAGACTGAAGAACAAAAGGACAGCAACTTGTCTGTTCCCCTTCCCCGGTTCCCCAACGCTGTTCCCCTCCCCCAATTCCCCAATAAAATCTTTTAAAAACAGGTCAAATCCAAATAACTTTTGGTCAAAAAAGAAATTCTAATGGAAATTAGAAAATATTTACAATTATATAGTAGTGGAAATATTCCATGTTAAAATTATGACAATGGAGAAATTAGAAAGTAATTTAATGGTTCAAGAACATAATTACAAAAGAAAAAAATGTAAAATGTAATTATTTAAATAAGCAAAAAAACGAAAGGCAAGTAGAATAAGTAAATTATAAAGATAAAAGAAATTAATAAAAATGAAAACAAACATACAAATATAAAGACAAATTTAACCAAAAATATTTATTGAATACCAGTATGAGTCAGATACTGCTCAAGGTGGAGCCTAGGGAAGCAGCAATGATTAAAAACAAGCCAAAACCCCTACCCTCATGTACTTTATATTTTAATGTTTTGAAATATATGATGAGTAAATAATTTTAGACTTACAGGAAAGCTGCAAAGATGATAGAGAGCTCCTGTATATTTCTCAACCAGTTTCCCCAATTGTTAATATCTTACATTATCATGCTGCTTTTCTGAAAACTAAGAAACTGTCACTGATAAGTTACTATTAATAAACCAAAGATTTTATTTGGAATTCACCTAATTTTTCCATTACTGTACTCATTCTGTTGATTTTTTTGACCATTCTAGTCCCCTCTTGAAATATACCATCTCTTCTTCTATTTTTTGAATGTATTAATCACAGTTATTTAAAAGTCTATGTCTAATAACTTCAATTTTTGGGTAATCTATGGGTCTCCTTTTATTGCTTATTTCTTCTCTTGATTTTCAATTATTTGATCTTGTTTCTTGACATTCTTGGAGATTTGTGATTGCATGCTGAATATTGTACATGAAAATTTTGGGTCCCTGATGATGTTATCTACCACCAGAGAAAAGGCAGTTCACCTTTCTCCAATCTAAGATATGTGTCTGTTCTGAGGGCTGGTCTATTTCTGGTCATTATGAGGGATGGTCTATTTCCCTGTATTGTTTCATTTAATCATCACAACAAACCTATGAGGCAAGTGTGTTATAGTCTTGGCTCTGCCACTCATGACTATAACCTTTGGGCAAGTGACTTAGCTCCCCATATCTCAGTTTCCTCATCTGAAAATGAGAACAATGATACTAGATGGTTCCTCATTTGGTTGTGAGGATTAAATTAGTTAGCATTTATAAAGTGCTTAGAAAAATGCCTGGCACATATTATGAAGTGCTAAATATTTTTTTGTTTTTATTATGTGTTAGTTTAGTTATGTCCTAAATGTTTTATTTGTACTAATTCATTTAATCCTCACAGATACTCTATGAGGTAGATACTACTATTATCTTTATGTTAGAGGACATAAATACAATGGAAACTAAGGAAGGTGAAGCAACATACTCAAGTAAATAGTTGAATTGGGGTTTAAACCCAGGTAGAATGGCTCCAGAGCTCGTGTAGATAATCATGAACCTCTACAACATTCCAGGAACTATTCTGGATATAAGAAAGCCCAGTTTTGGGCCAGCCGAGTGGCGCGGTAAGTAGGTGCTGGCTTGGGAAGCTAGCAGGCCCGGTTCGGGTCCCACATAGGAGGGCCAGTCACACTGCCCTCAAAAAAAAAAAAAAAAAAAATAGAAAGCCCAGTTTTAATTAGGAACAGGATTACAGGATTAGCATCGAGTAAGATTGGTTTAAATAGCAGTAATAGGTAATAATAGACAATAGGTAATAGCTAACATTCCCAGAGGCCATAATAAGAGTCATTCAATCTCCATGTCTACATGGTAGACATGTGTTTTCCACCTGCCCAGCATCACCTGGGATTGCTTCCCCAATCTCAGTGGTTGCTCTCACCTCCCTTCCCAATTCCTGGTAAAGGATGACAACATTTCCAAGTCTAGTCAATGAGATTCATACCCAGGACTTTTGCAGGAACTAGTGGTAGAGCAGTATTTACTTCCCACTGTTAGGGTAAGAGTCTAAAGATGCTATTACACATTTTTACCACTATTCTGAGAAAACCTGCCAGAGAATGTAGTCTACGTAAAGAGGTCAGAACAAAAAGATGAAGACTGTATCTTGGCAGCACCATTGAATACCTGGATGCTTCTGAGCTATATGTACCTGTGGAATTCTGAGTCACATGAGCCAATAAATTCCCTTTTATGCTTTAACTGAAGTGGGTTTGTAACTAATGACAAAAAAAGTCCTCACTAATTCACAAGTGATTTGTCACTTAATATTCAATATAACACTATAAAGTAGATACTGTTATCCCCATTTATACATTAAGAAATTGAGACTTAGAACTGGTTACCAGGAACTGGTAGAAACAAGATTTGAACCCATTAGGTCCAGGCAGGAATCCCAGTCGAACTTCATAGTCATATCCTCCTTTGTGCCTTTAGTATGTGCCACACATTCTTCTATCAATTCACCTGTAGCCCTTTTTTTTTTTAAAGATTTTATTGAGGAATTGGGGGAGGGGAACAGCGTTTGGGAATCATGGAAGGGGAACAGACAAGTTGCCGTCCTTTTGTTCTTCAGTCTAGTTGTGGAGGACGTCGCTTCACGGGCCCATGTTGGTAGTATTATCATTGTGATCTTCCTGAGTGAGGCAGTCATTGGCCAGCCATTGGACAGCCGCTTATGACTGGCTGTCAGGCAGCCCCACCGCAGCTCACACTGGCTGCCAGCCAACCCCACTGCAGCCTATGCCGTCGCTGGTGACTCACTGCAGCCTGGCTCCAGGTTGATCTGTTGTTCACCATCTTAGCTGTAAAGGGTGCAGTGTCACTGACCCTCATATGTGGGATCCAAACTAGAGCCCCACTGCTCAGAGCTGGCATCCCAAGCCAACTCAACCAATGTGCCACTCAGCTGGCCCCACCTGTAGCCCTTTATTAAATAGTTTCCATCTCTCTCTTCCTATCAGTCTGGGAGCCTATCCTCTTATCATCAATGGGTCAAATGCTGAATAAATGTTTGTCAAATACAGTGAACTCTGCTCAACAACTTCAGTTGGGTACTTTTGCCTTCATCAAAAGAAATCATTTCTTTGATCATGGACCACACATTCAAGGTCAGACTAACTAGTTTTCTCCTGGACTTTTCAAGGCACATGTTAAGTTCTACAGTTACTTTTGGGGTTAACCTATGACAGCTGTCAAAGCCATTTAGAATAGAGCTGAACCACTAGGATGTTTGAAAGCCTAAGACACTTGTCCACATTTAGTGAGAAGCTAGCAGTTCTAGTCACACAGAATATACTACAAGTGTCACAATCGTTTAATTGTTTTCCCATCAATGAATCCTGTGTCTTATTTAAATGAATCCCTTTCATTCACAATTGGCCAAATTTAAGTCTAATGAGTGTTCTTTTTCCAGGTACTGCTCTCTCTCTTTTTCTCTCTCTCCCTTCTCCCCTTCCGCCTCTCAAAACTTCAGAATGTGACTTATCTAGTTATAGAGCTTTTCAGACATAATTATTTAATATGAGGTCATTCTGGAGTGAGTTGGGCCCTTAATTCAATATAACTGGTGTACTTATAATAAGAGAAGACAAAGGCACACAGGGAGAATACAACATGAGGACAAACTCAGAGATTGGAGGGAGGCATCCATAAGCCAAGGAGTGTCAAGCTAAGGAGCGTCAAGGATTGCCAGCAATATCAGAAGCTAAGAGGAATGAAACAGATTCTTCCCTAGAGACTTGAGAGAGAGCATGGCTCTGCCCAACACCTTAATTTCAGACTTGTAGCCTCCATAACTGTGAGAGGATTAATTTCTGTTGTTTTAAGCCACCCAGTTTGAGGTACTTTGTCAAGGTGGCCCTAGAAAACTAATACATTACTCTTGGTAAATAAAAAAATTATATCTAACTCACAGGATAATTAAAGAGATTAAACAACAGAAAGTAGACAAAGAGTTGAGCAGTGCTGGCATGCATATATAATAATAAATATTCAAGAAATGGTAGCTATGATTATCAATAAGTGCTGTTAATAATATTATACTATAACTAATAATAGGAATCACATGGAAGTCTCCAAGAAAAGCATTATGCTCCTCCCGATCTCCCCCAATCTTTTAGCTTAAGAGGTTGGAACACCTGGCATCTCCCTACTCAAGGACCTCTCCCAGTAATGGTAACTGAACAACACACCAAGGATACAGAAGTGTTTGCCTGGCCATTAGACTCGGCCTTGGGAGAACTCTGGTTGACACCACTTACATTTCTTTGTCTGGAAGTGGAAGAAGGACCAAGTCAATAGGCATGCCTCACTCTCCCCACCCCCCAAAAAAGCTATCAATCTTGGCCTAGGTGACTATCACATTGAACATTTTCAGGCAGCTTTTTCAACCTTGGAGGTTTGGGCAACCTGCCAGTAATGAAGATGTATTAATGCTTAATGCAGCTTAATGTAATAGGTGTCATGTTCATAATTTACAGAAGCTCTTTCTAAAGTATTAAATTCATTTATACTTCTTAAAAGCTACTCAATCGTGGGGGCTTAGTTCGGTAGGGCTTCTTTTTTAGGATCAAATGATATATAAATTGTTAACATATCCAAACTCATCCATTAGTGCATGTGAAAGCAATAAATGTGCCAAAGTAGCAATAACATGATCGAGGAAAGTCATTGTGGTCATTAGGGCTGAAAGGGTTTCATTTATGGCCCTGGGAAAGAGAATGAAGGCTGTAAAATAGACCCAGGAGCTCTCACTGACTAGGCACCCTGCCTCATTATGCTCAAATAAAAAAAATGTTTTAATGTATATTTAGGTGCTCAAAAGTGGCAATGGGTTTTGCCTTCCATTTTATAGCAAGTTGTCCAATGCTTCCATCTGCCATTTTGAGAAAAGAAAATGAAATGGATTGATGAGGGCTTCACATCCCAACTGTCTGTTTGTAGAATATTGATTGGCCTCTTGGTAAATAACTCTAAGCAAAACAGGGGGGCATGACTAACGAGAGCCCTTACTTGTTGGACAGATCTGGGAGGTCAGGAATTGATGGAACTATAAATCCTAACACTGCATTTCCAAAGTAGTCCCAGTATCAACACGGGGATGAGAAGAAGCTCTAACCTTGTATATCCAATTGAGGAACCACTATCTATTACCCCATTATGATCTGCTGACATCCACCATTACTCACATCCCTGTGAGTCAGGTTCCCTCCCCACCTCCCCAAAATATTGCAGAATGCCAAGAAGCACTGAAAAAAGAGAGGAAAGCAAATTAATAAAAATTTTTAAGTAAAGTTATTCTAGCTAAGTTAGTGCTCTTCAATCCTTGATATAATTAGAATCACTTGGGAGTTTTAATAGACTAGCAATATCTTGACACCACCCCAGACAATTAAATATCTAGGGCTGGGACTTAGCCATCGGTATTTTTAAAGTACTCCAGGAAATTCTCTTGTTCAGCCAGGACTAACAACCATTAATTTAACTAATACAGTAAAACCTTGGATAGCGAGTAACATGGTTTGTGAGTGTTCCACAAGACGAGCAAACATTTCTAATACATTTTAACTTGGTAAACAAGCCATGTCTTGCAATACAAGTAGTTTGTTTCCAGAACAAATTATGCTCGCAAATCATGGTATTACTGTATTATGAAAGCTCTAAGTAAATATGATATGACACATTAGTCATTGTTTCTTATTTAGAGTTCTCATGGAGCAATGTGTTGCAGACATTCAAGGTTTGCCTAGGTATGCTCTCAAGAACTCAACAATCTGTTCAATCTTCTCTTCTGGGGGCTTCTGGAACCAAGGGAAACCTTCCACCCAGGAGTCATTTCAGTGATCAAAAAGCTATAAGGGCTTAACGTCTAGTTCATTCTCCAAGGAAAGCTATCTTGTTGCTATCGGGTCACCTGCCCTTCCTCAGTCCTCAAAGCATACTAGACCCTGATTCTGCTGCGGCTCTGGCCCTCACTCACCTGGAAAGACAGCTGGGATGGTGATCACCAGGGATTTTTACCGAGAGAGAATCCTGCTGAAGATGTCGCCCTGAGCCCCTGTTTATCTATGAAAAGTCAGACTTATCTTCATGGCAGGAGAGCTTGGGACTCTTTGCTGAGCACAACCTGAATAAGGGTGGGGCAAGGGGCAAATGTGGGGGTGGGGGTAGTTCTAACTCAAATTCAGACAGCCTACTAGAGGATCAGGGAGTAAGTGTATCTAACCGCCTCTAATTAAGTCATGTCATGTAGCCAGATTCAACTTGGAGAAAGAAATGCCTACAGTAATTGCATTTAGTTCATTTTGTAGCATGCTCCCAATCATAACTGCTAATTCAATTGTACGTTCATTCTGCCAGCTCATTGCCATTAAGCACACATTTAATTACTTCAATAAAGAATTAATATGCAGCACACAAAAGAAGGGACAGAAGACGGTGCCAAGGCACACAGCTGCCCCAGCGTTTAGCCCACAGATAAAACAAGAATATCACTGGGCAGCATAATCCTGCTCCAAATACATCATTATTAGATGAACATTCCAGACTTCTATTTTCATGCTTATTGTGCACTGTTCCACATGCATATATTTCTGTGGCACCAGAAAGAGCTGTAACAAGCACCTGACAGCTTTCCATTGTTGTTGTCTCAATCACACGCCCACCCCGTCTTCCTCCAGCCTTGTAAGGCTGTGCTTATCTGGTTTCTAGGTGAAGGCTTACAGTCCCTACATTACAACATCCTGAGATAAGGACCCTTGCTTGACATTGTTCCTGCCTGTGCTGCAAACAAGTGACAAACCTGGCATGTATAAAGAGAGAGAGAGAGAGAGAGAGAGAGAGAGAGGGAGAATAACAAAGCCAGAGCCCCCTCCTCCCGCCTCCTCCCAACACCACCTCAAAGGACAGCCCATCAATTCTCCAGGATGTACACAATCATTATTGTAGGGGAAACAAAGGCCAGTGTCAATTGTGCAGTGTTATAAAGCAGTCCCTCAAATTAAAACCATGTACCTAACTGCATCTGATGGCAGAAGCTATTTAGCAGTGATATTTTACAGAAAGGCAATGAAAAGCAATAACTGCTGTATTTAATGTATCTGTTCAATCCAGCTGCCCTGGATAGGCCTTAATAGAAGCTGTCGATCAATGTCAGGCCCTTAGAAATAACTGCACCAGACTGCAATAAACATGAAGGAAAGATAACTAGAACTACTGATCAGCCTCTTGTTACCTTTCCTGCACCCAGAGATTTGTCATTTGTTTATACTGCTCATAGTAGCTGGCTTGATCATTATCATCTTACCCACCTGGCATTGTGGTGGGCACACCAGGGTGGGGAGTGAGAGAGGAGGAAGAGAAGCAACATTGGAAGGGGAAGGGAAGGAAGAAATAGGAAATGTAAGACAAAAAGGTGAGGGATAATTAAAGTAAGTTTGTTTGGGACATGTGAGGTTAAATGTTGTAAAATGGGCATTCTGGCACCCTTGTTAAAATGCTAGCTCATTCCTCCTTTCTTTTCCACCCCTTGACAGGCTTTTCCTTAAGATTAACTGAACAGGGCATGAATGTTTATGGTCAGTGTCTTTAAGAAAGTCTTGTGCTACCAAGAAGACACTAAGAAAGTCTGTAGCCCGGACAGCCCATATCCAACCATGACTTCGTTGGCCTTCTCCATCCATCCACCCTGAGTTGTGGTGTTCCCCATACTCCAGGGTAAACTTTTTTCAGGTAGGCCTACTTTCCATCCATATACAAGCTCGTCTACTCTTGTGACCTTACCACCTATAACAGGGGTTGGCAATCCACAACACACAGGCTAATCAGCCAGCAACCTGTTTTCTAACATTTTATTGGAACACAGCCTCATCCATTTGTATAGGGTTTGTCCTTGTCTGCTATAGTGCTAAGATGGCAGTAGTGTAGTTGTAGCAGATACTGTATTGCCTCCAAAACCTAAAATTTTTCTGCCTGGCACTTTTCAGAAAATTAGAAAGTTTGCTTACCCTTGATCTATATATAAATCATACCTCTCTTTCTTCTCATCTCTAGACCTACCTTTCCATCTGCCCTCCACCCCATCTCTCCATCAGGCTGTCTACATACAACTCACATGTAATACATCCAAAAGCTAATTCATTTTTTCTTTCCAAACCTACAATTTACTCTGTTTTGTATCTCAAGTAATGATCTCGCCATCCTTTAAGCACCCAGGTGACAAAGCTGAGTCATCTTTAGCATAAACCTCACTCTAGTTTTCCTCCCTGTATCCTCCCCCACCACCTTCCAATCAGCCCCACCCTGTCCCCTCTGTCACTGTGTCCTATCTGCCTGTTTAGAGACACTGCCTCTGCCCATTGCTGCCCTGTTCATTTACCTGGACTTTCACAACCTCCTAACAGGTCTTCCTGTTTCTAACCCTTCTGTTACCATGCTCCCACCAGAACTATCTTTCAAAGGTGCAGATGTAATTAAAATAATGACAATTTAAAACATAAAATAATGACAACTATTTATTTAGTGGTGAGTACCTTCCAGGCACTGTTCCAAGTACTCTCCATGTATTTATTTACTCATTTAACCCTCACTAAACCCTATAAGACAAAGTAGATCCTATTTCCATTTCCATGACAAAATTGAGGCTTAGGAAGGTTTTATAAACTTGCCAAGGTCACACAGGTGGCAAGTCACTACACTGGGTCTTGAACTCAAGACTGTCAGTCTCTAAAGCCCAAGATTTTCCCCATCACTATAATGCTTTTGCCTATTTTACAAATCTTTGATAGTTCCCTATTCCCCACTGAATAAAGGCTAACCTTAATTTACATGGCATTCACATTTTCGCTTTTCCTTCCTACTTGTTCTCCCATCACACACTACTATCTCAAACCACTCTTGATATGCCATAAACACATCATGTGATCATGCAGTTAATGGGCCAGCTCCCAGTGAAAGTTCCTTGATCTCCACACCCTTTCCAAGCTCCCAAGGAGAATTAAGTGTTCCTTCCCTGTTGCTCCCATAACTACTTCAGTCATCCTGCAGGATAACACTTATCAAACTGTACTATATTTAAGTGTACGTGTCTGCCTCCTAAAATAAGTTCCAGATCTTTAAAAAGGAAGACTAAGTTACTCGCTCAGGGTCAGTGCGACTAAGTTGAGTCCAGGACTTGAACCTGAGAAGTCTGAAGTCAGAGTTCATGCTTTTCACCATTACCCTACACGACATTGCTGTTGCCCACATCCCTGTCAATGGGGCCCAGATCACTCTGTACAGTAATCCCCACTTATCCGCGTTTTCAGCCACCCTTGATCAACAGCGATCTGAAATTATTAAATGAAAAATTCCAGAAAAAACATTTACAAATGTTAGCTTGCCCACTCTTCTGAGTATAGCATGGTGAAATCCGTTGCCATCCAGCTCCATTCCAGCTGGGATGGGACATGAAGCATTCCTCTGTCCAGCATATCCACACTCTTTACACCACCCGCGTGTTAGTCATTGAACAGTTGTTTCAGTTATCAGATTGACTGTCAAGGTATCGCAGTGCTTGAGTTCAAGTAACCCTTATTTTACTTAAGAATAGCCCCAAAATGCAAGAGTATCTATAGAAAAAAACGTAGTATAGAAAGGGTTCGGTGCTATCTGCAGTTTCAGGCATCCACTGGGGGGTCTTAGAACATATCTCCCACAGATACAAGGGGACTACTGTACTTCAATTATTGCTCCATATGTCTGTCTTCACAGTCTTATTCTAGATGTGAGCTCCTACATGTCACATCTAAAGGGACATATCTGACTCATCTTTGCATGCCCAGCACCTTGTACAAATGCCCAGAACAAGCAGAGAATCAATAAGTCTCTGTTAAATGACTTTCTGAACGTCAGTACTCTTCAAGAGACCTGAAGTGAGGGTTTTGATGATTCATTGATGTGCCTGTCACAAAAAACCAGATGATCACAAACAATAACATGGATACTACAATACTCTTAACAGATAGAACCACAAGCCTAAGTTCTAGGCTTAATTCCACCTTTCACTTGCTCTAGGGGCTAAGTGCACCACTGCACTTTTCTATTGCCTCTTTTGCAATATAGGACATTCTTTACCAGCATATTAAAGTCTTAGGAGTTTACCAACAGAGTGCTGTTGCTTATTTTAAAGTATAAGACATACAACATTGCTAAATACTCCTTTCGTCGTCAACGGTGAAGTGATGCTGTGCCGTGAGTCTCAATTCTTAAGCTTTTTTTTCCTCTTCTCTTTCTCAATCATTCCCAAAGTGAGTTATTGACCTTTGGAGAAAAACATTACCAGAGCTAGGATTTGGAAAGCCTAACTCCTAGGGACTCAATACTTGTAAGCCTATTATTAGTCTTACAGGTCTGAATCTGCATGACTTATAGGGATATATATCTCGTGAGGAAAGACTTGCTCTACCTTCTCTGCCCAAAATTTATCTTATTCTAGACATAGAGAAGATGCTGTTATGTTCCTCTATATGGTTCTTTGAATTCTTTCCCTAAGACGCTGTGGGTTAAACAGTACATGGAAACATGATGATATGTGGCAGTCATTACAAACACTAGTCTCTCTTCTCAGTGAACAGGTGATCACTCCTTAGTATTGGCCCTTTCATTGAAAAAATAAGAAGTAAAGCAGAGCAGCAGTCCTTTAAAGGATCTCTTTGCAAATAGGGGCTGAAACTGCAGGGTGCCTTGGTTAGTTGGGAGCTTTATTTGTACTTTGGCCTTGGCTTAAAAGAACAACATTTTGGAGATTCTCTTACCAGTAGTTAGTCAATGATCACTAAGGTAATTGGGTTCTCTGATGTGATGGATTGGAGTGCCCAAAAAGATGTCACTCACAAATTTAATCTCCCTGAGTCTTAAAGCAACATCTTCTTGGTCCAAAGAAAGACAAAGTCAGATGCAGGAGAAGAGTGGGATGCTATACATGTTATAAAAATCTTTCATTTGTAAATTTAATAGGGCAAATACAGTTTTGTGAAAAAAATGCTTCCAAAACTAAGGTATCTGGCATAATGCCAAAAATAGAAAATTTATATGTTCTTGTTGATTTCTTTGTTTTCTAGCAACTAAAGGTGAATCACTGTGACTCCTGTCTTATTTTGAAGAAAAATTAGCAGTTCATTTCATCAGCAAATATATATCTTTTCATTATGGGAAGCATATCAAAACACTATTATAACATTATGAAAATTATTTGCTAGAAAATTACAACAGCCCAAATTCCTTGAGCCTTAAAGAAATTATGGAAAGCCTAACAGAAATCAGTGCTCAAGACATTTTTTAAATTCACCTGCTTCATATTCATCTTTTACGTGTAGTTGGTTCCTATGAGAATCTGTGATGAAACTTGAAGAATACTTGCTTACATTCTTTTCTTTCTTCAAGAAAACTTTTATTTTTAAAAGTTCCAATAAACTTTCCCTAAAAAAGTATTGATGTTTTTGGAATTTGCTTTTTTGGTTAGATGAGAGAACACCATCACATACCAACATTACTTTAGTCTAATATTAATTCACCTCAAAGTTGCCAACCCCAACCCCCTTTCAGGTTTGCTTTCTAGGCTTCCCCTGAAATTTTAAGTAGTAGGTGTGAGCTAAGAGTACACTGTGACCATTCCTTTGCTGATTAGCAACCCAACACCTACTTCCATCCCCAAATGTCTCAGCCTGTCTTACTGATCATGTTCTGACCAGTAAATGTAAGGTTTCATTAGGTGGGATCTTTGGAAGAACGTTAGTATCTCCTGATTAAAAAAAAAAAAAAAAAGTGAGGGTGATACATTTGGCTGGCATAGCCCCTTGCTTCTTTGCACCCTCCTCAACTTCCTGACTGGAATGCAGACATTTAGCATGGAGGTGCAATAGCCATCTTGTAACCATGAGGCAATAAGCAAGAGGATAAAGGTATACACAGAAGGAATGGCAGAGCAAACAATGGGAAAATCTTGGTGCTGATGGCATCAGTGAAGTATGACACCAACCTTGAGTAACCTACCCTTGAACTTCTGATTGGAGTTCAACCCCATCACCTGAAGCCACTGTTAGATTTTTTGTTACTCTCAGCCAAATGAACTGCCTGATGAAAGTAAGAGCAAGGGGGAAAAAATAACAAAAAAGTTGGGACTTTTTAGAAACATGAGCAAAGCAAAACAAAATAGGAGAACCAAGCAAGATTTTCAAGACACAAAACCCTACCAACAAATGGAAAGGTCCACCTTTCCAAGTGAAGGGTTAAAGAGGTTCCTGAGACAGTGACTCAGAGCACTGAGCTCCTATTATACCATTTTGCATTTTGAAATAAGCATTTATAGGACCCTTCAAGTCAAATTGCATATGTTTTAGGTCACAAGACGCACAGGGGTAGGGGAGGGTCAGTAGGGTGAAGGCTTGAAGGTGGAGAAGTTAAGGCTTTTCAGTTCTGATTCTATTTATTTAGCTAGTTTCCAATGTCCCGCCTATATATATAAAGAGAGATGGGAAAGGAAGAAAGAAATGCAGAATACGTATTGTTTGCCGCTCATTTCACATGCATCTATTCAGAGCTGCACATTCCTCGAGGTCAAAGATTGAGTCTTTTTGTCCACTCTAGTGCCTGGCACACAGTGGGACATTCAATAAATGCTTGTTGAATAAATGAATAAATGTCATCTCTATTTAATTCTCCTGTTGCAAAATTTTCAGGCTTAACTTCTCTAAAACAATGATTCATATAGGAAAAAATTAATTCCTGATATTTTTCTTCTCTATATTCCTTGACCTTTCCTCATAAAAACACCATTTATCTCCTAATATAGCTCTGGTTTTATTCCCATAGGAAGGGTCTATGAGGAATCCATTGCTGTAAATAGAATAAATGAAGAGGGCAAGAGTTCTGCGTCCTTACATTTGTCTCCCAAGAGTCTCTACTCCATTTCTGCTGCTTCTCTGACTTCTGAGAGCAAATAGAACAAACGCTAACACTGTAGTTAATGAGAAAATAATCAACTATTGCCTCTACAATACACTTAGTGTCAAAAACATCCATGGGGATCTGTTTCCAACATTTTCACACAGAATTTCATACCAGAGATGATAATATAAAACTTAATTTGAATTCCATTTGTTTTTGACTTGGGGGAGGGGGATGGTTGGAACAATGGATAATCCCAGAGTTCTCTCTTCCACAGAAAATTTAAATAAACAGGTTTCTATTTATGGAGTGAGGGAAGCTACACCTGACAACCATCAAGCAAGCAGGGCTGAGAATCCACACCAGGAACTGATCCATTCACAGAACTTTGTCACATGGATATGGCTCTGACGGGTGTCAGCCAAGCCATGTTGGGAATTTGAACACCCTTTACCCAGCATGGTGGCAGTGAGGCTCTTTTAAGCCTTGAGAATAATAATGACTTAAGTTTTTATAGTAGCTTTTATGTCAAGAGATGTCTAAGTGATTTTTCCCTACCCACTGGGTTAAACCTTTGTTTTCCCTTGCATTTTCAAAAGCATTTCAGCATGAATCTGAGACCACAAGCACAAATGGCGTAAGTGGCTCAGGAAGATGAAGGGCTGGCTGGTGGAGGCAGCGTGAACAGCACTCAATGAACGAAGTGGTAGCTGTGAGCTCCTAGATGGAGCCACGTGTATTTCACATGAGGAAGGCTGCCTTAGGGGTCACTCAGAGGTGGTCACTAATGTTAACTGAAAGAGAAGGTAGAATTTAGCAGTCCTCCAGGACAAATTCATCCCAAATTGGCCCCATTTAAACCCTCTGCAGAAATGCCACTCACAGCTTAATCTTCACCCCCAGCAAGAAGCCTCATTCTGCACCTCTCTCCAAGACTGAAACCTCAGGGCCTGCTGCTTTCCTAGGAGAGCATCAGGAAGGAGTTGATGGCTGAGTAAAGTAGCAGGGCCATTACCGAGGCAGCTGGCAATGTCCCCCATGTTTTGTCATCCCTGATGTTCCATCACTACAGAGGCTCTCAATTCATAGGAATAAAAGAGGGAAGGGAATGGTCAATTTAACACAGCATCAGAGGTTTTATCTTGGCAGCCAATGACTGTCAATAGGAACCAGTTGTCTTCACAGAACTCACCCACAAAACCCCAAGAGGAGAAAAGGGAGGCAGGTGGTTTAAGCAGGGCAGGCTGAGGTGTGAAGCTTGCTAAAGAAAAAAGCCACTGCAGTTCATTCTAAGAATGAACTTGCTGTCCAAGCCCCATGATGCCAGCAGATACACCACAGACCCAGACCTCACTCAATGCAAAGGGAGGTCTGCTGCTTTACAGTGATCTCTGGAGATGGTCCATGCAGTTGGGGTAAGCTCCCTGAAATACTGACTAAGGGGTAAATGTCAGAACCTGACTTTTCCTGAGGCTCTGCAATAAAGACACAAACCAGGCTTCTGAAGCCAAGCTTACCTAGTGCAGAATTCCAGCTCTGCCAGTTATATCTGTATGACCCTTTGCAAATTACACTCCCTGAACTTCAGCTTCCTCATCTGTAAAATACCTATAATGTTGCTGTGAATTTAAATGGCTTGATTTATGAAAGGAACAAAATTTTTCTTTTGATTGCTTTTACTTTTATTTTTTATTTTTTAAAAAGATTTTATTGGGGAATTGGGAGAGGGGAACAGCGTTGGGGAATCGGGGAAGGGGAACAGACAAGTTGCAGTCTTTTTGTTCTTCAGTCTAGTTGTGGAGGACATTGCTTCACTGGCCCATGTTGGTATCATCATTGCACTCTTCCCGGATGAGGCAGATCCGTCACCGGCCTCTGGATGCTCGCTCACCGTGGCTATTGGCAGCTCATGCTTGTTGCCAGCTGCTCACACTGGCAGCGGGCCACTCACTGTAGCCTATGGCAGCCCACTGCAGCAGGGGCTGCAGCCTACACCGTAGGCTGGGGCTTGCACAGCCCAGCTCCACCATCTTAGCTGTAGAGGGCAGTGTCACTGGTCCTCATATGTAGGATCTGAACCAGGGCCGCTGGCACCCCAAAACTAGCTCTTAACCAATGTGCCACTCGGCTGGCCCCTGTTTTTACTTTTAGGTCCAAATTTCCTTACACTTAGAAAAATAGGCACAGAACTCACTTGTAAAATGTTTTACACATGCATTTTCTAAAATGAACACAATATCATCTTATTATATACCAGGAAAACCTATATCAATCAGTCAAGTCACCAATTTCAATTTTTGACATTCCTCAGAATATTAATCTTTTTAAATTGATGTTAAAATTGTTTTGGTTTTTTATTGTCAATAATAAATCTGCTCTGAGTTTTATTTTTTAATACCTATGTGAATTTTAACACTTGCATTGAAACTTTTAAGGTATTTGGCACATTTAAGAAATCAGGAAAATAGTGACTGAGGAAATAAGCTCCTTTATTATACCCAGCTCTAGTTTTTTGGTAATTTAAATTCAAATTTAAAAATTAAGATTAAATACAGTGCATCCAGATTCTCAGATAATTGGTTTAATTATTCAATGCCTAAGTGTTTTGGTTAGACTAAACAAAGATCAATGTGCTGGAAAATTACAGGAGAAAAAAAAAAATGACCTCCCACAATTTGATTCTTAAAATTGAAAAATCAGTTTTATACATAAATTCAAGATGGCTAGTATCTTGTTTCTTTCCTCTTCTTTGAATCAGTGAAGCAACACATAGGTACTAGATGCCTCCTGTGGCCAAGGACCTGTGACTGGAGCTATGGAACCTATAGAATTTATCAGTTACCCAAATGGATCCCAAATGAATTTTCATCTAGTTGAATGGTGGGAAAATGGGGTGTAGTCCTTCTAGGACTGTGATTAGAGTGCCTTTACTGAGTGAATCTCTTATTTGGATTTCCAAACACAATAATGACAATATGTCTGTATGTCTGTCTGTGTATCTAGCTAGCTAGCTATTTTGTCATGTTACTAAAATGATTTCACAGTGACCTACCAACTGGAAGACAGAA
Source organism: Aselliscus stoliczkanus (assembly GCA_033961575.1). Taxonomy (NCBI): domain Eukaryota; kingdom Metazoa; phylum Chordata; class Mammalia; order Chiroptera; family Hipposideridae; genus Aselliscus; species Aselliscus stoliczkanus. The sequence goes on along the minus strand of CM066734.1, from coordinate 93,693,669 downwards.
TGTAAAAGATATTTTATCTATAATTCATGCAATCTATATGTCTGTCTAACTAGCTAGCTAGCTAGCTAGCTATCTTGTCATGTTACTAAAGTGATATAACAATGACCTACCAATTGGAAGATAGAATGTAAAAGACATTTTATCTATAATTCATACAATACATGTCCAGTGTCTAGCACACAAAGAGAAAGAGAAGGGGGAAGAATATCTATCAATGGTATACCACGTGTTGGATGTTTTATATATTTTTCCTCATTTAATCCTCAAAATAATCCTATGTGGTAGATATTTATTATTATAGACATAGTATAAGTGAGAAGACTGAAGTTAGAAAGGCTAAGTGATTTGCCATCATCATAAAAAGACACTTACACCACCATTGTTTTACATGAGGTTTCTACAGGTATATTACCACATTGTTCACAATTACCAAGAAAACTACAGGACTTCCCCAAACTGTTGCAAATCATTGAGAAACAATATTGTATATAGATAAGAGGTTGGTTTTAGAGTCAGGCCTACACTGAAGTCCATGTTCTGCCACTTACTCATATAGGATCTTTGGCAAGTTACCTCCCTAGGCCTCAGTCTCCACATTTTTAAAAGGCAAAAATAATTTAGTTCATCACAATATCATATTATATGAAAGAATACATACAAAATACTTATCCCAGAGCCTGCTATATTAACACCAAAAAATGTATACAGTGGTTATTACCAGGCAAGGTGGTAAGACCTTAAGCTCTCTCAACCATTGAGTTCAATAAATATTTATTGCAACTAATATTTCATTGTTAGAATAACCTGGCCATGTTTAAATATTTTTGGCTCTCTCTTACTTCTATTATCTTAATCTGGATGACTTGCTGTAGGCTTCAAAAACATTTATTTCCGGGCCAGCCGAGTGGCTGAGTTGGTTGAGTTGGCTTAGTGCATGCTCTGAGCAACAGGGCTGCCGGTTTGATTCCCACATGGACCAGTGAACACTGCATCCAGCTGAGCTGTCGCTGAGCTGCCAACAGGTGGCAGGATGGCTCAGCTGGTGTAACAACAAGATTGCCTGTTCAATGGTGGGCTACGCCCACCCGCAACTAAGACTGAACTCAGCACCTTGCGCTGAGCTTCTGCCCGGATGGCTCAGAGGATAGAGCGTGTGCTCTTAACAACAAGGCTGCCTGGTTCAACTCCCGCTTGGGATGGTGGCTACACCCACCCTCAACTAAGATTGAACACAGCACCTTGAGCTTAGAGGCTGCCGATGAGAAGCCAGATGGCGACTGGCACCCTCCACAACAAAGATTGAAGAACAACAACTTGGCTGGTCTCCTGCCCCAATTCCCCAACACTGTTCCCCTCCCCCAATTCCCCAATAAAATCTTTTTAAAAAAAAACAAAAAACATTTATTTCCTTCCCACGCTGAAAAATAATTCTTCTATTAGTATCGTTAGCCATGACACCAGCATATGCAGTAAAGGTTTCTGTAATATCTATATCTATGAAACAAGGAAGCTACAACATAAAACTTTAGAAATGAGTTGTAAGTTAATAGCTACTTACAAATCTGATTCTATCAATATTATGAATGCAGTGACAGAAAACATGTTCTCAGTGACAGAAAACATGTCCTTAGTCAAACAAATGAGGAAACTGAGTCAATGAAACATGACCATTCCAATCCACGGAGGAGGCTGAAAACTAAAATGGCCAGAAAAATGTGTAATTCAGATGCCACATAAACAAAATAACAATAAATAACAGTTTTAGCTCTCATTTTGTGCTAGACACTGTTCTAAGTGTTTTGGATTTATTAGTAAATTTAATCCTCACAACATCCTATGGAATAGATACTATTAGTATTATCATCTCCATTGTATATAGTTAGTATGACTTGAACCCAGGCAGGCTAGTCCATAATTCTAACCACTACACAACCTTCTCCCCATTGTATTAAAGGAAAGGACAATGTATAAATTCTCTGGCTATAACAAAATCAGGTAGTAAATTTATTAGCTCATCATATAAACCCAATTTCTTCATTCTATTCCATGAGCCCATAGCTCAACAAACCAACTCTTACAGATTTTAGACAACACAAAAATCTCATTTGGAAATACATGAAAATTCAGGGAACTTACTACCGCTTTCACTTCCATATCACTGCATTAATCATCAGAAAGCTCTACACAACAGTAGACATTATCTTTCATTTGGAAAATTCAGTTTGCTGTGGTTAATTTTTTAATGCGTCAGATTCAGCTTCAATTACCCATGAAAAATTACAGATCTTGTGTATTAAATATTAAAGCATTCCTGTAAGGTTGCATACAGTTCTTTCATTTAAAAAAATAGCATAACTTGAGCATAGAATGCCACCATCTATATTTCAATTCTATGCACCAAGTCTTCCTTTTGCTAAAAGCAAAATCTTTGTGGTTAGAACCAACTGTAGAAATCATAAGAAGGCCAACAAATCAAGAACTTTAGACAATAAATGATTCTATAAATTAGTAATGTTTCAAAAGATGTAAAGAAGAATCATCTTAAAGGAAAACTAAGAATAGTACCTCGGAGCTTGCCAGGGTTATTGTCTTTAATGGGCAAAATTGCATTGACAGTATGAAATCCTTAGTTAATAGCCAAGCTAAATTAATTCACAGGAAATGACACTATGAAGTGGTCAGAAAAATTAAGAACTGCTATGGTCAATTTAGCATTAACAGCCTGATATTGATATGTCACCAGATTGGTCCATAATAATAATCTCCTAGAAGGAAAAGAAGCTAGAAGTTATATAAAATTTAAGTAAGCAATTTTCAGGGCCTTTCATGTTTTAAACTTTTTGCTAACAGTCAACTGTTTTACTTTAACATTCTACAGATTCATAATTAGAAAAGCAGTGTATCTTAAAATAAAAATCCTTTATGTGTTTAAAAAATTATTGAACTTCCTTGAGTTAGATCCAAGATGGCCTACCTTAATGTCATATTCAATTATGTATCAGATAGTTTTATTGCAAATTTTATTTATTAATCAAATCATTTATTTATTCCACAAATATCTGCTATTAGTTATGGTCCAGTCAGTGTATTTTGCACTGAAGATATATAGATGAATAAGAAAGACAACTCCATTTTGAAGAAAAATTGGGATATTGAAGGAAAGCAACAATAACTCTTAACAATATAGAAAATGCTTTCCACAGATGCTATTTTATCTTCAGAACTTTTCTTTGAAGAAGCAAATGCTGTACCTCTTTTAAAGATAAAAATGGAAAAAAAACTGAGGCTCAAATCTTCATGTAAATTACCAAGGGTAATACTGCTAATAAAAGAAGCAGAACTTAACCTGGAAATTTAACTTCAAAATCCAAAATCATCCCATTGCATATTGTTTCAATGTACAAGAGAGAAATGGATGATGGACCTGGAAATGGCACTGCAAATATTTAACCAATTACTGATATTTTTTTTCATCAAACCCTCTGAGAAAAAGGGCAAGAACAACAACAATGAATATTAGGAAATGGGTCTAACAGCCCAAATTATAACTTTCTGTTAATCTTTCTATTGTAAAAAATAGGGCTATCCACCATCTAGGCAAGAGCAAAACATGGGGATAATTATTGTTCCACTTCCAACATCTCATAGTTGGAGCACCTTCCTTCTGACCTCAATATCCTTCCATCTCTTATATTGCCACACACCATTGCATTTCTCCCAGCCCATCATTCCCTTTTTGTCTTCATTTGTGTATTTATCTAGCTTCGTAACTATGATCAGCCATTTCCAAACTGCTTGTAGTACCTTAAAATGCTTTGCCCTTGACTCCTCAGCCCTGTCTTATTTTTATTATGATGACAAAAATCAGGAACTATGATGATTGGATCCAGTGAACATTTTTGTTCTCTGACTTGATCCCCAGCCTCTCTGTTTCTCATCTTACTTCCTCCCTACTGCTTTCTTCCCTTTAGCTGTTTGACAACATTTCCACATTTCCCAAGGCTCTGGCCCCACTCCCACTGCTTAAATTCTGTCCATATCATCATATCAGCTTTCAGGAGGCAGCTAAACCTCTAATAAGGACACTAGTAAACAGGGATGTATGAACTTTAGTTTAAGGTCAAATTTTGAAGATAATGATTGATGATGGAATATGGAGAATAGAAGAGTGGAAAAATAGTTCTAGGTTACACCAGCAGCCTGTGAAGTGCCTTCAGAACTAGAAACATATGGGGAAGGTACAAACAAGTTTAATGTATCAAGGAGCTTTATCTGGTGATAGATCATTAGCAACATCAGAAATGGAGGGTGCCAACTGGTAGACCCCAAAGTGCCATGGTTAAAAGCCAGTTGACTGAGATCATATTTTGTTCTTGGAAGGTAAGTTGTGTGATTTTTTTGTTGTTTTTTTTTACTGTCTAAGAAAGATGATGGAAAGAAGGAAAATCCATTGAAGACCAACAAAGAGCCAGAAACTCTCCCTGTTTTTACCCTCTTTCTTTCCAGGTTTTCCTCTTTCCTTTTTTTCATTAGTATGTTTAAGTTTTCATTATAATATTAAGATGTTACTTTATACAAGATAGGTACAAATAACCAAAGATCTGCATTTATATTTATATTTAGCTATTTAAGTCAGAGATATTGTATCTAATATATGTGTATGAAATTCATTATATTAGGGAGGGCAAGTGTTTAATGTTTACTCTTCTTTGTAATTTATCATTGTATTTAAATAATGCTGGACTTCTTTTCCTAATATAACCTGGGATCACAGGTCTGTGAGTATAATGGACACTTAAGGGATATTCTACCCAGGACCCACCATCACCATTTAGAAAGGAATAGGTCATAAACGCCAATGCCAGGTTGCCTGGCCTCAAATCTCAATTTTATCAGTCTCAATTTCATATCCTGCCAAAGTAACCAGGCAAAAAAAGTCTACCTATCTCTAAGACTCTATTTTTTCTTTATAAATTTGAGGGCTTAAAAATAGTACCTTCCTCATAAGACAGTTAAGAATGAAATAATATAAGCAACATAGTTAATATGGTTCCTGGAATATAGTAAGCACACAATATATTTAAGGTAATACAATTATTCTTCAACTGCTTCTCTTTCTCAACCACATGACTGTTAACAGAAACTTACATGATACAAAGAGCAACCTCCCTGGACCATAGTTGATTGATCTAGAATTAGGACTCCCACCCTAATGGAACCCATGAGTCCCTTCTCATATTTAGATTGGACTGTTTCCAAGACCTCAGGCTAGCTCTTCAGAAAAATTCAAATATCTTTATTAAAATGTTAAAAGAATTTCAGAAAATAATTACAGTGTAGAAAGGAAAGGATTAAAGTTCTAATACACTTGAATTTTCTTTTGAATTTCCAAAGGGATTGTATCTTAAGACTTAGACTTTCATGAGAGAAGAAAAATGCTCTATGAAAAATTCCCCCTACTCCAGACTTGGGTCTCCCTTCCCTAAGTTCTTCCTTTCACAGATCACCCTACAACTCTTCCTTTTTACTTCTCCCCCATCCACCATCCCAGAGAAGTATTATCTTTGCCAGTGGTTTTTAATCTGGAGTAATTGTGCTTCTCGGGAGACATTTTTGGTTATCTCACTGGGGGGAGTGATACTGCTGGCATCTAGTGAGCAGAGGTCAGAGATGCTGCTAAGCATCCTACAATACCCAAGACAGCACCCCTCCCCAACAAAAAATTATCTGGTCCAAAATATCAATAATATGGAGGCTGAGAAACTCTATAGACTAAACCCAAACAGAAATGAACATTTCTCTACTAGCCAAAATCAATTCTACCTTTCAAATTGGTGCTCTCTCATTATTATGTACAAAAGTTTTAAGTTCTTCCCTTGTCTACCTGAGTCATATAGTGCTAACTTAGTCTTAAAGATCATTGGATACCCTGGGAATGGATTGGGATGATTACATTCATATAATTCAGAATTTAGCTATGATAGGGCCGGGAGGGGAGGGGAAGATGCTGATCTTCCCACCACAAATGTATTCCAGGAAGACACATGGGAGAAGTTACATACTCTTCAAAAAGCATGTTGAATTAGCAAGACAGTCATTGTGATTATTAATGCTGGAAGAACTTTGGCAGGGAAATAACAAACTTTATGTAAACTTGGTGGATGCTTTAGACTAGGAGAACACTGACCACAAAGTCAGTAATGATAAATAGGATAATGGAGTACAGTAACCAATGAAATTTCTAGAAGGTAATTATGAATAGTATTTCAGTTGGAGCAAAGGATAAACCTTCAAGGACTGAAGTATTAAGCCTGCCTTATTTCACAAAGGATATCAAACTGTGTGGCCATGTCATGTTACCTGGTCATAAAACTGGCTGATGGGAAATTAACAGGAAGGTAGAGTAAAGACAAATCTATAATGAAATGTACCTAGCAAGCTAAATAGATAAGACTTATTTTTTATATAGGCCACCATAACATAAAAAGTATTTAGGGAGAGCCGGCCGAGTGGCTCATTGGTTAAGCGCTGGTTTTGGGATGCCAGCTGCCCCGGTTCAGATCCCACATGAGGGCCAGTGACACTGCCCTCTACAGCTAACAACAGCTCCACCTGGAGCTGGGCTGTGCGAGCCCCGGTGATGGTGTGGGCTGTAGCCCCTGCTGCAGTGGGCTGCCATAGGCTACAGTGAGTGGCCCGCAGCCAGCGTGAACGGCTGGCAGCCAAGAGTGAGCTTCCAATAGCCACGGTGAGCGACATCCAGAGGCCAGCGACCGATCTGTCTCATCCGGGAAGAGCGCAATGACGATACCAACAGTGAAGCAACATCCTCTGCAACTAGACTGAAGAACAAAAAGACAGCAACTTGTCTGTTCCCCTTCCCCGATTCCCCAACGCTGTTCCCCTCCACCAATTCCCCAATAAAATCTTTAAACAAACAAACAAAAAAAAAGTATTTAGGGAGAGCACACTAGATATTTTTAAATGAATGTTCTTATTGGCTAAAATTTGTAATAGGAGTGAAAGTCAATTGAGCAAAACCTATAGGCTAATTTTGAGATTAGTAAATATATAAGGTACAGAGAACTGAGTCAGCCAAGTAAAGGATTGAATATTCAGAAAAAAATGTAGAAGATGTAAATAATGCCAAACAAAGGTAAATTTGGCGCACTTGACCTTTGCAAAAAGAAATAGACATCAGGACGGATAGTTGGAACAGTCTTTGGTCTTAGGACACAAAATCAGAGTTAAACTGTCCAACTCTTTTAGGAGAAAATTAGGCAAAGCTATATGTAGAGTGCAATCTCACTGCAAAAAAATCCAAGCTTGAGTTCTTTATCCAAGTTCACAATCACATATCCCCTATCCCATTGGATAATGCAACCAAAAATTATGGCAAAAGATATCACCTACTAGTCCATTTGTATTTTCCATTATAGAAACCATGAAGTTGTTTATATGATAGACATAGAGAGGTGCTGTCCAGATCCCCTTTCAAGAAAGAACTTTCTGCCTCCTGCTCAGTTCCCTCCTGGAGCTGTCAAGCCTCCTTGCTGGAGGTCATGCTCTTTGTGGGGAAGCTTGACTGAGCAAGGCTGGAAGACAAAGGCTCACCCTTTCATCCCTTTGCAGGATGCTCAGATAGGATGTTTGCTCCAAAGTTCCTCGCTGGGTTGGCCAAAGTGTTGTTGTTCACTACTTCCTCAGCCCTATCCATTTTCCTCTCCTTTCCTTTCACCCTAATAAATATTTTGCACTCCAAACTCCTAAACATCTGCTTCCAGAGAACCCAATTTAATGACAATTACATCTGGAAGAATCTCAGAGGTTCTTAGTTGCACCTTCCACTGAACTGCAATATCTCATGGAGCTTCAAAATATCATAGTCTGGTGTGAGGAGAGAGTGCAGACTTTACAATCTCACTTATCCCTAGGTTCCAATCCAGTTCCTTACCTCTAATTATCAATTTGAGCTTGGAGAAACTATTAATCCCTCTAAACCTTGGTTTCCTTATCTGTGAAATGATTAAAACATTTACTTCAAAGAATAATTGTAGGGGAAAAATTTAAATAATATATGTCATAATAATAATATATGCTTAATATGGTGCCTGCCTTATAGCAGGTATCCAGTAATTGTCAGCCCTGCTCCCTTTCAACAATAGAAAAAAAGGGCAAAAAAAAACCCAAATAATTTACAAATGGATAAGTCTCCCCCCCCAAAAAAAAAAAAAAAAAAAAAACAGAACTGGAAAAGTTCTGAACCGAGAAGTTATAGAAAAGTTTTGAGATATTGATAAAAGCTGGATTTCTTTATTGATATGTATTATGTGTTGCTTCTAACATTATGGAGAAAATGTTTCCTCGATTACAGTTTATAAAGCTAGTTAATAAGTAACCAGAGACAGCAGGAAAAAATCATAGTGGAGGAATGGGGGAAGATTTAAAGTAACTCTTAAATCAGTTGTAGCAAGAAGCACAGCGCCATGCCGCCACATAGATTGAATCTACTCATTCTCCTTTATATCTGAATCTTTTCTTTTTTAAAGATTTTATTGGGGAATTGGGGGAAGGGAACAGACAAGTTGCTGTCCTTTCATTCTTCAGTCTAGTTATGGAGGACATCGCTTCACTGACCCATGTTGGTATTGTCATTGTGCTCTTCCTGGGTGAGGCAGTCGCTCACCGGCCATTGGATGGCCACTCACAGCTGCTCATCAAAGCTCAAGCCCACTGCCGGCCAACCCTACTGCAGCCTACCCCATCTCCCACAACTCACAGCAGCCCAGCTCCAGATTGAGCTGTTGTTCACCATCTCAGCTGTAGAGGGCGCAGCGTCACTGGCCCTCATATGTGGGATCTGAACCAAGGCCCTGCTGCTCAGAGCTGGCGTCCCAAGCCAACTCCTAACCAAGGCGCCACTCAGCCGGCCCTATATCTAAATCTTATAATACAAAGTCTCTAGAGTATTACTGGTCTGAAGTGGACTGTCCTTAGTAGTAATAGCCACACAGAAAAGGGATTATGGTAAGATATAAGAAAAGGGGACTTGGTAACTGTGAGAATATAATGAAAAGCATTTAGTTATGAAATTCAACATCAAGCTTTCTGATATGCAATAGTACATTAAAATGTCTTCCATGTAGCGCTCTCCATCTTTGACATCAGGGCACATAAGCTTTGCCAAATGGATGAAAAATATTGACAGCTAGGTTGTTATAAAAATATAGACAGAGGCACTAGCTTTCAAAGTGCAAGATTGTTATTCAACTTGGAAAGCATGGAACAGGCTCTTTCTTCATGTAGCCAGTCACCTTGGAAGCCATTCATAGCATAGAGGAAAGCTTTAGTAGACATTTTGGTTTCTTTCTCTAGGACAAAATGTGGTTTAAGCCCCACTGCTCCTAAGAAATGAAACTAGTGTCAAAGATTTAATGCCTTTTCACATTAGTGATGTCAGCACAAAATGGCCATCTTCTCTGAATAATTTATCTTCCCACTGCATAATTTTCTTATCTTTTGTTCTACATTTTGGCTTTTTACTGTAGATGGGGAGGTAAATGGCTGTTAGTCCCCGACAAAACCTGTGGAGCATCCTTCCCATCAATCAATTAAAAAACACTTACCTTACATTCAACATGATTTATTTCTTGTTAATACAATTGTCTCACTATATCCTTCTATTATTATACCCTTAATTCCATTAGCCATTCGCTTAATGCTCACTTTAAGGCTGACCCCCAAAGAGCTTCGAAAAGAGAGAGAAGTCCTTCTAATAGTGGCGTTGCCAATAAAACTCTGGAAGCTCTTCTCCTAAAGCCTTGTAGGTCACGGAAAAGATAGGTCACAGAATGTATCCTGCCTGAAAAGAATAGAGCAATCTCTCATTTATCTGTTCTGATGGATCCTGCTTGATGGTTTAAAAAATCCTTAAGAGCTCTTATCTTAAAAGTCAACACAATAGGTTCACAAAGTATAATCTTCCACATTACATAAGGATGGATAAGTCTCTACCAAGCTTTCCTTAAATAAATATAAAAAGGAGAAAACAAAGTGGGGAAAAAACATTTGAATTGTTAGGAGATTAATGGATTGCTTGTTTGGGGGTAGAGCAAAAGGTTAACCTCTTAAACAGTTAAGTGACACAAAACCATTGTAGTAGCATGTCTCATAGAGGTGGAGTTGTATGTTCTCTAGCAAACTCCCTCCATTTGGGTTGAAATTGGAAAGCTCTGAAAAAGAAGCCCTGTACTGCACTTCCCAAATTATACATAGAACAGCGACTGTGATTTTTCTCAGTGAGGACATATGCCTTCTGTTTGAAACTTAATTTTATGAATATCTTCATATGATGAGCAAGCACATATAGTATTTCTATATCACTACATGTTGGATTAGGTCCTATGTAGCAGGCACTGGTATTTGCCTGATAGCCATTTAGATCTGCTTTCTTAAAATAGAAATGCAGTTTTATTCAGGTATCTACCCTTTAAAAATGGGAATCCCATCCAAATCCTAAGGGTATCTCCGGTAAGTTATATCAGTACTGGGTATGCCATAGCCCTTGTTGATCAGTGATTTGGGGGCAGGCATCTAGGGCAGGTTTCCTTATTTCTAAAAATAACATGAAACCTGGGCAGAGTTATGACTGCCTGTGATGCCTGGAGTTTTGACCATCTTCTTGTGGCCTCGGGAAGAGAGAGCCAAACACAAAGCCAATATCCTGAGGATGACAGAGTAGAAAGGCAAAATATATTGTTTCCTAGAAACATAATTTATACCTGTAATTAATCAAACTGGGCCTACCCTACTTTAACACTTTTTGTTACATGAAATAATACATGTACTCATTGTGTAAGCCAGTTAAGTCAGCGTTGTCAATTAACTACAGCTGTAGGCAACCTGGCTATGCATCATGGGTGCTATTTTAAAACATAGTCTTTTATATTTTGCTTTTTGCTTTTCCTCCTTTCCCTTCTCTTTTTATTTCCGCTTCCCAAATCACATCCCACTTAGCCCTATTCTAAGTTAACCTATGTTAACAACCTAGAGTGTACCCTAGAGTATATATTTTCCTCCATGTATACTTACTCATATATAAACATGTACAGATGCACATATATATTCAGATATAGATATAGAAATAGAGATAGAGATAGATGATATAGATATAGATACATTTTGACACATAACTAGAAGTGTTATGGCTTTATCAAAAAAGTGGGACTGCATCATGCATGGTCTTTTGCATTATGGTTTTTTTGTTCCACAATACAAGACTAGTCGGTGTCTTTTCGTTCTTCAGTCTAATTGTGGAAGATGTTGCTTCACTGGCCCATGTTGGTGTTATCATTGCTCTCTTCCTGGGTGAGGCAGCTGCTTGCAGGCCATTGGACAGCTGCTCATGGCAGCTCATGGCAGCTCACAAAAGCTCATGCCAGCTGCCGACCAGCCCCACTGCAGCCTAAGCCATCACGGGTGACTCAACGGCAGCCCAGCTCCAGGTCAAGCTGTTGTTCACCATCTTAACTGCAGAGGGTGCAGTGTCACTGGCCCTCATGTGGGATCCCAACCGGGGCCCTGCTGCTCAGAGCTGGCCACCCAAGCCAACTCTTAACCAACGCGCCACTGGCCCGGCCCATAAATAGTATATTGTTATCTTCTGCCCATCTTTTTGTTGTCCTGTGACTTATCTTTTTACTTGTAAATTTGTAAGAGTTCTTTATAAATTATAGATGACAGCTCTTTGCCATCTATATTGCAAATATTGTTATAAAATCAATCATTGTCTGTGGGTATGGTATCTTTTCTAAACATAAATTTTAATTTGGCAAATATGTCCCTATTTTCTTTTCTACCTTCTGGACTTACAGTTAATATTAAGAACATTATCCCACCTTACCATCACCTCTACCTGCATTGTACGTATAAGCCTAATATATTTTGGATATCTACCCTTTATCAGATACAACATTTATAAATGTGTTCTCTTATTCAGTAGGCTGTGTTTTGGTAAATTTATCTTATATCCAGTCAACTTACCTTAGAAAACTAAGATGCATTTAGACTTATAAGGTAATGAACAGTAAAAGATAAGTGCATTTCATGACTGGAGAGTAGATATGCAGTGGGAACAAAAATCAGAAATAATTGTTGGTAACGACTATCTAACTAAAACTCTCTCACACTGTGCCACAAATCTATAGTCATTATTGACACTACCAATACAAAGCTGGTTTTCAAATTGGTCTCCTGGAACAGAGCGTAATACCTTCTTAGTATAATCAGGAGAGTATGGGTTAAAAGTTCATTTAATAGGCAGAAATATGGTTAAGTGACCAAAGTAATGTCTTTTTCAACTTGGGCTGCCAAAATACCATAGATTGGGTAGTTTAAACAACAGTAATTTATTTTTCATAGTTTTGGAGATTGGAAGTCCAATAATAAAGTGCCAGCAGAGTCAGGTTATAGTGAGGGCTCTCTCCTTGGAATGTACACAGTTGCCTTCTCTCTGTGTCCTCACATGGACTTTCCTCAGTGCATACAGGTGGGGAAAGAGATAGAGAGGAAGCTCTCTGGTGTCTCTTCTTATAGGAACGCTAATCCCATCTTGAGGGCCCCACCCTCATGACCTCATCTGAACCTAATTACTTCCCAAAGACTCCTACTCCAAATACCATATATTGAGGGTTAGGGCTTCAACATAAGGAATTTTAGGGAGGACACAATCAGATATCACATTGGCAGGCACCAAATTGACAAACAATACTGCCTATTTTGTTTGTCGAATTAACTCTTTGCTTTCACCAAATTCCATTAATTATATTCATCAAAAGATAAGATGAAATTCAGAAACACCACTTGCTGAAGTAGAAAACAAACACTAATGTGGTATTCTTGAATGCTGAGGATCATCCCATGGTTAACAAGCAATACACAATCTTAAAGCTCCTCTTTTCAATTCAATTCATACGGCCACCTGTGGGCTTTTAGTTAGTCTTCCTGGCAAGCTTAGAATAGAAATGTGGAGGGGAAAAAAACGTGTTTTGTATAGTCTGCCCCCAGAAGCTTCAGAGTTACAGAAATTCTATTCACAGTGGGGGACTATGAAAGCCTTCTCAGAGGTATGTTTGTGCTACCCTTCCAAAACAGAAAAAGTAAGACCCCTAGCCTTTGGTTCCCCTGCACACTCTGTGAGGCGAAAGGCGGTGGCTGCTCTGCCTCTGATTATAACATTTAAGCCTAGGAGTCTGGACGCAGAATTCTATGCATCACTTAGGACTTTGACGCTGAACCGAATTCAGAGGGGAAAAACATGTCTCTGCCAGTCTGGGGTTGCTGCTAACAATAAGAACTATCAATCAGGGTGATGACAGTTCTCCTGGTTCAGCTCCTTATCCTGGGGAGCCTCTCCCCTCGTCTTCTAAATTACCATGCCTTCTGTGCTGCTGAAGACTCTGCCTCAACCAGATCAAATAAAAGCATAAAAGATTCTCCTAACACCAACCCTAAAGTGTAAGTGAGTAGGTGATAGTGTTTGCAATGTTCACAGGCCATTCTTTCACTTTCTGAGGTCATAACAGGAGCTTTCACTCTGGTTGTCTAGTGCTACAGGAGGCAAGTTTGCAGGGATGCTTCAATCTGGTTTTTGTGACTTCACAACACCAGGTTTGAGTATCACGTTGTAAGACCCGTCACACTGAGTTTTGCTTTGGACAGTCTGGACTTTGCAATCATTTAATGATTCATCCAGGTAAGCATAAACCAGGCTGCTTAGATGCAAATCCAGGCTCTCCTTATTTGTTTGGCAAGTTACTTAATCTCATTGTGTCTCTGTCTGCTTAGCTCTAAAATGGGGATAAAATGGAACACACTTAATGGGGTTTTGTGATAATTAAGCACACAGAACAGTGCCTATCTAGCCCATGGTGAATACTGGATAAGCACTAGATATTATTATGGTCTCCTGTAATAATAGCACCTCAACCCATTAGTAGTGCCTTAATGAAAAAAAGGAAAGAATTATGCAGTTCAACGCATTTATTAAATTTCTATATCCATTTTCCAAATATATTTTAATAACTTGTAAATGTTAAATAAAATTTTAATGAAATCCCAATTTACATAGTTAATTTAATATTTGGTTCCTGATTTTTTTACTGACGAATATTGTTGAAAAATATTTACAGTTGTTTTTGTAAGCATGACTGGCTTAGGGATCATATATGTATGTATGCATGTATTACGTATGCATGTATGCATTTATAAAAGAACAATAAAGTCTCCATAGTCACTCCCATAATATGCCCCTCCAACTCTAAGATTGAGTAACCACTTTTATTTTTTATTTATTTATTTTATTATTATTATTATTTTTTTAGCTGAGCCCTCCTGCCACCTATTGGCTGCTCAGAGGCAGCTCAGCTAGGGCTGGGCATCGAATGGCTGTTGCTCAGAGTTCAGCTCGCACTCTTGAGCGAGCTCTTAACCAACTGAGCCACTCAGCCGGGCTGAGTAACCACTTTTAAAAGTTTAATGTGAATTCTTCCTGAATTTTTCCATGTTTGTAACAGACAAAGTGTCATACAAACACACATACACACACAGTGTATAGATACATACATATGTATATATTTACAATAGAAGGTCATGATGGACATACTAGTTTGCAACTTGCTCTTTTAATTATATGTTATGGATTCTATTCTGTGTCAGGACACATAGATCTATCTTATTTTTTTAATAACTGCTTAGTAGTTCATTATATAAATATACCAAAATCTACTTAAACATCCCCTTTTGACATACACTTAGGTTGTTTCTAATTTTTTTCTATTATAAACAGTGCTGCAATATACAGTCTTCTATATAGATATTTGTTTGACTGTTATTTAAATTAGTATATCTTCTGAACACATAGCAACTATAGGCAAGGAAGATAACCTACTGGTAGGGAAGGAGGTTACAAACACACGGCATGAAATAATACTTTAAAATATAATTAAATATAGTCAATGGTATTGTACAGTGTCAGAGGGGCAGTAGACTTGGTCTGTTTATCACGTTGTGAGGGGTGTAAACCTCTAAGTGTTATGTTGTTTTGTATACCTGAGACTAATAATAAAATAAAAATTTTTTAAAGAGTAAGGAAAGGGAAAAAAAGATAATTAAGACATTTGACCATTGTTCAATTTCATCCCTTCATCTCTACCTTATCTCTCTAATATATATAGTTTTATAATGCATATTTTAATTGCTGCCAATATCCACAATGCACAATGACCTAAGAGTTAGCTCAAAGGAGGTTACATAATTTGATCTGTGTTATACTTGAAATTTACAAAGAAGTAAGCTATATTTTATCAGGGATATTGTTTTCCTCAAAATGGAAATATTTTATTAATTTTTTTTAAATAAAAGGAAAGCAAAGAGCATAAAAATAGAAAGTAAAATCTTTCTAATAGCGGGTTTCTAAACTTTGGCACTATTGGCTGGATGAGGGCTGTCCTATACATTGTAGGATGTTTAGCAGACTCTCTAGCCTCTACCCACTAGATGACAGTAGCACAAATTGTGACAAAAACAGACAGGTTTCCAGACATTGCCAGACAAGCAGAATTATCTTTGGTTGAATACTCATTTCATCCTGCCTCTCAGACAAAATTTTGTTAATAGTTTGATAAATAACCATCCAGATTTTTACTCCAAATAAAAACTTTGTGTTTGTTTTTTTTTTACAACAGTGGAATATCTATACTGTACAGGGGATTTTTAAAAACTCATTTTTTTCCCTTAACAATATATCATGGATACCTCTCCATGTCAATGTCATAGACTTACCTTATCATTTTACAGGTACATTTAATTTTCACTGTATAAATTCACCAGGGACATTCTGCTTATTTTTTTAATTTTTTAATTTTCAATTGAAACTAACATTGCAATAAATCCACCTATTATGTCTCTGTACACTTCTATTATTTCCTTCAGAACTGCTAAGTCAAAGAACATGTGCATTTTTTTAATATATTTTTACAACTTTTCATATGAGACAAACGAAATATTCACTAAGGGCATGCCACTTAGCGATTTTTTTTTCCTTTAAAAAGTAAATAAATAAATACTTTCTTTTCTTGCACAGTGACATGCATTTTCCTGGGAGGAAAAAAAAATGCTATCTTCCTTTGCCTTATTTTTAGTTAACTTAAAGTTTTGACCAAGACAACAAAACCTTTTTCTTCTAAAGATAAAAGCCATGTGCTGGAACAGATCAACTCATGCATGCAAGGGTGACAATGAAAATAGCTTTGGTTGAGAGAGACTAGTTATTGATGAGCTACAGGGAGAGGAGCACCTTGGTCTTATTTCTCACCTTGTCGCAAAAGACAGCTAAGTTGTGAGGTTCAATTGAAGTTGGTAAATACACAATTATTCAGCTTGTGTCTTGGTAATAAATGTGCCTCTAGACAGTGAGCCTGCCAGTCCTCAGAGCACCACTTTGCTGATTAAGGAGATAAAAAGAGGATATTGTGGAAAGGGTCATTTCAAGAGTAATGAATCCTTATTCTGTCACTGTACTTTGCCGACAAGGAAAAGAAGTTTAACAGAGATAAGGCATCCAGGAATATTCAGGTGGCAACATGAAGTAGGGCAAATCAGAGATGACTATTCTAGGCCATGAAAAAAAAAAACAGCAGGATCTCTGATGGCTGAGAAATGACTATATTGGTGAATTAAGTACATCTCAGGCAGAAGCCTTATTACATTAGCCTAATACCTTATTGCATGATCAATAACAATGTATTTATTTTGTACTATGGCCTTGAGTGACTTTTCATTAGGAATTTAAATGACCTTAGAAAGCTACCCAGTATCAATTTAGAATACTTTCAGGAGATATTAGCCTGGCCTCAGAGCAAAAGATGAGTGAAAAAAATGTGGCTCATTATTTAAGTCAGAAAGAGAATGTCAAAAAACATTTCACCCTGGCATTGAGGGAGGTAACACAAGTTATGTATCCAACCCAATGATGCTGTTCTCTTTTTTTGGATTCCCAGTTACAGAACAAAATAGATGAAGAAAGAAAGTGTTTGTAGTCCCAATCAATATTAACCCAGGTGACTGCTGAGATGAAGAAGGTTGTGAGACTGGAAAAGACAAAGATATTGTTTAAAGTTTACATCAATGAATTGCTGGGGTTCTATAACACACCCTGTTAGTGTCTGCCTATGCTCCCTACAATGCCTTTGCCACTTTCATGCTCATGGAAAACTGTAGGTTTTCACACCCGACAGCCAGCACCTGCTGCCCTCAAACTACCAAAGGCATCATGGGACCATAAGCATCCATCCTGCTGGTAGACCTGAGACAATGACTGACAGGTATACACTAGGGTTTCTCAACTTCAGTACTATCAACATTTGGGGCAAGATTATTATTTGGGGTAGGGTACTGTCTTGTGCATTGTAAGATGCTGAGCTAGATCTCTGGCCTCTACCCATTAGGTACCAGTATCATATTCCTCCCAGTGTGACAATTAAACATGTCTCCAGACATTGTCAAATGCTCCCTGGAGGATGAGTCATCCAGCGTTGTGAACCACAGTTTAAAAAGTATAAGTACCACAGCTCCCTTACCCCTAACTGGACCATTCTGAGACATGATCAATCCTGGCTTCAAAGGTCTCTGAAGGATCGCCCTACGTGGACTTTGCCAGCCACACAACCTTGCTCAACCTCCTTCCCTTCCTGCTCCCACTTCCCAGCCCCCCTATTAGTTTTCCCCAGGAACACTTCCCACTGTTGACAGAGCAATCCTCACCTCAGTATCTGCATCGGAGGATGCCAACCAAGGTTGACTTTGTAGCAACTGAGATGCTACGAAGCAGAGTTAGATGACACTATAATATTGTAAATATCTTTGCTAGCCCTCTTATTGTTCTCTACCTTATACCTTTATTGGGATTGTCAATTCCTACTTTGTTTACTTAAAACTAAAATGAAGAGAAAAAAGGATTGTTATTTCCAATACAATTGTTCCTGTATACAGTAGCTCCCCTTATCCGTGGCTTTGTTTTCTATAGTTTCTGTTACCTATGGTCAACAGTGATTTGAAAATATTTCAAAATTCCAAAAGTACGAGTAAACAACTCATAAGTTTTAAACTGTGCATCCCTCTGAGTAGTGTGCTGAAATCTTGCGCCTTCACACTCCATCCCGCCCAGGACGTGAATCATCCCTTTGTCCAGAGTATCCACGCTGTACATACAGTACAGTAAGGTATTTTGAGAGTAAGAGAGAGAACTCATTCACATAGCTTTTATTACAGACTATTGTTATAATTGTTCTATTTCATTTTTAGTTATTGTTAATCTCTTAACAACAGATTTATAAATTAAACTTTATGAAAGGTATGTATGTATGTATGTATGTATGTATGTATGTATGTATAGGGTTGGGTACCATTTGCCGTTTCAGGCATGCACTGAGGGTCTCAGAATGTATCTCCTGAGGGGGTATGGGGTGGGGTGGGGGCAGGTGACAGGTGGGGGCAGGTATTAACCTATATTGACATTCTAATATCATTCATATTCATTCTCTTTCTCTCTCTCTCTCTCTCTCTTTCTCTCTCTCTCTCTCTCTCTCTCTCTCTCTCTCTCTCTCTCTCTCTCTCTCTCTCTCTTTCTCAATTCCTTAGCCTAAGCAAGCATTCTTTTTTTTTTCATCCTTTAGAGCAGCAAGGTGAGTTTCCTCTGATTTCTGCAGTCTCTCATTTACCATTCCTAAAACCCCTTTTTCTCTTACTAGCCTAATCTTTACCCCACCTTCCTTGGAGTGCTAGAGGGACTCTTTCCAGTCTATTCCTCTTATTTTACTTTTTACCTTTTTTTTTTTTTTTGAAGGCAGTGTCACTGGCCCTCCTATGTGGGACCCGAACAGGGGCCGCTGGCGTCCCAAGCCAGCGCTTAACCAATGCGCCACTCGGTCGGCCCTTATTTTACTTATTTTTAATATTAATACATCGTCTAGTATTCATTAACTCTTTCTCTGTATCATGTTTTTAAGTCTCCACTTATCATTTTTTCATTTACTTTTCCCAACTAGGTTTCAATAAGAAGAGAAAAAAAACCAAACAAACAAAATAAACCAGAGAAAATTCACAAAAGTTTGGATAAGCACAAACAGTTTGAGATATTAAATCTATTCACAGATATTTTCGGAAGAGAAAATAAACCAGAAGCAAGACCAGTGCTCTGTGGGTGTGTGGCTATCCTAAAAGAGAAAGCAGCATGTGAGCACACCTCTAACCTGGCTGCAGCTATTCTCTAAATCCCTGTTTACTACTCAAGACTCCAGAATGATATCTTGAAGACCACAAATCTGGTGCCTTTTATTTTACAAGTGGCCTTGGGACACATCTCAAAACAAAGATAAAAATAAAAATAATCCCCTTCTGATGACCCTGCTAAGCAAAAGGAACAAAATCAATAAAAATGCAATTCATTTGGATTCATTTGGACTGAGGAATCAAGTGACAAAATAGGGAAGCATAGTTGCCAGAGTATGTGATGTAGCTTTTGGCCAGAAACCCTGCTTCTGAAAGCATCCACCTCAGATACAGCAGCAGTAATAAACTCCCTGTGTCTTACATAGCCATAAATCCTGTACCAACCAAGATTTCAGTAGCCTCCTCTTTTCAACCCACACATAAAGCATTCCAGACACTAATTTAGAATATTAATTAAATCTCAGAAAAATTGCGATGGGACTCAGATACTGTTCCATAACTTGTAAACTATTCAAAAACAACCTGGACTATCCACTTCAAAAGAGATGCCTCTTCATGTGACCATTTTCAAAGAAAAAGCAATAAAATGTCCCCTTTCCAAGATAATGATGATGCATCAGGAGGAGTTAACTTAGACCAGCACAGCCACAACTATATGTGATTGAACATACATTGGGATTTCTTTGTAAAGCATTTTTTGCAGGTGGATGAAAAAGGTGGACAGTGATTGGTTTTTTTTTAAGGCAAATGGATTGCATATTGTAAAACTATGAAGAGTGTATTAAAGGGGCTACAACTCAAATTCTATATGTGTCACTAGAAGGCACTGGCAACTAGCAGTTGATTCTAAAAGGGGTGGTGTGACGGGGAAAAAGAGAGAGTTGAACTAGCTGGTGGATGCAGCAGTGGGTAGAGATGAAACAGAAGGAAACAGATGGAGCCCAAGACAAAAGATTCTAAAAAGGGAGAGGGACCAGATGCCAGATTATAGGGGAGGAAACAAAGTCAAGTCAAAGGAAAAGGGCAAAAGAAGAATATATCCCTGTGCTGGAACTGGCAGAGCCTGTGTTGAAGGTGTGAAAGAGGAACTCAACAAGGAAGGAGAGTATGGAGCAGTCCATAGGTGAGAGAGCAGGGGCAGCACTCAGAAGCATAACTTAGCTCTGAGCCATCCCCAGAGAACCTCATAGAATTTGCTCTCTTAATTCTGAGGGGAATAGATTTCTCTAAGCAGGTTGGATTCAGTGGTCACAGGATGGGGACAGGGTCCCAAGTGAAACCAGAGACTGAACAAAAACCTGGGACATAATTATTGGTTAGAAATATAACCCAGGTATACTCCTGGGGTGTAAATCAAGTGGAACCCTAGATGGGAAGTACCACAATAACCCTCAGCAAGAATCCACTGTGATAAACAAACACTAACCAATTAAAGAATTTATTCAGTGAGTCAATAAACACTTCCTGAACTTCTGTGTATCAGTCTGTGGGCTGGGAGCTCTGATCACAGGGTTGCAAACCCTGAGTTCATGATTCCTGAGTTATAGATTACAGTGGGAGTTCCTGCCTAGAGCAGCTTGTTTCACTGCTGGGGGCCTAAATGAAATAGGTTACTTCATGTTTATTATCAGGAGTTATAATGGATCAGGCTTAAGACAAATCCAAATATTACTCAGGACCTTAGATTTGCGGTAACCTAAATGGAATGTAAATTCATATTTTATGAGTAATAGTTCTCAAGATTTCATGTTTTCATATAAGTACTAATATTAAATGTGTATATTTTGGAAAGTTGTGTACATTTTTATT
This sequence comes from Aselliscus stoliczkanus, assembly GCA_033961575.1. Classification (NCBI taxonomy): domain Eukaryota; kingdom Metazoa; phylum Chordata; class Mammalia; order Chiroptera; family Hipposideridae; genus Aselliscus; species Aselliscus stoliczkanus. The sequence continues at coordinate 93,672,573 of CM066734.1, read as the reverse complement.
CCAAACTATATCTAAATTCAGTTTCTTTCTGGTGATAAAATCAAGCCAGGGTTTCCTCACGAATGATAATTATACCGCATGAGTTCATGAATAAGCCAGAAGAAAACTCACATAAACTAAAAGAAAAATTCAAAAATCTGTGTGAGCATATTTCACTGTTCAATGTATGGAATAGCTCTGGACTTGAATTATCTTGTGAGATAAAATTAATAGTTTTATCCCTTATGTATCATCATCCTTTTTTATAGCGTAGTTATCTCCCCAAAAGTGACTGTAAAAACCATACTGTGTAGTTCCATATTTATTCTCCCTCATTTACTCCCACATCACATTCCTTCAGTTTACAAATAGCAAAATTATTTTCTGAAAGTCTTTGTGCTGCGAGCTCCAGCTGGGAATTGAAAACACACACAATATACTTCCTGTCTCTCATATTATCTGCAGCTAGAGAGCTGAGAACATCCGTTTGCATTTTTGCTAAGGATGCTTATAGAGATCTTTTTCTTCCACAGATTTCCTGACTCCAAGCTGCTGATATACCCAAAACCATATTTTATCAGGAAGATCAAGATATAGAGAGTAGTGCGATTTTTATCTTCTTTTCTTCATTCAATATATATTTATTGAATCCAGTATCAGGCGCTATCCTGGGGACTGAGGATACAACAGTGAATAAAACCCAAGCCTTAATGTCAGTGAGAAAAAAGGTAGACAGACTATTAGTGACAGGAATAGGGAAGTATCCACTGCCATGGGAACATGAGGGAAAAATACCCAGCTTTGGTGTCAGGGTGAGCTTCACATGGAAATGACATCTAACTCGGCACTCAAAGGACAAGAAATAATTATTCAGTCACCTAGTGAAAGTTTATGAAGAATAAATGGAGAGAGAATGAAATAGGAAATAATTAGAATATATAAGAAGCAAGAGGCCAGAACTCACAAGTTCTTATAATATGTTAACAACATCTGACCATAATTAAAGGTAATGTGGGGGTGCATTTGATAGGTAAAAAAAATCATATAAGCGATTTTACTATTTATTTATTTATTTATTTGGTTGCCAATAACAGTGATTTTAAAGTGACTTATTTTTCCCAAACTGTACATTAGCCATTATTTCTGTAATCCATTCACTGTTTTTAGTTTTGCTTTTTCCTCTTTGTCCAGTAGAGGATGTAGAACATAATGCTACAATGATAAATGAACAAGCAAACAAGGAGTACTTAATAAATGTTTTCTGGTAGTATTAATAAGGAACATAAAATATTTTAATGCTTCTTTCATGATATCAATATAAAATTTCATTTCAAACACTGTTGCATCTGTGTACACATATAAAATGAGGGAAGAATTGGCACATGGGAATATTTGAGAAGAGCGAATAATAATTCAAGAAAGTTAAATCCCTAGAATGTACTATAATTTACAAAATATGTCCCAGAAAACAAAGAGGCTGTTTAAGTTTTGAAAGGCATAGATATGATTCTTGGGATCAATGTAATAATATTGACAGATGACAAAGAGAAAGCAGAGCTACTCTATTTTTATTTTGCTTTTATCTTCTATGTCAAGGAGTAGGATTGATTGGAAAGGATAGAGCAAATATTGGGATGAGAGAACTGAAGACGAAGACAAATGGGAAGAACAACAGAGAGCTCTAAATGTGTCTGCGTCTCCAAACTGTTGCTAGAAGTCTCTGAGGAACTGGGTGGAAAACAGGAATGGTATTGGATGATGGAGAAAGTGTGACATCTCAGCTTTCAACAAGGAAAGAACAGTGGATGTCTCCAAATCATACCCCAGAAATGAGCAACTCTGGCTCCATCCACCTATGGAATCATGAACTCTAAGGCTGAATTGCAGGCATCTGGATTTCTTAAAAATCTTAACAGGTAATTCTGATGCAAAGCCAGAGGGGAAACTCTGCTTTAAATCTATGAGCTTGATATCAACTCCGGCCAAATTTTTAAACGTCTTATTATTGAGACACCAGTTTGTGAGCACATGAAGAGCGAATGGGTGATTGTTAAAAGTCAACATGGGCTTACGAATAGGAAACCCATTCCAGACTAATTTCATGTTCATTTTCATTGAGAGAAGTTTATGTATTAGCATATTCTAAAACCTGTTCCACGGTATACTAGCTCTACAAGACATTAACAGCTATTGTAAACACAAAAAGATTCCATGATAAATAAATCTGGGAGGTTCTGATTTTAACAAAGTTAGACTGATTTATTTATTTGGTTTTCTTGGAGTCGTTAATAAGATAATGTATATTGGATCTCTACAGAGATTTAATAAGGAGATTTTCCCAAATACTTACTATCTTTCACCCCTTTTTGCCAATCTTTTGGAACCAGTGTTTCTTGCAATATCTACTACAAAAAGGTTATTCTGGTTAAACTAGTGCATTTGACAAAGCGTTTCATGCTATCTTTGAAAGAAATATGGAAAAATATTGGCTATTAATTGTACTCATAATTTATACTTGGTAAAATGACATTACTTTGTAAGTGTTGATTAGTTGGCCAGAATTAACCTAAAGGAAGAACTCTGCTATTCATTTATTTATCCATTGATATTCAAAAGTACTTATTAAATTACCAATATTTACCAAACACTGTACTAGATGTCAGAAATGCAATGGTAAGCAAGACAAACATTAATCTTGATGCTGTCATGTTTAATATTTTCATCAATAATTTGTATGAAGTTGTATATGTTATGCACAAATTTTCTAATGCTCAGACCTGGAAAGGATAGAGAATACTATATTTTGCCATGTAGAATGAGCACCCATGTTTTTGGTCCAAACTTTCAGGGGAAAAAATCTTTCATTTTAATTTTTTAATTCAAAATGTTTATTTGTTTTTATTTAGGTACTTGTTTTTTGAGTTATAAAGGAATTTTAGCATTTATTTATTATTTCACTTTTAACTCATAAGCATAAATAAAAGAATTAAAAACATTTATATAGATACGGAATTAATACTAACCATGTCATAAAATGCACATCCTTATTTTTCCCTCACAAATTTGGGCAAAAAAGTGTACATTATACACAGCAAAATACGGTATGTTGGATATTGAATGATAATGTTAAGATTCAAAAACACTACTTAGCTAGAATAATGGGCAGAATACAATAAGATGAAATCAAATGGGGAAAAACAATTGTACAAATCTCAGCACATGCACAGAAGAGTAAGAAGTTCAATTGACAACAAGCTCCATATGAGTTCTAAAATGTTAACAAAGCATAAAGATATGCATTAACAAAAAGACTGCTCATAGAATGTTTATAGTTTTTCTGATTATTTACAGCCCAAACCAGACTAAGAGCAATGTGTTTGACATTGCCACCATTAAAAGGAGTCATTATTAACCCAGAATCCACCTACAGGAGAGCAACCACGGGGATTGGAAACTCAAAACCAGTAAATATAAAAAAGAATTGCAAGAATGAAGAATATGATATTTAAGAAAAAAAGGTGGGTGTTCAGAGTTTGTGATAGCTGTGTTAAAATGAATAAGGAACTGATTCATCATTGGATATTTCTAACAGCAATGACTAAAGTTAAAATAAGGAGTCTTTGGGCTCAACACAGGAAAAAGTTTGTAACAATTAACCTGTCCAAAAATTTAGTAGGCTGCCTCTTCACTTAAGGTGTGTAACTAAGCAGAGGTTGAATTACTACTTTCCAATAATGTTACAAAATGTTAGATTATTTTTTCTGAGAAAGAATTTGAATTAGAAATGATTTCCTGTTCCCTTCAGCAATATAATTTTAGTCCTATCAATGTTAGTGATGGATTCCTTCACTTGTAATCTGAACACCATGCTTTTCTACTTCATTCACTTATTCACAAGCCCTTAATGATCTGTTTAAATGTACCAGGTTTCCATGATAACTGCTGGACATCATAAAAGAATAAGACATGGCTTTTGATCTTTTATTTTATAATGGAATCATATTAAAAGAGCAATGAGAGCTCAGAAGAAGGAGGGTGGCTTAATCATTTTGTTGAAAATTTGATTAATGTAAAAAGGTTAGAAAGGCTTTGTAAAGAAGGCATTTGCACTGGACCTTGAATTAATCAATGTTACATGCTTTCTAAAGCTGGACATAAAGTTGTTTGTTTTTTTTTTGTTTTTTTTGTTTTTTTTAAGATTTTATTGGGGAATTGGCGGAGGGGAACAGCGTTGGGGAATCGGGAAAGGGGAACAGACAAGTTGCTGTCTTTTTGTTCTTCAGTTTAGTTGCGGAGGATGTTGCTTCACTGTTGGTATCGTCATTGCGCTCTTCCCGGATGAGACAGATCGGTCGCTGGCCTCTGGATGTCGCTCACCGCGGCTATTGGCAGCTCATGCTTGGCTGCCAGCCGCTCACGCTGGCTGCGGGCCACTCACTGTAGCCTATGGCAGCCCACCATCACCGGGGCTCACACAGCCCAGCTCCAGGTGGAGCTGTTGTTAGCTGTAGAGGGCAGCGTCACTGGCCCTCATGTGGGATCCGAACCGGGGCCGCTGGCATCCCAAAACCAGCGCTTAACCAATGTGCCACTCGGCCGGCCCATAAAGTTGTTTTTTTAACACCAATTAAGAGTCAATCCTCCATAAGCCTTGGCACTTCAAGTCCTACTATTTTTTCTTTAATATCTTCCACCTCTCTCTCCCTGAACTCCTTCTTTGCATGTTTACCTATTTGCCTTTGACAAATCTATTAGATTGCTTTATATCCCCCTCCTTTCTCTTCCTATCACTAACTTTACTAGATGTTATGCCTGGGTTCTTGTGGCAGGCTCCTCGCTGGTTTCCCCATCCTCAGGATGGCACATCCCTCCATAATCCAGCTCTTAACCCAGGTCACTCCCACCCCCATCCTCCAAGTTTCTGGCCATCATAAATATCATACCAAACTCATCCTCCTAAAGTATTTCCACTTGCCTATCAAGTCATCTATGGGGGAAACCCTTTTTTATCAAATCAAACAACTGTTCTACCTTGGGTTTCAAATTTGATTATGATCTAGTCACTCCTTCCCCACTACCCCTCAATACTCATCTTCCAAGCCAGCTCTTCACTGTCCCTTTCATGTACATTATTCATTTCAACCCTCAGAAATTTACTCATATTCCCCTTACATGGAATGTTGTTCCTCCTCCCTCTCATCCCCATTCTGCCTTATAAGATTTTAGCCACATTTTAAAGCCTCATTTAAATATAATCTCATTCTCTAGACTCAGTAATACATAGTTCACTATTTAAATATCACCTGATAATTTCATATATAGTAGTTTTATTTTCCCTGAGTTATAAATTCCTTGAGAACAAGGATATTTTCTGTATTCCAAGAAAACACCATGTCCACAATAAACATAAATAAACAATTCTCGGCTAATCATTTTCATTTTGGGAACAACAACACAATGAAAAAAATTCTCTATTCAATCTAACGTTGACTACAGAGTGGACTAGTGGAGCAATTGCCCAGGGTGACAACCTATAATATAACCTATTATATTATTACAGGGGTATAAAAGACATCTGTGAAGATATAAGAAATCTGTGAATTTACCAGAACTCATCTCAAGGAAGATATTTTATGTGATTGAAAGGAAAGCTGATGGTGAAAGCCTCCAAAAGACCAGAAGGGCTATGCTTCCTTCCAAGGCAGTGAAGTCCAGGAAAGATGAAGGCTACGGCAACTGGAGAAGCCACAAGCAGACCCTCTGTCCTACCTCATGTGCTCTGTGCTCAGCCTGTCCTCTAAATAAATGTTATAAAAAGTTATTTTACAACTATCAGTTCACAGGAACATGAAAGTTTTAGCTGTCCCTGGGCACCCATATGTCATCCTCCTCCCTTCATCAACTCCAAAGAGAGAGTGAAGTGAGGCTACCTCTTGCCTACCCTCCAATCTATCCCCACCTACCACTTAGACAATGCTCCTATGCTTACAATTCATTGAAAAGGACTCCCACTATTTCTAGAAAGAACATATTGTGAAGAGGGCACAGGAGTTGGGGGCAGAGAACCCAGGTTGATGGACTGGGTTCAGATCTTGTTTACTAGTTATGTCCTTGGGCATCTTAATTTCCTCATCTGCCAAATGGGATGTTTGTTAGGCTTAGAATGTTTGTGAAAGTCCTTTGTACACCCTAAAGCAATATACATGTTAGTCTGTTTATAGGTGAAATAAATGGGCATGTATGGATGTTCTCTTGGGTGGCATTTAGCTCGAGCTTAAAGTTTTCTTGTTGAAGTCATTACTTTTGCTCTCTAGAAACAAATCTGGCTTATTATTAGATAATTTCTGTCCAATAAAGTATATTTTATATAATAATCACATTAGGTGGCTTTAACTGTTATCTGTTTCAATCATAATACCTCTAACTAGGAAAGAATGGTAGAGTACTGACCAGTAGATAACCCTCTTCATTACGACTAACATCAGAGAGTATATCTTTCATATATTTTTGCTTTATTCAACAATTTTTGGTATGGGTGACCTTTTTCTTTTAATGTCAGGCAGAATTCATTAAAGACACCATTTGTTAATGCTGCAACACGTCTTGCTTAAAAAAATAATGGACAATCACCAGTTCATTTTTCATGAATATAATTATTCCTTTTTTGCAGTTGTCATTGTTCCATATTCTTTCTTTATGAGCCACTATTTTTTAAGTACAAATTTTCACCTACTGTGTAAATGTGAACAGCTGTTGAGCTTGTGGTCCAGGAAGGGCTGTTCACATCCTCAAGCCAAATTGCAAGCATCGTGACTGGAAAAGCTATTACTTTTGAGCTCACCATAGTGAAAAGGCATGCTAATCCAAGACAGAAGTTTTTACATCTTGTCGATGGAACCTTTCTAGGTAAGCCAGGGTCTCATGACTGAATGAAATTGTGTAACAACAAATAATTTCAGTCCTATGGCCCTTAAAACTATCTGTCAACACATGCCTATGTGTGCTTATCTATTTCCTTCTAGAAGTTTTTCAGCAGAAGGGTTAAGGTTATGAACTTTGAGGTCACTCTGAGGTCAGAAGTGAATTGAAATCCTGCCTCTACCTCTTTATTTGCTGTGTGATTTTGAACATGTTAATTAAACTGCCTAGGGTTTCAGTTTTCCCACGTATAAAATGGAAATAATAATTATCCCATAGAAACAATTCCTATAAAAAGCTTACCATGCATGATGCCTGGCACTTTGGAAGTACTTAATAAATATCAATTGGTAACGTTATTATTTTTAGCTCTTCATATGTACCTTCCCAAACTTCCAGTTTTCTTTCTATGAATGGTATGTTTCCAAAAGGCTTTGTATGAACTATGTTGTTTCAAGCCTGAAACAAATGTTTCTATTGGTGTGCATGTCCCAAACGATATTTGGGCATCTCTTCTGGAAATTTAATGTTGGGCCCTAATTATCTGGAGCAAAGGCCATGGTATTTGGGAGGTTGAAAAACTGAAAAGAAATTGGGAGGACTCTATTGGACAATTCAGTCTAAGATCAGAGGTCAATAAAAGTCAGATTTTTAAAATCTACCTAGGCCTTATATATCTTTGTCACTCATGAAAGTGATTTTACATCTCTTAAGAGCTTTCATTCTTTTTCCATATTGTAAAATGTGTACAATTTAGACATTTTGTCATTCATTTTATCCTATAATGTGAAATGAAAATAAATACAGGCAAAGATTCAAACAATAAAAAATAGAAGTGCTTGTATGTATCTGAATATTTTTCCAGAATGCTAGGGACACACCAGAAGGTGGTATGAGCACCACAGTAAACCTAAAATCACTCTCTAAAATGTTGGCTATGGTTGAATTTGCAGGTTTTTCCTAATAACACTGTTAATTATGGGGCATGGGTTGCTATGATAATAGAGATCGAGGCTGAAAGAGTAGGATGGAGAAAAACATGACCTACGTACACTTTATCAAAATGTCTTATATGGAGCTGAAATTGAGATGTGGAGTATCTCCTTCCATGGTGCCCATGACATCAAGTGCTCAGTAGAGAAACCTAATTATTACATCAGCCAGTCTTGTCTTAGTTTTCTCTAGGTTACTTTCATACCTTAGGGAGTCCATGGTCAACAAAATGTCTCAGAATGGTAACACTTTCAACTGTCAACTGGACAGAAGGAAAAGAGGAAAGTGGGACAAAAATCTTTGTCATTCATCCTGTGAAGAGTCACAGATCTGCTGCTTGTAAGAAGACACATTAAATGAATCTCCATTGGCTAGACTCCCACTTGTTTCTTTTTTCTTTTTTCTCTGACACCACATGTTAGCCCTCTGTAGCTTTCCTGGATCTTCTCTTTCATCTGACTATTCTTATTTCTCCTTTTGTGATTCTGCTCCTCCTCAGTAGAGTATTGTCTGTGTCCTCTAAAGCCCAACGTCTTCTTTCCACTGCCTTTCAAAGATCTCGTCTGCTCTCACTACTGCACCCCTCACTCATTCCTTAAGCAACCACAATCTACAGTGCCTCTCTAGAGTTTCTTTCTATGTCAGCATACAAGATCTGACAATTCAGTTCGTGAAACTCATCCTAGAAAAAGTGCTACATACCTCACTGCTGACTATCACTATGGTCACCTTTGAAGTACTCCCCTTGGGAAGCTATGCACTGACACCAGTGCCTCGTCCACCCTTCAAAGCAATTTTGGAACTCTTTTTCTGGAATAACCATCAGAGCTGTTGTCATATTACCCTTGATGTCCTGAATGTCACCAAAATGTCTCCTTTCAATATTTCCTTTATCTTTGGGTAAAGAAAGAAGACATTGGGGGCCAGATCAGGTGAGTAGGGAGGGTGTTTCAATACAGTTATTTGTTTACTGGTTAACAACTCCCTTTGCTTTTTGTTCATCCCTGAGCTCCTTCAGGACCATTTTTTACACACCTTTCTCATGCCAAGATTTTCAGTTAAGATTTTCCTGTTTCTCTATCGATGTTTACTTGGTCTCACACTCAGCCAATGATTTTGACACACAAGTCAATGAATTTTTGCAATGTTTTCATCAATTCTGCTCATTATAGGCCACCCTGACCTCTCTTCATCAGTGACGTGTTCTCTGCCCTCAGAAAAATGTTTAACCCATTTGTACACTGCCGTTTTCTTCATTGCATTATCCCCATAAACTTGAACTAAAATGTCCCTGATTTCATTTCCACTCTTGCCAAGTTTAACAGGAAATTTAATGGTTGTTTGTTGCTCTCATTCAAGTTCAACGTTCTCGTGATGGCACACAAAAACACGTTACAATAATAATGAACGCTACTCAGCAAGACACTACCACACGTTGACACGAACACAGCAGTGAGACACTGCTATACCAAGGTTATGAAACCTTACTGAGCTGTTTGTACAGTGCTGTCAATGTAAGGGCAAGGAGGCAAATTCGCGAACTTAATTGACAGACCTCGTATGTCTAGCAAACAATTCCATTTGGATAAATCCCTTAAGAATGTAACTTTTAGTAATAAAATGAAACATGCTTAAAACTAAAGCCATCATCATCTCTTCAAGTCTGATTCTTACTACATCTCTCTTCCTGTTCTTTTAAAAATCTGTTCCAGGGCCGGCCGAGTAGCTCAGTTGGTTAAGAGCTCGCTCAAGAGTGCGGGCTGAGCTCTGAGCAACAGCAGTTTGATGCCCAGCCTGAGCTGAGCTGCTGCTGAGCTGCCAACAGATGGCAGGATAGCTCAGCTAAAAAAAATAAAATAAAATAAATTAAAAAATAAATAAATAAATAAATAAATAAATAAATAAATAAATAAATCTGTTCCAAAATCTGGGCAGCTCTTGTTTCCTGTCCTTCCTTCCTCAGTCACTCACTATACTGTCAGCACCATGAATTGCCAGTTACTATTTTGTAAGAATACTTCCTCTCCTTTATTGTTATCATCAATTATTCTTCTTGAGACCCCCTCCCCTCCCAGATATGTCAGTCAGTCAGTTGTCTTCGACATACTGTCTATGTCTCTTTTTCTTCCCCTTCAATCTCCTGCAAACTATCAAATCTTCCCGACTATCACTGCTCAAAAGTTCCTTGCAAATAAGCCCTTAAAATATCCCATACACCTGACTCCATTCTTTTATGACTGAGTAGAGACTAGATGACCTTGGACTATGGTTTTCAACATTTTTTAGCAGCAGAATTTTATTTTGCTTTGTCACAGATGACTTTTGCCCTCAAAAAAATTTTATAAAACACATAAAAGTTCTAAGTAGATCAATGAGATAATTTACAAAAACTTTAAATTGGAAGAGTCAAATGACAGATGTGGCCTTATCAAATAAGCATGCAATATACATGAATAAGCTTGCAAATGCAGCATGCAAATGTATTTGTTGCACTTTATCGAGAAAAAAATCCTGATTCACACTGATTAGAAGCTGAAATGGCATAAATTTTTTATTAGCTCTCTTAGCAATCTCATATTGCTTTCTGAATACTGACAAAGTGGCAGTGGAAGTTTTATTCCAGGCCTGACCGAAATTAATAAACTGGTGTAACAAGAGAACACAAAAGTGGTTAATTACTGTATTATAATATGGCAAATACAAAATTTGAGTGTATAGCTTCCATTACAGGTTTTTTTTTTAAATGATTAAAATTCAGTTTAACATAAAATACCATTCAGAATGCAAGACTTTTACTGAACAGGTTGGAAAACCATTTGGAGAGCACTCTTTATTAACTCCTGGCTCTTTTTTAACTCTAGTTAAGCAGGACCTTTCCAAACCAACTCCAATTTATCTTGATGCCTCAGGAACCAGCTCAATTCCCTCCACCTCCAATATGGCCTTCCTAACCCCTCCAGACCACAGTAACCTTTACTTTATCTAAATTCTTACAGTGTTTATTGTCAATCACAATCATTGGGCACATTATTCTACATACCTGTCATAGGGCTACACAAATATTAGGCAGCCAAGAAGCTCTGGGAGGGAGAAAGGGAGGGAAGGAAGGAGAAAGGGAGGGAGAGACAATTGCCAACTGTTAAAGAGTAGAAGGATAGAGGATGAGGTCACAGAGATTAGGTATGTTTTATTGTAAGACTATAACTGGGATTAGAAGAAGAGGGATGAACATGTGGCTGAATTGATACATTACTGTCCCTCATTCCAGCCCCATATTTGGCATCTAACAAGTCCATAAGTGTGTCTTTTATTAAAATTCTGACATATTACAAAAAAAATCAGTGCTCTATTAAAAGAGAGAGCAATTGTTTCACAATAATCTATAAATTGCTTTACTTCACAAAGAAGTACTTAAATGTTTATTGAGAATCCTACTGATTCAGCTGACAGAGTTTTTGTGTCATCATTTTACATTTAACTTCAATATAGATGTTACCACTTTTAACTATCACACAGTAAATTGTGTATTGATCTAAATTATGGGCACAGAGCATTGAAAGGACTCCCTTTGGAAATGTCTTCTATGTCCTTTTCACGTAATATCACAAACAAATTGCCATAGCATTCCTATATGACAGGTACTCTTAGGCCCATTTTACAGATGCAATTGAAGCTTAAAGACATCAAGTCATTTTCCCTAAATCATATAACCAATTAAGTAGCAAAGTCAGCATTTAAAGCCACGTGAACCCTGGAATTCCTGCATTGGAATCAGTTGTTAAAATGCAGATTATTGCACTCCACTGAGAAGTCACAAAAGAAGAAGTTCTGGAGATTAGGCCTAGGAGTCTGTGTTTCTTACAAGCTCCTGGGTCACTTGGAGATACTTTAAGTTTGAGAACCCCTAATTTAACTAATGATGAGTTATAAGACATTGCCATGTTTGGAGGATGGTGGAAGTGGATATAACCATTTCTAGACTTGAGGAAGTCAGGAATTTTGAAGCAAGATGTTTATGTGTCTTCAGTACAGAGGTTATGTAGGAAAGCATACTGAGTCATTGAGTTTTATGATTAGAGGTCTATATGCAACCAACCAACACCAGTATAATATTGCCATTTCCTCATCTGTAAAATAAAGGAATTACCTTAGATGATCTTTCAAGTTTCTTCCCCCTCACATCTCTTGATTTCATGGTTCCTGGTTTCTCATCTTGACAACTCCAAGTATGTTGACTATCCAAGGGAAAGGAGGAGTCCTCATCAATGATCTTTTCCTATAATATTCAATCTGCTCAACAGACTCCCTAAATGGTTCCCTAGGAACAGAAGGCCCTCTCTTGCTTCCTTCAGTATTTACCAAATAGAGAAAAAAAATAAAATGAGAGAAAGAAGATTAAAAAGGAAAAAACTGCCTAGCAAACAGAGATTTTACCATCTGCTATATTTCACTTTTGTGCATTTATATTTCTGCCTCTGAGCACAGAAGTCTTTGGGGAATGTGTATATTTTGGACAAATTTTATAATAAAGACTGTAAATAAATCCTAAACGCTGCTAGACCTGGAAGTAGATCATTAAACTTTTATGGAATCGACATAAGCTTGGGATCTGACAAATCTCATTTTAAATGCTGAATATAGCAGCTTCCAAGCAAAGCACAAAGCTGATAGCCTGTATTTAATCTCTATTAAGGCTTCACAAACAATACATGCTTTAATAGTATTTAAATTCATTGTCACATTTTTTTCTACAAACAACTTATTACCAAAATCTGGGCTGTAGGATTTCAAAATTTGACATCATGCATAAATACAAGGAATATACGTAAACTAAGAGGATTCTCTGAATACAGCCAATGTAATAACTAAATAGAATTCCCAAGAGATACCTCACGTTTTTACCTGCAGATACCAGCAACCTAACTCTATGGCTGAATTGACACCCATCACACCCCTACCTTCTCTCCTCTGGGCAAGCAATGTTCATTCTCTTCCTAAGAGATCATCTCTTCCAATAAGTGTGCTATTCTTTTTGTGCCCTGCCCTCAGTGACATCTCATCCTGTGAAAAATGACTTACAGGTTTTTCATCTTTTGAAACCATTATCACTGACCAGCAGCCCCTATAGAGAGAAGATGGATTGGATTAGGAATCCCAACCCCTCTGCAAAACCTATTACAAAAGAAACACACCTCACATTCCCCTTTCCTTTTCCACTGATGGCTAAGTCCTCTGGCTGGTGAGACAAAAGCTTTGTAACTTGGGCGGCATAGCACCATCAGCTTTGTGTGCAAGACTGAGTCCCACTTCCAAGTTCTGTCCCAACCACTCTGCTTGGGAACCTTCCAGAGGTGCTTCTTGCTCAGCCAGGCCTCTTTACTTGAGGGCTGTGTCTACTGAGATCAAGATCCGGTGGGTTGATTTGGGTGGTCTTGTCCACGAGCACAAAGGTCCAGAGTCAGAAGTGAAGCAGTTAAAGCAGCTGAGGCATGTTTACTAAGCCATTTGAAGTTGATAGCCCTGCACGGCCTGGCTTTTTTCTCTATCTTCGTAAACCACAGTGAATTGATGGAATGACCCGGACTTGATCTTCAGGGCAATATGTCTGATGGCACTGCTGGATTGATAAATTGATTCAAAACTATTACCATGGTGAAAAAGCAATAAGGTCATAAAAATTGCATCAGCTGGCTAAGTAAATCCTGGCATTTCATGACAAGTAATGCAGAAGAATCGCAAGAGGATCTGGGCATGAGGCTGAATGAGTGAGGGAGAAATGACTTTGAAGAGCTCATCATCTCCGATCTATTCTTCCTGCCAGCGATTCATGCCTTCGCATAGTGCCACTTCATTATGGGGAAATAACTGTACACTTCTAGCATATTCCTGGCCTCCCTGGCGGCCCCTGGAGGACCCTTAGCTGGTTAATACCTCATCACGGGCTTCATTGAACACTTTAATCTGCACTTGTGTGATCAATAGAATCCTGGTGTAAATTAAAAGGACAATTTCATGTAATCAAGCCTGTTAATGCTCATTTTGAAAACCATTATTTGTGGAAGGCATTTAGAAGAAAATTACAAAGTGACAGGCTGATGCACTCTGAGATGATTTGAAAGCCGGTCTTGTTTTCGTGACTGTATACCTGCTTGGGGAGCAGGATGGGAGCGAGCATTAGTGAATGCATGGGAGGGAAGTAGGGAGGGGAACGGGAGCCTGTGAGCAGGAGAGGAGCAGCCCAGCAGGAATATGTGTGCATGCCCTGCCTGCTTGCTTCCCTTCATGCAGGGAAGAAGAAAATGAAATTTTCCAGTGTTCTATTTCTGTGGCAAATTCAATTACTGTGGGGACTTGTTCAAAGCGGTATAACTTCCAAGAGGCAGAAATTGAAAACCTGGCAGCTAATGAAATGGCAAATGACTAGGAAGTTCAGACAGGGGCCGTCAGTCACATCAAACACCTGGAGAAAAATAGCAGCTACCCCCAGTGCTTTCCTGAAACCACTCTTTCAACTGTCCCTCCTCTTTAGGAGAGAAGAGACCTCCGTCCCCCAACATTTTACTCAAGTTGTAATAATATGTTAACAGCCAACCGCAAGTTTCCATGGGCCTCTCTACCAGCAATGTAGAGTGATGGTACATGAAGCATGGAATGCGAAATATAACCAACATGTTATGTGTTTCAGATTCTGGGATCATGTTGAATGTGACTATGCAATATTTGCTTAGACAATTTGCCCACAAACATATTTTTTAAAGTCGTTGGTAGCTGAAATATATGCATTCACAGGCATACTCTATGTCACTATGTATCTTGGAAAGATTTTTGAGAATGCTGAGACTGAGCCCCCATCCCCAGAGATTCTGTCCCATTGGTTTAAAGTGGAACCCAAACTTCATATTATTAAAAAAAAATCTCCAAGTGATTCTAATGCTCAAAGTTGATGAGAAGTACTGGTATATATAACATCTCATGGGTATGAATGTACTAAGTTTTACAGTTGGTCCCGGTAATCATACATTCAATGGTTTCTTAACCTTACTGAACCCTGTATATCAGCAATGTGACCCAGATAGCATTATATCACAGCAATGCCAGAGATATGAAATTATGAGACCCCAGAAAAAGTGGCTTGTAGGCATGACAAACTAAAATCTAATTGAAAGCACTTACTCAGAGTTGGGCATTGCTATGGCACCATTCATCCAGGCTCAAGAGTATGAAAATTCAACATTGTTTTATTTATTTCCTGATGCTCATCACAACACTCCACAAAGGAAAATCATTTCCATTTGTCATGTGACAAACATTTCCAGTCAACTCTTGTTAAGCTGATATTGGTTTATTCAAAATAAGATGCACTTCCGACTGCCATTCTCTGAGCAGCTGAATTTTCTATAGCTCTCTAATAAAATTGTCAGGTAATCTGAGCATAGTTTATTCAAAATCTGCTTGCTTTTATTTTATTTTATCAGTGTTTGCATGTCACATAAGCATTTTAATGCATATAGCCACAAGCAATGTTTTCCCTTCTCTCGCCTAAAAATGACAAAGTACCACTCTCTCCTCTCCTTGTTCTGGAACACTGGGGCTGATTTGCTTTTCCAATACCTTTTCAAAATCTTGCTCCTCCCCAGGCCCACCTAGAACCTTTATGTAGTGCTTAATTTTATCTCTTAGACTTGGGTCATATTTAACATCTTCCTGCAAGACTTAACCGCATCCATGTGAATCAAGTTAGTCTATGATTTACTTTCAACCATTATTTTGGGTCTTTATATTACTTCCAAAAGCATCCAATATATTTAATGACTTCTAAAAAACAAGAATCATTGAATGTGAGGTGTTTTCCTTTGGACTTTTAGAAATTATATTCTGAAACTCTGATTTTATAAAATGTTCAACAAGACTTCAGTATTCCATAACAAAAAAATATCTTCAAATGCTGTGTTCATCTTAGAGACATCAATAAACTATTCATTACAGCAGAGTTACTGGTGTATCCCTGTCTTGTGTCCCTTTTACACCTAATGCCTTGAATTGGTAAGATTGCTGAAGTAACTAAGCAGGGTATTTGTAATTATGTTCTGAGATCTACCTCACTTTCCAAATATCAAAATTTGCAGAAGGTTTCAAACTGGATAACTAAGAGAAAAAGCTGCATTCTGTTAATGATATAGGTAAGGCAACTGCTACAAAAATCTCTTTCTTTAAGGTGTTCTTGTTTTGTTCAACTGAGGTTTTGATATTTGAAGTTTAGAGGAAATTAAAGCTTGGCCCTTTAGAAACGCTAGTTATGAACAACTATCTCTTCTGAAAATTAAATAAGCATTGATTGGGAGAGAAGAATTGAGATGACAGATCCAGAACCACAGTTTCTCAAGGGGGTTTTAACAGAACTGGACCCGCCCTGAGGACCCAAACACATGCATATCTCATGAGCTCTCTCTTTTAAAACCAATCTCGAGGAAAAGGGTGTGCTGGGAATTTTGTGTGATAAAAACAAATGAAAGGGTCTTAAGGAGTGTGAAATAAACAGAAATCATAGGAGTCAAGAACTCCTCCAAATTTAAAAAGAGTGGAGAACTATGGATAATGTTGTTTCAAAGAAAATCAGTGGTACCAGAAAGAAATATAAATGTTTAAGTAAAAGCCTACAATAAAAAGTAGTATCTTTTAACACTTCTCTAAGCACTATGGACCTACTGTCATCAGACCTTCCTATATGCTGTTTCTTCTTCCTGGAACCATCTTTAGCCACCACTCCCACCTCCTGCCTTCTCCAGCCTTCACTTGAAAATCACCTCACCTTCTTCAGGACTTTTCTTAGATATAACTTCCTAGAGGAAACTGTCTTTGACAGCCAGTCCTTCAAACTTTGTATTAGCTCAGATAACACCTGTGCTCACCTCACCTAATACTCATTCTACTGACTCCTATTCCTGGTGTGTTTGTCTTCCTGTAGATTATATACCCAGTAAGAGCATGAGTTGGGTCTAATTTATAGCCCACGTAGCCCAGCACAGTACCTAACAGAAAACAGGGGATCAACAAATTTTCATTGAATGAATGAAGTCATTCAGAAGCCAGAATATGAACACGGGCCCAAAAGTCTGTGCACCTACTCCCTAAGAGTTCTATGAGGGAACATTAAAGATTTAATGAATCAGCATATTAATCCACTAAGATTCTTATTTTCAATTTAATTTTGCTCAACTTAAAAGTTTTTCATATACATACTTTTGTACATAATAGGAAAAAAATAATTACTTAATCAAAGTTTCTATTTTTAGTTTCTCATCTATGAGAAATTGGAATATATGCTAATAAATATTCATTCAGTTTTCACACTGGAGAGTCTGAAAAATAAACCTCTCCTCAGAAGCCCAAGGTCTTGTTATTCATGGCAAACAGTTACCCAAATTATCCAGGAGGAAGTATTATCTTTCAGAGAATAAGCCTGGGCATGTAAACCCAAAACCGTCAAATGATTTAAGTCATGATTTTTTCTACCTCTTTCTGTAAGAGTATTTTTAGGCACCAAGTACTTCAATGTCGAAGAGAATCAAGGTCCCATTAGGGATTTTTTTAAATGTTTCTCTATGATAGGACTAAATATATTTCCCATTTACCATTATATCTTAATTCCAGGAAAATTATTCCATAAATTCCTATTCACTCAGAAAATTCATCAACATACATATTTTAATTATTTTGACAACATAAAACTTAATGAGCCTTTTTTAAAGGTCTTAGGGGATAATTTTTTTAATCTTAAAATTAAAAATAATACACAACTGGTAGTCCCCAATTTATAAGCAACTTTTTTCCAATGGTACATTTTTGTATTTATAGTGTGAAATTCACAGAAGCTAGATTAAATATATGAATCATAGGACACAGAAGTTAGATTAAATATATTAACTCATACCTATAACGATATAGGAATTCTACCATCATATAAAACAATGCCTCTATTAGAAAATGTGTTCAAAATTTAATGACAGGCACTCTTGGTTGACTTAACGGTTATTCACAAGCCCTATCTCTCTTTCCACTCTCTATAATAGAGGCTGAAAAAATGAAATACTTACTATCCCAGTCTTCCTTGCAGTTAGAGTTCACCATGTGACATAGTTCCAGCCAAATACAAGTAAGCACAAGTCTATTGGGTCTTCAGGGAAACTTCCTTCCTCACAACCAATAAAGAGACAAGAGGAAAGCTTTTTCACTGCCATTTCCCCTTTCTTGTTTAGGATTCAGACATGATGGCTGGAGCTATGATAACCTTCTTGTGACCAGGAGACAGAAAGCACAAGGCCCAAAATATTCACCAAGAATGGCAGAGCAAAAAAATGAAAAGAACAAGGATCCATGATAACACTGGAAAGCAGCCAAACCAACACCAACAACCAACTATCTACAGTCTTTTTTTTAATGTATTAATAAATGACTATATTAAAATAGTTGATGTTAATCAGGCTCTGTGTTACATGCAGCCAAAAGCATGCCTAAGTGAGACAACAGCCACCCTGGAATTTACATGGCTCCAACTGCAGTCGAACTGTGGACTCCTCATTTCCTCCCGTTTGCTGGGCAACAAAGGTCAAAATTCCTATTCTCAGAGCCTCTCTCCCCATCTTTAGCTTCACATTACTGGTGGTCTTCATGTCAATACAGTGAAGTGATAGAGGTAAAGGGAAACAAAAAGGGGACTTTTGCATGGGTTCCAAAGAAAATTGGAGTAAAAATCTGAGGGCCTGGAGAATTCTGCCAGTATAAATACCTGGAGACGCACACCCACCCCACATGATACCTAGAAAAGTTGAAAAACAACCTTCATTTTTCCCCACTTTGCAAGAATTCCTCTTACTTCTACTCTAATTGTGTTTTTTACCTTCCTTAACCTGCTCCAACAAAGAATCCAATCAGTTTTTTTTTTCACCTTCTGGTCCTGAAGAAAGTACACAACCCTTCTGAAGTTTACTAACAATGTACACTCCTGATACTACAAGGAAACAGATTGTGGAAACAAGTGCTTCCCTTTTAGTCTAAAATGATATGAATTTCCTGGAAAGCAGTTAAGCCTATGGATCAAAATCCTTAAAGATATTAATATGCTGTTAGAAATCTAGTTGGGTTTGGTCTGACTGTGCTGTCATCTCAGCCATCTGATTGGGATAGCACATTCTCTGAATTTAACCACCACCCCCCCCCCCGCCCCAGCTGGGAATGACAGCTCCAAGCCAAAACAGAATGCTACTTGACGTCATATTTTAGCATTGAATTTTCCTTCCCTCTTACACAAAATCCTAATATAAGTTGAGATAGATGCTTTTTTCATTCCCTTTTATTATTTTCCTTTGGTTTGCTTAGCTGAGTGTATTTTACAGTATTTTAACCTTGACTAGACGGCTGTTAAGGGGCTGACTGGAGTGACACCCAGTGGTGATAATGAGACTTGACGGTAGCTCCTTGTTTCCCAAGGGCAGCTAACTCAAAGAGCCTTTCCCATGAATGTCTCTCTCAAAGTTCCCTTTCAGAACTTTGTTCACATTTCTGTAAGCCATGCTTTTATCCCCAAAGAATGTCCATTTGTTAGTATCTAAATCATTTTTTCTATTCAAGGATCTTTATTAACCATTGATCAAGCATCTACTGTATAGAAAGAAACCCATAGAAAATTCCTATCACTAGCAAAACATCAAGGTTTTTCTTTTAATAAAATAACAAGGTGGGAAGCGTCTTCTCTATGACAGTGAAGTGTCAAATGCCTTCTATATTGCCATACTCTCAACTCACGCTTGTGATTGCAGAATCCCTTTTACTTATCAACTTTTATAAATAGGAACATAACTATAGATCAAGGAGGAACAATGAGTCAGCAATACCGACCACCAACAGATGGCGGTGACAGTCACTTGGTACTTCTGATCATCCTGTCAGAACCTAACTTGTTAAAAAGCAAAGGAGTACAGTGCAGTGATCATGCCTCTACTTCATCCATGAAATGGTCTCCCCAACAAGACATGTGACCATCTGACACCCCACAAAATATTTACAACATTGTTAATTATATTCCCCTGTCTTTCATATCCCTGTGGCAATATTGTAGTTGCCTATTTATGATGTCTAATCCCTTCCCCTTCTCCCTCATCCCCACCCCCCTCCCAACTAGCAACCCTGTTTTTCCTCTATATCTATAAGACAGTAATACTGTGGAAAGGAGTCAGAGGAAGAGTAATAGATATATATGATATGGGGGGGAGGAGTGGGGTGGTGAATTGGGGGAGGGGGGTTGTCACTTTGAGGGGTAAAAAGTATAACTATTGCACTGTGTTGTACACCTGAAACTAATTAAAAATAAATAAATTTAAAAAACACATAAATAAAAAGCAAAGGAATTAACGGGACCCCAAAGAAAGAGCGAAAGCAAATTGTGACATAAAACCAAGTAGACAAAGTTTATAGTCCAAGTTCCCTGGCAATATTTTGCAAAGATCCTCCACAATCCTTTCATTTTCAAATGTCCTTCCAGTGACTTTCACTGCGCCTCCTCTTTAGGTTTTATGTACACATAGTGCCTCATCACATTCTATGAAAGCAAAGAGTTATTTCTGGTCAGTGAGACAATTAAGTACAATAAGGCCAAATCAAGCAAAAGCAGTTAAATCACTATGTATTGTCAAAAATGAGCAATAGAATAGTCAAAAATGAGAAACTCCATGGTTCTCAGCCCTTGAGGGATAAAGATCTGTACCTTTCTGTGAGGCAGAAGTATTTTAAAAGCAGAAGTGACAGCTATTCTTCAAAGCCCCTGTATTAAGAATATTCCAAAATGAAGTTGTGAGATCAAGTTTTGCCAGATCTCTTGGTTGACCATTTAGCCATTTTGAGATTGAGTACAAGTTTGAAACAAGGCTTAATGTTACCTTTTCTGGTTAGAATTCTTAACATAAATAAAGCAGAAACCCCTAAAGAGAATTAGTCATGAAATTCTTACTATTTCCAGAATACAGTGTTAATTGATATTAAACCACTCACCTGAGACAGAGCACCCCTGAAAACCAGCTCACTCAGAAACTATAAGGCACAAACATTAGAGTCAGAGTTGGAGTTGAATGCATGTCCACCACTGACTAGGCAGCTGACCTTGAGCTAGGTATTTAATCTCCCCAAGCCTCAGTCCACATCTGTAACATGTGGATTATATTTCCCACCGATCCCATCAGGCTGTTAGGAAGACTATGAGAGGTATAACATGTGTAACCTGCCTAGTAATGCATTTCACATACAGTAACCATGCACTAATGTTGGCTATTATTATTAAAATAAAATTGAGGCTGCTTCAATTTTTAAAGAAATGGATTTGGAGCAGGTGTCAACATTGTCCGCTTAAAAACAAAAACATTTTCTAGGTTTGGGGAAATCCCCCTTAATTTTGTAGCAGAATGAGAAAAAAACTGCCTATGATCACCAAACAAAATAAATTCTTTTCTCCCCAACTTCAGGGAAAGAATCGCAGCCAGAAATGTAGTAGTTTTGACCTCCTCCTGAAAATCTGTTCCACAAAGCAAGCTGAAAGGAGAAGTGTGTGCACACAAAGAGTGTCTCACTCATCAGCGTCTGCATCAGGATCTCTTATCAATGAGAACCGAAAGTCACAAGATTCCATTAGCCCAGAGCTATCAAGGTATTGATGAGGCTGTGGGAAGACTTGTCCTTTATTGTAAGCTGCCTGGACATGCTTTCCTGATGGGGAAAGGGGCCTGCAGTGTCTTCTGCATGCTTAAGTATCTGCAGAAATACAGGGAGGGGCGAAGGATCCCATTAAACCAATTTTATCTTAGCCAAGGACTGCATCACATGTCTGGGATCAATATGACTCACAAGATATATAGGTGGTTGATAGAGACTAAGTTATCTTTAGTAAATTAAGGTAGGAGGTGATGTGATTGGGGGTGGGGAGGAGGCACACTCTCTTTTGAAAGATTAAGCTAGAAACTTCCCCCACGTAATTTGACACATCTCCAAAAAAATGTTTCCTGCAACTGAATCTAAAACAGTTTGCATTCCCAAAGGTTCCATTTGTTGTGTAGCCTGACTAAATAAATGAGGGCTGCCACTTCTAAGTCTAATATTAAACATAGTGTTTTCAAAAGGAACCATCTCTTAATAAATACTTATAAGTTGTACACAACTGCTTTCAAAGGCTAGTATGTTGGCTATTGCTCTGGCATTGTTTTCCAAAGTATATAAAAGGGATACTTCATTTTACAACGGACCTGATCATAAGTAGCTAGGAAAGTCAGTATTATATATTAATACAGTTGTATTTAATATCTGTTGTATAGTATATAATTATAGATACAATTGTATAATACATAATTATATTGTATTATAGTCTATATAACATAATTTTAAATATAAATTAAAATTATATTTAACTTAAAAGGCTATTTAAGGGAACTCTGACGAATCTTTTAGAAAGCAAAATGTTTCTGTAATTCAATCATCCTTGCAATTATCTTATCTTGTGAATTTACATTTGTGTTTTCTTAAAGCAGAATGCTTTTATATTAATAGATACAAATGCACAAGCATGCATGCATACAGATACACAAAATAATTATATTACTTCTGTTTTCCTCAAGGTCCAGGATTTTGAAATATGAGTAACTAGAAGAAAATTCACAATTCTTCTAAAGTATGGGATGGAAAGCTCTGTTGAAGGAATCACAAAGTAGATGAAGTTTGCTGGAAGAAGTAAGAATGCAAGGGAGTGTAGGGTGTGATGGTGAATAAACATAGTTCCTGAGAATGAGACCAGCTCTTCACTCCATAGCCACTAGGAAGGAGATACTGAAATAAAAAGAGATCGGAACTCTCATAGCCCTTCCCTTTTCTGAGTATTTTAAAAACAATCTTGGGGATCTAAGGCAAAAGCCTGTTTTTCCTGATGACTCTATTCTAGAGTTGTGAAGAGGGTGCTCTAAAGCAAAAAGGAATTTTATATATGTCTATGTAGCACCCACAACCTTTGTCTCCATCATCATCAAGGATAATTAAGAAAGCAGTTTTTGGGCCAGCAGAGTGGCTCAGCGGGTTAGAGTGCGAGCTCTGAGCAATAGGGTCGCAGGTTAGATTCCTACATGGGTTAGTGAGCTGTGCCCGAGCTGAGCTGCCACTGAGCTGCTGCTGAGCTGGTGAGAGCGCATGCTCTTAGCAGAAAGGTTGCTGCTGGTTGGATTCCCGCATGGGATGGTGGGCTGCCAACTGCCCCCCCCACCAACAACTAGATTGAAAGCAGCGACTGAACTTAGAGCTGAGCTTCTGCTCTCCACAACTAAGATTAAAGAACAACATCTTGAATTTGAGCTGATGGATCCTGAAAAAACACAGTTTCCCTTCCCCAATTCCTGACACAATTTTTAAGAAAGAAAGAAATAAAGAAAGAAAGAAAGAAAGAAAGGAAGGAAGGAAGGAAGGAAGGAAGGAAGGAAGGAAGGAAGGAAGGAAGGAAGGAAGGAAGGAAGGAAGAAAGAAGAAGGAGGAGAGAGGGAGGGAAGGAGGGAGGGAGGGAGGGAGGGAGGAAAGAAAGCCTTGTTTCCCATCAGAGAGTGCCTGATGACACAGATCCAGGTATGCCCACGCCATCCCACCCTTCCAGATTGACCTTGGACCTCTCCCTTGGCATTCCACTAAACATGAATGACCCAGGGTCTCCACATCGCCAAGGCGCGCATGTTCATTTCAGTGCCTTTCTTGCTTACACACCAGCCAAAGGAGCAAATCAGACAAAGGTGAACCCAAAGGTCTTTGGGATGACAAAGATTCTTTGATACATCCCATATTCAAAGGGCTAGGGATAATTACATCTCCTAACACATCTACTATGAATATTATAACTACTGAAGCAAACAAATTACTTAAAAAGCACAATAGACTTATTCTCAGGAGTCATCCCCAAGAAGTGGGTAGGAAGAGTTAGGGATTTGGGTGATGCCACAGATCGAATGTCTGTATGACCTCAAAATTCATATGTGGAAATCTTAACCTCCAGTGTGTTGGTATTTGGAGGTGGGCCTTTGAGAGGTGAGTAGGTCAAGACAGCAGATTAGTGCCCTTATAAAAGAGACCCCAGAGAGCTTTCTCACCCCATCTGTCACATGAATACACAGAGAAAGGACATCTGTCCATGAACCAGGAAGTGCCCCTCTCCAGACTGAATCTGCCAGTTCCTTGATCTTGGACTTCCCAGCCTCCAGAACTGTGAAAAGCAAATTTTTGCTGTTTATAAGCCACCCAAACTATGGTGCTTTATTACAGCAGCCCCAGTGGACTAAAACAGGTGATAAATGGAGAAGGGAGAATTCTGACACCATTTTGCTTGAACCTTTGTTATGACAACTTAGCACATTTGTCTCATTAAGAAGCCATTTACATGGATACTTTACCTTTAGCAGTGAATTGGAAGCACCTTGAGGACAAGGCATCATATTTTATTTATATTTGAACCTTCACAGTGCACAGCTCTGTGGATTCTATCCTATATTCATGCAATAAAAAGATTTTTTCAAATGTTTTCCCTTCCAAGAGGACTTTCTAGACCCCTCCCCAATCTAAAATCATCCAACTCCGAGTGAGAAAGGACCTTGTCATTTGTGCTACTCTATTGGTATACACAGTAATAGTGTATTTTGGATGAACAAATGAAGTATTTTATAAAGTAATTCTAAAAGGAAACTTGAAAATAATCCAAAAGAAAGGAAAAGATGCTATGGGGGGAAAAAATTAGCAACTTTTTTTAATCCATAAATTTGATGAGAGGCTATCAGGTCATATCTAAGCAGAAGTTCATAGTATTCCAGTGGAGATGACTTTGACTGCTTTAATTTAGAGGTGTGTAGCCAGGGTCTAAGCCCTCTTTGTCATTGATATACTTGACTGGCAGGCATGGATCTGCCCTGTCACAATATCTGAAAAGCTAAGTAATGACTGGCGCCACTTGAGTGGAAATTTCTGCACACTGTCAATACAATGGGTGTCAGAAGCACATTGTTACTCATCCTAATCAGAGTAATTGTACACAGGGACTAGCCCAGGAAAGAAAAGGAAATGAGTGTCTGTCTGTGGGCAACAACGCAACTTCATTTAACCTTAACAGACCAGGCGGCTGATATCATTTCTCCCTGGCACTTGCTGAGATTCTTGTGTCAAAACAGCTTCTCATTTGCAATGTATGACAATTTCCTCACATCTAAAAAGACACTGCCACAAGTCAATAGTCTATAAATTGCACTTGGAAATAGGATCATCTTAACTAAAGCCTGCCTGCTTTCCCCAGGAGGCCAATGGCTGCTCCCCCGCCTTGTAATAATTTGTATGTTTAGGTGTGCGGTCAATTTACTCTACACTTGTAATGTCTTATAGCCAAGACCATCAATCAGATTCGGTGTGACAAAAATATCCTGCTACAATATTACAGGTTATTAAAGGGATGATGGGAATGGGCTGCATGCATTTACTGGGCCCTGTTTTCTCATTTCAGAAAAGCTGTCATGAGCCTAAACTAGTGATTCATCTTCCCTTCACTATCAACAGGTGGCTGCTAAAAATAGGCTTTGATGAGCTACTTTCATGCACCTCTTTTCTCTCTCCAAACACCTTCATCCAAATTTCTTTCTCCTCTACCATTTCTTCTTGCCCTGAAAACAGGACAACCGTTGTAGAGAGATCTGTGTGGAAATCTATCATGGATCATTTTTAGCTATATGTTTGGAAGAGAAATGATATTCCATGGATGCTCAAGCTACTCATATTTCTATTATTCACCTATAGTGCAGGCCACATTAACACTCAGGAGACCCCCTACTTCAGGCCTAAAATTTGGACCACATGCAAAAATTATTCCTAAATGAATATCTATTTTTTAACACATTTTTAGAACTCAAGGTAGTTGTTTGATTGCTGCCCTTTTACATAACCAGGCAGATATAAAATAGTTACTTGGATTTACAGTACTTTGTTTTTCTGAGTTTTGTAGCTACAAAGCAATAGCAACAAAGATATCACAAAAGAAAATATATGGCACTGTTACATCAACAGTTCCTTATTTCACAGTTCACTTACCAGTCTTCAACAATCATTTGGTTTCAAACAGAAAACTTGGATGTCCTCTCCAGCTACATTTAATTCAAAAGTCTTAAATTTCTACTAAAGTTTTACACAATTTATGATATACTCTCAAAGAGGAAGTTAAGGATTCCTTTCATTATTGCACAAATGCTCTAAATGGCATGTTTGAACAAAGCCATCAAGTTTAGCTCTAAAGAGCCCCAAGTTCACACTACTGCAGGCTAGATGTGAAACTTGACATTACTGAAATACTGATCTTGAGCATATAGCATCATGCTTCAAAGGCAACAAGCATTATAAAATGGATTTACAGGTTTCTGTTTGTTTTTCTGATGTTAAGGAAAGATGTCTTTCTCTCACTTGTCACTCCAGTGCCAAAAACATGTGAGGAACAATGTAACCACTTATGCTAAATGAAATAAGTCAGACAGAGAATGACAAATACCATATGATTTCACTTATATGTCATATCTAAAAATCAAAAATAAACAAACAAACAAACTTATAGATATAGAGAACAAATTGATGGTTGCCAGGTGGGAGAGGTTCGGGAGCCTGGATTTAAAAGGTGAAGGGATTAAGAAGTACAAATTGGCAGTTACAGAAATCAGGATGTGAAGTACAGCATAGAAAATATAGTCAGTAGTGTTGTGTGTGGTGTTAGATGGGTGTTGGATTTGTTGGGGGATGACTTCGTAGGTTACGTGGATGTCTGGCCACTGTGGTGTACATCTAAAACTAATATAGTGTTGTTGTTTTTTTAGGGCAGTGTCATTGACCCTCACATGCGGGACCCGAACCGGGGCCGCTGGCCTCCCAAGCCAGCACCCAACCACCGCGCCACTCGGCCGGTCCTAAAACTAATATAGTGTTGAATGTCAACTGCAGGTAAAAAGTAAAAAATATTTTAAAAAACCATTGGTGACCTTACTTATTTTTAACTAACGACAAAAACAAATTACAGTAACACCTTGGTTTATGAGCATAATTCATTCCAGAAACAAACTACTTGTATTGCAAGACATCGCTTGTTTACCACACTAAAATGTATTAGAAATGTTTGCTTGTCTTGTGGAACACTCACAAACCGCATTACTCACAATCCAAGGCTTTACTCCATATTCATATTCTTAAGCTATAATTATTTTAGTGATCTACTCTGATTTACTTAATTTTGCAGATACAAACTGATGCATCTAACACAATAGTTGAACCAGACATGACTATGGGATTAAGCAGGAAAGATAATTTTACTAAGATCTTTGTCAGAAATCCTAACCATCATCTGAAGAAGCAGATTCTTTGGGCACACTAATGCCACAAGAAGAGGAATCTCCTCTTTTGACTTGGCAGATCCACTTAAAAAGATGAACATCTGAGGTCCTACTTTATATTCAACAGCTGGTACATGTACCCCTTTGTGACTCTCTTCCTTTTTGTTGAATTCTGTTAATCTTAGCTCTTTCTGGTTGAGTACAAAAGTAAAAGTGCCACACCTTATTCAAAGGACCATGAGGTAAGATGGCTTTCTGCTGCCTACATTTGTTATTTTAAAAGAAAATTAACGCATTGTGAAATAATAGTTTATGTATATATTTATATTTATATGTATTATATAAGCATATATAAAAGAGCTTTTATATATTTATATTTATATGTTTTTTATTATATATTTATATATAATACAATATAATATATAATATGTACTTATATACAATATAAATATATAAATTTATATTATACAATATTTATAAAATTATAAAATACGCAATTTATAAAATAAATATGTATATTATATATATATATTACATAATATATATAATATAATATGTATATTATATATATATAAATGAGCTGCTATAGAGTGCCTGAAACTCTTGTAATTTCTTAAGTGATAAAAGCCCTAGCAGGATCTTTTATTCTTATATTTGACCTTTGACCCCAATTCCTGACACCAACCTCCTAAATCTCTTGAAATTTCCTGGGTGATGGGAATGTCAACTGCCTTTTGGTGGGCACCTTGATGGGAACTTATCACCAGAAAGACCAAGCCATGATTAGAAGATTGGAACTTTCCACCCCACCCACCCCCATCCTCTGGGAGAGGAGAGAGACTGGAAACTGAGTTAATAATCAAGCATGCATGCCACATGAAGCCTCCATCAAAATCACAAAAGTACATGTTTCAGGGAGCTAGCTTCTGGGTTAGTGAACACATTCAGGCACCAATAAAACATGGCAAGGGCTTCAGTCATGACTCCTCCTACTTCTCCCCACTTCTCTTGAATGTCTTATTGTCATTGTTATCAACATCCAGATACTATGGGGATGGAAGCTCCTAAGACCAGGACCCTTCCAGATCTATGCACCTCTTTATCTGACTGTTCATCTTTCTCCTTTATCATATTCTTTATTATGTAATAAATGAATAAGTTTTTCTGTGAGTTCTGTGTCCCATTCTAGCAAATTTTTGAACCTAAGGAAAGGGTCACAGGAACCCCAATCTATAGCCAGTTAGTCAGAAGTACAGGTGACAACTTGGACTCATGATTGATGTCTCCAGTTGGGTCAAAAGGCAGTCTTGTCAGACTGAGCTCTTAACCTGTGGGATCTGCATTAATTCTGCTTAGTGTCAAAATTGAATTGTATTATATAACTCCCAGCTAGCGTTGAAGAATTGTTTGGTACAGAAAACCCACATATCTGGTGACAGAAGTCAAATAAAATATTGTGTGTGTGAGTAAAGGAGAAACACAGAAGTGTTTTTCTTATACACACATTTACCTAACAGTATTCTTATGCATATTTCAGAAATTAATTTTAACATACAAGGACAGCATGTGCACACACACACACACACACACCTATAAAAAAAACTACTATAAGGAATGTTAAATTGGGTTGTTTTAGAAAATACTCAGTTTCTAAGATATCACATTTTTCTCACAATCTCAAATATATAGAACATGGTTAAGCTCTATTATCTTCTTGCTTCTCTTCATTTGTTGTATTTGTTTCAAAAACTAATTTAGTTTTGTAATTGTTTCCATTATTAATGACAATTTTGAATTAAAACTATACAAGGACCCACATTTTTTACCTGAGAGTTAACCAAGATAATAGCTAGGGGAGAAAAACAAAAATAGTGCTTCTGCTTCTTGACCCCAGAGATGGGCCCCCAGCAGATGGAAGGACCAGCCTCACCGCACTCCCACACATTTGCTGAGGAGCAGTCAAGCAGGGGGAGAAGCAGTGCATGAGGATGCTTCTTCTCACAGTGGCTTACATAAGTTCTACATGCCCTCAATAGAGTGTGTGTGATATATGTACAAAATGAGAGT
Organism: Aselliscus stoliczkanus; assembly: GCA_033961575.1. NCBI lineage: Eukaryota > Metazoa > Chordata > Mammalia > Chiroptera > Hipposideridae > Aselliscus > Aselliscus stoliczkanus. Next base: position 93,643,204 of record CM066734.1, on the reverse strand, counting down.
TTGGAGCCTGGAATACCATTTTCAAATATGAGCCCTTATACAGGGTAGGAGGTCCTGTCTTCCCTCTCGGTTTGTGAGGTTTCCCCATTTATCATTCTCTACCTTGGGACCACTGACTTGACAAATGACTTTCACCTGGAGTTAGCCAAGCTGAAGGGTAAAGGGCATAATCCTTCACAAGACCACCCTCACTTCTGACACCAACTGCAAGTTCAAGAGGTTCTCAAAACCACACCCCGGTTCCATAATTTTTTTTTTTAAGATTTTATTGGGGAATTGGGGGAGGGGAACAGTGTTGGGGAATTGGGGAAGGGGACCAGCCAAGTTGTTGTTCTTCAATCTTCGTTGTGGAGGGCGCCAGTGGCCATCTGGCTTCCCATCAGCAGCTCGTGGCCTCTAAGCTCAAGGTGCTGAGTTCAGTCTTAGTTGCAGGTGGGTGTAGCCATCATCCCATGCAGAAGTTGAACCAGCAGCCTTGTTGTTAAGAGCACACACTCTATCCACTGAGCATCTGGGCAGCAGCTCAGCTCAAGGTGCCGAGTTCAATCTTTAGTTGCTGGTGGGCATAGCATTGAACAGACAATCTTGTTGTTACACCAGCTGAGCCATCCTGCCACCTTTTGGCAGCTCAGCAACAGCTCAGCTCAGGCACAGCATCACTGGCCCATGTGGGAATCAAACCGGCGGTCCTATTGCTCAGAGCACATGCTCTATGCCAACTCTTAACCAATTGAGCCACTCGGCCAGCCCCCCAGATTCCATAATTTTTTAAGATTCAACAAACTTACTGAAAGTTATTATACCACCAATTATCTTTTATTACAGGGAAAGGATGCAAATTAAAATCAGCCAAGGCAGAAGACACATGAAGTAGAGTCTGGGAGAGTTCTGGACACAAAGCTTCCATTGTCCCCTGAATGTGTTCCCTCTTGGCACTGACATGTGACAACACACAGAGAATGTTGCCAACTAGGGAAGCTCACCCCAGCCTTGGTGTCCAAAGTTTTTACTAGGGTTTCATTGCATAGGCATGATTGATTAATCGATTATCCACATGGTTGATCTCAGCCTCCAGGTCAACTGATACAAATGGTATGAAGCTCTACTTGTATCACATGGTCAGTCTTTCTGACATGGCCAGCCACACCTTAAGATTATCTGGTATGGCTGACCCTCTCTAAGATCTAATGTGACTCACACCCACACTAAACAAAGACATTCCTATCAAATATGACATCGATTCCCTCCCAGAAGCCAAGGGGAAAGTCCAGACCTCTCTTTGGACGAGGCCAAATTCTTTACTATACAATCCCCAATTAAAACTTTACATTTTTTGCTAATGCTCTTCATTATCAGGCAATTTTAAAAAGTGATTTTATTTACTTGTTACGTACTCTAGTGCAGGGGACGGCAAACTTTTGAGATGGAAGAGCCAATCCTGTCCCTCACAACAATTTAAAACTTATTCGAGAGCCATAAACAAATGAAATCACCATTATGTGAATAATATCCTTTAAAAATTTTATAAATTAAACTCTGATAGTTTTATTTTCATTTTCAATTTTACGCCAGAGCCGCATGTGACTCGAGAGCCACAGTTTGCCGATGCCTGTTCTAATGGAATTGAAATATTGTAACACTACATCTTAACAGTGGGCTACTTTTTCTTCTTTAGTACCTATAAACTTTTTTTTAACAAACTCTCATTTCACTGAGTAATTGAGGAAAGGGCATTGGGAGATGCAGGTGGCGATTAAACTTGCCAATTACACTCAGGCCCTCCAGTAAAGTGTCTGCAGAGACGCAATCCCTCCAAAGGCTCTAGGGAAGAATCCCTCCTTGCCTCTTCCAGTTTCTCATGGCTCCGAATGTCCCTTGGCTTCCCTGCCTCCATCACTCCAATCTCTGCCCCTGTGGTCATGTGGCCTCCTCCTCTCTCTGTGTCTATGTCGGCTCCTCTTCTGTGGCTTATAAGGACACCTGCCATTGTATTTAGGGCCCCTCCTTTCAATCCAGGATGATCTCATCTCAAGATACTTAACTTAATGACATTGCAAAGACCCTTTGTTCAAATAAGGTCACATTCAGGTTAGGGTGTGGACATACCTTTTTAGGACCCACTATTCAACCCACCACAGATACCAGTTGGTATCAAGGAATAAGCATAAAACTTGGAGTACGAAGATCTAAATTCTAATCTGAGTCTCCAAATCCAGTGCCTTCTCTACTGCCCAGTGAATCCTCATTTTTCAGAATTCCCTGGGAAATCTTGCTTTACTACATCCAGGACTGATATCCTGTTTATAAGAGCTGGTGTGATTGTTGTTAAAACTCTGAAAGATTTCTCCCCTAACCTCTCAAATGCCTTCACCACTACCTGAAGCTGACCTTCCTCCTCCTTTAGGATGTGCTTTCAACCTCCCCACACCCCCAAAACTAAAACTTTATTGCCTGGTACATCAAAGGGCCCCTAAGACGCTGTTTCAGCTCTCTGAACATCCATACTGACCAGCTGGTAAATATTTAGAATATTACCCCTGACTATTTCTATGCCAACAAGTGTTAGTTCATAATTCAAGGACCATAAATTCTTATACATTTTATACATATTTATAGACTTATTTATACATATTAATATATATTTCTACATACAATATTTATTATGTTTATATGTTTATACCATATTATTACATGTAATATATTAAACCTTATTATATATATTATTTGTTATATGTTTATATAATATATTGATATTTATGTTAATGTATTAAATTTATTTGTTATAGATATAAATCTATAGATTTATAAATTTATATTTATTTACAAAATATAAATTTTTTATAGATTTTAGGAAATTGATAGATATTAATAAATCCTTCTGTAGGAAGAAACTTCAATGAAAATATCAAAGGCTTTTCCAGCATAAAGTGCATGCCTGCTATGTTCCAAGCATTGGCCTAAGGTCTATGAATAACACCCCTATTACAAAAGCATGCTCTGTAGCTATATTTTAAAACCCAGGAGGACATTTCTTTTCTATGATGATTTAACTATAATGCAGAATAAATCTATAAAATCCTAAGACACTGTAGAAAGAGTTGTTCTGTCATGAAAGTTTCTGTACTATACAGAAAAAACTAGTTCAAGTCTCTGCAACATCGACAATTAAAGAGAAAATCAAAGGGCATAGCCAAATTTTCAAATGTCAGGACTGGAGGTGATCCTACAGTACAAGTATCCCCCCAGTTGTCAGAATCTGCTTTACAGCAGCCTCACTCTATCAGCCCTTCATCATCTGCTGCTACTTCCCATCATCCCATTCCTGTTATTAATGGTTTTGTAAGATGATTCTTTCATAGTTCAACTCTAAGATACCTTTCACACATTTGCAAAATGGAAATAGCCTCTCAGTTTGTCTTTTCTCTAACTCAAGGGTTCCAGTTCCTTCAATCACTTCCTACTGTTCTTCTGGCCACCATTTCACCATCCTGGCCACCCTCCTCTGGACACAAGGTGGCTTCCCATGTCTCCATAATGAGGTACCCAAACTTGGATGGTAATTATGAGAGCAAGCTCTGGAGTCCATGCAAATCCCAGCCCTGCCACTAAATAGATGTGCAACATGAGAGAATTAGTTAATTCCACTGTGTTCGAATTCCTCATTTTATAAAATGGAAATAATAGTATCTATCCCTATAGGAAAGATTCAATCAGGCATATCCCATAAAGTTCTTAGAACAGTGTAGGGCACACAGAGAACTCAGCATGTGTTAGCCACTAATACCCAAACAAAAAGGTGCACTATTATCTCCTTTGATCTAAAAACTGTCTTAATTAATAAAAAACCTTAGATACATGAACATTTTTTAGCAGCCACTTCACACTACTGTTGACTAATGCAGCAATTTAAATCCCCTACTTCTTCAAATGAACCCATGTTAAGTAGCCTATACATATGATACAATTGATTTTTTAAATAAAAATTGTACACTTCATATTTACCGCTGCTAAATTCAGCCTGTTTATTTTAGCCCATTATTCTAGATTGTCAAAGTCTTTTAGAATTCTGATTCTTTCATCTGGTATAGTTACTTTTTCTTTGGCTAATGTGTTTTAACCCAATTCAACAAGCATATTATGAATATCTTTACTCAAATGTGAAAAGGCTAGGTTAAATTTCTAGGCATGTTCTCCTAAAGACCCCCCTTGAGACTGATACAAATTCTACATCAACACTCCTTAGATCTAGATTTCAAATTGCCCACAAATCCTTCTAACCGTTATAATCTAGCCCATGCAAAAACGTCACAAAGGGCTCTATCAAATACCTTACTGAAATCCAGGTGAACTATGTCTGTAAACATTTCCTTCAGTCATCATCGTCATAATACTATCCTCGCATTTCTTAATTCCTGTTCTCCATCAGGAATCAAAACCGTCTACTTCTTACCTATTTTGAAAAGCTCAAACATTGTTGAGTGTTTACCATGTAGGTTATGTGCAATGTATAGGAAATAGCCTGATGGATGTGACTTAGACCTGTCCTTAAGGAACTTAAAGTCTATTAAAGAGAGAGGAGCAATCAGACAATTACATTGGGTGTAGTCTCCTGGGTGAAATAATGTGGATAAGCACACGATGCTGTATGTTTCCATTATGGCTGCCACATTGAAATTACCTAACTCTTGATAGTACAAAGGGATACATTTCTATGTGTGGGTCAGGAACTGAGACAGGACACAATGCAGACATCTTTTCTCTTCTCCATGATTTCTGAGGCTTCAATTGGAAAACTTGATGACACTTGACACTGTTGCAGTCAAAGGGCCTCAGTTCCTCTGGACATCAGCATCTTCATGTGGTCTTCAACATGGGCTAGTTTGAGCTTTCTTAGAATATAGGAGCTAAGTTCCCAAGGCAAACATCTTGATATAGAGACAGAGCACTACTGAGCATCAGTTAGAAGCCATACTCTCTTCCAAGACCTAGCTTTTCAGTCGTGTAGCCTGACTTCCACCACACTTTATTCATCAAGAGTTACAAAGTCCTACTCAGCTCCAAGGAGGGGGAAACAGACTCCATTTCTTGATGAGAGTGGCAAGGTTCTGAAGAGCACAAGGGACTGGAAATATGGCTGTGGCCATTTGGGGGTCAATACAATCTGTCCCACTATGTGAACACATAGAAATGACACATAACCTAAACTGGGAAGCAGGGCTCAGGGAGGAAAACAGAGTATGACTCATGAGCCACCAGCAAAAAGTTCCCTGAAATTCAGTAAATCAGTGTGAAAAACAGAAACGCAACATGTACCCCTACTGACACCTCCAAGATCACATATTCCTATAAGAGTTGAAACAGGTCAGACAGTAGGCATGGAAGGCTGCCTCCAACTTTTGCCCAGACATTGGCAAATCCTGAGCTGGTCTGACTCCTTCCCCCTTGGCCAGGGGCAGTGACCTCATTTACACAATGTCACTACTCCTCCAAGTGACCAGTGCTCCACTCTCCATTTACAAGGTGTGATTGAACAATACGATGAATGTTTAAATTTTAAATATTTGTTACATAGAAGACACATTGCCAGGAATCCCCCTCAAAATACTCCCCCTCACTTCGAACACACTTATCCCATCATTCTTGTCACTTTCTGAAGCAGTTCTGGAAGTCCTCTTTCGTGCCTTTAGTTGCACTATTTGGCTCCCTCGATTATCCTGAATCAATTCAAAACCCTTACCTTTCATGGTCATTTTGTTTTTGGGGAAGAGCTAGAAGTTTCATGGTGTCAGATCCGGTGAATAAAGGTGGATGAAGACACACCGTAATGTTTTTATTTGACAGAAATTGCCTTACCAGAAGCGATGTGTGACACAGAGCCTTTCCGTGGTGTTCAAAAATTACTGCGAATGCTGCTGCCATCCAACAGAAAGGCAGGGATCTTCACATGGGAAGTGGCACATCAAACCTTAGTAACAGTGTGTGACAAGTTTCAACTTGTTCAGTGCAGTCAGTTGGATGTGAACTACGTTGAGAAAAGGTGTGTTTCAAAGCGTGCAGTAAATCATCCTCCATCATGACAATGCTCCATGTCTCACATCGCTTCTGGTATATAGCAATTTCTGTCAAATAAATACATTACAGGATGTCCTCATCCACCTTATTCACCGAATCTGGCACCATGCAACCTCTGGCTCTTCCCCAAAGTCAAAATGATTCAGAACAATGAGGTAACCACGACAGTGTACCTTAAGACACTCATGAAAGAGGACTTCCAGAACTGTTTCAGAAAGTGGCAAGAATGATGCAATGTGTGTTTGAAATGAGGAGGAGCATTTTGAGGAAGATTAATAGCAATGTGTCTTTTACTGTAATACATTTTTTTTAAAAAAAACACATCTCGTATAGAGAACCAAGAGCATTAAAAGGGAGCACTGGGGAACCTGGGAGAATGCAACTGGAAGGTGGAGTTACCCCACAGAGTGGCTAAGTGAGGGCTGAACAAGGTCACTGGGCACAAGCCAGCCTGCTACAGAGTGCTGGCTGTGGATGGTGCCTTATCTGCACTGCCTGGCCTAGAGGACAGCTCACATGGGTCTTCAGCAGAAGCACTAGACAGTGACCCCCACATGGACACTGGAGAGCCTTTAGGTGCCCACCTGCTCCTTTTCATCTGGCACCTCCCTCTTATTCTCTCCAGCTGAGAAATCTTAATTTAAAAAAAGCATGTATTCTTCTAAATTTCCTACCTTATTAATGAACTGTGGCATTTGAATTTAAAAACCAAATATTTAGCACCTTTATTCTCTGGTTTCATTCAGTCTAGCTCAACACTGTCCAACAGAAATACAAAACAGTGTAACTTTATATTTTTTAATGACCATCTTAAAAAAGTTTTAAAAAAATAAAGTTAATTTTAAGAATAGAATTTGTTTAGCAAAATGTATTTTAAATATTATCATTTCAGCATGTAATTAACATAAAAATGATTAATGATATGTTACATCCCGTTCTTTCATACTAAGAAATTAGCTAAGTGTTTTAGATTTCATAAAAGGTAGAGTCAAAAAAAAATTCACATATCCAAGTTGGCCCAAACACAATAAAAAAAAAATCTTTCAATAACTGAACCCAATATCAGCCTTTTAAAATTTTTACTTTAAATTAATTTAAATGAAATAAAATTAAGTATTCAATTCTCTAGTCACACTAGTCCTAGCAGCTCTTCTGTTGAGTAGGACAGGTCTACATGTCCAGGCTATGTTGGATGGGAGAGCCTCAGAAAATAAGGTAGAAGGAACTTTCAAAAACAGCTGAAAGAGCTGGGAATATGCACAGAGCAGCTAATCCTTCAACATATTTCCCCAGAACAAGGATATTGTACAAAATTTGTGGCTATTCAGCACGGATTTTAAAATTCTAACATTACCAGAAATCAAATGGCTAAAAAAGGAACAGATGACATAGAATCACCTCTTTCAAAAGATAAAGGGCTCTTCTAGAAACCCCAGCGTTAAGTCAGAGGCCCCTTCTAGAAACCCCAGCCCACCGCACAATAGCTGACTGACAGTTTTCTCATGCTCTTGACTGGATTCCTGTCCCTCCTAATCTAGGATGTGATTAAATTGAATTGCTTTCCAAATGTGTTATGTAATTTGTATGTAATGCCCTTAATATTGGATTTGAATACAATTGCAGTAAGATACACTAATTGATTCATTTAATTTTATTTTCCATCCTTTGAATTGAAGCCTTTGGGACTCGATATGTAAAGTAATATGCAAATTGAGACTTTGATGCAAGAAGACTTGGCAGTGTTTTTAAACAGGACTCAAGCATTACTTGGAATCATTTACGAGAGTAGTTTCAAACAAAGCAACCTCTGCTTGTCCTTCTATGTGATTAAATTTTGGTATACACAAACACTTATATACAAAACATGCTCAAAATCACTGAATATTAATTGATGATATAGGTCAAAGAACAATTACACTTCCCACATGATTTTTCTGTCCCTTATCCTAATATAAAATAGAATAAGGTTTTACAGGGTTACATAACTTTCCACAGAACGTATGAAGCAGAGAACAGCTGCAAAAGAGAAGTCAATCCATCAACAACTATTGTGCACCTTCTTTGAACTAATAAGAATAACAGCCAACATTTATTGGTGCTTACTATGGGTCAGGCACTGTGTTTAGCATTTTATCTGGATTTTTCTCCTGTTAGGGATTCAGTTAGGGGCTTTCAGAGATACCTAGGTGACAAAACATATCCCCTATATCCAAGGAATTTAACATTTACATGCCAAACGTTAGTATCAACAAAAGGTGTTCTAGGAATTGAGGAAGAGACATCTTTTGAACCCAAAGAAATTTAACTTTCTGTTTTCCTTATTTCCAAACTGTTACTGTGGATGCAAACATGATTCTAAGAGACAGAGAGCCTTAATATGCAGCTAAGAAGATTTTTAAAACACAGCCATGCACCACTTAACAACAGGGATAGGTTCTGAGAAATGTGTAGTTTGGTGATATCACCATTGTGCTAACATCACAAAGTGCACATAAACCTCAACGGGATAGCCTACTACTGTAATTGCATATGCTACACTTTTATACAGCTGGCAACATAGTAGGTTTCTTTACACCAGAATCATCACAAATATGTGAGTAATGCCTTGCTCTACCATGTTAAGATGGTTATGACATCACTAGGTGATAAGAATTTTTCAGCTCCATTATAATCTTATGGGACCACCTTTGCATATGTGGTCCATCCTTGACTGGAATGACTGTAACTGTTTTGGGCCCTCTACTTCCCTTTTCTATATAATTGCCATATTTCTGGGTTCAGAGGAAATCACAAATTTTAAGCCATGAATGGAATCTCTCATGGTCGTCACTGTTTCCAAAGTGTGGAGCACATAATAACAATACTGGCAACCTCACCACTCACTACAGTTAATATATTTCAATATGATCAAACCATAGTTTATAGGAAATTGCTATACTATTGTGTCATAGATGAGGAAATCAGTACATGAGATAGCCAAGTCCTTGAAATCTGAGAAAATGAAAAGTTGGGAGGCTGGAGCTTGTTTGGTTGTTGAGATAACATTAACAATATGAGTGCCATGGCTAAGATTTCAGTTTAGAGATGATGGGTAAAGGCAAATCAACAGCTTCAACAGTCAAGGAGAGGCTTTCCTGAATCTAAATACCATTGGAAGAGTGAGGTGAGCTCTTTTCTAGAGATATGGGAACCCTCATAGGTCAAGTGTGGTTTTAAGGGGTTTATTTTTTGATTGTTTGTTTTGAGTTTTAGAGATAAAGACACCTATATTAGTCCGCTTGTGCTGCCATAACAAAATACCACAGGCTGCATGGCTTAAACAACAGAAATTTTCTCGCAGTCCTGGAAGTTGGAAAGTCCAAGGTCAATGTCCAACAGAGTTCTATTTCTGGTGAGAGCTGTCTTCCTAACTTTGCAGGCAGCCACCTTCTTGTTGTGTTCTCGCATGGCCTCTTTTCATTGCATGCATGTGGAGAGAAAGATAGATCTCTCTCTTCTTATAAGGCCACTAATCCTAACGGATGCTTATGACCTCATTTAACCTTAACTACCTCCAAAAGCCCTGTCTCCAAATGAAGTCACATTGGGGGTTAGGGTTTCAACAAATGAATTTGGGGGTGGGGGAGACACAATTCAGTTCATAGCAACATCCAAAGATCAAGAAGTCCAACTTCTTCACCTTTCAGATGAAGAAACTAACACTACCCTTCTTATGCACTTTGTTCAGTAAGAACCAAAGGCTGAAAGTAATACACTGGGTGCCAGGTGCCCCACGTCCTAAAATGAGGGGCTAAACCATGTAAGTTGGTTGTGCTGAGAGACTGGGAAACCATGCAAATGTAGTGTGTGGTCTCCACCTTCAAACTACGTGAGAGAATTCACATAGGTGTTGAGGATATTGGGAGGGAGGGTATCAGTGCTAGAGAATGTTGTTCCTGAGCTGCAACATGCGTCCCCCCACTTCATGGGGGAGAATATTGGGGCACTTTCTCCCCAGTGAGGGGAGACACAACAGTAACTTGGCAGGTGGCCCTAGAATTTGGTGGACACAGAGACTGGTGCCTGACTCTCGGAGAATAAATCTAAAGTTGAAAGACTCCAGCTAGATTAGAAGGCAGCCAAGAGGAAAGAGAAAGGACCCTACGAGGAGACAGCTGAACTTCTCACCAAAGAAGACCATCCCACAGTGTGATGTGACTTCAAAAGAAGGTAGGACAACTGTAGCTCAGACAGCTTTAGTCAGAGGTCCCCAGTGCAAGACCTCTGATGAACTCACCAAAGGACAGCATGAGAACAAGATCAGTACCTGCTACCTAAAAAGCTCCCTGCTGCCAGATTACTAAAGGATGAGCCATGTGTGCTCCTCATCCCTGTCCCCTTACTCCCCTCACCCTCCCACCCCTGAGCCTGACCCAGCAGGGATCAGAAACAGCAGTTGGTAGAATAGAGGAGGAGCACAATAGAGGAGCAGAATAGAGATGGAGGAGTCAGAAAGTACAGCGAGCACTTTGATGATTTATCATAACAAAATATCTAGTTTTTAGGGTGGCCTTCAGCTAGCTGACCACAGATGCATGAGGGGGCCCAGCCAAGATTAGCCCCAAAGCTCTGTCTTATTGCTAACTACCATGCTCACCCAAGAAGTACTTACACATGTCTATCAAGATTGTGTAGCTATATGATACCAAGAGCCTTGAATGAAAAGTAAAACTTTGAGTGAGTTAACTGAATTCTATGTGTGAGTTGTTAATCATACATAGAAATGCAGAGCTTCCTGATAGCTTGTTGACAAAACACCTAGAAAAAGAGAAAAGGCTGGTGGACTGGCAATCAGAGAGGCCTCGTTTCCAGCCCCAAACAGGATCTTGACTACGTCTCTCGGAGTCTCATTTTTCCCATTATTAAGAAGAATATGTCGGACTCAGTGAGCTCTATGGTTCTATGACTTCTTAATTATTTTCTAAATACTTCACTACCATGCAGGCCAAGGTATTCTTTTGAAATCTCAAAACATCTTAGTCCTAGAAACAGTACCTCAACTATTGCATTATTTTGTACATCTGTAACTAATAATAATAATAATAATAATAATAATAAAGTTAAATAAATAAATAAATAAATAAATACCTATAGTGAGGGGGGAAAAAAAAGATTTGAAGAATTAGCAACCTAAAGAGGATTGGTTGGTGAGTTGTACCATGTCCTACAGTGAATTACTAGTAATGCCAAAACAAGAAGCCAATTATCCAGGATCCAAGACCAAAGATATTTCAAAACACCCTTGCCAGACAAGATGACATGATATTTCAAAGATTGTTATAGCTACTGATGAACAATGTCTATAGCTACATTTGGTTATCCAAGGCTCCCTCTATTACTGTGATAGATTGCAACTATGTCACCAATTCTTTCCTTTCCGTATTCATGCCTGCTGCCATGTGACTTTGAGTGCCTCCCATTATGACCCAAGGTTCAGCCAGGAGACTTATTCTGGTCAGTGGGACATTAGCAAACATGAATCAAGCAGAAACATGATAAGCATTTGTACAGTGGGGGTTTGTCCTCTTTCTGGCTATCCTTAGAACTCTGAGTCACCATGGGAATGAACCCAGGCTAGCCTGCAAGATGATGAAAGACTTGTAGCCCAGTCATCCCTGTTGACTCTCCTCACAAATAGCCAACCCAAAACAGCATACCTGACCAGTCGCTGCTGCAGATGCCCGAGTGAGCCCAGTTAGGACCAGCAAAAGAACAACCAATCTGAGCCAACTCAAATTACTAAACAACAGAATCCTAAATTAAATAAACAGTTGCTGTTGTATGCCATTAAATTTGGAGATCATTTGTTACACAGCAAAAAAAAAAATGTGATATAACTCCTCAAGCAAGCTCTCAAAGGAACCTCTGTATGAAGACAAGAGTTACAACTTACCAGTGCAATGAAGAAGATAAAATTATTTTAATGCTCTGCAAAACCTAGCAGTCAACAGCATGCTGTTGTGATTAGTTTTCAAATCTAAGCAGGTCTTTGAGATCCCAATACTTCTCCGAAAATTTTCAGGGCCAAATTAAACAACAACCCTTGGTTGTATATTCATTTGTATACACTAGTTCACACATTCTTAAAATGTCAATGGGTCCAGACTTTACTATATATTCTTACTGGATTTAAATTTGAAAGCTGAATTTGAGTTCCACCAAGTCATCAATGAGGTAGTGCAAGAAAAAAAAACAAAGACAAGATAAACCTGCTCAAAATAGTTCATAAATTGAGTATTTGAATGGAAAATTCACTTGGCTTCTAAGCTTATCTACACTAGCTTGACTGAGCTTCTGAGAAATTACTTCTGATATATAGATCTGTGGAAATTATTTTGTATGTTCAATCAAAAATATCTAAAGAGGAATAAAATTTCAAGAGCATATTAACTTAGTTAATTTATGGTCTTCTAATTTAACAAAAATGCTAAAGCAAAAGCATTCTATGCATTACAGTAACAAATTTAGGGTTGTTTTTGATCTCATAGATCTTATATTTTTTTCAAGTGAACTTTGAACATGCTCCAGCCTCTCTCTGCCTGTGGAGCTAGGCACTGAGGAACAAGCAGAATATTAAACACCCCCTTTTATGTCTCCCCAGGGAGTCTTCTACTAATATTATACATCGCAACAACATTGCTTGAATGGTTTATTAATGGCAACAAAACAAAGTGAATGCTACATACAATGATAATAACAATAAAGATTATTTATACTCAGCCTAACTGCCAAATAGCTTTAGAAGCCTTACAAAAATACACTTAAACCACTAGGAATACAAAATAAAAATGGGACAAACTGCCTTTGGATATGAGAAAGAATCAGAATGATGTGCTCCAGTTCCAGGAAAACTGAACTGTGGAAAGTTGTTCAACAATTCTAAATATTTACATCCTCCTTCTGTTTCAGGATTTGAAACCTATCTATGAGTATGTCAAGCCATCATTTCAGATGAACAGGAAATTCTGACTTTAAAAACATATAATCAGTGAACCCAACCCAAGACCCAGGGTCTCTTAGCACTTCCAGTTCTCCATAAAGAGCTTCCTCCTGAAAAAAATTAGAACTGGAAGAAAGAAACAAGAGTAGAGGGAGAAACATAGAGACGGAGCAATAGTAATAACTGCCCATTTTTTCACTTGGCTGAGTACATTATGTGGTGACTTCTTTTCCTACCACCCACCCACCCACCTCTGAGGTCAAATATCTATCAGTAAAGCGTATATCAGGTCAAATATCTTATAAAAAATACAAATTCACACAGAGTCTTTATGAAAACACCAACCTGATAATATAGATCCACTGAAAGATAAATTCCCAAACTGCAATGTACCTTTTCTATTCCTAGACGCTCTGCCCTAATCCACACTTATCCAAGAATACTTTACATCCCTAATTTAACTCATCTCTATACTCAAAAACATTTTTGGTCAATTTTTATAAGTGACTTAAAAATTCAGTGATTTATATGATACCACTTATATGTGGAATCTGAAAAACTGAATGAATGAGCAAAGTAAACAGAAACAGTCTCAACAGTCTCAGACATACAGAGGAACAACTGATGGTTGCTAGCTGGGAGAAGGGTGGGAATGAGGAAGAAGGGGAAGGGATTAGACAGCATAAATAGGTAACTACAGTATTGTCACAGGGGTATGAAACACAGTTTGGGGAATATAATAATGTTGTTAAAATTTTGTGGGGTGTCAGATGGTCACCTGTCTTGTTAGGGAGACCACTTCATGGATGGAGTAGAGGCTTGATCACTGCACTGTACACCTGAAGCTGATGTTGCATAATATTGTATGCCAACTGTACAACTGTAATTGAATATATATATATAGTCACGGGATGTGGAGTGGAGTGTGGAGTGGAGTCAAGGGAATTGTAATAGGTATGTATGATATGGGGTAGGAGTGGGGCGGCAGATTGGAACAGAGGGGTTTTTACTTTGAGGGGTAAAATGTATAACTATTGCACTGTGCTGTACACCTAAAACTAATTTTTTAAATAAATGCTTATTTCACAATAAAAAAATAAATAAATAAATAAATATTTGGTGATTTACCTATGTTGTTCTAACATAATATTGTATGTCAACTGTAATTGAAAAATAATTTCTTTTTTACTTTTGTGATATATATTCTCTCTGTTACATTCTAAGGAAGACATTTTTAACATCCCGGGTGTCTTTTGTCTGTTCAATGCAGTGATGGGTGAAGGAATGTAGATTTGGTTGAGCTGGGCAAAGTGAAATTACTCTGAGTAAGAAAGATCCAAGGTTCAGGAACCAGAATTGGGAGATGTAGAAATTATGAGGGTAAAGTGAAGAAATAAAAGGAAGGCCAGCATCAGAGGGCTGAGCAGAGACTTAAAAAGAAATTACTAAAAATGGTTTCTGTGGTACAAAGTTACCTGTTCTACAATGTACTTTCTCCTCTCTTTCACTCCTCAAGAAAATCTACATTGTTCACCAATGCCTGTGGAGTCCATTTTCATCTTGAAGAATGCAGAGAATTCCGAATCTTGCTTAGAGGGTAGTAAGTGTGTGTGTGTGTGTGTGTGTGTGTGTGTGTGTGTGTGTGTGTGTGTGTGTTGGGGGGGTGGGTTAAGGAAGGGGGTGTGGGAGCATGAAAACAAAGGTCAAATGTGAAAGCAGACATCATACAGGTATATGTGACACAAAAAAATCAATCACATTCATTTTTTTCAATTATCAAGTATCTAAAGCCTCCCAGGAAATTCATACACAGGCTGTATTAGGACTCTGGTGGTTGCAAGTGACAGAAACCTATGATAGAAATGAAACGAGACCCTCCCTTTCCCAGCTTCTAGATATCAAATCTCAAGAAAATCTCTAATAGGCCATAGTTATGTGCACACTCTTGAGCAATTGCTGTGTCCAGGAATGTGCAGTACTCAGAATGACCTAGCAGAATTGCATGTAGAAATTAATGAAAAATAATGAAATAAGAAAATCAATGAATGTATTTTTTTATGGTTAGTTTACTTGTTTGCCTCCCCAATTATATTATAAGCATCGTTAGGATACAAATTAAATATTATTGGGCTTTGAACCCTCAGCATCTAGAATAATACATGAAACACAATAGGCACTAAACAAATATTTGAAAATGAATTAACAAATGTTCTGGACCATTTGCTTTTCCTTTTTCTGCAATGCTCATGAGTCCCATCCAATCCCTAACAGCCCAAGCCCCCTTCCTCTATCTCCCTGGGAATTAAAGATTAACCTGTAAACAATCAGTCTTGTCATTTGTAATATTTTCTCAGAAGCTGGTACAAATGTTTGGTTGGATATATTATTAAAAAATGGTAAAATGTACAATGTTGGGTAAATTTATGATGAAAGATGTTGGGAACATATTCTCGGGTTGAAAAGAATAAGTATGGAGTTGTTGCTTTTATTTTAGCATTTCCATTTAGCCTCTGACTTCAAATGCTCTTTTTTATATTCAACTTAAAAACTATATTTAGCTTGGAAACATTTACAAATTTCAAATTTATATCAGGCACTTGAGAATTTACTGCTGCAAGATACTTTGTTACTGTACCTTATGATCTCATCAGAAAGTCTGATTGATTTATGCCCTGTTAACTGTCCCTATTCATCATTCCACATTTAACTGATGTGAAATTTTATTGAGGATGCCAAAGGACGTTGATTGTAAAAACAGGAAAAAACATCAAGTTGAAATATGCTGACATATTTTTAATCTAAGACATCCCCATATTAAAAAGTTGGTTGTTCTGGTTTAGATAGTTTATTAACCAAGACTGAGCGTGTGTGTGTGTGTGTGTGTATGTGTGTGTTCATATGTGTGTATACATATGTATTTATTTGTGTTATGTTTGTGTGCATCTCTGTTATAACAAAGGATTGAAAGTAACAATAGCTTAAATAAGACAGAAGTTTATTTTTACCTTGTAAAACAGCTTAGATAGCAAATCCAGGGCTAGTACGATAACCCCACAATCATCAGGAACCCAAATCCTTTGATTTTCTGCTCTACCATCAACACTTCCCAGTCCAAAATGACCCCTCCAGGTGACATCATTTTCACATTCCAGCCAGCAGAAGTCAGAAACTCTCCTTTGGGCAGCTTTTATTTCTTTCCTTATTTCTCTTTTCCCTTCCACAACGTGGAAATTGCACCCATCACTTCTGCTCATTTTCCATTAGCCATAAATTAGTTATATGACCACAACTAGCTACAAAGCATGCTGGATATACTCTTTAGCTTGGTAGCAATATGCAATAGGTAACTATCTATCATATGTATTCTATTAGAAAGGAGAACAAATATTGTGGAATAACCACAGCTTTTGCCATTGTGTTTTCTTTTGTTCCTTAATAATAAAAGATTTCTGTTCTAACTATCTATCTCATAAAAATCCAAACTTCCACAGGCTTTGTAATCTATTCACCTGGATAATAATAGAGTGTGCGTGGCATAGCCCTCATTACACTGACCACACAAGATCAAACAGCAATGTCCATAATTTACCATGAGGTGAGATGAAAGGGGGAGATGTTTTATTGGTGTTGCACAGGAAGTGTCATGGCAGCACAATGGGGTTTCATTTTTCAATTTGAACTTGAAAGAGAAAATGACTCCGCAAAAAGTAATGCTAAATGCCCTTCCCAACTGTCCTCAGCAAAACACTGAGAACGGCAGAGGGAACAAACTACCAAAGAAAATCAAGAAGCAAAAGGATTAGAAGAGAGATAAGGAAATAAAGTATCATTGTATCTTTTCTTGGGGTTGACAAGCAGATAGTGACTACTATTCAGATCATGTTTGAGAATAAGTCTTTTTGGAGAAATAAATTTGTAACAATTTATTATCTAAAGATCATATTTTGAGTATGTACATCGGCAAAAGCTCAGAGCTTAATATAAAGTTTCAAGACACCCACGTTCTCTGACACAATGCTCTAAAGCCTTGAAGTCACCTAGTGTTGCCGAACAGCTATCATTGGTTCTGTGGTAAGAATGATCGGAGAGTATTACAGGGAACCACTCTCTACATATTTATTGTAAATTGTTACATATAAATGCACTTAATAATCTGTAGTTCCCATTGTACAGTGTTAGCTTACTTATTCTCAACAGGCTGTTTTGCCTTCTTTATAAAGCCCCAAGGTAAAGAGCCCGTTCTACCCAGTGTTCTACTATGGGAAGTATATCCTATAGGAACACTTCCATTGGTACACAAAAATAAATGTATAAGGGTGTTCACTGTCTATTTATACAACAGAAGTTATATATAGTCATTAAAAAGAAGAAAGCAAACATATATAATAGAACCTCATTTACTTTCTTAAATGTTTATAAATGCATATAACCTTTCTAAAAGAATTAGGGGTATTGAGGGGAAGGCCTTACACTTTTCACCTTATTAGATTTTGTACTATTTTCTTTTTACCATAAATAACATAACTTTAATTTTCTAACTATAATAATTTTTAAAAATTCCTTCAAGACATTGTGACATATGAATATCTGAGTTGAGAGGATCCCTCCAGGCCATCAATCACATGTCTAGTATGGGCAATACCAGGTCAACCTAAAAAATAACTACCTTAACAGGATTTTTTTTCTGTCTGCTTTTGCCAAATGTTCCATCGGCAGCTAGAGATCCTTGGGCTTGTGGAAATTGCCTGTATCTCACCAATCACCCTTAATGTAAACATCTTTTTCTTTTCTGATGTATCTCTAATGCTCCCAGGGAACAAAACTGAAGCTCACAGCTACAGAAAAGTTATAGAAAATGCCATTAGAGCAGAAGTGGGGCAATGATTTAACCGTTGGACTCAGACTCATAGAGGTCCATCCCCTGGCATGGGCTCTGGAATTGGAAATTTCTCAGTTCTTTTTATGTCTCTGCTACAAGTTAGTTGGGCAATCCTGCACAGTTTATTGATTTTTCTCTATGTGTAAGTTTTATTACCTGTAATACTGTCAGCATAATATTGCCTAATTTATTTGGATCTTGTGAGGATTAAGTTTCAGCATGTGGAAAACTTTTTGGAAGTTCCTAAACCCCATAATTTCCATTAGCCTAGGGCAATCAGATAAATGCAGTTTTTTCTGTGAGATAATGAAGCCCTGTTCCTGATTTACCTTAGCCTATACATCTATCAATGATGACAGTTTAGAATATACTCGATTTGCTATCAAAGTCAGAGTAAAAAGAAAACATAATTGAGACTCCCAATCATTAGCCATCAAAGAACCTGGGTCAATAATTCAAGTCAATAAACATTTAGTGAGAGTCTACTGTATGCAAAACACTCTGATTGGATGAAGATTTTTTTAAATACATCATTTCTGCCTTGAGGAGCATACAAACTTGTGATAAAGACAAGTCAAAAGTGAATATTCTTTAATAGAAGACCAAGGAGTATGCTTATAAAAGTATAAAGAAGAGAAGTTAATTCTCACTTAGGGAATTTCACATTCCCTCACACTTTCTGGAGGAGATATGATTTAGATGAAGCTCCACAGAAAGACAGCTTTGGAAGAAAGAGTATTCAAGAAAGATATAGGACAGCTTGAGTAAAGATGTGGGAACAAGAGAATGCAGAGTATGTTTCAGGAGAATGCATTCGTTTGCTAGGGCTGCCATAATAAAACACCACAGACTAGGTGGCTTAAGCACCCAGAAATTTATTTCTCACAGTTCTGGAGGATAAAAGCCCAAGATGGAGGTGCTGCCAGGTTAAGTTTCTTCCGAGGCCTCTCTCCTTGGCTTGCCGATAGCCACCTTCCCCCTGTGTTTTCAACTGGTCTTTTCTCTGTGCATGTTGTGTATGTCCAAATTTCCTCTTTTTATAAGAACACCAGTCAGATTGAATTAAGGTCTACCTTAAAGATCTCATTTTAACATAATTTTATCTCATTAAAGTTCTTGTCTTTAAATATAGTCACATTCTGAGGTGCTGGTAGGATTAGAACTTCAACATATGAATTTGGGAGGACACAATTCAGCCCCCAATAAATAACAAGTAATGTGATGAAAGTAGATAAGACATGGAAGATGTATAGCAGGAGGTAGATTAAATAGGTTAAATAATAAAACTTCTTGGGCTGGCTGAGTGGCTCAGTTGGTTAAGAGTTAGCTTAAGAGGGCAAGCTCTGAGCAACAGGGCCACAGATTCAATTCCCACATGGGCCAGTGACACTGCACCTGAGATCAGCTGCCTCTGAGCTGCCAACAGGTGGCAGGATGGCTCAGCTGGTGAGAGCATGTACTCCTAACAACAAGGTTGCCTGTTTAATGGTGGGCTACGCCCTCCCACAACTAAGACTGAACTCGGCACCTTGAGCTGAGCTGCCACCCGGATGGCTCAGAGGATAGAGCATACACTCTTAACAACAAGGCTGCTGGTTCGACTCCCACATGGGATGGTGGCTATGCCCACCTGCAACTAAGATTGAACACAGCACCTTGAGCTTAGAGTTCATAGGCTGCGATTGGCAGACAGATGGCGACTGGCGCCCTCCACGACGAAAATTGAAGAACGACATCTTGGTTGGCCCCCCTACCCAATTCCCCAACACTGTTCCCCTCCCCAAATTCCCCAATTTAAAAAAATTTTAAAAATAAAACTTCTGGAGCTCTTATTGTACACCAAGCACTATTCTAAGAATTTGATTTGCACAAATTCATTTAATCCTCATAATAGTCCTATGAAGTAGATATGATTATTGTTATTGTTATTTTATTTTATTTATTTATTTTTTTTTTTTTGAGGGCAGTGTCACTGGCCCTCATATGTGGGACCGAACCGGGGCCACTGACTTCCCAGGCCAGCGCTTAACCACCGCGCCACTCGGCCGGCCCTGTTATTATTTTAAAGGAACAAAACTGAGACATAAAGAGAATAGAATCAGGAGGTCCTATTCCAAGGTTCATACTCTTAACCTCTACATTATACAATCTAAGAAAAATAGAAAGTAGCCAGGTTATAAAGCACTTTCAGTGCCAATCTGAGAAGACTGGACTTAATTCTGTAAGAAATCAGGATCAGTGGTAACTGAGCAAGGGAATACAATAACTTTTTTATTTTGAGAATTCCAACAGTAGTATATAGAATGGACTGATATACAAATGAGCAGCACACTGTTATATTAGTTATAAGAGATTATAGAAACTTTGTTTATTGGTTTTATGTGGGTCATCTCATGAAAAACAAAAAGAATTTTTGTAATACTTGTATGAAGCCCAAAGATTTTTAGAAAACAAATTTATTACCATCGTTACAGATTCATGATTGACTTCTAAATAACAACTGTTTCCATTCTTTTTGTCCTCCCCATACTAATAGTAAAATATTACTAGTAAGAACTAATGTGATCTTAATAATGGTATTAACTATTTAGTCGTGATCATTTTTAGTGTTTTGGTTGGTGCTTTTTCAAGTTGTTGTTTAATTACATAATTTCCTTCTAATATCAACATTGTAAGGTGATATTACACATGTGGGAACTGGAGATTAAAGAGGTTTAATAGCTTAATTAAAAGCATGTGGCTCATAGAGATACTCATACTGAGACCTAGCTCTACAGAGCCTGAGCTCTTAAATACATGGTAAGATTTTTTTTTAAGGTTTTATTAAGGTATGAATGGCATACAATAAACTGCACATATTTAAAATGTACAATTATCAAATATATGGTGATGGTAAGAGAACTGACTCTGGGTGGTGAGCACACAATGTGATATATACATGATGTATTACAGAATTGTACACCTGAAGCCAATAAACTTTAATTTTTATTTTTTTTTATGCTGAGCAATCCTGCCACCTGTTGGCAGTTCAGCAGCAGCTCAGCTCTGGCTGGGCATCAAACTGCTGTTGCTCAGAGCTCAGCTCGCACTCTTGAGCGAGCTCTTAAGCAACTGAGCCACTCGGCCGGCCCCAAATTTTAATTTAAAAAAAAATTCACAATTAGTTTTGAAATAAACATACACTCATGGAACCATCACCAAAATCAAGATAATGAGCTCATTCAGCATTCCCAAGTTTCCTCATGCCTTTTTGTAATAATCTCTTCTCACCCCTTTCCATTTCTCTCTTCAGTAATTCACTGATCTGCTCTCTGTGTGACAGAGAGATTTGCATTTCCTAAAACTTTATATTAATGTCATCATACAATATGTACTATTTTTTACTGAGTTCTTTCACTGGCTATAATACCTTCAAGATTCCATCCACAATGTTGCATGTTCATTCCTTTTTGTTGCGAAGCAGTATTCCACAATTTCTTTATTCATTCACATGTTGATGGACATTTGGGTTGTTTCAGTTTGAGGCTACTACAAATAAAGCTGACATGAATTTGTGTGCAAGTCTTTGTATGGACAATGCTTTCATTTCTCTTGGGTAAATACCTACAAATGGAACAGATGAGTCATATGGTAATTGTACTTTTAACTTTTTTTTAACATGCCAAACTCTTTTCAAAAAGGATTTTATCATTTTATCTTCCTGGCAGTAGAGTATGAGAGCAGCTCCATACTCTAACCACATTTGACATGGTCAGTCTTTCATTTCCGACATGTTTGTAGTGGTATCTCACTGAAGTTTTAATTTGCATTTCCCTAATCACTAATGATGCTGAGCACCTTCTCATATGTTTATTTGCCATCCATATCTATTCCCTGGTGATGTTCCTGTTCAAATCTTTTGTGCATTCTCATATTGGGTTGATGATGATGATTATGATGAAGAAGAAGAATGAGTTTGGGGAATTTTTTTTTTAATATTCTGGTTATGTCTTTATTGCAAATAAAAAGATTTGCAAATATTCAACTTGCAAATGTTTTCTCCCAGCCTGTGATGTCTTTTCATTCTCTTTATGACAGGAAGAAGTTCATAATTTTAATAAAGTCCAATTTATCAGTTTTTTATTGTCTAACAATTAATCAAAATGATTTTCTCCTATTTTTCTATCAGTTTTATTGTTTTAGGTTTTACATTTAGGTCTATAATCTATTTTAAGTTAATTTTGTTTTATGGTGCAAGGTGTATATCCAAGTCCATTGTTTTGCATACAGATATCCAATTGTTTCAGCAACATTTTTTTTTTGTTTTTTGTTGTTGTTTTTTTAGCTTAGCCATCCTGCCACCTGTTGGCAGCAGCTCAGCTCCAGCCCATGTGGGAATTGAACCAGCAACTCTGTTGCTCAGAGCTCACACTCTTGAGCGAGCTCTTAACCAACTGAACCACTCGGCCAGCGCAACATTTATTGAAAAGACTATCCTTTCTCTACTAAATTGCCTTTGAAATTTAGAGTAAATCAGTTAACCACATATGTGTGGGTTAAGTTCTAGATTCTGTTCTGTTCCATTGATTTATATGTCTATGTTCACACCAATACCACACATTCTTAATGTAGCTTCATAATAAAACTTCCAGTGAGGTAGGGTAAGTCCTCCAACTTTATTCTTTTTCAATGTTATTTTGGATAGTCTAGCTTCTTCGTATTTCCATATGGATTTTAGAATCTATTTGTCAGTTTCTACAATTTGCCTACTGGGATTTTGAATGGGATTGTGTTCAATATATAGATCAATTTGTAGACAATAAGTATCTTAACAATATTGAATCTTCCAGTTCATAAACAGATTATATATTTATTTTTATCAGCAATGATATATAGCTTTTATGATATTGATTTTACACATCTCTTGTCACATTTTTCACTAAATGTGTCATATGTTTTTTGCTGTTTTAAATGGTATTTTTTTTATTTCAATTTCCAAATGTTCCTTGCTAGCGTACAGAAATAGGATTGATTGGGCTGGCCGAGTGGCGCATTGGTTAAGAGCTGAGTTGGGACACCAGCTCTGATCAGCAGGGCCCCAGTTCAGATCCCACATATGAGGGCCAGTGACTCCGCCCTCTACAGCTAAGATGGTGAACAAAAGCTCCACCTGGAGCTGGGCTGCTGTGAGTCCCCAGCAACAGCGTGGGCTGCAGTCCCTGCTGCAGTGGGCTGTCATAAGCTACCGAGAGTTGCCATGAGCCAGAGTGAGCAGCCAGCAGTTGGTGTGAGCTGCCAAGAGCCACCATGAGCGGCAAACCAGAGGCCGGCAACAGATCTGCCTCACCCAGGAAGAGTGCAATGACAATGCCAACATGGGCCAATGAAGCAACGTCCTCCACAACTAGACTGAAGAACAAAAGGACAGCAACTCATCTGTTCCCTTTCCCCGATTCCCCAACGCTGTTCCCCTCCCTCAATTCCCCAATTAGAAAAAAAAATCTTAAGAAAAAAAATAGAATTGATTGATTTTTGTACGCTGATCTTGTGTCCTGAAACCCTGCTAAACTCTTTTATTAGCTCTAGATTTCTGTACTTCCATAGGATTTTCTACATAGGCAGTTATGCTGTCTGTGATTACAGACATTGTTACTACTTCTTTTCCAATCTGGTTGCCTTCATTTCTTTTTTTTTTTTTTTTTTTTTTTTTTTTTTTCCTGACTGCAATAGCTAGAACCCCCAGTATAATACAAATAGAAGTGGAAAAAGTGGACATCTTTGTTTTCTTCTTGATCATAGGATGAAAGAATTAAGTCTTTCACTATTATGTATGATTTCAACTGTAAGTTTTTCATAGGTGTCCTTTATTAGGTTGAGGAATTTTCCTTCTTTTACTAGTATGCTGCAAGTTTTTTTCAGGAGTCAATGTTGGAGTTCTTCTAATGCTTTTCCTGTACCTACTGAGATGATCACATTTTTTTTTTAGTCTGTCAATATGGTGAATTCCATTAATTGGTTTTCAAATGTCATTCCCACTTTGCATTCCTGGGATAAACTCTACTTGATGATGACATATTATGAGTTTTTCATTTCACTGTAATCAGTCCGCTAAAATTTTGTTAAGAATTTTTGCAGCTACTTTTATGAGGATATTGGTCTGCAGTTTTCTTTTGTTTATAATGTCTTCATCTGGTTTTGGTATTAGAGTAATTCACATTATGAGTTGTGAAAGCACTTCCTCTTCTTCAATTTTGTATAATTGGTATTATTTATTCCTTAAGTGTTTGGAAGAATTCACAGTAAAGCCATCTGGGACTGGAGTTTTCTTTGGCAGAAGATTTTTTTATTATAAATTCAATTTCTTTAGCAGATATAGAGTTATTCATGTATTCATCTTGAGTGAACTTTGGCAACCTGTGTCTTTCAAGGAATTTGTCTATTTTATCAAAGTTGTTTAATCTATTGGGAAATTTTGTTCAGAATGTTATGTTGTTATCTTTTTAATATATACTGTATCTGTAGTAATATCATCTTTCTTAGTCCTGATAGTGGCAATTTTTTTGTGTGTCTTCTCTAACATTCTGGCTAGATATTTATCAATTTCCCTTATCTTTTCAAAAAAAAAATCTCTTCTTCTCCATTGTTTCTATCATTTTTCTATTTTTTGTTTTATTGATTTCCACTTGGTCTTTGTGATGGTTCATTGTTCGTGTCAACTTTACTGGGCTATATGTCCATATAGCTGGTAAAATATTATTTCTGGGTATATCTTTTAGAATGTTTCTGGAAGAGATTAGCATTTGAATCTGTAGATTAAAGAAGATCACCCTCACCAATGCAGGTGGGCACCATCCAATCCGTTGAGGGGCTGAATAGAAAACAAAAGCAAAAGAAGGAAAATTTTCTCTGTGGTTGAGCTGGGACTTTCATCTCCTGCCCCTGAACATCTGCAGTCCTGGTTCTTGGGCCTTCAGACTTGGACTGGGGCTAACACCACCAGCTTTGGTTCTGTTTTTCTGGAGAATCCTGTCCAATACAGCCTTTATTCTTTCCTTTCTTCACTTCCTTTAATAAATTATACAAATTAATGTTCTACTTCTAGCTTCTAAAGTGGAATCTATGATCATTGGTTTGAGACTTTTTTCCTTTCTAGATGGGTTTTTGTTACTATCAGTTTCTAAGTACTGCTTTAGCAGTATCTCACAAATTTTGCTATGTTATGTTTTTATTTTCATTAACTTCAAAACACTTTATAATTTCCTTTTTAATCTATTTTTTGAACCATAAGTTATTTAGAAGTGTGTTATTTAGTTTCCAACTGTTTGGAGATTTCCCAGATATCCTTCTGATGTTGATTTTTATTTTCTTTCTATTGTGATTAGGTGAGGTACTTTGTATGACTTGAAATCCCTTAAGTTTATTAAGATTTGTTTTGTTGTCCAGACTACACAATTTTTTTAAAATTTTTATTTATATATATTTTTAATTAGCTTCAGGTGTACAGCAAAGTGCAATAGTTATACTTTTTTTTTTGAGGGCAGTGTCACTGTCCCTCATATGTGGGATCCGAACCGGGGCTGCTGGTGTCCCAAGCCAGGTCCCAACTACCGCGCCACTCGGCCGGCCCCAGACTACACGATTTTTGATGTTTCATGTGCATGAAAAAATATTTTTATTCTGCTATTGTTGAATAAAGTGCTCTATAAATGTGAAATACATAAGGCTGGCTGATAGTGTTATTCAACACTTCTATATCCTTATGATTTTCTTTGTTATTTGTTCTAACATTACTAAAAGTATTGAAATCTCTGACTATAACTATAAATTTCTTTTTATTTGCAGTTATTTTTGTTTTATGTCATGTGGCTTGGAGTTGTTTGATTAAGTTCACAAATATTTGGGATTGTTATGTATTCTTGATTAATTAACTATGTTTTTACTTGTAGTCATGTGTCTTTATGTTTAAAATGGGCTTCTTTGTAGGCAGTACACAGATGGATCTTGCTTTTATATCCAGTAAAATAATAATTGCCTTTTAATTACAGTGCAAAATTTTATGCCATTTACATTTAATATGATTATTGATATGCTTAGGTTTAAATCTACAATTTTGCTATTTTTCATACTTGTTTTATCTCTTTGTTCTGTTTCTTTTTTCTGCCTTCTTTTGGATTATTTGTGTACTTTTTGTTATTCCATTCTCTCTTTGTTGTGTTAGCTATATTTTGTTGTTTTTAATGGTTGCTTTATGGCTTAAACTATACATCTTTAATATCATAATCTGCTTTTATTTGACGTTATACCACAGAACATAGAACAAAATAATTTTATAATAGAATACTTCCAGTTCTTCCTTCCTGGGCCCTGTGTTGTCCAACATTTTATTTCTATATGGGTTATAAACTCCAAAATACATAGTTATTGTTTTTACTTTAAAAAATTAATTATGATTTAAAGAAATTTAAATGATAACAAAAATCATTATATTTACCTATGCAGTTACCATTTCCAGTACCTTTCATTCTTTTATGTAGATTCAAGTTTCCATCTGGTGTAATTTTGTTCTGCTTACAGAACTTTTTATAACATTGTTTTTTAAGGCAAGTCTATTGATAATTGAGTCTTTTCTTTTTTCAATGTTTGGAGGAGTAATTATCTAACTTTTGTTTTTAAAATACAGGCAATCCTCATGTTACACTTATCAAATATGCACAGATATCAATTAAACTGGTTAGTTAAATAATACTAGTCCCCAACCAATGTTTTAAATTTCAGTTACAATAGTATATAAACCATGAATAATTGCTTAAAGTACAAACTTTGCTATCAGCTAATCAGTCCATGAATCATTATATAAACAATTATTATTAATAATAGTTAGTTGAAAACAGGTAATTGTGCTGCCTCCTGTCTCCTGGTAAAAAATCCATATAACGTCTTACAAAAATAGATAATCAAGAGAAACTATTGGCCCTAAAACCTGCAGGTACCTCAAAAAAACAAAAATTGATAATGATGGAAATTCAAATTGATCATAAATAGAAGAAATAACTGACTATGGGAATGCTGACATGACCATTGTCTGAGAGACTGTAGACATGCAGCAAAAAAATCTTAGTAAAGGTGAACATATTCACATACATGAGGAAAGTGTTTAGAAGAAAAGGAGAAAGATGTCCCAGATGAAGTGATGCCAGCAAAATTTTCACATTAAAGAACTCTTGGAAATATTTAACAATATTGAAGGATCAAAAGATAAAATATTAGAAGTTTATCTAAACTTGGGAGGAGTATGATAGTTCACCAAGGCATAGAAATGATGTTCATTCCATATAGTAAATTATTGGGTTGTCAGAAAAGTCATGACGTATTTGTTCTGTTTTTCGAAGGTCTTTTATTTATACAAAAAACAAAGATTAATCAATGATATATTGCCCATTTTGTTCGATAACCTTTTGCCATCTTTCAGTGAGCTTCATAATTCCTTGTTCATAGAGGGACCTGTCTTTATCAGTGAAAAACTGAACAAAGTGCTGATTTACAGCCTCATCTGAATTGAACATTATACCACACAAAGAGTTTTGAAGAGAGCGAAACAAGTGGAAGTCTGATGGTGCAAGGTCAAGCGAGTATGGTGGGTGTGGCAACAGATCCCATCCAAGCTCCAATAATTTTTGACGGGTGATCAAATTTGTGTGTGGTCTCGTGTTGTCACGATGGAACACAACTCCTTTACCATTAATGAGTTCTGGACGTTTCTGGATGATGGATTCCTTCAAACTGTCTAATTGCTGACAATACACATTCGAACTGATTGTTTGAATCCTTGGGAGGAGCTCGAAAAACATGACATCTTTAAAATCCATAGAGCATAACCTTCCTCTGATGAATGTCTGCTTTTGATGTCATTTGAGGTGAATCATCACATCAGGACCAAGATCATCTGCACACCACATTGTTGTAAACAATCCATTTCTCATCACTAGTTATCAGTCACTTCAAAAGAAGATCATTTTCCTCACGTTTAATGAGCATATTGAAGATGTTTATATGTGCTGTCAAAAGAACTTCTTTGAGTCCATGCAGAAACCAAATATCAAGTTTGCTTATGTATCCCAGCTTCTTCAGGTGGTCATGAATACTTGAATGATGTTTCTACAGTCTCTTGTGTTGTGTAATGTGGGTTGGACTCAATCAATGCCTTTATTTTGTCTTCATCAATCTTGGTGGGCTCCCTGACCGAGGAGCATTGTTGAGATCAAAATCACCAGCACGGAATTTCATGAACCATTGTTGGCACTGACATTCTTGTAGAGCATTGTCACTGTTAATTTTATGCAACTTTTCACAAGCTTGACACCCCTTCTTCTTTTTATGGAAGTAAAACAGTAAAATATGGCAAAAATGCACAGTTTGGTCTTCCATCTTCAACTTGTTGTAAAATCCCCAAAACTCAACCCAATCACTCAATTTTTTTTTAGAATGGGGCTTGAACTGTCAGCTGTCAAATGACATAGCAATAACATAGATGCTAATGACTCTAGTACTTCCAAAAATGAACTAGCACCATCTGTTGCAAAACTGCGTTATGACTTTTCCAACAAACGAATATATGACAAGAAGAATGCAAGCACTGTTGAAACTACTCTGATAAACTCTTTATAAAGAGATAAAACACTTTAATTCTGTTTCAATGTTTTAAATTACAGTGTGCTAACTAAATGTTAGTTTTACTACTTTTGTTTCCCTATATATTTATAGCTAATATAAGAGTTTTTAATATTGTGTCAAAAAAAAAAAGGGCCGGCCAAGTGGCTCAGTTGGTTAAGAGCTCACTCAAGAGTGGGAGCTGAGCTCTGAGCAATGGCGGTTCGACGCCAGCCTGAGCTGAGTTGCCGTTGAGCTGCCAACAGGTGGCAGGATGGCTCAGCTAAATAATAATAATAATAATAATAATAATAATAATAATAATAATAATGTGTCAAAATTCTTAAAGGTCATTAAACAATGGTAATTCTTCCCATTGATCATTGTTTTGACAGTTTCAGCTTGTATGGTTTCATGCTACTGTGAAAAGCAAGACTACCTGTATGTTTGTGCTGGGTATAAAATTCTAGATTGACAGGACTGGGGAATTTTTTTCTTTCATCACTTTAAAAATATTTTACTATCTTCTAGCTTTCATTGTTTCCAACAAGAAATCTGTCCTCCTTGTCTTTGTTTTTCTGTGTGCTATGTTTCTCTGGCTGCTTTTAAGAGTTTTTCTTTTTTTCCCTGGTTTTATACAATTTGCTTATAATATCCATTCATGTAGTTTTCTTCATGTTTCTTGTGATTGTTGAGTTTATTAGATTTGTGAACTAATAATTCATATCAATTTTAGAAAACTTTTGACAATTATTTCTTCAAATATTTGTTCTGTTCTCTTCCCCTTCAGGACTCCCATTTCATGCATATTTAGCTACTTAAAATTATTCCAGAGCTCACTATGCTCTTTTAAACTATTTGTCTTTTTTCTTTCTGTGTTTCATTTGGAAAGTTTATATTACTATGTATTAAGTGCACTACTGTTTTCTTCTACACTATCTAATATGTTAATCCCATCCCAGTGTTTGTTTTATCTCAGACATTATAGTTTTCTTTGACTTGGGTTTTTAAAATTATTTTCTTTGTCTCTACTTAACATGATCAATCTTCCATAAGCTTCTTAAATAGAATACCATCATGGTAACTGTTTTTAATACCATATTGATTCTATCTCATAGTCATTTCTGAGTTCAGTTTCAATTAATTGATTTTTCTCCATTATTGGACCTTAGTAGTATTTACTACTACTACTAGATTGATTTTTTTTCCCACTATTGAAACAAAACTTTCTTAGTACTCTACACAAGCACCCATGAATTATAAGATTTTATGCTCTGGCTGTTGAGGAAGGTACTATTTCTAGCCTTGCATAAGTCTTAAGTATTATTCCTTCTAACTCTTTTGGGTGATTCTTTCCTCAACCTTAAGTAGTTTCTTTATACATATGCAAGGATCAGTAATCAACTGATATTCAATTGAGAATCTGCAAGGTTCCAGGGGTTCTCTCTTTGTGTAACTCTCAGTCCTCCAGTACTTTGTCCTGGAACCCTATCTGCTTTGGTCTTCCCAGATTCCCAGATCCTTTCCCTCAACCCTTTGAGAGTAAGAAGCTCTGCCTGGGTCCCCCTCCTTAGGGAACTGCTCCAAATATGAAGCTAAAGCGATGGTAGGACTCAACTTGTTTCCCATTTCTCAGGAATAACTTTGCTTCATTGTCTGATGCCTAATGTCTTCAGAACCATTTTGTTTCATCTAGTGTTCAATTCTTTAGTTGTTTCTGTTCAGAAAGTAAATTCAGTCTCCACCTTGGCCAGAAGTGGAAGTAAAAGTATAGAGAATTTCTATCTGAATTTTCCTAACAAATATCTCAGCTCTTTACTTCTTTTAGAAACAAATTCCTCAATCTTCATTATTCATATCTTAGTATATCTTTTTGGTAATTAAATAAAATTTAAAGGACCCTTTGTATGTAATATACTCTAAGACAAAAATAAATAGAAGCCAAACTGTAAAACTGTAGAAGCAAAACTGTAAAATAGCGAAATACTGTAAAAAATACAAAAAAACCTGTAAAATAGCAAAACTGTAAAATAGCAAAAATAAAAAGAAGCAAAACTGTAAAACTGTAAAATAGAAGCAAAGCTGTAAAAGAAAATAGTAGAAGGAATGATGCATACAAAAGTCTTGAATTGAACATTAAATGCTTTGTTTTTAACACCCCACATTCATTACCAACATGTAATTTATCACTTGATTAATTACTGAAGAAAATTTTATAAACCAGTAAATATTTTTAATATGTTTCTTTGGTCTTTACAAATGACAAATGCCAGGTGCAAATGCATGCATATTTCTGCCATATTAACAGGTTAACAGACGGTTCCATATGAGGCAGTTACTGTAAGCCTGACAGTTGGTTAGGCACTAAGGACTATAATAAGTTACAATGGATGGTTCCGGTCCTCTAGGAACTTACAGAGCCTGGCACATGGTAGGGAAGCAATGAACCTCTTTTGAATGACTAAAGTGAATGCATGAATGAATAAGCAAATCTATCTACAAGGAAGACCAAGCTGTGCCCAGGTGAGGAAAACAGAGTCCTAGGCCCAGTGAATCAGAAATTCTGAAGGTGGAGCCAAACAAGTGGTGTCAAAAGGTGTCAAAAAACTAAAAACAGCTCATAGAGACAGAAAGTAGAGTGGTGGTTTCCAGAGGATGAAGGGTGCAGGGAATTGGAGAGTTATTGTTCAACAGATACAGTTTCATGTTTGCAAGATGAAAAGAGTTCTGTAGATGGATGGTGGTGATAGTTTCACTACAGTGTGAATGTACTTAATGCCACTGAGCTGTATACTTAAAAATGGTTAAGATGGATTTTATGTTATGTATATTCTATCATAATAAAACTTTTTTTTTCTTTTCTATTTTTTTTTTTTTTTAAGCTGAGCCATCCTGCTACCTGTTGGCAGCTCAGCGGCAGCTCTGCTCAGGCTGGGCATCGCTTTTAACCAACTGAGCCACTCGGCCGGCCCTGCAATTAAACTTTTTAAACAAATAAATAAATAGTATGATCAAAGCTGAAAATATGTTTTAATACATCAAAATAACTAGGTATAGGTGAGGAAAAAAAATATTTCCTTTACCTATCTTTAAGTTCTCCAGCTGGGGCTCTGTAAATTAACCTGGCCAATGACAGATTAACAAGAGAACAATAAACAGAAAATTATTAAAATGTGCATTGCCCATGTAACCATGGCAGCACCCAGTGATGAGCAACCCAAATATCTAACAGTTAACTTAAGAATTGTGGTGCATTGCTTCTGTATCTTCCCCCTCTACTGTAACCTATTGCCAGTTGTGTTTGTGACTTAGCTCAGTAAATATTTCAAATATTTCATATTTGAAAATTTGTGTGCAATGAATTTGTAAATCAGTTGCACCGCACAAAGGGTTAAACAGAGAAGTCAGGATTCAAATAGAGTTCTGTATGTGTCCAAAGCCTATATTCTTTACTTTCAATCTGCTACTTACCAGGCAATTTGTATCAGTATTATAGCAGTTCTGAAGGTGTGACCGGTCCTCCAACCTCAGACTAGCAGCATCACCAGCATCTATTATAGAAACTTGTTAAGATACAAAAACATGGCTCCTTCCCAGACCTAATGAATCTGAAGTTCTGAAGGTGGAGCCAAGAAAGTGATTCTGATTGCCCACTCAAGTATGACACCCACTGTACTACTGGACAACTAATGGCAGTGGGAGGAAACTTTACAAGTTAGAAGAGGGTGGGATGAGAGAGAAAGGTTGGGTAGAAATTGGCCAATCTCTGTTAAGAACACAGTACCATAACCTACTCCATTAGGCGATCTTGTCTGCAGCTTCAGGAAGACACGTGAAAAGGGATATGCCAAGAATCTGTTGACTAAATTGGTGATTTGGTGATAAAGCAAATCCCAGGTGTGGGGCAATACTGACAATAACTTTTCCAACATAATACCATTGCACAGGAAAGTGACTTTTAAAACACCAGGTGAAACATCCATATCCAGAGTCTTTAGGTCTGCATTTCCCAAAGTACATGCCTCTGACACTTGGATTACAGATGCACCCAAAAAGAAAAAAAAAAAAAAAAGCAACAATTTAGAGAACCCTGTCTACCACTGCTCCCTCACAAGGCAATTTAGCATGTTAAAGGCTCAAGAAGCTTTACAATACTTGCCCAAAGACCCTTTTTTTTCTCCATGAAAATGCCTAATAACATCCCACTAAATCCATGCTCTTGGTAGGAAAATGGCTCTCTAAGACACCAGAAGTGGAGACACAGATGCTATTTAGGGAACTTGACACTGCTTTCTCCCCTGTCCCACCCCTCAAATGATAATGTGGCTTTGCTGATTCCGGATGGTCCAACAACCAGAAAATTCCAATATGTTCATAAATAACCCCTTAAACTGAGTTTGTAGATTACTTGTCAAGTTCTACTGTATCAAAAAGGCAGGAGTATGGCCAAGAATTGAACTTTCCATATCAAATAAAATCTGAGCAAGCAGTGTCTCAGGCAGCAGTCCTCCTTCTGTGAGGGACATGGCAGAGTGAAGGTGCAAAAAATAACTTCCTTCCTACCTTCTAAGTTCTTCCAGCTGGGCTAATAAGCAAACTAACATGAGAAAGATTAACAGGAGAAAATGTCTAAAGTTTACTTTACATAGGCACATTTGGGGGTACCATAAGAATGAGACCCAAAAAGGCATTGGGCTGAGTTTATATGCCATTCTAACGCTAAGGAGAAAGTGGGGCTGGGAGGCTGTGGGTTGGGACTTTAAAAGGCACAATGGCGATTCACATGAAAATGGAAAAGCAAGTGTTTGGGGAATAAATGTTTTGTGAGCTATCTTTAACAGTGGGAACCAGAGGGGACTTTGATCAAACAGGGGTGTTGCTAGGTTCCTCTCTGTCTATCACACACTCCCTCATATTAAACTATAGTTACCTGTGATAGCTCCCTTCCTAGAGTAAGCAGATCCTCCATCTTAATTCCTTTAGGAAGGTAAAGGGGGAGGGTTGAAGGATCTTTCTGAGTCTTTTATTCCTTACAACCTGCTTAAAATCAATATCCCAAAAGGCATATTTTGGGGTGGCAAAACTTGGCTTTCCTTCAGTGTCTGAGAGAAACCATGGCAACACATGCCTCATCTACTTCTGCCCTGTGCATTCACCTTGCTTCTAATAAGATTTCATTTCCTTGGCTAATTAAAGCAGTATCTGGGTTAGTTAATAAAAATGTGTGAAGTCTACAATTTTTTAATGTAACCCTTATAACTAAAACAACAATGAAATAAATGAAAGAAAAATATGGCCAGCCCACTAAGCAGTGGTATACTGTTTTCACAGCCTCCAGTAGCAGGAGTTCAGAGCCAAGCAAGGCTGGGCAGGTGGAAGAGCGTGTTCTCATTCAATCCTCAAAGGAGCCCAGTGAGGTTCATACGATTTCTATTCACATCTTGCCGAGAGATTAAATAATGTGCCTAGTCACACAGCTTATAAAGGGCCAAGTCCAAATGTGAACCCTGGCAGTCTGGCTGCAGAAGCCACACAAGTAACTACAAAAAAGATTTGTGTAAGCAGAAGCATATGCCAGCGTAACCCTTACAGTGAATCAAAAAATCAGAGAATTTTCTCCAGGCTCCACTCTGATTTGGTTGGTTTCCTTTAGGCAGAGAGATTTCTTTAATTATGTAAAACCTATTTGAGGAACTGTTCTCTAATTCATCCCATGAGGGGAAAAAAACCACACATAATATCTTTGCATCTCGAGATTGTGAATATTTTGTCTTTTCAAAGCTGCTTGTTTTTCTGGGCTTATCTTCAGGGATTTCATGCACAGCTGGACCAGAGGCAGCCAGTCTGACTTTGGTCCCCAGCGAGGTCTTTGCATCCACTACATCCTGTCCATATCCACGTCTGTGTTAACTCTGAAGGCGACATTCAGAATATTGTTTCAGGAAGGACCTGCAGTACAGGATGAGGACCACTTCTCTTAGAAAGTGCTAGATTTTATGTACTTCTAACTTCTCACCACCCTGAATTCTCATCCCCAATGCCATTCTTGTTTTTAAGCAAGGAAATGTATCTATTCTTCTCACTTGTATTGTTCTTTAGAAACATAATCCGGTTTGGGTAAATTCATCATTGAATACATTTTCTCAAGCTATATAGTCTCATACCATTTCTTAATTTTTTATAATTATTTCATACAGAAAAATACACAAATCAAAAGTATGTAGTGCAGTTAATGATCAAAAATGAATACACTAATGTAGCCACTATCCAGGTCATCAAATTGAAGTTGAGCAGCATTTCAAAAGCCTTCTTGTGCACCCTCCTAAGTACCACCTACCCTGTCTCCAAAAGTAACCACTGCTCTAACTTCTAATGCCATGATAAGGATTGCCTGGTTTGGGACTTAATGTAAATTAAGTCATAGAATATGTATCCTTTTATATCTGGATTTACCCATGTTGCCACAGATAGCTAAAGTTCATTTATTTTTACTATGATACAGTATTCCATTATGTGAAAGTATCACAATTTATATAAATATGCTACTGTTGAAAGGTATTTGTAAATTGCAATGCATAACAAAAAGCTTATATATAAAATATGGACAGATATGCTACATAACAAAAATACTAATAACCCAGTAGAAATAAGACTTAAGAGACACTTTTTTAAAAAGGGGTATTGAAATAATCAAAAATATGAAAAGACTCTCAACCTCATTAATCACCCAGGAAATGTAACTTTAAATCATGATGAAATGCCACTACACACTCACTAGAATGCCTAAAATGAAAAGACTGACAAGATCAAATATTGATCAAGATATGAAACAACACAAATTCCTGTATAATCTTGGTGTACAATTGGTGCAATCACTTAGGAAAACAGTCAGGCATTATGTATTAAAATTGAATATATTTCATTTTTGACTATAAACTCATTTATGTTTTTAAATGCATTTAAAAATACATGGTTAGAGAAACAGGCTAGGCAGTGATTTATGTGAAACTACTTTTGTAAAACTTAATATGTGCTCTTGGAATGGTGTAGCAGCTAAAAAATCTCAACAGCTACTTAATTACATTACTTTTTTTCAAATACTGTCCAGTTCAATCGCATTATAGTCTGCCAAGATTATACTTCATGTAAAAGATTGCATCCAAATATATTTTCAACAACACATTGATAATTTAGAGATGAAAGTGAAAAAGGAAGTTTCTGTGAATTCTCTTAGTTAGCGATTAAATAGTATACTATTCACTAAACACCTACTATGGGCCAGGGATGTCACTAGGCACTGGAAGTAGGTTGGAGAAAAGACAAGGCAAAACATTTAAATATTTCAGTTTATCACATTTCAACACTTCTCATCCTACTCACTCTCCCTAGGTGATACCCTGTACTTTCAGCCTTCTCCTAGGAGTCTTTTCCTGGGACTTCTAGGCTTATTATTCCAAAATCTTTTTATTCAACCCAGATCTTTCCTTTTGACACCAGATTTTTACCTTGACTCTCCCACTAAGTGTTCAGTTCCTTAAGCTACTCCAGCTCAACATATCTAATTTTAACTCATCTTCGCCCAAACCATCTACCTCTACAAGTGGTTACAGTATCCAGTCTCTGAAGCTAGAAATAAAACAGTCCTCTGAATTCTCCCTGTCCCTCATCCTCAACATCTATTGCATTACCAAATCCTGCTGGTTTTACTTCCACCTTCCTTCCTTCCTCCTTTATTGATACCTGCCTGGACAACAAAAGCAGCCTCCTCAGGGTCCCGCATACCTCCAGTCAACACAGTTGAAGAAGCACCAACAAGCACTACCTGATGTGCAATCCGATCTATTTGCCTTCCCTCTTTAAACCATTTGATGGTTCTTCAGCACCTTTAGTACAGAGCATAACCTATAATTACTTCAGCTTATGTTAAAAAAGAAGAGAATATTCAGAAACTGGCAGCAGTGGTTGCTTCTAAAAGGACAACCTGTTGACTGAAGCAATAGGACAAGACAGACATTTACTTTACTATGTACTTTTTAAATATTTTTAAATTTGGCACCAGAGCCAAGTATATATTTTTTTGGTGTATGCCATAAGATTCTGCATATTTGCAATAAGCAGGCTACAAATTTGGATCTGAGTGTCCCAATAGTCAAAGAAATGCAGGAAACTTGGTCAAGTTACAGTCACACATCCATTTAGATAAAATCAAACCAGCTCCTGAGAAAAAGTCCAGTTTTCTTTCTGGTTCTAAACACCAAAGAAGTTTTCCTGTGAGTCCTTGAAAGAAAAGAAAAGAAAAGAAAAGAAAAGAAAAGAAAAGAAAAGAAAAGAAAAGAAAAGAAAAGAAAAGGAAAGGAAAGGAAAGGAAAGGAAAGGAAAGGAAAGGAAAGGAAAGGAAAGGAAAGGAAAGGAAAGAAAAGGGAAAAACCACATTGTAGAGGGAAACTATCCCCAAATAGTTGCAACAGTGACTTTCAGGTTGTGGGTTAGAATTTCCTTCCAGCAAAACAAAAGAATAACCCCAAAATACAATTTGGTAAAGCATTTTTCTCAGGGGCTAAGCATCTCATTTTAATGGTTTCAGATGCTCCATTCAAACTGAACCTCATAATATGGTCAGTACATGATAACCATATTTTCCTTTAATGATATATATGTAAGATAAGAACTTCGCACAAGTCAGAGTTGCCAGTAATGAAACAGCCCAATTCTGAGGTAATTGGCCTAACTTCTATGCCAGGGTCTTGCCTTGCAAGAAGTTTGAAGTGGGTAACTTCTAAAATACTTTCAAAAGTTAAGATTCCACAAGGTAGTGCATTCATACATCTTCAAATTACCTTCTTCACATTTAAAGGCATGTCTACGCCTTAGAAGTTTTCTTTAAATAAACTTAAGAATGGTTACCTGCCCTGCTCATAGGGCTTCCCTGTACTTAGAAAATTTCCTGAATAGAATTAGAGATGTTATTAGCATTAGTTAAAAAAAAAAAAAAGCCAAGAGCTAAATTTGTAACTAAATTTGAGGTATCTAAGAAAAGGACCCAGGAACCCTGAGTCCCAGTTCTGTGTCTATCAGCCACCCTCCATGTTTAATAAAGTTAAGTAATTCTCCCCAAACAAGCAGAACTACTCCAACTTTTGTCCTAGACTTTCTTACATCAACAAGAAGATATCCCAGCCTTGGTTTGCACAAAGCCACAATAAAAACCAGAGAACCAGTTGGTTAAGAGCTCGCTCAAGAGTGTGAACTCTGAGCAACAGGGTCGCGGGTTCAATTCCTGGCAGGAGCTGAGCTGCTGCTGAGTTGCCAACAGGTGGCAGGAGGGCTCATCTAAAAACAAAGAAACAAACAAAAAAAACAGAGAACTAACACCCGTTTAAAGACACACACACACACACACACACACACACACACACACACTTCAAAATAGAAAAATTCCTTTATATATACAAGGAAAAAGGAAGGAACCAGGGTAGGGAGAAGGAAGGAGGAGAAAGGGCAGGGGAGTGGGAAGAGGGAGTAAAGAGAGGAGAGGGAAGGAAAAGTGAACAAGAACTCATGGACCTAGTTCACAGGGGACAGGAGGGAAAGGAGACAAATGTCCTTTCCACCCAGGATGAAGCCTGGCACTGGCTTTGCCAAGACTCACCACATCTCTGTCGCCACATTCCATTGGCACCTAAAAGGTAAGTACCACTCCGACAAGCCTGTGGCTAAAATGGGGGACGAGAGAGGAAAAAAGGTTGAGAACCGGTCTGGCTGGGAGTATATGCAAACTAAATCAAATGTATTGTTCAAAATTTACAGTGGGTCATCTCTTCTTTTTTCTTATTTCTTTTCAATATCGAATGAAGGGCTGACCAGCAAGGTCAAACTCCCCTTATTAATGAGGCATTGCTGGGGCTCTGTCTCATTAGGGCACTCAGAACTGTGCATTTACTGCAATTTGCAGCACTTAATAGAGAAAGGTCAGAGCAGGTCACGTTCAATTTCCACTTGGCAGAGGGAGGAAAAATGGAAGCCATTCATTTGCACAAATTTGAATAATTCTTCTCAGTCTCCTTTTCTTTATCTACGTCTGTATAATTCCTGCATCTTACCTCACTCACAATCATTTCAGAACTGCCAGCCGCTGGATTTCTATGAAGACTGTAATGGAGCTGACAGATTCTATGAATCCAGGTGTCAAAATAAAGCCCGTGGCTTTGTCTCCCGCCCCCCTTCTCACAACAGGGAATAGGAGCTGCCTCTAGTGAGCTCTTAAACTTATCATAAATGTATCAAGATTGCTGTGGGCCATGAAACAGCTGTAGACAATTAATCTTTCCACAATTCTTCGGCATAAGAATTGCTTTCCCCGAAAAGTAACATCTGCCGTGCCGAGGTGATTATTCACGGCCGAGGGGCGCCACCATAGTTTTATGCATAGAGCCATCAGTGGCAATGAAGCAAAATTTATAGTTTTCCCTGGTTCAGTAAAAATAACATTTCAGCTGCATTAAAACATCATCCATCAGCATTGTCCCAGAGCCCAGAGCCCCATCTCATCCAAAGAAATTAAAAAGTATTCATTTTAATGCTAACTTCTGAAGCTTGCAATGACATTACTGCCTTTTTTTTTTTTGGAGGGGGGGTGGGGAACGTAATATCATGGACGAAGATGAAGGAAAACGTTATGTAGTACAGTGAAGCTGGGTGTTAAATGTGCTACTAGATAGTAACAATATGCCAATTATTACTGGACTGCTGGTGCTTATTTATTCTAACCACTGAATGCTTAATCAAAAATCCTTGAATCAAATTCAACAACTAAAGAGGGAAAGTTATTTCACAGAAGCAATATAACTCCCTGACTTCAAGGGAAAGGCAGAAAATGGATACCAAAGCAGGAGCTGCCTTTTCCAAAACACTGGGCATTTTGTTTCTTTAAAACAGTTGTTTAAACATTTGTCTGAAGGAGTAAAATTAGCCTGGGGGGCGGGGGGGACAGGTATTTGCTTTTGAACCTCCCTCAACATTACATTTAACTTGGGGTTGCTCTCAAAAGTGGAAAAGGGTCTCCTGATATTTTGGAGCTCTACCTTTAGAAAACGACCAGTTTCAGAACTGGATGTACAGATATTTAAATATAATACAAAAGAGGAAGAGAGAGAGGTGTCCTTGAGGTCATTTGGTCTACACAGGACTTCATACACAGTGCAGGTCTCCAAATACACCAATTTACAAATAAAATATAA
Organism: Aselliscus stoliczkanus; assembly: GCA_033961575.1. NCBI lineage: Eukaryota > Metazoa > Chordata > Mammalia > Chiroptera > Hipposideridae > Aselliscus > Aselliscus stoliczkanus. The sequence continues at coordinate 93,603,411 of CM066734.1, read as the reverse complement.
ATAGTATGTTATTTCCACAGTCACACTTACTGCATTCCTCTGAGCCACCCTTATAATACTTAAGTTTTAAAATTTTCAAATGAGGACTGGCTGAGTGGCACAGTGGTTAAGCACTGGCTTGGGAAGCCAGTGGCCCCGGTTCGGGTCCCACATATGAGAGCCAGTGACACTGCCCTCAAAAAAAAAAAAAAAAATTTCAAATGAGTATTTGAAAGTAAAAAAACATTTAGTTGAGCACTATGTTCCAAATCCTGTAGGCTAGGAGTACACAGGCTTGTAAAAGGGAGATCCAGCCTTTGAGCAGCTTACAGTCCAGAGGGAAAGCATATAAACAAATAATTAAAATGCAGGTGATAAGTGATATAATAAAAGCATAAAAAATGTAGCATAGTTGCCCAGAAAATATAATTGCTCACCTGGGGAGAGTAGAAAAAAGAAGGTGTCAATTCAATAGAGTCCAGAGAAATAGAGGGTATTTGAATACTCACTATTTAAAACATTAGTAAATATCATCTGGCAATTGTGTCATCATACCTAAAAACACTATTATTCAAGGTCATAAACAAATTCACTTAGAAAATCACCAAAATTTAGGCAAAAAAAAAAAAAAAGCTGAGAGGTAATGAACTAGAAGGTGAGATTTTTGGCTCCAGTGCTACAGCACTGATATATCAATGGTGCTGCCTCCGAGTGAGATTTTATAAGGTGCAGTGCTCTACTAAGGATCTCTTAAAATCAATGTTTGTCCTTGGCATGTTTTCATCTAAAAGTGAAAGCTAATCATTTTTTACTCATTGGAGATTCTCCTAATTTCACAGTCAATGAAACACAGATTTCACTGCAAGGCAAAAGTTGAATTTCACAAAGGTCAAAGGGAAAGTTCAAGTTGCTGTGTCAGTGAGTCTCAAACCACAGGATGAGATGTGCTGATCTGTCACAGCAGAATAATCTCACCGTGGGAGTGACTCCTTGCCTGACAGGTGGCGTTCAGGAGAGCACAGATCCTCAGGATACGTTCAAAGTACAGCAAGGCTCTCCAATGCTTTTAAGGTGATTTTTTTTTTTTTCAGTTTAAAAATACTCAATTTTTTTTTTTTAGAAGAAGGGCTTTGTGCCCTTTGGTGAAATTATCTTTTAAATCTCTTCAATAAACTTGTGCTTAGTCATGTTTAAGATATATATATATATATATAGAGAGAGAGAGAGAGAGAAAGAGAGAGAGAGAGAGAGAGAGAGAGTTGTTTAGTATAATTTTAAGTTTTATATATACAAATATATAAATTTATATATAAATATATATAATACATAAATTAATATACATTTGTATATGTTGCAAAACTTTAAAACTACATTGTATACAACTACACATAAATATATATAAATAAGTCTAACAGATAGCTAGATAGATATCTGAATATTTACTTTCAATTTTCATCATATGATCTTTCCATAACACATCTCTTCAGGCCTGGCTGAATGTACGTTAAACAGAAGCTCTATGAGAGAAAATGGTTCTGCAAGGATATAAGACTTTTAGCCAAAGTTGACAATAAAATTTAAAAATGATTCCAATTAAAAAGAAAAATTATCCTACTAAGGAGTGTATACTAAAAAACTTAGGTTTAAAGCTTCATGTACAAAACAGAAAATTAAAAGGACACAAAATCTAGAAGCACAAAGCAGTAGGAATACTGCTTTGAAAGTTAAAATCCAGACTGGATTTAGAATTAGGGAAAACAATCTGTAGACCAAATGTGCCTTTTTAAGTTGTTTATTATCACAAAACAAAGAAAGCATAGTGGCCAACTCATTGTGTAGAGTCAGAGCCATACAACACGTATTTTGTCTTAGCATTCTCTATCTGGGGCATGACCTTCACTCTGAAGAGGAAACGCCAATGTGGTTTAAGAGGAATTAAAGCCCACAAAACGTTGGAGGACAGTAAGGACATGGCCAGCAGTTTTAAATACATTCAAGTTTCAGGCCCAAAATAATTACATTCCAAAGTATTGAAAAGACCCACAGCCATGGTCAAAATGCTGAGAAAGGGAAAGTTTCCAAATAACTAGATGGGAGCAAATATCTGTATTTTCAAAAGAAATGAAAAGTAGATTCAGGCAACATTTTATATTGAACCTCGGGATAATTTTAGATGGTTTGTGAGCATTGGAAAATAAAAATGCGGTTCACTTGGATAAACCGGACTAGCCTCATTTCCTCTGGGATTCCTAAACTGATAGGCAAGGTACCAGGGACTTATTCTATCTTGATTTCATCAGAGCATTTAATAAAACGTCTCACATCTTTGTATTCAAGATAGAGAAATGTGGGTTGGATGAACTAGAATGTTCAGGATTCATAGCTGTTAAGCAGAGTTAATTAAGTAACAGAAAGAACCCTGAGGAAGCTGGTATGCCAAAAGCAGGTACAATAATCTGTTCAATCTTATCTTCTTAAAGAAAGAAATCTCTCTCAAGCTGCAGGTGGTCCAAACTGAGAAGGGGAGCTAACACTACACAAAGCTGCCTGCCTCACCACCCTCATGAGCCAGAAGTAATAAGATGAAACGTATTAAAAATAAATGTAGGGCCGACTGAGTGGCGTGGTGGTTAAGCGCTGGCTTGGGAAGCCAGTGGCCCCAGTTCGGGTCCCACATATGAGGGCCAGTGACTCTGCCCTCAAAAAAAAAATAAAATAAAATAAAATAAAATAAATGTAAAGCCCAACATCCACACTCAATCAGTTGTAGCTCACCTCAAGCTACCCAAGTGACCTAATAAAAGAGGTCCCATTAAATGTAGGAGTAACACAATTATAATTTTAACATTCACAAACAAACTTCTAGGCTTAGTTCTAGCCAATTCAATAATGCATTATTTATAACCAAAAAAGTACAAAGAGAAACAAAAGATTGCTCTTCAGGCTATAAGATTAGACATCCCAGAAAATCCAAGACAGTCAAACTATTAGAATTTGTTCTAAAAACTAATAAAAGTAGAAATATAGGTGAAGTTATAGGGATTAAATATTTTTCTATAGGTCTAGAAAAACCACTTTGAAAACATAAATATTTTAAAATCTCATGCATAATTTAAAATGAAATAAAAATAAAATATCTAGGAAAAATCAAAAATGAATGGCAGGATCTATATGAAAAAATTTAGTAAAATTTTGCCAAGAGTTTTTTGAATAAGTGAGAGATAGCAAACGTTTCTAAACATTAATGAAATTCTAATTACAATTTCAATCAAATATTTTTTTTAATTAAAGAAGTCTAAATTAATCTGGACGAATAAAAAAGGAAGAAAGCCCATTTTATTTTATTTTTTTTTTTTTAAGTTTTATTTTATTTTATTTTTAATTAGTTTCAGGTGTACAACACAGTGTAATAGTTATACATTTTACCCCTCAAAGTGACAAACCCCCCACCCCCAATACACCACCCCACAACCCCCCATATCATATATATCTATTACTCTTCCTCTGACTCTCTTCCACAGTATAATCCACATCCCGTGACTATCTATATATATTCAATTACAGTAGGTATACCACCTCGACTTTAGTAATACAGTGCAGTGATCAAACCTCTACTCCATCCATGAAATGGTCTCCCTAACAAGACCTATGATCATCTGACATTCCACAGAATATTTACAACATTATTAATTATATTCCCCAAACTGTTTTTCCTATCCCAGTAGCAATATTGTAGTTGCCTATTTTTGCTGTCTAATCCCTTCCCCTTCTCCCTCATTCCCATTCCTCTCCAAATTAGCAACCCTGATTTTTCCTCTATATCTATGAGACAGTTTCTGTTTACTTTGCTCATTCATACAGTTTTTCATATTCCACATATAAGTGAGATCATATGGTATTTGTCCTTCTCTGACTGACTTATTTCACTCAACATTATAGTCTCTAGGTCCATCCATATCATTGCAAATGGCACGATTTCATTCTTCTTTATAGCGGAGTAATACTCCATTGTATAAATATACCACAGTTTCTTAATCCAGTCATCTACTGATGGGCATTTTGGTTGTTTCCAAGTCTTAGCTATTGTAAATTGTGCTGCTATGAACATCGGGGTGCATAACTTTTTTTGAATAAGTGTCTTGGTTAGAAAGCCCATTTTAAAAACAGGCACCATGAAGGCTTAGTCATCCCATGAACTATTAAAACAAATTGTAAAGCTACAATAAATAAATCAGTATCACACTGACTTGAGAATTGTTAGATAGATCAGTTGAAAACAATAAAGCTGTGATATATAATGAGGACTACCTCATTAATCAGGAACAAAGATAGCTTTTTAATAAATGGTGCTGCTGAGAGCCTGTCAACTGTTTCAAAAAGTAAGTCTAGATCAATTCATATTGTGCCCATAAAGTAATCCCAGAGAGATTCAATAGTTAAATAAATCTAATGATAAGAAGTTAGAGAAAATATAGGAAGTACTTCTCTAATTTCTTTGAGGAAAGTTTTTTCAGAAATGCAAGAAACAGAAGAAAGCATAAAGGAAAAGATAGTTGAAATTGAAAATAACATAAAACATGTTTTATTTCTTTGTAATGTAAAATTAGAAAGAATTTGAATGGCGAGAAAAAGGAAAATTAAAAAACAAACAAGAAACTCAGAAAAATATTTGGAGTAACTATTACAAACAATAGATTAAAGTCTTGAAGAATAAAAAGTTCACAATAAATTGAAAAAAAATTAAGATCATAGTAAATGAGCAAATGTTAATAGATTATTTTAAAAATAAAGTTATATAAGAAATATTTGAAAAACAAGCTTTACTAATAATCAAAAAGCAACACCACTTTTGCCTGTTAATTTAATAATTGTTTAAAAATTGGAAAATCTAATGTTTGTGAAAGCACAATGAAATTCATTACTTTCACACACTCCTGATGAAAGCGTGAATTGATGCAGCATTTCTAGAAATAAATCTGGCAATATAAATGAAGAACCTGGAATATGTTCTTGGTCTTTGATCCAGTAATTCTACTTTAGGAGTAAATATTAAGAAAATCCAAATTAAGCAAATTAATTTTTTAAAGTCTTAATTAAAGCATAAAAATATTTACTACCTAATAGTTTTAATATAAAAGAAGAATATCAGCCCCACAATGGAATGGTAATTACAATGAGAATTTGAATGCATATGTGAATATGTGTTATGTACTGAGTTGTGTTGTTCCCCGCACTCCCAAATTTATATGTTAAAGCCCTAACCCCTAATACCTCAGAATGTAACTGCATTTGGAGATTGGGTCTTTAAAGAGGCGGTTAAGTTAAACTGAGGCCATTAGGTTAGGTCCTAATCCAACCTGACAATGTGTCTTTACAATAGGCAGTTAAGACATACGCACACAAAAAATGTGCACACAGAGGGACAACCATGTGAAGAAGCAGCAAAAAGGTAGCTATAAAAAAACCAAGCAGAAACGCGGCTTCAGGAGAAACCAACCCTGCAAGTACCTTGATCTTGGACTTCCAGCTTCCAGAACTATGAGAAAATACATTTCTGTTGTTTAAGCCACCGGGTCTGTGGTGTTTTGTTAAGGTAGCCCTAGCAAACTAATACAATATGCTATCATATTAAAAGGTAAAAGAAGAATATACATTTGTATATACATTCAGATCTTAATTATGTTTAAAATTTTTCTTAGACAAAAGACTGAAAGGAAATATATACCACAATAACAGTGCTTGTTGCCTCTGAGTGGTGGAATTATTAGACAATATTTGTATTCTTTTTTTATATTTTCCCTAATTTGCAAATGTACAACAATGAAACTATACTGCTTCTAAAGTCAGGAAAAAGAACATTGTTTTAATGAAAGCCAACTGCATAAATAAAGGATAAGAAAACTCACTTAACAGAAAAATTCTGCACAAAAGATATAAAGATTAATAAATCTTGAGGACATTATGCTCAATGAAGTAAGCCAGTCACAAAAAGGTAAATAATGTATAATTCCACTCAGATGAGGTATCTAAAATAGTCAAACGCAGAAACAGAAAGTAGAAAGGTGGTTGCCAGGGGCTGGGAAAGGGGAAAATGGGGAGTCGTTTATGAGTACTGAGTTTCAGTTTTGCAAGATGAAAAAGTTTTAGAGAACTTTTGCACAAAAATGTGACTATACTTAACACCACTGAACTGTACACTTAAAATGGTTAAGATGGTAAATTTAATGTTATGTGTTTTTACCACAACTAAAAATTAAAATAAATAAATAAGGTGTAAGCATTAGAGTTGACTAAAACTCAGTATGAGTCAACACTTTGATCTAATTATAAAAACGCTTATATTCTACTTTTGATATTTTTATCAACGGAATAAATGCATGTAGTCACATTATCAAATAGAACATAAGGGCTCATGAGTAAAAATTGCCTACCCTACTCCATTCCATTCTTCATTGCACTCCCAAATTCTCTTTGCTATTATAGAGTTTATACCTTTTTTTTTTTTTTTTTTTGAGGGCATTGTCACTGGCCCTCACATGCAGGACCAAACCTGGGCCACTGCCTTCCCAAGCCAGCGCTTAACCACCATGCCACTCGGCCGGCCCGAGTTTATACCTTTTTTATTCTCTTGTTTTAATGGGAGCTATAGAAGGTGAGAAAATAAATGAGAGTGTACAATCTGCCATCTTGAACCAGCAATCTGACTCCATCTTAAATTGTACTCAAAAGTGTGACAAACAAGCACAAAGATTCTAGTACTACTCTTAAGAGAATGGATTTTAATTCTAGACCAGATTTCAAGTTATAGTTCTTGCATTCTAATAGATATGTGATGTAATAGGTCTGATCTGAGTTTCCTCAAACGTGAGACAGAAATCATAATCCTCTGGGATACTGTAAAAAATTAAATGAGTGGATAGATAGTATCTGACATGGGTTAATCTCTTAATAAATATTGGCTCTTAGTCAGTTTCTCTGCTCCTTGGTGGTAGCTGTGCCTTCGGTCCTTTTACTTAATTTCCAGGACTTCAATTTACTGCCATGTCTTCTGAAGAAGGGAAGCTTTTTGTTGGAGGGCTCAACTTCAACACTGATGAACAGGCTCTGGAAGATCACTTCAGCAGCTTCGGCCCTATTTCCGAGGTGGTCGTTGTCAAGGACCGGGAGACTCAACGATCCCAGGGTTTTGGCTTCATCACTTTCACTAATCCAGAACATGCTTCAGATGCCATGAGAGCCATGAATGGAGAGTCTCTGGATGGTCGCCAGATCCATGTGGACCACGCAGACAAATAGGCCCGGGGAACCAGAGGAGGTGCTTTTGGGGCCTATGGGCGTGGCAGCAGTTACTCTAGAGGTGGAGGGGACCAGGGCTATGGGAGTGGCAGGTATGACAATCGGCGTGGAGGATATGGATATGGATATGGAAGGTCCAGAGACTATGGCGGCAGCCAGGGTGGTTATGACCGCTACTCAGGAGGAAATTACAGAGACAATTATGACAACTGAGATGAGGCATGCACACCTAATGTAGATACACAAGGAACAAAACTTCTGATCCAGGATCGTCCTTCCAAATGGCTGTATTTATAAAGATTTTTGGAGCTGCACTGAAACATCTGTTTTAGTATATTGACTTCTATTTTTGAATTGAGCTCCCAAGGTAGCTTGTTAAAAGATCTTTTAGAAAACTCCGTATGTTTTAAAAAGTTTTCTCCCATTCAAAGACAAATTCTGGAACATTTATAGAGTTTGGATATTTCTTTTGACCAGTTTTTTAGTTTTGGGCTCTCAGCATTGGTTCCAGCAAAAAAATGGCCGGACTGATTTTTATTTTCAGAAATTATGTGTATTTAGGGGCATTAAAAACCCATATAAAATGTTTATCGTGGTTAGGAAGCAATTTCCAAATGTAACTACAAGAAACCAACGTGATTATTTAGAGATGTTTTTTACTGAGGATCACCACACTGATTATATAGAAGTTTCTTAAAAATATTTGTGAATGTCCATTTTTTTTAATACTGGAAGAAAAACTATTCTGTTGTGTCTCGTAACGTTTAGGATGTTCTTCATGGAGCGAATTAAAAAGATGAAACCTGAAAAAAAAAATATTGGCTCTTATTGTAATTTTTGAGTTTCTTATTCAAGAGTGGATGGACAACCTCCTGAAGGTGGTGCCTATTTCTTGGTGCCACGTGTTAAAGAAAACACTGACAGTCACAAATAGCTACTGTCAGACAGTCAAAATCACATTAAGAACCTGGGAGTATTTTGCCTACAAAGGAGAGTTTGGTGTGTGTGAGAACCGTCTTCAAATATGGGATTATTACAGAGGGTAGACCTAGAACCAGTGAATGAAAATTATAGAGAGACAGACCATGGTTTAATACCAAGAAGAACCAACTAACAGTTGAAGCATTACAAATAAGTGAAATTATCACGATTCGAAATTTTGAATGAAGGTATATTATTCAGGGTCCTCCAGAGAAACAAAACGAATAGGGTGTGTGTGTGTGTGTGTGTCCGTGTGTGTGTGTGTGTGTGTGTGTGTGTGTGTGTGTGTGTGTGTGTAAAGAGACTTATTATAAGAAATTGGCTTATGTCAAGTCCGAAAAGTTCCACAGGGTAAATTGGCAAGCTGAAAACCCAGGAGAGCCTACTGTGTAGTTCTAGTCCAAGACCCAGGAAGAGCTGATGTTTTAGTTTGTGTCCAAAGGCAGAAAGTACAGATGTCCCATACCAAAGACAGTTAGGCAGGAGGGTCAGCCTTTTCGTTCTATTCAGGCCTTCAGCTGATTAGAAGAGACTCATGCACATTAGGTAGGCAATTCACTTTACCCAGTCTAACAATTTAAATGTTAATCTCACTCCCAAAAACCCTCCCAGAAACACCCAAAATAATGTCTGACCAAATATCTGGGACCTCAAGGCCCAATCAAGTTGACATATAAAATTGACCAACAGAGGATTCCAAAATGGAATGAAAGCTTAGACTGATAAGTGAAACAATCCTTGTAATGAGACTAAGGCACTAGGCCTACCAACACAATCAGGATTCTTTCCTAGTCCCCAAAGTACCTGTGATTCCAGGAAAATTTAGGCTAGTAATTAATTTTGGTATATTTATATCTAAAAATCATAAAATCTATGATGTTTGAGGAACTAATGGACCATCACAGAGAACTCAAAAATGTTGGTGAAGTTAAAAAATTAATGAATTGTAATTACCTTTTCTGCTTGCTGCTTTTCTAGAATTATACTGAGTCTTATTTAAAACAAAAACACAGCAATAACTGAGAACTGTTTAGAACTCCTCTTTGGCATCATGTATATCACATAATACACCAATAAGATCTAAGCTCAAGTCCCTGCCCTGCCCCTAACACCACGACTTTGAGCAAATCACTGAATCTCTCAATTCCTTCTTTTGCTTCAACTCTCTTAAAGTATCATTTTCAAAAAGCTAAAACATGACTGTCATACAAATATATAATGAATATGTGTCAAAGATTTATTTAACTAATTAATGTGGGAAACTGCAGGATGGTTAAGCTATTTCAAAGGGTTATAGCAGAGACAGAAAGAAAGTTTGCTGGAATAAGATTGCTAAATTAGATATTTTACCAACGTGGAATAAGATACACAACTAGTTAGTGTCTTACAGAATAATAAAACATTGGAGTTAACTTTCAATCTGGCAGAAATTCTTATTCTACAAGCTAAGAATCATTTGCATTTCTAACAGTTTTCTACAAGTTAACATCTACCCTCCAAGAGTGGTAAAAATATCCTTATCAAGAGTAAATCAAAGATATTTGTCAGGAGAATTAGATAATCCTGTAAAACACTGTGACATTGAAAGGACATGTGGTCATCTTTTTTGCCTATCTCCAAATTTTGAAATTTTTTCTTAACATCTGAATGTTAGGAATAGTAACGTCTACCTTCTGGTTTTTTATGAGGCTTATAAGAAAATGTACATGAAAGATTTTTGCTCTGAAAAGCACCTCAAATATGAAATATTATTATTACTAGTGGCTTTCGCGTTGAATAAACCTCTGCTAAACACTTTCCACCTACTCATTGCTTTCCCTTTCTTCTTTCTGCTTTTCCAAACTCATCTGCTATCCACAAGCCAGTTAGCAACTTAAATATTATCTTTATTCTTTTTTCCTCACCATCCCCTACATCTTATTAAATACCAAGCCTTGTCTATTTACCTCCTAAATGTCTCCCATTTGTTTACTTATCTCCTGCTTAGTGTTCAAGCCCCCACTTACCTGCCACAACTCCAGGATCTCTTTCCTAATCTCCAGGAGGCAGATTCCCATCCTTGACCTATTTGATCTATGACACCCTATACCTCTCCATTTCTAGGACATCATCTACATAATAAGGTATTTAGATTTTTTTCATCTGAATCCCGTCCTTTACAGTCTTGTTCAGTATTTATATCCCAGTGCTTGGCACATTGTAGGAGCTCAATAAACATTTAATTAAATGTATAAATGGAAAGAAAATGAGCCATTCACCAGAATAAATTGTGAACATATTTTTAAAAATAAAAGGCCATCATAAGAAGATATAAGGGATGGGAAATCATAGAGCAGGAGGGAAGGGAGGTTAAGGAAAGTAAAGGGAGCTGATATCTAAGCCAGTCATAAAATTTGAAAGCTGCAAAGACCTTAGAAAATCCCTACTCATTTTACACATGAGGGATCCAGAAACTTAAAGCAATTTGCCCCAAATCACAGGAGTTAGTGACAAAGTACTCCAGTCTTGGTCCTATGACTCCCTGGTACAATACTATCAAACAATGAATGTCTGCAGAAGGAGAGAGGGGAACAAACTGAATTGCCTTCTTTCCTTTTAGCAAGGGTGCTGGCTAAGTTACTTATCCTCTGTTTGAGTTTCAAGGTAATAATATGAGCTAGAGAGACAATATTCTGATTCACTGTTCCCTGGGCCCATGCCCATTCACCTTACATCTGAGTAATAATGTCTCCCCTTGAGACTGTGCTGTCATTCTCCTAGGAGTCCTTGAATATTCTCAAGAGTCTTGTGGGAAATGGAGGGTTAGGGGTTGCTTTTCCATAGAAGACACGGAGTGGCTAATTTCCTTCTCTCCTCCCCCACACACCCATTTCAAACTCATCCATCACATCTCAGGAAAGTACAATACATGAAACAACAAGAATAAAAGCCTTTATATTAAATTCCTTGTGGGTGAACTTTGCAGATAAAGCAGAACAATCTGATCTTAGCAAGTTAAATGGTTTGCAAATCACAATGTGCTGCACCCTTCAGATGCATCCTTATGTAAAATAAATCACCTAGTATTACCATAACAGTGTTTGGGAAATTTGCAAGTGCAGTAGAGTGAGAGAGGTTTGCTTCAGAAAATCTGCATATATATATATATATATATATATATATATATATATATATATATATATATGTAAAGGTAGGGAAGGGAAGAATAAAGGATGTTGTCATTGAGTCCCTGAGTATATAGAATCAGAGACAAGAACAGAAAGGAGGTAGCTTGTCCCTCCCTTATGAAAATCATAATAGTAAGCTTCATAGAAATATTATAGGATAGGATTAGGGAATAAAATATTCTGGTTGATAGTAATCTGTTGATTGCAGTCTCTCTCTCTTTCTCTCTCTCTCTCTCTCTCTCTCTCTCTCTCTCTCTCTCTCTATATATATATATATATATATATATATATATATATATATATAATATTATGTATTTGCACACATTATACAATTGCATGTATATAAATTCACCTATGCATTTGTGTATATACACAAATGTACATAAAGTTTGTACCTGCAACAAACAAAAAAATGTTAGCAGCTTTCTGTTGGTAGGGTGACTATTTTCACATTATGCCTTGACATAACCGTATGTTTTCCTTCCACTGGTGTATGTTTGAAAACAACTTTCCAGGCTTAGAATTCCAACTGTATTTAAGAGACAAACACAAAGTAAATTGTACAATGATTGAGTCTACAAGTTGAAGTAGCATATGGGTGTTTATGTATGTGTACGTGAGCACAAACATACACATGCTCCCCATTGCTTCAAATAAACAAAGGTAGTAGCACTCATTACAAAAATTACCTGCTCAATAAAAGGCTCGTTACTCTGTCTAGGCCTAGGTAGATCATACTCCCAAACACAAAAATGAATAATATTAAGGGAGATTTTTTTTAATTGTGAAGTCAATTGAAAAAATATTTTAGAGTTTTTAAATGATATCATTGTAATAATAATAGCAATCATTTAGTAAATGTTTCCTTCTATGTTGAGAACTGTGCTTTAAACAACAAAAAAAATACCCAGCTCCATCACAATTCAGGCATAAGCCTTACTGAAGAAAAGTTAGTAATATCATCTTTATTTAAAAAGACACTGTGTATATTGCTGACTTTAAAATACAATGATCACACATGAAAAATTCCCCCAATGCTGATAAGACAGAAGTTGATTTATTTTACTTATGCATGTAACTGAAAAGTGCAGCACATTGCAATTTGCAAATCATTTAATGTACCAAGTTTAGATTGCTCTACTCTTATTGCAAAGTTTAATCAGATGGTATGTATTAGAAAAAATTATTCACCAGGTTTTTTATGCCACATTCTCTTAAAGTCTAGTGGGAAAAGTGAAATTTAAGGAAAAAAATAAGAGCTAAAAAATTAAGTTAATTGAGATGGCAATATTTTTTTCAGACAGATAAATCAAGATTAGCAACATTCATTCTAGAAGACAGAGACTTCTGGAAGGCTGTAAGGTCTGTATCTGGTAAGGAGTCTAAAGTTGCTGGAGGTCAGTAGGATAGGCTGTCGAGAGGAAAAGCAAGGTGGAAATTGGGAGAAAGTGTCTGGAGTCTGTGTCTGGCTCTCACTTCACCTAACCCAAGTAATGAAGGTGGCACTGCCCACCTTTGAGTTGCACCCGTGCCTGGCCTAGAAGTCAGAGAAGCTGAAGTTGCTGATACAGCCAGAGCTAGAAGAGCCGTGGACCCAGCTGCCACTCCACCAAGGAAGTGAGGTGGGTCAGCCTCCTGCACACCACCTTCCAGCAGATCAGCGACAATGTGCACCACCTTCCAAGTGCAATGACTGATGGGGCCCTTCCGCCAGCCAACACGCACCTACATGTTTCTACTGGTCAACCCTAATCCAGACTATAGAAGGAAGGAAATTCTGAGACATAGTTCCAACCTAGCTAAATTGACACAATACAAAACCCACCCTATGAATTCACGGTGGGGATTTTTTCCTAACTCAGTTTTTTTCCTTTCCATAATATGTGTTTGCTAACAATGAACCACATCACTGAGCCACTGGCAATATACCTTTGTGTGCAGAGAAAGTCAATAATTTGGACTGCTAAATCCCAAAACAGATTTTTTTTTTAGATTTTTACTTTGGGTCCATGATTCTACTGCATTTTAGCCCAAAAGATATATTTCTCTAATAAAAAGATTAGCTCTGCAAAATCCCACGACCTTGAAAATTTCACCAAGAGCAAATGTATCTCCATATTGCAGCAGCAAAAGAGAACTAAGCAGTTAGGTTTGGAGCCATGAAGAAGGCAATTTGAAACTTTATCTTCACCCCTACAATTTAAAAGTCCACCTTCTTTTATGCACGGTTATTTATTGTAACTTAACTTCATTAGGGTAAAAGATATTTCATTTTAAACATTGAGGTCTTTTAAACACAGAAGACTCAGAAATAGAGGACAGCTTTTTTTTCCTAACACATTAAACCCTTATCTCTATTTGATTTTTCAAAATTGTAAGGCACAAATTGTCCGGAGCGTAACACTGTGAGTCTCTTTTTTGGCCTGTAAAGTCAACAGTTATGGTGCTCAAGTTTCATCAATCCCATAAAATGTTACTCAGAAAGTGACCCGGTGTTATGCCTGAAGTACATCTCATACATTAAAAAGCACTTTCAATGCAGCCAGAACTGTGTTATTGAAAGCAATAACTAATAGATACCTGGATGAGAATGGGGAAAAAGAAGAGGGGTGGGGAAGAAAAGTTAAATGGGAGAGAAGGCCACAAAAATCCCATTTTCAAGCAGTTCCCTAAGGAGTTGTGTTTGCATAGATGAATGCACAGGTTGAATAATAAAGGTCTTCTACATTATTTCAAGAAGAGAGCTCTATGAATTTCATAGTGAAACCAGACACAATGTTTTCTCCTGCTGCAAACTAGAGATGCCAACACATTAAAGCAGAAAGAATGCTACACAAGTGGCTATTTTGGAAATTAGAGCACTGCTCATGACAATTTTTTTTTTTTAGCAAATAAGGCTATAAATAGTCATTACATATGCCAGGAATATAACTCTTTTAGTTCTGAAATCATATACATGTATTCACTATATGTGCGTACAATGTTTGTTCATTTAAATAAGCGTACATGCATAAGAACTTAAAATATGTTAGATTTTGAAAATGCAAATATGTATAAAACATTTAAATTAATTCAAACTCTGCCAATTTGGAGGGTAAATACCCATAGTAAAATATGAAAATACCCCCTTTCCCTGTATCTACAATTCTACCGCTACGAGGTAACACCTGTAAACACCTGGATACAACCTGCTGTTTTTCTACAGTTTTACAAATATATACAACCAGTACGTCTTCCTCTGCCCCTGGGTGAAAACTCAAGTGGGCCCCATGATTTTTCTAGTCTCTCTTAGGTAGCATCCAATCCTACAGTCAGTTTAAGCCCCAAACCAAACAAAAGGCTCAAATCTGTATTTACTATGTCTAAGCAAGGTCATCATCAAACTTCATTGTCAACATAAAGTTCAAGCTCCTCTCCTATGGATATGTGGATGCTGCTCAGGTTTTCATCAGACAGGACAGTTGTATTTGGGGAAGAGAGTGTGATCAATTTCTTCTCTCTTTCACCACCTGGCATTTCTACTCATCCTTCTAAACTGCACTTTCTGATCCCTCAAGGGTTATTGTGTCAGGAGAAGGGAAAAAGACATAATCATTAATTTGGGGCTTCCCAGACCTTCAAGAATCTAAAGTTGATCTGTTTTGGGATGCTTCTTTAAGCCCTCCTTCCTTCTACATTGTTGTGGCTGCCTCATCTGTAGTTCCCTTAACGTTGGTAAATTCATATCGCTTTCTGCTGGCTGAGACTCCCTTCTTAGCCCCAGGAATCCAGCTATCCCTGCACCTTTCCTCCACTATGGCCTGATTGTCCCTCCAAGTGCTTGTTGTTCCTTGGGCAGGGTCTAAGAAGAAGCCACACCAGTGTTCAATGTGTGTGTATATGTGATTCTCTATCACTCTCGTGCATGGCCCACCTCCAGTTCATGGGAAGACACATGGATCTTCTACCCACCCATTCCAGGACTGAGGGCAGCCAAGGCCGCCATCTTTCCTTTAGTTCTGCTGGCAGCCATCTCCCACCCTCTCCATTTCTCAGGAGGAAGTCAAACAACTAGTCCGCCATGCCCTCAATTGCAGAGCACACATACCATCCTTCCCAGTAACCCCACTAAAACCCTTCTTACCAAGTACACGGTGATGGACAGGTACCCCATTCCAGGGGAAAGGGAGAGAAACTCAGCACATCAACAGTTCTCCCCATACATCTTCTTCATAAACCTACCTTCAATTTCCACCCCCCTGAATTTTTTATATTCTCAAGGTATAAGAGGGGTTTAAAAATCATCCATTTGTTCTTCAGGATATTTTTGTAAGTCCTACAGGATGGTCGGTCTCACCAGTTACTTTATGTTTTTTTAACAAACTACTTTTAATATCTCCTTTTAATAGGTTCAATTTTTGTTTCACCAGTCACTTTAATATTTGATATCTTTCAATTTAGAGTCTTGGTTGAATTATTTTAACATCATTTGATACATATACATGGCTGTGTATGTGAATTTATTAATGTATATATACATCATACATATAAATAAGATTATTTGTTATTTTTATACCCCAGTTTTACAGAATATTTACGAAATGGGCATTCTGGTTAATATGAAAATCTCTTGTCATTTCAAACACAGTTGATAAATATGTCATAATTACTTAAACTATTTGATTCAAATGAAGTGACTTCTAAATATATGCTTTTGATTCACCTGTTTATTTTTTAGTGTAAATTCAAAAAATCCAGTTGATTCAGAGCAGAAACTAGCCAGGTTCAAGTTACTCGAAAAATCCAGTTAATTCAGAGCAGAAACTAGCCAGGTTCAAGTTAACAGGTTTTGCTGCACTCCTCTTTGTTTAACTCTTCCATATCAAATGTCTTTTCTTTGTCACAAAAGCCTGCAAACAACTGCAGATCAGGAAGAGATCCACTGTCAAGAAAGCCTCTCCCCATCATCAGAGTTCCCTGAAATGTTATACAGGAGAGGGGAAAAAAAACATTTTCCCAATTTTTAAAAAACTTTATTGCTGTTTTCATTGTGGAAGATATAAAATTATGATTCTAAAAAATAAGTAAATTATCAGTTTTCAACCTCTTGCAGTGCGCTATTCACTGTTCTTAATACAAAGGACTAGCAACTTCCCTCCTATGACCCCAGGAACAGAAGGGATAGTAAGTAGTCCACAAAATTTCTGCTCAAGAATGTTTTAAGGCATCCTAAAGGAAACATTCTCCAACAGAGTCAGTTCTGTTATGTGTTCAATAACCATATGTTCGTTTCTATGTGGGTAATGTGCAGCATAATAGATACCTGAAATGATTCGAGGAGAAGGCAATTATTGACTCAAGGGGGTTTTACTGATTAGACTCTGAATGGCTCAAACATGACCAGAACTCCAATTGGGCATTATTAAAAGGTTGCTTTGATTCTTGTGCATTCCTTCTTTTGTGCACAACTAGCTTCTAAACAGCACATACTATATCCCATGTTCAATGGGATGTTACGATTAGCTATGACCCAAAACCACAAAGTCATTTTACATTTTGAATAAACCTTACTAACCTTTTTCCCAATTGAATACTTTTCACATGTGAAATCATCACTTTAACTCAAAATAAATCCTCTGAGATATTTATGGAGCAGTAAATATGAGTCTAGTGATGGGTAAAAGAAAAAATGAACAACACAGCGCTACACAGCAGATAAATAGAGGAAACCTGAAAAGTAAAATGGGAAATTTTTCTACCCCAGAGGAAAAAAGGGGGAAAAAAAGTTAACCAACAATAATAATCTCACCCATTGTTAGAGAAAATTCTAGCTTATTTGGTTTCCACAAAAGCCTGCATAGTAAGTAGGGGTAGAGGGTTATTAATTACAGATAAAGCTAATAAGGTCTTAGAGAGGTTATCTTTTCCCCAAGGTCATATAATTACTAAGACCCATTCAGTCAACATATATTTAAGTTCTAGGCACCTAGAATTAAAATAATGTGACAGAATAGAGAATGACGCAATAACTACTATATATTGAGTATTCAGTGACGGCCTCTCTACAGTGGTGACATTTAAGCTGAAATCTAAGAGAGGGTCAGCCATGGCAAGTCAATGGTAAAAGCACACCAGGGAGAAGCCACAAATGCAAACGTCCTTAGGTGAGACAGAACTGGTGGATTCAAGAACCAAAAGAAGACTGGTGAGCTGGAGAAATTGAATAAGGACTTCTAGAGTAGCCAGCCTCCAGGATGGCCCTATCTCTGGGATTCATACCCTTGTATAGTCCTCTCCCACAATGTACCATAGTTGGTCTGTATTTCCAATAGAATACAGCATAAATGGTGATACATCACTCCTGAATTGGTCTATATAAAACTACAGCTTCCATTTTGAGCTTTCTCTCTCTCTCTCTCTCTCTCTCTCTCTCTCTCTCTCTCTCTCTCTCTCTCTCATCACTCACTCTGATGGAAACCAGCTGTCATCTCATGAGGTAACCCAGGCAACCTATAGCGAAGTAGAAGTGACAAGGAACTAAGCTACGAACAACTATTGAGTAAGCTCAGAAGTGGATCTTTCAGCTCTAGTCAAGCGCAACATAACTGCAAATTTAGCTGACTTCTTGGTTATAATCTCATAAGAGCCTCTGAATGAGAACCACCCAGTTAAGCTGCTCCTAGATTTCTGAATCACAGACACTGTGAGAGAATAAATGTTTGTGATTTTAAGCTGCCAATTTAGGGTAATTTGTTATGCAGCAAGAGATAACGAATGCAAGTTCTAAATCAGTGCCCTCTTTAGTAGCTTGTGCTATTAAAAGAATTTTACTAGAAATTCCTTTGTACTGTAAATCCTTCAGCCTTAATTTAATGACTATAAGACTAGATTTTCTTTACATTGGCATATTTGGTTAGGCCCCCCTCTAACATTCGCAGAGGCTAGGATAAGGGTATAAACAAATGCCCACATACTATATGTCTAAATATTTTAAATTGCTAATCAAGCTAACTAACTGCTAAATAGAGTGTGTTCTATCCTTCTCCATTGAAAATGTACCCTCTTAAGCTCCTGGAAGATCAGGTTCTCAAATTTCAAATGATCAGACTTTCAGGAGCTCAGCATATGAATATGGTAGGGCCAGTGCCCAGCTCCTGTGTCCAGGCTAGTGGCATGCCCTCCTTTTTTCTTGCCACAGGCTCTATTCCACACCTTCAGGAACTTGTTGCACACACATGTGAGTGCCTTGACCTGCAAGTCCAACTTCAGTTCCTATCCCTCTATAAACAGCAATCTGATAGCTGCCCCTGAGGACTGAAGAAGGTTACACTAGTTGTGTGATCTGCTCACAGGAAAGTAGGTTGGGGAAGAAGCTAACAGCTTTTGGAAGTACATTAGGGACTGTTTAGGCAGGAATCCCAGGATCCCATGTACCCAGCACATGGTCTAGAAGATAAGGCATGGCTCTTTATGAGCATATCCCACTGACTCTGCAGATTCTTTGCTCCAGTGAAGGGACTAGAGCTGGCGGGAAGCCTTCTAAAGCATGAGGCCTCAGAGAGGGGTCCCTCACTTGTCTCACTCCATCTCTAATCTATGTGATTTGCTTTATATTTGCTGTATTTTCACTTACCATCTCTATAATCAACTAAGTGAGGGGGGATAGAGTTATATTTTATTAATATATGGCAGTAATGGCTATAACCTTGAAGACAGAATGAGAAAGAGTATTTCCTAAAGGAAAGGAGTCCTTCCTTTATATGTGCTCACCATGTTCATATAAAGCAAAAATTATTTATGGATATTTATAAACAACAGCAAAGTTTAAATAAGTGAACGGTTTCACAAATTAAAGAAATGAAGAGTATCCTAGAAAACTGGCAAGACTAGAGACCCAAAAAGAGTACAGCAAGGTTGTCACATAGTTTCTCAGGTTGTGCAATGCTCACCTTCTAGGAGCATCATTCATGATGACCCTATATTCAGAGATGGCCCCAGCCAATGAAATGTTTAGGGAAGGAAATTGGCTTTCTGTCACGGAGATTTCTTGATTGTGGGTCATGAGTCTTTGGCATAGAAATCATTATATTTTTTAAGCCTATATTTTCAAGTTTTCTAATTGTTTATAGTCCACATATTCTGGATGAACATATCAAAATGATCACTATTCAAATTATTTGCTGAGTGAAATTTATATAAAGCTGCACACATACATTTTATATATCAGCCTAACACAAAACGAGTGTACTAATTTAAATGAGATTCTGAGAAATAACCAGAATATCTATTCCTTTGGTCTTATTCAGAGACAAGGCAGAAATTTCTTGAGAGGAAATGCCATTGACTCATCTTTGTAATCTGAGGTACTGAAGGAAGACCTTAGTGCATTAAAATGCATCAGAAAGTCAAAGCAATTCACAGAAAACATATCAACTCACCATAAAGTCACAGAGAAAGTTTGTATATTTTCAAGAAATTTAATTGGTGAGCTTGATTTACCCTCTTGGGCAATTTAACTGTATACTCTCAAGTAACTCACTGAAAACCAAGTCAGCACAACTCTCAATTATTGAGACATTTCCCAGTGCTAAACTTTCAAGACATACAAGAAAAAAATTATCACAGGAATATAAAATGTAACAAAAAGTTTATCCATAAAGATAATTTTCTTCCACTGATAATAACCTCTTAAATAGCCCTCCCATGTATACCATATTGTGAAAGATTTTGTGTTCAAAGTTGTAATTATAAAATACTATTTATTTAATCAGTGATTATATCTGTCATTCTGAGTTTCTGATTTACCAAAACACAAAATTACGATCAAAAGCAAAGAAATCAATTGACTTTAGTTAATCTGGGCAACTTCATTGAGGTTAATATGTAAATTCTGCTACATTTTTTACAGTGGTGAAAATAATTCACTGATGCCTGTTACTACATTTGAATGCATTAGAGTTCAAAGATCATAGTCTAGAAACCAGAGTTCTGAAATCATCATAAATTAAATTCATTCTCCCAAAATTACATTCATAATTATATATTGAAAAATTATATATTAAAAATGTTCAAGACAAAACTCATGATGTAATTGATATCTTAATCATCAAAGATTAAAATTATTAGCAAAAAAAATGTTATTTGCAACACTCCTTGGGAAGCAAGGAATATAAAAGCATAATACATTCTTTCAGTGAGCTTTGATAACACCAGAAGTTATAAGACAGTTTTTTCATTCATCCAATCAGGAAATAAACAGTGGGCACCATTTGTACACCAGTCTTTGTTAAGTACTTGAAAATTAAAGACAAAATCCTGCCCTCAACGTACTCACTAACCAGTAAAGGGTGGAAGACTGTAAATAAATAGTGCTACAATATGCATTGACAGATAGTAAAATAGGGAGGAAATAATCAGAAATATTTAGAGATTTAGGAAATTCTTCTAAAGGAGGTGATATTAACTGAGCCCAGAAAAATTAGATGATATTAGACATATGGACTTGGAATAGATTATTCTTAATGGTGGGAAAATGGCTAGTGTAGAAAGTAAAAAAACTATCACAGCCTGGCATGTTTCAGGAACTGCAAGCAGGGTATCAGTAATATTATAGGCCTTGAGATTACAGTAGAAGAAAGGGTACATCAAGAGATAAGAATAGGAAAGTTTACAAAATAAGGTATATACATTAAAATTTTTGAAATAAGGTAGAATATTATCAAAGGTATTATATATAGACTTACTCTACTATACAATGAAAACCTATTGTAGATGTTTTAATGAGTAACTGACAAGATTGTTAATGCTACAGTTTCTAATAAAAGTATATTAAAACTCTTAATGCCAAAACTAGATAAAAGAGAATACAAAAGAGAACTACAGAACAAGGTCCTTCATGAACATAGACACAAAAATTCTCAAAAAAATTAGTAACGAACTCTGCAATATGTAAAATGAATCATGCACTCAAACCATTTGGAGTTTATCACAGGAATCCAAGAATGGTTTAATATTTGAAAATTAATCAATGTAATTCACCACATTAACAGGCTAAGGAAAAGAAAACCATATGATTGTATCAATTGACGCAGAAAAAACATTTGGGAAAAAAAAAACAACCCTACAACTAACCTCATACTTAACAGTAAAATAGTAAATAGTAAATATTACTTACATATGTAATAATAAACAACGCTTTCCCTTCAGATTGGGAGAAAGACAAGGATGTCTACTGTCTTCACCACTCCGATTCACATTATGCTGGAAATTCTAGCTAGTGCAAAAAGGAAAAAAAAAAAAAAAAGAAACAAAAGTCATACAGATTTTTTTAAAAAAGAAATAAAACTGTCTCTATTCACAAACACCATGATTATCTGTGTAGAAAGTTCCAAGGAACATACTAAATAAATAACTCCTTCAACTAAAGAGTTTAGCAAGGTTATAGCATACAAGAGAAGATCAACAAACAAAAATTAAATCATATTAGAAATTTACAATTGGGAAATAAAATTAAAAATTAATATCATTTAGGGCCGGCCTAGTGGCATGTTGGTTAAGAGCCGGGTTGGGACGCCAGCAGCCCCGGTTCGGATCCCACAGTGACACTGCCCTCTACAGCTAAGATGATGAACAACAGCTCCACCTGGATCTTGGCTGCAGGAGTCCTGGGAACTGTGTGGGCTGCAGCCCCTGCTGCAGTGGGCTGCCATAGGCTACAGTGAGTGGCCGGCAGCCAGAGTGAGCTGCCAAGAGCTGCTGTGCGTGGCTGTCCAGAGGCCGGCAACTGATCTGCCTCATCCGGGAAGAGCCAATGATAATACCAACATGGGCCAGTGAAGCAATGTCCTCCACAACTAGACTGAAGAACAAAAAGACAGCAACTTGTCTGTTCCCCTCCCCCATTCCCCAATTAAAAAAACTTAAAAATATATATTTATAATAGCTCCAAAAAATTAAATATTTAAGTATAAATCTAACAAAACATGTACAAGATGTGGGTCCTAGACTTTAAAGAAAATAAATTATTTTGGGAATATGGAAAAAGGAGAAAATAACTCATGAGAGAAAAAATATTGGAATTTCATCAGACATTTCAATATCAAACTTTATTAAAATAAATCAGAATAACATATTTAAGATAATTGTATTAGTCAGAATTATGCAGAGAAACAGAACAAATAGGACGTGTAAAGAGAGTGTGTATTAATAAAAAATTGGCTTATGCAGGGCCGGCCACGTGGCGCGGTGGTTAAGCGCTGGCTTGGGAAGCCAGCAGCCCCGGTTCGATCCCACAGATGAGGGCCAGTGACACTGCCCTCAAAAAAAATAAATAAATAAATAAAAATAAACAATTGGCTCATGCAATTATGAGACTGGCAAGTCCAAACTCTGCAGGGTGGGTCAGCAGACTAGAAAAACAGATAAGAGCTGATGTTGCAGTTCAAGTTCAAAGGTCACCGGTCTGGAGACTAAGGAAGAACCAGTGTTACAATTCAAGTGCTGCAGAGCTTCCTCTTGCTGTAAGGATGTCAGTCTTTTTATTCTATTCAGACCTTCAACAGACTGGGTGTGGTCTACCCACATTATGGAGAGTAATCTGCTTTACTCAAAGTCCACTGATGTAAATGTTAATCTAATTCAAAAACACCTGCACAGAATCATCCAGAATACTGTTTGACAAAATACTGGGGGGTGCCAAAAAAAAAGTATATACATGACTTGTATTCATCTTTTGTTATCGGTGTATTTTGAGTATTACAATTTTAATACAGTTTTTTTTCTTTCTTAAAATGTGATATATAGATATATTTGGCACCCTTTGTATATGGGCATCAGCTCAGTTGACACATAAAATTAACCACCACAATAGTTAAAGAAAGAAAATGGGAACTAAGAATTCTGTATCCATTAAAACTGATTTTCAAGTATAAAGTCACAAAATGTTAACATCAAGAACACAGAGAGCAGTTTGCCCATGAGAAACATTAACATAAGAATTGGTAGAATTGAGCACAAATAGCTTCTAACATTACAAAGGAAAGACACCTGACCTGAGGTCCTTCCTACTGAAGAAACATCACACCACAATGTAATATTGCCAAAGGGATTAAACTTGAGTATGATCAAGCCTCCCTTATAAAGGGCTCCCATTTATGAGGGCTCCACCATCACAACTTTAGCACATTCCAAAGATGCCACCTGCTAATATCATCAACTTTGGAGGTTAGGATTTCAACATATAAAATTTGGAGGAGACACAAACATTCAAACTAGAGCATGGACTAACAGAACAGAATGGACAGCCCAGAAGCAATCCACACTCAAACATAAATCACGATTTTCAACAAGAGTACCAAAAACACACAAACCTCTTCAATAATTGGTGGTGGAAAAACTAGATATCCATATACAGAACAATGAAATTGTACCCTTATCTCACAACATATACAAAAATCAATTAAAATGGATTAAAGGCTTAAATGTAAAGCCTGAAACAGTAAAACTACTGAAAGACAACATAGGGGAAAAGCTTCTTGAAATTGGCATAGGCAATGATTTTTTTGGATATGACCCCAAAGCACAAACAACATAAGCAAAAACAGACAAGTGGGATTGCATCAAAACAAAAAGCTTCTTCACAGCAAAAGAGATGATCAGTAGAAGACAAAGCCTGTGAAATGAGAGAAAATATTTGCAAATCGTATATCTAATAAGGAGTTAATATCCAAAATATATAAGGAACTCAAAGAACTCAATAGTAAATTAATTGATTACCCAATTCAAAAATGGACAAAGATCTAAATAAACATTTCTCAAAAGAAGACATACAAAAGGACAGATAAATGAAACAGTGCTCAACACCATTAACCATCAGAGGAATACAAATCAAAACCGTAATGAGATATCATTTTATACCTGTTAGAATGGCTATTATCAAAAAGACAAAAGATAAAAAATGTTGGTGAGGATATGGAGAAAAGAGAATCCTTGTACATTGTTGTTGGGAATGTAAATTGGTACAGTCATTATGGAAAATAGTATGGAGGTTCCTCAAAAAATTAAAAATAGGATCCAACAATCCCACTTCAGAGTATGTGCATATTCAAAGGAAATGAAATTATCTGGAAGTGATATCTGCACCCCGTGTTCATTGTAGCATTATTCACAATTGCCAAGATATGGAAACAAGAAGTATTATTTAGCCTTAAATAAGAAAGAAATCCTCTATAATTTGCAATAACATGGATGAAGGATGAACCTGGAGGACATTATGCTAAATGGAAAAGGCCAGATACAGAAAGACAAATACTACATTATCTCACTTATATACAGAATCTAAAATTCATAGAAACACAGAGTAGAATGGTAGTTGCCCGAGTTTGGGGATGGGAGAAATGGGAGATATTAGCCAAAAGCACAGTTGCAGTTATATGAGATGAATAAGTTCTGAAGATTTAAAGTACAGCCTGATGACTATATTCAATACTATATTGTATACTTGAAATTTAGCAACAGAGTAAATCTTAACTGTTCTCACCACACACAATAATGTTGACAATGTGAGGTAATGGGTTTAATTGTGGTGATCATTTCAAAATGTATATCAAAACATCAAATAATACACTTTAATATATATAATTTTGATTTGTCAATTATACTTCAATAAATCTGAGAAGAAAAAGAAAAAACAAAATTACAGAACCAGAAGGCTGACAGATGACTTTTCAATGGAAACCAGAGGCAATGGATAGTATTTTTAAATTTCTGAAATGAAATGACTCAAAATCTAGAATTCTACAAAGAACCAAAAATATCCTTCAAAAATAAAACTAAAAAATAAAGATATTTTCATACAAATCTATAGTAACAGAAAAATCAGTGGTTGGGGTTGTGTGGGGAGAGAATGAGGGATTAACAAGGCATAAGAGAAAATTTTGGGGTCAATGGATGTGTCCACTATTTTTCTTGTGTAGTTTCACAGCTACATACATGTGACAAAACTTATCAAATTGTATCCTTTAAATATTTGCTGTTTATTGTATGTCAGTTATATCTCAATAAGGCTGTTTTTTAATAAATAACAGACATTTTCAGAAAAGCAATACAAAGAATTTGTCAAGAGCAGACAGACTCACCCTAAATTAAATTCTAAGGTTTGTCACTATTTGTTTTCTTTAAGATTATTATGTAAGTCTTTAAAAGGGGCAATGCTTGTTAAATTAAACTCTTAACAGGTAAAACTGATCTTGATGTTACTCTTTTTACTAAATTAATAGCTTTATAAAGATTCTTGCATGTGTTAAAACTTTAGTCTCCTACAAATCTACTTTTTGGAGATTGTGTAGAACAATTGTCCTATACCTTTTAAAATTATTGCTTACATAGTATAAAATAATTCATACTTAGTGGAAATCCATTAGTCTCTTCATATTCTTGTTCCTACAAATAAAGAAACCAGAATTTCATTTAGGGTGGCAAGAGGTTGAGTTCCCCTTTTTTTGGAAGGGGAAAGGTAAGGTTAGGTAGTTTGTGTTGCTATGCTTTGATTCACAGTCTTGAGCCTTTTGTTCAGAGCTTCAATAACACATATACATTCAAATAACCATCAGTCTTTGACTAACCCTTTGGGCTAGAATTGTAATTTTACTGGCCAATCACCTACATGGTAACCTATACCAAAAATCATACATAGTATTGTTATGTTTTCCCAATTTAAGCACTAAAAATATTCATATTCTCTGCTTGTTCTTTTTCATGGTTTTTGCTACGCTCCATTAGCTTACACTTGTCATTCTATGTACTAGAGGTTGCAACCTTGGAAATACCAGAAAAGGAAATGGGGGACCAAGAAGAATAAAAAGATAAGAATAAAAAGAAAAGAAGTTACATTTTGTCAAGATTTTCATAAAGCAAAGAAAAAGACTGTTATTTTAACAGTTGTCGCCAGAGTGCTTCTTAGAAAGAAAACCTGTATTTATATAGGAAATACTTTGAAAGCCTATTAACATATGAAAAAAAAAAAAAGACCTGAGATTAAGGATTGGCTAGAGATACTGAAACAATCCTCTCTGCTCAAGAAAATAGGCAAGTGTGAGAGGCCTATAGAAAGGAGGAGAGGAGAGGAAAGGAGAAAGGGAAAGACAAAGCAAAGGTTGGGCAAACTGGCAGGAGGCTGGAGCCTGCATAAGAAGCTGATTAACCAAGCTAGCTAAAGGACTTCAAAGAACAGGATATTTAATATTCAATTTTATGCTGTTTATGCCTCTGAGCTGTAAACCCCCTCCAGCATTCTAAAACCTCTAGTAAATTCTGGCATAAACACAAATTCCCTGTGAGAGTTATTTGAAAAGAAAATGGGCTAAGTTTCATATATGTGATTGGTAGAAAAAAAGCGGTAGAAGATGGAATGTTCATGAAATTGAAAGTTCAGAGAGAACAGGAACTTAGAGTTAAAAGTGAGTATGGAAATGTAAACTTAGAGGACTTGCTGAAATCATGACTAAGTGCTGAGCTTCTCAAAGAAGAGTGTGAAGTCCATATTTTATTTCAATCTCCTAAACAAGGTGATTACAAGTGACATCTGGATCTCATCTTTTTTTCTTTTTACATCTCTCCTACCACCAAAAGCACTGCAAAGCATATCTCAGAAACACACCCTTAATTAAAATAACAAAGCTATCCTAATGTTAAAAATAATCAAAATATAGTACTGTTGTGGAGCAAATCAATATTCAGAAACCTTTAATAAATATCTTTAAGCAATCAATATTGCACCCTTGATTCAGCTTTGACTCCATCCTAATACCATGCTTAGTACACATTAGGTGCCCAAGAAACTATTGATGAACTAAATAAAGCTATGGACTAACAGCTTGTCCTTTTTCAGGTCTTTTCCTCAATACAGAATATCACTGCTTTAGAGTTTTCATTACACAGTTGGTATTCATACAAGCAGGTACAATTAAGGACTTTGAAACTCTGTAGGGCATAAAAATACCATTTTAGAAATTGCTTGTTCCTAGAATAATATTTTTTCAAAGAATTGTCATTGAAACTTAAAAAAAAAAATCCTGTATTATAGCTGAAGAAATGTACTCACTAAAGTAGAGTTTGAATGCTTCTGAATACTCAAGCATGTGCATAGTGAGTAGAATTCCAAAGATTATGAGTATTCCTTCTTCTCACTAAATTAACACATTGAATGTAAATCATATAGATGAGATGACTGAAAGGGAAAAGAGGTTGAGTGGGTCATTGTATGACTGATATAGAAACAAACAAAAAAAAAACACTAAAGAAAATTTTAGAAGAAAAAAAATAACTCAGAAAAAAAGCTGTTTCAACCACTGCTAGAATAATTCTATTTGCAGATAAAGCTGTGTTCCGCTCCCAAATGCCTGTTTATTGAAACACTTCTATTATGAAAGAGACAAATGAAAACTATACAAGCTAATAAAGGATTTATTTCAAAAGGAAATTTCCTTATGTATCAGGAGAAAAAATATATAATCTCACAGCTCTATAAAAAGGAAAGATCATGTTAGTTTAAAAGCCTTCATTCACCTGAGCCACTCTGTAGAAAACAGAGAACTGACATCTGGGAGTGGAGAGAAAAGGTCAATGTTCCAGGAAGGAGGAAATAAAGAGAGATGGGAGGAAAAGGGAGGGAGGGAGGAGCAGGCACACAATAAGAGGCTATGGGCTCTGCAGTGACTACTCATCCTGTAACATCTCCTCAAAGGGCCGGCCGAGGGGCGCATTGGTTAAGAGCTGGTTTGGGGATGCCAGGGGCCCCGGTTCGGATCCCACATATGAGGGCCAGTGACACTGCCCTCTACAGCTAACAACAGCTGTGCTGGGCTGTGCCAGCCCCGACGACGGTGTAGGCTGCAGTCCCTGCTGCAGTGGGCTGCCATAGGTTACAGTGAGTGGCTGGCAGCCAGCGTGAGCTGCCAATAGCTGCGGTGAGCGACATCCGGAGGCTGGCGACTGATTTGCCTCATCCGGGAAGAGCGCAATGGCGATACCAACATGGACCAGTGAAGCAACGTCCTCTGCAACTAGACTGAAGAACAAAAAGACAGCAATTTGTCTGTTCCCCTTCCCCATTTCCCAATAAAATCTTTAAAACAAACAAACAAAACATCTCCTCAAATATTTAATCAATGCTGATAAAATTTATTAGACCTCTGTTGAATATCACCTAAAGGGAAAGAGAGGAAACCACTGAAATAGGATGAACTTTGTGTTTGGGATGTGAAAGTATTATTTTCAAAAAGTTTTTTTGTCCGTTTGGTTTTCTTTTTAAATTCTCATGAAACTCCTGTCAATGACTTATTCAACTTATTAAGGAGGAGCCAAGCAGGATGGAAAGCTGGTTCCAGGAGCATTGGGGAAATTGGGTATCTATAGCCATATGAAGGAGAATGTTAAACTAAGATATAAAACAAGCTAGTATCCTACAGGGTAATAAAAGTATAACCTTAGAATATAAATCATTTGTATTTCTACTAGAAAAAAGTCCAGAAACATTAATTTCATAGTTTGGGCTCTGAATCACAGAATATAGTAAGTCAAAAAAGGAGTATTCACCTTTGCAGAGATGACAAAACTATGGACTACAGGCTAGCCACCTGGTTTTATAAAGCTTTTTTGGAACATAGCCACACCCATTTGTTTAAACATTTCCTATGGTTGCTTTCAAGCTACAAGCAGAGTTGAGTAGTTGTGACAGAGAGTGTACGGCTTAGGAGTCTAAAATACTCAATGTCTGACCCTTTAAGGAAAAGTTTGCCAACCCCTGCCCTGAATGATTAAATACATTATGGAGATGGCCTATGAAAAATACTCCAATAGGACACTGAAAGGACATGACACCCACTCTTGGCCTTGTTTCCAAATTTTGAACAATTTTTCTTAACAAGAAAAATTAGATAGGGTAACTAAAGCATAACTTTATGAATCAAGAGCCAAACTGCAAAGAGTACAAAGCCTAGAAATGAGCAGAAATCAGGGGAGAGCTTTGAACTTTCATAGATAATAGAATTGACTGGGGCCATAATCCAGTTATACCTTCAAAGGGGCAAGATTGCTGGAGATGGCATCTAGGTATTATATTGGGTTGTTGGAAAAGTCATGACATATTTTTTCTATGTTTTCGTTGCAAAAATGCATCATGACTTTTCAGACAACCCAATAGCCACTGTGTGGTAGAGTCAATACAAATCCTGTCAAATCTTCTATACTTCCCCTTTTGCTTTATAAAACACAATGATAATTGTTCATAGTAATAATCTTGGAATATAATACAACCCCGAAGTCTGGCAGTGTTTCATAAAAAGTAATCTATTCTTGTTCAGCATAGTTTCAGTGACAATGAGTGTTCTCTTGCTCTGAATCTTACAGCACAAACAATATGTAATGCATGGTTTGTGGCAGTGGTTTTCAAATTTCACTCTGTAAAGGTAGGTGGAAGCAGAATAGAGGACTCAGCAATTCCCAACCCTCTTCTCTTACTTTAAGCCCAGCAGATACCTCTTACCAATTTAAAAAAATCAAGTGTCCACTTTGAATTAAGTTCTATGTGAGGAGAAAAACAAACAAACAAACAAATAAAAACTGCCCAAAGATACTACTCAATTGTCATGGATATTTAATGAGAAGAGAGAGAAAACCTGGAAATGGAATTGGATATCACAGCAGATCCTGCAGCAATTAAAAGTGCTTTGAAAGTACTATGAACTTTATTCTCATGAATTTGACAATTTGTAAGAAATGAACCATTCCTCAAAAACTGCAAACAACCAAAAATCAACTAATATGAAATGGGCAAGCAAAATAGTCCTACAATCACTAAAAAACTTGAATTCAACTCCTGAAAAAGAAATCTTCAAATCACAATAGTTTCTCTTAGACTTTTACCAAACACTTAAAAAATTAACATGAGTTTAACACAATCTCTTCCAGAAAATTGAAGACAGGAGAATACTTTCCAACTCATTTTCATGCCAGTATTACCCTGATACCCAAATCAGACAATGATAGTACAAAAAAAAAAGCGGGGGCCAGCCGAGTGGTGCATTGGTTAAGAGCTGGTTTGGGGATGCCAGTGGCCCCGGTTCGGATCCCACATATGAGGGCCAGTGACCCTGCCCTCTACAGCTAACAACAGCTCCACCTGGAGCTGGGCTGTGCGAGCCCCGGCGACGGTGTAGGCTGCAGCCCCTGCTGCAGTGGGCTGCCATAGGCTACAGTGAGTGGCCGGCAGCCAGTGTGAGCAGCTGGCAGCCAGCGCGAGCTGCCAATAGCCGCGGCGAGCGACCATCCAGAGGTTGGCGACCGATCTGCCTCATCCGGGAAGAGCACAATGACAATGCCAACGTGGGCCAGTGAAGCAACATCCTCCGCAACTAGACTGAAGAACAAAAAGACAGCAACTTGTTTGTTCCCTTTCCTTGATTCCCCAGTGCTGTTCCCCTCCCCCAATTCCCCAATAAAATCTTAAAAAACAAACAAACAAACAAAAAACTACAAACCAATATCTCTCATGAACTAGAACATCAAAATCCTAATAAAATATTAATAAATAAAATCCAACAATATAAAAAAAAATAATGCACTATGATCAAGTGAGAATTAGTCCAGGTATGTAGGGTGGTTCAATAACCAAAAATCAATCCATGTAATCCACCATATCAACACACTAAAGAGGAAAATCCATTGACAGAGAAAAAGTATTTAACATAATTCAATACTCATTTATAATTTTTTTAAAAATAGGTACACTAGAAATAGAGAGAAACTTTTTCTGTTCCACTCAGATTAACTCATGTGTCTTAAGTCTGGGAACCAACCTTACCCTGTGACCCCTGATCATAAAGAGTATTTCCAAAAAGCTCAGAGATAGCATCATACTTAATGGTAAAAGACTAAATGCTTTCCCTCTAAGACTAGGCACAGGGCAAGAATGTTCACTCTCACCAAAATATTCAATTCAAAACATTGATATTTAAAATAGTGCTGGATGTTTTAGTCATGGCATAAGGCAAGGAAATAAGATTGGAAAGGAATAAATGAAACTATCTCTATTTGCAAATGACATAAACATCTATTAGAAAATCCCAAAGAATCTGCAAAAATAACTCCTAGAACTAATAAGTGCGTTCAGTATGATCACAAGACACAAGATCAACACACAGAGATCAAGTGCATTTCTACGTACTGACAATAAATAAGTAGGAAATTATATCCAAAACTCAATACCATTTAAAATACAATTGCTCCAAACAAAATGAAATACTTAGGTATAACTCTAACAAAAGTTGTACAAGAACTGTATGATGGAAATTATAAAATGCTGATGAAAGAAATCAAAGAAGACCTATACTTGGAAAGATGAACTATGTTCATGGATTAGAAGACTCAACATACTGAAGATGTCAATTGCCCTTAAGTTGATCTATAGATATAATGTAATTCCTACAAATTTTCAGAAAGGCTTTTGTAAACATCAACAAGCTTATGGTAAAATTTATATGAAAGATAGGTCTCTGAATAGCCAAATTAATTTTGAAAAAAAGAAGAAAGGGAGCATTTGAGATCTTGCTTCCCGCGCAATTGTCATCACTTTTAGCACATATAAACTCTTATAAAAATCCTAAAGAAAAAAAAAAGAACAAAGTGAGAAGAATCTTTTTCCCCAATATTAAGGCTTATTATACAGCTATAATACAATAATCAAGACCATATGTTATTGGCAGAGGGATAGACACATAGAGCATTGGAACAGGAGATGAGGGAAACAGGTTTTTAAATAGCTATGTGGAGTACTGTGATTCAATCATTTTTGGGATACTAACTCTGCAAGATGATAGATTGGGATAGGGATACATTATTGGCAGAACGTCCAATTAACAATGATCAGAATGGTCTAAAGAAGATATTTCTAAGTGTGAATATTAGAATGACCTAGAGAAGTGTTTTTAAAATATAAATTCTTAAGCCTCACCCAAATGAGTCAAAATCAACAAGGGTGAACTTGGAGGGTCTGTGTCTGTGTTTGTGTATATGTGTATGTGTGTGTGTGTGGGGGATGTATTACTCTCCAGCTGATTCTGAGGATGAGCCTAATTTGGGAACTGATCTTCAAAGAGACAGTGAGAGTCCACTTGGAATAGTAGCAGGGAGGATTAAATTAGGATTGTCAAGATTTTGTGGAGAATATAGTTAATGCGGGATCCTCTTGTGTGAGTCCCAGGAGATAGAGGGTAGCTGACTCTTGGAACCCAAAATAAGACACGAGGGGCAAGGCAATCAACATGATATCCCTAAATTATCACCTAAACATTAATGGCATGTACTAAAGATTTACATTTACATATTAGAAGAAACCTTGCCCTACCCTAGCTAGCATTATTTCACTCATACTTCTAGACTTCAATCCTTTCTCCACTCCAATTCCAAAGCAGTGTCTCTACTAAGGCCCTAATCTTCTCCCTATGGATATCCCCTAATCTTATATCCCCATGGAAGTTAAAACTTGTTTTTTCCAAAGTATGTCGGTTAGAAAAATCTGAGTTGGAATGAATGTGTTGTCCCCAGTAAATTAGCTACTTAATATTCCCTTGACCTATTCTTCCTATCACAGTCTCTTTTGATTATTCCAAGCAGACAAGTCTATTTTCCTCCTTTGGCACTCAGATGAGGAAGGTGGGATGGAAGTTATATTAAGAAAAAGGTAAGTGCACTGTAGTGCATACTTGAAAGCATTTCTGTGATAAAAGGACGGAACTTAGCCCAGGAAAGTCACAGTGTCAAGCTTAAATGCTTTCTCTACCGGTGTGCTTTAGAGAGAAAAAAAAAAAAAAAAAAAAAAAAAAAAAACCACATAACCTGGAAAGCTGGTCAGGCAATTATATTACTGACAGAGAGTTTTATGAGACCATATCAGAGGGGAAGTTCAATGAGGCTATGTCAAACTACAGGCTGCACAAAGAGGAAATATATATATATATATATATATATATATATACTCGTAGAAACAGGGACAAATAAAGTTGACAGTGAAGAGGGCATTAGTTTAATTGCTTAATCTTTCCTTTCGACTGCATCTGTAAGTGGAGCTAAATGTTCCCTCCAGTCTCCTGAAGGCACCTGGTGTGTTAGGGCGAACGAGGACCTGAGAAGAAAAGTCAGGCAGGAGAGGGAGCTGATCTCCCAGGGAGAAGTCATGGCTAGTCAGTAACGGGTGAAATAAAGTGCATAACCCCTCAAAAGATGTATTTCAGCCTTCCGCCAAGTCTGAAATGGCAGGTGACAAAGCTCTGACCCCAAAAGAAAACAATTTGCACTGTTTGTGCTTGTGGGAGAATTCATGGAAAAATGGTTACTTGTGCTTCATGCTTTGTAGACACCATTAGAGATCACTGGGAACGGACGCACGGAAAACGGGAAGTTGTGTTTGGGGGGCAGCTCCACACAGTGGAGCCTTGGGGACCTAAAGGCTGTCCCCAAGAATTCTGATTCTGGCTCCACTGCTAATTTCCCATGGGACCCAGAAAGGATACACTTAATATCATACAGCCTCAATTTCCTCCTCGGGAGAGGTGGTCCTGAACCTTATCAATAAATAATTATGAAGCATGCATTTCATTCATGCCCCAGGAGCAGCCTATTACATGGAGTTATTCCCAAGAGGAACAAATTAAAATGTTTCTAAGTACAATTTAGCTAGAAAAAAAAAAACAAAATATTAACATGATGGTAGATACATGTTTGATTTAAATCTAAACTTAAGAGTGGTATTTTTTCCCCCCAAAATAATCAAGCATCAAATGAGATAAAACATCAAAGCTTTTTGAAGAAATATTAAGTACTATTAAACCACAAGGCTTTGTCATTAGTATCACTAAGCAAAAACAAAACAAAAAAATGTGTTAAATTCTGAAGTTGTATGTTATTCCTGTCCTTCAACTAACATGTTCATTTATTCCATATTTATTTATCAAGTACCTTTCTAGTGTTGGCATAAACTGGGCACTAAGAATGCAAAAGGGAACTGTAGCCAGATACAAAAGGACAAACATTGTATGACTCTACTTAAAGAAGTATCTAGAATAGGTAAATTCACAGCTACATAAAGTAGAACAGACGTGGCCAGAATCTGGGAGGGGTGGGGAGCTATTGCTTAATGGGTACAGAGTTTCTGTTTCAAGAGACAAAAAGTTTTGGAAATGGATAGTGGTGATGGATACACACATTGTGAATGTACTTAATGCCACTAAACTGTACACTTAAAATGGTAAACTTTATGTGATGTATATTTTATCACATTAATTTAATACCACAATAAATTACAACCAAAAAAAAAAAAAAAGGAATAAACTGACCATGCTCTTTCTTCCTCCTGACACAGACAGGACCCTTACCTCTAAGCCAGAAAACTCTGCTGATTTGTACCCTGTTGCTTTCTGCTCCCTAGGAAGTTTCTCAAGGTTCTTCATCATTTTGCATTCTGATACTAAGAGCCTACTCGATTCGGGGTTATTTCCAGAATATTGAGTATTATCAAACTTTCATTATCTTAGATGTTCACTGAAGCTCTCTTCTCACAGATGAGTAAATATTCTTCCAACAGGAAGCCTGACAGATGAATTGTCTTGGCCCCCAGATGTATTTTCATGTCAGAATTCAGACAAGTGTGACGACAGTTTCTTCCTTTAAGCTCCTCTTTTGAATAGTTTAGCATGACTCGAGACTTGACCACCTTCCCTCACCTTCAGGATATGCTTTTCCAAGACAATTTGCCATTAATAGAGTCCATTGCCTCACAGGAGAGGGAGCAGTGGGCTGGCCTGGAAAAGAGGGGTGGTTTAACTTGGAGAACCAAGCAACACACACTCAGGAAAGCTAAACCCTGGTTCCAGTTATGTTCCTAATTTAACCATAAGACCAAAGCCTCCCCCTCCAATTCCTCTCTGTGGAAAAAGAGACATTATAAAACCTCCTTTAAAATCTCACTGTGATTTATCAAATCAACTCCCAAGGGAATACATTATGAAAAAAGATTTAAACAGAGCAAAATTATTTCGGTACTTCAGGAATTAAATCACTTTGGTTAGGATCCAAGACTAACCCAATTTATACTGTATTCTGCTTAAGGTTATTAGTGTGATAGTCAAATTATTGAAGTTAGGGTTTATTTGACATAGTATTGGCTGGTGTGTTTGTTGTGTTGCTTTAAGAATATAATTTAGACTTATTTTTATTTGTCAGCCTTGTCATTCACCCTAAATCTCATCTTCACTTGCTCACCAAGTTCTTTCAATTCATGCCTCACCCTAGGCCAGAGTTGTTCAACCTCATCTCTAGTGACATTTTGAACAGGATAATTGGAATAATTCTTTGTTGTAAAAGGTTGTCCTGTGTATGGTAGATTGTTTAGCTGCATCCCTGGTCTTTATCACTAGATGTGAGTAACACTCCTCCCCAAAAGTTGTGACAAACAGAAATGTCTCCAGACATTACCAAATATCCCCTGTGGGGCAACATTGTCAATATCTCCCTGCCGCCACCACCTCCCACCCCTCAGCCCCAATCCATTGAGAACCACAGCCCTAGACCTCGTTTCTAGCCATATAACTAACACTGAATAATTATTTCTGACAACACCACCATTCATTCCCTTCATAACTCCTTAACAGCCACAGTTTGTTTCACCTTCTGTCTTTCAGAACACCTCCCCTGCTCTGAGGAATGGGGTAATTCTTGTCTAAAAGTCACGTCTGCATGTACAGCCCAAAGAGGAGATATTATGAATAGTATCTAAAAAAGATTCAGGCCCTTAAAAGCCTCATCATTCCTGAAAATACTGAGCTAGGAATGCTTAAATAGATTTTGAGGTAGGGCTTAGAGATGAGGTATAGATAAAATCAAAACTGACTAGAAACCTTCACCACAACTCAAAATGAATCTTACCAAAATCCTTTTAGAAAATGAAAAAAAAAAAAAGTTGTATAACCTTTTCAGAAACCATCACTCACTTCAAATGGTCTTAATTCAATTTCAGTGAGAATTAAAGAGCAGGAGAATACTGCTTGTGTGTCAGATCCTATATCATAATCCTCTTGAACTTTTCTAGCAAAAATGATTCTTTTTATAAACCATTCCTGACTCTGTGTGGTAAACTTGTCTAATTTCAGTCTGACTGGAAATATTTTCCACATACTTTCTCCCTGACCCCAACACCAGCTTCATAAATCTCAGATGGTCCTTGAGAGACTACAATGTGATTTAAAATATTGGAAAACTTGAGATTTCAGGAAACTGATGTAAACTGTTTAATATTTACCCCTCACTTTCAAATCTCCCAGACTGTCTAATGAGCTTTTCAGGGTGTTTCTTCCAATTGATTGCCAAGGTAAATATGGCTACATTTGAGGGAGTGAAAGAAGAGAAAGATATTTCTAGAATTCTGGGTGCTTTCCACCTCCGCCACCTGATTAGGCCTGAAAATGAGGGGAAACATCCATTCTGGGGAAAATAAGATAAATCTCCTAGTTTTAAATACCATAACCATATAAGCTAAGTATAATTTTTATTATGCAAAAAATAAATTCCATAAATTCTTTTAATTCAGTTAGTAAGTATCCTTTGTGCTTTCCAAGGAAAGATGTAAGCAGACAAAAGTCCAGGAACTAAAATTTCAATTCTTTGGTCTCAACTACCTATCACAAGGCATTAGCGAACGGGAGCTGAAACTGTGTGCTTAAGCCCAGACATGTATTGTTAAATGTGACATGCTCAATTTATCATTAGTTATGAAGTGAAAACGGATGAATACACATTCAATTTAGTTCAGCTGCTTTCTTCATTTATCACACTCTTTCATCATCCATCATCTTCCCCCACCCTTTTGATTTGAACAAATAACACACTTTCATAAGTTTAATCTAATTAATCATAATTGTAAGGTAATGTTCCCTTAATGAACCATACATCTGATTTTATAAAGTTTGTTGCAATTTTAATAAAATGTGTTCCAGATAGAATCTAAAAATGTTCTCTTTGAAGCCCAACCACCTAATCATCCATTGTCCTAACTTGTGTTTCTCCACTCTACGTGGATATATGCATGCACACACACACACACACACACACACACACACAACACTCACACACAGGCACGCTCTTCTTTCTAGGGCTGATGAAGATATAACAATACTGAGAGTCACTGGAGCATGTTCGTCTTCTATGGAACAACTGTTTCAGTAAATTGGAATGTGTTCATCATTTTATTAGATGAGATAGAAAGTTAAGAAAATTAATTGCAGAGTACAGAGAAAAAGTAATGAGGAATGAAAAGGATTCCTTCTCCATAAATATTATTATGAATATAAAGTCAGACCTTCAGGGTAACTACAAAAACCAGAACAGAAATATAAAGAAGAAATTTACCTTGTGTGGATAGTAGATTATGCTACAAATCCCAAAAGCCTCTCTTTCTCCAAAGAGAATCTCACAGGAGAGATGATAGTCAAAACAACTGTTGTAATCACATATCATTCCCCATATTTGAGCAGAGGGAATTAGACAAGGCTCCAATCTGAAACTGTACAAGCTTTGGTTTGGATAACAAATTGCCAGAGAACACTTAAAGCCAGAAGAAACATTAAAGCCATTTTGTTCAAATCCTTTGCTTTAAAAATAAGGAGACTGAAACCAGGAGAAGTTAAGGGACTTGCCCAAGGTCACGGAAGTAGGCAGCTGTAGAATCAAGACTACAGCACAAGCCCACTGACTAGCATTGCAGCCACAGTTCCCACCTGATCTTGCATTCCCTTCCACATCTCAGGAAACTCACAAGCCTCTT
This sequence comes from Aselliscus stoliczkanus, assembly GCA_033961575.1. Classification (NCBI taxonomy): domain Eukaryota; kingdom Metazoa; phylum Chordata; class Mammalia; order Chiroptera; family Hipposideridae; genus Aselliscus; species Aselliscus stoliczkanus. The sequence continues at coordinate 93,565,140 of CM066734.1, read as the reverse complement.
CCCTGTTTAATACCAGTTGCTTTCTCTTTCGTATGAAAAATAAATAAATAAAATGGGTACGTTTAGGAAGAAAATAGAATCTCTGTACAGCCTAGATCATAATAGTACTAGAATGTAGCAATCTCATAGCATTTTAGAAGCCAAGTGTCACACTCATGATACTATCAGAGTGGGACAAAACCCTTCCAGTGCATCTCTCATTGTCCTCTTGCAAAAGATGAGGCACCTTGTTTCACATGGGAATGTTGCCTCCAGCCACAGCACTTTGATTTCCTTCTGGGGAAAAGCTTTTAACTGACCTGCTGCTCTTTACAGTCCCTCTCATGGGTACATGGTCTGCTTCTTTGCAATCTCATTAGTGACACTGGCACCATGTACCCTAGCTTTCTCCTTGTGTTCCTGACATTCCAGTTCAGGATATTTCCCAAAATGCCCTTTCTCCATATGATGGCAAGACAATGGCCAAACTGAAGAATCAATGAACATAAATATAATGAATAAGGCTTATAGTCTTTCCCTCACTTTATGGTTTAAGGGCTGAAACCATTTAACAGTCCTGATATCCATCTTGCCATAATGCTTCTCTGCCCTAACTCTGATTACAAATTTCATTCATTATCTACTTTGCAGCTGATCTCATTAGCAATCAATGCACAAGAAATGGTCACACACTCACAAACAAAAACATGCAGACAAGGTTAATTTCTTTTTAAATTAAAAAAAAAAGCTGATATCAATCCTCTGATACATTGCTAGTAAACATGTAAATTAGCAGAGAGAGAGGCAACATGGTCATACTCATCAAAAGCTTTAAATTTTTGTAGACCCTTTAATAGAAAAACTCCAATTCCCATAATTTTTTCTAAGTAAATAATCAATGGATCACAGTTGGAAAAGTTGGATCTTTAAAACAAAATGTCAGCAGCTATTTAAAATGATATCATAGGGCAGGCCGAGTGGCACGTTGGTTAAGAGCTGGTTTGGGACGTCAGCGGCCCCGGTTCAGATTCCACATATGAGGGCCAGTGACACTGCCCTCTATAGTTAACAACAGCTCCACCTGGAGCTAGGCTGCTGTGAGTCCCCGGGACAGTATAGCTGTAACCCCTGCTGCAGTGGGCTGCCATAGGCTACAGTTAGTGGCCGGCAGCCAGCGTGAGCGGCTGGCAGTTGGTGTGAGCTGCCATGAGCCGCTGTCAGCGGCAGTCCAGAGGCTGGCGACTGATCTGCCTCACCGGAAAGAGCACAATGATGATACCAACATGGGCCAGTGAAGCGATGTTCTCCACAACTAGACTGAAGAACAAAAAGACAGGAACTTGTCTGTTGCCCTTCCCCAGTTCCCTAATGCTGTTCCCCTCCCCCAATTCCCCATAAAATCTTTTTAAAAAATAAATAAATAAAATAAAATGATATTATACAATAATGTTAAAAGGCCTAAAGAAATAGTCACAAAATATATTAGACAAAGAAAGCAGATTAAAAAACACTATTATAGTATCCCATTTTTAAAATTTTTTGAATATATTGCTTGTATAAATAGATTGGATAAATATACACTAAAATGTTAGCATAAATTATCTTCATGTGTAAAACGGTGGGGATTATAATTCATTCATTAACTGTGTGTTATAATCATTTATTTAATTCCTCTCTTCAGTGAAAGCAGGACTTGGCCTATCTTGTTTATTGTTATATTCCCAGTATTTTGCATGCACCTAAAGAGTTGCTACAGTTCAATACATACCTTTTGAGTCAATGTAAGTGATTTTTATTTTCTTATTTATGTTCATTTATGTTTTCTCCATTTTCAACAGTTAGGATAAATTCCTTTATTATGAGAAAACAAACAATAACTATATTTTTATTGTTGTTGTTGTTGTTCCCAATGGCTGTTGTAGTTCTCTTCAAAATCCTAACTTTGAGCTGGCCGAGTGGTGCAGTGGTTAAGCGCTGGCCTGGGAAGCCAGCGGCCCCGGTTTGGGTCCCACATATGAGGGCCAGTGATGCTACCCTCAAAAAAAAAAAAGAAAAAAAGAAAGAAAGAAAAAGAAAATCCTACTTTGGAATGCTTTCCTAGAAAAAGTCACAAGGAATGTTCCAGGGAATCTAGTGAAAACTGCATTCGTCTGGGAAATTAAATAAGAAAATTACATATTTGCAAATCAGATATCTGCACTGATAAGCGTGCTTTAAGGTGTCTTTCTTTCAATCAATAATTAATTGAACAACTACTGTGTACCAAGCATTCTAATATTCCTTGGGATGGAGAGAGGAGATGAATTCAGTGAAGAACAGAGTAAAAAAGAACCTCCCTGCCTCCAAGGAAATTAGAAATTTTATTGGAAAAACCAAGCCTATAAGCATGTAATTCCATATAAGACAGGATGAAATGTGATACAACAGAGCTATAAATTAAATGCCATGGAAAAAGAGAAAGGGGGAATTAAATGCAATTGTGTGGTGGGGAGGTCAGAGAAGGCTTCAAAGAGGAGCTGACACCCTTAAAAGATCCATAGTTAAATTTTGATAGATGGAGAAGAGGGAGGTCTTTTCTACGTTTAACCTTGAATTAGAATAAAACTAATTCCCAATAGCCTGGCATTTAATCACTGCAGAATCAAAAGGCCAAGCAGGCTCACTAAACATTCAGGGACAGATTTTTTTCTAACCCAGAGGGCATGCAGCAGCAACAACAAATTGCAAACTTTGCCCCAGAGTTGGATGCTTGTCCAGCCCTCACCTGCCCAGCCTACAGAAGAGTAGCGATAGGTTCTGAGCATTCAATTAATTTTTTTTTCCAAAAATGCTTTCTCCAAAGCATTGCTTACCACCTGATTAGCATATCTTTATGTGCTTGCTGTCTGTCTTTCCTCACTAGAATGAAAGCTCCAAAAAGGCAGGGATTTTTTTCTACTTTGCTCACTGCTGTATCCCCAGCACCTAGAACAGTGTGTAGGCTATGGTAGGCATTCATTAAATATTTGTAAAACCAATGAATACTCTGCAGTGTAGTGTGGCACATGCAAAGTATGCTGCACTCTGGGGGACACTATCAGTACCATCACTACCACACTCAAATAAGACACTAAATCCAAGATGCATGGCTCCTATAAGCATGTGGATTTGGACTGGTATTATTCAGGAAGCTTCAAGGATGAAGTACTTTCAGAAACTCCCAAGTTCATTACCCTAGGAACAACCTTAGAGAGCCTGATTCAAATCCCTCAGAAAGCCCATCAAATTTATTCATTTCTTCCTTCATTCCTCCATGCTTTCATTTAACAAGCAACTACTGATTCTTGCCCTATATGAAGTATTGTTATAATAAAGAACTTATCTCTGTCCCAGTTTCCTGGGAAACAGCTCCTAAATCCTTGGAATTCCCCAGGTGTGTTTGTTAGGTGGGTCCTTGTACCACACCTGGATTTATGCTAAGGGAATGAATGACTCAAAATAGGGACTGGTCAGACCAGAAAGACCAACCCTGTGACTAGAGGGTTGAAACTTTGAGCTAGGTGATATCAGCCCAACCTACAGAGAGGAAAGGAGGATTGCAGATTAAGTTCAACCACATAGCTGATAATTCAATCAATGAAATTCCAATAAAAACATTGGACTCTAAAGCTTGTGTGAGCTTCCTCATTGGTGAACCCATCAATGTGTTAGGAGAGTGATGTGTCTTGATTCCATGTGTCAAGGACAGAGAAGCTCTGTGTTTGGAACCTTCCCAGATCTCACCCTATGTGTATCCTTTATAATGAAACTATAATCATAAATGTATAACTTTCCTGAGTTCTGTGAGTCATTCTAGTGAATTTTCAAAACTAAAGAGGTCATGGGAACCCCCAAATTTATAGCCAATTGGTCAGAAGTGCAGGTGGCCTGGGACCCCCAAACTACTGGCTGCTATTTGAAGTCAGTGCAGTTTTGTTGGGTACTGTGCCCTTAACCTCTAACCTCTGACCTAACTCAGACTTAAAAAGCTTTCACTTTGGGGGGGTAAAGAGTATAACTATTGCATTGTGTTGTACACTGAAAACTAATAAAATAAAATAAAATAAAATAAAATAAAATAAAATAAAATAAAAAAAAAAAGCTTAAGGTCCTTGGGCTGGCCTAGTGGCGCGGTGATTAAGCGCTGACTTTGGAAGCCAGCGGCCTAGGTTCGGTCCCACATATGGGGCCAGTGACACTGCCCTGAAAAAAAAAAAAAAAAAAAAAAAGCTTAAGGTCCTCTTCTTTTATTGCCAGTAAAATACCAGGATAGAAGTAGAACTTTGTAATCAATTAGCTGTATTATAAAGTAAGAAGACACCACTTGCGGGGAAGCATGCTTTCCTTTCCTAGCACCACCATGGTAATAAGAGCACAGGGGCACCAGAAAGCCACTCCAAGTTCACCCAAAGGCCAACACCCCTGATTTGGCTGAGGGCTTACAGCTCTTGTGTGTATGTGTGTGTGTGTGTGTGTGTGTGTGTGCGTGTACACATATACCAGGGCTGCCCAAAAATGTATATACATGACTTGTGTTAATCTTTTGTTATCAATATATATCAAGTATTACAATTTTTCTTATTTTATTTTTTTATTCTTTAGCTGAGCCATCCTGCCACCTGTTGGCAGCTCAGCGGCAGCTCAGCTCGGGCTGGACATCGAACTGCTGGTACTCAGAGCTCAGCTCAAACTATGAGCAAGCTCTTAACCAACTGAGCTACTCGGCCGGCCTTCGAGTATTACAATTTTAATACAGTGTTTTCCTTTCTTAAAATGTGTATACATTTTTTAGCAAATATTATGATATATAATTATATATACTATTTTCTGCAGAAAAAATGGTTGTTAGAATACTAGGGGAAATTCCAGAAATAGGTTTTCTCATTTCTAACTGAAACGTGTCTTCCTAACAAAATTTTCAAGTACCTTTTTCTAAGTAGAGATTACAAAAATGTTTTCAGAAAATTATATCTAACAGTGAAGTCAGTACAATAAATCAAGCCCAGAAATTGACATTCTTATCTTAAACAACGATACATATGATGTTATGGATTGAGATAAGAGAACAATTCTGACATTAATATCCTAGATGAAACCTTAGACATTTTCTTAAACTTTAGGAGCCCCAGTTTTCTTACCTGTACAATGGGGATGACAACTCATGCCCCGCATGCCTTAAAAGATTTTTGTAAAGAAAGTAGAAAGTAGAAGCTATTCAAAAAGTTAGCTTACGGGCCGGCCGTGTGGCACGATGGTTAAGCACTGGCTTCGGAAGCCAGCGGCCCTGGTTCGGGTCCCACATATGAGGGCCGGTGACATTGCCCTCAAAACAAAAACAAAGCAAAACAAAACAAAACAAAAAGTTAGCTTACAATCAGATATGGGTTTTACTATAATACATCCTAAGGAGCTACTGAACTTGAGTTTGTTATTTTTTTTAAGTTATTGCATATCTTTTCAATTCATAGAGTTTTTTTCAGCTCCATGATCAAAATTTATACTATGTATAAAGGTCAACAAATAAGACCAAAATTTCATTTTTTTTTTTTTTGGAGAACTTAGCAAAAAGAAATTTTAAAGATTTAATATAGAAACAAGTAAATAAGTCCTTGAGCACTTGTCTCCTTTGCTAGGATATTTTGATAAAGTTTTCAAGAAAAACTGGAAATTGGATTAATAACAAGGATGTACTATATAATAAACAATTTAATATTAATCCTGTATACTTATATAATGCATCACTGTCAAAATTCACACTGATTAATCTCTCTTCAGTGTTCCAACAATGCTATGAGGTGTTTTAAATATGATGCTGTAGACCCAGAAATGCTAATAATTTGCCCAAGGTCACATAGATACCAAGTACCTCCTGAAAATAGCTGACATTGGACAAAAACACCTTATATCTACTGAGTACTTATTATGGGTCAGACACCACTCTATGCATTTTACATACTTAATTTGTCTAATCTTCCCCCAAACCCTTTACGGTAATACTGTTGTCTAATTAAGGAACCTGAGAAAAAGAGAGGTTGGAAATTTCCTCACAGTCCCAAGCTTCAGGATAACCCTATCAGGCTGGTATTCCTTTGTCTATTCCTCTGGGGTTGGAGCCAATCTAAACCACTGCCAAGTGTGAGAAGTGGAAGACAAAGATGAAAGGTATCATTCATCCAGAATGAATCAACTCACAGAGAACTTACAACACATTGAAAGGTGGGTAGATGGATTCAAGGATGTATAGATAGATAAAAGGATGGATGAATGGATGCATAGATGGAGAGAGAGAAAAACAGGTGAATTTTATGCACATGTGAGGAGGAAGATGAAGAACAGGAAGATGTGATGTATGCCTCTTGTCCTCTGCATATATATACTGTTGTCTCCAATCAGGAGAAATTTAAGAAATAATATATATTATTATATGTGGCATCTATTTGCCTGTCTAAAGTACCTGTATTAAAGCATTCCTGCCTTGGCAATGTCCAATTCTGCTGAGCACATTCTCCTGCTAAGAAACAGGCTGAACCCAGAGATTACTAAATAAGAACATAATTAATTATTTCTTCAACTGAATAGTCCTGAATTCTACCACAAATCAATCAGTTCTTCTAGCCTAAGAAGCTCTGACTCTATTTTAGCTCAATGAAAAGAAAATCAATGAAGGCCAATTATAGCCCATCTCGTTAGAGTATGCAAATGGTATGCCATACAAAAGTATAGTCATTGCCTCTGGAATCTCAGAACAGGCTGGAAGAGCCAACTGTGGGCTGCTGCTGTCCCCTAGCTCTTCAGGCCACACAGTAAGACCATACCTGTAGTCTGCAAGTGGGGAACCAAGGGTAAGTTTCCTTTCTTTATCCCTTAAACAATATGTATTCAGAGGCTCTTACGTAGAAACCATCATGTTGGGTCATCAGGGTACAGGGAGCAACTGTAGGCAGATGTCTGATGTTCAGGGATATTGATCTACATTCTAGTGTAACAACATTCTGCATCTGAAAGCTGGGTTCATTATAATTCATTAGTTTGCAGCCTAATTACATAGCGCCAAAAAATTTCCAAGCAAAAAATAACATATATGTCACAAAAGGCCAGGCAAGCCCTGTGTCGGGGACAGACAGGGTTGATAAGCAAGGAACACTGAGGAGATGTAAAATAAAGCTTACCTGCTCCCCAGGACTCCCTGACACCCACCACAGCCCAGCCACAGGGCTGAAATTTTTACTGCTGCTATTACTTTTTGGGGCTAAAGCTTTGCATCTGTAGAAAGCTCCTGGTAAAAAACAGATGTCAGATGGAAAGAGTGAGTCACTAAGCTATGTTTCCTAAACTTTGGGTATTTGCACACCAAATCTCCATTTTTTTCAATATCATATTTACCATATTTTATTGAACCTAAAATGCTCTGATGTTCATCTGTCTAGATTCAACCACAGGTGTGAAATGCAGGTTTCCATCACTATCATTGCTCTGCCTGACCTAATCTATGGGCGTCATAATATGACACCAATTGCATGACACATGATTTCAGACATGCCAAAATATGGGGGGGAACAGGAATTGAATCTTTAGAATCTATGAAATAGAGTAATATTTTTCTCTTTAAAATCAACTCACTTTTTTCACTTAATAATTTTCTTTCTTAAGAGAAAATCTTTCTTACCATTCCTTAGAAAACCAGTATCACTGACATAATTTAAAGGGAACTGTGTACATAAATGCAATGAGAATTTTTAAAATAATTTTAAATTCTAGCTAAGATAATTAATCAAAGTGTACATGTTTTGTTTATGTCCCTTTTTAGTATATATATATATATATATATATATATATATATACACATGTATACACATATATACATATATTACTTCTATACCAAAAAAATGTCTAAGAAATAATTCTACCTCCCAAGACTTTGATATTGAAGCCTACATTTTGCTTTGTTAAAAAGGGAGATTAGCAATTATTAAAGGATTAAAACAACACTAGCACCAAAATGAAACTTCCTCATTTAATTAGAAATATTTGAGAAGGAATTGAAAAGAAAATAATTTTTAGTCTGCATAATTCAGTGTTCTATGGTGCCACAACTCTATGCCCATAAAATATTCTCCCTTATACCACTAGTCCCACAGTGCTACTTGTCAAGAAACATTGAAAAACCACCATTAACCCCATGAGAGTTACCAGAATAATAACCTGTCAATTTGGAAAGCCAAATAAAGAATCCCAAGTGATAGGACAGAGAAAAGGGATGTTTTGACAGGCATGTCAGGAAGGAGAGTCCCAAGATGGGAACGGCCATAACAGAGAAAACAGCCCAAGGGAAAATATCAAAGTGAACTCGGAGGAGGGTACTGAGCTGCCAGGGAGAATGAACATAAATTCCCTGGACATCTAGGAAAGAGATGTTCAGGGGATGTGTCCATGGTAAAAGGAGACAATTAAAGAGTAAGTAGGAGGAATAAGGAACAAATCTTGCCAATTTCGGCATCATACCAGAATTCTCATTGAAATAGGCACCTGTTTATCATTGACTCTTGTCCAACATTGCTCCTCCATTGACTCAAGGAACAGAGGATTCTATGACAACACGGAAAACTGTACTACAGTCAGTCCTGCACATCATGGATTCAACCAACCTCAGATCAAAAACAGCTGGAAATCCTCAGTTGAGAATCTGCAGTTGGGAATATGAAAATATCATTCTCACTCCTCAGTTTGTTGAATCTGTGGATGTGAAATCCATGGATATGAAGAGCCAACTGTGCAGTTGACCCTTGACCAGCATGAGTTTGAACTGTGCAGGTAGATTTACATGTAGATTTCTTATTTTTCATCATGTAAACAGAGGACATAAACTTATGGTATGGATAAATATAGTACAGTGCTATAAATGTATTTTCTCTTCTTTATGATTTTCTTAATAACATTTTCTTTTCTCTAGTTTACTTAATTGTAAGAATACAGTATATCACAGAACATCTATGTGTTAATCTACTGTTTATGTTATCGGTAAGGCTTTCAGTCAAGAGTAGGTTATTAGTAGTTAAGTTTTGAGGAAGTTAAAAATTATATGCAGATTTTCTACTGCATGGGGGTCAGTGGCCCTCATCCCCACATACATATTGTTCAAGCGTCAATTTAAGGACTCTGTATTATTATGCGAAGGATTTGTGTGTAAATGAGGTTTCCATTCTGATATTTAATCTCTGTTAGTTTAATTCTTTTTTTGGTCTAAGTCTCTTAATACCAATATATACCAATTCCCTCATGCTCTCCTCTGGAAAATATGAAGAACAATTAACCAGAATGGTGTTTGCAAGAATACTTCTTATACATTAGCCATCTCTTTTCTAAACAAAACAACCCACTTCCATTAACCTGAGATATGGCTACTGAGATACCATCACTTAGCATGAAAAGCCTGGGTGTTCTAAGTTAGTGTCGCCTGGAAATTGGTATTCTTAACCAAAATGATGTAGGAGTAGAGAATTTAACCTTTTACCCCCACTCTTGGTCTTTCTCACTTATTTTTTATTCCATTCATTATTTTGTGCTTCCTTCCTTGAATCCACTCATCTCTTTAAATACAGTGATCAAATTTGATAATTATATTCTAAATAATGGTTGATCAATGCCAAGTGTATCCTTGCTCTTTTCATGTCATACTCCTGTTAATACATCTCTCAATCATGTTCCTTTTTATAAATAATAGCATTACAAACTCCTGACTCATATTTAATTTATGGTCCACAATGCTTCAGCCAATTCTTTTAGTACCCTTGGATGCAAATCGCCAGGTCTTGCACATTTAGATACAGATCTCACTTATTTAAATTATCTTCCTGCAAGTCTTCTTTTCCCTTTTCATTCTCCTAAAGTATCATTACCTATTTCCAGAGTCCCATTCACTTGATCATGCAAAAAGGTTTTTTTAAAAGACATTAAATGCCCTGTGGCCTTTTGAAGTCATCACAGAGTGTCTTTCTTTCCTATCTAATTAAAGGACAACACTCTGCTTTAGTCTTTTCTTGCTCCTGATAAAGCAAAAAAGGAATGTTCTATTTTAACTTTGAAAGCTGCATCTCATTTCCTGCTTTAGTAATTCTGACCTTACTTCTACAAACCTTTCTACAGGTATTTGTCCTTGAAGCTTCAGCTAGAATTTTTTCTATTTCAGAAGCTTATGCGATTCTTTGATAAATCAATTACGTTTTTTTCTGTGTTCCCAACTTTTCCAGACATGTGAACCTGTTCTCCCTCTTCCCCTTGATAAAGTTCTGATAATGCACTTTAAGAAATCTAGTCTCATGTTTAAGTAATTAGTTGAAGAAGAAATCAAAGGAGCATAGGTAAGCAGAAAGTTTCTTAAGAAAAATGTCATGTGTTGCTGAGATATTTCAACACTGAGGAATATATGGTCACTTTTATTTGGAATATTTTCTTCCTTTAAGTCCTTAATACATCATTTTTCTAAAATATCCCAGAGAAAGTATTCCACATAATCACCATCTACCCAATCCAAAATTTGCCCTTGGCATTCTTTATTCTGCTCTTCAACTAAATTTCTCTACTTGTCACCTGAGCCCATTTCCTCATATAATGTTCTCAGCAGAGTAGGAAATTAGAGCGTTACCATTCTTAATATAAGCCCAAATTTTATTCAGTACAGTTCTGTGACCAGTTCTTAGCACTCCCACTGCCAATAAATACATTGGCCCAATAAGTCCAAACCACCTGAATAACTATAATAGTCCCCAATTGTTGGCCTGCTGTCTTCTTTACTCCACGGGCAGTTTATTCTCCATTTAGTAGCATAGTGATCTTTTGAAAATATAAATTACATCATGTTGATCCTTTGCTCTTAGTGTTCTGTTGGCTTCCCTTCACAACCAAAATAAAATCCAAACTCTTTATCATGATCTACAAGGCCTTCTATCATCTGACCCTTGTACATGCCTTCCTGCTCCTTGTGGTACCAGGGCCTTTGCACATGCTGTCCCCTTCTTGGAACACCCTTTCCCTTCATATCACTATCTGCTTACACATCAGCCCTCATGAAGTTCATTTTGACCTGCTTTATTTTTTTTATTCCAATGTCCACAACCTGATAGCATATTTTTATACATGTGTGCATTTGTTTAATAGCCTCCTTACTAGAAGGTAAGTTCTGTGAAGGCAGAGATTTTTTCTGTTTTATTCTCTGCTGTATTTCCAGCAACTGAAACAGTGCCTGGCATAGAGAAAATACTCAAAAATAATTTTAGAATGGTTAAATGATGAAATAACCCCTGATCTTTTTACCTAATAATTTATCACATTCCTTCAGGGACACAAATTAAACACCATGATGAGAACAGATTATTTGGAACTCATGTCTTTGCTCCTATCAGAAGTCCTACACAAAAGAAAAGTATTTGATTTTATAATGATAATGCAGCCTGGAAATTTCTGTTGTAAAACGCTATTCTAAGTCACTCATTACAAGCTCACCAGGGAAAATAATCTGCAGATTATCTACAAAGGAAAATTTTGTTTTGCCCACTGCTCTTTGGAAAGGTCAAAAAGGACAGCATTGATTAAGGTTCAGGAGGGGTAAGAAATGCTGAGGAACTAGTCATTGAGAGTAGAATTATGAAATCTAGGAAGTGTGAGAAGCATACTAAGTATTGAAAAGAAGGCTAGAATAAGGATGCTACTGGAAGAATGTGTCTCTTCCAGGGAATGAAAAGCCCAAATTATAATCACAATATAAATCTCATTTGAGATCAGGTCTGAAATAAAAGCCTGAGGGGAGAGAGAAAATTGTCTACGATTTCCATGTACTGCTTTCATAAACATTCTTGTTTTAAAAAAAAAAGGTCAACTGTTAACTCAAAAATACTTTTTTCCCAAAAAAAAACAAAAAAACAAAACTTTATTCCAAGTGTTTTTACCACCATTAAAAATCAAGATGTAGAGCCAGCTGAGTGGCTCAGTTGGTTAAGAGTTGGCTTAGAGTGTGAGCTCTGAACAACAGGACCACCAGTTCAATTCCCACATGAGCCAGTGATGCTGCACCTGAGTTGAGCTGTTACTGAGCTGCCAACAGGTGGCAGGATGGCTCAGCTGGTGTAACAACAAGATTGCCTGTTCAATGGCGGGCTATGCCCACCCACAACTAAAGATTGAACTCAGCACCTTGAGCTGAGCTGCCACCTAGATGGCTCAGTGGATAGCACATGCACTTTTAACAACAAGGCTGCCCGGTTCAACTCCCACATGGGATGGTGGCTATGCCCACCCGCAACTAAGATTGAACACAGCACCTTGAGCTTAGAGGCCAAGAGCTGCCAACGGGAAGCCAGATGACGACTGGCGCCCTCCATAATGAAGACTGAAAAATAACAACTTGGCTGGTCCCCTTCCCCAATTCCCCAACACTTTCCCCTCCTCCAATTCCCCAATAAAATCTTAAAAAAAAAAAAATCAAGATGTGTGCTATTTAGCAATTACTCATTCATGCATGACATTATTCAGTTAAGAAATTGTCCACATCTCAAACTAATAATATTAAATGTCAACTGTAATTGAAAAATTAAAAAAAACTTTTAAAAACAAATGGTCCAACAAATATTTGTTGCATGCTTACTATGTCCATGATACTGGAGAAGCAGCATTCATGGCAGTGGATGGAGAGACAAGAAGAAGGTCAAAAGATGTGGTCCCTGACTTCGTATAGAATATAGGCTGTCGTATCAGTCATTTAGGCATCAAACACTACTGCTTTCCAGTGCTCTTGAGAGGCGATTATGATCCAAGCATCCAGGAGCAGCCAAAGGGCATAAAGAGAAACAATTTGGACACTTGTTTGACAATGGCTGTTGGAGAGTGATGGTTTTCCAAGTGTATTACAAAATAAACAGCTCCATTAAATTCATCACCACTAAATATGCTTGTCTGTGTGAGAACTTGAGTTATTATTTATTTCTTAATGAGGTTTTAATGGGCATGGGTTTTTAAAATAGTTATAAAGGGCACTGACTGCATTTTCCAATTACACCCCAATATTTAAGTTCAATTGCCTTTTCTCTCTAAATGTACCTGGTGTTAGCAAAATGTTGGACTCCTAATAATTCAGGTTCCATATTAGGGTTCACTGAAATTAGAGGATCAAGATAAGTTGAATGTGTAGTTATGCTTACACTTATATCCCATTCTTTCCATAAGCATACAAAAGCAAGTTTAAGAGAGAAGAAAAAAACTGATGCTTTCCCAATTTTCCACGATAAACCGCTACAGTAGAAATAGATGGGTTTGCTCAGCATTCAACCCAACCTCTGTCTACCATGTCTTCCCACATTGCAGAAGCTGGAAAGATAAAAACAATAGTTCTTGACTCCTTTGAAGATACACTTGGGCAAGACCCAAATTTAAGTGGGGAAAGAGATGTATGTTTTGCTGGTGCAGGTGTAGCAGGCAGATCATGGCTCCGGAGCCTATGTTGGAGCCAACTCCCTGATTTCTAGATTTAGACCAAGATGGTATGTTTCTGAACCAACAGTAGAGGCAGTGGCTTCCTGATCCCAGACTCACAGCTAAGGGAACATGACCCTGGAACCCACAGTGGGTCCAGTGGCCTGCTGATTCCCATCTTCCTGATTGTGATAAAGTCATAGTTCCTTGACAGGCGGTTTGGGTTGTCCTTTTTGTAGTAGTCCTTGGAGGGCCAGCCAGGGACTGCTCCTCCAATCCTTCCAACAATTGTATAAGTACACCTGTGTTAAACTTCCTTCTGCTTAAAATAGCTGAAGTGGTTTCTTTTACATCCAAATGAGACCTGGCTGATAGAGCCTGAACTATAACTCTACCCAGGAGGTAACTCATCAAAACTGGTAGCTTCTGCTTTTTCCATGTCTACAAAAAAACATTCTCTGAGTCTTATCTAAACACTATTTTGTGTGGTTTTTTAAGAGCTTTTTTTTTTTTTTAATACTACTTTAATGACTCCTAAAAAAGAACATAAAATTCCTTTTATGTCTCCTTGTCCTCCCTCCTCCTCCATTTTTAGTCAGGCTCCATTTCCTGGGTCATGGTTAGCTCCTTGAAGTAGATCTATTAATGCAAGGGTCATAAAAACAAGATGTGCCTTGAAAACGTATGGGGAATGGGTGGGACAGGTTAGATTTGAGAAACTCCATCTTTGCTTTATTAAAAATTAGGGCCAACGGGCCAGCCGAGTGGTGCAGTGATTAAGCGCTGGCTTCGGAAGCCAGCGGCCCCGGTTGGGTCCCACATATGAGGGCCATTGACACTGCCCTAAAAAAAATTAATTAATTAATTAATTAATTAATTAAAAATAAAAAATTAGGGCCAGCCGAGTGGAGCATTGTTTAAGAGCTGCTTTGGGATGCCAGAGGCCCCAGTTCGGATCCCACATATGAGGGCCAGTGACACCGCCTTCTACAGCTAAAATGGTGAACAACGGCTCCACCTGGAACTGGGTTGTGCGAGATGGTATAGGCTGCAGCCCCTGCTGCAGTGGGCTGCCATAGGTTACGGTGAATGGCCGGCAGCCATCATGAGCTGCCAATAGCAGCAGTGAGCGACATCCAGAGGCCTGCGACTGATCTGCCTCATCCAGGAAGAGCGCAATGAGGATACCAACATGAGCCAGTGAAGCAATGTCCTCCGCAACTAGACTGAAGAACAAGAAGACAGACAGCAACTTGTCTGTTCCCCTCCCCCAATTCCCTAATAAAAATCTTAAAAAAAAAAAATTATTTTGTTGGAAAAATTTGTACCTGAGAAACATCAAAATCTAGGATTCATTCCATAGTCGCGTTTAAGACAGAACACTTAAGATAAGGTAGTAAAGCCTTCCAAAGTTGACTGAGAAAATGAGGCATTTAGTTTTTTATAATTTGTAAATCAACCACCACATTTCAGCATGTGGAGCAAAATAATAATAATAATAAATAATAACTCCTACTTGTTGAGAGATTATGTTGTGGAAGATTATATGCTAGATCAACAATTATTCCCAATCCTCACATCACCTCTGAAACATCGTTTTCTTTCTATAGATGAAAAAACCAGCACACAGAAAGTAAATTGCCTGGGGTTTTAACTCTGTTTAACTCTAAATACAGTCATCGTTCCACTATATTCATTCAATCCATCATTTAGTAAATCTTTTCTGAGCACCTTGAAGGAGGTCATGCTTCCCAGGGGGCACACCTTCCATGGGGTAACACAGGTGATGTAATAACTGAGAATATGTCAGACACAGTTCTATATAGCATACTCACTTCAGAAACAGATGGCCAGTCCTGCCCACTGCCATTGCTTGGGAAACCTGACACAACCAGTTCTCAAGGCATCAGGAACCATCTTTTTTAAAGAACACCTTGCTTTGGTTCTGACCTTTTCAGTTTTGCTTTTCATACTTGAGTTTACAACCCAGCCCTGCCTCTTATTAGCTATGTAACCTTGGGCAAATTATTTAAACTCTCTGAGCTTCAGTTTCCTCATCCCTAAAGTGAATATAATAAAAAGTTACCTACATCATGGGGGTGATTATAAGGATTCACTATAAATAGAGCTCTTAGAAGAGTGCTGGCAAACTCCAGAAGCAGCTAATCTCCATAGTGTCCATAGGGGTGGGCTCAGAAATTTGAGGGAGTCAACTGCTCCAGGCTCACTTGGTGGTGCAAGGTGGTGGACATCTCCCTGGATAAGCTCACCTGGAAGCAGAAGCGGAAGAGCGGGGCTGAAGCAAAGGGGGGCCCAGTGCCAGCCCTGGAGCTGGAGGTATCTGATCTCATGTTGGGGTCCAGCAGAGCCTTCTCGGCCAGCCAGTAGGCACAGCCATCTTTCAGTAGACGTTTGATGCTCAGCAGAAGGTTGGCCTTTCGGATGCCCAGCTTCAGCCGGGAGTCCAGGTTGCCCAGGGAAAGCTTTTGCAGAAAGACACCCAGTTCCATGTCAAAGGGAAAGTGCAAGATGCCAGAGAGATGTTGAACTGAAAGCCTCAGAGCACAGTGCCCCAGGAGCCCCTTGAGGTAGCTGAAGCCTGGATGAAGCTCAGTTTGAAGCAGCACTCCCCTGCTGCCTTCATGAGCCCTGCACCCCACTTGGGACAGTGACTCCACTCCTAAGCTCCCTGAAACTATCCAGGTTCCACAGACAAAAGTCATGGCACCACTTCATGCCCCTTCTGCTGGAATGAAGATAAAAGTTATCAATAACCACCAAGCCAAAGAGAAGTTATAAGACCTGGATGAAGACAATGACTTTGTAGTTCCCATTTCTAGTAGCATGCAATTTGCAGCCTCAGGCAGCTTACTTCACGTCTCATAGGGGTTGAACAATCTCAAGCTTTCCACATCCAAGGCCCTCCCTCTCACCAAAGTGGTTCAAAATGATACATACACAGTTCCTTCTCTCCCGTCTCCTGTTTGACTAATATGTCCTGGACACTAGTGGACAAAGAGTAGACCCCTCAAAGAGCTGCTGTCTGCTGAGCCTGTCCTCAGCTCTTTGGAAGACACCAAGATAACCACAAATAATCTTCACCCTCGAGACACCAAGGAGGACATTGTTGAGCTTTTCTGTACATGTGGAGCTCTGAAGTGGTCTCAGCAGGTCCATCCTTGGTTACCACATATATAGGATGTGTAACAATCAGTGTCTGCACAGGCAACCGATGTAGTGCAACCTTCACATGAATGGGAACGTAATCACCACTGCCCATCCTGCTACAGCTGAGTGATATTCCCTCAGTAAAATGGAGAGCAAGCTGCTCTCAGTGTGAATTCTGCCACCTCATCCAACCCTCCTGCCGAAGTAGACCTTGACACCATCTTAAAGCACACTTCAAGTCCTTGGGGCTTCCATGACCACACAGCCCACAAAATTCAAAATCAAATTTTGAGTTGGGAGTGAACAGTGGGAGGAGGAGGGTGGCTCTGTTTCCCAAAGCAAAGCTTGTGACCAATGGGCCATCAGACTGGAGGCCCCTGAGCATGGAAAGGATCTCAGGGGCAGAGAATTTCCTCACTGGAGGGGACCAGCCTCTCTCTGTTGTGTTCTACTCTGTGCCCTTCTGCATATTCATATTTTCTGTATGAAGCATATTCATGTTTCTTCTCCCTCCACCTCATCACAAAAAAAAAAAGTGCTGGCACATAAGAACAGTCAGTATGTGTTAGTTATGGTTGTTATCATTACTGTCATTATTACTGTAGCATCACACATGAAAAGTACACAGAGTATTTACTAGAGTATGAGAAAATCTCAGGGTATGCTCTTCTCAGAAAGGGAAGGCCACGGGAATAAATGGGGGCTTATTCATTTTAAACTGACTTGGTTCAAAGCTTAAAGACACAAGTCAGTTTCTGACTCCCAATTCCGAGGGCTACTATGGTTTATTTTGATAGTCCACATTGATTTCTGTCTTGCCAAATCAGACGTACTTCCATACACTCCATTGGTCTCTCAGAAATTAAGTCCTTTTGTAATAGACTGTGCTGTGCCACCCAAATCCTGACTTTAAGACCCAAGGATTTAGTCCCCCAACTGCTGGGTGTGCTGCCTTCCAACAACCCTCAGCTCTCAGCCCCTGGGAATTGCCCTCACCTGGCTGAAGGCAACCACCTCAACCAAAGACTTACCTTCTTCCTAGTTCATCATGCTTTCAATGCTGGGACATGAAAATGAAGCCTTCAAGCTCCAGCTGGGGAAATCTCCAAAGGTCTGTTCCCATGGCAGAGCTCCCCATGGAGTGGGAGTCGGCACTTCCCATCCCAGCTTCTCCTTCTGCCCAGCTTCCCCCACCCTCGCCCAGCATGTGGTGACCCCAGGAGCACAGCCTAATGAACTCCCTGCATGCTCATCTCTGATTTAAAGTTCACTTCCCAGGGATACCACCTGCAACCTCCAATCTGTGGACGTAAACTCCAAGTTTGCTCCATGTTAAAACAACTCTTTTCACAGGTGCCAACCTCTACTCAACATGGCAGGCACCTCCTCAGCTGCTGTGCTTCCCCATCAGTAGTGTGGTCTTATCCTTGAAGAACTTCCAAAGCGGTGTGCTTACAAAGCTGATATAGTAATTTTGGTATTCATCGTCTTGTTGGCTTCTTCCCTTTACTCATCCACATGCCTAAGATAGAACGTGCTCAAGTAGAGTTCTTTCCAAAACCTTACTCTGGGCTTATTTAGGGATTGGGTTCATGAAACTTGGTTCCTACCTCACCTACGGTGAGTCCTTCCCCATGGGTCTCCTCAGCACTATTTGCAGATTGACTTTTGTCTGCTGAACCCCAACTACCAACACAGCTGATGCTTATTGGTTTGCCCAATTCACAGGATTTACTATTAACTGCTTAATGTTTCCTGGTAGGCGATGAGCACACATAAATATTTGCCTTCTAAGCAGGGAATAGTCTTATAATAGTGATTTTTAAAAGACTGAACAGATCCTAGTTCCCTTTGAAACCAAAAGAATCATCTTAGCAGCAGAATTCACCCACGTGAGGATGAATTCATCCCATTTACTATCTGGTCTGTACAGCTTCCAGCTTTCCAATAAGGAGGCCATGACATAAATTTGCTTCACAGCCCAGGGCAGCTATTTCAAATGAGCCTCTCTGCTCCTTGAGCACACACCTGGCCTTAGCTGTGTCTGCTTACTGTTCTCAACTCTGCCAGAGCACTAGAGGAAGATTAATCCTCAACACCAGGATGACTTTCCTTCATGCAGAAAGTCAGCGGCACTGCCACATGGAGAGGAGGAAAGCAAAACAAATTGGGTGGCGTGGCTTTGTGTGGACAAGCTTGGTTTACGTTTCAGCTGCTCTCGTTGTCAGACATTTTCATGCTGCGCTGACAGCTATCCACGGTGTCACCGCTGAAATGAGCAGTCCCTTCTACTCTCCATCCTGGTTCTCAGCTGAGGAGAGCAGATGGCACATGGAGCAGAGGATAAACTATATGCCAGGAAACCCCAGGCTCTCTCCCAGGAACAAACGTATTCTGAAGAAACCTTCCATCAGCCTTTTTTTTAAACATTAGTCAAGTTTTAATCCTAATGAATTTATCAAATGGACACTTTATGCTTTAAATAAGTGTATCAGCTAGAAAATGGTTGTCATAATTATTGTACATGTACAATAAATAGATGGTTTTAGTTCAGGAAGAAAAAAACTAACAAGAGAAAGAACTACCATGTGTTAATTTATTATAACAAATGAAGGAAATAGCTACCCTATTATTAACAATGATAATACTCATAGCTGCTATTTATTGAGTGCTAACTATGTACCAGGGAATGAATTAAATGGTTTACATTATCTCATTTCATCCTAATGACTAAACTAAAGTGAAGGAGTTATGCCCCAGTTTACAGATAAGAAAATAAAGGCTGCAGGGATTAAATGCAGGTTGTCTGAGCTAACACAGCTAGATAGTAGTGGGAAAAGAGATTCTAGTAAAAGACTGCTTGACTCTGCCCTTAACCATTAGCTCATTGGTCGCTTTTCACACCTTCATGACGAAAACCAGGACAGACATCCTGCACTCAGCCATGCTGTCTCCTTGTTAGTAACCATGAGTTGTGCCAGGACCTGCCTGTCCTAAGACTCCACCACGGCACTGCACAGCTCGATTCCCGATTCCCGAGGCCTCCTGTCTGAAGACCCTCCGCCCTACCAGCCTGGCCTCTTGAAGGAAGGAGGCCTAGCTGGCTAAGCTCACAGTTCCCTTCCTTTGCATTCAAAGTCACTTCAGCCTGGACACACTTCTCAGATGCTACAAGCATAACAATAGTTTTCAGTAAAGCCCAGTAAAGCTTTCACTAAAGTCCAGACACATCTTAATTGAGGGTAAACTCTCTAATTCGAGGGCTTATTTGCATATTTTTATCTTCTTAGTTACACAGTCAACACCGAGTTGTTTGCATGGTATTTCTGCACAGCTGCAGGTGTTTTGCTTTTAATTAGAAGAGGAATGTCTGGGCACAGATCACCCCCATTTGGAAATAAATGACCATGCCTTCCTTGAATCTTATGGCCTGTATAAGTCTCCTTTAGCACTCGGTTTGCAGCTATCTGGAGACTTGACTCACCAGCTACTCCAGATAGAAAGTTTATTGACAGCAAATTTGTTTTGTTAATCTTCTGTCCCTGGAGGCCCTTTTCCACATAGGAAGTGCTCAAAAAAATAATTGTTGGGCCGGCCAAGTGGCGCAGTGGTTAAGCGCTGGCTTGGGACGCCAGCGGCTCTGGTTCGGATCCCACATATGAGGGCCAGTGATACTGCCCTCAAAAAAATAAAAATAAAAAGTAAAAAAAATAAAATAAAAAAATAATTGTTGAGTTGAATTTTATGGTTCTCTGGTACAAAGTCCAGGGAAAAATGGTCCTCTAGAGTGACCAAGTCATCCTGGTTCACCAGAGGCTTTCCTGGTTAAAGCACTGAAAGTCACATGTCCTGGGAACTAACTCCCTCAGTTTGGGATAAATCTAGACAGATAGCCATCCTTCATTCTCTCTGGCATATATACACCTACTTTAAGGTCAGTCTTCCCCCACCAGTTTGAGAGAATACTCCAAGGAAAAAAACAAAATTAACATGTAGACACATTTGGACTTTTCCAAAAGACATAAAGTGGAATCTAAGACATAAAATGGAATCTAACATGACAGGTGTAGAAACACGATTAGCTACAAGATAAAAAGAAAACAAGACTTTAGCCCGAAGGTATTTCTTTTCTGTTTTTGTTTTCAAAGAACCTCATAGTTACATCATAACTATTGAAAAATACAATGGGAGGGGTGAAATGATGCAGAAAGAAGCCAGGCCCTCAACGTGTACTGTCATCTCTCAGAACACCAAAGTAATGTAACTAAACAGTACCTATGTGATTTTAGCAGCATACTGTGCACATGTTTAAAAAAAAATCAATTTTTCTTAAAAGCCAAAGGGGTAAAGAGAGGTCGCAGGCACAATTGGAGAGCCTAAAAGCCCGATATTATTTTTGAGAGACTATAATAGCCTGGTGATCAGTTCAAGAAAATCACAGTCATTCAAGATGATGTCTTACATGTACTGGCTTCTCTGTAAAATGAATTTACCTTTTCATTATTATTTACTGAGTGAGCCAGTAT
Organism: Aselliscus stoliczkanus; assembly: GCA_033961575.1. NCBI lineage: Eukaryota > Metazoa > Chordata > Mammalia > Chiroptera > Hipposideridae > Aselliscus > Aselliscus stoliczkanus. The sequence continues at coordinate 93,543,988 of CM066734.1, read as the reverse complement.
TTCATTTGTATGGATTTTATCCAGCAACTAGAGGGAAAAAAACACAGAAAATCTAATAAAAAGATGAAGCTGCTGTACAATATTTTGAGTCTGTATCCTGCCTTTTGAGGTCACATTTCTGTCTTTTTTATGATGTTCATTTTAGAAAATGAAAAAAGTATATACATATGAAAGTGTGCATTTTATGTATTCCAATTGACAGCAAATTCAACCTGACAAGTATGGAGACATACCTACCAGGAATGACAGCAACAAAATAGTGGCAAAAATAAAATCACAACTTCACAGCAGGTTAGTCTCATTGGTTTATCAATTTGAGTGATAATACAGAATCATGTCTGCCTGGTACAGGCATTTCAGTTCTATCATTTCAGGATGGGTGGTAGGAATATAATACAGTTAGGGCCTGCCGAATGGCGCGGTGTTGAAGCGCTGGCTTAGGAAGCCAGCGGCCCAGGTTCACGTCCCACATATGAGGGACAGGGACACTGCCCTCAAAAAAAAAAAAAAAAAGGAATATAATACAGTTAGATCTGACATGTTGTGCCATGTCACAACATGTCAGGGGGCGGAAAATTGGACCCCTAGAAAGTATGCTCATTGGCAAGTCCCCTCCTCTTGAAAGTGACCTTCACTAAACCACCAACTTCTCCATTTCTTCTCATTCACTGTTAAGTCCTGGGGTGTAGGGAGCTTCGCAATTAAACATCCTATTTATACTATCATTGCACTGTGCTGCCAACGAGGTCAGAGTTCATGAAAATGTCTTCAAAATTAAAAAATCTTATGCAATGATTTTCCAATCTGTGCACCCCAAGGGGTTACAGAGCCACTACAAAAGGTCTATGATTCTATTTTGAATTTTCCTAATTAATGGATACAAAAAATGTAATTACCAAAAGTAACCCAAGTGTCCATCAACAGACAAATGAATAAGCAAAATGTGGTATATACACACAATGGAATATTATTAACTATTGTGTCTTAAAAAGGAAGGAAATTCTGACACATGGATGAACCACAAAGACATTAGGCTAAGTGAAATAAGCCAATCACAAAAATATAAATATTGTATGATGATGCTTATATAAGATGCTTAGAGTAGTCAAAATCATAGAGACAAAAAATAGAATGGTGGTTGCCAGAGGCTAGGGGGAGGAGGAATAAGGAGTTATTTTTTAATGAGTTGTAGAGTTTTAGTTTTACAAGATGAAAAGAGTTGTGGAAATGGATGACAGTAATGGTTGCACAACATTGTAAGCCTATTTAATATCACTGAACTGTACACTTAAACTGGTTAAGATGGTACATTTTATGTTCTGTGTATTTAAAAATTGGGGGGCGGGGAAAATATGTAGCTACCATCGTATAAAGATTCTTAAACTTTTCAACGCAAAAACAGAGTCCTCATACTCAAAAGGTTGGAAACCGCCAGTCTAATGGGAAAAGTGTGTGGGGGAAATACAGAACCTAGGTTTTTATCCTACTTCAGACACTAACTAGTTTTTGGAGTTTATCTGAGTCATTTGTCTTCTCTCTACCTCAGTCTCTGCGTCAGATAAATAAGATCAGGTGAAGAGAAGCTCAGTAAGAAGTGTAAAAATACCCTTCAAAGGGAATAGTTATGACTTATCCAACTTCCTGCCACATTGGTAATAACCATAACCCCAGACATCACATACCAATATTCATTTCTCGGGTAAATACCAAATCCACTTGGAACCATAATTATGAATCCCTGATCCACTGATTAGGATTATTTATTCCAGTCGGATCTCTAGTTGTCAATACTTGACCACATTGTGGTTCCCTAACTCTTCAGCTGCTTTGAGAGCGATGGGAAGTTTACCTGTCAAATGATATTGCTTACAGAATCCAAAATTTTAATCAGTGAACCATCTGAGTGTCTGTACCACCCAGTTCCAGAGCCGTAAAAGTAGTCCCGAACCTTATGGCTCCATCAAGAGAGAGTCAACAATCATTCCGTACTCATAGCCTGATGCAGTAGAGGTAAAGCCTGGGCCATATGTCACTGCAGTGGGGCAGGCGTTGGTTTGTTTTCCACACCAGCGATTACAAAATATCCAAGCTCAAATACTCAATGCTGACTACCCCGAATTTTCACGACTCTGGCTAAATCCTAAATCTTAGCTTGAGCTGAAAGTCAAAATTCAAGCTAAAATCAACAGTAAAACCTGCAGTAATTCTGAACAATAGTGCTCTTTGAAGCAACATAGCACCTGTCCACTTTAATTTAAAGATAAGCTTCAGAAATCCAATACTAAAAAACCTATTTGAAACCACAACTCTGTGGCCCATCTTGATGGATGTAAAATAACATTATTGTTTGTACAAAATAACATTAAAGAGGAAAAATGAAATATAAAATGATATTTTAAAACAAAGTGATTGATTATAGCTATGCAGAATGCTTATATGTACATTAGTAAAGATAGATTATTTTGAATGATAAAAATGGTTTAATATTTATTATTTGGGGTAAATTTGTTTAAGTTTGAAAGGAAATTAAAATGGAAGAAAGAGCTGTGCAGGTAGATTCAATACAACTTAAATGGAACCTGTTTTAAATAAGTAACTTGGGATACTAAACCATAAAAAGCTCCCTGAGAAACCTCTGACATCCTCAGGGTCAAATATTTGTAAGTCAGTGCTCATTCTGTTATATAAACCCAGTGGATGCCATCCTAATCTCATACTCCACCATAACCTTCATTTCTGTTGTTCTTTGCTGTGCCCAGACCAGAAGCTGCAAGTTGTTAGAGAAGCAAAAGTGCAGCCCCACTGGAAGTGGCTAAAACCTCCCAACTGTTTGGGCTGATGGTATTATCTATCAGAGCCGGAGGGACACGAAGCCAATCAGGAGAGAAGGATCTCTGCTGTATGTTAATGCTGACCTTCTTGGAGCAACACGCTCTCATTCTCTTCTACACATGTCTAATCACTAGGGAGTTATCCAGCTACACGAATTTTTCACATTTGTCAGCTAAATCAGTGCTCCAAATGCACAATGCAGCACTTAGAAACATTATGTGAATTTATTAAATTCTCTGGAGGACTTTGGGTCCATAAAGCAGTAAATTGATTACAGGGAACCAAGGCCATAATATTTTCATCAGCAACAAAAGCAGTCATGTCCCCATATTGTCCATGGCATGTGAAGAGAAACTGTTCCTCACTTCACTTAAGCCAGCAGGCTGAGAATCACACAGTAACAGAGGAGAAAGCCCTGGGATGCGCCAACATAATCCATCATTTAATCACTTTCTTTTAAAAAGCCAGCTTTCCGGGTGCACCGGTTATAAGGAAATATGTGAGAAATAGAAATGGCCTCTTTCTACTCTGGATTTGCCTATGAATGCTTCCAGAATTAGCTGCTGAGATCATTTGCTCATTGACTTTACCATGAAATTGCCTATTGACATTGCTATCAAAATGAGGAGCATTAGTAGCAAGCCAAGACAAGATGAGGGGTTAGTGTTGATGACAGAATTTTGATACTAAACATTCTTATATATGGTCTAGTGGCGATGTGACTGACTACTGGTATCCCCTCCAAAGAGGGAAGGGACAATTATATCTTCTAGGATGCCAGGAATTACTACTGGTGCTTTCCCATATGTTAACCTATTTCAAACATTACAACAACCTATGAGCTAGGAATTATAATTCCTGTTTTTAAGTGAGAAAACCAAGGCTTTGGGTAGTTAAATAAATTGCCCTGAATTACAGTTAGTTCAGTTGGGATCCAAACCAGGACCAAAGATGTCCTCGCTCCATAACCCTACTTGAAAATATTTGCTGCTCATTTCTTCTAAAAGCTTTGACTTTTGCAGAAGGTAATTGGGCATCTTTCTGCTGCTGCATGGAACAACTTTCACCAGCTTGAATCTTTCTGGATGATGAGGCGAGGGTTATTCTGGGGACTGTCTTGTTAGTGTCTTGGCACCAGAGGTGTCATTTTTAGAGCCTTCTCCTAGAATATAACTTTGGCCACTTCACTGTGTCTTTGAAACCTGCAGTCATCCTGGAAAGTGATATAATTATAAGATTCAGGTATGATGAGTAATAATATTTTTTAAATCTATTACAAATTTTAATAAATATCTAAAACTGAAGCTGATGTAGAATAATATTGAATGTCCACTATAATTTTATATATATATATATATATATATATATATATATATATATATATATATATATAATAGTCATGGAGTGCAAAGTACAGCATAGGGAATATTGGCAATGATATTGTAACAGCTATATATGATGTCAAAGGGGTAGTAGATTAGGGGGGTCATCACTGTGTGAGGGGTGTAAATGTCTAATCATTGTGTTGTTTTGTACACCTGAAACTAATATAAAAAATAAAATGTAAAAATAAATAAATAAAAGTAAAATGACCAGGGCCAGCTGAGTGGCGCGGTGGTTAAGCGCTGGCTTGGGAAGCCAGCAGCCCAGGTTTGGGTCCCACCTATGAGGCCCAGTGACATTGCCCTCAAAAAATAAATAAATAAATAAATAAAAATTAAAAAAAATAAAAAAGTAAAATGACCATCGTTTTTCCTCTGTGTTGAAGGGTGTTAGTATAAGGGGCATAATCAGAGGTTCAGCAATTCTTACACCTCTGTAGCATCCAAACTAGACAAGGTCTGTGTATGAGGTAAGCAGGGACCTTGCTCCAGAGAGCAGCACAGGTTTAGGGGGTATCAACTCTTATCCTTGTACTACACCTGTGGTGTTGTGATGGAGAAGCAGCAGGGTCTTCATAAGGCCTGGAAACAGCAGGGCTAAAGGCTAACATGGAAAGAAGGGCTCTGTTTTATTCATTTGTGATTCCCAGAGCTTGGCAGGCTGCCTAGTATATAGTAGACCCCCCAATAGGTGTTTATTAAATTCAAATGAAATATTAAGATGGCTCAACAGTTTGTCAAGTTAAACGTATCAGCAGATTATTAAGGCTTACTTTGTGAGTTGTTTTGAAATGTAGTAATTTGCAAGCATAATTGTATTGCATATGTGGTAATTCACAAAGCTAAGTCCAACACTCCCCAGTTCATCTTAAAGTTATATATTCAAGCAACTCTCTTGATCCTGTAGCAAAAACTATCCACTATATCCCATTTCTTCCTAACATATGTGCACGTCCAGGATAGTCTTTCAAAACTGGAATTACCCAGGTCACACCAGGGTATATAATCACCTTGAAATTATCCATCGTTTTCGTGTATTTCTTCCTCCCCATACTATTGACTTCAGTTGTATGAATTGCAAAGACTGTATCTCCCTCTGACGTTTTTTCTTACGGAAGATGGGTGGGGTTTTTTCCCCCAATTGCTTGTCTGATGCTAAAAATTCCTATCAATCATTCAGAAACTAATCTAATTCATTTTGAGATTAATATTGTGGACTCCATTTACACAGCCCAAACCCAAAAGGCTTCACTTGCTGCATGAAACAGCACCACCTACTGGCCCAATTTCCACATTACACCCTCATATTCTCAGCCCTGAAATCCATTTTAAAAAGCTGAAGTTTCTCCCTTTGGGAAACTTTGACAAGTAACCGATTAGAAAGACTTCAAACAATAAATGTCTTACTCTAGCCTATTTTCATGGAAACTACTTTCTGCTCACAATATTTTTTCAAAAAAGGAAAATATCTAATCTCTAACTTTTTCTTGGACCATAAAACTGTACAAGACAGAAAAATCTACCAATATTAGACTTTTCTTGAAATACTTTTCAAGTCTTTCACCAATATCAGATGGATTCAAACCAAGCATTTCATGTCTTTGTGTTAAACGTATTCAGCGGTACTATTCCACGTGTAGTAATTTATTTCTTACAAAACACCAAAACTAGCTCTAATAATAATCATATAGCTGTTTTTTTCACTGTGAATGTTTGTTTACTTCTGATCAGAACATTCATTCAACAAATATTTACTAACCAAGTAGGCTTGGGGATACCGGAGTGAACAACACGGATCTCGTCCCTGCCCACTAAAGATTACAGCCTAGGAGAAAGAGTAGATGATCCATGTAATGCCCTAAGTTTTATAATGGAGGAGATTGTTGTGAGACCACAAAACAAAGGCACCTAACATAATCAAGGGGGATTCAAGGACAGCCTTACAGCAAATACTGTTGGTATCCCATCTATATCCTCTCAACCCACACTGAAAGTTATTTGTAGCTTTAATAGATAGTTCCAGTCACACTGATGGTTTTCTATATCAGGTGCCTGCATCTCCACAAAACGGTGGAGATGCTAAAAGTGCCAGGGAATTAACACCCCTAAAGCAACCCTCAACCAGTCAGGGATGGGGGTTGGTGGATAAATACCCCAGTTCATTGCCCCTCAATAGATAATTTCGAAGTATATTTCACTCAGGCTCTTAAGAGGTCCCCATTGGAATATATGTAATTATTATGTTGATAACACTGTTGGGATTTCAATAGGCTCAATAAATAAATCCATCTTTCCCACCTGTTATGAGAAAATTAAGAAATAAGACCAAAGAATAAGACTAGATATCACATTGTTAATGTTGGAGGATGTGGCTTATATCTTTAGGCAAGTGGATTCCATTATACTCAATCTAAGAATTAAACTACAGTAGGACCCTCACCACTATCTCCACTGTTTCGTTTTCTTCAGTTTCAGTTGCCCAGGGTCAAGGTCAGTCTGAAAATATTAAATGGAAAATTCCAGAAGTAAGTAAATGTTAAGTTCTAAATTGCAGACCATTCTGAAAAGTGTGCTGAAATCTCACACAATCTTGGTCCATCACACCTGACACATGAATCATCCCTTTATCCAGTGTATCCATGCTGTATACTCTCTCGTTAGTCACTTAGTAGCCATCTCCATTATCAGATCAGTTATGATAAACAGAGAGACCACATTCACATAAATTTCATTACAGTATATTGTTTTGATTGTTCTATTTTATTACTGAGTATTAATCTCTTACTGTGTTTAATTTATAAATTAAACTTTATTATAGGTACATATGTATGTACATACCAGGTATGACAGTTAAGTTTACAGACTTGCTGCAACGATGTTGCTAACCTTTTTTCACATCAGAAAGACTATTCATTATGAATTTGTACCAACTGGACAACCAGTTAACCAAGTTAACTATTTAGAAGTGCTGAAAAGGTTCTCTGTGAAAAAGTTAGAAGACCTGAACAACCAACAATTCATGGCTCTTGCATCACGACAATGCACCAGCTTACATGGCATTGTCTGTGAAGGAGTTTTTAGCCAATAAACAAAGAACTATATTGGAACACCCTCCCTACTCATCTGATCTGGTCCCCAATGACTTCTTTCTTTACCTGAAGATAAAGGAAATATTGAAAGGAAGACGTTTTGATGACATTCAGGATATCAAGGATAATACGATGACAGTTTTTTAAATTATTATTATTATTATTTACAGATGTACAAAATAATGCAATAGTTACACTTTTTACCCCTTACAAAGTGACTCCCCCCTCTCCCCTCCACTGCTCCCCCACCCCAATATCATACATATTTATTACAATTCCATTGACTCCATCCCCACACTATACTCCACACCCCATGACTATGTATGTGTTAAATTATAGTCCACATCTAATATTAATCAGCAGCAGCTTCAGATGTACAGTGCAGTGGTCAGGCCCCTACACCATCCATGAAGTGGTCTCTCTAACAAGACATGAGTCCATCTGGTCCCCTAAAAAATATTTACAACATTATTGATTATATTCCCTAAACTGCCTCTTCTTCTATCCCTGCGGTAATATTGTAGCTACCAGTTTATGTTGCCTCGTCCCTTCCCCTTCTCCCTCATGCCCACCCCCGTCCCATCCAGCCCTCATCAGTTTTTCCTTGGCCATTCCAGAAAAAGAGTTCCAAAATTGCTCTGAAGGGTGGACTAGGTACTGATGACAGTGCACAGCTTCCCAAGGGGAGTACTTTGAAGGTGAATGTAGTGATATTCAGCAATAAGGTATGTAGCACTTTTTCTAGGATGAGTTAGTGAACTTCATTGTCAGACCTCATATGTATGTATGTATGTATAGGAAAAAAACATGTATATAGTTTGGTACTGAGGTCTTGTAACATATTCTCCATGAAGAAAGGGGGACTGCTGTACTTATCTTCTGAGTCACAAGTACCACTGGATTGGGAAAAGCCTCTGAGAGACAAGGCCTGCCCCTGGTATATTTATGGCAAGGAGAAGCAGAGTAGAATGCAAGCTTCCTGCAGACAGCCTCATTCTCAAGAAAAAAGGGAGAGGCTGAGCCATATAGTCAGTGATTAGCTTTGTGCATTACCACATATGAACTACAACTACGCTTGCAAAAAACAACTCACAAAGTAACTCCCCTGAGATAGATAGATAGATAGATAGGGGAATCACTGAACTAGCAAGATATATATATATATATATATCTTGCTAGTTCAGTGATTCCCCCACAACACTACTCAATATAATAAATAAAAACAAAATATTTTCACTTCCACACTCTCAGTACCCTTTCCAAGTGATATTGGTCCCCAATTAAGACCACAGTGATAAATTATATGAACAGACAATGATCATTAAATCAATGGTCTCTAAGACATTAATAAATAGATTTTAGCCATTTGGTGTGTCTGCCTATCAAAGGCACTTAAGAAAAGCTTTGCTTTTTTCTGATTTTTCTTTTAACATTTTTGTACCCTTACTACCATTACTACCTTACTACCATGCTAATACCATTACATATTTATTTAACCCTCACAATAATCTTATGAGATGAGTACTGGTATTATCCCCACTACTCAGATCAGGAAACTGAGGCTTAGATTAGAAAACTTGCTGAAGGTCACACAACTAATAAGAGTAGAGCCAGGATTCAAACCCTGGTCATTCTTATGCCAAAACCCATGTTCTTAAGCCTATCCTTCCTCTGTAATCATTAAGCTAAATGTATGCCTTAAAATAAGTCATTCATGGAAAAGAACAAGAACCATATGATTTCATTCATATTTGGGATGTAAAACAGAAAGCAACAAATGAATAAACAAAACCAACAAAAATACTCATAGACACAGACAATAGAATGGTGGTTATCAGAGGGGAAGGGGGGCAGGGGAGGTTGAAGGGAGTAAAGGGAATCAAATACAGAGGGTGCAAAAAAAAAGTCTACATTTTAAGAAAGAAAAAAACTGTATTAAAATTATAATACTCAGTATTTCCTGAAAACAAAAGATGAATACAAGTCACGTTTGACTAATGCAATTACAAGAGGTGCTCAAAGTGGTTGCCAGCGGCGTCCAGACACTTCTGATTATGGCGAACTACTGCTTAAGCAACATTGACCAAAGTGTCCACTTGTATCACTGTGCATGCCATTTCAATTTCTTCCCAAAGTACCGGATTTCTACGGTACACGACATCCTTTAAGGTCCCCTATAAATAGAAGTCAAGGTGTGTTAAGTTGAAGGTTGTATTGCGTACTCACATCTCCATTGTCATTGTACTTCTACAATGTTCTCAAATTTCAAATACCACTTTAAAATGGTCTTGGGCTCCTCGAATGACAACCATGCTTCTACCATTTCCTTTGACTTTACTGCCTATCACATGGTAATCGTAGCATTCATTTGATTAACACCGTCTTTTGAGCAAACATCATACTACACATTGCTACCATAATTCAATTCAACTTTGAAAAGAAACACATAGATAACATCGCTTAAAATGTGTATACATTTTTTTGGCACCCCCGGTAAATGGTTAAGGGAGACTTGACATTGGGTGGTGAACACATAGTGCAAATATACAGATGATGTATTATAGAATTATTCACTTGAAACTTACATAATCTTATTAACCAATGTCACCACAACAAATTTAACAAAATTTAAAAAAGAGAGAAAAAAAATAAGTCATTCAATTTGTTTTAAATTAGAAATGCCAATAGGACAATGAGCTCTGCGACCAATTCATGAATAACATGATTCTGCTTCTATCTTTGTAAAGAAAACATTGCCAAGTATCTTCCAATCTGAAATTAATCACAGTAACATCTCTAACTCCTTGAGGTTCTATTTATCCCTATTCTCTATATCAATGAGCTTCTCTTGTTTCAGCAGTTTCAATTATCCATAAACACCACCTATGAAATATATACAATTCTCAGAAATGCTACACATAGAGCATACACACTATTCATACTGCAATTACAGCCCCTTAGTACTTAGTATTATAATTATTTTTCATGTCTTTACGTTCAGAGAAGTCAGTGACATTTTAGCACCTAAAATAATACTTCAAATTGTGCTTATCTGAATAAATGAATGAATGTCTCTGAAGTGTTCGACTTACTAAAATAGATTCTCACAGGATTTTTCTGTTTTGGAAATTTTCAAAGGTATGTGAAGTGAACCCAAAATAGATCAACTCAAGTGAACTGACTATGTGGTCAAGCTTTCTTTTCGTTTTTTTTTTCTTTGTCTTTCCTTTGTTGTTTTTTTTTTTTTTTTTTTGAGGGCAGTGTCACTGCCCTTCGTACGTGGGACCCAAACCGGGGCCGTCGGCTTCCTAAGCCAGCGCTTAACCACAGCGCCACTCAGCCGGCCCTCAAGCTTTCTTTTCTTAATGGAAATAGATTGTTGGACCAAGAGTAGCCACTATATTTGGACCTACAAGGAATGCACATTATCCAGAAATCCTAAGCTTGATGTTTAATTCATCAACTCAATGTATCTTTGAGTTGTCTCCTCTTAAGCAGGGGTTGAGTCTGGGTTGTTGCATTATACTCAGGAAACAAAGTATTTTGACACTTTCAGAATTGCATACATGGGGAAAGGGTATGGATGTGTGCTGCTGCCCCAGTAGCAGAATATAGTGGGTTGTGGTTGCTCTCCTAATTCACTCATTTGCGCAGCAAGCATTCCCACATATCCTGTCACTAAGGTAACATATTCATGTTACTAAGGTCCCTTCTGCTCTGTCTCCCCAACCACAGGGGATGACCACCAGACTCAAGCTAGCTATTCATGGTGCCTCATTACCCTATCACATGATTTGTGCTAAGCTTGGCATGTCACCCACATCAGGCCAGCCCTTCCTTGAGATCCCTCTGTTTATACCTGAATCATAATGCAAAAAAGATTTGAAATCTTTTGGCAACAACTTCTGGCAACAACCTTCCTTGAATCAAAAGGGAACAAAACCAAACAGAAATAAGAAAGGGAGTGAGCAGGTCTTGGTGACCCTGGACTCTGCATCCAGCCTCCAAGGCCTTGACTCTTAGAGCAACTCCTGCATTTCTGTGAGATAACCCCTTTTCTTGCCTAAGCTAGTTAGAAATGGATTTCTGTCACCTGAAGCTGAAAGAGGTGTGATGAACATACCAAGCCTTTGCCATAGCCGAATAATATAACCTCCCTGTATGACATGTTCTATGGGGAAACATTTTCAAGTCCAAACAGCCCAAAAGCCCTCACAAAGTTTTTAAAAACCATCTGGCAAGTTTGCGGATAAGTTGAATTGAATACGTTCATAATGCTGACCACAAGATGGCACTGAAAGCATTCTTTCAAAGACTGCAACCAGACTCTCCTGTGGTTGCCAAATTCTAAAGTCCTATTTATGCCCCACATAGATCCTATTAGGTTACAAAATCATTCCATTCTAGATGATTCCATATTCATTCTGGAAGTTATAGTATTCCTCACAGAGCATCTTACACTTAATGGTTTTCAGCAGATAATCAAATCACCAAAATGTCGGACAAATGTAAAAAGGTGAGGTTTGGTCATTTCTTTTGGGATAACAGATCTACCTGCAAAGTTTTCAGAAAATTGAGTCATATCAGCACGCTGTACGACAGCTGAGATAACCAAACCCACATGATGCACCCACGAAATTAGCCTGATCATTTAGTCTTTCATCATGGCCAAACACAACTTTATGTTATGTTTAAATTGTTTTCCAACTTAGAGTCACAAGTTTATGTCCCTGTCTTTAAACCAGATTTAGTGTCTATTGACTGGTCCAACAAGTCTTACAGCTTGCCTTCAGTTTTCATTTACAACCTACTACACATAAAGTCAACACAAAAATATACCGTTCTTACAGATTCTATCTTTGAATTATGTCTTAATGAGGGTTTGTGAAAATAGGACAAAGACTCTTGGATAAAACACAAAGATTCTACCACCAGAATGAAAGTTTGCAAACCCCCTTTAAGTCCTTCTCTTTTGCCCCATCTTTAATAGTAAAACACCATCATCATGTGTTAGATCTTGATCCCAGCTTGTAATTTTCCTTTTTAGCACTTGGCACAATTTGTAATTATACATTTCTATTTAACTCTTTGCTTAATATTTTCCTCCCTCTATCTACAGTTACAATCTCTGAGGGACTAACCATGTCAGTTTGGTACCACTATGCACTTAGCAACTCGTAAGAATGACTAACACTCAATAAATATTTTTTGAATGAATAAATAAATAAGAGTGTCATAATCCTAAGCCAATTTCCTGAACTCAGAGAGTTCCTATAAAACAGGTGCAATTGTTTATCAAGATGAAATCTATGTCCTGATAAACAATGGCAGGTACACAGAATAGTTCCAGAGTCCAATTCAATCAAGGTTGGGAGAAAGGCCTTACTCAGAGGACCAAGGATCTGTACCAGTCACTGCCATTCCACTGCTTTCCAGTACACACTTTCCTCTGTCTAAGGAAGAGGATGGCTAAGAAGCTCTGAATCTGTTCTGCTTCTGGCGAAGAGGGACCTAAACGCTCTTGGACATGAGTGGATCACACTTTTAACCTGGTCCCCAGCCCTACACAGAGCTCTTGGCCAATGAACACCTTTCTAATCAACCTCTCTTCCTGCCTTCTCTCTCCTTGTACTCACCATCTGACTGAGGTGATCTCAGTCAGATTTCCCTCACTTGTATTAACTGTTGAACTTGGCTCCAGCTTGGCTCCTGGGTAAAAAGGGCTTTATCCTCACAAATTATCATATGTATAAAAGTATTTACACAGAATACAGAGACTGCCCACAACAAAGGTAATACTGAGCAGCCCCGTGCTGCTACTGTACCTTATTAGAGGTATTCAGTTTTAAGCAACAAAAATTGACTCTGGCTGACTTAAAGGATATGTGATCGATTACTCATAGAATAAAAAGAAAAAGTGTAGAATCAGACCAGAGCAGCTTTGAGATCCTGGGTAGCAGGAAATAATAGATTTTCTTCAAGATGCCTCAGTCATGATGTTGTATAATATGAATGTTAACTGTGATTGAATATATATATATAGTCACGGGATGAGGAGTACAGTTTGGGAGTGGGGTCAGGGGAGTTGTAATAGATATGTATGATATGGGGGGAGTGGGGTGGTAGATTAGGGGAGGGGGTTGTCACTTTGAGGGGTAATAAGTATAACGGTTGCACTGTTGTAAAAAAAATTTAAAAATAAAATAAAATTTAAAAAGATGCCTCAGTTAAAGCAAACCTGTTCAGTCCATGTTTAGTCCTTGTGGACACTTCACTCCAGATTCCAATTTCAGAAAGAGCATCTGACTGACCTAGAGGTAACCATGTGACCAACATTGGACCAGAGATGGGGCACCTTGGTTGACAGGTCCACCAAAAACCCTTTTGTGGGGGATGCTTCAGTTACTCGAAGAAAATAGATGATGTCCAGATGTCCATTAGGGCCTCTAACCCTAGTATTGATCCTGTTGGGTCCTTAAGTGTGCCATGTACCCTTGAAAAAGGACCAGCATAATAGAATATTTTTCCAAAAGAGTCTCCTCAGTGCCCTGGAAGTTTTGCTCCCAGGATATTTTGACCAATAATAAATAACTAATGGCATCAGAAGGAGGTCAGAAGGAAAATACAGGAAAATGGGAATTAAAATGGCCATTATCCAAATATGCAAAGCCAGTTCCAGGCAAACTCTGAAGTAAGTCACTCTTCCTTCATTCATCATGTCTTTATTAAGGGGTTATACTCTCCTTTTTTCTCTGTGTTTTTAATTGCTATTTCTCTCTAAAAAGGTCTCCCTTTCTCCCCCAATTCCAGTACACACACACACACACACACACACACACACACACACACCTCTCTAGTCACTGTCTTGTCCTGCTTAAACTAGTAAAAAGAGCTTCAGTCTAGCAATCTGAATCTCTTCTTTTTCACCTATAACAGCCCAGCTCACATGGATCAATACAGATATATATGTAAAGATGCTTAGTAAGTTGCTATGTGCATAGAAAAATAAGATAGTATGTTTATTGCTAATAAAATATTATCTGTGAAACATTTCCCTCCTTTGAGGGCTCTTCTCCCCTCTCCACTACCCATTCTACCCCCCTGAAATCCAGCAGCCTAATGGGTTTAGGGGGGAGGACTTTGACGATGGAACAAAGAACTTGATAACCCAAATCCCAAAAGGAAGTTACAGACTGAAATAGCTTAATATGTTCAACTTTTCTCAGGTGCTGGAGACTAGCATCTCAACAATCTCCTTGCCATTATTGAATCTTTAAGGGGGTGCAAAAATAGTACCCCTCCTTCTCTTCCTGACTCCTGAACAGAGCCAGAAGTAAGATAAATGAGTCAGCAGATGGAGAACCAAAATACCAATTTTATTCATCAAGTCTAGGTGGAGAACAAGGTCTATTGGAAGAATTAAACAAGCTTCGTAAGGCCAGTCTTGAGCTTAGAATCTCATCTGAGAGAAGGTTGAGTCACACAATGGGCCAACCCTTGCACTGAGGTCACTGCCTACTCAGGGAAGGGCAAGGTGACCGATCCCCATTTTCAGGACTTTTAGTGTGTTAGTTCCACCAATCCAGAAGCATATCTCTCATACACTTGGCATCTTTATTTTCACTAACCACTAACTGAATTTAGTATTGCCTTCAATTAAGAATATAGGCAACAAACCACATGTATGAGTAGCACCCGTGGCTTAGTCAACCAATCAGTATCACAAGTATTTTCACAACACATTATAGTTGCCGCAAATATCATGAAGCATTATCTAAACTCATCACTGCTTTCAAATTACACTAGTTATTAGACCTACCTGCAGACCTACTAAAGATGTACATATATTATAAATATTTAAACTACTTTAATAACTGTATTTTAATACAACTGGTTTTCTTTGTGATACTACTTATTTTACTTATGCATTAAAAAATATTTTTCTGAGCTTTACCAGACTACCATATGATTATATGGCACAATACAAGTTAAGAGTCCCTGTTCTAAGGGGAGTCTAGATAAGATTTTAAGCCAAATACATGATCAGATTCTTCTTTCACAAAAAAAAAAAAAAATTGGGGAAGTCTTTATACAATGATATAGGGTTAGGGAAAATTAATGTGTCTGCAAAATCCTTTACAATCTGGCATTCACGCTTTGCCCTGCCTCTTGTCTGGTCTTTCTCCCACCTCTATCTTACCTCCTAGACACCTGGTCTTCTCACTATATCTCATACATTTCATGCTCTTTCCCTCAATAAGACTCTAAACATGTTGTCCCCACTACTCTGAATGCCTGCCATGAGTACCTACATCTTCTTCACAACCCAGTTCACGGCACCCTCTCTTTGAAGCTATCTTCCCAAAGCCTTGGTTGGACATAATCTAGCCCAATACGCACAGCACGTGGCATTCCTAGTAATCATGTCTCTCTGTCTCCCAGACTAAGATATAACATCCATTGTCCTAGGATCCACAGGAATGTACTCTGCCAACTCTTCTTTTTTTTTTTTAAGTTTGTAGCAGAGGATAGTTTGTTTTATTAGAGCAGAAAGTTACAGCTCTCAAAATGAGAGGGGTCCTCACTGGGATGCCCCTCTGCCAGCTCTTCTTAATCTGTCTCCTCTCATGCTAGTTGTGTTGTTTTCACAATTAACCCTGTCTTTCTCTACTTCAAAGGCCTCTGTCTCCACTGCATGCAAAAGGGTCTTGCGCCTCCCCTCTTCCCTTTGGCCACCATGCCCATGCAAGTCCTCCTGTCTTCCTCATCCTCACTCCAAAGCCTCCCCAAGTTCCTACTTGTGTCCCAGTCAATTCTCACCCATTGGTGACTGTTCTGTGCAACTTCATGCCTGCATGGGGGTGAGCTCAGGGAGATTCTGTCTATGCATGCCACACCACCATATCTGCCCTTCTTCAGCTGTGCCATGTTATCATGGGGGTTGGGACAGAGGACTTCTTTTTATGCTTATTGCCTTCGGCTTTACCTGTGAAGTGAGGGGGCAGGTGCTCTCTACATTGACATCCTCCCAAACTCACCAAAAATGTCTCCTTTCTTGTCCTCTACCTTTAACACATGGCTTAGTGCAGGAGTCCCCTCCCAGGCACTCGTCAGCATCAAAGCCTCAGTCACAGTCTCTCTGAAGCTTGGCTTCCCCCAGTCACTTAGACTTTAATGCCAGTCAGATGGGGAACTGCTGCCACACCATTGAGCACCCTTCTCCTGACTATAGTTAGAAAAGAAACGTAATGCTTAAGGACTCCCCTACTCTCTCAAAAGTCTGGCTCTTCCAATAGGAATCCTGATTTTCAGTATAATAATGAATATTGCAATGTGTTGTCCTTAATCAGTTCAGAAACTCAACTTTCACATTTTTCAGGGCCAAAGCAATGAATACTGTCATAAGCAGAAGCCAAGGGGCAACAAGAAAATTTCAGGGAAGAAAAGCATTTGCAATTCTTTCCTGTCACACTTGTCTGTGTGTTACGTGAAGACTTTGAAATGGACCATAAAGACATTTGTACCTTGTTTTCTAAAGTGAAATTATGAGTGAAACTAAGCCAGCAGAAGTCTTGGAAACTAAATCTAGCTAGATCACTGAAGATCAGAGTTGGAAAGACCTGGAGCTCTTTGTCTAATCCCTTCCCTAGAAAGATGAGGTACTGAAGCTTTGGGTAGGGGGAAACAGGTGAATTAAATGATTCGCCCAAGAACACAGAAACCTACAATCTCTTTTTACTTTTAGCTCCCATCTATTCAGTGCCTGCTCTGTGCCATGGTCACTTCATAGTTATTGTCTCATTTACTCCTCCAGCACCCCTGAGAATACATCTGATTAGGTTCATTTTGCAAAGGAGTGCCTGGGGATTACAGAGGTGAATTTACCTGCCTAATGTCATAAAACTACTAAGTGGGGGAGTCAGTTTTCAATTCCATGAAATTTGATGCCAGAGCCCAGGCTCCTAACTTAGACCTACTGTGTATCACACACTATGCTGAGGGTTAAGAGCACAAGGAAAATAAGATACAATGCTGAGTTTCTGGACCTGCTAACAATATACGCTAGTGTTGGTCTGTTGCCGTAGCCTGCAGTGACATTCCTGTTAGGGTAGGAATAAGGATTTCTCCTTTGAAATCTACTCAACAGGAGTAACTCACTCATATGCAATGTCGCATTGTACAAAAATCACCAGAGTTAGGGTCTAAAGACTCTGGTTCTAATCTCAGCTCTGCTACCTACATTGGCCTCCATTCCCTATCTGAAAACGTATTAAATGCTCATCCTGGTTAACTCACAGAAGTACTGTGAATTTCAAAGATCATAGACTTGAAAGCCCTCAGCAAAAGGTCAGAAATTATTGTAATATCCATCTGAGTTATACTGCATATTTTCCTACAATGGTTTTCAAACCTTTTTACAAATAATTATGATCAGTTTGTGAAAATTTTAGAAAGTAATGCTTGGGGATGGCCGAGTGGCTCAGTTGGTTAAGAGTTGTCTTAGAGGGCAAGCTCTGAGCAACAGGGCCACTGGTTCGATTCCCACATGGACCCGTGGTGCTGCACCTGAGCTGAGCTGTCACCGAGCTGCCAACAGGTGGCAGGATGGCCCAGCTGGTATAACAACAAGATCGCCTGTTCAATGGTGGGCTATCGCAGCACCTTGAGCTTAGAGGCCACGAGCTGCCGAAGGGAAGCCAGATGGCAACAGGCGCCCTCCACAACAAAGATTGACGAACAACAGTTGGCTGGTCCCCTCCCCCAATTCCCCAACACTGTTCCCCTCCCCAATTCCCCAATAAAATCTTTGGGAAAAAAATAATAAACTAAGGCCAATAGCAGTTCATAGTGGGAGGGGAAGGATGGGAAAAGCAAAGAACCACAGATGAATTTAATAGCAGTGGTCATGCTCTGGCTCTTAAGTTGATGAGTGGTTCCATGCATTCCAATGTATTAGTATGCTGCTTAACTTATATATGTGGTACAGACATTCATTTTTATATATTAAATAGTGAATAATAAATGTTTTAAATTTTTTAATAAAGAAAGTAAGACATTACTGGAAAAGCTGTAAAGCAAGAGGTTAGACATATGTCAACTGTTCAAGGGAACTTTTGTGTTTGGGGTTCTTTTATGGAGGGAACTTAAGGCGACACAGATTTTATGGGTGGGGAGGGGGAGAATAAAAGCAACGTATCTAACCTAACTATTTCTTTAAACTCAAATCCCAATCCCACCAAGTTTCAACCTTAGAACAGTTTTGTACCCACTTTTCCCCTTCAAATAATAGGAGACCATTTCCTCTTCCAAGAAAGAACTCCAATTTATTCTAGAGAGATATCACATTTGTCATAACTATAAATTTATTTGGAAGAACAACTGGGGTTTACACAGGCCATCTGGAGAAGACAAATGTTTCATGTAAGCATGTGGGAAATTTCACTGACAACATATGTAGCTAAATGAACTGTCTTCAGCATTGCCAAGAGGAGAAAATTCCATTACACACAAGGAAGGTATTTCAACAATCACCTCAAAATAAATACACGTTGATCTCTTAATTTAACTAAAACATATGTAAGGTGTAGCTGGTTATTTTTTTCAATGTAATGACAACCAAATACAGCCTCTGCAGAGAAACACATTGGATTCAACTCCGCCAGGAAAGCCTTGAAATCACATTCATCTGATCATGTTTAAAGAAATACGACTGCCTGCAACCTCTCCTACTTGGCACACACCTTCCATTCCTCTGAATGCTTAATGGGATATCATGGAAAAGTATCTGACAGAAAATCAAAAATTCTAGTCCTACCCCCGTCATTAATTCACAGAGTGACCTCAAACAAGTCCTGACACCACTCTGTTTTAGTTTTATTCCATCTAAAATGAAGAAATAATTCTTTCCCTATTTACATCTGAGGGTTTTTATGAAGATGCTATTACACCTCATGTTAGCATAATGTTTTACAATTCAACATGTGTTTCAAATAGTTTGTTTCATTCAGTCACAACTTATCAGCTCTAGCTGATAAGCTAGACCCACAAAATCACTGGGACCCAGACCCCTTCCAGATCTCTGGTCTGCCCTGCCTAAAATGTGGTCCTTGTCCTCGAAGTCCAAGATAGTTACTGGAGCTCCAGCCATCACATCCCCAAACCAAGCAGCTAGAAAGAAAAAATACTTTCATAGGTAGTTCCCAGAAGTCTCATACAACGCTTGGATTCATGTCCTTTTGGCAAGAACCTAACCCTATAGCTATACCTGTTTGCAGCAGAGCCTGGGGGATACACTTTTCAGCTTGGTACACTGATATCTTGAACAAAAGTGAGGTTCTGTTACTAAGAAGGAGGAAGAGAATGAATTTGGGGACAATAAATAGTCTCTGCCAGGGAATATTTTGGAAACACACCTGCCTAGAAGAAAGGGGATAAATAGGAATTTCAGTATTTTGGAGCCAGATTGTGGAAAGCCTAGAATGCCAGGCTAAGGAGTTGAATTTCATTTGGTATCTAATAAGAAACTACAACATGACGAAAGGGGCATTTTAGGAAGCTCAACCTAATGGTGGCTTCAGAGTTAGAGAATTTTGGTTCTAAGACCGTCGTAATCTAGCAAGAGATTAAAAAGATCTAGATGCTAGTTGAATGGTAATGACAGAAAAGAAAATAAGAGATATTTTAAACAAAGAATCCAATTCTGTTCAATACTGGGGGATAAACAGAGAACCACAGTCTCTCTCACTTCTATTTGAAATCAGGGTTCTTGAAATGCCAAACACCATTACTGGCCAGTTACAAATCTGCAAAAATAGCAGAGACCACATGTAGCCCCTACATGCGGAGCACCAGCAGCCAGCCTCAGAGCCAGGGCTCAAAAGCCTGACTCACCAATCATGGTCTCTCCACACCAGGAGACTGGGAATATCTAACCCAAGATGAGAGAAAAATGTGTAGGAGACCTGCCCCGAGGCCACACCAACAGACAACCTGAGGTTGCCCAAGACAGGCAACCAGATGGGAGAGACACTCAACAAGGAAAAATAACATTTGTTCCTACCCATCAGAAGGTTGTCTGGAAAGGTTCTACTTCAGAAACCACTAAATGAATTAATGAATCAATGTTCCTAAAGTTTTTATTCAGAAAGTTGAGCTAGAGAACAGGTGGTTAATCTGCAAGCTATTTTGAACTATTGCCCAAAGATCCACTTTCTTAATTTCATTCACAAATATGACATGGCAATAGCGGAACAAAATCTCCTGAATTAGTATTAACAAGAGTAGAGAGAGGGGAGAAATTTAAACCCTGCAGCCATGTAGCAATTTCCCATTATATACATATTTTTAAATCTGCTAATATGACATTATTTACTTTCTCAGCAGAAGATGAGGTTGAACTTTTAGCCTCAGACTTTGGCTTATGTCTATGGATTTTCTTCTAATATTGTAAGCAATTATTTGATGGGACCACTTTACAAGGAAATAAGATCAGTACTAGGAAATAAATGTTTCTTGCTGCAAAGCAAATCTTATAAGAATTCACATGTACACTTTGAATTTTTTTTTTAAAGTAAAGAAACTGAACACACACACAAAAATTCTGATTTGGTTATCACTTTGGTGATTACTATGCCTTTGTTAGCTGAATGACTTGTGCTGCCAAGACACATGATTCTGATCCAAAGCTACCTCAACAATGTGTTAAAAATAGCAAACCAAAAATGAATTGCGCACAGGCACCCAAAGAGAGACCAGTGCTGAAGGAGTCAGACTATAAATAGAAGAAAGGAGAAGATCCAGAGAAACAAGGTCAAAGAAACAACCAAAATGCTTTTCTTTAATACAGACTAAGATTCTCAGGGCACAGTGAGAAAATGGGTTAATTCTCATATTGTTTTATTGAAGGCTGCTGTGGTTTACCCATCCTGAAGTTCTGAAAGTTTTTTTTTTTCTGTAAAGAGCATTCTCTCTTAACAATAACAATGTGTTTGCAGAAGAAATGCAATGCTACCTGCCTTCTCCTGCTCCCCTCAAAAGTGGGACTGCAACATTGTGGAACCTCTAATTCCCAGTATTCATAAGCCCTTTTGCAAATCTGTTAAATTATCCCTTTTATGTGTAGCTGACAGAGTGGTGTGTTGTATGCCAAAATTTACCACTCTGCAGCTTTAGACAAATTTGTGTATTTAGTGTTGAATATGGGGATTCCCTCACACTACAGTGGGTAGAACCAAGTATAGATTAACAGTGAGAGATATTCAGGGCCTCAAATGCTTTTTTTTCTCCAACTCACTCCAAAATAGGGGATGGAGACTTCTAGTTCCTGTGAGTTTGCAGTGACTCTGCCCTGCCTCAGGCTGCCTGGCTGTCTGCCCTGGCACTGGCCAGAGATTTTTGTGCTCCACAGCTGCCGAAAGAAACCATGCTCACAGCAACACCCCACGTTGGCTTCTCTGCCTCAGACAGGAGTTCTGCAGTAAGCAGGAAGCTTCCGGGAGCTCCTAGACACAATTACCTGTCTCGACAGGACTCAGGTATAATTACATTAATATGCAATTTACTTTAATAGTTGAAGCTGTCCAAAAACCTGCTTTGTAGGAGACATTTAGATTCTATAAATATTCAACAAGGTCCGTTCTAGATATTTTGTATTTAAATCATTAAAATTAGGTCTTACAATTAAGGGGGCAGGGAAAGAAATCCCTTAAAATTGCACATTCATTGCTCTAAGGCTGTGCCTTAAATTTGTCTTGCAAAGTCCAAGGTTTTCATAGGGAGCCCTAGAGAATATCAATGGAGGCAAAGGAAGACCAAGTGAATGGGGCTCTGACCTTCAGAACCCCATCCTTGATTCAATATTACGTTGTATTTATTATGTTTTAGAGCTAAGAAAAATTTCATTTGAAGAAAAAAAGAATTCCTTAGTTAAAAAAAGAAGAAGTGTGTGTGTGTGTGTGTACACATACTATATATATATGTATATATATATATATATATATATATACATATATATATATATACTATACATACATATTTATAAAACCATTTGTTTTAGGGCAGTTTCATTTGCAGCACACTATAGCTGCAAATTTAATTCACTCTAAATGCAAACCAACTCTAGCTTCAGTAGGGGGAAAGATTTTATTGACTATTGTATCTGGAAAGGCAAAGGATTTTCTGACTTCAGACACTGGTAAATGAAAGCTATCAAACTATATCATGAGATGGGTCTCTTTTTCTCTCTGCTTTCCTCTGTGCTGGCTTAATTCTCGGAAGGTACTTTTCCATATGGCAGCAAAATGATACCCAGGATCTCTAGATCTGCACAGTTCTTTCCATACACAATCTCAGAAGAAATAAGAACCTATCTCTTTCTGTCCCTGTTGCTCTTTCAAAAAGACTCTATTTGAGAGATCCAAGATGGCGGAGTAGATAAACACTGTGCCTGCGTCCTTCTTTGAACACATTAAAATTGCAACTAAATTATAGAACGATCAACCTGGAGAATCATCTGAAGTCTAGCTGAACAGAAGTCTTATAAATAAAAATATGAAGAAGCCATGTCAAGACTGGTAGGAGGAGCCGAGAGGCTGAATGGGCCTAAACATCCCTGTGGCAGTTGAGAGCCAGGAGGGCTATCTCAGCCACAGAGGTTCCCCCTGGAGGAGCAAGGGACCCCAGCCCAGAGTACTGGTGCCAGAAAGAGGCACCCCCCACAGCATCTGTTTGTGAAAAACAGTGGGTATTTCAACTGTTTGGGTGGATGGAAGGCTGCGGGAAACCCAGATGTCCGCTTAAACAGCTCGTGCACAGACTCACTCACTCGCAGGCACTCACCTTGGGCTCCAGCAGAGGGATGATGACTCAGGGGCCTTCGAGACTTATGGGGGGCAGGCTGAGGAGTGTGGCTTCAGGGGAGGACTGGAGGACAATCACCATTTTCCCAGCAAGGGGTACTCTTCTTATGCAGCCCTCAGGCAGATGCCATCTTTCCTATGTTGAGCCCACCCCCACAAACCAAATTGGAATCTGATTGGCCTACTGAACTCTGCTGCTCCACCCTGCTGACTCAGCTGGGACCCTATCCCACCCAACTGGACCACCACCAGAGGCGCTTTCTCTGCGAGCACCAAATCCCTCTCAAATTGCACTTTTTCTTGGAAAACTAGTGGAGTCAATGGGCCCCAGGTGGGCAATGACTGGCCTGGGTGTGCTCTGAGGCTTTTGCTGAGTCGCTCCGGGCTCAGAACTGGCACCAAACCAGAGTCTACATAAACCTGCTGACCACAACTCTTCCCACTATAGTGACTCCCTGAGACCCTGCCTCACCCAACTTGCATAGTGCACTAGGCTTTATCAGTGGCTGAACCTTAAGGGAGCCCACAGGTGGCACCGGTCCACTGGGTGTTCTGATTTTTTGCTGAGTCACCTTAGGCCTAGTACTGGTGACAGCCATCTCATGGTCTCTCCCATGCACCTCCAAGTTTAGCAGAGGCAGTGAACAACTGCAGATTACTTTGTAGCTTCTAGCAGGTAGCTCCCAGCCAGTCACAGGCCTAAGCCTTCACCAGTGCCCATCCCAAGAGGCCCCAGAACCAACATACTTGAAGGTTGGCTTTAGACCACAGCAGAGCACTGCCCATATAGCCCCACGAGTGGCACACACAAAGGGTGATCTCAAGAGGCACCAGAGCCCACTGGGCCAAATCCTGCTCCATAGGATAAGACTCCCACACAGCAGCCTATAAGCTATAAATATGGTCAAACCCCACAGCCAGTCAGCCTGAGTGTCAATCCCACCCACTGACATGCCAATAGCAAATAAGCTCAACTATAACAGGGGAACACACACAACCCATACAAGGAACACTCTTGGGAGCATCCAGCTCAGGCAACTAGAGAGACTGTGCCACTGGGCCCCATAGGACCCCTACTACAGAAGGTCACCCAGCCAATACTGGGAGACATAGCATATCTACCTAATATATAGAAACAAACACAGAGAGGCAGCCGAAATGAGGAAACAAAGCAGTATAATATGTCCCAAATTAAAGAATAAGAGAAAACTCAAGAAAAACAATTCAACAAAATGGGGGCAAGTAAATTACCAGCGATAGAGTTTCAAAACAATTGTTATAAGAAGGCTGAAGGAGGGCCGGCCAAGTGGCTCAGTTGGTTAAGAGTTGGCTTAAGAGTGTGCGTCTGAGCAACAGGGCCACCGGTTTGATTCCCACATGGACCAGTGACACTGCGCCAGAGCTGAGCTGCCAACAGGTGGCAGGATGGCTCAGCTGGTATAACAAAAAGATTGCCTGTTTGATGGTGGGCTATGCCCAAATGCAACTAAGACTGAACTCAGCACCTTGAGCTGAGCTGCCACCCAGATGGCTCAGTGGATAGAGCATGCGCTCTTAACAACAAGGCTGATGGTTTCACTCCCACATGGGATGGCGACTACACCTACCTGCAACTAAAATTGAACACAGCACCTTGAGCTTAGAGGCCACGAGATGCCAACAGGCAGCCAGATGGCAACTAGCGCCCTCCACAACTAAGATTGAAGAATGACAACTTGGCTGGTCACCTTCCCCAGTTCCCAACACTGTTCCCCTCCCCCAATTCCCAATTCCCCAATAAAATCTTTAAAAGAAGAAGACTCAAGAAACTTAGTGAGAACTTCAACAAAGAGATTGCAAGCATTAAAAGGGATATAGAAAACTTAAAAAAGAACCAGTCAGAAATAAAGAATACCATAACTGAAATGAAAAATGCACTAAAAGGAATCACCAGCAGATTAGATGATGCAGAGGATCACATCCGTGTTTTGGAAGCCAAGGTAGTAGAAAACAAATCAGAACAGCAAAAAGAGAAAGTAATAAAAAATAAAAAAAAGAAAGAAAATGAGGATAGTTTAAGAGACCTCTGAGACAACACCAAGCATAATAACATTGGCATCATAGTGGTAACAGAAGAAGAACGAAAGCAAGGGATTGAGAACCTATTTGAAGAAATAATGACTGAAAACTTTCCTAAACTGGCAAAGGAAATAGACATAAAAGTCCAGGAAGTGCAGATAGTCCCAAACAGGCCCACACCCAGACACATTATAACTTAAATGGCAAAGATTAAACACAAAGAGAGAATCCTAAAAGCAGCAAGAGAAAGGCAGCTAGTAGCTTATAAGGGAACTCCCATAAAATAGTCAGCTGACTTCTCAACAGAAACTTTGCAGGCCAAAAGGGATTGGCAGGAAATATTCAAAGTGATGAAAAACAAGGATCTACAACCAAGACTACTCTACCGAGCAAGGCTATCATTTAAAATCAAAGGACAGATAAAGAGCTTCTCAGACAAGAAAGCTCAAGAAGTTCATCAGCACCAAACCAGTATTACAAGGAATGTTACAGGGACTTCTTCAAGATGAACAAAATAATCAAAATTATGAATAATAAAATGGCGATAGATACATGTCTATCAACAATTACTTTCAATGTGTTAAATGGATTAAATGCTTCAATCAAAAGACATAGGAGGGCTGAATGGATAAGAAAACAAGACCTTACAAAAGACTCATTTCAGATTGCTGCCTACAAGAGACTCTCTTCAGATTGAAAGACACACAGAGAATGAAAGTAAAGGGATGGTAAAAAGATATTTCATGAAAATGGAAATTAAAAAAATAGAAAAAGCTGGAGTAGCGATACTTATATGAGACAAAATGGACTTTAAAACAAAGGCTATAAGAAGAAGCAATGAAGGACTCAATAATCCCATTTCAGGGTATTTATCCAAAGAAACCCAAAACGTTACTTTAAGGAGTTGTGTGCATCCATATGTTCATTACAGCATTGTTTACAATGACCAAGATATGAAGGCAGCTGCCTGGGTATCTGTCAATGGAACAGCAAAAAAAGAAGAGGTGGTTCATATATACAATGGGATATTGCTTGGCCATGGAAGGGAATGAGTTCTTGCCATCTGCAGTGGTATAAATGGACATGGAGGATGTTTGTGCTGAGTGGAGGATATCTGAAAGAGAAAGACACATACGATGTGATTTTGCTTATATGTGGAATCAAAGAACAAAATTAACAAACAAAGCAGAAACAAACTCATACATACAGAAAACATTCTGATGGTTGTCAGATGGGAATGGGGTTGGGGTGTGGGTGAAAGAAGGGGAAAAGATTAAGAAGTATAAATTGGTTGTTACAAAGTAGTTATGGAGATGTAGGGTATAGCATAAGGGATATAGTCAATAATATCGTAATAACTATGTATGGTGTCAGATGGGTACTAGACTTGTTGGGGTGATACATGAGAGAGGGTTGGGGGACAGGGTGAAAAAGGTGAAGGAATTTCAAAATACAAATTGGTAGTTCAAAATAGTCATGGGGATATAAAGTAAAGCACAGGGAATATAGTCAATAATATGATAATAACTATGTATAGTTCCAGGAGGGTACTAGACTACTAAAGGGGATCACTTCTTAAATTATATAAATGTCTCACCACTATGCTGTACACCTGAAATGAATATAAAATAATATTGAATATCAACTGCAACTGATAAATTTAAAAAGAGGGGAAAAGGTGCAGGGAAATAAGAGGTCCAAATTTTCAGGTATAAATCAAATAAGTCATGGGGATGTAATGTACAGCATGGAAAATATAGTCAATAATATTGTGATAGCATAGTATGGTGTCATATGGTTGCTGGATTTATCATGGTGATCACTTCTTTAGGCATATTCTAGTAAATGTTGAAGAACTATGGTATACTCCTGAAACTAATATAATATTGTACATTAGCTATATTTTTAATAAAAATCCTTTGTTAAAAAAGACTATTTGACACTCTTAGGTCATGGACCAGAAGAAGCTTTCTAACTGGCCAGCGTTGTGGGTAGCAAAAGTCACTACTATATACTATCACTACTGCAACACTATAACATGGCAATAAAAGTAAAGAATATGGGAAAGAGAAAAGAGAACGTTTACTCACTGCCTCATAGTAATATCAGACCTCAATTTGTTTCACAGTAATATTAGACCTGAATTTCCAAAATGCAACTTGAAAGCATAGGCCTAAAACATTTTAATATTCTTTGTTTATTAAAGCCAAATTAGAATTCATCTAGAAAAGTGACCTGGTTATTTAAAGGGACTATGTCTTAAATATGTATACTTATGTATCTGTAATTTAAAGAAACAAGTAAGATTAAAAGTAAAGATTTTTAAAAAGATGCACTCTGCAACCACTAATCAAAAAAAAATAAATAAATAAAAACAGGCATAGCTCTTCCACTTCTTTCTTGTCTCCTTCCCCTTTCCTGAACAATTCAGTCCTAAAGGCACAGTAAGGTACGCTTCCACACTTGGTAATGAGAAGGCCGTGTTGGACCAGAGCAAATGTCAGAGTCTGTGCAGGGTGATGAGAACACCCATGGTGGAAGGATGCCCAGCACAGATGTTGCTGCCCAAGCAGGGTGAGGTGACAGAGCCTGAAGGGGTTGATGAGGACCTCCAGGTTGGGAAGAGAGAGTCTGGATGGGGAGTCAAGCCTGGGGAGGGAGGGGCATCCACATGAAGAGTGGCCCCACCCGAGCAGGGTATGAAAAGCATTCATGAAATGGGATGGTCCAGCATGAGCTAACTCAGACTGAGTGGGAAAAGAAAGCATCCATGTGAGGGAAAGATGACAAAGGCAATGGGAGATGGGTTACAAATAAGTAAATATATCAAAGATAGGGAGCCAGATCCCTCACTGTCTGAGAAGGAACTTACAAATACAGAAAGAGAGAAAACCAAAAGGAACCCTGTGGCACTGGGTTGGCAATGGAGGTGGTGAAGATAACTCATGATTTTTAAGGTAGATAAACAGATATATATGATGATGATAGATGATAAATTCATAGATGGATAGATATGATAGATGTATAGATAGATGGATAATAGATAAATAGATAGTTGTGTGTGTGTGTGTGTTGGTGTGTGTATATATATATATTCCCTAGCTGTGTCCACTGGGAAGGTCTGGAAGCAGCAACACCCCAGGACTAATACACACACCCAACACCTAGATGTTGGCTTCAAAATATCATTCTCCACTTAAACCGGGGCCCCCTGGAGAAATGATGAATTTTAAGGGTGAGGCAGGAAAAGTAAAAGATGAATCTAGAACATCTGGTGCCTGTAAGCAAGGACCTAAAATGGGGATATGACAAAAGGATATAGATGCCAGCCAGAAGAGGTTCCCACAGACCATATCTGGGACAAATTCATCATCAAAATAAATAATAATAATGGTAGTGGATTTTAATACATTAAATGAAACATGAAACCACATGTCCATACTATCATAAATAAATGAATTGAAAGTTTGATGAGCAATGAAATACTTACATAGTCTCTAAGTATCTCTCTCAAAATGACTCATTAACCAACAAAGGAGAAATGAGTAAGCTTACAGTAGAAAAGCCTGGCAGACACCATCTATTATGGGACTGAACTGTGTTCTTTCAAAATTCTTATGTTGAAATCTTAATTCCCCAGTACCTCAGAATGTGACTATAATTGAAGATACGGCTTTTAAAGAGGTGATTAAGGTAAAATGAAGTCCTATGGGTGGGCTCTAATCTAATATGACTGGTGTCCTTATAAGAGGAGATTAGAACACAGGAAACAGGGTGATAACAATGTGGGGACACAGAGAAGACAGCTATCTGTAAGCCAAGGAAAGAGGCTTCAGAAGAAACCAACCCTGTCAATGCCTTCATCTTGGACTTCTAGCCTCCAGTGCTATGACAGAGTAAATTTCTGTGGTTTAAGTGACCCAATCTGTGGTATTTTGTTATCACAGCCGTAACATAGCAACTAATACACCACCTAAGTACTCCAAGTGAAGATCCTTGGTAATGGGACAAATCAAAAGAATGTGCCCCCTGAGGGGATGCAATGAAAAGAGCACAGCATGTCACCTCTTATTCCTGCCAAAAATGCCTAACCTGGATCTAATTGTGAAAAAATATCACACCCAATCCAAATGAAAAGGAATGCTAAAAAATAACCGGCCTGTAATTTTCAAAATTGTTAAGGTCATAAAAATCAAGGAAGGTTTGAGGAATGATAAAAAATGTACCCATTCATTTGGCAAATATTAATCAAGCTTACAGTGTGGTAGGGGAATGCATGAAACAAACAAATATATAATGTTTGGAAATAAGTGCTAATGGGAAAAAAAAAAAAAGAAGGATATGGGCATAGGAAGTGACAGGGGCAGCTATAGATGGGGTAGAACCAGGGAAAACTTCAAGGGAAGGGATACCTGAGCAGACAAATGAAACAGGAAGAGAGCTTCACAAATACCTATGTAGATGATGATTCTAAGCTTAAGTAACAAGTGTCAAGGCCCTGAGGCAGGAATATTCTTGTTGGTTTCAAAAAAGAACAAAAAGGCCAGATTGTTAGGGGTGGTGGAGTGAGGGAAGGGACGATGGAAATCAGGCAGAAGGGGTGACCAGTGGGCAGATCAGAGCAAGGCCTTGGAAGTGGGGTAAGGATTTTGGATTTGACTCTTAGTGTGGTG
Source organism: Aselliscus stoliczkanus (assembly GCA_033961575.1). Lineage (NCBI taxonomy): Eukaryota > Metazoa > Chordata > Mammalia > Chiroptera > Hipposideridae > Aselliscus > Aselliscus stoliczkanus. The sequence continues at coordinate 93,514,097 of CM066734.1, read as the reverse complement.
GGAAACCACTGGATAGGTATTATTATTATTATTATTATTATTATTATTATTATTATTATATTAAATTTATTGGGTTGACATTGGTTAATAAAATTATATGGGTTTCAAGTATACAATTCTATAATACATCATCTGTATATTGCATTGTGTGTTTACCACCCAAATTCAAATCTTCTGTCACCATATATTTGACCTTCTTTACTCTTGTCTACCTTCACTCCACCCCCTTTGACCTCTGGTAACCACAATATTGTTGTCTGTGTCTATAAGATTTTATTTGTCTGGCTTGTTTTTTTCATTTACTTTCAATTTTATATCGCACATATGAGTGAAATCATATGGTTCTTAATTTTTTCTGCCTGATTTTTTTTTTTTTTGCTTAGCATATTCTCAAGATTCATCCATGTTGTCTCAAATGGCAGTATTTCGTCTTTTCTTATGGCTGAGTAGTAGTATTCCATTGTGTATATGTACCACATCTTCTTTATCCAATCCTCTATCAATGGATACTTCAGTTGTTTCTATGTGGTGCCCACTGTTAATAATGCTGCAATGAACATAAGGGGTCTTCATGGATAAATGTTTTCACAGTTTGGGGGCAGATACCCAGAAGAGGGATTGCTGGGTCAGATGGTAATTCTATTCTTAATTTTTTGAGGAACCTCCATACTGTTTTCCATAGTGGCTGCACCAATTTACATTCCCACCAGCTGTGTATGAGGGTTTCTTTTCCTCAACCTTTACTACACTCGTTATTACTTGTCCTGTTGATAATCGCCATTTTGAACAAGTGTGAGGTAATATCTCATTGTGGTTTTGATTTGCATTTTCCTAATGAAGCTAATGAAGATATTTGAGCATCTTTTCAAATATCTGTTGCCCATTTGTATGTCTTCTTAGGAAAGGTGTTTGTTCAGGGGTTTTTTTTGTGTTTTTTTTTTTTGAGGGCAATGTCACTGGCCCTCATATATGGGACCCAAACCAGGGCTGCTGGCTTCCCAAGCCAGCGCTTAACCACCGCACCACTTGGCCGGCCCCTATGCCTATTTCTTAATTGGATTGTTTGTTTTTGTTGAGTTATATAAGTTCTTTACATATTTTGCGTATTAACTCCTTATTTGAGTTACGTTGCTTGCAAATATCTTCTCCCATTCAGTCAGTTGGCTTTTTGTTTTGTTATTTATTGGTTTCTCCTGCTGTGCATAAGCTTTTTAGTTTGATATAGTCCTATTCATTTATTTTTGCTTTTTCCCTAGCCTTTGAGGTCAAATTCATAAAACTCTCTCTAAGACCAGGTCCATAAGTTTAGTACCTACGTTTTCTTCATGTAGTTTATTGTTTCAGGTCTTATATTTAGGTCTTTGGTCTATTTTGAGTTAATTTTGGTGTATGGTGACAAATAGCAATCTAGTTTCATTCTTTTGCATGTGGCTTTCCAATTTTCCCAGCACCATTTATTCAAGAGGCTTTTTTTTCTCCATTGTATGTTTTTGGCTCCTTTGTCAAAAATTACTTGCCCATATACCTGTGGGTTTATTTCTGGGCTCTCAAATCTGTTCCATTGGTCTCTGCATGTTTTTCTGCCAAAATCATGCTGTTTTGATTATTGTTGCTTTGTAGTATAAAGTCAGGAAGTGTGATCCCTCTGGAGTTGTTCTTTTTTCTCAGGGTTACTTTGGCTATTTGGGGTCTTTTGTGCTTCCACACAAATCCAATGATTCTTTTATTCTATTCCTTTAAAAAATGCCATTGGTATTTTGATGGGGGATTGCAGTAAATCTGTATATTTCTTTGGGTAATATGGCCATTTTAACTCTTGATTCTTCCAGTCCGTGAACACAAAATATCTTTCCACTTCTTTTTCTTTTTAAATTTCTTTTAATAATGTCTTATAGTTTTCAGTATATAAGTCCTTCATATCCTTTGTTAAGTATGCTCCTAGGTATTTTGTTCTTTCTGTTGCAATTGCAAAAAGTTTTTCTTTTTCTGAAATTTAATTGTTAGTATATAGGAACTCAATGGATTTTTGTACATTGATTTTGTATTCTGCAACTTTACTGTATTTGTTTATTGTTTCTAATAGTTTTTTTGGCGGAGTCTTTAGGGCTTTCTATATAAAGAATCACATCACCTGCAAAAAGTGACAATTTGACTTCATTCCTAACTTGGATGCCTTTAATTTCTTTCTCTTGCCTGATTTTTCTGGCTAAGACTTCAAGTATTATGCTGAATAAGAGTGGCAAGAGTGGGCATCCTTGTTTTGATCCTGATCTTAAAGTTTTTAGTTTTTCACCATTGAGTATGATATTAGCTGAGGGTTTGTCATATATGGCCTTTATTATGTTGAGAAACTTTCCTTCTGTACCCATTTATTGAGTGTTTTAATCATAAATGAATGTTGTATATTGTCAAGTGTTTTTTCTGCATCTATTGATATGATCATATGATTTTTATTAATGTATTGTGTTAATGTGGTGTATCACATTAATCAACTTGCATATGTTGAACCATCCTTGCACCACTGGAATGAACCCCACTTGATTGTGATGTATTATCTTTTTAATGTATTGTTGTATTAGATTTGCTGTTATTTTGTTTAGGATTTTTGCTTCTGTATTCATCAGAATATTGGCCTGTAATTTTGTGTATGTGTTGTCCTTACCAGGTTTTGGTGTCACAGTAAAATTGGCCTCATAAAATGAGTTAGGAAGTAGTGACTTTTCTTCAATTTTTTAAAAAGAGTTTGAGAAGGATAGGTATTAAATCTTCTTTGAATGTTTGGTAGAACTCATCACTGAAGACATCTGGTCCTGGGCTTTTACTTTGGGGAGGGTTTTGGATGATTGTTTCAATTTCCTTACTGTTGATTGGTCTATTTAGATTTTCCAGTTCTTTGTGATTCAGTCTAGGAAGGTTATATATATAGCTAAGAACTTGTCCATTTCTTCTAGGTTATTGAATTTGGTAGCATATCGTTTTTTATACTACTCTTGCAAGATCTTTTGTATTTCTGTGGTGCCCTTCATAACCTCTTCTTTCATTTCTGATTTTGTTTGAGTCTTTTCTCTCTTTCCTTAGTATGTCTTACCAGAAGTTTTTCAATTTTATTAATTTTCTTGAAGAGCCACGTTTTCTTTGCAGTTAATTTTTTCTATTGTATTTTTATTCTCTGCTTCATTTAATTATGTTGTAAATTTTCTTTTCTTTTGTATTGTCATTCTCATTTGTCTCTATGTATCTTTTGATTTCTCTTTTATTTCTCCTTTGACCCAGTCATTCTTTAGTAGCATGTTGTTTAATCTTCACATTTGTGGTTTTTCTTTTTTTGTTTTTCTTTTCTTTTTGCAGTTGATTTCCAATTTCAAAGCATTGTGTTCAGAGTTCAATCTTCTTAAATTTGTTGAGGCTAGTTTTATGTCCTAACATACAGTCTATCCTTGAGAATGTTCCATGTGCACTAGAGAAGAATGTGTAATCTGGTGTTCTGGGTTGAAAGGTTTTGTAAATGTTGATTATGTCGTTTTGGTCTAATGTGTCATTGAAGGTGATATTATATTTCCTTATTGATTTTGTTTGGATGATCTATCTATCAATAGCTGACAACGGGGCATTTAGGTGCCCTACTGTAATTGTGCTTTTGTCAGTTTCTCCCTTTAGTTCTATTACTAGTTGCTTTATATACTTTGGTATATACTTCTATTACTAGTTGTTTTATATACTTTGGCTCTCTGACTGGGTACATATATATTAATAAGTGTTATGTCCTCTTGTATTGCCACTGGAGAGTTTTGAAGGTGGAAGTGACATGATTTAATTATGATTTAAAATAATCACATGAGCTGCTGTTTACCAAATAGATTATTTTAGAGATAAGAACAGAGACAAGGAGATCAGTTGGAACATTCTAACTGTAATCAAAGTGAAAGCTGATGATGACTAGACTCAGGTAGCAATGGTGGAAGAAGAGTAAATGGCTCCAAAAATAAAAATGGGGAACATTTCAGAGGCAAACAGTTGTCTGATAATACCCCTCTCCTTTTCAGGTTTTTGTTTTGTTTTCTTTGGGTAGGGGAAGGGAAGATCTGGTACAGGCACAAGAAATCCATTCACCAGCATTTTCCCTAATTTTACCAGAGAGCATTTATTGATTCCCCACAGCTCACTCAAATGTCCTCTCTCCCACACACCCTTATATCCCCAGCATTAATCACTTCTCAAGACTCCCACATCACTTTGCTCTTGGGCATTCAAAAAACAAACAAACAAAAGGCTTGCTACTTCCTTTTGTGGTTAGTGGTGTTTGTCTCCATTTCTGGATTCTAAGCTCCTGCAATGCAGATTCCTGTCTTGGGCAGCAGAGAGCCTCAGAACTAACAGAGCCTGATTCATCATGTGCATTTCATAAAGTATGTGTTAAATGGATAAAAAAAAAAAAAAATCACTGTTTAAGGGGGCCAGCCGAGTGGTGCGGTGGTCAAGCACTGGCTTGGGAAGCCAGCGGCCCCGGTTCGGGTCCCACATATGAGGGCCAGTGACACTGCCCTAAAAAAAAAAAAAAAAATCACTGTTTAAAAGAAGCATTTTCCAAAGAGATATTAAACCAGAGAGTTATTGGGTGAAGCTATGGTATCTTATCATCACTCCATTGGTTAATCAAAGGATTAAGACGTATATATTGGTTGTTATAAAGTAGCTATGGGGATGTAGGATATAGCATAAGGGATATATAGTCAATAATGTTGTAATGACTATGCATTGTATCAGATGGGTACTAGATTTGTTGGGGTGATAAATGAGAAAAGGTTGGAGGACAGGGTGAAAAAGGTGAAGGAATTAAAAAGTACAAATTGGTAGTTCAAAATAGTCATGGAGATGTCAAAATAGTAGCTCAAAATCCTGAACAAAATTCTGGCTCTACAGGAACAATTTCATAACCTGCCTTACAAACAACCACACTGAAAATTCCTTCTAGCTAGGAAATCTGGAACTCTTTCACTTGTGCCAGATTTAGCAACAACCAGACGTCAAGGCTGTCTGTATCAAAAGGTGGTTACTATGATAAACAAGCCTAACCAAGGTCAAACCCTCAGTTGACTCAGCAATAAGCATTGTCAGGTGTGCATTCCACAGAGATTAGGTCCCCTCTCTTCTTTCTTCAAGTCACAAAGTTCGATTCCATTGACACTATGCTCTAGCTGTAGAAGGAGTATACTTTTCTGTAAACTCTTCCTAAAGAATGCTTAGGTATTTACTACCCCAGGCTTTATGAAAAAAATAAAGGCCACTCTGAATCCCTTGTGATGGTTCTGTTCAAACATGTTTCTTGATTTTTTTTTTCTACCTGCTTCAGAAGTATTTCCATAAGCCCAACTACTTTGTCTCTCATTGTCATTGCTGTCCCACATTCAGTACAGTAATAGGAACATAGCAGGCACCAAATATATGTGTTTTGCTTTAAAAAGCTAGAGAAACAGTAATTTGAAAACTTTTCCAACTTTAACCTATGATTCCTAATTGATTTTTATAATTGGCAAGGAAGTGTCTAAATTATGTCAAGAGAAACAATTTTCAAAGCATCTCAAAAAATTAAATTCACCTATTTTTAAAAGAAATATGTATATTTCTCCTTGAGAGGAGACTGACTCTTTGGTCCTGCTCTTCCAGGCATCTCACTCCCTAATTATAGCTTAGGGCTCAAAGGGATCTGAAATATTTTAGTTAATCCAGATAGAGCATACATATTCTATTTTCAAAACTATCTTGGGTATTTTTTCCAGACATAGAACCAAGAAGCCAGCAAGTAGCCAGAATTGCTATGTGCTTCCCACAACAGTTGAGGGTACCCATCACAGAGATTTTTGACCCCATGAAGCACCATTAAAGGCCTCAATGGGTCTTCAGCCCAGGTTGTAACATGACAGTCAGAGGACTTGCCACTCACCCACAATAAGAATACCACTGAACTTGCAGCTGTTTACAACCTCCCTCATGCTATTAAGTTATTGTATTTTCCACAGATATTAAGAATTTCATAGCTTTCCCAGTGGCAGTCCATATCTTCCTGAATATCACTTCTCTTATAAAAATGCTTCAGCAAAATATTTAATTAGCAAATTGACAGTTATGATTCTAAAAGAGAATTTTTGCTCTTTACATTAAAATTATGGCTCAGAGAAACTTTTTTCTAAATTTAGAGTTGTTGCTTTCTAGAAGTTGTATTTCCACAAACCTGTATCTGCCCACTTTCTATAAAATAAAATAACTTGGAATGCTTTCATAAACTAGAAAGAAGGTTTAGACTATTCAGGCCAAAGACTGAGGGAGGCTTATCTTAGAGAGATGAGCAGAGCAGAGAGGCCAGCCAGGGGCTTTCACCTTGAGAACACTGGCTGAACCAAACTTGAGCAGCAGTTTCCAAGATCTCAAGGACCTAAGAAAAGTAGACAAAGTTAAAGGCTGGACCAAGGTGGGAAGTCTAACTACAGACCCTTCTCTTGAAGATGGGATCTCAAAAGCCCATATCCTTAAAGAAGAAAGTAGAAATCATCTATCCCCCACTCCTAGATGCCAGCCAGGTAAATTGTCTGTGTTAAACCTTAGTGCTACGTGAAAGGGGGAAAATAATTTTTCCCTAATGATTTAAAACCACTTGGAAATTAAAAGGAACAAACTACTTATAAACACACAACAGGGATTAATCTTAAAAACATTATGCAGAGAATTCAAAACCACAAGATGGCCCTCCTTTGGGTTTACATGTGAAATGTTCACTATTTACATGGCTCAATAATCCTCAAGTCAATACACAGATGGCTTTTCACTATAGCTGTTATAAAGGCCCACCACCTTCTCTGGAGTCTGGAGTCCCTGAAGGCTGGGACCCCTTTCTCAGGGTTCACCACTGGGACGGAGCAAATCCAAAAGAACTGGGTGGAGGACCATTGCAGAGTATGAGTCAGGGGCAGCATCTCACCAAGGTAGCAAATTAGTGAAGGACTGGCAACCCTTCAACAGCTGAGTTTGGGAGTGTGGAGCATTGGTCGGCCATGAGGCTTTGAGTGATGAAGAAGGAAGATCAGTAGTGCAATTTTAAAGCTGGTGGTAGTGGGCAGTGACAGCAGCACCTCGCCCTGAGAGGCTAATTTCCCAGAGGATGGTCAGCCATGCTGCCGCCGGAGCAGAATTTGAAGTCCCAAGGACCAGTAGCCACCATCATTTGGACTCTGAAAACCTAGGCTTCAACTTTTGGCATAGAAACATGCTTACCTTGTGCTGAGTATCAAGAGGCCATTCTTACCAATATAGAGCCAAGAAAGGGATTTGGCAATCTTCTTTTAGGACAGGCACTTTTGGTGTCCTTAAATTCATGAGTTTTCTCGTATTGTCCCTTGCTCAAAAGGTGCTCCTGATGTACATTTTATTTTTTTTAATTTTTTTTATTTTTTTTGAGGGCAGTGTCACTGGCCCTCATATGTGGGACCTGAACTGGGGCCGCTGGCATCCCAAGCCAGCGCTTAACCCTGATGTACATTTTAATATTGTATAAATTTGTTATATTGGGCAAGGGTCTGAACTCATTAAGCTAGAAACATATTTCCTCCTGAAATTAATATCTCTATGCAATTACCATAAATCAACATTGTAATAAAAATGAATACATAAAATGGTCCCAGATTGTTAGTGCCCTAGAGCAGAAGTAGGCAAACTATTTTGGGTGAAAACCCAGTGTAAATACTTTAGACTTTGTGGGCTATCCAGTCACTGTTATAATTAATTACTCAGCTCTGTTGTTGTACTGCAAAAGTAAACACAGAACATGTATAAACAAATGCATGTGGGCTCTCTTCCCACACAACTTTATTTACAAAAACAGGCAGAAGGCAGGTTTTAGCCTGTGGGCTATAATTTGTAAATTCCTGCTCTAAAAGCCTGAATGAAGATAAAATTCTTTGGATGACAGATCATCATGAAAATTCTCATGAAGAAATAAGACTCCATCAATGAGAAGCCACAAGGGGGAAAAAAATGACTCAGACCCTTTCAAAAGATGTATTATTTTGGAGTTGTTGCAAAAAATACAAAACCAATAAGCATAAGATACTTCAAAACTTATTTAAGAGTAAGCACATTTTTAAATGAATCAAATACAACTCATATAAATGAGAAATATATAATTGAAATCTAAAACTCAATGAAGGGACAAAACAGCACATTAGATAGAACTAAAGAGAGCATTAGTAAAATGGTAAAACTGAAGATTGTGTAGAAAGAAGTCTAGAGAAGCAAAGAAATGGAAAAGATAAAAATAAAAGAGATTAAGAAACATGTAGGATATATGGGAAGGTCTAATATTTATTTAACCAGACTTCTAAAAAGACAGGAAAGAGGAAATGGGACAAAGATATTATCTAAAGAAATATCTGAAAACTTTCAAGAATTGATAAAAACAATGCCAATACACAGATGAGAAGCAAAAAAGTCACAAGTAAGATAAACAACAAGAAATCAACACCTAAATACATCAGAGTAAAATGGTAAAATAACAAAAACAATGATATTAAATACACTGGAAGAAATAATACCTTCAAAGAAGTAATAATTAGGCTGGTAGCTGACTTCTCAATACCATATGTGGAATAATCCTTAATGTGCTTAGAGAAAAATAACTATAGACCAGAACATAAACTTCTATATCCAGTAGAAACTTTCAAAAATCAGTACAAAATAAATATACTTTCAGAGAAATAAAAATGGAATTTGCCACCAGCAGACTTTCAATAAGGAAAAGTGATCCCAGTTGGAAGGATTGAGAAAAAAGTGTTGAGGAATAACAAAGGAAGTGGTAAAAGTGTGGGTAAATATTGACTGTATAAATAAGGATGATAATGATGAAGACAATAATGACTATGAAAATTTGTTGGATTATGTAAGTAATTAAAATGCATAATATCATATAAACTGGCAGGGGGAATGAATGACTAGGATTCAAGTTCTAGGGTCCTTGCATTATTCAGAAGAGTAAGGATATTGATCAATTTTAGATTTTGATAAGTATGCAAGTTGTAATTTATAAGGTAACCACAGAAAAAATAAAAAAAGACCATTAATCTCCAATTTAAGCAGAGAAAATGGATAAAGAGTAATAAATCCAAAAGAGGGCAAGAAGAGAGAAGTTTAAAAAATGGAAGAAAGAGAGCCGGCCGAGTGGCTCAGTTGGTTAAGAGATCATTCAAGAGTGCGAGCTGAGCTCTGAGCAACAGCAGTTCAATGCCCAGCCCAAGATGAGCTGCCACTGAGTGAGCGCCAACAGGTGGCAGGATGGCTCAGCTAAAAAAAAAAAAAAAAAAAAAAAGGAAGACAGAAAAAGCGTAAAATAAGCTAAAAATTAATCCGAATATGTTAATACACTAAATAAAAAATGTTCTCATACACTGCTTATGGGTTGTGTAAAACTGGTACAACCTTTTTAGGAATAGTTTGGCTCTTTCTGCACTAAAGCTGAAAATGCTCACATCCTACCCTGGAGCAATCCTTATTCCTCCTAAACATACCAACTAGAGAAAATCTTGACCCTACATACCCAAAGACTTATACAACCATGTTTACAATAAAGCTAAAAGAAAAAAAAAAAGAAAGCAACTCAGATTGAACACGGCACCTTGAACTGAGGGGCCACGAGCTGCCGATCGGTGGCCGGATGGCGACTGGACTTGGAGCTGAGCTGGCTGTGCTCTCCACTAAGATTGAAGGACAATAACTTAGCTGTTCCCCTTCCCCAATTCCCCAACACTGTTCCCCTTCACCAATTCCCAAAAAAGAACCTTTAAAAAAAATAAAATAAGGGCCGGCCGAGTGGCGCAGTGGTTAAGCGCTGGCCTGGGAAGCCAGCGGCCCCAGTTCGGTCCCACATATGAGGGCCAGTTACACTGCCCTTAAAAAATAAAATAATAAAAAAAAAAAAAACAAGAGCAAGCAGAATTTTTGTCAAGGTCTTTACTACAGCCTCTAGTTTTTAGTAGCAATCCCAGATTCCAGCCTCACATCACAACCTAACCAGTAGCAGGAAGCCCTTTAGGTCAATAATACCACATTTCAGAAAGATGACTGAGAGCTACTCTTGTCAAGAGGCAGTCCTCATGGCCACAACACATTATGTGTAGTCATGAGAAACCAGCAATCAGAAACAAGAGTCTGTTGTTTAAGATATCAATAGAGTGACCAAAGCACAACATAAGCACTGAGGGAATAATGGCAAATCACCAAGGTGAGCATACTTGGGCAATCTGCTTATACAGGAAAGCTTGCCTCAAAAACATTCTTAGCACCAGACTATGATCCAGGACTATTTCTCTATGCTCTGTATGGTTTCATACACGGCTGTTCATCCAATCTCAGGATGTACCAGGATATTTCAGAAATCCTGGGAATCCCAAACCAGATGTCTGTGAACATCACCAGGACAGAGTTGGAATTATAAAAAAAAAAAAAAAAAAAAAAAAGGCAACCTCAAGGCTCAATGAATGAATCTGTGCAAAGGTTAGATGAAAGGTCTTATCTAAGACCTTTCTGCCAAATCCTAACTTTTTTTTTTTTTTGAGGGCAGTGTCACTGGCCCTCACATGTGGGACCGAACTGGGGCCGCTGGCTTCCCAAGCCAGCGCTTAACCACAAATCCTGCCTAACTTTGATATCCCATTACAACTACAGAAGACTCAGGAATGCTAAACTCTGGGCACAATATTTCTAAAGTGAGTATAAAATAATATAATGCAAATGCAAATGCAAAAGAGTTCTGGGAAGCATAAGCAAATCTGAGCAGTATTGACTTTCTAAAAACATATTTTCAGTAATATGGCAACTCTTCAAACAACCTGAAAACTAGTTGGGTAAGTCAAAGACCTACAAAAGTTCTGACTGAGATAGCATGAGATTTCCCAGTGAACACATGATAGCATTGCTACTTTCACAGTGCTCTTGGAAAGATAAGTTGTATTGGTATCCAAACAAAAACAGCTGTTAGTTGTTCTATCAGCTTTTCTAAGAGTGGGCTAATTAATAAAATGGATTTATTAATTCAAGCTATGTTGAATATGAAAATTAAAAAGAAAAAGGAACTCTTCTTTCTGAGAAAAAATAAAATAAAGAGTTACCCCAACATACATATTTGGATTTTCGGATTTTCAGTCAAGATCACCCCCAATAGCTTTTCGGGGTGCAAAACTTAAAGCAAGAAGAAAGGGAAAGGATGGGAGGTGAGAACAGCAGAGTAGCTGACCTGTTTACAAGGTAAACAGGGTAACCTGTTTACAGATTTTCCTTTGGAATCAAATCCATCTAGCTAGATAAGAATCTATACTGGTAGTGCTACACCAGGCCTACTTAGAGTCCATTAAGAGATAGCTGCCCAAGTTCACCTGCAAAAGAACTGAAGTCTGTAACTCTGCTCAAGACAGAGTCCATAGGGTCAGAGTCCAGATAACTAGGCTTAAAAAGAAGAAAACAAACCAAAACCAACAGCTCATATCCTCATTTCCCAGATGTTCTAGTCCAATAAAACCTAACTATGTCATTGAAATGAAAACCAGGCCCAGCCAAGTGGCGAGTGGCGCGATGGTTAAACGCTGGCTTGGGAAGCCAGCAGCCCCGGTTCAGGTCCCACATAGGAGGGCCAGTGACACTGCCCTCAAAAAAAAAAAAAAAAATTAAGACCAAATAATCCTTGTAATAAGGATTTTTTGTAATAAGAAAGAATTTAACCCACTTAAAACCAAAAGAGGGTAGAGGTGAGGGGAAAATAATGAAAAACACATTTAGAAATATAGAATTTATTCATATTCCCATAAAACAGTTTCACATTTTATACATGGTTACCAGAAGAGATATAATATTCTCAGAGTTTAAGATGGTATTATATTGCTATCAAACATTGCTTATGCTATGTGTCGGGAAACACCCATTTTCCCCTTTAAAAAATTTAAGGCTCAGTTTCCAAAAGGTAATTTTTACCACTTATTTTTCTGTTTAAGAAACAGGGAAGGTTCTAAAAGAAACTACAAAGCAGTGGAGGGCGAGGGGCAGCACCATACACTTCACTCATTCATACTCCCGATAAAGATAATCAATGTGATTTTTTTGTTGTTGTAAAAGGCTCTTCCTATTTGAAATGGGTGTGGTTACAGTAGATGGGAGAGGCACTAGGTACAGATCTTTATCACACAAGCAAGGAAAACTAAAAACTGTATCATCAGTTGCTGGCTAAATGTGTTTATTTATTCACAACTTGCCTACATATAAATAAATGCACTTACACAGGAACTTGGACTCACTTCTTCGGTAAAGCTCACCAAATGGTATTTCTCTCCTAACACGCTAGTAAAAAATATTTACACTTCCTTTCAGCTTTCAGATGAGAAGGCCACAAAGTTATCCTTTCTCCTAAATACTGCTTTCAATTTTTCTTTTCAACCTAGCAAAACCATGATGATAACCTAGAATGGAGGTGTAATCCCACTGCTTAAGTGACTGCAGGGAGTGGGAGGAAAGGGCATGAGAAAGGTAATCATGAAAAAAAGTTTGGGGTATTTTTCGAGAATTACCATATCAATGAGTTCCAAACACAAAGAGTTCCAAAATGGTTTAGAAGCACTTCTCCTAAACAAATACTTCATTCAATCAACAATGACATAATCTTTTACAAAAGGCAGAATCTGTTTAAACTGTCAACTACCTTAAAATTCAGGCGGCTAATGCTATAACAACAAAAGGGCATCTATGGGTTCTGCCTCTGGTATCAAGAGGTAGAAACCATCATCCTGTAGAAAAGATTAACAATAAAAAACAAACAAACAATAAAACAAAACAACAGCCCTCCCCCCCAAAAAAAAAACCACACACACACACACACACACACACACACACACACACACACACTCTCCATTTCTAAGGGAAACCAAATTGCATGTCCAGGGTGACAATCAGTCTGATTCTGAGTTGAGAGATCCATTGCCCACGATCATCTTGCTATAGTTCTTCTGCTGCTCTTCCTTAAAAGTGTCCTTTACCTTTGCTCTCTTCAGCCCGCCATCCCTGGGAATAGAAAGGCAAATAAATAAAAGATACTTCCAGCAATGATTTAAAAGGGTTACCTATGAATCCATGCTGCATGGTGCCATGACACTTAAGCAGTTGGTCAGCAATGGGGCAAAGGACACTGGGGTTTGGAAGCAGAATGACCCAGATGCCAGTCTCTGCTCTACCACTTTCCAGAGGTGCATGTTACTTTGAGGAAGGAAACATCGCTTTGAGACTTGGTGAAACTAAAAAATAATATTTCCACTCAGGTTCTTTTTATAACAGAAGTTAGGGCTTCTACCAGGGGTGCCAAAAAAATGTACACAAGTGGATACTTTGGCCCACGTTGCTCAAGCTGTAGCTCACGATAATCAGAAGTGTCTGGACACTGATGGTAACCACTTTGAGCACCTCTTGTAATTGCAGAAATCAAATGTGACATGTGTTCATCTTTTGTTATCGGTATATATTAAGTACTATAATTTTAATAGCTTATTCCTTTCTTAAAATGTGTATACATTTTTTGGCACCCTCTGTATATTCCATATGTAGACTCTATATTAAAACTAGGATTGTTTCCCCTATATTTTTCCCCAAGGAAAACAATGATTGGGGTTTTTTTCCCCCATCTAATTGACCTATGTCTTACTAGAAAACCATACGAACAATTTAAAATATACACACACAAAATGGTGAAGGTACTGTATGTGTGTGGGTAAATTCCTTACAGATAAATGGATTAATCATTATTCAAATCTAACCCTATGTCTAACAAGTTCCATTTTCATCCACAGCACTATATTTCAAGTACTTATAACTTTCCATATTCCAAAATTGACTCAGAATAAAACAAACAACAAAATAATAATAAGTTACATTCAACCAGCAATTAGTGCCTATATAAGCGGCATTCCTTAATTCAGAGCTCGTGAATCTTTGAACTTTCTCTAAGATGGTGAAAACACCTGCCTGAGTTATAAAGACTCTGTGTGTGCCTCTCCTTTGGAGAACTCAAAGAAAGAACAAACTGGAAGGAGACTGGACTATTAGGGGCACCTCTCTCCGCTGATCAAATATTTTCAATTTGAACTCCCAGGAGAGCATGAACTGAGAACTTGCTTACTTTATACTGTGCCTGTTTAATTTTAACCCAGTTGAGCACAAATGTTTACCAAGTACTGTCTGATGATGATGAATAAATCACAGGTTAGCCAGTGAACTCAATGCCATGAAAATAGAACTTGACCTACAAACAGACACCTGTCTGAGCCCACTGCAATGTTCTGGCCTCTAGAATCAAATCTAAGATACAATCCACCAGCAACTCCTCAACTTAAAAACAGACAGCCGACCACAAATTTTCCAGAAGGTCAGTTGTAGAAAATTTCCATGAAACAAGATTATAAAGTGTCATCAGCTACCCAGAAGTGTCCACAAAAGCCCCTTTTATCCAAATAGTTAGCTTCTAACTATTCAGAACATTTAAATGAATTCTGAATAGTAAGAACTAAGGAAGGCAGGGAGAGATTGAAAAAAGGCTATTTTTCCTTTCCTGAAGTCCAGGCCAAAACTGGCAAAAAAATGAAGTTAGCAACATTTGCCTTCAAATATCCTGCTGTGATTTTTATATGCAATTGTCCTTCTCAAGCATCCAGTAAAACTCACACTGCTCTCGGCATCCCAACTGTGACTTGACACCCTGAAAGTCTTGAAAATTGTACCTACTTCCCCTTTGCGATGGCAGATCTTAGTTCTTAAGGCAGGGAGCAGCCATATTTATAAGTCAGTTTAAGATGATACAATTAAATTCTTATTTAATCTAGAAGGAAACTGATCCAGACATATTCATTCAGACCCAGAATGACAAATACATCTGGAAAGGTAATGGGTATATTTTCTTTTTGAAGAGGCAAAGTAATTAAAAGTAACCTTTTATTATAAGAATGCATGTGGCCTGATAAAAACAAATTGAAAAATTCTGAAGATCATTTCTGAAAGATTCCATTTAAGCCAATCTGATTAGGAGTCTATCCTATAACTGACTCCTCTTGGCTGTTTTCATCTGTCAAGGCTTTCTTCCTTTCCTTGGTGTCTGAGACTACTGAGCCAAAGCTCCAAGCTTTTCATAATGGCTTCAGGGCAGGAGCAGGACTGGGTTGTCAGGTAAGAGGAAAGGAATAAGGAATAGAACACAATCAACAAGAAAGAAGAAGCCAGCTATACAAAGACTATGCACCACTAGGGCATTTGTAAACTAAAGCATTGGGAAGCCTGTCATTCACAATGTTATGATGTTTGTAATTTAATTTCACATATTCCAACTTAGATAGTGTAATACAAATGTTAGCCTTAACCTATCTTAACCCTAGTCTTGCCTTAGGGTCAGTCAGTTGCCCTAAATCAAGAACTCATACTCAGGGATGGTCAGCCAGGCAATTAATTAGATAGCCACCATCAGGCTTCAGCTATTTTTATCTCCCATCAACCTCCCAAACTTTGTTAATTAGCATAATGAATTTTAGAAATGAGTTTTCACTGTAGAAACTAGAGGATTATTAAGTATAATGGATGCCAGAAACAAGGTTTCCTGGGTGAAATTATTTGTATTCAAGATATGCAAATGAATAAAATATTTTAGAGACATTCCCCACCCTCGCATAAAGGAGCATAAGAATCCAGGTAGCCCTACTTCCACAGGCTTAACCCCGAAACAGTCTTGGCTTCCTTAGCAGGCTCAGAAATTCTCAGTTGCCTGGCTGACAGTCTGACTCAGCCAAATCCTGCTCTAGAACATTGTTACAATTGCCTCCAATAAACTTCTCATATAAAACACCAAAAAAGATAGTATAGACTTCACTAAAATAAATTTATAGTATTTGAAATATGGACTGTTTTGTACCAGCTTGCTAGTTATAATGTCTGGATATGTAAGAATTTAATGTCCCATTATAAAGTAGATATAACTAACACTCATTGATGCAGACTAAATGTTTGTTACCCCCCAACAAAATTCATGTATTGAAGCCCTAACTCCTAGTATGATTGTATTTGGAGATGAGACGTTTGGCCAATAGTTAGGTTAAGGTAAGATTATGGTGGTGGGGCCATCATGATGGGATTACTGTTCCCATAAGAAGAAACATCAGAGAAGTAGAATGGCATGTCCAGCTTCCAGTCCATGCTCTTGTTTTTGTTTTGTTTTGCTTTTTTAAAGATTTTTTTTTTTAAAATTGGGGCATTGGGGGAGGGGAACCACATTGGGGAATCGGGGAAGGGAAACAGGCAAGTTGCTGTCCTTTTGTTCTTCAGTCTAGTTGTGGAGGACATCGCTTCACTGGCCCATTTTGATATTACCATTGTACTCTTCCTGGGTGAGGCAGTCGCTTGCCGGCCATTGGACGGCCACTCACGGCAGCTCTTGGCAGCTCACACCCGTTGCCGGCCAGCCCCATTGCAGCCTACGCCATTGCTGGTGACTCACAGCAGCCCAGCTCCAGGTGGAGCTGTTGTTCACCATCTTAGCTGTAGAGGGCACAGCGTCACTGGCCCTCATGAGGGATCTAAACCAGGGCCCTAGTGCTCAGAGCTGGTGTCCCAAGCCAACTCCTAACCAACATGCCACTCAGCCAGCTCACATCCTTCTTGTTTTAATTCCTCCCTGCTAGCCATTTGCTGAACATACTGGGCAGAGCAGGAGCAGCCATCTCGGAACATGACATAGAAGCACATTCAGGATGGTAGAACAACACAGAATGAGCTATTATGTCAACCTGGACTGCCTATGTTTAAATGAGAGGGATAAACTTCTATCTTATTTAAGCCATTGTTATGTTGTATAAACCCTATTACTGTCAGCTAACCCTCCAGCAAACTAGCATAATAAATCACATTACTAAAAGTTTTTTTTAATTAAAAAAATTGGTAGTACTTCTGAAAAATTTCTTACCAGGGAAGCTCAGTCAATCCTCCTTGTCTAGCAATAGCAGACTTAACCCTATTAGCAAATTGGACAGCATCTTCTCCTTCCTGGAAAAAAATTACAAGTACATCTTAAAGACAGAGTCTTCAAATAATGCCTTAAAGATGCTCTTACTTTATTTTATTTTATTTTATTTTTTGAGGGCAGTGTCACTGGCCCTCACATGTGGGATCCGAACAGGGGCAGCTGGCCTCCCAAGCCAGCACTTAACCACCGCACCACTCGGCCGGCCCCTCAGATAATGCCTTAAAATGTCTCATTATCATTTAGATCTGTTTTAAAATATAAGATTTACATTTTAACTCAAATAACAGGTGTGATCAAAAACTACAATGAATGTTCAAATTTTAAAAATTTATTACAGTAAAAGACACATTGCCATTAATTCCTCTCAAAATACTCCCCCTCACTGCAAACACACTTATCCATCATTCTTGCCACTTTCTGAAATAGTTATGAAGTTCTGTTTCATGGGTGTCTTTTTTTTTTTTTTTTGAGGGCTGTGTCACTGGCCCTCGTATGTGGGACCGAACTGGGGCCGCTGGCTTCCAAGGCCAGCACTTAACCACCGCGCTACTTGGCCGGCCCTATGAGTGTCTTTATTTGCTCTGTCGTGGCTGCCTCAATGTCCTGAATCAATTCAAAACCTTTACCTTTCATGATCACTTTGACTTTGGGGAAGAGCTAGAAGTTGTATGGTGCCAGGTTCCATGAATAAGGTGGATGAGAACCTGCTGTAATGTTTTTATTTGACAGAAATTGCCATATACCAGAAACAATGTGTGACACAGATCAAAAACTACAGTGAATGCTGTTGCCGAGTGCCATCTAACAGAAAGGCAGGGATCTTCAATACAGGAAGTGGCACATCGAACCTTAGTAACAGTGTGTGACAAGTTTCAACTTGTTTAGTGCAGTCAATAAGGTGTGAGCAACAGTTGAGAGAAGGTGTGTTTTAAAGTGTGCTATAAATCATCCTCCATCATGACAATGTTCTGTGTCACACATGGCTTCTGGTACATGGCAATTTCTGTCAAATAAAATATGTGTGTCCTCAACCACCTTATTTGCCAGATCAGGCACTGTGCGACTTCTAGCTCTTCCCCAAAGTCAAAATGATTCAGGACATCGAGGCAGCTACAAGAGCACAACTAAAGACATTCAAGAAAGAGGACTTCCAAAGCTGCTTCAGAAATTGCAAAAAGGATGGCATAAGTGTGTTTGAAATGAGAGGGAATATTTTGAGGGGGATTAATGGCAATGTGTCATTTACTGTAATAAATTTTTTTATTTAAATATTCACCGTCTCATTTGATCACACCTCGTATGTTCTATTCTCAATCATAGCAAATATTGTTTTATCAAGAAAATGTAGTGCTGTATTAATATTTTTTATATGTATATATTTATTATACTCTTTCTATAGTCTTAGCTAAGATACAACATTCCATAATATCTGTAGGTTCAATAAACCAACAGCAATTAGAAACACTATTATGGAAAAGGGTCTCCAAATATAAATTGGCCTGATTGGAAGAGACATACATTTTTAAAAATTGACTCATTTGCTGAGAAAGCAGAAAGGAAGCCCCACTCTAGCTGATGTGAGGAAGGTAGACACCCAGGTTTTCAGGTAAAGGTTTTCTCACCTTCATCTGATTAGATATAACACCAAAGATAGCTGTGATCTATGGCATACCTCTCTGGTCATGGGAGGCATGTACCACACGTCACAGACGATAGCCCAGCTGGTCATCATTCGAAGCAGGTAGCTCACCATGTTGTATTTACTACTGTTCCAAAATGCATCACCAAACTGAGGGTTATACTTTGGAAGAAGAAAAGAAAGTACGTCCCAGTTACGAACTAAGTGGTGTTTTCTTGACCAAGTCAATGTTTTCAAGGTGGCAGACCAAATATCTCTATCAGACACCCCAAAAAGAGAAGATCTTTGCTTGAATAATCAAAACAGTAAACTGGCCCAGAACCTTTTCTGATGAGAGCTCCAGAGTATTGCAACAAGAGGGTGATTTACGTGACTCTTAAATGTCTATCTCCCCACTTAACAGGAAGGTGAGTGGAAATGAGAACAGTATCTGTTTTGCCAATCACTGTGTCCTCAGTCCTCAGGCATTGACCTGGAACACAGTCCCCTAGTACATATCTATATACATATCAATGGAGAGAGAATAATCAAGCAAATTGCGCAAAGTGTAAACAATTGGGGAATCTGAGTATAAAAAGTATTCGAGTGCTCCTTATTCTTGCAAATTTTTAATTTGAAAGTACATCAAAATAAAGTTACCAAATAGCTGCCCTTTTTTTATTGGGGTCAGGGATCTGTTTTACCTTAATTGCAACTGGATGTATGGTTCCTCCAATTTCAAAGCTTCCTTTTTTAAACATCATGACTGAAGTATTATTGATGCAAGTTCCTACAGGGAAATGAGAATGGGGACGGTTAATATTTTTTAAAAGGGTCATTTTTTAAAACAAATTTTTAAAGGAATTATTTTGAAATAAAATAATTTAAATTATTGAAATCATATCAAAATTACAGACATTTTACACCATTTCACAAATCAATCCTTGCTTAAGTAGCAATTCAACAGTTCTAACCAGGTTTAATAACAAACTTTTACTTTACTATTGAATACTCTCAAGATATAATTTCTTCACAATAAGTGCCAATTTCAACACACTTAACATAAGGACTTTGAAAAAGTTATGGGCAATACCTTTCTAAGTTCATTACCCAGGAATAACTTTTAAGATCAAAATGTACCATGATTTCCATCAAATCTCAAAAGAAGCAAGGAATTACTAGCTCAGAGAAGGCCATCATATTTCCATAGGACAGCAGAGATTTGGACTAAAAGTACTAATTCTAGAACAACCCAATTCTTCATATACTTTTGGTACTTATTGTTATCAACTATAGCTTGGTAGACAGTCCTCCGCTTACCTTCAGGAAAGATTAATATGGGTAATTTTTTCTTATCAGCAATGTGTTCTCTCAGTCTGTAAAGAAAAATAAAGGTTCAAACTACTACCTTTAAAAAGAGAGAGATGGGAAAATCCTCTTTGGTATTCTTTACACTCTACTAGCACAAATGTAATGGTAAGGCGATAAGGAGAAAGAAACACGATATAAGTAAAGGAAACGAACTCAAGGTGGACCCTTTCTGAAAAAGCATAAGGCTATCTGCACTATTCTGATTTTTCTCATCTCAAAGTGAGTGATTTTCATGGCCTTCTTATTGCTCTTTAAAAGAATTCTAAGCAGTTATGTGAGCTCTGGAGCCCCCAAGTCATGAGCTCTGTGCTGTTTCCCCTGTACTTACATTTTCTTTTCTTTTTAGAGGGTATCACTGGCCCTCATATGTAGGATCCAAACCGGGGCCGCTGGCATTCCAAGCCATTTCTTAACCACTGCACCACTCGGCCAGCCCTGTACTTACATTTTCTCATTTGAAAAATGGGGATATTGATTGCTGGGCCTATCTGCCTTACAGCCATTAAGTATAGAAGACTCCTTAAATGGGTCAAGCTGAACTTTCCTATAAAATAGGCACCATAAAGCTGAGAACAACAAAAGTTCTTCCAGGCTTAGGTCCTGTCCACCCTGAAGCCAGTCCTATACTCCCAAACTGCTCACCGGAAGCTGGTAGACTAAGATAGAGAGATGACAGATGCCAGAGTGACCCACTGCTAAAAAATCACAAGATGAGGGAGAGTTTTTCTAGCCTTAAACAGATTTCAACAAGTACTTTTCATTGGACTCTTAAGAGCATTGCCCACCGTCATGCTTATAGCAGCAATAGCCAGAGGGCCTTCAGTTAAAGGCCTCAAGCAAACAGCTGACTCCCAGCAAAGGTTTCTGGTACTTCATCTCCATCCTAAGCCCCAGAGGTTCCTTTCCTGTTCCATAAAGGACATTATCTCTAGAGACAAAGCTAAGTAATAACGGTCATTCAGCAAACTCTTTAGATGGTACTTAACCATCTCTTTAGAAAACAGATACCAGTCATTTAACCTTCTAGGTAGTAATTTTTAACTTTGAAAATTCAGTGATTGGACTATATCTAAGTCACAACAATGTAAACTTACAGACCTCCTAATGTCATCATATATCCCATTATGTCCACCACATTAAAATTTTAAAAAAAATCTAGCTAAGACAGGTGACTCACCAGAAAAAGCCAGCCACAAATAGAGCTAAATATATTTTAGTTTTAATCCTCAGTACTGCTCTGCCCTCTCTGACAGGAAGGCTGAGATTTATCAGATTTTATGCTGCCCCTACAGATACTGAGTAACATCACTACTTACCTCTTAGTTACCAGGTGTCGATCCTTCATTTCTGAGCGTTCAAACCATACATGTGGGCAAGCCTTGACCATAGCTCTCTGAATAATTCCCATCAATCCACCATGAACCTGGCCAACCTGGAAATACCATGAGAAAAAGAAAAAAATGAAAAGGCACAGTTGTCCAAGAAGGCTTTTTTTTTTTTTTTTTTTTAAAGTAGAAGTAAGTTCCTATTCCCTACTAAGGGAAAAGGTAGGCCTTCTTTGACTGACTAAAGTTTTCAGTCTGCACAAAGGACATGAATGGCCAAATATAAGCAAAAGGTGTTTTCAGTAGGAGCTTTGAATTATAAACTATGTTGCTAGTCTAGCTTTAAAAAGTCAAGATAAGAGAAACGCAAATTAAAACTACACTGAACTACCACTTCTCACCCATCAGATTGACAAAGACTCAAAAGCTTGAAAATGCACTCCAAGTCAAGGCTATGAAAAACAGGCACTCTCACACATTGCTTGGGAGAGGAGAGATTACAATACCTATAGAAGAAAATTTGGCAATATATATCAAAACTACATGTAAATTTATCTTTCAACTCAATAATTCCACTTCCAGGAATTTATCCTGAAAAATATACCATTTCACTCCAACAAAATGAAAATACAAATGCACAATGTTTTAATTACAGCATTACTTAGATACTTATACTATATATTCCTCATGTAAATATACTATATAACCTGCACAGCTACAATAGTATAACCCAGTCACTTTCTAATATAAAATTAACTTTCTAATGTGTGCCAAAATAAATTAAAAGTTTGAGCAATCCACAAAACATGCAACTCCTGAAAATATCAATGCACTGATCTTACCATAGCATAGCATCCATCTGTTGTCAAGATCAAAACATCTATTGGGGAGGTATGATTGGCGACACAGATGCCTCCCTTCTGAGGTTTGTACTGCCTGTAATTATAAACAATGGTAAATATTAAACCTTGAAAAATGGTCACTGCTTTACAGAACAGCATGTAGAGATTTTATCCTATTTTTTTTTAAAAAAGTTCATTAAACTAGTTTTGAAATATATGGGCCCATTTCGGGCTATAATGATGGGATTGGGGTAAGAATACAGGAGAAAGGAACCCTGATTTTCCCTTTACATATATTTATGTTGTTTTTTGTAATAACCATATTTTCCTTTTATGATGAAAAAAATAACTTGAAATATTAGACTGAATCACAAAGATGCAATAACTTTAATAAATTTTTTATATGTAAGTTTCATTTATTTTATTATAAGTATTTTCATATTATTTCAATCTTCATAAGCATCACTTTAGAGGCTTCATGGGGATCCACAAAGTAAATTTACTATATAGCTCCCTTCCTCCCTCCTATGCCCCTAAAGAAGAGGCTGGCAAGCTTTTTCTATTGTGGATGAGAGAGTAATACTTCAGGCTTTAAAAGCCAGCCAATCCCTGTCAAAACTATGGCCTCTGCTGTTTTGGCACAAAGGCTGCCTCAGACAATATGTAAATGAATGGGCATGGCTGTGTTCCAATAAAACTTTATTTAAAAAAACAAAAAAACAAATGGCAGTTTCCATTGGGCCTATGGGCCAATAGTTTAGTTTGCTGACCTCTGTCCTAGAGTTCAACCAGGATTTGACACTAATGAAGCAAAGTAGTTTTCTTTGGACCTAAATGGAAAAGACGGGAACAAATGCATAACAACTTTAGCATTGTTCCTTACAATTAGAAGCAATTCTATAAAAAGTTATAAACTCTTCTCTATGTAATTAAAGCACTTTTCTGTAAAAGGTTATCTCCTCAGCTCATACATCTACCAAAGCATTTGTTCCTACTCCTCACCCCCAAACTCATAGTTCAATCACAAAATCATACAATTTTAGAAACATAAGGGGTCTCTGATGTTGGCAACACATAGGAAAGCCAAACGATAAAATGTTTCCCTTCTACAAATGAGACAGAAAGATCCAGTAAATAATAAGCCCATCCTAGAGCTCTTAAAACAATCATGTGAAATGTAAAAATAATAATAAAAAATATTTAACAGAAAATAATTCAAAACAATCAAAATTACTTTCACTTAGTTAATAATTTCACTTAGCTACCTTTATCCTCCATGATTAGTGGTGAGGGATACAGAAATTCATGTTCTGTTTTAAGACTCTGCTACAGAATTTCAGAAGTGGCGGGACTGAGACTGGAAACCAAGCCTCTAGTCTCTGAGTCTAGTCCTCTTTCCACCACACTGCAGGCCGGTCACCTTCATCACTGCTTAAATAAAACAGGCCTAGTTCAAAATCTGCTCCATATTAGCTATGTGACCGTAGACAGCCAATTCCAGAGCCTGTTTCCTCACCTGTAAAACGGAAGAGCAGCGCCTCTTATAGAGATGACCTACAAGAAGCACAGGCCTGGCCTGCACACCATAAATGCCCAATAACTGTCATTATATGTTTATTAGTATGTTCCTTCTCCAAATGGACTGCTTTTTAAAAGTGTTTTTGTGCATTGTTATGTCTATGATGGCCTAAGCAGTAGAGATGAACACACCGGAAGTATTCTTATTTCATCTGCTTCCTCCCACCCACTGCTGTCTGTCACATACTGGATGTACCCAGAGAAAGGCAGGCAGGAAGCCAGCAGACACTCACTTGTTATGATAATGAATGGTACCAGACAGGGCTCGCACACAGATCCGGCAGCAAGTTAGGTGGACTAGTTCACTCAACCAGTTTTTGAGGCTGAAGGAAAGAAAACATTTTATTGTGCAGTTCTGGGCACTCCTAAGAAACAATACAATAAAAGCTTCAATGTGCTCCTTCA
The DNA here is from genome assembly GCA_033961575.1 of Aselliscus stoliczkanus. Taxonomy (NCBI): domain Eukaryota; kingdom Metazoa; phylum Chordata; class Mammalia; order Chiroptera; family Hipposideridae; genus Aselliscus; species Aselliscus stoliczkanus. The sequence goes on along the minus strand of CM066734.1, from coordinate 93,489,881 downwards.
CAGCAGCAAATTGTTTTCAGAAACAGAGGCACAGTTCAATTCTTATAGTCTCACTGAGGCATTTAGGACAAAACTCTAATGGAAAATAGCTCCACCCTACTAGGCTATCATGATAAATTGCTGACCAAGATAAGCTGACGCTTCTTTGGTCTCAGCCTTACGAGCTGGACAATGCTAGAAGGCTCTCCTGCTTTCCTTGAGTTCCTCAATCCATTTTCTTCCCATTCTTTCTTCTTCTTTAAGAAAAACAAACTCTTACAATTGATACGAAAGTATGATGGAAAAATCAAATAAAGATTATGAATATGAAGCAGGATTTTAATAATTGTGTTGAGGCCAAAATTTGATACAATAACATAGGAATCAAACAAATGTTCTCTTTGTGGACACAGCTAAGAAAAGGGACAATCCTATTTATGGTGGAAGGAAACATTTTACCTGCTGTCCGGCAGCTGCCCAACCAGTGTAGTTCCAATAACCAACAAACTGATCCCAATGAAAGCCAAGGTAACCCTGAAAAAGAAAAGGTGGTGCAAAAGTTTAGTTGAATAGCAGAGGTAAAGGAAAATAGCCTAAAAGTAAAGGAAAATAGCCTAAAATAGCCATAAAGAATGAAATTGTAAATAAGTTGTGGAGCACCCATGCTATGGAATATGGGGCAGCCATTAAAAGAATTGAGTAAATCTATAGATTCTGAAATGGAAGAATGGTCCTTGGTACATTTTGAGAGCAAAAAAAGCAAAGTTTCAAAATAATATATAGAGAATACCATTTTCTAAATAACAGCAAGCACATAACTAGTGTATAGATGCGTAGAGGAGGCCTGGAAATTGGTTCACAAAATTGTCAAGTTTAATCTATGCAATCATCAGAGGTTTAAGCAGGCTAGTGAAGGGAATAAATTAAAAATCTTGCCCTTCTGCTTTTCTGAATCATTTTAATTGTTAAATTATTCTGAATTATTTTAATTTTAAATACACACATATTAACTTCTTGTATGATATAAAAGTTTTATGTTGTATAAAGAAGTCATTTCAGGTTGAAAGTAGTCATCTTTTTTTGTTCAGGATACTCTGGTATGGATGATATGGTTGTAAAAGGAAATATCTTGAAAAGGTCTGAAAATAACTTGTTTTTCTGTGTTTTTTTAATGACAGGAAACTACAAGGTACAATTCAAATTTTTCTCCAAGGAATTTATAGCAAATGGAAAGAAAGTTAACTTAAAGTCTCTTTCATAATAAGAACATCAAATTGTATCACCATGTAGGAGTTCCTTAAGGCACATCTAACTTGTCCCTTTGTATGGTTCAAGATAACTTGGAAGTTAGTAAACAAGATGCCTGACTATACCACTAATCTCCAAATAGACACTTCCTCATTTTTGAAAACTGCTTTTAATATACCTTTCAATCACTTCAAAAAGAAAACACTCATTTTTAGAAATGTAAATAGAATTACTCAAAAAAGAAAAAGTTGAGATTTTAAACCTTTCCAAATAAATAGGGCATCCTTATAAAACCCTTGTTAAAGTGTTAAATTCTTGGTTTAAAATCTTTTGACATAGCAATTTGAAGGTCAGACTCAGTTTTCTTTAGATTCCATATTTTCATGTCAGTCACTGATGTAATAACTAAGTCATTGTTTTAATCTCATCCATCAATTATGCCAAAGTTTTGAAATGTTTTGCCCTCTTGCCTAATGAGAATCACTTGTTCCTACACAGTAAATCAGAAGGAGTTACATTTTATCATGTTTAACAATTGTGTTCAAAACCAATGAAAGTTTTTATTTGCTAGACTAACAGGCCAGAAAAAATTCTATTTCCCAGTTTAAGGGAGATAACATGAGAGTTCTTATAGGTGACACAAAGTTCCAACAACAATCTGGCTTTTTTTTTTTTTTTTTGAGGGCAGTGTCACTGGCCCTCACCTGTGAGACCCCAACCGGGGCCGCTGGCTTCCCAAGCCAGTGCTTAACCGCCTAACCACCATGCCACTCGGCTGGCCTAACAATCTGTTTTTTTTGTTTGTTTGTTTGTTTTTAAGAGTTCATTGGGGAATTGGGGGAGGAGAACAGCGCTGGGGAATTGGGGAAGGGGAACAGACAAGTTGCTGTCCTTTTTTTTGTTCTTTGGTCTAGTTGCGGAGAACGTTGCTTCACTGGCCCATGTTGGTATTGTCATTGCGATCGGTTGCCAGCCTCTGGACAGCCCCTCCCCACGGCTATTGGAAGCTCACGCTGGCTGCCGGCCACTCACTGCAGCCTATGGCAGCCCACTGCAGCAGGGGCTGCAGCCTACACCATCGCCGGGGCTCACAGCCCAGCTCCAGGTGGAGCTGTTGTTAGCTGTAGAGGGCAGTGTCACTGGCCCTCATATGTGGGATCCAAACCGGGGCCGGTGGCATCCCAAGCCAGCTCTTAACCACCGTGCCACTCGGCTGGGCCCAATCTTGTTTTTTTTAAGAGCTTTACTAAGCTACAATTCACATACTATAAAATTCACCCATTTAAAATCTACAACTAAGTGACTTTTGTCATATTCACAGAGTTGTGCAACCATCAACACAATCAATTTTAGTACAATCTGTTTTTTAAATGCTCACTTTGCAGAAACTCCCTCTTTTAAAAACCATTTACAAAGCAATTCTTTCATAATGAAGCATATGTACTAAAAGTAGGAATCCCAATTGTCCATCTTGTTCTTGGGTGCTTACATTACTGGATTATCTTAAATCTGTGGTTTCTTTGCAAGAATCTTTTATATCACTTATCTATTTTGTGAGCATTAGTTAAGTTTAAACTAGATAATAGAATCATAATACCATTCACTGGACACCCACGGCAGGTGAAAGCTAACCAACAAAGGAGGGATCTCATGTACTCTGTGTTGTAAAATCCTCACTCTTCTCACAGGATGCCTTGGATAAGGTGCCTGACCCATGGATCCAGTGAAGATATAAGAGCTAATCTACATATTCAACTTTACTGGTTTCAGTTCTTTTTAGGAATAAAAGCAGAATAAATGAGAGCTTTAATTATAAATAGACTAGAAAGTGCTAACAAATAAAAGCTCAAATATTTCCTTCTTGCATCCCAATGGGTAGTCTTGTGCATCCCCAGAGTACATGAACTCCATTTTGGGAAGATTGGCATAAGGTTCAAAAAAAAGTGTATGTGAACCCCTGAATTTCACTTTGTTATCACAGCTGAAATGATTCCCAAAAGACGTATCGTGCCCCAACATCTAGATACTGGCTACATGAGCACAGGGAAACAGGAAGGGCTTCTTAGAAACGTGCCTTTGCCTACACTTAAGCAATCTCTTTCCTTGTAATAAATCTGATTGAGGCAAGTATAAGCCACCCTAGGGATGGTAAAGGGGTTTCAACTCATGTGCCAATTTTGTTGGCTGGTAGCAACTGCCTGGAAAGCTCTATTGAGAGGATGCCAAGGCCAGGTCCAAGGAAATGAAGCAAGACAATTAACAGAAATGTTGTGATTGGCACACATGTTTACTAGCTGCTACCACTATGCTAAAAAGACCCTGGCACTTGCACTTCATCCCACTGCCCAGTGTCACCTTTTCTACTCTTGTGTTCCATACCACAGTTCCAGTAAACTGGGCATAAGGGCACTTCCTCATCAGGTGGCGCTCAAAGTTAGAACCAGAAGGAGACCCATCTGGGGGACTTTTACTAAGAAAAGTGCATGATCACAATGGAGTTGGGTGGAACAAACTCACTCTTCTGAATGACTCTCTCCCATGTGGTAAACATTCTCAGGAATTTTTTCTCTTCTGTGCAGCTACTGCTACAGACCAGCAAAAAGAGGCAGACACCTGACACACAGGTGAATGAAAAACTGTAAATCCTCTCTCTCCTTTTTTCTCACTTCTCTTTTCTATCCATCCTCAAATTATCTGTGACTGAAAAAGTAACATGGATCCAGATCGATATACATTGGATTCTGAATACTCATACACATCTTCATTTGGGAAAAAATGTGAAAGAATAGATGCTTAATACTTTCCTAGGGTGGTCGCATTTGGTGGTGGTTTCTAAGTGGAAAGGAGTGAGGTTCGTATCATAATACTCACATGGCCAATACATGACATGATTTTAAAAGAAAGCCGAACCAATTAGACCATCAAAAATACTGGACAGGAGACATACCTCAGAGGTAGTAGGAAACAGTAGCGTATTATGACACCCAGCACCCACACCATGGTGAGCCGCAGACTGATGTACTGGAAATTTATATTGGTCCTTGTAAGGAGATTCCATGATACTAGCTCCTCTGAGGAGAACCTCTGGGTCACTTCATCTTCCACAATGGCTTCCAATCCCTTCTTGGAGAAATAAAACGCGTCAGACAGCTCAAAGTCCCTTCCTCGCAGACCAGAGAGCCCTTTTTCCATGGGTGACTCATCTCTTTGGATAATACCTTAAAAGAAAGCATCAAGATATGAGAAAACGCCACTGGACGTATGACCAAAGGGGCAACTGTGCAGAAGACATGTAGATAAATTTAATGGGTAGCATGAAGCCGATTTCAGAAGTAAAAAACAAGCAACTATAATGGGAAAGAGGTGAAATTACTGAGTCTGCAGGAAATGGCCTCTACGCGATGATTTCAGTTCATTCCAGAGGAATTTGGGGCCTCAATAACCCTCTTGCTTGTATTTCCTCCCTACACCCCTCTGGGAAAGAACTCACAGAAACAAAAACAAACTCTCCCCAAGTATAGATCCAGACTGTAAAAATAAAGAGTCCCGTTTTCCTCTGATAAAAACAATAAAGTCACAAAGCAAGCAAAATGGCAAAAGGTATTTACCGCAAATGGCAAATGGTTGATGTTTTTAGTATACAAAATTATCTAATAAGAAAAACACAGCCTCCTTAGACAAGTAAGCAAAGTTTATGAACTGAATTCATAAAAACAACATAAATAGCTAATAAATATATTAAAAATTTTTTTTTCTAGTAATCAAAGAAATGTGCATTAGATAAAGACTGGCCTATTTACATGATTAAATCAGCATTTTTGTTTAATGATAAATTTCCATGACAAATAATACATGTACTCTCATACTCAATTTGTATGAATAAGGAACTTACTCATAAGAACTTTGTCAAAAATCTGTTTGTCATGAAGAGACTAGATTTTGCTAATGATTCAATAATTTCAATTCTAGGAATCTGTCATAAGAAAATAATCAGAATGTAGGCATTTTCATTATAGTCAATCCAGACAATGAGATATAATACATCCATTAATAAATACTCTAATGTTAAGTGAAAAAGAATCTAAAACTATAGTTTAATTCTACGAAATACACACACACACACACACACACACACACAGAAAAAAATGTCAAGAAGGAAACATTAAATGGTTATCTCTGCAATTAATTTTTCCTCTTTATACTGTTATTCAATAAAGAAAATAATTCAGAGAAATTTAAAGTAGTATAAATTTTGTAAATTGAAAAATAACTACTGCCACCCAGTTCTAACTACTGAATAAGACTAATAGATGAGAAGAGCTTTAAGAATAATGAGTAGCTATATAATGACTATCCATTTGTCCCTCTGAGGTCTGTCAAAACGGAATTCATTTCCTACATTAGAAAAGTCTTTTCTTTTAAGGTGACTAAGATGTCAAATTCCCTGACAGAAGATCCCCTCTAATTTTCTCACCTCCCAGTTTCCTAGGAAATGAATGAGGAAAGTGGAGAGTGCTATATTATTTATTCTCTGGAGAACTTGTATGTAACATACATAAAAGGAACTGCAATATATATCTGTTTTTTGAAGGAATGGCAGCATAATGCACTGGAGTAGAAAGTTAAAGAGGACCTGGAGTCCAAAGTCATGTTCTCTTTAGGACAACCACCAGCTCTATGACTGTGGCTAACAGATGAGTCACCTAGCTTGGTGTCTTCCTTTATAAAACAGGAAAGTGGGGATGGGATCATCTCTATTTCCTTTCAGGCCTGAAGTTTTATGATTTTACTTTTGGGGTATGGGATAGTTTTTGTTTGTTTTTGCCCACGTGCAAAGCTAATACCTAATCACCTTAAAAATTAGCACAATGAAGATCTTGAATGATCATTAGATTATCTTTTTCAGTAGTCAAGTCTAAGTGGTTTAACCTTTCCCCACAATCTCTGCAAAGGGTTTAATTAGTATTAGAGGATGAACCCAGATAGTATCTCTACTGAAATACCATCTTGTTCTTAGGCACTGCCGTACCACTTAGAACAAATTACTCAATCCAAGTACTGGTCAGTTTCTAGCCGTGTAGTTTCATTATTTAGCAATATACAGATTTTTTTTTTTTAAGTCTAGAACGGGAGGGAAGAACAAGTTATTCAGCAAATCTCTGAATGAAACACTCTGGAGACCTTAGACAGCCCTTCTAAAAATAATCTTTTTCAGAGGGGACAAAGATAAAAATGCAAGTTCAAGTTGCCTCATATTATTTAACTGAGCCAGGAGAGAAGAGTTCTCTAAACAGAAGCCAGCCCCCTACCTCTTACACACTTGATGTGCAATATTTTCTCTGCCCCCTCACCTACTTTATCCTGAGTAACTCAAAATATAGCTCAGTTTTATATTTTTGTTAAGCCTCTTTTAAAAGTATGGGGTTAACTATAATGTATCTAATTGACAAACGGTTAATTTCCAGAATACATTAAGACATACAAAATGAGAAAAAGTCAAAGGATCCAGAAAAAAAAAAATTAGCTAAGAATATGGCAAGCAATTCATAAAAGGAGTAAGTCTTAATGATTAAACATTTAAAAGGTGCTCGGGTTCACTATGAGAGAAATGCATACTGAAACCCCAATGAGATATTATTTCATGCCCATAAAGGCTAATAAAAATATTAGATTGAATAATATCAAGTGTTGGTGAAGATTTGGAGCAATGGGAATATAATTAGTACACCCACACTGGAAAACAATTTGGCACTGTCTAGTAAATTTAAAGATATCCATAGTCCGAGACCCAGCAATTCAACTTCCAGGTATACTTCAGGAAGATTTTTGTTTAGTAATTTCAAATATACAGAAGAATTGCAACAATAGTTCACTTCACCCAGATTTACTAATTATCAACAATTTTGACACATTTGCTTCGTTGTTCTATCTCTATAGGTATAAAGATACTCTTTTTCTGAAATACTTGAGAATAAATTATAGACATTATATCCTTTACCCCCAAATATTTCAGCAGAGATTTCCTTAGGACACAGAAGTTCACTTACTTAATCACAGTACAATGATCAAAATCTGAAAATGTCAGTAATTGACAATGCTGTAATACTATTATCTGATCTATAGACTTTCTTCAGATTTTGACAGTTATCCCAATAGTATCCTCCATAGGATTTTTTTCTAATCCAGGATTCAATCCAGAGTCATTCATTACATTTATAGATCAAGTCTCTTTAGTCTCTTTAACACAAAAAGGGTCCTCAGCCTTTCCTTGCTTTTCAAGATATTGACATTATTTAAGAGTACAAGCCATTTATTTTGTAGAATGTCTGTTAGTTTGGGTTAATTTGATGTCCGTTCATGATTAGAAGCAAACTGTATATGCTTTTGGCAGAAATAGTATGTAAATGATTTTACATCTTTCTCAGTGTATCACATCAGGAGGCACGTGCCATGATTGGTGACATTGAACTTTGATCACTTGGTTTAAGGTAGTTAGTGCTTACCAGGTTTCTCCACTGTAACGTTAGTGCTTTTCTCTTTTTGATTAATAAGTAGATACTTATTATCTACAACTATCTATAAAGGGGAGATACTTTTGAGATTATGGAAATATCCTGCTCTTCAAACTTTCACCCAAAGGTATTAGCATCTATTGATAATTCTTACTTGAATAAAGTGGGACTGTGTGTCTTTTAAAATAGTATTTTATCACTCCTTCATTCCCTCCTCATTTATTATTTTGCAATCCTTAAGGAAGATCTTTTCCCTTATAGTCTAGAGAGATTCTTATAAAATTGTGCACAAGTAGACATATGTAAGAATGTTTTGCTACATTGTTTGCAACAGCAAAATAGTGTAATCAAGCTAAAGGTTCATTAGATGGACATACAGCAATATATGCAAATGCTGAATTATTATGTTGTATACCTGAAACTAATTATGTTTATATCAATTATATCTCAAATAAATAAATAAATAAATAAATAATGGCAGTTAATATAAAAAAAATCTGGCTATATACAGTACATACCACACAGGAGTTAAAAGAAATTAACTAGAACATTTGCCAACTTAGATAATTTGTAAATATCAGAATGAACAAAACTCAGAATATGAAAGGTGGCATTTTTATAGAGTTTGAATAATGCAAAACAATAAATACTATGTATTGTTTAAGGATACCCACATGTTTAGGGGAAGTGTGAAAGTATGTACAAAAATAATAAACATCAAAATCAGGGTAATGGTTTGAATGGTTGGCAGGGTAATGGAATCAGGGAGGGATCCACAGGAGAATTTGATTGCTTCTGTCCAGTTTTATTTATTAAACTAAGGGGTAGCTATACATGTACTATCACCAAATAAATAAATAAATAAAGTTACATGGAACTGACAGTTCCTAAGATGAAGATCTTTATTGTAAGAAAGCAGGTACCATCTTAAGAGCTCTTTAATAAGGCATATAAAATATCTGAAAACAGATATTATTATAAAATTAGATGTCAAAAGCAGCACTACTGAATATATAATGTTACTTCCTTCCTGAAATATACTGATTATTGAGGGTCAAAATGACTGATTCAATTCACCCTAAGTATAAACTTCTGACAGAAAAATATATTCAATTCAATCAACATATACAGGGACACACACCATGTATTAGCATCAAAGTGCAGGTTAGAAAGAGAGGAAATATTTCTTTTGGCCCCAAGAAATGTTCATAAGTGGCCAACAGTATTCACAATGTAGATATAAATACATATCAGATTTAACTAGCACAGACACAATTCTGATATTGGTTTTTAATGTCTTTAAGGAAACCCAATTATTAGTAATAAATTAATCATGCTCCTTCAGAGCAACCCACAGTTCTTCATTTGGTAAAACCCTGATTATAGGAAACACTTCCTTTTGTTTCACAAGTCAGCTTTAAAAAAATAATGCCATAATAAACATTTGAACTTTGTCCTCATAACAAATGCTCTGGCCAACACGACAAGGTCCATGCTTGGATGAAAATAAAATTAGAACAACTATCTCTATCTAATGCAAGAGATTAATTGCACAAGCTGCCCTGTGCCCCTGTGCCTTTAGCAAGTCACTGGTACATAAATAATACCAGCCATAAATGTCCTGTTAAAAGAAGTGGAGGCTGAAGTTAAAACCGTCGCAAATATAATTAACTCTAAATTAGCTGAGTGAACTCTGGAGTAACTGCCCATTTATAAATCACACTAGTTTTTCCATACTCCAGTTGTAAAAGCATGCTTTCTAGGTCAGCAATTAGGGAAAATCAGGGCCCACTACAGACCAAAAGTGGATATAATAGGCATATACACAAGTTGATCCTTAACCTATCAATGGGTTATATTCCAAAAGTCAAAAGCTCAGAGTTCAAAACACACCTCTCATGGAAATTTTGCATTAGTCTGTTTGAGCTAGAATGCTATCTAGTCAAAAGCCTAATTAACCCAAAACCATAGGTGATCATAAAGTATCAGGACTGTGAAATAGAAATCTCCTTTAGCATGATTTCTATAATTTTTAAATTAAATCTAGTTTGGAATTAACAAAAATATACTTCCTCATCCTATAGTAACTTAGATCGAGTATTAGGGGAACTTTCTGGAGTCCTGGGAAGTTTCACTTTGGGAAATTCATAAGACCTGCTATTGGTTGTGAGGTCCTTGACCTGGCATGAGGAGCTCTACTGAGGGACTCTGGTCCTTTGAAAGGAAGCCAGGCCTACATTCTTCCCCACCCCCACCCCATGCCCCAATTACCTTTCTTATCCATAAATGTGATTGGCTTGATTAAAGAAGAGACCAAGGTAAAATAGTTGTAAAAATAAATTATATGGTGGCGGGGGCTGGGGAGTGAGACAGACCAGTGCTGCTGGGATTAAAGAAGAGTAATATTCAATACCAAGCTCTAGACACAAGACACATATTTAAGCAACCACTTAGATGTGGTTAAAGATCGAAAGGTCTTTACACAATTCCAACAAGCCAGAGCCAAGGACAGATCCCTAAAACATAGCACTGATCTCTGTCCGCATTCTTCTCCAATTCAGCACCACACACATTAAGACATTAATCAGTACATCAACTACATAGTCATCCACTACATAGGTTTCCGGTCCACTTTTTGCCTCAGTAATTTAGCTGTAACACTGCCAAGCTAAGCTCTAGTTATACTACGTCCAAAAAATTCCCTGGGCTGTTAGTCACGTTACGATTTCCAGCACATAAATTAGGTGATTTGACTATGTTTATGTCATAGTGACATAAGCATATGTCACTTTGTGTTCCTAATTACCACTGTTTTCCTTCCTAAGTACTTTTTTAAAATCCATTTTATTGTTATTAACTTAGTTAAGTGTGATAATGGAATCAGGGTTGTGTTTTAAGCAAGTCAATTTTTTGAGATGCACACTAATGTACTTAATGGTAAAATGACATAATATCTAGAATTAACTTTAAGATACTTCCAGAAGAGGCCATACATTAAGGATGAGAATATGCTGTTTCTAATTGCTTATCTGTATTCTCTAATTTTCTATATTATTCACATACTGCATCTGTCATTAAAATTTAATTAAAAAATACTTTCACAAAGGAAATACTGAAAAAAGGATACATGAAGCAAATTCTTGTTGAATTTGGGTGATGGGTATAAGGTGATTAATTGCATTCTTCTCTTTACTCTTATGGATGCTGTTTTTTAAAAATTCACTTAAGGGCTGGCCAAGTGGCTCAGTTGGTTAAGAATTGGCTTAAGAGTGTGAGCTCTGAGCAACAGGGCTGCTTGTCCAATTCTCACATGGGCCAGTAAATGCTGTGCCCAAGCTGAGCTGTCACTGAGCTGCCAACAGGTGGCAGGATGGCTCAGCTGGTGTAACAATAAGACTGGCTGTTTCAAGGTAGGCTATGCCCACCCGCAACTAAGACTGAAATCGGCACCTTGAGCTGAGCAGCCGCCAGGATGGCTCAGTGGATAGAGCATGCGCTCTTAACAAAAGGATGCCAGTTCGAATCCCGTATGGGATGGTGGCTACATCCACCTGCAACTAAGATTGAGCACAGCACCTTGAGCTTAGAGGCCAGGAGCTGCCGACAGGAAGCCAAATGGCAACTGGCACCCTCCACAAGAAAGATCGAAGAACAACAACTTGGCTGATCCCCTTCCCCAATTCCCCAACACTGTACCCCTCCTCCAATTCCCCAATAAAATTTTTAAAAAGTAAATAAATAAAAAAGAAAAACCAGGGCTGGCCGAGTGGCACATTGGTTAAGTGCTGGCTTGGGATGCCAGCAGCCCTGGTTCGGGTCCCACATATGAGGGTCAGTGACACTGCCCTCAAAAAAATAAATAAATAAATAAATAAATAAATAAATAAATAAATACCCACTTAAGAAATTCATTTCAAGGGCCGGCCGAGTGGCGCATTGGTTAAGCGCTGGTTTTGGGATGCCAGCGGCCCCGGTTCGGATTCCACATGAGGGCCAGTGACACTGCCCTCTACAGCTAACAGCTCCACCTGGAGCTGGGTTGTGCGAGTCCCGGTGATGGTGTGGGCTGCAGCCCCTGCTGCAGTGGGCTGCCATAGGCTGCAGTGAGTGGCCCACAGCCAGCGTGAGCGGCTGGCAGCCAAGCGTGAGCTGCCAATAGCCGCGATGAGCGACATCCAGAGGCCGCGACCGATCTGCCTCATCCGGGAAGAGCGCAATAACGATACCAACAGTGAAGCAACATCTTCCGCAACTAAACTGAAGAACAAGAAGACAGCCACTTGTCTGTTCCCCTTCCCCGATTCCCCAACGCTGTTCCCCTCCACCAATTCCCCAATAAAATCTTTTAAAAAAAAAGAAATTCATTTCAAAAGTTAATTTATTTGGGAATCAGTTTATCTAAATCAGAAACAATCAGTCAGTCAGTCATTCAGTCACCAGGCCAGGCACTAAAATATAAGGGAGGGAAAAAAAGGAGTTGAAACAATTCAGTATATCTCAAGCATGGCTGTATATCAGAATATTATTGGAATCTATAAAAATATAGATGTCAGGGCCCACCTATTTAACTAAAATATCAACTACAACTTAAAATATATATATGAATGGGGAAAATACATCAGAATATTAGGTCTTTTCTAGGTAATGCAATTTTATATGGGTGATTTTTAATTTTCTCATTTATATTTCTGCAAAGTCAAATTTTACAATGAAGTACATGTATTATTTTATATAGTAAGCAAAACATCCTTAAAATGCTATTTTTAAAACCAAAATAAGGCAGTACTACCCACCCACCAGAGTGGCTAAAATTAAAAAGTCTCAAAACACCACGTGCTGAAGAGGCTACGGAGCAAGCAGCTGGAACGAGCACACATTGCTCTGAGAGTGTACAACCATTCTGGAATGCCATTTAGTAGTTTCTCATACACTTGCTTACCCCATGACCTGGTAATTCCATTTCAAGGTATGTACCCAAGAGAACAAGTAAATAGGTCACGAGAATCTGTTCAACAATGGTCTAATGGCTAAAAGCTGGAAATAACCCAAATGCTAATCAACATAATAATGGATAAACACATTGCTATGCACTTACAAAAGGAATACTCCACAGCACTTTTTAAAAATCCACTGATTCATGCAACAACATGGAAAAATCTCAGGAATGAAAATCTCTGAGTGACAAATACAGATACAAAAGAGCACATACTGTATGATTCCACTTATGTGAATTTCAAAGTTAGGAAAAACTAACCGATCATGACAAATGGGAAGGAAGGTTATAACACGGACTGAAGGATGAGCGATACACATTGGGCTCGGGAGAACTTTGAGATGGTGGATATGTTCTTTAGCTGAATCCGGATAGTGGTCACATAGGTCTATAAAAATGCAAAAGTTCATCTAGCTGAACAGTTGATATTTGTGCATTGTAATGTATGTAAATTATGCTTCAATTTTTTTTTTTTTTTTTTTTTTTTTTTTAGCTGAGCCCTCCTGCTACCTGTTGGCAACTCAGCGGCAGCTCAGCTCAGGCTGGGCATCGAACTGCTGTTGCTCAGAGCTCAGCTCGCATTCTTGAGCGAGCTCTTAACCAACTGAGCCACTCGGCCGGCCCGCTTCAACTTTTAAACATCAGGAAAATATAACTTTTAAGAATCTCGCGGGCAGCCGAGTGGCGCGGTTGTTAAATGCTGGCTTAGAAAGCCAGCGGCCCCAGTTCAGGTCTCACATATGAGGGCCAGTGACACTACCCTCAAAAAAAAAGAAAAAGAATCTCCCCCAATTTCTAGCTTTAATCCCAATTAGAGGCTCTAGCCAACCTTCCTGTTAATATTTTTAAATCTTCCTTCCTACACCAGAAGCCAACTGGCATTTACTGAATGTTTCCTGATGCTAGACTGTGTGTTAAACTTTTGACATATATACTTATGTAATCCCCATAATCCTATGAGATAGGAGATCCTATTATCACATTTACAGATAAGGAAACAGGCTCAGAGTGGGGAAGTAATGTGCCCAGGGCCACAAAGAGAATTAACAACAGAGCCAGGAATTGAAACCATGTCTGGCTGTGACTCCAAAACTAAATGCTTCCTCATATCCTAAGGCCTCCCATGTCACTCTATCCAACACTTGCCTTTGGACAAACCCCAAATAACTCAGGTCTTTCCCATCAACTCCACATCAGCCCACATTCTTCCTTGCTAAACAGAAAGCATGGAATAGTAGTTCTTTCTAGTATTTCTCTTACCTTTGAGAGAAGAAATGGAACTTTAATTGATGCAGGAAAACCTACATGTGGACTCCATCTATCATTAATCTGTATATGTACTTGCCACTAATTGACTCAGGCTTGATCATTCTTCCCAGGAAACTGTAACTCAAAGTCACTATATATATGTATATTTTAACCAGGGCAAGAATCTTTTTTCTAGTCTTATTAAGATATAATTGGCATATAATACTGTATTAGTTTTAGGTGTATAATGTAATGATTCGATATATATGTATATATTGCCAAATGATCACACAGTAAGTTTAGTGAACGTCCATCACCTCACAGAGTTACAATTTTTTTTCCTGTGGTAAGAACTTTGAAGATCTACTCTCTTAGCAACTTCCAAATATACTACACAGCATTGTTAACTGTAGTCACCATGCTGCACATTACCTCCCTGGGGACTTGTTAATCTTACCACTGAAATCTCACCCATTTCTCTGACACTCCCACCCCCACCCCGTACCTCTGGCAACCACCAATCTGTTCTTTGTTTCTGTGAGTTTGGCTCTTTTTAGATTCCACACAGAAATGAGACCATATAATATTTGTCGTTCTGTCTCTGTCTGTATCTGTCTGACTGACTTAGCATAATGTGGGGCAGGAATCTTTTATAGCCTGGAACACATCTGATTTCCATTTGGTTAGGTTTCTGGGCCTTCCCACAATAAGCCCCAAAAGAAAACAGCCGGTCCATTCAATCAATGTTCTCCCAGTTCTGTAGTACAGCCAAATTTGAGAGGTCCGAGAGGGCTGTTCTGTCCAATTTATGACTCTACCACCTCAGCACACAGATATCCTGCCAGTACCTTACTCTTCAAGTCCTCTCAGAGGCTTCTTCATGCATCTCACAGGTTCTTCAAGGTTTAGAAAGGATAATCACTCTTGATGTTTTGTTATTATTGCTGTTAAGAAATAGTAGAAAACCTTCTACCTCTTGTTTATCTTCATTAACCTGACCGCCACCCAGCCAAGGTTTGTAGAAAACAGCCTCTATCTCTTTTGGACCCAAGGCTGAGAAACTGCAACGTCTTCAGCTATCACTCTAGGTTAGAGTTCAAGTCTCTGAGCCAAAGACAGATTGATCATGAAGCTAATACAGTTAAGCTTCAGTCTCCTTACCTGCAGGGCCCCTTCCAAGGTCCCGCACTAATTTTATGTATACTTTTTCTTAAAGAAGTCCTCCAAATTGTATAGACATCAGGCTCCCACAATATCTGGATTTGTCTATACCTCTGAGTCACATTAACATTTTGTTGCTACAAGCAACAGATCTATGTTAAACCATTCACCTTACAAATTAAAATAATTTAGAAGGAAAAATACTTCGAATGAGAGAACCAATTATTACCAATAAGCAGTAGAGCATTGAGAGTTTACAGACACTGTGAACATCTTTCTACTTATTTCACCTATTATTATATTAATAATATTTTCTCTATTTGATGGCCAAATTAGCAATGTAGTCATAGGGGGGGTTTCTGATGGAGAGGTCATTTTTTTGTTGTCGTTTTAAGGTTTGAAGTTTCTCGATTCTTGAAAGTGGGGGGATTGGGGAGAGGATGAGAAACAAACAATTAGAACATAATGCACAATGAAAACAATTCACTACATAAAAGTTTCATGAGTGTCCCTGTAGCAGCAGCAACGCTGCTTTGGAAGAACTAGATTGTTATACAGCATATAACATCTCCATAAAAGAAAAGGGGCAAAATCAACATGACAACCACAACCTGTCATATACATGAAATGTGCTCAAAATAAACGCTGGCTTAGCATCTCCACTGGTTATGCTAAGGGCTACTCAATCATGATTGCCTAGTTTAAAAAAAGTCTTCGAGTTACGAAACTGTTCCTCATGTGAAAGTACTCCTCAGCAGTGATGAAACTACTACTCATTCTCCCCAGACCCCTACTCGTGTTTCCCCAGTTGGCACATTTTAAGAGTTACTATCAACTTTTTTTTTTTTACACGAAAAAGGATAAAGTTTACTTAAACATCTATTGTATGTACCCCACTACAATGGGCCCTCCTCCATATCTGGCATCTACAGATTCAGCCAACCGTGGATCAAAAATATTTGGGAAAAAATTGTTACATTGTTATTGATGTGTACTATACACATCAATAGGTCTATGATGATTGTGTCTGTACTGAACATGTACAGATTTATTTTTTGCCCTTCTTCCCTAAACAATACAGTGTAACAGCTATTTACATCATATTAGGTATTGTACATAATCGAGAGATGAGTTAGAGTACATGGAGGATGTGCGTAGATTATGTGCAAGTGCTATGCCAGTCATTTATGTAAAGGACTTGAGCATCTGAAGATTTTGGTGTCTGAGGGGGTTCCTGGAATCAATCCCCTGAGGAGACTGAGAGTTTACTTAATCCAATTAAGAAAAAATAAAGGTGGAAGAAAGCCCACATATAATAAAAATAAAATTTACAAAGAAGAAATAACAAATAGAAAATTTTAAAAATCCTAAAACACTTTGCACAAAGTCCTATGCAAATGAGTTAAATAAAAAGCTGGGGAAAATAGAGAGTTTTCTACTAAAATAACTTGACTAATAGTGACAGCAAGAGATGAATGCTCTAAAGGGATACATTGGCATAAAAGAAATAATGTGGGGAGTAAAAAACTTTACCCAAGGGAAGAAAGCAGATAGGTAGGTAATATACTAATCTCAAGTAAAAGGGTCAGCTGCAAAAATCCTAACTCCAATTTTGGCAGACAACTTCCAGCACCACATTAATACCAGGCAATGTTTAGTACATAAATGCAAAGGTGACTCAAATACTAAGCTATTAATGAATGCAATCTGCCATGGTTTGCCTAAGGGGAAAATATATATTCATTACCAAAGATGCTGAAAATGCATGAAAAATTCAACATTCATTTTTATTTTTAACATTTTATTTCATTGGAGAACACTGGGTTTTTCCAAGACCCATCAGCTCCAAGTCAGGTACTTGTTTCAATCCAGCTGTGGATGGTGCATTTCAACGGCCCATGTGGGGATTTAACCAGCAACCCTGATGTTATGAGCACTGTGCTCCAACCAACTGAGCTAATCGGCCGCCCCTTCATTTTTTGTTTTTTTAATGAAAGTTTATTGGGGTGACAATGGTTAGTAAAGTTACATAGGTTTCTGGTGTACAATTCTTAATACATCATCTATATATCACACTGTACGTTCACCACCCAGAATCAGTTCTCCTTCCATCTCCATATATTTGATCCCATTTCGGTTTAAAATAACAAAACAAGAATCAACAATTATTTAACATAAGATGATCAAATCCAACATGATGCTTCCTGGGAAGATACTAAAGGCACTATGGCTTGTCCCCAACAGGAATGACATCTAGCATCACTGCTACTCAACACTGTACTGAAATAACAGCCAACATAATTAGACAAGTGAGAGAAATGAAGTAAAAACTAGAAAACAAATAAAAGACAAGCAAAAGTTGAATAAGAAGTGATAAAAGTATCATTATTTGAAATAAAAAATGGCATACCTGAAAAAAAAGAACCAAGGACATCTGAAAACCTACATGTTATGAGAATTCTAACTTTTATATCCCTCTATCTTACTAAAATCAAACGTTTTCCAACATACAAACAACAATCAGTTAAACAATATGATGGAAGAAGACACTCCATTTTTAAAAGCAATCAGAAATATAATCTTAAGAGGGAATGTACAAAACTTATCTGAGAAAAATTTTAAGACATCTCAGGAGGATACACAAGAATACCTAAACAAATGGAAAGACAGACTGTCATTGGAGAGTAAGACTCAACATAAATAATATCTAGCCTCTCTCAGAATATTTATAAATTTCATATAAGTACAATAAAAATAGATAGTTCTATTTCCTCTAGATTATAGACAAGGTGAATCTGAAGATCATATGAAAAAATAAGCAAGCAAAAATAAACAGGAAAATTCTATAAAGGAAAAGCAATAAGAACAACTATGCCTACCAGATATTAAAACAATGTACTAAGATGTCAAACTAAAACAAAATGAAACCAGTGCACGAGAAGACAAGTAAACAAACAAAACAGAATAGAAAGTTCAGAAATAGAACCAAACATATACTGAAATTCCAGAAACTATTAAAAATGCATCACAAATAAATCTGATGGAGATGAATGTTTTAATAGAGAGTGCTGTGACAACTGGTTAGTCATCTGGGCACATACACCAGGATAAATGAATCAAAGAATTAAATATAAAAAATAAAACCATAAAAATAATCAAAGAAAACATCACAGAATTATCTTAAAACTGGCAGAGGGAAAATCTTTCTACTAAAAAACTCAAAATCCAGTAGCTATAAAAAAGAAAATATTGTTAAATTTGACAACATAAAAGTGAAAATTATCTGCATAGTAAGAAGCACAATAAGCAAAGGAAAAATACAAATCACAAACTGAAAGAAATATTTGTATCTCAGTACAGACAACAGCTAATTAATTTAATATATGAAAGGTCTTAGAAATCAAAGAGAAATAGACAAATGGTCAAAACACATGAGTAGATAATTCTCAGAAAAAGAAATGCAAATGGCCCTTAAAAATGAATTGTCTACAAAGTCCCACTATTTATAAGAGAAATGCAGATTAGGAGTAAACTGAGTTTCCCCTTCTCACTTATCAGATTGGCACAAATCCAAAAGTTTGACATACGAGTATTTACAGCCCTGGTGAAGCTATGAGGAAAGAGCCACTTGCATACAATCCTAATGAAAGTACAAATAGTATAACCCTTAATGAAGGGCAATTTTGCAATATCAATCAAAGTTACAAATTATCTTGACAGAGCAATCCCATTAATGTCACAGATTATGTTACATGGAACTCATGTTACAGATATATGCATTTTGGCTTTTTTTTAATAGCAAAAGGTCGAGAACTACAGGTAAAAAGCACCATTTGTATTCAGATAATAAAATTTCTTATTAGTTGTTAAAAAAGAAGAAACTTTCTAAGTAATAATTCAGAAAGGGCTATAGGATATATTATAAGGGAAAAACACAAGGCTCAGAATAGTATTTAGTGTACATTATCTTTGGTGTTAGCAAGTCCAAGAAAATAATAAACATTTGCATTACAATATTATGTTTGTAATAGCATAAAGAAACACTGGAAAGATCCATAAAAAACTAACATGGGTAGAAACAGACAGTAACAGGGGTTGAGGCTACACTTATCAAAACATATGTTTTTAAGTTGTTACAATTTTTGAACCATGTGCAAAAATAAAAATATAGCAAAAGTATAACGATTGCACTGTTTTGTACACCTGAAACTAATTTAAAAAAAAATTTTTTTAATAAAATTTTTTTGCTTTTTTTAAAAAAGATTTTATTGGGGAATTGGGGTAGGGGAACAGTGTTGGGGAATTGGGGAAGGGGACCAGCCAAGTTGTTGTTCTTCAATCTTCATTGTGGAGGGCACCAGTAGCCATCTGGCTTCCTGTTGGCAGCTCATGGCCTCTAAGCTCAAGGTGCTGTGTCCAATCTTAGTTGCTGGTGCACATAGCCACCATCCCATGTGGGAGTCAAACCAGCAGCCTTATTGTTAAAAGCGTACACTCTATCCACTGAGCCATCCGGGCGGCAGCTCAGCTCAGTGTGCCGAGTTTAGTCTTAGTTGTGGGTAGGCGTAGCCCACCATTGAACAGGCAATCTTGTGTCACACCAGCTGAACCATCCTGCCACCTGTTGGCAGCTCAGCGACAGCTCAGCTTGGGCGCAGCGTTTACTGGTCCATGTGGGAATCGAACCGGCAGCCCTGTTGCTCAGAGCTCGTGCTCTAAGCCAATTCTTAACCAACTGAGCCACTCGGCCAGCCCATAAAAATATTTTTTAAAAGATGTATTTAAATATTTTAAAAGACAAATTTAAAATGTTTACACAAAAATTTGTACACACATGTCCTTTGTGTGTTCATCTGCTAGATCTCCAAGAGTCTCATCAGTCTGATGGCTCAGTATGTCCTCAAAATTGTAAAGATGGAACAATGTGAAACTGTTATGATCACTTTCTATATAACTAGTGACACCCTTGCATTTCGATTCTTACCCCAAAAGACTTAAATTTCTGGGTTAGTTTTAGGAGTCCCTAGTAATCCCTTATTTCATGTGTGTGTACACTCACAGAAAAGCAGTTTATCAATAAGGCATTCAATGTTTTTATTCCTGAAAAGGAGTTGACAGACAATATCTATTATTCTTGGGAGGAAAATAGAGCACAAAAGAGTATCAATGGGCAGAGGAATGAGGAGAAAAAGAAAGCATAAAATGAGACGAACTCTCTCTTCTGTTAGTTTCCATTACCTCTGTGCTCTTATTCTCTTTCCTGGTTGATCTTTGCCTGATTCATTTATCGCTTCCTGTCCCTTTTCTATGATGATTTTTCTCTAAGCTTTGTTAAATGTCTTCCACTCTCTGTGAGCTCATGAAATCCACCATTTCAACTGTCACCTTCTGCAAATTAACTCCCAAATGTGCCTCCATTGTCCTGACTTCTTCCCATTTTCACGTCTGCCTGGACGCTGCACCTCTCCACCATTCCCGCTGCTCTGGTTCAAAGCCCCCTTACCTTTCAGGATGCCTTCCTGTCTGTCTTCTCTTCTTCCCTCAGCCCCTTTCTGTCTAATCCCACTTTCCAAAGCTACCAGTTCATCTTCCCAACATTTTGAGATCCCTTCATCTAAAAAGTGATTTCTTAGTCTGACATTCAAAGCTTTTTAGGGTTTGACTTCAAACTAAATATCCAATCTCAATTCCTTACACCTCCAACTCATCTTCCCTGACCCTAGCTCCAGCCACACTAAATCAGTCCTTGGGTCCCTGATATGTCCTAGGCTCTCCTGCTCTCCTGCTTTTGCTTACAGTATCTTCCACATGATACCCTTTTTCCTAAAATCATTGAGAACTTTTCACATCAGCAGAACTCTCTTGTTTCCTTTTTTGTTTTCCTTGAGCCCATGAACCACCAACTCCCTTCATTATAAGAGGCAGGGTTTGTCTTAAATGATTATATGCAGAAAAATCAACACAAAAAGACCAAGTTAGATCAAACTTATGAAATTCTAAGTTGCTAAAATTAAATCAGGCATATACTAAAGGGCACAATGGCGGGCTTGTCCTATGGGGGTGAGGGTGGAATGTCAAGGCAATGCCCTCCCCCTTTTTTTAAACCCAAAAAGGTGGGGGGAAGGATGTTAATTTCTTTGCCGATTACAAAATACCTGTTTTCCTCTCCTTGCACACATGCCCTTATACGAATGCTGTGAGTAGCAATCTTGAGCACATGCTTATCACATAGAATGCCAGATGAGCATCAGAGATGGACCATTGTCACATGCTGGGGTTTCTCAATGCCTGCAGCATCACACACTTGATATCTGTGTGGCAGGGTCATGTGTGTTGCCCCATGACTGGCAAGTAAACTGTTTGAACGTGAGTCATTGAAAATGCAGATGTTCATTAATTTGAGTGCATTTGTGCCAACATCATTGCAGAGGCAGGAAGAGGAAGGGACATATACGAGTGTGCATGACACACTAACAGACGCTTCACACTAACTGAACACTCACTTAAACAAAAAGCTTATCACTCTTGGAAAAAAGAAACACACACTTAACCCTTTGCAAAGGCTTTATGTACTTTACATAGTCTAGTGCATGTTATTAATTATACAAACTCTGTACTCTGTCTAGTCTTAATCTGTTTTCTTTTTCGTTTTTTTAAATGGGTGGTCTCTGAAATTCATTATCAATGTCCCCTGTGCTTAAACCAAGAGAATGCCACTGCTTGCAAAGGGGCACCACTGCCCAGAAACCACTGTTTCCTCTTCTAACGTGAAGAAGGCTGTCATTTGCTATGCATACGCACTGTCTCCAAGGTACTTCAACGTTTTGAAAAGACCTGAAGGCAGTGTTCCTCCAAGTTGCTACTCTCTGCAAAGAGTATGTTTATCCAGATACTCAAAGGTAACAGGGTCAGATTATCCCACCCACAAAGTTTGTGGTGTCCCCTGCATCCTCCGGCTCCAGGGTCCAATCAGTTGTATTTCCCAGGTGAAATGAGCAGGTGTGGGCTGCCCAGCACTCAGCCCCAGAGAAGCACAGAGGCAAGGCCCATCAATTCCAGAAACAAACATCGACACTAGACAGAGTGAAGTCTCTTACAGAAAAGCAGGTTACATCCCCCTCTTGCCTCTTGCTCACCAGGTGTCCCCAGAAGTTACAGGAGACACATGGGTCCACTGATTCTGCTCCTGGAGGAACCTTCAGAAAACTGAATAGGATGTCAGGGAATTAAAGTTCTTCTCTAGCTAGCCCAAGCTAGGGGGAAAACAGAGCTTTGAGGGCGAGAAGCAGGGAAACCAAGCACCTGACCTAGAAAAGTTAGTGCAGGGGATACAGGGTAGAACTTTCATTACTCTGTCTGAGGCTGGCACACCAAGGGGAAGGTCCCTGCCTATGGGTTTTGCCCACCCCCCGGGCATCCAGGCATTACTGGCTTCTCACCCCAGCCCAAGAAAAGGACACCAATCACAAGTCCAATGGGCTCTCTCCTTTCCCTGACCAAAAGAGCCCATCTTCACCAAACACAGGACAGCCACTATCTGCCCCCATCCTCCAGCCTTCTGTGTACAATGCACCCTGGCTCCGCCTCTTCTTGTTCGGTCAAGGATTTATGCTGCCCAGAGCTTCAGAAAAAAAAAACACAGAGAAAATTGGGAAGTGCCATTGCAAAACCTCCCAGAGAAAGGAGAAAACGTGAAGAAGGCTTGAAAAAGTTGTTGCTACTTGCTGGCACAAAAAAAGGACTGAAGAAGAACGTTGCTGCTTTCTCTGCATAGAGCCAGTATCCCACAAGCAGATACCATTCTTACAGAGACAAACAGAAAGACTTACATAAAGACACATTAAACACTGGATAGACACATAGAATTTTTATAGGGAATTTATTACAACCAAGATGACATGCACTGATAAAAAATAGAGTTGTTATATGTAGGAACCTCTCCCAGAATTCTCGACTGTCAATCTTAGTTATAAAAAAAATCTCTGCACCTGAAACTAATAAAAAAAATTTTTTTTGTTATGCTCATTAAAAAAAAACCAAATCTCTCTGTAATCTACCTATCAGCTTGGTTCAGTTTTCTGATCGTTTTTGCTAACAAGAAGTTCTTTCTTAAATACAATTTAATTCTTTTTTTTTTTTTATCTTTTTTTTTTTTTGAGGGCAGTGTCACTGGCCCCCATATGTGGGACCCGAACCGGGGCTGTTGGCTTCCCAAGCCAGCGCATAACCACCATGCCACTCGGCCGGCCCATACAATTTAGTTCTTTTACTTCAATTTAAGCCAATCTTTTTGTTCCATCTTTTATGGATACGGAAGAAAAACTTTATCCTTCCAATAATTAACCAACTTTAATGTAACTTAAGCCAATCTTTTTTAGCTGAGCCATCCTGCCACCTGTTGGCAGCACAGCGGCAGCTCAGCTCAGGCTGGGCATCGAACTGCTGTTGCTCAGAGCTCAGCTCGCACTCTTGAAGGAGCTCTTAACCAAACTGAGCCACTTGGCCGGCCCTAATCCAATCTTTTTGTTCCATCTTTTATGGAATATGGAGGGGAAAAATTCTCTTTCTAATAATTAACCATCTTCAATATGTCATCCTTTGGTATTTTTCTAAATTCAATAATCAACCTTCACAGATCTCATTTACCATTATATTAACCTTTTTTACAGCCTTCAAAATTACAGAGAACCTGGGCTTATCTATGCCTTTACATCCCATTTAAACTGCTTTGCGGACCAGCCGAGTGGCACGGTGGTCAAGCGCTGGCTTGGGAAGCCAGTGGCCCTGGTTCGGGTCCCACATATGACAGCCAATGACACTGCCCTCGGAAAATAAATAAATAAATAAATAAATAAAATAAACTGCTTTGCTTTTGAGGTCCTTCATAACCTATTCTTACCCTCTTGGTCAACTTTATTTCTATGTTTTGTCCCTTCTGTACCCTAAGATTATTCCTCTTGCTAATTAAGCTATTTCCTTATTCCCCCAGTTCAGAAAGTCCTGTCACCTTAGTTAATCTTAGTCTACCTCCACATGGCCAGTTCAACACTCACTATCCATAAAAAAACACTCTCTGATATCCCCCATCCAAATGATCTTTCACTCTACATTTTATGAATTTTCTTTCTCAAATTAATCAAATGTACGTTTGTGGAATCCAATGACACCAACACTGCCTAGTTCTCAGTTGCCACACAGGTATATGAATATTGGTGATATCTCCTTACCTAGGCTAAGACTTATGTGCATAGTTCAGCATATAACCTAGGCACGTGGAAGACACTCAGTAAGTAACTGATGGCCAACACCAGAGTGAGTGACTCAAAGCCACTGGTCACTGTGTAGTTGAACTTACAGGTTCTGTTATGCCCTGCAGTATCGTTTTAGGTTCTGTTATACACTTTGCCCTGCTTTCCACCACCTGGTTGTCTAATAAAACTCTGTCTCTGGCCTTTCCTTAGCGGCAAGCCTTTACCTATCATGTAACCAGCCCTGGTTTTTCTATCCCATTTCTGAGCATTCTCCTTAGATAAAGGATTTTGAATGTTCTCTCTCTCTCTCTCTCTCTCTCTCTCTCTCTCTCTCTCTCTCTCTCTCTCTCCCCCTCTCCCTCTCCCTCTCCCTCTCCCTCTCCCTCTCTCTCTCTCTCTCTCTCTCTGATGGCTACTTCATTGAAACCATTAAGATTACTTTAAATTTTAAAACCCTGACTAATTCAAGGGCCGGCCGAGTGGTGCGTTGCTTAAGAGCTGGCTTGGGACGCCAGTGGCCCTGGTTCAGATCCCATATATGAGGGCCAGTGACACTACCCTCTACAGCTAAGATGGTGAACAACAGCTCCACCTGGAGCTGGGCTGCTGTGAGTCCCTGGGAGGGCATAGCTGCAGCGGGCTGCCATAGGCTACAGTGAGTGGCCAGCAAACAGTGTGAATAGCTGGCAGCCGGTGTGAGCTGCCAAGAGCCGTTGTGAGCGGCCGTCCAGAGGCCGGTGACTGATCTGCCTCACCAGAGGAGAGCGCAATGATGATACCAACTTGGGTCAGTGAAGCAATGTCCTCCACAACTAGACTGAAGAACAAGAGGACAGCATCTTGTCTTTTCCCCTTTCCCCAGTTCCCCAACACTGCTCCCCTCCCCCAATTCCCCAATAAAATCTTTTAAAAAAAAAAAACCTGACTAATTTAAGAGCATTCAATCAACTATATTGCACTTTCAATTATGTCAAAGTCATCTATACCACCTCAAACAATAAAACCCAATCTGTGCCAAAACCCAGTTACTCTGCGGGCTCCCCTCCTTTCAGTTAGCGATCCTCTGGTACACAGAGAAACCCTGTCTATTCTCCAGATCAGGGGTGGTAACAAAGCTTCATCACGAAGGCCAGCTCTAACTCAGTTGGTAGTGAGAAGCTATCTGTAGGATGGTGGTAAGGAGGACTTTTGAGACCACATCTTGGTTCAGTGGCAAAGACTTCATCAACTAGTGATATCTGCCAAGGTCATAGGATGGGTAACAGGTAAAATAGATTTATTCACCCTGTTATTTGAGATTAGGATAGAATCAAAAGCTTCCATCCTAATAGAAAGATACCTTCTATTTTCCTCTATTCTACATGATTTTTTTTCTACATGATTTTAAAGTCTGTGACAGAATAATCTGCCCTTTTTTTATTCTGAGTAGTTTTGTATTAGTGTCTCCTTCAGTTATCAAGACTAAAAGTACCAAGGTAGAAGTACTGCAGATGTAGTTTTATTCTTTTGAGAAAAGCAGATGAGAAAAATCTCCTTTTCCAAATCTACTCTCTTATTGAATCTATTCTCAGTAGTTTCCCAGAAACTTACAAAATAATCAATGCTGATTATAAAATGGTAAGATTTAAACCCCAGATATAAATACTATCATGGAATTAACCACATGGTTATATTTATTTTGAAGCATAAATGGGGCAAAAGTGTAGACACTGCAATCAGTTGTCAGTCAACACTTCAGAGAAACCAACGGGCATTTAGAATAACAGGCAGAGTTTCATTTTAACAACTAATATTTTAACATCTTCTTCAATATACTGTTGACCCATATCTTGACTGATAGCCTACATTTAACTTTATCGATTTGGACATAACTAATTTGATTTAACAAGAAATCACATAACACAGAAGCATCCATAAAACTCCATTGTCAAATGAGTCATCAATTCAATTAAAATGTGAACCTTATGGTTTGACATTTATCTTTGACATGGGATCTTTGATTGTAATGCTAAACTAGATTCGTTTCTTCAAAAATTGTTCTGGTGATTTGAGATGAAAATGTTTCCTAGTATGTGACAAAGCCAACACCCAGCATAGAAGTTTTCATTTGTCAAAAAATCACCTCAGCCTTCAAAGGGAGAATTAGAAATCACTAACCAGGGCAAGGAAGGGTGACAAGGGGTTTTAAGTAGAAAAGACAAATTGGGGTTCCTTTTCAGGCTGCCTTTGACTATTGAAGTGATCAGAAGGAAGTTACTTGACCTTCTTCACCTGTAATTTCCTTACCAGTAAAATGAGGACTAACAAGACCTTCCTCATGTAAATAATTTTGCACAGTGGTCAGTGTTCAACCAATGGTGATGATGATGATGATTACTGATAGGTTCTTGTCTAAAAGGTAGGAACAAATTAAGAAGCTCTGGAGCTTTGCTTGGGGTTTTCTCTGGGGCGTAGGGTGGCCAGAAGGGGTATGGTAGGTGGGGAGATTGGTTTGGGGAACACTTCTAAAATAACAAGCTGGAAGATGGAGAAGGCAATTCCTCTGGTATGGCAGTTCTAACTCTGGTTTGAAATGGCTCCATTTATGTCAACATTTCACACTATCTTTATCTCACCATAGACATATCAATGTCCAATGTTTAATGAAATTATGTTTATAAAGAGAAAAATGCAGTGTTAGCCGCAGGATGAGTTCATAGGTTTTTTGTTTTTTTTTACATTATTATCAATTTTCTCCATGTTTAGGAGGTTTCATAATAGTTTTTTAAAAGAATTTACCTCAATTTAATGTTCAAAATATTATTCTTCTATGCAGGTTATATATTTGACTTGGGAAATAAAATGTAACCTCTTAAGCAGGACCTGTCTCATATAATTGAACTTCTTGACATCATTAAATAGGTATCATGTATGTAATAGTTTCTTTGTTTATTCAATCAATAAACAATCAAATGTTGGAAAAATAAAATAAAATAAAATAAAATAACAAGCTGGATTTTTGGATTTGATGGGTACCCGATGAGATGTCTGTTTCTCCCAACAGTAAAGAGAATGTCTCTAAATAAATAGGGGATGCATTCTTGAGGACTGTCCTATCGTCTGATCCTATTATCTTCTCAAGTCTCAAAAAATCCTTACATATCAGTTTCACCAGTTTTCTCAAACCTCCACAATTCTAGGTAACCTCTTCTGAACTGATGAGGGGTTTGGGAATAAGAGAGCTAAATCTCCAACAAGATCTCCAAAGGATAGGTAGTGCTGGGGATGGAAAGATTTAAAAGCTGCTTATATTAGTTATGTTTAAAAAAAAAACAAAAAAACTAGTATCACAAAATAGGGATTGGGCACAGGGCATGTCACGCCACCCATCACTTCACAATGCAGTTAAATCCATTAGTCTGATCTGACCTCTACCTTCCCCTTCCTGCCAGGACCATTCCGTCCTGCTTGCTCCTTGTTAGTCACAATTAAATGCTAAGTTATCTACTTTAAGAGGTTAGAGCACATAGGTATATGCAGGTCTCCAATCCACTCTAAGGATCATCCAAAACAGACAGTATATTTTCATTGGATTATGAGGCAAAATTAGAAGGAAGATCCCTTGGCTTGCCTCTGCCTTTCCTAAGGAATACGCCTCCTCTCCCACCATCCGGAGTTCTCTGAGAACACTGTTGTTTATTCCACCGTTCTCCAAACCCGCCGCCAGAAACTGCAGAAATCAAGTTCTGCTCTTTCAAGGGGAGAGTTTGTTAGGAAACTAAACTAAATTATACTAATGATAGTGGATACCAATAGATTAATGCATTATTCTCTAAGAGCAGTGGTTCACAAAGGAATGGAAGGAGGGGTGGGAGAGGGGAGAGGATTTTGTCCCCCAGGATTTGGCACTGTATAGGGACACCATTGGTTGTCACATTAGGGGTGTGCTACTGTCATCTAGTGGGTAGAGGCCAGGGATATTGCTACACATCTTACAATGCAAAGGACTGCTCCCCATGACAAAGAATTATCCAGTTGGAATTATCCAACATGTCAGTAATGCTGAGGCTGAGACACCTCAAGAGGTAATATATTTTGATTAACAATTCCTTTGTTCCATAGGTTTAAGTTTAAATTCCAGGCACTGGTCAGGCTAAATCAATCACACCCATGAGACAGGTACCTATATTCTATTCATACAAAACTAGTTCCATTCATCAGGGTTTAGCTGAATGATTATTTATTATTTTTTTGGTTGGGTCTTTTTTTTTTTTTTTAAGATTTTATCGGGGAATTAGAGGAGGGGAACAGCATTGGGGAACCAGGAAAGGGGAACAGACAAGTTACAGTCCTTTTTGTTCTTCAGTCTAGTTGTGGAGGATGTTGCTTCACTGGCCCATGTTGGTATCATCATTGAGCTCTTCTCGGGTGAAGCAGATCAGTCGCCAGCCCCTGAACGGCCACTCACAGTGGCTCTTGGCAGCTCATGCTGGCTGCCGGCCACTCACTGTAGCCTATGGCAGCCCGCAATGCCGTCCCGGGGGACTCACAGCAGCCCAGCTCCAGGTGGAGCTGTTGTTCACCATTTTAGCTGTACTGGCCCTCACATGTGGGATCCGAACCAGGGCCACTGGCATCCCAAGCCAGCTCTTAACCAATGCGCCACTCGGCTGGCCCTGGTTGGGTCTCTTTTAATTTTTATGTTTAAAATATAATTTAAAAAAAAAATATGAGTACAGAAAAAGAAAAAAGACACCTATTACCAAATTTGCTTCAGAGGTTTTTTTAAGAAAAAAAATTAGGGCCGGCCGAGTGGCTTGGTGGTTAAGCGCTGGCTTGGGAAGCCAGTGGCCCCGGTTTGGGTCCCACATATGAGGGCCAGTGACACTATCCTCAAAAAAAAAAAAAAAAAAAATTATAGATACAGTTAAAGCCTACCTCCCCATCTTTTCTACTCCCTCCTACAAGATAACCAGTATCCTGTATTATATGTAAATTTCCACATATATTTTATATTTATCTACAAATATCTACATGAACATATAATATCTGTTTATGGTACTAAATTTTAAGGAAATGTTATTATACTATATATACATTTTCTTTTCTCTCAACATTGCTTGATATTTGTCTGCTTTGTTCTCTTCATGTAAATCCATTTAATTCATTTTGACAGCTGTATATTATAAATAAACCAGCTTAAACATTAATGTTCTTACTGATGAGTGACTGGGTTGTCTTCACACTTTCACTATTTGTGTACACTTGCAACATGTCTCCTAATATACTAAGAGTTTGGGTAGGCTCTGTATCTGAGCAGGATTGCTCTCCAAAGTGGCTGAATTAAGTTTTCACTTTATTGCACTTAGAAATATAGATGACTAATCTTATGGCTTTAAAGCAAACAAGCAAAAGAAAAGAATCAAATCTTTGTCTTCAGAGCTATATTAAGATGTGAGGATAAAAATGTATGGTTTGCTTATGAATTTTTTCAGAATCACCTGCCATATGTCCAATAAAGTATTATTAATAAATAAACTCACAAACATAACTGTGGACCATGACTGAATTTTGATTCAAACAAGTCAATTATAAAAACATTTTGAAATTGTTAGGAAAATTTACATACAGGTTGTGTATTTGATGATATTAAGAAATTATTAAGTTTATGATAGGACGGTTGTTCTTTTTTAAAGTCCTTTTTTTTAAAATGCATGGAAAGACATGAAATCTTGTGTCTGCATTGAATACATTAGCAAAAAATGAGTGATAGATGAATCAAGTGTGACAAAATCTTGACAAATGTTGGTTACATGGGGCCCATTATACTATCTCCCTATTTTTGTATATGTTTGAAAATTGTCACCAACACCATCATCATCACAAAGAGGCATAAGACTTACCAATAGAGAAAAACTAGTCAAAGCAGGTAGACATTTAGCTATCATAAAGAAAATCTCACCCTATAATCCTTCCATATCCCATAAGTGGATTATTTTTCTCTCTACAAATAGCTAGACAAGTTCCAGTATTTTATCAGTATGATAACCCCATTGATTGCATTATAATCCATATTCTTGAGAACAGCAAAGACTGATCTGTATTCAGAGAGTTTACAACAAGACAATGGCACTACATCAACTCAGCTGATTTAAACAAACCGTCAGAAACGGCCTGCACAAGATAAAATGGGCATAGAAAAATGATACACCGTAAATCTGTCACAAAATATTACCCCACATTTTCTGTGACTTCAATATTTTTGATTATTGTTGATGTAACCAGTCTTGTACAGGTATCAACATGGTTAGTCAAGTCTCACAGAAAGAATTCCAAAACTAAAATTAGAGGGAAATGTTAGGCACCGTTTTTTCTCTGAATAGGTACAATAAAACATGAGCTTCACCAATAGCGTTTTGTCCTGTGTGTGTGTGTGTGTGTGTGTGTGTGTGTGTGTTGGTGGGGGAGGGGAGACAAAGGGGGGGAGGGGAGGGGAAGAGGGGAAGCAAGGCCTGCGGGGGAAGGGATATAGGGCAGAAGAGAAATTTAACACAGGGGCCTAATCAACAGTAGGCCACATAACCCAGAATCCTTACATGTGGTGCCTGCTGGAGTAGAGCAACACGGAGGGCCTGAGGAAGCAACATGCTTTTCCCACTGCCCACTGTGCTGAGTCAAACCAGCAACACACTACAGGGAATGGTGCCCAAATGACTAAGCCACAGTCTCCATTTTTTTGTATTCTTTGTGACTCACACTCCCTCGGCAAGGGCAAATGCAGGCCTTCATTCACTCCGCTGCACTTACAGTTGGGAGCCATTCAAGATGTCCTAGAATCATTATGCAATTACCGTGAAATTAATCTTGAGTCATTAAAATGACATAATTAATTACATTCATTACAATTACAATCAAAATTACTAACTGATCAATTCTGATAGCATAATATGTCCTGGAAATCAGTCAGGTACCCAAAGATTGAGGCTGGTGGCACTTAATAGTCAAATGGTCCCTGGCACTATTTATAACAGAGTAAAATAAAAGTTTGCTAAAATCTCAGCTAAACCACATCCCAGCATCCAAGGAGATGCATTTGTCCTATGGCTGGAGTGGTGAAAGCATAACTGATGCAAAAAAGCAAAGGAACCAATACCCTGCTCTTCACTTGTATTAGCCTTTGAGAGCATCAGCTCTCCAGGAACAACTAGGGTAGAGGGTAATTCTATATCTCCATGAAGTTCAACGCTCAGTATAAAGATAGTTATACTTGAACAGGGAAGTGGGGGGTGGGGGAGTGGGCGGGGTTTCATCATTGTATTAACAATGAGGAAAAGTCCTTAAACCTAGAAGACGAGGGTGTAATAAGAGAGCGTCTTAAAGAAATTTTACTCATGATCATATCTGAAGCTCAACAAATTAGACAGTTTTTTTAAATAGAAGACACAGGAGAATGTAGCTAAAGACAGAAGAGAATTATTTAACCACAAAGATAGTATTTCCCTAGGTTCAGCTTTCAGTTGGCTTATTCAATAAAAGCACAGAAGAAATATAATGTAAGAGGGCTTTAACTGGAGAGGGAGACTTGAAAAGTGTTTCCAAAACTGTGCTTCACCAAGTAAAAGCAGCAGAAGGAATTTTTTTGGTGCAGAAAATAAATATTTTCCCTGTTTAGTTAATCTCTCCCTTTCGGATCCCCAAACCCATTGTCAGCTCTCTATCATTCAGGCATCTCAAATTCACACCCTCACTCCTGGGAGCCTTGGTTGGCCTGCCTGTGACCCTGGCCTAAACTTTGGCTCAACACAGCCTGTGCTATTGTTGGCTGCAGTACAGAGACATGATGCTCTGAAGGCAGAAGATTGCACCAGTCCGGCACACAAGTGCTCAGTGTTTCATCACCCTCTGCCAGTCTGTCTAGGATTGAGATAATACCTCTCTGCTGACTCCAAACACGAGAATGCATCAACAGGGCACACACCCTGGAATAGGGTTACCCAAGCAGGACTTAAGTCAGGATGGGAATGGAGGTGCATACCATGCACAGCTCTGGCATTAACAGAGATGAAAGCAGCACATATCAGAGCCTAAATTAGATCTCACATTGTCCTTTGCTTATGCACCTATTTTAGCATTTATCACAGTGGCCAGTCGGATGCCTGTTTCCCCACAGGAACCATGTCTTAATCATCTTTGGTTCCCTCAAGATGATAGTGTAAGGATCCTCCTTACAGGTACCAAATGCTCAATAATGGCCATAGTCAATTTCCAATTTCACAGGCTAAAAGGCAGGGCAGACACTCTGAATAAAATATGATAAATTTTAGGCACCAGACTTACTCCAAACCATTATGATTTATATTTTCTCCTCCTGTTCATTTCTATGCTTTCCTGATCATACAATGGGAAAAGACAAAGACCAAAAACAGCAAAGACAGATGCATGACGAAAGAAAAAAAAAAATCCAGCAAGTAAAAATATTCATTTCCATATAGGCTTAAAAAAACTAAGCCAATACTACTGGCCACCCTCACCTAGTGACTTTTTTAATCCTCAGAACCTACCAAATTGAAACACCTTGTGCCCTTTCAAATTCATAGCCTAAAACATGCATCACAACCACCCCAATCAACAAGACCCCATAGACTGTCACTCAAGATGAATGACAGAACCCAAATCTCACTAAGTACAACAGAAAACAAGCAATAAAGTTTGTTCTCTCCTTAAAACATAAAGACACACATGAAAAAAATGTGTACAACACAGAAAAATAAAAAATTAGAAGATCTGTTATAGCTGAGAGAAAGGTACCTAATATTAAAAAGGGAATCAAGTATAGTCAGAAATATCCAACCTCAGTAAAAATGTTATCGGTGATAATACTTTGGTATTTAAGTAGATACCATGAAACTCTACCAGTTGCTTCAGTCATTTCAACATAATAGTTTCACAAAAATGCACAGATGTTTTCACTTAGATATGTTATTTCCAAAATGCACTACAGTGTACAATTTCTACAATTCCTCTTAGACAAGTCTTTAGAAGATAAATTCCTTCTACTGAAGTGTTTGACATTTTGACCTTCTTTAATCCCAAATTAGATGGGCACAAAACTGTTTCAATGATTATTTTTGAAAAGCATGTTTAGGGCCGGCCGAGTGGCGCATTGGTTAAGCGCTGGTTTTGGGATGCCAGCGGCCCCGGTTCGGATCCCACATGAGGGCCAGTGACACTGCCCTCTACAGCTAACAACAGCTCCACCTGGAGCTGGGCTGTGCGAGCCCCGGTGATGGTGTGGGCTGCCATAGGCTACAGTGAGTGGCCCGCAGCCAGCGTGAGCGGCTGGCAGCCAAGAGTGAGCTGCCAATAGCCGCGGTGAGCGACATCCAGAGGCCAGCGACCGATCTGCCTCATCCGGGAAGAGCGCAATGACGATACCAACAGTGAAGCAACATCCTCCGCAACTAAACTGAAGAACAAAAAGAGAGCAACTTGTCTGTTCCCCTTCCCCAATTTCCCAACGCTGTTCCCCTCCGCCAATTCCCCAATAAAATCTTTAAAAAAAAAAAAAAAAAAAAAAAAAAGCATGTTTAATTAAATCTGGTGATTCATTTCTTCCTAATTTTATAGCCATCACTCCCATAGAATTCTTTTTATTTTTTAAGATTTTATTGGGGAATTGAGGGAGGAGAACAGCGCTGGGGAATCGGGGAAGGGGAATGGACAAGTTGTTGTCATTTTGTTCTTCAGTCTATTTGTAGAGGACATCACTTCACTGGCCCAAGTTGGTATCATCATTGCTCTCTTCCTGGATGAGGCAGATCGGTCGCTCACCGCGGCTATTGGCAGCTCACGCTGGCTGCTGGCCACTCCCTGTAGCCTATGGCAGCCCACAGCAGCAGGGGTTGCAGCCTACACCGTTGCAGGGGCTCGCACAGCCCAGCTCCAGGTGGAGCTGTTGTTAGCTGTAGAATGCAGTGTCACTGGCCCTCATATGTGGGATGTGAACCGGGGCCGCTGGCATCCCAAAACCAGCTCTTAACCACTGCACCATTCGGCCGGCCCCCATAGAATTCTATTCCCCTGCGAACCTGCTATCTTAAACAGTTCTTACCCAACTGAAAGGGTTTGTTGGGATAAAAGCAAAGCACACAAATAGAAGCAGGGACTGGGTAGTTCAGTTGATTTGTTAACTCACTTCTAACAAAAATTAAACAAGCTTCTTTACTGCAGGACTTTTCTGAAACTTGGTTACTATACAACATTACTCTCCAAAAGGAAGGTGTAGTATGTGGTGATTCCCAAGCTTATTTCATTGGGGAGTTATTTTTTATTTCATGAATTACCAATTAGCCGTTAGCAAGAAAGAGTATTCTGAGGAACATACTTTGAGAATCACAAATTAGAATAAAGTGCTAATGAAACCTCAAAAATAGGTTTAACACCTAGGTAGTTCAGCTATTCTTTTTTTTTTTTAAGCCATTGATTACATTTTAAAATCATGAACAACCACCTTTAAATGCCTTTAGAAAGAACACATAGATGAACTAGCAAATATTACCTCCTTTGCAGTAACGACTCATTCAAAACGCAGACAGCTGTCATTTTGCACAAAGGTCAGAATTATGAGCAATCCAAGGCCTATAGACTGCGCTACTCTATGCATATTTCAAATTCAAATTTAGTAGATATAAATGACATATTTTACATCATCCTAGTTTGGATATTTTAACCGACATAATGAAAAGGAACACTTACCAACAGAAGCTGAGTTTTTAAGAACCGACTCCTTTGGGACTCCTCTTTCAATTCGTAATGTGGCCCACTGTTCAAAAACAAGAAGTATGAATTTAAATCGTTCCACAGACACAATGCAGAATACTCAAACCATGCTTATATGGAAGTGACATTAAATATTAAGCCCTGGTGCTGCTGGAAATAAAGAGATCCTCCAGTGACTCTCTGGTGTAGCAGTGTCCCAAACCCCAGGCATACTTTTGTATTCATTACTAATAATGTTTTAATAGTAGGAGGAACAGATCCTATTTACCCTATTTAAACTCCTCACACACACCTGGTATCCCAATAAATTAATCCTTGGAAAGGTCGTGAAGCATGCCAGATAAGAATACAGTTTATGGCATCAAGACTGTCTGGGTTTAAAATTACTTAATCCCATTAGTCCCTAGTTTCCTCATCTGGAAATGAGGATAGTTCCTATCCCATAGGGTTGCTATGAGGATGAAATGAGATTAACACATGTGAAAATCCAGGAGCCAGAGTATAACTATTATTTCATAGCATTCAAGGATGAGACACATTCAACGAGGCCCAAATGCCGGCATCAAAGATAAGCTTGCAGAAGATCTGGAAAGCTGAAAAGGAATCCGTGAAATAAATAACTAAAGAAATCATATGCCTTCGTGGTCACTTATGTTTTAAGATGTATAGGAGAAATGTTATGATTTTGAGGAACCACAGGTTTGAGAGAAGTTAAAAACAGGAAAAATCAACTCCCATTGTGTTTTGAATATACATAAGAGTGTAAAGAAATATACTAAGATGTCACTTATCATTTTATTCTTCATACTTCTTTTATGCACTTCCAAAAGTATCTAACATTAACAGCATAGTTCAAAAACTAAAAGTGAAAACTTTCTTGACGCATTCCAGAAAATCTGAATGGCTATTTTTCTAGTTTAAAAAAGGAGGCTTTAAAATATTATTTAGGTGATTACAATTCCAGAAGCTAACAATAGCTAAATTGACTGATTTCGGGGGGAGCAAAATAAGAGGTAAAATACATTGTAATAATAATAATTAGAACATAAGTACCCTCGAAGAGACAAAAAGACAGAATTTATTAAATACATCAAGGCAAAAATCTCAGTTATTGCTAAACTCAGAAGGATTAAACACAGAGGTTAAAAGACTATTTCAAGTAAGTAAGAAAATAACTGATAGAAAATAAACAGCCTGAAACATGTACCTGAAGGTCAAAGAGTAAGGCATGATCTGATTACGTCGTGGCCCCTGCACAACATCCCAAAGAGCCAAGTAGAAACATGCCATTTGTGCTTAGAAAACACCCTATAAATAGAGGCCTAACCTTCCCAGCTTCAAGTGGCAAGTCACAAATGATAATAAGACTCAGTCTTAACCTGGTTGTGTCTTTTTCTCTTCCTCGCTGACTTAGTGCAGTTCTCAAACTCTATACCTCCCACCTTTTCTCAACAGAGGTAAAGGTTTGTTTCTATAGTTTTTCCATTTAAGCCTTTGCTACCTATTATCATTTGTAAGTAGACCAAAGATATGATTAAAATAAAATCTTGTAAACAATTAATTAATCATTATTAATCTTGGAGCTATTTTTATTGTAGGCATGTGATTTTACATAAATAGTAATTAACTTCAACTAGGACAGCTATTCCATGTTCACCTGGTAGAAAATATTGGCATTTTGTGGCTGTTCTGGTCTGAATTATGTCCCCTCAAAATTCATATGTTGAAGCCCTAACCCCGTATACATCAGAATGTAACCGTATTTAGAGATAGGACCTTTAAAAAGGTGACTATGTTAAAGTGAGGGATTTAGGATGGGCCCTGACACAATCTGCCTGGTGTGCCTATAAAAAGAGGAAATAAGGATGGACAGACATCAGGGAAGCACACACAGAGGAAAGGCCAGGTGAGGACACAGGGAGATGGTGGCCATCTGCAAGCCGAGGAGAGAGGCCTCAGAAGAAACCAACCTGCCAACACCTTGACCTTGGACTCTGGCCTCCATAACTGTGTGGCAATAAATTTCTGTTGTTTAAAACCACCCAGTCTGTGGTACTTTGTTAAAGTGACCCTAGAAAACTAACACACGGGCATTGCTCAAACAGCATGATGTGTTACAAAGAACCCCGTGTTCTGTCTCCAGATAAGTTTCAGAACACACAACTTCTCCAGATACTGTAACTGCAAAGGTTCATCTTACAAAATATAGTGACAGTGTTTGAGACTAGCAAAATTTAAGGTTGGAGGAGAAGTCATTTAATGCAAAAGAAAATTTATACTGGAAAACCATTTTCTTCTTTGGGCTTACTCTCCAGTGAAAATGAAAATGTGCCTATGCTCTGTAGCCAGAAGGGATATACATATGAATTGCAATTCTGCGACTTCCAGGCTGCAATCCCTTGGGCAAAATACTTTAACCTCTTGAGGCCTCATTTTCATCATCTCTGAATCAGGGACAATTACCAAGGTTGTTGTAAAGATTAAAGAAGATAATCTCTCCAATGACTACCACATAATAGCCACAAAGTAGAAAAACGTTGGCTTCCTCCTCCCTCCCCACACCCCCAACTTTAGGCACCAAAATGATCAGTTTTGATTTTTTTTTCAGACCATCCTGTTCATCTCCAATAAATAGCTATTTATCTTCTATCATACTAGCTTCTTCTAGCTGTTCAGGTTAGCCCAAATACAGAGGTAAAAGTCTCTGTAGAAGTTCTATATCACTTCCATAGGTATCTCAGAACACACTGCCTCAAGACAACACGAAAGGTGCAGCTCTGTTGGCAAGATGGCCCCAAAGTACAGTAGTGGCATCTAACAATCCCCATTTCTACTCCCTATCTCATGCCCCTCCCCCACCAAAGAAGGTTGAAAGACATGTTCAATCAAATCGTCACTCCACTTAATTTCAAAATCCTCTTGATGGAAAAGTAGCTGTCCACAATGTATCAAATAGAAGGGATTAAGTCTAATTTTTAAAATTAGGCCAAAAACTTGCAAAAATGTGACACAGTCACCTAGACAATTACAACTTTCAGTTTTTACACTAAAAACACATTTAAGAATTAACTAAAGAGAGGAGGAAAAATGCATAAAATTATATACAAATTCAAAATATTAGGCTTACTCAAATAGCAGCAGGCCACCATCTGTCGCCTAATAAAACAGTTTCTTGCCAGAGACTGTCATCTTTGTAGATAAGAATTCAGGCTCTGGATTCAAATTAAAATTCTGATTCTATCACTGCATGATATTTATCTGCCACTGTTGACAAATTATCTCTCTGCACCTCCATTCTCCAATCTACAAATGGAAGTAATAATTAGACCCTATCTCAGAGAGCTGTTGTGGAATTAAGTTAAATGAAAAGCACATTGTCTTGGTAACTTTTATTATTACTTCCTGTCATGGCGTTAGGGCATATTTATTGTATTTCAAACATCAGAAATAATAACTGAGTATTATAATAACAGAGGTGTCATAACCACCTGAGAATTATTGACATGCCTTTTTTAAAAGATGGAAAACTAATTAGTAGTTGGTAAAGAAGGTAAAGGGAAAGAATAATAAGTAAAATAAAAGTCAGGAATTGTCTGCTCTCAGTATATATGCTATCCATCAAAGGTTTGAAGGTAGGTTAAATCTTAGCCACATAGGAGCAAAAAAAAAAAAAAAAAAAAAAAAAAAAAAACAAAGACCAAAGAAGGTTTGAATTCAAACTCCACCAAAAGTTGAGCACCTACTATGTACCAAGTGCTTTCATTCACCTCTCCTCATTGAATCTGCACAATAACTCTAACAGGTGTATTCCATATACACATGCAGAAACTAAGGTTAAGATGTTAAGGGGCCTGCCCAAGGTTACAAGCTCAGAACTTTGGAAGAAATTGTTCATGCTTCCATCTTATTCCTCAAAAGTTCAGGGAAAAATTGATCCATTAATATTTATCATCTGTGTATTGCCTAAATTATCTGGTTAGATATTTAATACCAATCCTCTAACTTCTTCCCCTCCATCAATCCTATATTATCTTCCCATTATTTATTTCCCTTTACTCTTCGGCCAATGAATAGCAATCCTTCACCACCTCAGCCCCAACATTAACCTAACAATTAACTTTCATGGTTGAGAACAGCATTTTTCAACCTTTCATCCCTGCTCTTCTCTGATAAACAAAAACTTCACACACACCCTCCTAGAGATTCAGATGCATATACCCTACCACCCAGAGGGATCATTCTCTACACATCCCTCAGGCAAAAGTTTTATTTTCTCTAGTTTGTATTTCTAAAACAATTTTCCCAACATAATATTCCTTACAAATTATGACATAGCCCTTGAAAATCACTGGTTTAGAGAATCACTAAACTTATTCTAAGAATTCAAGCCTTGTAGCTTGCCATATCAGGGGCTTATGCACACACCTAGAGATACTCTGCAGTGCAGAAGGCAGCATATGGTAAGTGCTCAATAAATAATGATGACCTGAAAGGATGGTCAGCTAAGGAGTCAAGAGAAGAGCATATAGCTGGGTCAGCTACTTGACCCTTAGCAATTACCACAGTCAGCTATTCAGAAGGCACCCCACATATATTTCAACCTCAGAATTTGAGTTTAGGGTCATGAAAAAGCCACCCATTGTCAATAAAACTTATAAAAGTAAACACATAATGTACAAAACTAAATGACCTTTTTAAAACGGTATATAAATTGTAACATTTTGAAAAA
The DNA here is from genome assembly GCA_033961575.1 of Aselliscus stoliczkanus. Taxonomy (NCBI): domain Eukaryota; kingdom Metazoa; phylum Chordata; class Mammalia; order Chiroptera; family Hipposideridae; genus Aselliscus; species Aselliscus stoliczkanus. Next base: position 93,450,002 of record CM066734.1, on the reverse strand, counting down.
TTTGAGAAATCTCCAATTCCAATCAAAGAAACCAAAGAATGCTCTTGAGGCTGGACTACAAGAGAGAGAAAGAAACAAGCAAATCAGCTGAGAACATACTAAGGAATAATGAGTAACAGAAGGGCTGGGCCTTGAATGGAATCTACAAAAAGGCAGGGTATTTGTCCAGAACTAAAGATGTTCTAATACTAAATACTAATAAAGATTTCCTAATACTAAACAACAAAATTTAGATTTCTTAATACTAAACAGCACAATTTTTACGGGAACTATCCCTGTAGTTGGGAAAAGCAATCCATTGTACTAACCCCCACCTAACAGAAATGTCTTTGAAACATGTACTGCTGTTCTAGTTGAGAGATGAAAAGCCCTGGGTTGTCATTTCCCTCTCCTATGCCAAAAGCAGATATCACTGTGGGATTGCAACTCTTTCCTGATGAACCCAGCTGCTCCCAAATAGAGGCGCTCCAGGCAGCTCTGGCCAGCAAGTCAGAGTTGGCTCACAAAATCAGCCCCTATTCTAGTTCCATATATGCCAAGATCTCTCTGACCTCCAAATTAGTCTTAACAAAGAGGATGATGGTTCCTTATGCTGCCACTACCTGGTTTCTAAGCTAAGTGGTGTATCTCCCACTACAACTCAAAAATTAGCATGCTTGAGAGTTTGATTAACAAAGAGTATATCTCTAAAAGTCTCTTCAACTCTAGATGGGCAAAAGTGAAAACTTGAGGCCCTGCCAAGTTGAAGGCCAGATGCTGGACCGGAGATACCCCTTCAAAGTACAGTAGTTATTCACCAGGCTGACAGCAACTAGCAGGACTCTCTCCTTCACATCTTTTTCACTGTACCTTGAATTACTAAAGCAAGAAACACAGCAGTCGACACCTGGAAGTAGTGTGTGCGATTTACCCTCACTCCATTCTCACTTAGAAGACTAACAGTTAAAAGGCATCTACAACATTCACAGCATTGTGTGACCAAGTTCAGACTGTAAAGTCCATAAGAAAGTTTCAAAACTGTGAAATAGCTCCCTAGTAGAGACAGAACTTTCAAAACATGAGGGCTGAGGATGAAGAATCAAGTACAACTTAAAAGATTAGAAAAATTACCACAATGAGAAAGTGCAACAAAAATGTGGAATAAAACAGGAGATTAATAGCAGGTAGAAGAGATTTGCAGATTAGTAGGTGGGAGATAAGCAGGTAATCTCCAGGTGGGAAATTGTTTATCTGGGAGCCGCCCCCCACCCGGCCCCTTCCCGCCTACCACCACCATTAGCTGAGAGAGAAAAGCACATACAGCCAAGTCCTGGGAAGACAGAAAGTAAGAGCAAAAAAAATGAGAACCCACATTAGAAGGTACTGTAAAAGCTACAGAAACAAAGATGCTAGGATTTAAATAATAAGATTATTCTTTTAATAGCAGCAAGCACTTATATAGCGCCTGACATGTTTTAGACCCTTCTAAGATGTTTGACATATTTTAACTTGCTTAAACAAACCTCTGGAAATTGTGATTGTGCTTCTATTTTATAGATAAGAAAATGAGGAACAAGAAGTAGGAGCTGAGATTTGAGTATCAAATCTAAGCAAATCTGTACACAGAGTCTGCACTCCTAGCCACAAGGCAAACACACCCTCTCCTCAGTTAAGACCACTTCATTCAAGCAAACCAATGTACTTCTCTGAGCCTGTTTCCTTATCTGCCCAAGCGTTATTATCCCTTCCAAAGCCCTGGGGAGCAGGTAATGGGATAGCAAACGGGGAAAGCCTTCTGTAATTTACTATCTAGAAAGCCCTATCTATATAAGGGTGACCTGCAGTTGTTCCCCATCAGGCCCACTTTCTTTGCAGAATTTGGAAACAGGGATGTAGGGGGAGCTGAGGTCAAAGAAGATACGTTTTCAAAGACATTTCAAGTGCCATTGTTTAGATAAAATCTCCATGACTCCATGAAAATATAATCAGATTTTTTTTATACCATCCGGTAATTGGTTTTCTTATCATGAGTATAAACTAGAATATGATGCCTTTCTGGACAGGATGGCTTAGTACACGAAAGGACCTCTGAAACCTGGGGCTGTAAAAGCTATGGAGAGTGAAGTGACAGTTGCACTATTTAAGGGACATAAAGAAATCCGATGACATGAAAGGAGGTCGCGCTGTTCTTCTAATCCGTAAAAATGATAATAATAGTACCAGAACAGCGGGGTGGGTGGTTCTGCCTTCAACCACTGGAACAATAGGGTGGGCAAGGGCTGTCAGCCCGGATCACTTCAGCTCGGCGGCGGGGGAGGCCGGGAGGCTGTCTTCGCACTACTGCGGGGGATGAACCGAAACGCACATCCCCGTGGACCACTGACCTTCGGAATTGGTCCCCTCGCGCGTCATCTTGGCTCTACCCCCCGCCCACACCTCCCCTGGTTCTCCCTCAAGAGCCCTGCGAGGTGCAGGACGACACATCCCAGGGGAAACTCACCTCTAAAGTCTTCACCAGGATCTTCATGTACATCTCGGAGATGCCCAAAGACACTCCGAAGGCCGAGGGCAGGAGGATGAGGCCGAGCACCAGCGTCAGCCAGGTGGACAGGATCTTCCCCGCCAGCTCTGCGCCCTCCATGGTTGCGCGCACCCTTCCCGAACAGGTCCTGGAGGAGGCGGTTCCGAGCGAGACAGCTGTCCCTGTGCCCAGGTGGTCAGGTGGCAGCCCCGGGAACAAAGGCGCGGAGCCCGGCTCGGAAAAATCAGAGCCACCGCCTCCCGGCACTCACCTCTGCAAAGGAAAAAAAAAGAGAGAGGAAGGAAAAACTTTCAGAGCAATGGCTATTTCCTTCCTTCCTTTATGGGCTCCTCCTCGCTCCGGCGGGTTAACTCTTCCTCCTCTGGAGGCCCAAGCCGGCGCAGCAGCCACCGCAGCACACGCAGACCTGGTGGCACCGGCCAGATAGAGGATGGAAGCTCGGGCGAGGGAAGGGACACCGCAGCGTGAGCAGGGCGCGCGAGTGCAGCCGGGAATGCGCCCCGCCCTGTGCCTGATTTCCTCTGGGTGGCGATCGCGACAACTCAGCGGGTGACTCACGGAGGCCCTGCAGGAACGAGGATCTCTGCTAGCACGCCGCGCCACAGCACGGGGGCCGCGGGCGGAACTGGCGCCGGGCCGAGGGCTGTGCTGCAGGCTGCCTGCGCTTGGCCCTTGAACGCCCTTATGTCTGCGCTTTGCCCTCGCCCCACCTCCTGCGCCACCCAACCGGAGTATCCAGGCGGGACCTGCACCCAGAGCTCCGCAACCTCCTTGGCGTCCTCCGTTCGTCCCCGGGCTTCGCCTCCCCCAGCACTCTCAGCAAAAGTCCCTTAGGGAGCAGAGCTTTCGTCTGCAAAATGTGAGCGTTTTCTTCACCCGTAAAATGAACCACTGGCGCGTGCAGGATGCTTGAGAAGATCTTGTGTGGGTGTAACACGACCTCTGGGGAAGGGCTTTCAGCAAAAGGGAAATGCACAGCGCGCTGCTGAGCTGCGGCTGACGCCGCTTCCAGCTCTCCCACACGTTCCTCTCCTTCCCATACGGAGCTGAGCTGATCAGGGGTGGGTGGAGAAGCTCTCTCCACGAATTACCGAACTCCTGGCATAGAACTCCTTCGGTTGAGGGTCGCTCCCTTCCTGGGATAAGATTCCAACCTCAGCGTCCCCTAACCATCCACCCAATACTCTGAAGCTGCAGAAAAACTCCAGGCCCGCGCAAGCCTTCACTAAGCGGACAGCGCCTCCTGGGGACTCAGTCCCCGCTCGGCTGCCTCGCGAACGCTGATTAGAACAATGAAGGGCAAAGCCCTAGATGGGTATTTACTTAAGTGCAGTTATTGTGTCTCTCAAAAACCTGATCTGATTTTAAGAATGGGCATGAGAAGGGATGTTGAGAGTGGTAGATAGGACGCTCAGGCTGCCCCGGGTTTCCAGATCAGCACTGAATGGAACCAAAATCTCATATAGGTCTGTCAAGAGTGTTATTTCAAGCTGGAAAAACTGGGAGGGCCAGCAAACTGAATGGAAACAGGGTTGATAGCAGATACTGCAAAGGAAGCCGCCCAAGTCCAGGGTGTGGAGGAAGCCGAAGGGAAGTGAGAAGCCCCACTGCAGAGAAGGTAAATGTTTGCCCTCTTCACCTCCTGCAAGGTAGGTATCACAACCCCCACTGAGTGAAAAAATGATACCATAATGGTCATAAAAACCAAGTTACGAATGAAGACGTTTCAGGCATTTGGTTTCTCAAAATTTGACCTCTGTATGGTCTTCTAGTTTACAAAAAATAAGGAAAACACAACTGCCAAAATCCTTGCTAGAAACAAATACAGATTTAGCATAAAACCTCAAAGATGACACTGACTCATGTAACACCATACAATCAGGAAAAACTCTTACCCTCCTTTTATGTCCTAAGGAATGCTGAATGATAGTACCACAGTTAACCCAACAAAGTCCCAGTGCAGGCAACCTGGTATAAGGACAGCCTTTTCTGCCCTTCCAGACAGAGGTGCTGAGTGCCCCCAATCTCCAATGATTTCCATTGCTCATGACCAAACTCAATGAACTGGTTTGTGGTTTGTTTTGGGTTCTTCACTATTATGGAAAAAATTATTGTCACACAGAATGGTGGAACGGTAATAACAGAATTTGGAGTCTTAGATTGACTCCAGCACAAACACTTATAAATTTGAGGAATTCATTTAGTCCTGTTCTCCAGCTTCCTCATCAGTAAAATGGATTTTTTTTTATGGTCAAATGTGAAACTGCTTTGTGAACAACAAAGCTCTGTGCAGAAACCAATAGGCAGCCTGGTACAAGAGCAAAAGCTCTCCACCATCTTTTTCTGGCCTGAAACACAGGAGAGCCAAAGCAGGCTCACCTTTACAGTGATAAAAGGGAAGAGAAGAAATGGCGAAGGTCCCACAGCTCCCTTTCATTCCCTCCCTTTCACTCACCTCTCCCCTCTCCTGCTCGGCTAGAGGTTCTTTCAATTAAACCTAGATAGGACCCTCCCTCCCTTCCTGCAGCTAGGACTCCCTTCATTTATGGATTAGTATCCTAGGGCTGCCTTAACAAATCACCGCAAATTTAGTAACTTCAAACAACAGAAATTTTTTCTAGTTTTAAGGCCAAAAGTCTGAAATCAAGGTGTCTGCCGAGTCACCGTCCCTCCAAAAGCTCTAGGGGAGAAGCTTTCCTTGCTTCTTCCAGCTTCTAGTGGTTCCCAGCATTCCTCTGCTTGGGCCTGCATAACTACATCACTGCCTCACTCTTCACATGGCCTTCTTCCTACATCTTTTCTTCCCTTCTTTTTAAAGACACTTACTATTTTTTATTGAGGGCCCTCCCTAATCCAGGAGGATCTCATTTTGAGATTTTACTTACTCTGAAAAAACGTGTTTTTTTTCCAAATTTGGTTACAGTCACAGGTACATGCATTAGGATTTGGGCATATCTTTTGGGAGGCTACAATTCAACCCACTACACTTACTATCTCTATAAACTGGGATTAATACACCTACCTGGAGAGGTTGTTATTGGACTTTGAGATTCTATCTTTAAAATTTAGTTGATCATAAGCGTTCAATAATGAGGTTTTTCAGTACAATCCTGTTTTTCACCTGTTGTCCTGGCATATATTTTAATAACACTTCCTTTCACTCTCAAAAATGTCCTGGTTTGAGCAATAAATCACATGGTTCCTTTATGCCTACATAATTTCTAAGATCCCTTCCAGTCCTAAAATAGATTCTTTCACAAAACTTACTGTCAAGTCCATGCATGACTTCTTGTCACTATCTGAGGCCAACTGTACTTGTATTGAAGAATGAAGAAAAGGGATTAGTATCAAGTCCAGAGCTTCACAAACTTTACTGTGGGTAGGAATCCCTAGGGCTCTTGTTAAAAAGAAGATTCTTAGTCCGTAGGGTTGGGAGGGGGCCTGAGATTCTGCATTTCAGTGAGCTCCCAAGTGATGCTGATGTCCTTAGCCCTAAGAGTATGGCCAAAGAGAGGAGTGTTACATTTAACTGATAACAAAAGGCCCTGAGGTCCAGGTAAGTCTCTGGGAGCCAACAAAAAAAGAATTGATTCCAAAGAGCTAGCTAGCCCGTACCTGAGGACTCATATTATTTGTATCTTCATACCCCTGCTTTGACCTCAATTGTGGGCAATGTGAACAGAGGAGTTTAGGCTAAAAAGCTTTGAGTAAATAACAATACTCTCATGAATAGATGCCTAGAGTAAATAAGATGTCATAGTTGGAGCCCAATAACAAATACTGATTTAAGAGGTAGGGTAGAATGGAGAAATCTGGTGGTAAAGCAGATTGCTGAAGCATTTTATTCAACAGACTAGCTTTAGGTTTCTTGTCTCCAGTCCCTGAGACCTCTCTTTTCTCTGATTCCACACCTTTCTTTGGCCTTCATCATATCCTGCCTTGACCTGTGTATTTGCTTCATTGTCCCACTGTCAACTGTTTAATATCAGCACATGCATATATTAATCTGTAATCCCTGCCCACTATTCCACCCCTTCTCCACCTGTGCAGAATTTTACTTCAGGCCACATTTGTTCAGTCAGCAGTGACTCCCATAATGCTCACAAACTGAAGTCCAAATATTGAGCATCTTTGGTTAAATTCTCAAAGCACTGCAACTTTAACTTCCATCCCAGTTCAGCAAAACGTTTCCACCTTCCCCTGGTTTCTGCAGGATTTCTTCTTCTCTGGGTCTTAGGTCACATTGCAATGCTCTCCCCACAACCCCACTTCCTGCACACCTCTTTCCTGATCTCTCATCCAAGTATTACTCACTACAAGGGTTAGGAATCCAACATGGGGATCCTGCCAGTTGCTGAACATGTCTATTCTAATTATGCATTCCAGAACTGGGAAAATAATCATAGGATGGATTTAGGGACCCACTGGACCCACCATTAAATGGGCCTGAAACTTGAGGGTTCACTATAAGCTCCTATTTTCACTGGTAGATCAGAGTGACATTTTGGGTCTCTTGGAGTTAGTGTCAGTTCAGAAACAATGCCGATTGGTCCCTGAAAAGTCTAATTATCTCCCTTTCTTCAATGTACAGTCACCCTGGTGAACAGCCATAGTTCACTTTGAGCAAGACTGCGAAACAGATTAACAGTATGAAACTTTGGCAGTCCTCATAGGACCTAGTCTCCCCTTCTTCCAGGTGGTGCTGGCTTTGTAAACTGGCTCAAGTTTGGGAATTCATTGAGGGACCATGACTATCGGTTTTGTAATTCAAGTTAGATTTCTGCTGACTAAACCTAGACATCTTCCATTTTTACAGAGTACAAGTGAGAATTCAGTAGGCTCCCCATTTATTTTGATTTCCTAGTGAACACCATAGGTTTCTTTGAGTCAGACTATTCTGATTACTTCTTTGGCTCTGCTGTCCATTACAGTAATCATATTCACCTTGTCTTTGGCAATTAAGTGCATCCACTTGGCTCCTGCTTTCCTGGAGGCTCATGATCTCAACTGCATTTAGGGATCCCAGTTCAATGGTAGCAGTTCCCACTGTAAATTCTAACCTACAAGGAAGAGCAACCACAGAGCACTTCAAGGATGCTGGGGGTCTCCTCACAAATTTATTTCTCACAGATGAGGTAAAAAGTATGTCTTTGGATATTCCCAGGTGAGTGATCTTTCATGACACATATATTCACTCTAACATTCCAAATCTCCCTAAGCCTTTGGCTATTTTCCTCTACAGTATACCAAAGCAGTTCTGGCATTTCAACTATTTAGTGTAGATTCATGTTTCAGACAACAAATCAAATTGTTAGAGTCCTTTCTAGTCCCTGGAGCTAAAACAGCAAATTCAGAATTTCTGCTTAGTGGGCTCCTCAATACATTTCATCTTATCCAACTTTATATTCCTTCTACCATGCTTTCACACCCTTAATATTCATCCTCACACACATATTCCCCACATTTCTGCCTGTAGAAATTGGAAAAATCATGCAGTTCTTTTGGAGCCTAGCACATCTCCTCATGGGTCACACATTGTACCTCACCTTTCGGGGGCTGCTGGGACTTAAGTATAGTTACACGTCTAGAAGCAAGGAGTGGTGGAGGCAAGGCAAGTACCTTAGGCGAGGCCATTATAGGTTCTTCAGGCAGAGGTGGAGCGCTGCTTCTATTGGCAAAGATGACTCAGCAGAATTTAGGGATTCCATGTCCTCAGTTTCATCAAGAACTGGCCATATGTCCCCATGACAATGTTCAGGATCCTGTTCCTTTCCAATCAATGAGCTCACTTTTTGTGTTGTAATCGGCCATTCACAGAATGAGGCTCTAGGTTTGGTTTTCAGAAGTCTTGACCCATGGCTATAGAAGGTAAAGGTTTCTTTCAAAGCAGATATAGAAGCTTTCAGATCATTTATGTGGAGATCAACCTGAGAATGTGAAGCCCTGAGTTTACCCTTTCCTTTCCCTACTACTGAAGTGCAGTTAGGAGCAACCAGCCAACCTCATTATAGTGCTTAGTTTGACTAAAACGTTCTAAGATAGCAAATGCATGGTCACCCAGAAACTTGATTAGGAGTATCCAATGGCCATATTTTGCGTATCTCTTACCACATCATGACATGGACTACCAGTGCCCTCTGAAAAATAGAGGCATTAGTGCCTTTAAATCTGATCAGATTAGAACACCAACTCGAAAAAACTCATCCATAAGACTCTATTCCTCTATAACCACTTCTGCTACCACAATCTCTGTCAGGGTTAAGCCAGAGAAGCACAGCAGTGATATATATTGAGAGATTTACTGCAAGGAATCATTTATATGCTTGTGGGGGCTGGCTAGGCATCGCTGAGCTCCACAGGACAAGCTATCAGGAAGGGCAGGCTGAAACTCGCAGGCACAAGAAACAACAGTCCACAGGTGGAACTGCTTCTTCAGAGAAGCCTCTCAGCTCTGCTCTCAAGGCTTTTGGACTCATTGGCTCAGGCCTATGCAGGTTATCTAGGATAATCTCCCTTACTTAAGAGTCCACTGACTGTGTACTTTAGTCACATCTACAAAATATCTTCACAGCAACACCTAGATTAGTGTTTGATTGAGTAACTGAGTACTGTAGGCTGGTCAGGTGCACACATCAGAGAGACCATTAATCACATGTGTGAGAGAATGAGGGTAGAAAAGGAAAATAACATCTTAGTATTATTTTAAAATTAGTTGCAACTTCATGCACCCTCTGAAAGGGTCACAGGACCTCCAGGAGTCCCTGGACTAGACTCTGAGCACTACTGACCTATATTGAAGGTATGCATAAAAGTATTTCTCAAACCAAGTTAATAGAGCATGGAGGCACATTATTCATGATAGTTGCCTAATGCCGCAGGCCTCAGACCTGAGGCCTCATTTAACTTATGTGAATTAAACTATATGACTAAAAAAATAAAAAGAGCACAAATGCGATGGTGGCCATTTCACTCAGGTAACATTTTGAGACGGTGGACAGAAATCTGCTTTTCCTTCTAGATGTCTCAGTTCTTGGGTGGGAGGGGGTGTCTCAAAGTGTGAACATTTCCTCTGCTGAGTGTGATGCTAGTGTTTAAAGCTAGAATGCCTGTTTTCAAACTGCTTAGCACTAAAAGCCAAGCAACTACGTCATCTGTGTTGAGTCCAAGAAGCAACGAATCTATTCCAATTCTGGAGGGAATGCTGACATGGTAAGAGGTAGTCTATTGGTTTCCACAATAGAGCATTCCTAGGGAACTTTTCAAGGATGATTTTTGACATACACACTTTTTCTACATGGATGGGCTTGGATCCTAACTCTTAGATATAGGATGTGACCCCACAGATTCTAATCTACAGTCTCATGGTGAAGCACTGTCAAAGCACCTGATATTTGAAACTACTCTATCAAGTCTCCAAAGGAGTAGTGAAAAGTTTTCATCCCGGGGCAAACCGTTATGTTATAGTGATATATTCCATGCACACTTGCTGAATGGAGCAAAATATCCCAAAAGAGCAAGAAGGCATCTTCAAGGAGAGTGTACACAGGGGGCGGAGAAGCCTTCCAACAGGAAGCCCAGGTTCTACTCTTCCCTTTTATTCACTAGATTATATGTAACTCAGCAGTCAGGAATACAGGGCCTTTTCAAGGCCCCATGCAATGTTTTATCAGGAAATTTGAATAGATGGCCCTCATATTACAATGTTCACACTAATATTAGAATTTCTGGCTTCTGTTATAATTAGGCAGCACCGAGCTCACATTCTTATAGGACATAACCTCTGCAGTGTACTCTAACTGCTTCCATCCCACTTGTGGTCTTTTGTCATCGCCATAGCATTGATGTATTTTTTTATAGAATAGTTACAAGAAAAATGACATGTGCTTTGTACTTAAGTACTTATCAAAACTTTTCTTAATCTCAACCTACTTCCTCATTTTTATTACCTGCCCATACTCTTTCGGTCATATTTGGATGTGAAAGTAGATAAATCTCAGCTGGCCCCAATTAGTCAGAATTTCTTCTACCAGAAATTCCATTACCCCATCATAACCAAAGCTTTAGATTTTCAGTATTCCTAAGAACTGGACTTTATGAAAAAGTAAGTTTTGTTTTTCTTTTTTCTTCTTCCTTCCTTCATCTTTCATTTTTATTAAAAAGATGAGAGAAGGAGTTTGATGGCCAAGTGCCCTGGGTCCCCAGGACAGACCTAACACAACAGACCCAACCACAGATTATGGCACCTCTAGGGATGGAGAGAGAGATGATGACAAAGGACAATGAATTGGATAATAAAAATGTTGGCAAAAGTTTCCATTAAGAAACTGTTCAGGGCCAGCCGAATGGCTCAGTTGGTTAAGAGCTCGCTCAAGAGTGTGAGCTGAGTTCTGAGCAACAGCAGTTTGATGCCCAGCCCGAGCTGAGCTGCTGCTAAGCTGCCAACAGGTGGCAGGATGGCTCAGCTTAAAAAAAAAAGAAACTGTTCACTTAGGGCGGGTCTCCTTCCTCAGGTAGCTAAATCACTGTATCCCCAGTGATATCTACTTTTACATAATTTATCAATCTTCCCAAAATATTTCTCCAATTTTGGAATAATCTTTACATTATTATAATAACCACTAAAACCTTTAACAGATTGTTTAAATTGATTTTATATTCAAATTTTCTGGATAATACCATTTTGCTCCGATGCTGATACTATATCTAGCCTTCTGACCTTACCTGGAAGTGGGCAAAGCCTTTCTCTCTCTGGTGAAAGTAATGCACCATGTCTACACACACACACACACACACACACACACACACACACACTTACACGCGCACATGCATCTACGTAAGTCTTGGTGGTCTGATTCCAGGCATGATTTCATGAGTTATAATTCTCTAATGGTATAATCAATCGCACACCAAAATTCATTCATGATTAGAAAACTTGTCATAGAGAATGATTTTCTGTCTTCTGTCCTTAAAGTAGTCACATTTCAGAGAAAACAAAAAACTTTTAAAAATAAAAAATTTTAAAGACCAAATGCGTTTGGTTTTTTGTATATTAGGAGAAGTGGTAATAAGTTAAATATTATTTAGGGGCATACTTTCCCTTCAGTAAAGCAGAATAAAAATACATAGATTAATAGTTAAAGAGAACAGTCAAATTTATCCCAGGGTTAGTCTTGAAGTCTTTCATTCTGCAAGTTCATAAGTTAAAAAAACCTTTTCAAATCAGGACAGTTGCCTTTTTAATGGATTGCTGTCACCACCCTGTAATATATAGTGCTAAAGTTCACTTCAGCATTTTGAGCAGAGGGCAAGTAGTTAACAACAATTAAAAAGAAAGCAACCTACTGCCTAATTAGCAGCTTCAATGTACTCTGGCCTCCGTTAAAACTAAAATCTCTTCAACTACTATGATGACTGTTATAACATACTCCTATTAATCTTTATTTGTTCCCTCCCTGGAGTCCTGAGGAAAAACACACCCTTCATCAAACTAAGGTTTAGTTGAGCAAAACTTGAAATGCATAATGGTGTCAAGTACTTCCCAAAGTGACTTTTAGGCTTCAGTTATTTCCACTATTCTTTTTGGGTTTTTTTGTTTTACTTACACTTAAATCCACCAGGTATTGTTCTCAGTAGAAAAAAACCAACAACGTTTTGGGCAGGACCTCAACATAAATGCAAAGAAAACTGGTAACCCAACCTTGTCCATGAATAAACAGGTGAAGATGATCTTCTCCCCAGCGCTTCTCAGAACGGAGTCCCTGAAACCATAGGGGACACATATATTTGGGGGGTCCATAAGTCCTCTGTAAGTACACTCTTTAAATTTAATATTTCTTAAGTTACAGTATACAAACATCTCTTTAGAGGTCTGAGAATTCTCTGGGTTGAGCATCCCAGGAAGGTGGTGATATGGTTCTGAATCCGAGGAACTTAAAGCTAGAGAAAGTGATCTTTGGAGCCAGGAAAATCCCAGGCTGAGTCTGTCACTAACGGCCTTACAAAGCAGATGGTTCACCTAAATATGTGTATTGAATGAATTAAGAACATCAGCTTGCTTACTGTTGACTGAAGTCTCAGCCTCTTAGATTTTCCTACTGACCTACCTCTACAAAAGTGTGTCTGGGGAGCATTTTCTCTGTGACCCCTCCCTGGAAAATTCTATGACCCAGTGTCCCCAGCATTCCTAAAGCCAAAGTCATGCAGGTGACTCCACAGCAGAGATTCTGCAAGATTACCTAGGAATGAGTAGAAGCTACCCTAATACAGCAGATTCTTCCTATAAAATTCCTATGGGGTTAGAGAGGTTGAGACAGAATATAAAAAAATGGGGACCCACTATTTCCTTAGTGTGATCATCTCTATTTGAGATAGCTAAAATGGCCTTTGGTTTTAAGATTAAAAAAAACAACCTTGATTTGGTCAAGCTTTTGTGGCCAACGTATGCTAATCAAATTCACAGAAGACTGAGCTATAAATCAAAACGCCAAATGTCATGAGATATTGTATATATTTTTCTAGTGACCAGAATATCTTCAAAATATAGGACCTCCTCCTTCACTGTGTCTAAGGAATCGAAGGCCAAACTCACAATCAAAGGAAATGAGAACAAGAGAGGGATACAGGGTCAGGGCTTTTTCATCTCGGGCCAGAAGAAACCTAGAGCAGGGTGACTGCTGAGTGGCTAAAGAATTAGTGGCCACCACCTGGCCTCTCCTGACAAGTTACATGATAGCCACGCAGGCCAGCCCCTCTGCTTTCTCTCTTTTCCCTGATTCTACCTGGAATCCCTGCCTTCTGTCTTTAAACAGGTTTCTCCATAGTCAGTGAAATCACAGGTTCCTTTTGTGTTAATCATATTCTGGTCATTCTGGGAAGTTTACTCTAGTCATCTTTGTGGGTGTTCCTCACATCTCTTCAGTACACACATTTACTAGTCTTTTTTCTGATGGGTTTTTTTCACTACAAATGACTCATTATGCAGTTTTATTCATCCCCTTGTCATTTTTGGAAAAAATTGAGAATACGTTATTAACAAAAAAAAAAAATGATAAGCAAGGAAATAAATATATACATTATTTTCATTCTCAAAGGATGTTTTTATTTCCAAATTCTGGTGACTCAGGGATGTCTTACTCCATACTCTATTTAATGACTTTTTTAGGTCATTCAATAAGCAAATATATAGGACATACTATGTATATGCCAGATATTTTGATAAATCTTGGGGACTGAAAGAAGAATAAAATTATCCAGTACACGTGAAGAAATTAACCAAAGAAACCCATAAACTCCAAATAACCGAGAATAAATCCACTTTTGCCCCTTCCAATCCACTCTGATATTGGAGCAATCATTTTGAAAGCAAGCATCAGTGTATTTTGGTTTATCTAGCTATATAGTCATGTGAAAGATACCAACAATCCAGGATAGACTGGGTTGTGTCAAGCCCACTCCCATTCCTCACTACTGTCTCTTCTGGAAAGGTGAAGACTGTGTACTTGGCTCTGCGGACAAACCTCCGGGGCAGGGAATTCCTGACTACTCCCACACCCACCTTACCAAGGGTAAGCCTCTTTTGCTGCACAATGCACGTCAGGATTAAATAAACTCAAGAAACATTTCTCACCACAGAACTTAATGAGTCTCAGTGTATACTAATGATTCAACTGTACACAAGTCTTTAGAGTCCAAACAGCACTGATTAAGACTTATGTCAAAAATGCCTCGGGGCCGGCCGAGTGGTGCGGTGGTTAAGTGCTGGTTTGGGAAGCCAGCGGCCCTGGTTCAGGTCCCACATATGACGGTCAGTGACACTGCCCTCTAAAAAAAAAAAAAAATGCCTACATTTCTGTTTTTCTTTCAGTTTTCTCCTAAAAACAAACGTTAAGTATACTTGCTTCACATTTGTGTAATTTTCCCTTTAGGTGATTTCCCAGAACAAAGAAACAGTTCACACTTGACTGAAAATAAGATTCCAAAATATATGTTCTTTTTTCTCTCTCAGCTCAAGTAACCCCTACCCCAAGTTTTGGTCTGAGATTCCACACATGATGCACCTTTGGCTGGGCATTCATACTTTCCCCAACTCTCCTCATTTAGGTCCTTGAGAAGACTTTCCCTGATGCCAACACTAGGGGGAGTAGGTACCTTAGTTACCCTTGCTTCTAGCTTTCTATATTTTTCCTACAAGGTGTTGATCAGAGTTGTAATTGTCACATAGAAGCGATTAAGTCTTCAATGTTTGTTTCCAACTAGATTATGAATTCCATCAGAGGAGACACTATATCTGTTTTTTTATTCAATGTACCTTCAGTAGCTAGCATGGTACCTGAATTAAAGCAGATAGTAAATAGCTGTGAATTTGTAAATACAAGAAATATAAGGCAGGATTCCTGCCTTCTAAAACCTTAGGGTCTTCCTACGGAAAGGTAAAACAAAAAACAAAAAAACTCCAAGAAACACCTAACTATGCCCAGTAGTCAATAATAAAAAACCAAAATGTATTCATTCCACAAATATTTACTGAATGTCAACTTTGATCTAGGCACTATTCTAGAGATTGAAAATAAAATGGGGGGGGACAGATAAACAATCTCTACTCTATGAAGCTCACATTCTGGCAAAATAGTTAATATTGGGCTTTTATAAAATTCTGTAAGAATAAAAGTAACTTTCTACAATCGAGAAGGATTCAAAGACAAACAGGAACTCTAATAAGTGGGATGGGGATTTGTAGAAGAGAGGACATGAAAGGGATTGCTATGGTCTGAATGTTTATGTGCCCCCCCAACCACCACAAAATTTATCTTTTGAAATTCTAATCTCCAAGTGATGGTATTAAGAGATGAGGCCTTTGCGAGCAGATTAAGTCATGAGAGCAGACCCGTCAAGATTGGGAATCGCACCCTTTAAAGATTCCAGAAAGTCAGCTCACCCTTCCATGTGAGATTACAGTGAGAAGAAAGTTTCTTCCCTCATCAAACACCAAATCTGCCAGGGTCATGACCCTGGGCTTTTCAGCATCTAAAACTGTGAGGAATGAATGTTTATTGTTAATAATCCACCTTGTTTATGGTATTTTTGTTATAGCAGCCTAAACACACTAAAACAGAGATATGAAAAAATAAAGATTATGCAGAGAAAGAGCATAATCTTGTTGAGGAGTGGAGAACAGGCTGTGGGTTAGGGCAGTGGATTTGACAAGGAGGTTTTTAAGCAGTAAATCAGTGTGCTATTTTAGAAAATGTACTAACTTGCTAAGGCTGCCTCAACAAAGCGCCACAGACTGGGTGGCTTAAACGACAGAAATGCCTTGTCTCACAGTTCTGGGGGACCTGGAAATCCCAACTCAGCAGGGCAGGGCTCGTTCCTTCTGAGGGACCTGAGGGGGCATCTGTTCTGGGCCTCTTTTCTAGCTTCTGGTAGTTTGTCTGCGGCCTGGAGTTCCTTGGCTTGAAGCCACCTCACCCCATCTCTGCTTTCGTATTCTCACGGTCTTCTTCCTCTGTGCATGTCTTTTTACATGGCATTCTTCTAAAAGAACGTCAGTCATACTGGAACAGCGGCCTGCCCTGTGAGGTAACTTCAGTTTCCTCATCTCTAAAGCTTGGATAATAAAAGCACTTATAGGGCTGGCTGATAGGGCTGACTCAGCTGGTTAAGAGCTCGCTCAAGAGTGCAAACTCTAAACAACAGGGTTGCTGGTTCAATTCCCACATGGGCCAGTGAGCTGTGCCCGAGCTGAGCTTCCACTTAGCTGCCAACAGGTGGCAGGATGGCTCAGCTAAAAAAATAAAATACATAAATAAAAGCACTTATTTTATAATCTCCTGTAAAGCAGTGGTTTACAAACCTGAAGACTATCAGAACCACCTTTTTCAAAAATGCCAATGTTTGGGCTTCATCTCTGATGATTCTGATTCATTAGCTCTGTCTTGAGGCCTGGGAAGCAGTTTTTAAAAGGTGCTCCAGAGGTGCTGGGGGACAGAAAGGGTAGGGGGACATGTCACTGCATACCTTCCTGATAAAATTTGTATCATATGATGGTATACATTATTTTAAAATAGTAAACCAAATCTAAATAAAATAAATATAAATCTTAAGTGATTCTTAAGATTGTGGATTGGGAACCGGTGATGTGGGAACCTCTTAGCAGTATGCCTCTCACACAGTAAGAGCTTTAAAATATCTCCTATGGTTATGAATTATATATTGTATTTAATGAATTCATGTTTATAAACACAAAGATTTGCATTTGTTTTCTCCCTACTTCATTTACTCATCAGTTTTGGTATATCTGTAGTATGAAATGGGTTCCCAGGAATGAAATTCAAATTTATGACATTGCATCTCTAACCAATAAGGACTGGAAACTGCAAAAACTCTCAGCATGAACATCCCATTCAAATTTCTGCAGTAGGAGACTTGACTCAACTTTTAACACAGCTTCTAGCAGCCCAAGGCTTTTTCCTGGGACACTCCTGACCCCTATTCAGTTACTGTCTAGAAAAGCTCAGGGCTGTCCAAAGAATTTACTGTTTGTTCTAACAATCCCTGATGATATAGGCCCCTGACTTCTCTTTCCTACAGCATTTCCTAAAAAAAAGACCTATAACTGTAAATCCTTCCTCTGTCCCTTTGAGATGTGCATGTATTTCCTACAATTTAGGAATGTCTTTCTTTAGAACCTGAAGGCCATCCTTTGAAATGTAATCATCGGGAAGGATAGGACCCCAGTCTGCCAGTCTCTGAGGGAGGGCAGAAACCTAACTTCCGAGAGTCCCAAGCTAGCAGACACAGTTGGCATGATGACAAGTACACTCATTGACCTTTTATAATTTTTTACTTCCCTGGCTGTACTTGAGCCCCCCCCTCTATACTTCCTCCTTCTCCCTTTAAAGCACCCAGTCAGTTCTGCACAAATCAGAATGCAGCTCAGATCTTTCTGCTGTCAATAGTTACTGAATAAAATCTACTTTTACTGCTTTAATTAATGTCTGCCTTTGTTTATCTCTGATACCTTGACCATGAAGACTAATTAAGTTAAAAGTCAAAGGTTACATGTAAATGATGAATTAAAACAACCAGTGTTGCTGATGTAAAATAGTGTAGGTTCTGACAAAGCCTGCTTTGTCCAGGCCTTTTATTATTATTATTATTATTATTATTATTATTATTATAATTATTAGTTACAGATGTACAAAACAATGCAATAGTTATCTTTTTCACCCCTTACAAAGTGACTACCCTTCCCCCTTCCCTTGTCCCCTACCCCTGATATCACACACATCTATTACAATTCCATTGACTCCATCCCCACACTATATTCCACATCCCATGACTATGTATGTGTTATAGTCAACATCTAATATTATTCAGCGGCAGCTTCAGATGTACAGTGCAGTGGTCAGGCCACTACACCGTCCATGAAGTGGTTTCCCTGACAAGACATGAGTCCTTTTGATCCCCTAAAAAAAATATTTACAACCTTATTGATTATATTCCCTAAACTGTCTCTTCTATGCCTGCGGTAGTATTGTAGTTACGTTTATGTTACCTCGTCCCTTCCCTTTCTCCCTCATGCCCACCCCCATCCCATCTAGCCCTCATCAGTTTTTCCTTTGTGTCTCTAAGACTATTTCTGTTTACATTGCTCATTTATTCAGTTCTTTAGATTCCACATATGAGATCATATGGTATTTGTCTTTCTCTGACTGACTTATTTCACTTAACATAATGTTCTCTAGGTGCATCCATATCGTTGCAAATAGTACAGTTTCTTTCTTCTTTATAGCTGCATAATACTCCATTGTGTAAATGTACCACAGTTTCTTAATCCAGTCATCTACCGATGGGCATTTTGGTTGTTTCCAAGTGTTGGCTATTGTAAATAGCACTGCAATGAACATAGGGGTGCATATGTTTTTTTCAAATTAGTGTCTTGGGTTTTTCAGGATAAATACCTAGGAGTGGAATTGCTGGGTCAAAAGGTAGTTCCATTTCCATCTTTTTGAGATACCTCCATACTGACTTCCATAGTGGTTGCACCAATCTGCAATCCCACCAACAGTGCAGCAGGTCCCCTTTTCCCCACAGCCCCGCCAGCACTTGTTGTTTGTTGATTTATTGATGATAGCCATTCTGACCAGAGTGAAGTGGTATCTCATTGTGGTTTTTATTTGCATTTCCCTAATGACCAGTGAGGCTGAACATTTTTTCATATGCCTGTTGGCCATCTGTATGTCCTCTTTAGAGAAAATCCTTTTCATATCCTCTGCCCATTTTCTAATTGGGTTGTTTGTTTTTTTGGTGTTGAGTTTCATGAGTGTTTTATAAATTTTGGATATTACACCTTATCAGATATATCATTGACAAGTATCTTCTCCCATTCAGTAGGCTGCCTTTTTGTTTTATTGATGGTTTCCTTTGCTGTGAAAAAACTTTTAAGTTTGATATAATCCCATATGTTCATTTTTTTCTTTTACTTCTTTTGCCCACGGGGCTGTATCAGTAAAAATATTGCTCAGGGTAATATCTGCATATTTACTCCCTATATTTTCTTCTAGGAGTTTTATGGTTTCAGGTCTTACATTTAAGGCTTTAATCCATTTTGAATTTGTTCTTGTATATGGCATAAGGAGGTGATCCAGTTTCATTTTTTTGCATGTGTCAGTCCAATTTTCCCAACACCATTTATGTCCAGGCCTTCTTTTAAGCTCCCCAGGGATGGCACATAAAGTTCTAACTCCCTTGGTGGATCTAAATTCTGAGCAGCCTTCCTCACATCTCAGAGGACTTCCGAACACCTGATATATTTCCCATGTGTAAGGCAGCTTCTCTCAATCACCTCTTCATTTTTTTCGGCTTAGTGGAAAGGGCATAGCATTGGGAGTCAGGACCCCAGAGTTTTGGTTCTGACTCTGCTTTCAATTAGTGTCAAAGTTCATTGCAACATCATTAGTCAAGATATGGAAATACCCTAAATGTCCATCAAAGGATGAATGGATAAAGAAAATGTGAGCTATACACACACACACACACACACACACACACACACACACACAGAGTAATATTATTCAGCCTTAAAAAAAGAAGGAAATCCTGCCATTTGTGACAACAGGGATGAAACTGGAGGGCATTATGGTAAGTAAAGTAAGCCACACATAGAACGACAAATACTGCAGGATCTATAGAGTTGAACTCATAGAAGCACAGAGTAGAATGGTGATTGACAAAGGTTGCAGAGTGGAGAAAATGGGGAAATGTTGGTCAAAGGGTATGAATATAGCCATGCAAGGTGAATAAGTTCTGGGGATCTAATGTACAATATGGTGACTATAGTTAATAATACTATATTGTATATTTGACATTGCTAAGAAGGTAGATTTTAAGTATTCTCAACACACACACGTAACTATATGGGGTGATAGATATTTTAACTAGTTTGATTGTAACGATCATTTCATAATAATTCGTATATCAAAACATCAAGTTATATACTACAAATATATACAATTGCTACTTGTCAATCATACCCCAATAAAGTTGAAAAAGGAGACAAAAAATGAATGGATCTAAATAAATATGGACTACATAAAATAATATTTAAAAAATTACTAAGTACTTACAAACTTGGGTGGTTTTCTTATTTCTTTTTTGAGGGCAGTGTCACTGGCCCTCACATGTGGGACCCAAACCGGGGCCACCGGCCTCCCAAGCCAGCACTCAACCACCGCGCCACTCGGCCGGCCCAAACTTGGATGGTTTAATTAATTGTTCTGGGTTTCAGTTTCTGTATCAGTAAAATGAGAAGAATTGACCAAATGATGTCTAAGATTCCTTTTGACTCTTGTATTATTTGATGGCTGCAACAAGGGCAAAGGTGTAATAAATCTACTCTTAGCATAAAATAGATAAGGTCAAAGGCTCAGAACAAACCGCCCCCAAATATGCCTGCTTTGGCACATTGTTGTTTTGAGCTGAAGATATTTGAAAAACAGCAGAGACAGGAAGAGCATTCTGACTTCCCTCTTTCTACCAAAAAGCAGATAATAAAATGTCCCATGAGAAAGATGCTCTCCCTGTACCGGGAAGAGAACCAACTTTTAGTTCTATTGACCTTTCTCTCCTGTTTTTCTATTTTCTATTTCATTTATCTGTGCTCTAATTTTTATTATTTCCTTCTTTCTACCAGCTTGGGGTTTAATGCATTCTTCTTTCTCTAGTTCCCTAAATTGTAAAGTTACATTGTTGATTTCAGATCTTTCTAGTTTTTTTTTTTAATGGAACTGTTTATAGCTATAAATTTCCCCCTTACCACCACTTTCAATGTGTCCCGTAAGTTTTGTTATGTTGTGTTTTCATTTTCATTCATCTCTAAGTGTTTTCTAATTTCCCTTGTGATTTCTGCTTTGATCCACTGGTTGTTTAAAAGTATGTTGTTGAAGAGCTGGCCAAGTGGCTCAGTTGGTTAAGAGCTTGCTCAAAGGTGTGAGATGAGCTCTGAGCAACAGCAGTTCAATGCCCAGCCTGAGCTGAGCTGCCGCTGAGCTGCCAACAGGTAGCAGGATAGCTCAGCTAAAAAAAAATAATGTTGTTGAATTTCCAAAATTTTGTGAATTTTTCTAGCTTTCCTTGTTGCTGATTGCTAACTGCATCCCACTCTGGTTAGAGAAGATACTTTGCTTAATATCTATGTTTTAAAATCTATTGAGACTTAATTGTGGCCTAACATATGGTCTATACTGGAAAATATCCCATGTGAACTTGAGAACATGTACGCTGTTGTTATTGGGTAGAGGGCTCTGTGTGTCTGTTAGATTTAGTTGGTTTATTGAGCTAAACCCTCTATTTCCTTATTTATATTCTGTCTCATTGTTTCATCCATTATTGTGATTGGGGTATCGAAGTCTCCAACTGTTATTGTACAACTATTTCTCCCATCACTTCTGTCAGCTTTTGTTTCATATATTTTAATGGTCTGTCACTAAGTGTGTACATGTTTATAATTGTTATATCTTCTTGCTACGCTGAACTTTTTTGTTTTGTTTTAAGATTTTATTGGAGAATTGGGGAAGGGGAACAACCAAGTTGTTGTCCTTCAATCTTAGTTGTGGAGGGTGCAGCTAGCTCAGCTCCAAGCCCAGTCGCCATCTGGCAGCCTGTGGATAGCTCGCGGCCGCTCAGCTCAAGGTACCGTGTTCAATCTTAGTTGCAGGTGAGCGTAGCCACCATCCCATTCAGGAGTCGAACCGGCAACCTTGTTAGGAGCACATGCTCTCACCAGCTGAGCCATCCTGCCACCTATTGGCAGCTCAGCGGCAGCTCAGCTCAGGCACAGCTCATTGGCCCATGTGGGAATTGAACCACCGACTCTGTTGCTCAGAGCTCGCACTCTTAACCAACTGAGCCATTCAGCCAGCCCCTGTTGAATTTTTCATTAATATATAAGGCCCTTCTTTGTCTCTTATAACCTCTTTTTGATTTAAAGTCTATTTTGACTGATATTTGTACAGCTACCTCTGTATCTTTTGGTTGCTATTTGCATGTACTATCTTTTTCCATCCTGGCTCCTGTAAGCTGTGTGCAAGTTACTCCAAGAACATCTGGCTGCCACTGGTCTAGAAATAGGGATGGGTAGCTGCTACTGTGCTAAGAGGTGAAACTGACTGAAATTAACTCCAGATAGATAGTGTCAGAGCTGAATTGAATTGTAGGACACCCAGCTGGTATCAGAGAATTGCTTGATATGTGGAAAACCCACACATCTGGTGACAGAAATATTGTGCAATAATAATATGAAAGTAAAGGAGAAACACATAAGAGGAATGTTTTGTCTATATTTGTGAGTAAGTATTATGGGCTGAATCGAGTCCCTCAAATTCATATGTTAAATTTCTAAAGTCCAGTACCTCAGAGTGTGACTGTATTTAGAAAGAGTGGTAAGTGAAGTTAAATGAGGTCATTAGGATAGGCTCTAATCTAATATCGTGTTCTTATAAGAAGAAGAAACTAGAACACAGATACACACACAGATGAAGGACTATGTAAAGTAATAGGGAGAAGACAGCCATTTACAAGCCAAAGAGAGAGGCCTCAGAAAAAAAAAACAATTCTGGTGATACCTTGATCTTGGACTTCTAGCCTCTAGAATGATGAGAAATTTCTATTGTTTAAGCTACCTAATCTGTGGTCTTTTGTTATGCCAGCCCTAGCAAACTAATACAACTAGAAAGCACACTCCCACAAGAGTATGTGTTGGAGCTTAAGAAATGTATTTAAGATCTGAAATGTTTCATGCTAGTGTGTTCTAAGGCTGACTTCCACTGGTGTTTCTTCTTACATCTCTTGGTGGAACACCAAGGAAGGGTATATCTGGTAATGTTCCTTTTGGAAATGTATCTTATACCCGTTGAACATTTACTGTGAAGATATTTTTTAAATACTTGACAATATTCAAATATACCAAAGAGGAATCTGTCATAGTAGGTATCAAACAAAGCTTCATGAGCCTTCCTATACAAATTTCATGTGGTGGGAGTTTATGGGGACTTTGAGGTAGAGACTGTACTATCATTATGCTGGGGTAGGTGAAGGGAGAGTATGCTTTTTAGAAAATTTAGACTTTTTTATTTTATAATAAACAATCTCATTTTATTTTCTGAGAACTTGGGGAATGATATAGACAATGACATTCCAGATTCATGAAATTATCTTGCATAGTTCCTTCAGTATTTCAAGGAACTTTTGTAAAATGAGGGATTTTTTTTTTTTTTACGTAATTATAGTAAAGGAATTCCTGAGGTTGGAAAACTAAAATCCATACTTCTTTTTAAGTAAAATTTAGAGCATGACAAGGAAAAGTTTCAATCTGACCAGAAAACATACAAATTATTATTCAAACGTATCCAAAGCTTTGCAATTTGGATAACTGAAGGAAATCTATTTGTAAATTTTAAAAGTAGTTCTTGAAGTGGAGATTCCAGAGTTGCTTTATTTTTCAGGTTTTTCTGAGTTATATACTAATTATAGATAAGGCAAAGAAAAAAAATAGGTAAAATTCTTTTCATCAACACATCAGTATTGTTTCAACCAATTTATCCCTATCATTATTGTGGGTTATTCCTTGCGGCATTTAGTTGTCCTATTTCTTAAGTTTCCTTTCATCTAGAATAGTTCCTCAGTCTTTGTGTTTCATGACATTGACATTCATGGAGTACAGGTCAGTTATTTTATAAAAAGCCCTTCAGTTTGAGTATGTCTGATGTTTCCTCATGAGAAAATTCAGCTTATGCAAGAATATCACAGAACTGATGCTGTGGTCTTCTCAGAGCACCATATCAGGAGGCATCTGATGCCCATGTGTCTCTTCACTGGTGAAGTTAACCTTCATTATTTGGTTAAGGTGGTGTTTATAAAGTTATTTTTCCTCCTGTCATTCATAAATATCTTTAGGGGAGATATATGGAGACAACATAAATAGCCTGTTACTAAAACTTTACCCACTAGTTTTAGCGTCCATTGCCTGTCTTGATTATTATGATAATGATGATAGTTACCAAAAGAGATTTTCTAATTTCATAATTTTTTCTACATTTATTAGTTGATACTCTACTGTAAGGAAGAGCTTTCTCTTACCCAATTTACTCATTCATTCATTCATTCATTTATATCAGTTATGGACTCAAAGATTCCTATTTTGTTCAATAGGACGTAATGCTATTTGATACTTAGATTGCCAAAGATTTGGTCAGTATCAGCCCCTTCCATGTCAGGTTGACATGTTTACATCATTCTTTGAACCCACCTTTACTTTCTAGCACCAAAAATATGTTTCAGGCTCATCTTGTATTTTCTCTGCCCTAGCCCTTGAAATCAGCCTTTTCTCCAAAGAGCACTAGTTCCTTTTAGTAAAAAAAAAAAAAAGAAACAAACAATTATTTTTAAAAAGTCTTCTTAAAACAATTCTGTTATTTGCATGGGTCCAGAGTTCAGGCTTTTGGTAATCAACTCTATTATGATTCCATTCAGCCAATGGCATTTATCCACTAGTCTTAATTAGTAATTGTCTCCTATTCAAGAATAATGGTTATTAGTCATAAGACAAGGAAATCTTCCTAAACATGATACCCTAGACAGAAAGATTAAGGACATGAACAAAAGTTTTAAATACAAACTTGTAAAGCTTCTGTATTAAAAAATAACCGCCTTGAGGGCCGGCAAAGTGGCACGTGGTTAAGCGCTGACTTGGGAAGCCAGTGGCCCCAGTTCGGGTCCCACATATGAGCGCCAGTGACACTACCCTAAAAGAAATAAAAAATAAAAAATAGTTGCCTTAAACATAATTAAAAATTAAAAACCATCTAGGAAAGAAAACACTTTCAAGATTTGACAGACAAAAGGTTAATACTTTTAATATATACTCCTAAATCAGTAAGCTATAAAAAGCAATAAAAAGGGGCAAATATATATACTGAGGTAATTCACAAGAGAACAAATATAAATGACCAAAAAATATGTCTCAACTTCATGAGCAAGCAAAGTAGTACCAATTACATCAAATGAAATTATCCAAGAGAAAATTTGAGACCCATAACATTGGCAAAGATTCTATTTAATGACATTTCAGTTTTTCAAGGCACTTGTCACTTATGGAATTGTAAATTATAACACCTTTCTATAGGACAATTAGATGATATAAATTAGAAACCTTGGTAGGTTTTGGTTTTATGGTAGGTTTTAGGTAAGGGACTTGTCCCCCAGTCAGAAAATAATATTTATTTTCATAAAGGAGACACGACCTCTTCACATAAAGCCTGTTCAAACATTATAAACTTTTACCTTAATTCTATTATCAACTCTTACACATATCTATAGTCACTCAATTTAATTGTACCCCATGTTAGGGCTTCACCAATAGCTGTTGGTACCACAATGCGTGAGGTTCCCATGGCAAGGAGTCTCAGAAACCTCTCTTCTCGGGCTGGCCAGGTGGCACAGTTGGTTAGAGAATGAGCTCTGAGCAACAGGCACGCAGGTTTGATTCCCACATGGGCCAGTGAGCTGCTCCCGAGCTGAGCTGCTGCTGGGCTGCCAACAGGTGGCCCGATGGCTCAGCTGCACAAGGTTGCCGGTTGGACTCCTGCATGGTATGGTGGGCTGCGCCCCCCGCAACTACATTGAAAGCGGCGCGACTGGATTTGGAGCTCAGCTTGCACCCTCCACAACTAAGATTGAAGGACAACAACTTGACCTGGAGCTGATGAGTCCTGGAAAAACACAATGTTCCCCTTCCCCAATTCCCCAAGAAAATCTTTTCAAAAAAAAGAAAAAGAGGGGCCTGCCGAGTGGCGCGTTGGTTAAGAGCTGGCTTGGGACGCCAGCGGCCCCCGGTTTGGATCCCACATATGAGGGCCAGTGACACTGCCCTCTACAGCTAAGATGGTGAACAACAACTCCACCTGGAGCTGGGCTGCCTGAGTCCTGGCAACGGTGTAGGCTGTAGCCCCTGCTGCAGTGGGCTGCCATAGGCTGCAATGAGTGGCCGGCAGCCAGCATGAGCAGCCGGCAGATGGAGTGAGCTGCCAATAGCCACCATGAACGGCTGTCCAGAGGCCGGCGACCAATTTGCCTCACCTGGGAAGAGCGCAATGATAATAACAATATAGGCCAGTGAAGCAACGTCCTCCACAACTGGACTGAAGAACAAAGGACAGCAACTTGTCTGTTCCCCTTCCCCAATTCGCCAATAAAAATCTTTAAAAAAAAAAAAGAAAAAGAAACTTTTCTTTATTCCCTCACCACTTTACCCACTCCTATGCATTAGATTTTGGGTCCCCAGCCAGGGAACCTGGACCCTTTTGTCAGTTCTTTATCCTGATTAATCTCACTATTGTCGTAGATGATTCCAGGTCAGATTTCTCATTGTATTCTTTACGTTCCAGTTTTTAAAATTCTTTCAGACTGGGGTTAGTAGATCAGGACTTATTTGGTGCACTTTAATATTGAAGGACTAGCAGGGAGTCCATTTGGCCCACACAAGCTCTGAAAGTGCTGTATTAAGACCTTTTTTCAACCTCTTCAATATTTGTTTTATACATCACTTAAGTTAGGCTAAGCTATGATGTTTTGAAAGTTGGATGTATTAAATGCATTTATGATCCTAAGGTATTTTCAACTTACAATGGTTTTTGGTTTTTTTTTGAGGGCAGTGTCACTGGCCCTCATATGTGGGGCTGAACCGGGGCCAGCGCTTAACCACCGCGCCACTCGGCCGGCCCACAATGGTTTTATCTGGATGTAACTCGGGCGTAAGTCAAGGGGCATCTGCAGTTTGATATTTTGCTGTCTTTCAATCATTTAAAAACTATAACTTTGCATATTATGTGTGGATAATTGTCAAAGCTCTGGTCTTCCCACTCCTCTTATCATTTATATCAAGTGATCCAACATGTATGGTTATACCTTTCATTAAACTGTTAGAACAATGTTTAAAATCTATGTACTCTTTAAATTAATCTGAATCTTTAATTTTCTAAAACCAAACACTCAAACAAACCCAACTCCTCTCTTGCTCCCCCCACCACCACCATGGAACATCGCTGGAGAGTTCTAGAAGAGAATCGCTGAAACTGCTATTAATTAGTATTCTAGTAGTTTCTACGGGAAAAGGGCAGCATTATCCAGTTTGAAAACCATAAACGCAGCATATCCATTGTGATAGTACAATGTCACTAAGACATACTTCTATTCTGTCAACAGTGTTCATTTTTGATAGCTTTGCACTTATGTTAACAGATACCTCAGCAGCAGCTGGCCATCAAAGCGCGCTCCTTGCCCTCCGCAGAAGTGCCCAACACTGAGTATAATTTACGGCCAGGTCGTCAGGGAAGCCAGAGAGAGAACCAGAGAACTAAGCCGCAAGAACATACACACGGCCAGCCGGCCTGCCACAGCCGCCTAGCCAGGCCCTTCCCAACAGAGGACGCCCGCGCGCCCGCGGCCTCTGCGCCGGCGCGGGCCCCGCCCCCGCCGCAAGGCCCCGCCCCTTCGCCAGGCCCGCCTCCTCGCCGCCGCACCTCCTCGCCCCTTAAAGCTAGGATCCCGCACGTTCGGCCCCGCCCTCTCGTGCGTCGCCGCGGCGGCCAAAGCATGGAGGGTGAGAGTACGTCGGCTGTGCTCTCGGGCTTTGTGCTCGGCGCCCTGTCCTTCCAGCACCTCAATACGAACTCGGACACGGTGAGCCGAGGGGCGGGACGGGATCCGGCATCGCCTCGAAAGAGGCCCAGCGTCGGTGACGTCCCCGCCGCCGCTGCCCGGGTTCCAGCCCGTGCGCTCCCCCCCGCAGCGCCGGCCTCAGCCCTCTGGGCTGCCTTCTCCTCCTGGGCGGCCAGAGACGTGCCTCCCGCCCGTTAGGTCTTTTCCAGGATGAGCCCTCCTCCCTCTTCTAACCAGCGTTTATTTTCGTGCCCCGATCCGGCTATCACCCCCCCACCCCCATCTCTTTAACGGCCCTTTTTTCTGGTTCTACTTCGTTGTAAAAGGATAGAAAGTTCACACAACGTTCGTGCTCCCGCTATAAACTTTGCGGGTTAACTTTCCGTTTCTCCTAACTACCGACAGAATCGTTTTCAAAAACGATTCAATTTTTTATGCCGAGCAGCTAGCTGCTCTGCATGTGTGTTGAAATGGTGGGGTGGTACGGGAATCAGAGATGGTGCATCTAGGGGCCCTTTTCTGGGAAATCTTAGTGAATGAAAAAGCTTAATTTAGTCTCAGGTGTCTGACTTGGTTTGCATTGGGATTCAGCTAGTACCTTTTCTGATGCTTTCCGTTATCATTTATCCTCAAATGTTAGATATTTAACTGCTTATTTCATACTAATTGCCTAGGTTCAAAACCTCTGAATGAAGTAGTTTTTTAAATACAGTGCCTATTTTTAAACTTTTATTTTTATGAAATAAAAAAACAAAACACTGTAAAACTTTGAGCCCAAGAAGTAGTGTCTTAGAATTAAGTGCTTAGTAACTTGTTAATATGGTTTAAAGAATTTCATACTGAACAAAGTCTAGTAATTTAACCTCATAGATTAACACCTAGCAAAGAGCAAATATATGAAAACTTAAAATGTATGCAGCTGTGGAAATGATTTTGGAATGGCCTTAAGTCCTCCCTAGCTTAAAGGTTAACCCTTGGAAAGTACCTAATGTAGGCCTTTGTTTCTTAGATCTTTTTCCTAAGGTCTTTAAAGGGTGATTTTCTGAATAGTTTTACATGCATTGTCCCTGCTTCCTTTCTTGGGGTTTGTCTAGAACACTACAGTGTTGCATTCTGGATTGTTCCTTCTTGATTACAGTAAAGATATTGTGAAAACATTCCTTTTGTGCTCCTATTTTAATGAAATGGAAAAAATTCTTAATTATAGAGACAACAAGATATTCATTGTGCCAAGAGAAATAAATGGATTCTCCAAAATTCAAAGAAATTGCCACTGTTGTGGCAAAATGCATGTACTTTCAAAAGAATCGGGCTCACAGATCTCCTTTTAGAGAGCAGACTCTGATGTTGAATTCCAAATCTTTAATATTTTGCACAATTTTTAATCTAAACATTGATCGTGGTGTCATTTCATAGCTCAGAAGCCTCCACTGGCTCCTAGAAGTACATGTTATTAATTCATAGTCCTAGGCTAGTCACTCAGGATGTTCCATTATTGATGTTATCCCTACCATCTATGATTTTCTTACAAATGGGAGCCTTCAGTTCCAAGACAAACTGTTCTGCTCCTGGTTCCTCAAGCATCGGGTGCTCATTTCTGGCTTTAAACGTTTTATGCTTCCAAGTGTGTGCTAAAATCACAGTGGTATTTACAATCTCTTCTACTCCGTTTTATTTAACTTCATCGTTTCCTACCTAACCTGGTAGTGTACCTGGTCTTCCTTCACTGTGCCCTCAGCTGGTTGCACATACTGTATCATAGTAATACTTGAGAACTATTGGTTAATTAAGTGACTAAATGTAATTCTACCAGTGTATTCCATATACTTACTGCTTCTTTTATCCATAGGAAGGTTTTCTCCTTGGGGAAGTGAAAGGTGAAGCGAAGAATAGCATTACTGATTCCCAAATGGATGATGTTGAAGTTATTTATACAATTGGTGAGTCACTTATTTCTAAGTCTCCTATTTTTGATGATTTATGCTGAAAAGGATCAACATAAGTTACTTTTAAAATGTTAGGAGCCGACTTTTAAAATGTTAAGGGCCGGCCGAGTGGCACGGTGGTTAAGCGCTGGCTTGGGAAGCCAGCGGCCCTGGTTCGGGTCCCACATGTGAGGGCCAGTGACACTGCCCTCAAAAAAAAAAAAAAGAATAATAAAATGTTTAAAAAAAAGATACAAATTTTTAAAAATGGCTTTTAAAAGAATATATTGCACTCACTTCTCAATTAAAATTAGGCCATGGCCTAGTCTAAAGCAGGAAACAACATGGGACATAGCAGATAAGATTACTGTGGGGAAACAAGGATGACATAGCTCTTTCATATATTTAAATGGCAGGAAAATGGCCCAGCAAAGCAGAAGGAACCAGGGCTGACCGAGTGGCTCCGTTGATTAAGAGCTCGCTCAAGAGTGCCAGTTGGATTCCCGGCCCAAGCTGAGCAGCCAGCCGCTAAGCTGCCAACAGGTGGCAGGATGGCTCAGCTTTAAAAAAAAAAAAAAAAAAAGGGCGGAAGGAACCAGTAAGAAGGAACAAAAACCAAGAAAAAAAAAAGACAAAAGTTTGGACAAAACATTAAATGTTGCAGAAAAGTTAGACGATGAGAACTGAAAACAACTTAGTGATTGCATAATTGAAAACCTTGTGTAATTTCTGGAATGTATGGGGAAAAGACCAGTCAATCTGCAAGGGTTTGGAGAATGTATGGTAAAGCAGCTGTAGCTGGTGGCAGCTGTTCTTTCCAGGCAAAAAAACGGAAAAGGGATCTTTAATATGTATAGGGAGTTTTCTGATTATTTAACATATACAGTTTTTTGTAAGCATATTTTTTACAAAATTAGTGGCATACTTTATTAAAAATTTGGCATCATGACATCATATTGTGACATGATTGTTTTCCCATGTCAAATAATCCTTTCAATATCATTTTTTAAAACTGCATTGTATTCTCTATGGCTTTACTTAATCTTATGGCTCTATGTAATTGCAGCAGTCCTTTAAGTAAATTATAATCTCAGTTATTTCCAATTTTTCATTATCTTACGTTACACTACAGTGAACATCCTTGTACATAAATATTTTTCTACATTTATTATAGATACTTTCCTAGGAATGGTATTACAATGTCAAAGGGTATGAACATTTTTAAGGTTCTTGATCTGTACCGCAAATTGCTTTCCAGAAAGAGTATATCAGCTTATACTCACACTATTCATATGCCATTTTTTTTTTTTTTAAGATTTTATGGGGAATTGGGGTAGGGGAACAACACTGGGGAATCCGGGAAGGGGAACAGACAAGTTGCTGTCTTTTTGTTCTTCAGTCTAGTTGTGGAGGACTTCATTTCACTGGCCAATTTTGGTATCATTGCGCTCTTCCTGGGTGAGGCAGATCAGTAGTCGGCCACTGGATGGCTGCTCACAGAGGCTCTTGGCAGCTCACACCGGCTGCTGGCCACTCGCGCTGGCTGTCGGCCACTCACAGTAGCTTACAGCAGGCCACTGCTGCAGAGGCTGCAACCTACGCCTTCGCCTGCGATTCATGGCAGCCCAGCTGCAGGTGGAGCTATTGTTCACCATCTTAGCTGTAGAGGGCACAATGTCACCGGCCCTCATGTGGGATCTCAACCAGGGCCCTGCTGCTCAGAGCTGGCTTCCGAGGAAGCTCCTAATTAATGCGCCACTTGACCAGCCCTCATATGCCATTTTTTGTTTGCCACTTTAAAATGTTAAAAATGTGGGCCAGCCAAGTGGCCCTTTGGTTAGGAGCTGGCTTGGGACGCCAGAGGCCCCGGTTGGAATCCCACATATGAGGGCCAGTGACACTGCCCTCTACAGCTAAGATGGTGAACAACAGCTCGAGCTGGAGCTGGGCTTCTGTGAGTCCCCCGGGACGGCATAGCTGCAGCCCCTGCTGCAGTGGGCTGTCATAGGCTACAGTGAGTGGCCTGCAAGCATTAGCGGCTGGCAGCCAGTGTGAGCTGCCAAGAGCCACTGTGAGCAGCCGTCCAGAGGCTGGCGACCTATCTGCCTCACCCGAGAAGAGCGCAATGATGATACCAACATGGGCCAGTGAAGTAATGTCCTCCAGGACTAGACTGAAGAACTAAAAAAGGACAGCAACTTGTCTGTTCCCCTACCCCGGTTCCCCAATGTGTTCCCCTCCCCCAATTCCCCAATAAAATCTTTAAAAAAAAAAAAATGTTAGAAATGCAAGTACATATATATATAAATGTATATAAATGTAGGATATATGTGTAAATATGTAAATTTAAATTCACCCATTAGTCTCTGTTGCAGCCACTTTTAGTTTCATGAGTATTATTTTTATTCATTTACAATGTGTAAAGAGGATGATCGATCACTCTTCCTATTTAGATGTATTTCTGTTCACAAGAGAATAAAACTCACCTCTTAGAAGATGTTGGGGGTTTTTTCTTGATAGTCTAGTTAACATTGACAAATCCTGTGTGAAAGTACTTGGAATAACAAGAAGATTCCATTAACAGTTCTTTTTTTTTTTTTTAAAGATTTTATTGGGGAATTGGTGGAGGGGAACAGCGTTGGGGAATCGGGGAAGGGGAACAGACAAGTTGCTGTCTTCTTGTTCTTCAGTTTAGTTGCGGAGGATGTTGCTTCACTGTTGGTATCGTCATTGCGCTCTTCCCGGATGAAGCAGATCGGTCGCTGGCCTCTGGATGTCGCTCATCGCGGCTATTGGCAGCTCACGCTTGGCTGCCAGCCGCTCACGCTGGCTGCGGGCCACTTACTGTAGCCTATGGCAGCCCACCGCAGCAGGGGCTGCAGCCTACACCATCACCGGGGCTCACATAGCCCAGCTCCAGGTGGAGCTGTTGTTAGCTGTAGAGGGCAGTGTCACTGGCCCTCATGTGGGACCCGAACCGGGGCCGCTGGCATCCCAAAACCAGCGCTTAACCAATGCGCCACTCGGCCGGCCCCCATTAACAGTTCTTTTAATCAACTGGGTAGCATTAGAGCATAACCTTTTTAGAACTTAGTGAAAATATAGCAACTTTGAATTTATTTTTTATATTGTCTTTATTAGACTTTTTTGAAAGAATACAGCATTCTAGTTACAAGTGAGGATCAGGGTTTGCATACTGGCCCTATCCCTGTCTTGGGATAACCACTAAATCTCTCTGTTACCTCATTAAAACGGAAGGAATGGTAAGATCTCTTATAGGTTTGTTGTGGGGATTAAATGAGATAATGGTAAAGTACTTCCTGGCAGGAAGTACTCAATATGTTATTCAGATGATAATTAATGTAATCATAACTAAAAATTCTTTTCTTCCAGACATTCAGAAATATATTCCATGCTATCAGCTTTTTAGGTGAGTAGTAGAGCAAGTAAATCACCCACTGTGAGAATCATTCTCTGCAAGTGAAGTAACTTTAAAAACTAACAAAATATCTTAGTTACCAGTTATACATGATGGTACTAATTAAAATGAAAAGGCTTTTTCTTTAAATACGTGAAAAGTCACTTGTTCGTTTCAATTCTTAATTATTCTTTCTCTGTATTTATATGCTTGCTTTAGCTGATCTCCACAGCCTTTCCCAGGTACCAGTTTACCTTGAGGATTGTTTTCCTTCTCACACCCACTCACCTCATTGCCTACTGTGAACTCAGTGACACGTTCTCATACATCCGCAGAAGCCCTTTTTCCTACTCTTTATTCCAGTTTATCATCTGTTTCCTCACCATATTTTTAATGTTATCTTTTGTCTATTAACCAGTTAGATTCTTTAGCCTGCTTCCTATTGGGTGAAAATTTGTGTTTTTAGTCCTACAGATAGTAGTAGTACTGTTAGCCCTAATGTAGGCTTTGATATTTCAAAAAACTTTTTATTGAAGTATTTAAAAACTATTTATTACATACATACAGAAAAGTACACAAATAAATGAATTTTCATAAGCACACTCCTGTAACCACAACATCGTGGTTTTAATGAAATAGCTTTATGATTTATATAAACTGCACAAGAAAAATCATTATTATCTTATAGTCACATTGTACATACTCCTCACTAAGGTTGTGTAAGTTGTAGTAGAGCATATGGTTAGGGTGAGAAAGATCTGTGGTAGGGATGATAGAAATAAAGGTGTAGTATAGTTTCAACTGCTGTATCAAGAAGAGATACAGCTCCTATAGTGCCTATATACAGTGGACATACAAAGTATTTGTTGATGACTAAGGGATTCTTGGTGGAGACTCATAAAATGTACTTCTTTGAAGGGACTCTGGACCAGCAAAGGATTAAGGGAGAGTCAAAAAAAAAAAAAAAGTGATTCATTGTCTTCTGGTAACTACCTTAAATAATTAAACTAACTCAGCAGAGTCTTAGAGCTGAGAAAACGATGTGATCCCGTGATGAGAAACCCATGCCTTAGCCTTTTACCTTTATAAAATTAAGGGGTTGGGAGGTGGGCATAAGCACAGCCATCTGAAATGGTTTATTATAAAAAAGTTTATTACACACTTCATTTTTTCTTAATAACAAAATAGTAGGTTTAAAAAGTTCATGATGTAACCAGTGCCACAGAACTGGTTAATGGTAGAGCTAAAGCTTAGAAGAATTAGGATTTCTTGTGTTCCAATCCAATAGCATATTATACTGTTTTTTCTGTAAGTGACATAGGTGAACATGTTAAAAATAGAGTCTTCTGATACCATACGTCTTGGAGTTTGAGCTTGATAAGCTTTAATACCCAGTTTTACTTTCTAATACAGATATGACGAAGTTTGGCCCCATGGCCTGTTTTTATATGGCACGTGGCACTCTCTATGATTAGTTAATATAATTTTTAAGGGTTGTAAAAAAAAAAAAACATTAAAAAAAGGCATATACAACAGAGACTGTGTTCAGCAAAGACTAAAACATTTACTTTCTTGCCCTTTGCAGAGAAAGTTTGCCAACCCTACTCTAATGTATTGTTTCTCAAAGTTTTCCACAAAAATACACTGATTGGCTTACATCAGGAAGTCCCTGGAAAAGGCCACTGAAGCCTAAAACTTAAAGCCACTTAAAAGAAAATGCAATTTAACATGAATTCTATTGCACAATATATCAACTTCTACATTAACATGCCCCCTCTTCCCAGAAACATCACATTTATCTCAATGAATGTTAAGGAGGAAAATATTGCTTGCGATCCCTGTTATTGGAGCGGGGAAAAGGCTGGAAGTAAATACTTTAGAATCTTTGCGAGTTGTCTTTTAATTTTCCCTACGTCTTTTGACATTCCAACTACAGAACAAAGATCACTAAACTAAACCAATACCTATTCCTTGCTCCCCCACCCCTTGCACACACACAAATAAACCCAAACCAACCAACTCATAAAACACTTTATTTGATGCAAGTATGGCTTAAAAGAGTTTTAATAAGTAAATTGTGAATGAATTGTGAACTGGCTATGTACCTGTATTTAATGAATAGTTTTTTAGGTTTTTAAAAAATGTGATGCCCAAACTTATCTCTTGAAGTTTTTCACTTCTTTTCCTTTTTCACTACTTATGGACCTCATATTTCTGCCACTCTAAGTCTGTTAATTTGACAACTTTCTCTACTAGTTATTTTAGAACTTCATCTGACAGGCAAATAGATACACGGATTTTAGTTGGGTAGTTGGTTAGGAGTAACTAAAATTAAAGGTGCTGATAAAAATCATTAATATTTTAGCTTATTTAAAATGCCTTTAATTTTGGCTTTTACAGCTTTTACAATTCTTCTGGTGAGTTAAATGAGCAAGCACTGAAGAAAATACTGTCAAGTGTCAAAAAGGTATACTCTGATTAACCTTGTCTGTTTTTTGGGGGAGTGTTTTTGGTATTATAAGTATTTCAGTTCCTAAAAACATATTTTGACAGAACTTTTAAACAGCATTTGTCCTATAAAGCAGGTGAGGAAAGGCTTGTTCTTTTCAGAAATTCAAAGGGGTTATTCTGAAAGCAAAGCTAGTCATTAAAAGTATTAATCTCTTTCTAGTCCTTCCCTTCACCTTTTTTTTTTTTTTTTTTAAGATTTTATTGGGGAATTGGGGAAGGGGAACAGCCAAGTTGTTGTCCTTCATCTTAGCTGTAGCTCTTTTTTTTTTTTTTTAAGCTGAGCCATCCTGCCACCTGTTGGCAGCTCAACGGCAACTCAGCTCGGGCTGGCCTCGAACAGCTGTTGCTCAGAGCTCAGCTTGCACTCTTGAGCGAGCTTTTAACCAACTGAGCCACTCGGCTGGCCCCTCCATCTTAGCTGTGGAAGGCGCCGCTAGCTCAGCTCCAAGTCCAGAATTACCATTGATCTTTTCCTCTTTTCCAGCCCTACCACCCTTTCCCAGAACCATTTATTCTAGCACTTAATCCCTTACTGTTTTTACATAGCCAGGTATAAGTTTTTATAGTGCAGGGACGACTTCCTATACAGTACCTAATTTGATCCTCCATAGCATACCTGCTGTTTAATTAAAACTTGTTGAATGATCAAAATGGATTTTTTTTTCTAAAATATTAAATATTTTCTGGGTATTTCTTCTTTTTACTCTTAAAACTTTTTGATCTCTGAGTTTAGAATACGAGTGAATTCAATAAAAGAATTTTCTTTCAAAAAATACTGTGTTGAAAATGCTTGGGCTTTTCCCCTAATTATATTTGGATATTTAAAAATGCACATGCAAAATAATTTAGTTTTAAAAAGTAGTAATTTTAATTTCCTAAACTTAAATGAGCAAATATAAAACTTAGTTGCTGAAACTGTCACAGACAGATCTTTAAGCAAAGTGATTGTTTTTCTCTTTTTTATACTTAGACAAGCTTTCAGCAAATGCGGTTTATTTTTCCAGTTTAAAAAAAATAAAGGTTGGGCCAGCTGAGTGGCGCATTGGTTAAGAGCTGGCTTGGGACGCCAGCGGCCCCGGTTCGGATCCCACATGAGGGCCAGTGACACTGTCCTCTACAACTAAGATGGTGAACAACACCTCCACTTGGAGCTGGGCTTCTGTGAGTCCGCAGGTCGGCATAGCTGCAGCCCCTGCTGCAGTGGACTGCCATAGGCTGCAGTGAGTGGCCGGCAGCCAGCGTGAGTGGCCGGCAGCCAGCGTGAGTGGCCGGCAGCCGGTGTGAGCTGCCAAGAGCTCTGTGAGCAGCCGTCCAGAGGCCGGAGACTGATCTGCTTCACCCAGGAAGAGCGCAATGACGATACCAACATGGGCCAGTGAAGCAACATCCTCCACAACTAGACTGAAGAACACAAGGACAACAACTTATCTGTTCCTCTTCCCCAGTTCCCCAATGCTGTTCCCCGCCCCCAATTCCCCAATACAATCTTTAAAAAAAAAAAAGTTTGAAGGAAAAAAAAAAAGGTTTAGTAATACAATATATTTGGTTAGCATGTCACAGTTTACAAAACCCTTTCACATAATCTTACTCAATATTGAAACCAACTCGGGGGGGTAAATGATAATCCCATATAAATATCAAATTTGAAAGCTGTTGGGTTCAGCGTACTTATTTAGCAAACCAAGTATCCATATAGGAAATTAACTTGTTTTCATTGACATTTTCTTAATTTAAATTTTGACTAAAGAGTAAGATTTTAAGATAGCAAATGTTGTAAAGAAACTAGTTAAGAATCTGTTTTTTTCTGATCTATACTGAATAAAATTGTAGCCCTGTAACTGAGTGGAAGATAATTGGACTACAAGTCAGTTTTTATACTTTACAAAAATATAAAGTATTTATTTAAGTATATGTTTTGTTTATGCATGCCCAGAATCTTACTAAATACTAAGAAAGCCCTTTATTTTTAAGATTTTATTAGGGAATTGGGGGAGGAAACAGCATTGGGGAATCCGGGAAGGGAAACAAGTTGCTGTCATTTTCTGTTATTCACTGGCGCATGTTGGTATTGTGATCATTGCGCTCTTCCCAACTGAGGCACATCGGTCACCGGCCATTGGACAGCCGCTCACAGCGGCTCACGCCGGCTGCCAGCCACTCATGGTAGCTTATGGCAGCCCACTGCAGCCTACGCCATCACTGGCAACTCACAGCAGCCCAGCTCCAG
Organism: Aselliscus stoliczkanus; assembly: GCA_033961575.1. Classification (NCBI taxonomy): domain Eukaryota; kingdom Metazoa; phylum Chordata; class Mammalia; order Chiroptera; family Hipposideridae; genus Aselliscus; species Aselliscus stoliczkanus. Next base: position 93,412,185 of record CM066734.1, on the reverse strand, counting down.
GTTGAGCTGTTGTTCACCATTTTAGCTGTAGAGGGCACAGTGTCACTGGCCCATGTGGAATCCGAACCTGGGCCCTGCTGTTCAGAGCTCACACTCCCAAGCCAACTTTTAACCCACAAGCCATTCGGCTAGCCCCAAGAAAGCCCCCTTTTTAAAAATTAATTAATTTTTCTTTTTCTTTTTTTTTTTTTTTGAGGGCTGTGTCACTGGCCCTCATATGTCGGACCTGAACCAGGGCCACTGGCTTCCCAAGCCAGCACTTAACCACCACGCCACTTGGCCAGCCGAAAAGCCACTTTTTAAGGCTGTCAATTTTATTATGACAGTAAAACACATAATAATCATAACCATTAAGGTATACACCTGATATTTTTTCTGCATTTTCTTTCAGGATGTGGTTGGTTGGTACAAATTCCGACGTCATTCAGACCAGATCATGACATTTAGAGAGAGACTGCTTCACAAAAACTTACAGAAACATCTTTCAAGCCAGGAACTTGTGTTTCTGCTATTAACGCCGAGTATAACAACAGAAAGTTGCTCTACTCATCGGCTAGAGCATGCCTTATATAAACCTCAGAAAGGGTAAATATTGGCCAGTCACTGGCTATCTTCAGCTAGTAGAAAAATTATGCCCAGTATTTTTATAGTACTTTTTGCAGCTTGCAAGTATTTTCATATATTGTTGCATTAAATTGTCGTAACAATGCTCTGAAGTTGATCTTACCATCTGTTCTTGATTGATGAGAAAGTGAAGGTCAGATAAGGAAATTGGAAGCCCAGTATGGAATGTGAACTTGTGTTTCCAGCACTGAGGGTTTTGTTATTTACCATAAGGTGGAAAAAATATGTGTGCTTTAGTTATTGGTTGCTAACAGATATAACGTAGAACTTAAGCGTGGGTTTTGGAGCAGCTTTTCTATAACCTCTACAGGGAAGCAAGATAGTTCTTAATGATCTACCAACATGAGTCAACAGGACTCCACAAAGGTTACATCAACATTTTCATGGAACATGAGAATTAAAAGAGTACCGACTAAGGTTAATTTTATTATTTATGGAAGATAGGATAAATTTCAACAGGCTTATTTAATATGTGCCAATCAGTTTTTCTTTTCCTCACATAAATCTTACACAATATACATCTCACACTTGTAAAAGCCATTTTCCTCAAGTCAGTAAATTCTATCCTGGGTAAGTAGTAAGGAATGGGTTATTTTTTTCATCTTGTAAAGGAAAGGTAGTTTAATAAGTAGATGCTAATTTTTCACTTTATTCTAGCTTATTTTAAAATTTTATTTCTTTAGACTTTTTCATAGGATACCTTTAGTGGTGGCCAATCTGGGCATGTCTGAACAACTGGGTTATAAAACTGTATCAGGTTCCTGTACGTCTGCTGGTTTCAGCCGAGCAGTAAAAACACACAGGTGAGATTCCTCAGTTGCTTCCCCACTAACCTTAATCCTATTCATTTTTTGAAATTAATTTTTTTGTTACACAGCAGCAGAATAAAAATAAAAGGAAAATTGACTAATGACCATGTCACTCAAATAAACCAGACTGTTTTGGTTCTTTGGGGTTTTTTTGAGGGCAGTGTTACTGGCCCTCATATGTGGGACCCGAATCGGGGCCGCTGGCTTCCCAAGCCAACGCTTAACCACCGCGCCACTCGGCCGGCCCTAAACCAGACTGTTTTATTTTCTCCATATTTCCTTCTAGCACTTGTCCATTTGTAAAAAATAAAAATGGGGTTGTTACATATCCTGCATATTTTAACATATTTTATAAGACTAAGTAGGTAGCCTCAAAATAATTTTCTAAGGCAGCAGTTCAGATTAAAGGCATGAAATTAACTGGATGTTAAATAAAGACAAAAATAAATCTTTAGGGCCAGCCGAGTGGCACGGTGGTTAAGCGCTGGCTTGAGAAGACAGCAGCCCCGGTTTGGGTCTCACATGTGAGGGCCAGTGGCACTGCCCTCAAAACAAAAGAAAACATACTTGTATCTGGTTCAATATGCCACCAGATACGAGTATTTAAAATAAATAAATAAATAAATAAATAAATCTTTAGCCAAGACTCATGCTTACTATAGGCTACTAATCTATGACTTTTTTTGTGATCATTAAGGGAATAATATTAGAAATAACATTGGTTCTATAGGATATCTTCTAAGGTGTGAACTTGATGAGGAAAGGGACTAGATTTTAGTTTTGTGTTCCCACAGTACTTAACAGTGTCTTACAGAAATTGAATACCACATTTCATTGATTCTGAGAGGCACAGTTGTAAATTTATCTCAAATTGGGATGTGTTATAAACTATCCCTTAGCATTTCTTCATGGTATATAAAATAATATTGCCTCTTTCAATTAATGATGACTTAAAAATCAATGAAATGTGATTTATGATTCTTCTGTTGCTCAACCACAGATAAGTTTTTCATCATATCATTAAATGAGTTCTGTACACTTGCCTGAGGAAATCATAATTTTTTACAGCCCTGAATTTTTTGAAGAAGATGGATCTTTAAAAGAGGTACACAAGATAAATGAGATGTATGCTTCTTTACAGAAGGAATTAAAGGTAAGTTAACTTATCCAACACTTCAAGACCACTTCTAGAGTTCATATCAAATTGATCACTGAAATTTTTTAGGGATAACTTAACATTTGATTAGATTTATAGTTTATTTTAGCTTTAATAAACAGACCTCAATCTCAGTAGCCTGTAAATACAAGTTTAGTCTCACATTATATCATGGCTGCAGCTCTGCTACTGTTCTACATGTCATCTTCATTCTAGGATCCAGACCAAAGGAGCAACCCTTACGTGGGATACGCTTTTCTCATGACAAAGGGAAAATAGAGCAAGAAAGCTAGTGGAAATTCACAATAGCTCTTAAAACTGCTGAACTGGCATGTCACTTCCACTCATATTTCACTGGCGAAAGGACATCATGTGACAATAGGCAGGGATATATAATCCTTTTTTTTTTTTTTTAAAGGTACACAATCTTTTTTTTTTTTTTTTTATGATTTTTATTGGGGAATTGGTGGAGGGGAACAGCGTTGGGGAATCGGGGAAGGGGAACAGACAAGTTGCTGTCTTTTTGTTCTTCAGTTTAGTTGCGGAGGATGTTGCTTCACTGTTGGTATCATCATTGCGCTCTTCCCGGATGAGGCAGATCGGTCGCTGGCCTCTGGATGTCACTCACCACGGCTATTGGCAGCTCACGCTTGGCTGCCAGCCGCTCACGCTGGCTGCTGGCCACTCACTGTAGCTTATGGAAGCCCACTGCAGCAGGGGCTGCAGCCCACACCATCACCGGGGCTCGCACAGCCCGTCTCCAGGTGGAGCTGTTGTTAGCTGTAGAGGGCAGTGTCACTGGCCCTCATGTGGGATCCGAACCGGGGCCGCTGGCATCCCAAAACCAGCGCTTAACCAATGCGCCATTTGGCCGGCCCTATAATCCTTTTACAAGGTGAAAAGGGAAGCAGATATTTTAGAACAAAAACAATCTATCATAGTACCCGGTTCTGTCTTACTATGGCAGGTCAGGCCCATTGAGTAGACATCAAGGGCCAGCCGAGTGGCGCAGTGGTTAAGCGCTGGCTTGGGAAGCCAGCGGCCCCGGTTCGGGTCCCACATATGAGGGCCAGTGACACTGCCCTCAAAAATAAAATAAAATAAATAGTCATGAGAAGTAGACATCAAAATAAGGATTAAACAAGCAAGAGATTTATTGGACCTGAGAAGGATAAAGGGGAAGGAGCACCTGAGAAAGGAGACAGGGAAGGGAAGACGATTGGGTAGAAAATGCTTTAGACTGCAGGGCCAGAAAAGTCTGTCAGACTAATGGTTAAGTCTTTAAGCAAAGCTGTCCAGTAGGAATGGACTTGTAATAATACCCTCTAGCATGCTCAGTCATTGACTAAGAGCAGTCTACGGGAAGCTGGACCTAAGTACAGACATAGTAATGAATCCAAAAGGATGGCAGCTGGGGCTGTCAGTAAACTCTGCTTCTTCAAACGGAGATCTGAGTAGTGTATTTCTATGGTCACCATACTCGTTAGTGTAGCACACAAAGACAAATGGAGTGAATACTTTTTAAACACTACTAATATAAATAATACAGGAATTTGACGAATGATAATACAGGAATTTTAGAAAATAGAGAAATATCCAGAATCCCATTCATTGTACCATAACTATTTGCATTTTGCCATATTCTCCAGTTTTTCCCTAGCATATATGTGCTTTTACATGGTTGACAGTGATGATGGCATATAAATTTGTGTCGTGATTTTTATTCGATTTGATATTATCATTAAACATTTTTCATGTTGCTATATATTTTTATTTTTTAAAACTTTATTAGGGAACAATGTGTTTTTTCCAGGATCTATCAGCTCCAAGTCAAATTGTTGTCCCTCAAACTTAGCTGTAGAGGGCCCAGCTCAGCTCCAAGTCCAGTCACCGTTGTCAAACGCTTAGCCCACCAACCCATGTGGGAGTAGAGCCCGCAATCTTGTTAAGAGCACCTGCTCTAACCAATTGCGCCATTCAACTGAGCCATCCGGCCGCCACCTACTGGCAGCTCAGTTCAAGTTGTCTTAAATCTAGTTGCAGAGGGCACAGCTCACTGGCCCATGTGGAAATCAAACCAGCAACCGTGTTGCCCAGAGCACATGCTCTGAGCCAGCCAGCCACCCACTTTTGTTCTTTTTAACAGCGGTGTATATCACAGAGTAGTATATTAGAACTCTTATTTTAGAAGTACCAAGTTGGGCTAAAATAGGGAATGTAGAGATATGTTACAGGAACTGTACGCAGAAGGCAGCTGAGCTTCAGGAAGGAATTGGAACCAGGAGCTGGAGTGCCAGCAGAACTTTCTTTCCCTTTGTGTCTGCACATTGGTTTACTTCATAGTATCTCCAGATCTGTTTATTCATCCACTGGCCTATGAGAGAACGGACAACCTATAGCTCCTGCATTTAGATCTCGTCTATTCAAGAGATTAGGGTTTGCTAGTTTGCTATGTACTATGTCAGCTTGGGTCAGCTAGGGTCAAGTTGGTGAAGGAGTTACTGGTGAACTCTTACGACAGGGTGAATAATAGCAATGGGCTGAGCAGACATCCTAACAATTATCCACTGAAGCTGGTTATAACAACCTATTATGCTTTAATTGGATAATTACTTTTGATATTATACTAAGAAACATACTATATAAATTTTGTTACTGATATATTCCCAAAGTGAAATCAGAGTCAGAGGGTGTTAGTTCTTCAAACTGATGACACATGAGGCCAGTCTGCTTTTCAAAAGTAGTTTTCTTTTACAGGAATTATAAAATTCCTTTATGAAAATTCTTTCGCAACAGTAAAATGCAGTCACTTTTCTTTAATGTTCAATGTTTCCAGTAATTATGCACCTCTCAAAATAGTACAGTATTTGTTTTGAAGAGAGTTGAATATTTTTTATTTCTCTGTAATATCAAGGCAATAACTGGTGTGATAAAGCTACGTATAAATGTGAAGTTAATATATCTGGAAAGCATTTTATAACCTATAAAGCACAAATGCATGATTTCCTCTGAAAACAGAAAAATTACAATTTTTATAAAGGCAAGTAATATTTATGACCATGAAGAATTTTATATTGTGAACCTAGACTAATACACAACTTGGAATTTTATGTACACCTTTAAATGATTTTATTTTGCAGAGTATATGCAAAAAAGTAGAACACAGTGAGCAAGCAGTAGAGAAATTACTAAAGGATGTAAACAGATTAAAACAAGAAATAAAAAAAAGAAAACATGCACAGATTCAAGCAGCACGTAAGTAAAAAGTATACACATCACTACTTTCTTTGCCTAAAAAATTCTCATTTGAATTATGGATAAGCCAGCTGCACTAACTGATGGATTTGTCCACTTTAAGATTAAAAGTAATTGTTTTATTAACTCTTAAATCCCTTTGAACAAAGAACATGGTACTACTGCAGCTATACTATATTGTTGATATTAAAGAATATAACTAGTTTCTTATAGTGTTGTGGTATATGAGTTGGAATTTGGGATTCTGCATGTCATTTTTCTCATTTTAGATAATTTGTTAAAATTGTTAAAGTGTTTTTGACTCAGCTTTACTAACAAATAATCATAAAAGCTTTGTAGAACAGATATTGTATGTTGAACTGTTATTTTATTTTGTTTAGGAGAGAACAATGTCCAAAAAGAACCTCAAGAGAACATTTTTCTTTGTCAAGCTTTACGGACCTTTTTCCCCGATTGTGAACTTCTTCATTCATGTGTTATCTCCTTGAAAAACAAGCATATTTCTAAAAGTAGCTGTAATACCAACCACAACCTCAATGTAGACAACCTGACCTTAATGGTAGAATGCACTGACATTCCTGAAGCCAGTCCAGCTAGTAGTAGTAATGCACTGCAGATGCTGAAGCGTAAAGCTTTAGATACAGATGACAGGTGGCAATTCAAGAAGTCACGGCTGTTAGAGATACAAAACAAACCGTCTAAATCAGATATTGATAGTAGTAACCAAGAAAAAGCATCCACGAGCAGCCCAGAAACAGATGAAGAGATTGAAACAATGAAGGGTTCTGGTGGATATCCACAGTCTCCTACATTTTAGGCCCAAAGATTTTTGATTTGCTGATGAGTAAAAACCATTGTTTTTGCTACATGTTCAGCCTACATAAATAAGTTTGCATTTATTTTATAAAGTAGTTTTAAAAGTATCAGATGCTTTCATTTTAAAACCAAAACCTTTTTTGGCCCTTTTACTAAACTGTTGAGGGAAAGCTTCAACTTTTTTAAACTTTTACAACATTCTTTAGAATTGGGAGAGGCTAGCCTTATTTTCACAGAAGAAAGAAGTCTTAAGTTAATATGAAAATGTATTTTTTGTCTAAGTCATTGCAATTCCCACTCCTTGTGATAAATAGTACATTATGGCTGGGGTTGCCAGATAAAATGCTAGACACCATACAATATTAAGAACATAGTTATACTTGAAAATTATTCATTGTTTATCTGAAATTTGAATTTTATGTCCTTTATTTTTATTTGCTAAATCTGGCAGTTCTAAGTATGGCACGGCTGTAATGCACCACAAACAGTTTGGTTTCTTTACTAGGTTTTTTTCATTTTACAACAACCTCCTACTCCTAAACATTCCTAACTACACCTAACCTAATTAGACAACTAATTTTTTAAAGCTTTCTTTATTGTCGTTCCAAAGCAGTTGGAATTTTCTTTTTAATGCTTATGTTTTTATCAATACAATAGTAAATACAACTAACAAGTCCGGGTGTAAAATAGCTGGCGGGTGTAAAATAGCTGGCAATGCAGAACTCAAATGGAAGGAGTCACAGGCTTCAGTACAGTTTTTAGAAAGGATATAAAACCCATTTAATCCAGGGAGTTGGTTAAGTGGAGGTTGCCTAAAAGAGCTTTTGCTGTGGGGTTTTTTGTTGTTTTTTTGTAGCTGAGCCATCCTGCCACCTATTGGCAGCTCAGCAGCTGCTCAGCTTGGGCCAGGAATGCTGTGTGTTTTTTAATTTGTCTTTTCCATAATAGAATTTTCCATGAAGTGTACACATCACATGAAACCATGTTTCACTCACTGGATGAAGTGTTGAACACACACTTTGACCACTGCTCTTCCATCTGTTACTTCCTAAGTGATAGAGCAAATTCATAGCCAGAATCAAACTATCATCTGTGTGTTAACATGCATTAGTTACCATGGGGTGCTTATGAAGCCCACATAATACCAGAGATGATTTGTGCAAATAATTAGTTTCTGCTGAGCTTTTTACTGGGTACATAAGAAACACTGGTATTGCAAAGGGCAGAAGGAGGGTAAATAGTTGTCAGTCTAAACCCTGATTTTCAAATAACCAAAAACATCACCAGAGCATATAAAACTTACCATGTAACATAATGACTAAATGTAACCAACAAATAAACAAAACTGGGTACACACGCTAGACTAGGAATAGCAGAAGCCATAAGCAGCCAACATATGCAAATGTCTTCTCTAGATAATAGCTTAAGATTTTTCAAAGATGCTTACATACTCAAACTGAAGTCGTGCCTTCCACACAAAGTTCAATTTGCTAAAATGCTGTAGAGATACAAAAATATTTAGCTCATATTTTTGCACAACGATCCGTCTCCTTTGAAGAAATCAATACTAAACTTTCAGTCAGAGAAGCTTGTTTAGGTCATTAGTACACAGTTGAACTTCCATAATTGAGTTTGATGCCCAACTTTCAGGTATTCAGTGAAAAGTAGGAAAAGAGTCCTTACAGGACATTTCCCCCCAGTTCCCATCTTTTGGTAATTAGTTTTATCACTGGAGTAAGACATAATAGATTGTCAATGGATCAGTTTATTCAAAGTACATTACCAGTTTCAGGACAGACTGGTCCAGGAATGTTAGGTCCTGTGACAGCACCACTCTCCATCCAGTGTAACATCTCTACAAAGGGAAGACCCACAGTACTAGCCAGGGATACCTTATTTGCTAGTTAGAAAACCTCCCTGAGCAGTTTCAAGTCCATACCCTGTCATGGTTTTTTACATTATACAAGCGTTCCACTTTTTTGCACCCATGTCCCTAAAATACCATTGATAGGACAGAATCTGAACCTAAAGTAAAGTTCCAATACAAGTCATCCCATTATTTAATATCAGTGGTCTATCAGTGATCTATTTGTGGACCAGATATGTGACAATCCTACAGTACCAATTTTTAAATTCATCTATGTAAAATTTAGTATTAACATTTCAAATAATCTTGTTTTATTTCATGAACATTCACTGGTATGAATAAGAAACACTTTTTCATTCCTGAAACATTTCATAAGATTTCATATTAAGAATTAAAAACTTCATAATTTGTAGTTGAATAATATTTAGCCTATTAATTTTCTAAAGCTTATTAAATCTTATAGTTTGAGTCAGCAACCATTTATTGTAAAAATAAGTTTATTGATGATAATGTTAGATAATTTACTCCCGATATTTGATGTTACAAACTTTAGGGTCTTTGAGATACACAGGATCCTTGTATGTAACTGGCATAAAACCTGTAAAGAGATAATTAAAGTTCTTAACAAAAGATAATGAGCAAAATTCTGATTAGCCCAAATTAGTTTTTCAAATGCCCATACCCATTATTTGAGCTCTCTTAATCGCTTTTGTGATTTCTTTTTGTTTCTTTCCACAAAGACCTATAAAAGAAAAGGCTTTCTTATTCATAAAAAGTGTCAATATTCAAAATCTGTAACACTTGTCTAAGTCAAGGAACAGATAGCAAACCTGTAAAGAGCCATACAGTAAATAGCTTAAGCTTTACAAGTCCATACAGTCTCTGTTACAACTTCTCACCTCTACTGTTTTAGCTCATAAAGCAACCAGCTATAAACGCTACGTAAACTATTGATAAGCTATTCGTAAAAGTATGTGGCAGATCCAATTTGGCCTATGGAAAATAGGCCCCTGTTTAAATAATAGTCTAGGTACCATTATAGTATACTCCAAAAATATCAAGTTTTTTTAAGGCCAAGTTTTCTATCTGTCAGCTTATAGTTAGTTACTCTAAGCATACATGCAAAATACCCCTTTTGGCGTAAGATCCCTTCTTAAACACTAAGCTTTCTAACAGTGATTTATAGCACAATTTGAAAATTTGCCAGTTTTATTAAATAACAGGTTTACATAATTCTTATCTGTTTAAGTTGCTATATGGGAGAACACAATACCTGTTAGGTGCCTTCCATAAATACATCCAGTAAATGGAGAAATAAACTGGGACAAAAGCTGTTTGAGTTTTATTTGGAGAAGAAAAAAAATTTATATTAACACATTGGTTATTCAGTCTTGACTGGATAAATTTCAAAAAAAGCATACTTTGTATGTCACCTTCAAGTTATGTAAAGGTTTATTAATTTCAGACAAACTTCATAAAATATGAATAAAATATTGAACTATGTTCATCCTATTAATAGGTTATCTTTTTTAAATAACTAAATTATTAGAGTTAACATCTCTTACCCAGAATGTTCAAGAAGTCTATACAACAGATTAATAAGCATATTCTTTCAGTGCTAAAGCTGTTTTCTTGACTTTCAGAGATACTTTTCCAAAATGCTGCATACAAAGTACTACACATTTTATCTATCACGATAGACTATCATCTAATACCAGACTACACTAAGGTCTTCAAGAGATACAGGTACATCGGCCTGTTTGCTGTAATTTATGCTTCATTAATTTAAACTCCTCAGCACTTTCCAGGTGCCAGGCAGTGTTCTTGGTGCTATGCATAATCCTAATATGCTGCATTTTAAAATTTCTTGGCTTTTCTCCCGCTGTGGCAGCTATCACTTTATACTATTGTCAAAATACTTAATTTCAACATCATTCTCTGCCTCAGACTTGCTACTTAATTTGCTGAGTGCTGGACATCAGATAAAATTATATTTGAAGCAGTGATATTGAAGTACAGAGATCAACTTCACCAGAGGAGCTTTTTCCAAATTACTTAACTCCCCAGCAACTGAGAATTACTGCCACAGTGTGCTACTGTTAAGAACTTGGAGCAGAGAAAAAGAGGAAGCAATGCTGAGCTGAAATAATAGTAAACAAGGGAGAGCCAAGGGGCTCTTATTGGAATAGAGACAACGTATACATAGAAGTATAACCAGATTTGAAATTATGAAGTTGCTAAAACAGTTGCCCCTACACAAAACCTATTATAAAATTGACTTGATTCTCTTTAATTAGGACTGGTAACAAAGCAAAACTCTAAAGTCAGGTATCATAGTAAAGTAAAACCAGATCTCACCTGCACATTCTTATAATCTACACGTTTTCCACATAAGATGCATTTCTTAGGAGGTTCCTTATAAGGATTTTCCATTGGAATAGGCTGAAATAAATGTAAAAAATAAAAAAAAATAAAAAATAGTTGAATGTGTTAATTATGAATTAAAAATGAAATCCTAAGGTTACCACATTTAAATCTATCCAAAGGATTAATTGTACCTTCCTTACTGTGGAAAAGAATAAATACAACAGCTTGGCTTGTAAAGGAAAAATCAAGTACTTCTGAAAAGGATTCACCATTATGGATTGCATATGCTTGTCAATATTTTATACAATTGTTTATTTTGTTTGACTAGGGAGGAGTTAAGTCATGGAGAATTCTGGAATAAAATACAATCTTTGGAGAAAAAAGGATTTATGGGAGGAAAAAAAATTCTAATCTGCAACAAGTGATTCTCTCCTCAAATGTTTTTTTTGTTTGTTTGTTTTGAGGGCAGTGTCACTGGCCCTCATATGTGGGACCCGAACCGGGGCCACTGGCTTCCCAAGCCAGCGCTTAACCACCGTGCCACTCAGCCGGCCCTCTCCTCAAATGTTTTGCACAGATTGTAGATGACTAAAAATTCTTAATTTAGATTTAAAATAAGAAAATCTTATAGCACAACATATATATGTAATGCTTAAATTCGTATAATCCCTAAATCCACCCACATATTTCTCTATCAGATGTTTTATTACTATTTTTGTTAATAAAAAGACAATGCCCCAATGGCCTACTGTAAATATATAGTCCTTTGACTATAATTTTATGGCTCCCAGACTGCTTTATAAGTTTGTGTCAGCCTTTTTGTTTTGTCCTTCTTTACTGCTGCCTTAATGCTTCTGTCACAATGCCTCCCTCCTACAATCAGTATAGGCATCTCCAGTCTAGAGATTCTTAATGCAGAAATGGCTTTGAAATCCTTGAACCCTTCAAGTTTTATGTAAAGTTTCAAATGAGTGGAACTGTTGTGCCTTTTTCTGAGAGCCCACAGCTTTCATTAGAGTCTCAGTGGGGTTTATGACCTAAAAAGGCACATAGTTCCTTTACTCTCTTAACTACAGTGTGAATTAGATGACAAAGACAGATGATCAGAGGGACTAGAGGAGTTCTTTTGTTGCTGTTTTTTTCAAATCCTCAGTTTCTTTATCCTTCTTTAGGAATATAGCTCACATGTAATGACTATATTCCTTCCCTATACTTTACTAAGTGCTTTGTATGGTCTGATTGGTTTTCAATTATCTTTGCAGTGTAGCAAGGAAACCTATACTGCCCAAGTCTAATGCCAGTATTTAAAACCCATAAAAATACATCGACAAGTGGGAAGAAACTATATTTAATGTCCTGGTATAAAACTTCCATCGCAATACCAAAAAGTGATGAGTGAGATAAAGAATTGAATTTGAAATACGGAAGAGAGCCAACCTGTAGGTAAATTTTGTTGGATTATCTGCAATTATTCCATCCACCATAATTACCTTTTTTAATTCCCAAAGCATGTATCCTTAAATTTAAGATCTAGGAAGAAAAATATGGTATTATAGAAGCCATGCTTCTTGCTGGGAATCTAGGAATTCTCTCAAGTGACTAATCAACGAATTATAATTTTCAGACTGATTATTGATTACTGACTGTTCTGTCCTCCAGCTGAACTCTACTCAAATTGGTAAAATATAAAGAATTTGGTCATTTTTGCACATGCATTACAAAATGGAAGAAAAAAAAATTCTTACCAGGTCCTCATTACTGGTTACCTGTTGATACTGTGAACAACTTCTCCACAGCACTGCAATTAAACAGAAACAGCAATGAAAAAATTCTTTTTGTTTGGTGAGTAGCAAAAGAAATTGTTTTTATGGAGGCAAGATGAATCAAGGGACACTATAATATAAACTCAAATTTTATACTGTACTCACACTGGCTGGATAAAAACCTTTCGATTTGAGACAGAGTAAGACTTAATATAGATGTGCTTTCCAGGGCTTTGGGAAAAGGGCATATCCACCCTTTCCTCACCCATACAACCTTTCACCAGTTCTTTTCCAAAATTTATTTTCCCTTCACTCCATGGTTAGAGACATTTTTAATGCAAATACTCGGAGGGAGAAGCAACAGAAAGGTATTCATTGTCCCAAAGGGAAAATGAGTAACAGAACCCTGTGTACAGAGCGTAGTTATCGACAGAGAAGCACACTGAAGATAAAGACGCTGAAATGATCAATTCGAGGTCCTATGTCACAATTTCGCCCCAATTTGGGACCTCAGACTTCTAGAATTCGCCGCTGAATAGCTGCAAATGTCCCTTCCTTACCAAGTATACCCGGAGATCTTAGGCAAGTAAGTCCTGCGCCTCTTTGATAATCACCCCATTACTCTCCTCGTATATTTAAAAAAAAAAACACACCAAAATGTCCTAGAAAAACATCTCACATCCCCTTCAGCCTTAAAATACCAGTCATGGGCTATTAGATTCCCACCTAGGAGAAACCGAAACCGCCTAGACAGCGGCGCCGTTTCGCTAACAGTGGCGACTGCACCGACCTAATGATGGCCAAGGCAACGGCTGCAATGCTAAAGGGAGCCTAGGCCACGGAGACTTTACCCGCGGGGCTCCCAGGATTTGAGAGGCACACAGCAGCCGTTACGAAGTGGGTCCATTTTTTCCTCCCCAGACCACCGCCAACAGCAACCAAAGCAGCCATGGCTCCCCGCTCCTCTTCCTTCCCTTTTTCTAAAGCATCCCCTCAGGTCCCTTCCGGTGCTCCTCCCCCCCGTTAGCCCGAGGGCTCCAGCCAAAGGTTCCGCCAGCGAGCGCGGGCCCGTCGGGGAGGAGGGTGGAGGAGGCTCCAGTGTGCCTGCGCGGCGCCTCCGCGTTCCCCGCCTCGCTGCGCCGCGAGCCCGCGACACAGGATTGGATGAGAAGAAGGCGGGCTCCTAGTCCTGTGTCTCCGCTTCCGGTCCGAGAGCCATTAATTGGTGGGGGGGGTCTTTCTCAAAGGCGGATGGAGAGGGGAGTGCCTTTCCCATCGTTTGCTGCAGGCGCCCTGTCCTCCTCGCACCCCTCCCCGGGGGGTTGGCGGCCGGATCACAGGGGACGACCTACGGGCTGGGCCCGGGCCCTCGGCCTCTGCCATGGATGAAGGTGGTTGCCGCATCCGCCGGCGAGTGTGTGTCCCCAAAAGGAACCGTCCTAGCCTAGGTGTCATTTGTGTCGCCCCCACGGCGGCCGAGCTCACGCCGGGTGATGACGAAGAGGAGGAGGAGATAGTAACTGGGAGCCCGCGGCGGAAAACTGTGGGCGTGCAACCGCTCGAGGTACAGCCCCGTCAGCTCCCCATTCCCTGAGTTCCCCTTTTCACTCCCCACCTTTGGGGCGATGCCACAAAAAACCCAGGTCTCCTACTGCGCGTGCCCACTTAAAGAGTGGGAGACCAAGCTACAGAGGGCATGGAACTTGACACTGCAAAATTTTGGCAGTTCCCTTCTCAGGTGCAAACAGTTGACCAATTATCTACTAGTCTTCCTGTGCTTACTTTGGCTTTGTTATCACTGTGCGTTCTCACTTGAGAGGTATTGCTTTTTACATAGTATGTAACGTAGACCCTGAGACATAAAAGGTGGACGTGCTGCAAGGAAGTGGCATGACTGAGACGCAAAGTTAGGGTTCGAAGTTATTGCTGCTTCTGCTCTACTAACGTAATCTACCATGTATTGCACACTCATTATATGGGCTTGGTACTTTAAGCTATTTACGTTATCTATTGTAGATTTTACAACAGAAATCAGGCCCTAAGAATTTAGGAAACTACACTTCTCATTCCAAATCTTGTACTTTTTTTTTTTTTGAGGGCAGTGTCAGTGGCCCTAATATGTGGGACCCGAACCGGGGCCGCTGGCTTCCCAAGCCAGCGTTTAACCACTGTGCCACTCGGCCAGTCCTCCAAATCTTGTATTTTTAATCACTGCGCTATATTGCTATCTCCAAATTTACATCTCTTCTGTTTAGCTGACCTCCCCAAGTCAGTGTGCAGACTCCCTCTCAATTCCAAATTCCTAGGGACAGAATCTCCTTGGAGTGCCCGGTAGTACAAGCATGGTTTTGTCAACAGGCCACTCCCTGTAATTTAGAGTCTGGGAGGAGAAGGATAGTGCAGTTATCAGAACTTCTACTGAGATGACATCCCAATAGATGTCTGTCAGTCTTGCTACTGCTTTAAAGATTTAGTACTAGCTTAAGAATTAGTATCCCAGCATCATCATACACTATGAGTGTAGTTTTAGGCAATTTGCAGTATTCCCCTTTCCAAGCTTCCATTGCTTCATCTGTAAAATGGGGATAATAGTATCTATTTCATAGGGTGATTTACACTTAGGTTTATGATCCATATGTGGCCATTTAATTATATACCTGGTATAGTTCTAGGCTGAAACTTTTATCCTTACTGAAGCTACAATTGACCATAAATATTTTTGTTTTCTTTTCAGAATAATGATAGTGAAGAGGACATGTTTGGTGACTATGATAGCTTTGCTGAAAACTCTTTTTTAGCTCAAGTTGATGACCTGGAACAAAAATATATGCAGCTTCCTGAAAATAGGAAACATGGTACAGACTTTGCCACTGAAAATCTTTGTTCCGAAAGCATCAAACATAATAAACTCAGCATTACTACTGTGGGCAGCTGTACTGAATTAAAAACGGATGAGCACACAAAGAACCAGAGTGGGCGTGAAGATGTCTCTTCCAAACCTGGAGCTGATATTTTGTACGAATTGCCTTCTTCACAGGCTTTATACTTTGAAAATTTGCAGAACTCATCAAATAATTTTGGGGATCAGTCTACTAAAGAGACAGATTGGAACTCATCATCTCACAAGACTGTGAATGAGGAATTGCCCCATAATAGCATAGAGCCCCAGCAAACTGATCAGTCCTCTTCTCATGTCAGAACTAGTTCAGATGTGAATAGGAGAAAAAGTCTTAAAGATTATCTAAAAAGCACCATGACTGGAAATGCCAAGGCTCAAACACCAATATTTTCTAGGACTAAACAGCTCAAAGAGACTCTCCTATCTGAAGAAATTAATGTTGCTAAGAAAACAATTGAGTCATCATCAGATGACCTTGGTCCTTTTTATTCATTACCCAGCAAAGTGAGAGACCTCTATATTCAGTTCAAGGGAATTGAAAAATTATATGGTAATGCTCTTTGCTAGATTAAAAAAAAAAAAGTTTACCATCGTTAACATAGTATTAGTGCAAATCAATAGAAAGCAGATACTTTCATGGTCATATATCTCATCTTAAAAGCAAATCAAAATGTCGGTCCTCTCAACCTATCCCTATCCTCCTACAACTGAACCTCTTCCCTTTGTGGTCACACTTCTCAAACGTGTTATCCTTGCTATCTCCCTTTTTTCACTCAAATAATCCCCAACCTACTCCTACTGGGTTCTGTGCTCTAAGTTGCGGTAAAATGACTCGGGTGTTTAAACCCAATGATACTTTTAGTTCTTACCTGACTTCTCAGTAGCTTAGCTGACAGAATTGACAGACCCATTTTGAAATACCTGTTTCTTCTTGGTATGCCACTCTTGTTTTTTTCTCTGTTGTCTAGCTGCTCCTCAGTTTTCTTAGCAGGTGTTTCTTTGGCTGGCTCTGTCTTTACCAAAATTTAGTTGTTAAAATTCCTTTGTCTATGAGTTGTCTCCAGTGAAATAAGTCAGTATTACGAATACCATTGATTAAAACTAGACATCTTTAAAGACTGCTGAAGTTAAGATTTAAGTACAAAGAATATTATTAACAATGTATCATGTAATGTTTTTGAAAAATCCTGGGTTCTTGCATATATTTCAAATGTGTCATTTTGGACAAAGCGGGGCAGTTGCTGCCATTCTAGAGGATCAGCCTATCAACCAATCACTTCATAAGCATTTCTTAAATTCTTGTTAGTATCTTATGAACCCTGTGAAAACATGGGCTCTCATCTCAGGAAGATGGCAATCAGGTTGGAGAAGTAGGGCTACAGGAAACAGTCTTATATACTCGTAGGACTACAAGAGTCTAATTCTAAATTGTAAAGTTTACAGTTTAAGAACTAATGAATGGTGTGGATTGCTGTTGTAGATGTTAACTTTCTGCCCTTTGCTTTTCTCGCAGCATGTTGTTTGTTTTATTTGCGTCTCCTACCAGAATGGGTACCCTCAGGGCAGGGCTCTAACATCTTTTTATATGTAACTAGCTGTGTGCCTGGTACAGCCTGGTAGGTTCTCAAGTACTGGAGGTTGTCAGCCTAGTTATGAATTCTGGCCCTGTCACTTAAATGCAAGTTTAGAACTCTGAGCCTTAGTTCCTGATCTATTAAAAAGGGATGATGATAATAATAACATTAATAATAACAGTTGTCCTGCAAGTTATATTCTGTGTCAGGGTGTGCCAAATTAGACTTTAGTGGTGACTTCTAGTAATTTTATTAGGAGCTTTGAAGTATGAATTTCGGTAAATAACAATTTTTTAAATCTCTGCTTATAAATCTGGCTTAATGACATGATGTGTGCTACTTTTCATTGAGCGAAAGCAGTGGTTCTCAAAGTGCAGCTCCTGGACTTTGAATGTTTTTTTTCCTTCTTAGAAAACTTACCTTGAAATTGAGATTGTAGAAGGGGAAAATCATTTGTTGTTTTTAATTCTACAGAATGGCAACATACTTGCTTAACATTGAATTCTGTGCAAGAAAGAAAAAATTTGATATATTCCTTGCCGACAAGTGGTGGGAAAACCCTCGTGGCTGAGATTTTAATGCTACAAGAACTGCTTTGCCGGCGCAAAGATGTTTTAATGATCCTACCATATGTGGCGATTGTCCAAGAAAAGGTGTGATTTTTTTTTTTTAACAAGTAGTATTTGCTAATGTTACTTTGATATAAAGATATAAAAAGTAGCATAAATATAACCTTTTATTGACTGAAAAGAGGTACCTCTATTGATGCAGGATTAATATTTTTAGAATGTACGAAAGCAGTATGGAGGTAAATAACTGAAAATCTCTTCTGATACTGATTACCTATTGCATAAAAAGTTATTATTTTTTTAAACTGGTAGATTAAACTCCATTATAAATGTTCTATTGATATTTACTTTGGATTCAGTTATTTCATCAAAATAAATCAGGTACCCTGATTTTTTTTTTTTTTTTTTTTTTTTTTAAGATTTTATTGGGGAATTGGCGGAGGGGAACAGCGTTGGGGAATCGGGGAAGGGGAACAGACAAGTTGCTGTCTTTTTGTTCTTCAGTTTAGTTGCGGAGGATGTTGCTTCACTGTTGGTATCGTCATTGCGCTCTTCCTGGATGAGGCAGATCGGTCGCTGGCCTCTGGATGTCGCTCACCGCGGCTATTGGCAGCTCACGCTTGGCTGCCAGCCGCTCACGCTGGCTGCGGGCCACTCACTGTAGCCTATGGCAGCCCACTGCAGCAGGGGCTGCAGCCCACACCATCACCGGGGCTCGCACAGCCCAGCTCCAGGTGGAGGTGTTGTTAGCTGTAGAGGGCAGTGTCACTGGCCCTCATGTGGGATCCGAACCGGGGCCGCTGGCATCCCAAAACCAGCGCTTAACCAATGTGCCACTCGGCCGGCCCCAGGTACCCTGATTTTTTTTACAGCAGAGGAGACAGTTGAAATTTACTTTCTCATATATAGTTTAGAAGTTGTGTTCACTTTGCAAAGATCACTTTTAATTCTGACATTTCGTAGATATATATGTCTTATCTGTAATCTGGTTCACATTGATTGGTATTAAACACAGTTTTAGATTTTTTAAATCCCTGTGTGCACTTAATATTTAGAGTTCTTATTTATTTGCCTTTTTTTGTTTGTTCGTTTTGAATAATATTCTAGATTTCAGGTTTGTCAAGTTTTGGTATAGAACTGGGCTTCTTTGTTGAAGAATATGCTGGAAGCAAAGGCAAATTTCCTCCAATTAAAAGAAGGGAAAAGAAATCACTATATATTGCCACTATTGAAAAAGGACATGGTCTGGTCAACTCCCTGATTGAAACTGGAAGGATTAGCAGTCTGGGTCTGGTTGTTGTGGATGAGGTGGGTTGCTATTTTTATAACTTACCAACATTTTTATTGTACTAACATTATTATGTGGATTTGCTTATTACCTCTAAAAATAATATATTTTAATACATAGTACAGATGAAAACATTTCATGCTTGGTAATCTTAAATTCAGTTTTGTGTAAGTGTTTCTTGAATAGTAAATATAGGTATGTGTATATTCAATTTTATAACAGTATTAATGAATTTCAGATGTGTCAAAATGTTGCTCCCAAACCTCATTAACTTAAAATACAAATGAAATAATGCCTATATATTCTAGTTGCTATTTCCAAAATACTTAAGAGTTATAAAGTAAAGATTACTTCATTTCATACAAATATATGCATGTTTTATATAAGCAATGTGTGCAAATTTACCTTTTTCCTTTTTGTTTTTTTTTTAAATCTCAAGTTGCACATGATTGGTGAAGGAAGCCGTGGGGCTGTACTGGAAATGACCCTAGCAAAAATCCTCTACACTAGTAGTAAGTTGTTGTTTTTTTAATTCTAGGTTGAAAGATTTTTATTATTTTTTTAAGATTTTATTGGGGAATTGGAGAAGGGGAACAGTGTTGGGGAATAGGGGAAGGGGAACAGCCAACTTGTTGTCCTTCAATCTTAGTTGTGGAGGGCGCAGCTAGGTCAGCTCTAAGTCCAGTTGCCATCCGGCCACCCGTCGACAGCTCAGCTGCAGCTCAGCTCAGGTGCAGCTCACTGGCCCATGTGGGAATTGAACCAGTGACCCTGTTGCTCAGAGCTCGTTTTCTTAACCAACTGAGCCACTCGGCTGGCCCATGGAAGAATGTAAAACACAAAAAGGTTGCTAAAATTACTATTGTGATATACTAAGTAACAAAGTTTTAATACCTTGGGTTTTTTTGTTTTTTTTTAGAAACAACTCAGATTATTGGTATGAGTGCAACATTGAACAATGTTGAAGACCTACAAAAGTTTCTTCAAGCAAAATATTACACCAGCCAATTCAGACCAGTATGTACCTGAGGTTTGCACTGTATTGGTTTGTTATACATCATGTTACTTAGAAACAAAAGTAGCAAATGTACCACATAAAAAACTTCTACAGGGTGGTGAAGGGCCATAATTCCGCTCACCATGGCTATATGCTAATAAGAGTGTGTGTATAGGGAATGTAAACTGTGGGGTCAGGGATCTTGGTTTGTACCTGTAACATCTAGAACAGTGCCTGGCCCATGGGCCTTCAATGAATGTTTATTGAGTGAAATTTTTCAGACTCATTCTGTTTTTCCACTTCTTATTCCCTAAGGTGAAATTTTCCATTCAGTCAAAATTTAGTGATTTATGTTTTAAGTTATTGGCACATTAAAAAAGTTACCTTAAAGTTAAAATACTTATGCTTTGGTAGTTATAATGCTTTTTAAATAAGTTTAGACTTCACGTGGATTTAAATTTAAACTCCCCAATAATAGCATTCCCAAAATTCTCAAAGAAAGTAAATAAATGTATCTGTCTGCAGTAGGAGTGTGCATGTTCTCTCTCTAAATGTGTTTGTAGAAATGATTTTTGAGAATCACCAAATTTTAATTTGAAAGTTGATGTTTTTACATTTGCTCCAAATATGAAAATGTTTAAGACTACTTTCTGACCTTAATTGTCAAATTAGACACTAGTCTTTTAAAAATATGAACTATATTTACAAAGTTTTTTTGTGTGTGTCTACAAATATTTAAATTTAAAAAAGTATGATGGTACGTAGAATGAAAACTGATGACGTATAAAACAGTTTTAGTTTTGAGAAATAACACAAATAACTCAATAAAAGATAAAGTGTGTAAATACTTAACTGATTTGTACTTGTGAAAAATAAGAAAATGTATGATCTCCATTTAGATATTGTGGCTATTCCATTCAAAAGTACTTTTTTAAGGATATTAATCCCTGTTTTGATTTAGGGGGGAAAAGAGATTTCAGAAAAAGAAATGGTAAAGAAAATACTTTTAATTAAAGCATGTTTACCTACCTTACAAAAGCTAAAATTTTGTGTAGGTGTCCTTTTTTACAACATATTTTACAAAATTTGTAACTCTGGGTAAAGGAATTTATATGTTATTAATTGCAAATGTCCTTTTAATTCAAGGTTGAATTAAAAGAATATCTGAAAATAAATGATGCAGTATATGAGGTTGACAGCAAAGCAGAGAATGGCATAACTTTTTCACGTCTCCTTAATTATAAGGTAACAGTAATGACCTGTGAACCCAAAGTTCCCAGACTTTGTGCCCATGTGCCTTGGGGCACTATAGAAGATTCACATGGGTGCCATGGAATTGGTTAGATGCTTGACATCTTTTGGACACCACACAAACTACTGGTTCAAGAGTTTCTAGTTCAACATTAGGCCACACTACAATCCTTTCTGAGACATAATATCTGAGACGGTAAGCAAATGCCATGTGAAAATCAGTGTGGGACAGGAAATGAGGGTAGCTATGTCCAGTCTAATTCCAAGGTTTGAAAGACTGCAGTGCCCAGCTGTGCGCACATCCCATTGTTATTTAAGAATGGGATTGTGGTTATTTAAGAATGAAATAAAAACATTCAGCATTCCATTGATGTATATTATTCATGCAGATAGCTACTTAGATGTGAGGAAACATATACTTACTAAGTTGTTTAGACCTAACTCCCCAATAAACTAAACTGTTAGTTCTTTTGCCTTCGGGCTCCATGAAAGAAAATTTTAGGACGTCTCCCTTAAATGTTTATTCATTTATCAAGAGCAGCAAAAAGAAACATTTGTGGGCTGTGTAATTCAGATATTGGTGTGAAATGTTAATGTCTACTATATTAATGTTCTGTGACATGAAGGATATTGAAAAGGAGAGAAAGGGATTTTACAACAGTTACAAAATTCTATGAATTCTAATTCATAATTTCAGAAAGTTGGAGGAAGTGAGATTTTAAATAACTTCATCTTTTTCTTCATGTTCCTTGAGTTCCTTGTGTCTGCTTGATAAATATATTCCTTATTTCTGAAAATGTGACCTGTAGTGTGATTGAATCTGTTTTTTAAAATTATTAGTGGGCTGGCCGAGTGGCGCGGTGGTTAAGCGCTGGCTTGGGAAGCCAGCGGCCCCGGTTCGGTCCCACATATGAGGGCCAGTGACACTGCCCTCAAAAAAACAAACAAGAAAACCCCCCAAACAAACAAAAACTATTAGTGATAGTTAAAGATAGATCTTATTTACGCAGCCCTTTGACTATTATTAGGATTAATCAGTTTCTTTCTGTGGTCTTTTTTGTACTGCTTTGGTGGAGATGGGCTTGCAGTGAAGTTATTAATAACATTACATATTTTCACTTCTTTAATTTAAAACCAAATATACCTAACAAAACCCTAATAACCTAAGAGAAAAGTAGGGCTTAACATTTTGATGTTTAGTATAGGTTTCATTTTTTTTTTTTTTAATGATCAGATGTATTAAGTTAGAAATTTAAAATTATGGATGGTTTACATACCTTTCCAAGATGACAGGCTTTTATGGTTGCTAACTAATTACCTTGTCGCTACATCTCGTTGTGCAGTATTCTGATACTCTGAAAAAGATGGATCCTGATCACTTGGTAGCATTGGTGACAGAAGTTATTCCCAATTATTCCTGCTTAGTTTTTTGTCCCACTAAGAAGAACTGTGAAAACGTAGCAGAAATGATATGCAAATTTTTAAGCAAGTATGTTCTTTTAAAAGTATTCTATTCTATTTTTGTCATGATTTACATGTTGTGTATTCTGTTTATTTAACAAGCAGTAATTAGTTCTTGCAGTATGTTTAGTTGTTATACTAGATTCTAAAGGCCTTGACCTTGAAGAAAGTTTAGCAGTGAGAAATAGAGAAAATGCTAATGTAATAGCTTAGATCGATGATTCTCCACCTTGGCTACACTTTGAATCAGGGCTTTTAAAAATGCCAGTGCCCAACCTACGTCCTAGAATCTCTGGGGATGGGACCCAGGCTTCATTCTGTGACGCTCCCTAGGCAAGTCCAGCTTGCATCCAAGGTCAGCCACTGGCTTAGATGGTCAAAGGACTAATTACTGTGGGGATAAATCCTACCTTCAGCTTGATTTTCTCTTTAATTAAATACTGTTGCCTTGTTTTCTTAGTAAGCTTCACACTTAAGTTGTATGGACATTTGAATTGAATTTCCTAAGTAATTTAGAACTATATTGGTTTGTAATTTTATACTCTTTTAATATTGACTCTGTTATACTCACAGAGATAAGTATAAAATTATTTTAAGTATGAACAGCTGAGTTTTTCCTGCACCTATTTGTCCCATGTGTAGTTTTATCATTTTTTTTAGCCAGTCCTATATCACTATTTATAGACCATTACCCTAGATTCTAATCTAGTCATCCTCCACCTCCCCCCAATTCTACTGTCGTGAACTGGTCTAAAATAGAGTTAAATTTATTGAATAGCATGAAGACACAGATGTTTGGGATAAAGTCTAGGAGTTTCCCATTTTGGTAACCAATGGCATACCTTTACAGTGATGATGTTGATTATAAAAGCCTATAAATTATCATTGAGGTATTTTCAGTAAATTGTTCATTTTTTTAGAATAATTTAAGGTAATGTAGCACTGTAAGTAATATGGAAATTTCAGACTAACAATTGACTGGAAGAGATGAGGTTTATAAGTTATACCGTTGATTTATTTTGCTTTTTGATGATAATAGTTTACTTGGATCATAAATGTTTGTGTTTAATATTGAAGCATTTAAAAATGTTGTTCTCCAGAACCCTTAGTTAATGAATTGTAATGGATACTTAATATTTTCTTAAAGAGATAGGAGTTAATACTTTCTCTCCAAAGAAAAATTTTCTCTAAGATATGTTTTCTTAAGATATGCAGCTGCTTTTGTAAGCTGCATGTTCTAAGTATAGTGTAGTCCCTATTTTGTGGCTGTTGACTAAAATGTTGAGTCACATTTAGAGAATACTTTTTTTATATTTTTTTATAGATGAAGTAAAATCTAGGGCTAAATGAGTTCTGATCTCAGTGGCTTTAAAACGTGATTTCTTGAGGGTGCTGGGATATCAGCTTGAATCTTAATTATTTGCCTCCTTATAAATTTTGTGGGAAGCAGGTACAATAAAAGCACATGAGGAGTAGAATATGGCTTTTTGTCTGTTTAAATACAAAGACCGAAGCGGATTTTTCTGAAGTGATCATCTCAGTCTCAAGAATATTATCCTTTTTGTGCTGTTTCTCCCTTTGACTTTTAGTCAAGAATTCTTTGAAACACTATTTGCTGACAGCTGCCAACGTTCTGGTCATATCACTTTCCTAAAAATCTCCCTCAAAATGGTACCTCAGTGCTTTTTAGCCTAGAATTCAGGCTAATATATGACTCAACTTACTTTTCCATCCTTATTTCTTCTATTCTTCATTCACCGTGCAATTCATCCAGTCTGAACTACATCTCTTCCTTGTGCCTTGAACTTCCCATTTTCATGCTTTGGGTCATGCTTTGAGTCGTGTTTTACCCTCTGCCAAGATGCTCTCCCCTGAACCTTTGCCACCACCTCTCCAAACCTGTTCTTCAAGACCAGCTCAGATCTCAAGTTCTCCCACAAAAACCCTTCTCCATACAGCCATATCTTATCTGGTCAGTTCTAAATAATGTCTCCCTTCTCTAAAATTCTATGGTCATTATCCATATTCTTACTGCATGTAAGACTTAATTCCTTGGGAAGGGTTCATCCTATACATCCCTTTCAGGACCTTGTACACTGGCTGGGAAATAATAACAGAAAGTCTCCTGCTTCCCTACTCAGCTATCAGTTCTAATTCTTACACTGATGACCCTTGACCTCTTTCTTCCCAATTCTTTATTCTTTTGTCTCCTTGCCTCCCATTTCTCAACTTCTCATGAAATTACTGGCCTTCATTGGTGAACACCAGCCAGGGCTCTTCTTTCCATGAAGCCGACTAAAACAACGGAAACCTGTGTGTATTATATCTTGGACGATGTTTCTTTGCTACTGGTATTCAGAAGTTGTTGCTCTCACTCAATTGGTAATTAGTTATAGTCTTTTTTTTTTCTAAGTAGAATTTAAAATAATAGGTGCTTCTTGATACAGAGACATTGTAGAATATTGAGGCTTCTGAATTGCTAGTGTATAGACAGTCTTTTTCAGATAATACATATGACTTAATATATATGTTTCCATCTTAAGAGAAGAAAATTTATGATTTAAAATAAAATAAATTATCTTTAATAAAGATATATGATCTAGTGAACAAAATAATTGTAACATCTAGAGCAGGGGTCTAGACTGGGTGTCCATGGCGCCCATGGAGTCACAGGAAGTACATGAATGAACTATGGGAAGGCCACGAACCCTCTGAAATTGTAGGCAAAGTGTTGTGTTTATGTGAATATTTGTTTCTTTTCCTGAGCTTTAATCAAATTTTCATAGTGCTCTGTGATCCACAGAAAAGTTGAAAGACTCCCTAATAGTTAAATCAGAATCAAAATTCTAACATTTTATGTACTTGTATCAATCAATAACATTATTTTTTTTTAATTATAGCAAGTATTCACTAAATGTTTATTACTTGAATGACAGATAATTTCATCCAATCATCTTTCAATTGTTTAAAACTGACAATATTTAACTTTTCAAATTTCATATAACCTTATTCCTTCTGTGTTCTAGCTCTAAAAGCTTGATAAGTCTATTTCCTGTCAAAAATTCTCATGCTCATAGCAAATAAACTGGTGGCATTAGAAAATTATCTTAGTTCAAATGGAAAGGTAAATTCTTGCCAGACATTTCACCCAGTTGCTAATTATCTAAACTGACACGAATAAAAATATAAATTCAATTGTTATAGCACTTAATACATTTTTTTAAAAGAATGTTTACATGTATCTACTAAAAACAAAATGATATGCACTTTACTATAAGATCAGAGTTTATAATTCTAACAGATCTTTTTCCTAGGGAATATATGAAACATAGGGAGGAGGAAAAACAGGAGCTGATTAAGAACTTGAAGAATATCAACAGTGGCAACTTGTGTCCTGTTTTAAAGCGCACGATCCCACTAGGAATTGCCTATCACCATAGTGGCTTGACGAGTGATGAAAAGAAGCTCTTGGAGGAGGCCTATTCCACAGGAGTTCTCTGCCTTTTAACCTGCACATCTACCCTAGCAGCAGGTGTTAACCTACCAGCTCGCAGGTAAGATAAGATATAAGCAACTGTTGGCCAGGTTCAAAACTTCAATTCCTAGTTTGCCAGGAGTTTTGTTGTTGGTTTATTCTTTCTCAGTAGTGGCTGAAAATTTATCAGATGTTTTTTCAGTATTTGCTGAGTTGATTGGTTTATTTCCTTTCATATTTTTATGAAAAATAACATAGTAGATTTCCTGGTATTAGAATTCCTTCTTCCTTGTGTGCCGTATCTGGTTTCCATGTCAGGGTTTATTATCCTACTTGTGTAGGAACAGTTAGAAAGCTTTCTACCATTTTTTATCATCTGAAAGAATTTATTTAACATAGGACTTTCCTTGAAACTTTAGAGAACTTAGCCATAAAGAGTTTTGAGTCTAGCGTCATTTTTTAGACTAATAGGCCCTGGATTACTTTCTCAGTTATTATCAAAGCTGTAGGCCTGCATAATTGATTTCTGTTCTTTATAATTTGTGATATTTTTTCAAATAAATGGTCAATTTTTATAAATCAACCATGAGTGTTAAGAAATGAAGTATTTTCTGTTGGGTTTGCAGTTTTCTGTTCTCAGTGAAATCACTGTTATTGATCATGGTATCAGCTCCTATTTTCTTAGTACTTGCGATTTTCTGATCTGTCAACTTCAGAGGTGTGTTAGTCTCCCATTGTAATTATGGAGTTGTCAGTTTCTCCTTTTTGCATTCCTGGAAGTTTTTGCTTTGTATTTCAAAATTAGGTATCAAAGGTTTACTCCAAATATTGCTGAATTATACCTTTTATCAATATATTAGGCCCTTGTTTTTCTAATTTAGTGATTTTACTCAGAATACTAGGACTTTTTTTTGCCAAGTATATCTTTTTCCCTTCTTTTATTTTTAGTCTCTGTCACTGCTTAAGTTTTCCATTTATAGGCAGTTTGGGGGGCGGGGAAAGAGGGTTATGTATTCTAATATCTCTTATTCCAGTTGTTACTCTTAAAATTTTAACAATTGTAATCAAACATGTTTTTCTATCATTGTAGAATTAATCAGTAATTATATTCTCTCCTGAACATAATTAGTCTTAGTATTTGTATATCCTCCTACATTGCTTCATGTATGTATGTTGCAGTTACCTAGAATCTTAGTTCCAGGATTTTAGTTTTCTTTCATCTTACAATCAGTAACCATTTAAACTTTCCTGTGTATTATACTTGTTTGTTTTTGCTTACCCACTACCTCTTGTATCATACATCTTCCTTCTGTGATTCATTTTTTATTTTGCCATTCTTGAGTAATTATTGTTTAAATGCTGCATTAGGGGTAAAAATTTTTGAGTCTTTGCATAGCTGAAATGTCTTTATTTTCACCTCACACCTTGCTAGAAAAAAATTCAATTTTTTTTCCTTTGCGGACTTTGTAGTATTGTTTCATGTCTTCTAAGAGCCAGTGGTGCTCGTTTTTGTCTTTATGTAGGTTTGCTGTTTTTTCCTTCCCAGAAACTTTTAGACTTTTCAACCTTAAAATTTAATCATAGTGTATAATAATAATTGCAGCTATTACACTCCCTCCCCCATGTCAGCACAGCTTTACATGCAATGGCTTAATAGATCTTAATAATGTGAGGAAGGTCATATTTTATCATCCACATCTTATGGAAGGGAGAACTGAGACACTGAACAATTAAAATAATTTGCCCGACTTTGCACCAAAAAATGTGTTTCAAAGCCAAAGTTTGAACCTGGTAAACTAATTCTACAATCCCAACTATCCCAACTTAGCTACTTTTCTTTATTTTTTTAAAGATTTTATTGGGGAGTTGGGGGAGGAGAACAGTGCTGGGGAATTGGGGAAGGAGACCAGCCAAGTTGTTGTTCCTCAATCTTCGTTGTGGAGGGCGCCAGTTGCCATCTGGCTGCTCGTAGGCAGCTCGTGACCTCTAAGCTCAAGGTGCTGTGTTCAATCTTAGTTGCGGGTAGGCATTTCCACTATCCCATGCAGGAATCGAACCCGGCAGCCTTGTTGTTAAGAGCAGGCACTGTATTCACTGAGCCATCCGGGCAGCAGCTCAGCTCAAGGTGCCGAGTTCAGTCTTAGTTGCGGATGGGCATAGCCCACCATCTAACAGGCAATTTTGTTGCTACAGCAGCTGAGCCATCCTGCCATCTGTTGACAGCTCAGCCACAGCTCAGCTCAGGCACAGCATCAGTGGCCCATGTGGGAATCGAACCAGGGGCCCTGTTGCTCAGAGCTCGCACTCTTAAGCCAACTCTTAACCAACTGAGCCATTCTGCTGGCCCCCAACTTAGCTACTTTTCATTCATAGGACTTAATACTTGGGTATATGCTTTCAATTTAAAGTTTTATGCCTTTCTTCATCTTAAAGTATTTGTTTGGGTTATTTCTTTTATTATTTCTTTCCTGCCATTATCTCTGTTCTCTACTTGTGTGACTTGATGTAGACAGCATTGAACTTCTTAGATTGAGCTTTTGTATCTCTTTTCTTACACATTTTTCAGTCTCTTTGAGCTATATGATTTCTTCAACTTTACCTTTCATATAACAAAATCAGTTTTTAGTTGTATCCTATTAACATATTGTAGACCGGTGTCACATATTTGCATCTGTACATGTAAGTGCCCCGAACTCAGTGTGTTAACCATGTTCATTCATTATTCAGTTCTTCTATTGAATTTTTGGACTGAATTTAAATTTTTTTCTTAATTATCAAGAAGTTTCTTATTGCTCTTTTTATAGTAGTCTTCTCTCATATTGTAAATACAATACCCTCTAGAATTTTCTGTGGATATGAGTAGAATTCTTTTAAGTTCATTTCTGTTCCCTGTGTTATCTGCTTCTGTTAGACATTTCTGTTTTGTATTCTTGTTGTTTTTCTGTTATGTCACTAGTTTTCTTCAAGTGTTTGGTAACCTTGGCTGTCCGGTGAGATTTATAAATAAAGGAACAGGTTGATCAGTATAGGTAAATGACAGGGTTTTTTTTTCCCGCCTTTGAACAGGAAAACTGGCTACACACTTCTATATACATGAGCAGAATTGAAATCACCATATTTGTAGGTCAAAACACTTGAAATCTGCAATTTTATATAGTTGACAATACAAATACATGAATAAATAGACATATGTTGATGGTACGTGGTGAGATGTTTCATTTATGGAGTATAAAATCAGAAATCTTTGGAAACTATTGCTATAGTGGATTGGTCATAAACTTTGCAGCTAGGCAGGCTTAAGTTCAAATCATAGTTCTGTTAATTACTAATTTTGTGGGTTGAGGTAAGTCACTTGTTTGTTCTTTAGTTAGCCCCTTTATGAAAAACTAAAATTTAATTTAAAAGAATACTATTACAAAGAGTTTTATAAGAATTATAGATAATGTACATAAAGAACCTAGGACATCATGGATTCTTGGTGAATAGTAGTTACCTATTATTTTAAGTTAATATGTCACTAAATTTAATACCACATAGATATAATGAAATTAAGAATTTAAAAAATAGGTGCTGTTGTTGTAGATAAAGGATCACTTTTAATTAATTTTATCAATTCCATAGAGTTATTTTGAGAGCCCCCTATGTTGCTAAGGAATTTTTAAAGAGGAATCAATATAAACAGATGATTGGTAGAGCTGGCCGTGCTGGAATAGACTCTACTGGGGAGAGTATCCTTATATTGCAAGAAAAAGACAAACAACAGGTAATACTCAATCTGGTTGTTGGTTGGTGGTTTTATCTTCTTTCCTTGGTCTTGATCTAGCACTTTTATGAGATTATCTTTTAAAAATTTATTCTTAATATTCCTTTAAATAATATTTCCTTCTCTATGATTAAGAATTAGAGTGGTTTGAATACTTTTGTATTTCAGGCAAACAATGAAAAGTATTATCCTATTGATCTTTCTTCCATTTTCACAAGCATACTTGCTAAATTCATTTTTTTTTGTTGTTTTTGTGTTTTGTCTCTTCCTACATAAGAGCTATGCAAAATTTAAAATTTTATTAAAGGATCATTTATTTTTAATAACAACACAAAACATAATACTGCTTTTACTATTGTAGGTATTGGAGTTAATAAGCAGACCATTGGAAAACTGTTATAGCCATCTTGTACAGGAATTCTCCAAAGGAATCCAAACTTTGTTTCTCTCTTTGATTGGTTTGAAGGTATTTTTTAAAATATTTTTATATCTTATTACTATTACCTGAGACAATAAAAGTTAAAAATTAGTGAAAACGGTGAAGTATGAAAAAATATTAATTTCTAATATAATGTGGAAAAGAACAGTCCGTGACATGATAAATCTGAATCTGGATTTATATGTGCGTTTTAATCTTTGAGTTGTAAGGAATATGGGAAGTCAACAAATCATAACTAGACATCATCTATAAGAAAGAGACTTTGGTGGACACTGTGGGGATACAAGGAGCTATAAAGACATGGTCCTGATATGGGATATTCCAGCATCTCTGCCCTTGTTAAGAATAAGGTTCACCTATAGTTCTGTGACTATTCTAGGATATTATATTTGTGGGATCAGTATAGCCTTTATCAGACGGGAAAAAAAAAAACTCAACCGGAAAACTTTCTTTTTCCTAAGATTAGAAATTAGCTCTCTTTTTTAAAGTTACTGTTGAGTTAAATCTCTTTTTAAAGATTGTTTTAAGTAAAATTTAACTTTGTGCCCAAGGTCTCTCTGCCACAAAGTGGCAAAACCAGCGTTTGAATTCAGCTTTGTCTAACCACAAAAACAGTGCTCTTAACTTTTCATCCAGCCTCCCTTCATTAACCTGAACAGTTTACATGAAAATACAAAAGGTGATTGATAAATAAAAGATATCATGAGAGAAGTTTTGATTACCTTGCAGGTGAATGAGGTAATATTATAATATCCCCTGGCAATTTGGAAGACCAAAAGGCTACAAGGAAGCAGAGGCATTAGTGTTAGGTATTGAAGGAGATAGAGGTTTTAGATAAGCAGAGGGAAGGAATAAGTCATTCCAGGTGCTTAAAATAAAATGGAAGATGTGTCCCAGATCCAGCTCTGTTTTTTATTACCCAGGGTAAGTTACTAACTCTTTCTTAAACCTCACTCAGTTGCCTGATCTGGAAAATGGGGAGAACAACATGCAGAAGTATTGCAAGACCAGTTTGGAAGCAATTGTAGTAACACTTGTATAATGTAATAAAGACCTGCAATAGGAGGGTTGCCAAGGAATTAATGAAGGCAGGAGAGAGATCATAAAGATCAAGTCTTACACATTTATATATTGGATAAAGTAACAGACTCAGAATTAGTGATTAGTTTAAGGTCGTTCAATGAGTTATGGCTTAGATGGCACTATAATTCGGTTTCCTGCCATGTCAGTCTGTTCTTTCCAGTGTGCCCTATGTATATGGAACATTCACCAAGTGCAGATAAAACTTCACCAAGGTAGACCGTATTCTGGGCCATAAAACAAGTCTCAATAAATTTAGGATTGAAATCATATAGAGGATTGTATCTAATGACAACAGAATTATAGTATACATCAATAATAGAAAGATATCAGAGCAACACCCAAATATTCAGAAACTTAAATAGCATACTTTAACCTGTGTAGTCAAAGTAGAAATCACAAGGGAAATTACAAAATATTTTCAGTGGAATGAAAATGAAAATATATCAAAATTAGTGGCATGTGGCTAAAGAACTGCTTAAGGAGACATTTATAACTTGAAATGCTTACTAGAATACAAGAAAGATCCAAAGTTAGTGATCTAAGTTTTACCTTAGGAAGCTAAAAACAAACAAAACACCAAAGTAAGTAGAAGGAAGGAAATAATACAAATAAAAGCAGAAACCAATGAAATAAAAAATAGACAAATGAGAAAAAAATTAATGAAACCACAAGCTAGTTCTTTGAAAAGATCAGTAAGATTATTGGTTGAATTGATCAGGTAGAAAAGAGAGAACACGTAAATTACCAATATCTGGAATGAACTTAAGTCATCACTAAAGTTCCTAGAGGTAGTGATAGGATAGTAAGGGATTATCCTTGAATGACTTTTTGAAAACTGAAAAATGAATTCAACAAGTTAGGTGAAATGAGGACAATGCTTGAAAAACACAGTTCCCTACTAAAGAAGTAGAAAACCTAAATAATCCTGTATCAAAGAAATTGAATTTATAACTTAAAACCTTCCCACAAAGAAATACTCCAGGTCCCACTGACTTCACTGGTGATTTCTGTCACACATTTAAGGAGGAAATAATATGAATCATACACATATTCTTCCAGAAAGTAAGAGGAGAGGCACACTGCTCATCTTATGAGACCAGTACTACTCTGATACCAAAACCAGACAAAGGTATTACAAGAAGAGAAAACTGCACATCAATTTCTCTGGTAAACATAGATATAAAGTTCCTTATCAAACTATTAGTAATCCTGCAATACATTATAAGAACAATATACCATGATCAATCTGAGTTTATTCCAGTCGTGCAAAGTTGGATTAACATTCAAAATTCAATCAGTATAATTACCCAGAATTCAACACCCATTCATAGTAAAAACTCAGCAAACTAGGAGTAGAAAAAAACTTCTTCAACCTGATAAAGGGTGTTTATTTTTAAAAAAAACAAACCTATAGGTAACATCACATTTATTGGTGAGATTACATGTTTTCCCCCTAAGATCAGAAAAAGAAAAGGAAGATATAAAACTATCTTATTTGCTGATAACATTGAGTTCAAGAAAACTCCAAAAGAATGTGCAGAAAAACTGGAGTGTGATTAGCACTGTCACAGGATACAGGGTCAATGTACTAAACGCAATTGTATTTCTATAAACTCACTAAACAATAATTGAAAAAACATTTAATATGTTTCACACCTATATACCGAAGACGATAAAAACACTGCTGAGAAAAATTAAAGAAGACCTAAATAAATGGAGAGAGGCACTATGTTCATGATTTGCAGCACTCAGTTTTGTTCAGATGTACTTCTTCCCAAATTGGTCTATAAATTCAGTGCAATCCCAATAAAAACCTCAATAGCAGTAGAAATAGCAGGCCGATACTAGAATTTATTTGGATATGCAAAGGAATAGAATAACCAAAAAAAAATTTTGTAAACGAATAACAAAGTTAGAGATTTCACACTACTTGACTGTAAGACTTACTGTAAAATTTCTAATCAAGACATTGTGATATTGGTGAAGAATAGAGTTATAGACCAATAGATCAGAGAGTCCAGAAGTAGACCCACATATGTATGATCAATTAATTTTCAAAAAAAGTACCAAGATATTTAAATAGAAAAAGGATAATTTGAAACCTTACCAAAATCTGGGACTCGTCCTGCATCCCTGCACAGTGCACAATATCTCATCTTTCTAAGGGGAACTGTGAATACTTGAAGCGTTTTTGTTGTTGTTTTGTTTTTAGAGGCATTGGCCTCTCTCTATTACTCTTCAACCACCTTTATAAATTAAGACCAAGGCTCAGCCAAGTGTTACCATTTTTTAATGCAACCAAGTCTGAAGCCAACAGATATTCATTATGTCTTCCAAGGATTTGATCATTTCACTTACAAAAGGCGTACCCATGCAATTTCTAGTGCATATCCTGGTCACATTTCTCATGGACAAGATGATGCTGTTTTGCCAGAGGGATTAATAACATCTAAAGGATGAGTCAACGACATACATAAAACTCATGTGTTCCTATATGATTGAAATTATTCTTATGTTTCTAACGAGAATGATTGCTGCCACTATGGAAAAACACTTTTGTCTTTAACACTGTCAAAAGTATCATGTGTTTCTTTAACAAGGAGCAGCTTTGTGAACCAACGTATGCAGATATGGTTTAAGGAAATTAAATACCTGTAATTGCACTCTTCCACCCCGGAAATGATCAACTTAATTATCACCATAAGTTGAAAATATCCATATTTATGCAAAAGTTTGTTAAGGTAACATCAGTCGCCATTGATGGAAGACAAAATAAAAAACTAAAAAATAATAATAGTAAACATATTTAACACCCACCAAAAGAAAGAAAAGGGATAATTTTTCCAATAAATGGTGCTGGAATAGCTAGCTAACCATAACAGAAAAGTTAACCTCTACTCTTACCTCACACTGTTCCAAAAAATTAACTCAAAGTGGATCACTGACCTAAACTTAAACGCTAAAATAAAACTTCTAGGAGAAAATATGGAAGGAAAAATTGTGTTACCTTGGGTTATGCAAAGGTTCTTACGTGGGAACAAAAAACATAAACCGTGAATGAAGAAAAAAAATCACTTAAATAGGCTTCATCATAATTTTAAAATTCTCTTCAAAAAACACTGCTGAAACAAGTGAAAAGGCAGGGGGAAATATTCATAATGCATACACCTGACAAATATATAGTATAGGTCATGACTTAGGACTTAGCAAAAGGCAATGAAATTGAGAGGGAGTAGGGATTTCACTTAAAACCAGACCACTGAGCAGGGAGACTGAGAACGAACTTGGCCACAGATTTGGTTTTTACTGGCCTACCAACAAGGCAAGATTGCAAGGCACAGCAGTTACATTTATATTCTGTTTCAACAATTGGTGCACAGCAGCAAGACGTCCAGGCAGTGGTCAGATCAGATTAGCAGGTAGGTAGCTGTTGTTCCAAGCCTGTCCATAGGACGCAACTCAAACTCCTGGGCCCAGTCCTGAAGAGGACATGCCATCAGGGTTCCCCCTACCCGTAGGGTGAGGATTCACACCAGGGCTGTGGCTGTGGAAGGAAGCTAGAATATAGACAGGATAGAGAGCCAGGAAAATCTGCAGATAGAATTGAAACAGAAGCCAAGTCCTTTAGACAGGAACCACCAGGTGGAACAGGAGTGACGGGCAAGAAGGGCAACAATGTGAGGTCCGGAGGCGGAAGGGTAGAAGTGAGCATCCCTGGAGGGCTAGGTCCATGCTTTGGTGAAAGAGAAGGAAACCAAGGATTAAGAAAACAGCCTTTGGATCATAGCATTCAGGGAGCCTCCGGTTTTCGCGGTATTACAGCCATGTTTCAGACACTCTGCTAGATACTTTATAAGTTTTATCTCTGATCCTTGTATACCTTTGAATTAAGTAATAGAACTCTCCTTTTAGAAAAAAAGAATCCGAGACAAAGAGAGGTAGGTTATGTGGGCTGTTTTCAACTCTATCTCTGCACTTGGCGCAATCTAGTCCATACTCCAGCAGTTTCGCCTGGATCACTTACTGTCACCTAACTGATATCCATGCATTCACTCTGCCCTGCCTTCCTACATCCCCTCCAACTAATACTTCAAGTAGATCTTCTCAGACCAAATCTGAATGTGTGACCTCCTTCTGCTTAATATTTGTCAGTGGTTGTTTCCCATTGCTTTTAGGATTAAGCCCGAATTCCCTATTATGGTCTACCACAGTAGATTTGGCCCCTGTCTGTCTCTATCCTCTCTCATCAGCCTTCTCACACTCTGCCCTCTAGACATACTGGCCTTCTGTTTTCATTTCTCAAACATACTATATAGTCTCTTCTACCCCAGGGCTCCCTAAGCCTGGGACCTGTCCATCTTACCTGCCCATCTCCAGTTTCACTTTCACCCACAACTCTGCCTAGTTAACTCCCACTGAACCTTCAGACTTTCACTTAACCATCACTTCCTCAGGGAAACCTCCGTTTGCCTCTGAATCCATTTAGTCTATTGTATGCTTTGTAGAACCATGCTCCTTTCCTTTAATAGCACCTATCAGTTTGCAGTTGTATTCTTCTTAGTACAATTATTTGACTGATAACTTTAGCTCACTGGAATGTAAGCCCTGAAAGCAGGGTACACACTTATTTTCATTTATCACTGAATCCCAGTATCTGGCATGTGGTTGGCATTCGGTATATACTTGAATTAATAAATGGATTAGCTTTGGAGTTGGGCATGGGTGAATTTGCAGTTTGGGACAATAGTGGAGAATCCAGCTTTGAGAACCTATGGTAGCCACAGGCAGAGGCTGGCCCAGTGGGTTTAAATCACTGTCTAAAAGTTTTTTACAGAGGGGTAGAAGAGATGGTGGCTAGAAGGATGAAGTAAACGTTGGTTGGTTGGTTGGTTGGTTGGCTGGCTGGCTGGCTGGCTGGCTGGCTGGCTGGTTTTTATACCAAGTGTTAATTGTAATTAACCAAGTAGAAAACAATATAAAAACTAAGTACGTTGATAATCTACAAACTGAATATCAGTTCTTGAATATCTTAAAAGCTAAATTTTAGATAATAGTATACTATATTAAGAATGATTTATATTTAAAGGAGAAGCAATAGGAAATATCTATGCTCCATCATATTTTTTGTTAGCCCTTATGTTGGCCTAATATGACTACTTAAGTTTTCCATTTGAAATATCACAATTGTGAGAGAGAGAAATATGCTTACTGATTGACTATATTTTAGTATAATGATTTCAATGATCATTTCATTGAAATTGGCTAATATAAAATTATTCTAATTCAAAGTCAACTCTACATATGGAAAATGAATTAAAAAAGAGAGAATAAGTAAATAAACAAACAAAAAAGAAAAAAATAATACCAAGTGGAGGGGTAATTAGTACTTATGATTGCCATTATAAGTTTTAAATAGTATGAGGGGGAGAGAAAAAGGTGTAAAAGCAGGAAAAGGAAATGGGAATGAGAGACAAAAAGAGGTAGAAAACTGCTATTTATTTTTAGGTGATATGTCAGGGAAAGTATTTTCTGATCCTGTTTCAATGGAGACTTTCAGTTGTGTTTTCATTTGTTGTGTTTTGTTTTTTGTTTTTTTAATACAATTTTTAGAACTAAAGAATGCTATCACAGGGCTGAAAAGGGGTGAAGGGAAGATTTCTGAAGGAGGTAGAGTGGGAATTAGTGATAATTTGGTTAAGGAGTAAGCAGTGCACAGCTTTGGAGATACTGTGAAAAATTATTAAAAAACCTAAGGAATTTTTAGATGAAAAATGTGTTGATGTTTTCACAAAAAGTATGAATATGATAACATAACTGTGATAACTGTCTTCTCCCTTAAAATTTTTTTCTTAATTTTAAAATGCTGTTATCAAATTACCTTTATATATGCAACAATGTAGATTTTATACTAACTTTTTTATTTAAATAGTTTTAAGATATGGGAAAGAATCATCACCTTGATTAATGTACATTCAAAATGATGTCTTGAATTAAGGAAAATGCTCTAATCATGTCCTGAACTGTTTCAGATTGCAACAAATCTTGGTGACATATATCACTTTATGAGTGGCACATTTTTGGGTGTTCAGCAAAAGATTTTGTTGAAAGAAAAAAGTCTCTGGGAAATAACTGTTGAATCACTTCAATACCTGATAGAAAAAGGACTCCTACAAAAAGACACTATTTTGACAGAAAATGGACTTATGCAAAAAGATGCTATTTATAAATCTGAAGAAGGGTTCCAGTATAGTTTCCATATCACAAAGTTAGGAAAAGCTTCTTTCAAGGGTAAGAGTTCCCCTAACTGTCACTATTATCTTGAGGAAATGCACTGGAAAAAATAGAAATTAAATTATGTGTTACTTTAAATTGGATTTGTAATTTCATATTAATAACATTGATCTTATTTTATAAACTATAGACTACTTTAACTTTAAAAAGTTGAAAAATGTTTTTAATTACAAATAATTTAGAATACTGCAGAAATACGTAGAGAAAAAGATGTTCATCCCTCCTTCACACTGCCCTCCCCCAGCAGTCATACAAAGTAACAATTGGTGTATATCTTACCAGATGTTTCCTGTACATTTCATTTCAATGCATAACACATATACATATAAAGGTTTAAGATTTTTCTTAAGCTCATTTTTAAATTTTCATTTATATTATTCTTGAACTTGGTTTTTTTTTTTTTCTTAATAGATCATATTAGAGATTGCTCCATGACAGGGAATAGTTTCTTTCTTAATGGCTACATCATCATTTACTTAATGAAAAATATTACATGTCTGTTGTTAAAAAAAAAATCTTATAATAACACAAAAGGAAATCCAATACTCCTGTCCCATTTCCACTTTCCCAGGAGCTACCACTTTTAACAATTTGATATAGTATATATCCTTCCATATATTTTTCTGTACATGCACACCTGTGTGCATATGCACATAGGTTATTATTATTATTATTATTATTATTATTATTTTTTAGCTGAGCCATCCTGCCACCTGTTGGTAGCTCAACGGCAAATCAGCTCGGGCTGGCATTGAACCGCCGTTGCTCAGAGCTCAGCTCTCACTCTTGAGCGAGCTCTTATAGGTTATTATTTTAAACGGAATCATAGTGTAAGTATGTTTTAGCAGCTTGCTTGTCTCATGTATCATGTCAATCCCTTTAAATCTATTTCATTTTCTCTTAGTACTTTAGTCATCCATAATATGGATACCGTATTTTATTTAACTATTCCCCTATTGATGGGCATTTGCACTGTCTCTGATTATTTTCCATTATAAACAAGGCTGTGTGGTCATCTCTATTCATGTGTTCTCGGACATGTGTGGAAATTTTTCTCTGGGTTAGCTTCCGCAAAGTAGAGCAGTTGGGTCAGAAGGTCAATGTTGATGGCTACTATCAAAATGACCTCCAAAATAGCTGTGCTAAATTACATAATTAGAGATATTGAAGACTTTTTGCTATATTTAGGTATAACTTATAAACAAGACTTCCTTTAAAATCACTTCTTTTCCCCTTTGGTAATTACGAAAAATTGGAATTGTATCTTTCTTTTAGGAACTATAGATTTGGCTTATTGTGACATTCTCTACAGAGACTTGAAGAAAGGTCTTGAAGGCCTTGTGCTTGAAAGCCCTCTTCATCTAATTTACCTAACCACTCCCTATGATATGGCTTCTCAGTGTGACCCTGATTGGATGATATACTTCAGACAGGTGAGAATATAAGATTCAATATAGACTACTTAGTCTGTTAATGATGGTGTGATTTTTGTCAAGTGATTATTCACTTTTTTCCTATTAAAATATGTTTGAAATTGGGCCTAATATGACAGTAGCATTTTTGGTTTGTTTAACTTAAATATTACTTTTCTGTTAAGTATAAACATGTTCATTATCAAAAAAAAAATAAAGGTACAGAAAAGAAAAAAGTATCATCCCTGGTTCTGTTCCCCTAAAGATAGTTACCATTCTGATTTGGTAACCACTACATTTTTTAGTGTCTAGAATATAAAGAAAACCATAAAGGCCATCTCTGATGATTGGGAGTTTAATTACATGAAAGCTCTATCAGGGCCAAGCATGATGATACACTAAACCTGGTAACATAAATACCTGAAAAGGAATATCTGGTTTTTTGCCCGTGGGACGGTGGAACTGGCCCTTCTTGTTACAAAAGCAAGTGGTAGAGTATAGTCTATTATGATTTTACAGTGAATGGGGTAGATGCATGAACGCATATTAGGCAGAAGCAGTATGCAGGGTTTTTTTGTGTGTTTTTTTTTAGCTGAGCCATCCTGCTACCTGTTGGCAGCTCAGTGGCTGCTCAGCTCCGGCGCTGGGCATCAAACTGCTGTTGCTCAGAGCTCAGCTCGCACTTAACCAACTGAACCACTCAGCCAGCCCTGGTATGCAGCTTTTAATTGTAGGAAATTAACTTTCTTTTTAATATCATATTTTTTAATTATTATAGTAAGTTTTCCTAAGTGATACTGTATAATGCAGTTACTTTCAGAAGCTTTCCTTCTTCTTCCCCCCGGACATCTCCAATATTAAACATAATCACAGTCCATGGAAACCATTCTCTGGGGTCACAGTACTTGTGACCATATCTTTGAGTAATTCTACTAAAGTATGTTATATTTTAATAATGTCTTTTAAGTTTGCAACATTTGTAAATAAAATTTGTTGTTTTTTCATATCTTTTAAAATCATGAAAATATGCTATCACAGGAAATACTAGATTTGGTTCAAATGGCTGATGTTTTAAAGTTACAGTTTGATTTTTCTATATATTTTTTATTTTTCTATATAGTTTAATCAGCTCAGCCCAGCAGAACAAAATGCAGCTAATCTTGTTGGTGTCTCGGAAAACTATATTGGGAAAAAAGCATCAGGTCAAGCTATCAAGAAGGTACCATAGTCTTGTTTTCCTTGCAGAATAACTAAGTTCATTTAACAAAATCAATGCTATTGTATTATCCCCTTTGTTGACTTTTTTGTTTAGTTTTTTTCTTTAAATTAATATAATTCCAACTTTACTGTTTAAAACATCTGAGGACCAGAAATTTAGGCTTTTTTTTTTTTAAGATTATTTTTATTGGGGAATTGGGGGAGGGAACAGCGTTGGGGAATTGGGGGAGAACAGACAAGTTGTTGTCCTATTTGTTCTTCAGTCTAGTTGTGGAGGACGCCGCTTCACTGGCCCATGTTGGCATTATCATTGCGCTCTTCCTGGCTGAGGCAGTCGGTCGCTGGCCATTGGATGGCTGCCCATGGCGGCTCCACGCAGCTCATGGCAGTTCTCACCAGCTGTAGGCTGTCAGCCGCTCACGCTGGCTGCTGGCGACTCACGGTAGCTTACAACAGCCCATGGCAGCCCACTGCAGCAGGGGCTGCATTCTACTCCATCTCCAGCCACTCATGGCAGCCCAGCTCCAGGTAGAGCTGTTGTGCACCATCTTAGCTGTAGAGGGTGCAGTGTCACTGGCCCATGTGGGAACTGAACCAGCAGCCCTGCTGCTCAGAGCTCACCCTCCCAAGCCAACTCTTAACCAACTGAGCCACTCAGCAGGCCCTAGGAATTTTTTTTAAATAGTATTTATTTCTGGGTGGTGTGATGGCTTTTTTTTGTACCTTTGTATTTCTGAAATATTCTATCATGCACATGTAAGGCTTTTATCATAGGAAAAGGTAACTTTATTAATCTATTTTTCTTAGGCTACTTATGACTTACATTATAAAAATTGTAAAATGTTTTCATCACATTATGTAAGTCTGAAATAAGTTCAATTCAAGGGAAAAAATATTTTTCTAGAAGCTTTTTATTAGGCATTCTACTTGGTATCAGGAATTCTAAGATAGGATGGGTTGGGGGATTTTATTGTTGTTATTTGTTGTCCTCAAAAAACTCCCAATCTAGTACTTGACATACACAAAGCATTGTAGAACGTTGAAGTAGATAAGTTAATACTCTTTTGTGTATCTTATATTTTGGTGTTTTAAAGTTCAGTCAATAAGCATGAAGTTAGTGTCTAGTGCATACACTAACTTGAAGAGAAATGGAAATAATTCTTTGGTTAACATGCCTTAAAATTCCTTAGGTTAATATTATTTTCCTCTTCATAATACCTTTTTTTCATTTTTCATTTTCTTTGGTAATCTAATCTTCATTGAAACCTAATTATATCTTACGTACTGTTTCCCCCTATCTTTTAAATTTGCATATATATTATTGATTCCATTTTGAAAACTGGAAAATAGTGTTTACTCTCATTTGAATTGAATGATGCAACTGTCCCATGTATTGCTGTATCATAAAATTATAAATATCTATATTCAGCATTCATGTTATCACAGTATTTAGATTGGGTCTTTTACCTCAGAAATGGCTATGCTGGTTTAGACCTTCAAAATGTCTAATAAAATGTTTGTTTGTTTTTTCCAGAAAATTACTTTAATAGTTACAAAACAT
Organism: Aselliscus stoliczkanus; assembly: GCA_033961575.1. Taxonomy (NCBI): domain Eukaryota; kingdom Metazoa; phylum Chordata; class Mammalia; order Chiroptera; family Hipposideridae; genus Aselliscus; species Aselliscus stoliczkanus. The sequence goes on along the minus strand of CM066734.1, from coordinate 93,370,247 downwards.
CTTTTTTACAGAATCAGTATAAAACAGCAATTGATTTCTCCATAATTATCAGAATTATTTATACGTAAGGTCTTGGCTAAGTGGGGCTGAAATCAACGAAAGGTCTTGGACTGTTGGCTCAGAAATCATCCTAGGATTTCTTGATGTCTGTCATGCTTAGCTCTTATGAGATGACCCGGTCCTCTTTTAAAAAAGTATCTTTTTACTCCTTCTTTGGAGGCTTGAAGTGAATTCGGCAGCGTTCATTAAACACCTTCCAGCTCCTGTCGTTGACCACTTCTTCAACATTCAATTCTGACTGCATCCATTTCAACTTGGTCTGTTCTTTTCTAAGTTGCTTTAATAATGTTAAATCGTCCAAATTCTTTTCTCTCTCTTCTCGGAGGTGTTTTACTAATGATGAAGTCTGAGCTATACAATTTTTTATGACTCTATCCCTACTGGCATGAGCCTCCATCAAAGACTCATAAAGTTGTTTACAGGTTTGGCTGTCATCAATTTTCCCTGCAAAGGAAGCTGTTGGAACCGTAGTGTTTAATTCATGTACTATTCTGTCATCAATCGTCCTCATCACCTTGAGTAATTCCTGGAACTCGGCGAACTCCTCACAGTTCACACCGCCACTGGGCGCCGCCATATTGGACCAAAATGTTTCTTAAAACAAACTTTTTATATCAAACTCTAAAATATAAAATATAACCAAAATCATATTTAAAACGTCATATTAATTTGGAACTCATTATGGAATAGTAAACCTTTATAAAATCTTATTAGATAGGGAGACCACTTCATGAACGTTGTAGGTGCTTGACCACTGCAGTGTGTACCTGAAGCTGAATAATAATGAATGTCAACTATAATTTTATAAATGTATATAGAGTCACAGGATGTGGAGTACAACATAAGGAACAAAGTCAGTAGAACTGTAACAGCTATATACGATGTCAGAGGGGTAGTAAATTGGGAGACGGGGTTATCACTTTGTGAGGGGTGTAAATAACACATTGTTTTCTACATGTGAAACTAATAAAAAACAGTCTTATTAGCATAATGCATCTTTTTAAACTTGAATCAAAATTTATTTTTGTTACATTTTGTGAAATATAGTCAATAAATGTTTGTTCAGTTGATAATTAAATATTTAAAATTGTATGGTCATGAATGTATATTAACTACAAATGTTACTGGTGTAATGTTTGGAAGTATCTTTTTTTGTAATTCTAGAGAACATGATATTTATTTAAAATCTAATTGATTTCTCCACATTGAAAATGGCCCCCTCCCCTTTTCTTTAAATATTTCTTGTAAAAAATCTTGAAATTGGCATAAAGCATGTTATCTTACCATGTAATGTAGTTATATCATTTTTCTTGGCTTAGAAAATACATTCTAAGCAAAATCTTCATTGACTCAACTAATAATTAAGGTGCACTAAAATTGGGAAATTAAAAAGTGATCTTTCCTGCTTGTTATTCAACTATCATGCTGTTTAGCTTAATGTTTTTTAAACGGTAAATCTTAACATGTGGTATCAACATGCAGAATCTTAATTCATGTATCCTTCAATATGTCAAAGTTCATCTCAAACATTCTGTTACTATAGTAGAGGATATAATTGTGTATTTTATACCTACTTTTTCTCTTTCAAGTTCATTCTTTTTTTCCATCTGATTTTAAACATGAGTTACTCAGTGTTTTTGTTTGTTTGTTTGTTTGTTTTGTTTTGTTTTAAAGATTTTATTGGGGAATTGGCAGAGGGGAACAGCGTTGGGGAATCGGGGAAGGGGAACAGACAAGTTGCTGTCTTTTTGTTCTTCAGTTTAGTTGCGGAGGATGTTGCTTCACTGTTGGTATCGTCATTGCGCTCTTCCCGGATGAGGCAGATCGGTCGCTGGCCTCTGGATGGTCGCTCACCGCGGCTATTGGCAGCTCACGCTTGGCTGCCAGCCGCTCACGCTGGCTGCGGGCCACTCACTGTAGCCTATGGCAGCCAACTGCAGCAGGGGCTGCAGCCCACACCATCACCGGGGCTCGCACAGCCCAGCTCCAGGTGGAGCTGTTGTTAGCTGTAGAGGGCAGTGTCACTGGCCCTCATGTGGGATCCGAACCGGGGCCGCTGGCATCCCAAAACCAGCACTTAACCAATGCGCCACTCGGCCGGCCCGAGTTACTCAGTTTTTAAGTTACCTTGATATTAACTATGAAATACTTTACATAAAAAATAGTCACTAGACATCACAGGGAAAAGTAGGTACATACACATAATAGAAATTGTAAACTACAGGAAGCATTTTTCTTTCAGTGTTTTAAGTTTGGAAACATTAATTACTTATGATCATGTGAAAATCACAAGAATGTAATATTTACTCTAATTTACAATATAGATAAGCTTATTAACATATTTATCTAATAAATGCATTTGTCTAATTTATAATCACATTCACACATATAGAACCTATTGGGTTGTCGGAAAAGTCATGACGTATTTTTTTCTATGTTTGTCATTGCAAAAATGCATCATGACTTTTCCGACAACCCAATATAAATACCACAGGACATATAAAAGTCTCCCTGCTGCTTCCCTTCCTGTATTCCTTTCCTAGTGCTACGGTCACAAATTACCACAAACTGGGTGTCTTAAAACAGCAGGAATTTATTCTCTCACAGTTCAGGAGAATAGAAGTCTGCAGTCAAGATGCTGGCAGAGTTGGTTCCTTCCAGTGGCTCTGAGGAAGAAACCATCTTGCCTCTCACCTAACTTTCAGTGGTCACTGGAAATCCTTGGTTTTCCTTGGCTTGTAGACGCGTCCCTCCTGTGTCTGCCTCCATCTTCACATTGCCTTCTCATCTTTGTCACTCGGTGTCCTCTCCTTAACTAATTATTTCGGCAAAGATCCTATTCCCAAATCAACTCACATTCACAGGTACCAGGGGTTCGGACTTGAACATACCTTTTGGGGGAAGGATACATTTTCAACCTTCTGTACTCTCTAATAGAAAGAAGTTTAACTTAAACTTCTTTAAATAATTTGTCATCTTTTTTTATGTACTTTGAAAAATGATAATCACTTTGAATTAATCTAAGGTACATATGTTAGAACTTAATTTTATTTCTACGGAATCATTCTCTCCTTGCTGTCCTGTAGTACAACTTCATTCACTTTACTTATTATCCAATTTGAATATAATGTACATTTTTAGCAGGTTCAGTACATAAATTTATTTGTGTCTTTCTAGAAGGTGGACAAGGACATTGTCAACAGACTCTACCTGTCTTTTGTTCTTTATACTTTGCTCAAAGAGACCAACATTTGGAGTGTGTCTGAGAAATTTCATATGCCTCGTGGATATGTACAGAACCTTCTCACTGCAGCTTCCACCTTCTCATCTTGTGTGTTACATTTCTGTGAGGTAATTCCATTAAATAGATGATACATGCTTTGTGCATTAATTTTAACTGTTCTGAAACTCATAAACAAGTTCGTATTTTCTCACCGTTGACTTATTCTATTATTATAAAGCACTCAAAATTTATTTAAAATATATTTTTCCTTTTATCTTCTTATAAAATACTATCTATATACTTCTGGTAAAGGAACAAAAATGACAGAATTAACTAAAATATGTCATGAACAAGTAAAAAGCAGCTGGTTATCCCTACTTCTTAGACTCACCATTAATAGTTTCAAGTATTTGGAATCAACTCTTAGAATGACATTTCTCCGTTGATGTGGATTCCGTGTGAGGGTCTTTCTCTTGAGCGATAACCATATGAAGTGTTTGATTAGTATATTATCAGTATCCAACAGCTACTTTGTAACTACTGAGCACCATGTTCTTTTGATAGCCTTAGTAACTTACCATTTTTGCTTCCAGTGGCAAGCAGCTACTTTAGGTTTCTATAAGAAATGTTCATTTTGTAAAATAATTCAAGGAGAAAACTTTATTTTGGCCATATGCATTGGGGCATATGGCAAACAAACTTTATTTGAGACTTTACTAAAAGAAGCTTTCAGAATTTCCTTAAATAACACAACGAAGCTCACTAGACTTTCCTACTCAGATAATTTTTTGATAAATTTATAAGTCATTTTGGCTGCATTTAAATTTCTTATTGGGTGGCATAGTAATCCTTTCCATATTTGTTTCAGTACTCAATTTTTTAAAAACTTATTCCCCATGAATTCTATTTTTGTTTTTTTTTTTGAGGGCAGTGTCACTGGCCCTCATATGTGGGACCTGAACCGGGGCCACTGGCTTGGAAAGCCAGCGCTTAACCACCGCGCCACTCGGCTAGCCCTATTTTTTTTTTTTTAATTCTATTTTTAAACTTAAAACCTACTTCATTTTCCCTATCTTAAATCTCCGTATTCGGTGTATGTTTATAGCAATTAATCCTGTCATATGTACTAATGAGTAAATAGTCCAAAATACTTGATTTTGAATTGAATGATAATTATTTCAGCAAATTTACCTTTCTAAAAATTTCCTACTTCTGATTTTTTAATATTAGCTTATTCCCTAATTATACACTAGCTAAGCAATAGACAAAAATTATGAGTAATAAGAAGGTAGCCTTTAAAATATGTTTTCTTAAGTTTTCTGTTTGTTGCTCTTTGTATTTAAAGATCTTTCCCTAAGGGCTGGCCAGGTGGTTCAGTCTGAGCAACAGCCCAAGCTGAGCTGCCCCTGAGCTGCTGAGAGGAGGCAGAATGGCTCAGCTTAAAAAAAAAAAAGCTATTGATTTAAAAAAAAAAAAAAAAGATGCTTTCCCTATTTGTCCCTTTGTTTTAATTAGGACTATAAGGACCTCAGCCTTGTAAAATTGTTAGAGTAAAAGAATCTGTATGTTGAACTTGAAAAACAACTACTGTAATTTGATATCCTGGGGGAAAAATCTGACAATTTGTGCTCTCATGAGTGTACTATTTTCAATATTTTAAATTGTTCTTTCTCTTTAAATAGTTATATAAGTGGTATAAAATAGTACACAATCATATTAATTAAGATGCTTTTAACTACAAGTAACAGAAAAACCCCATATAAGTTTAAACAATAGGAAAAAAGATTATCTTATGTAACAGGAGAGCTAGAGCTAAGGCAGTTCCAGAGGGTGATTGATTCAGTAGTTTTATTCAAGTTTATCTTCTTTTTATTCTGCCATTTTTAGTGCATTAACTACTTTCCTAGTAGCCATAAAATGGTCAACTAATGGTATTCCATGCACCACATACTCTCATAATGATACTGAAAGTTTCGAGAGGGACTTAAAAGAAATAAATAAACTACTAGTATAGAAAATTTCAAATATATATAAAAAAAGACAAAATAATATAATGAATACACATTCACCCTCCCAGCTTTAACAATTACTGACTCATGGCTTTCAGTAGTTTTATTCTTTTAAATATTGTAATGAGTATCATCTTGTACTTGAATCCTTCCATATTTAAAGTTTAGTCTTCAGGATAAATTGCCAAAGGTAGGAATTGTATTTTAGGCATTATGCATTCACTTTCTGGTGTTTTGATAAAAATGAATAGAACTCTTCTTAATTTTCAGTCTATTTTCCTCATCCCAAAACCACTTCATCAACTTCATCAGAGTCTCTGCCATGTTTCCTCCTAATAATTCTGCTTGGTAGTGTTGTTCAGCTCTGGCTTAACCCAACTCCCAGACTTACATATGGGAACGTCCTTTCTGAGCCCCCTACTACGCAAACCAAACTTTGCAATAACTTACCAGATTTAAATTCTGTATATTTTTTTGTGTTCTGCAGGAACTTGAGGAGTTTTGGGTTTACAGAGCCCTTTTGGTAGAACTTACCAAGAAGCTGACTTACTGTGTGAAGGCTGAGCTAATCCCGCTCATGGAAGTGACTGGAGTTTTAGAGGTTAGTAGCTTCCCCGTTTCCCAATTGAGATGATTTCAACTGACTGAAGTCTTGTTACAGGGTAACTGACAACAACAGTCTTATTGCTTATTTGTCCTGGCAGTCTTTTTTTTTTTTTTCCCCAAATTAATTGCTGCCCTGGCCTCCTAGAAATCCCCTGTTAATCCAGAAGCACAAATATGAAAAAAAAAATAACAGTGTGATGACACCCTCCAAGTGTATGGGTGCTGCTAGTCACCCTTAGTATCCCTTCCTCCACGCTCCATTGAAGAGTTACCTGTCAGTCTAGACACAGTGCTTATTTAAGGTACTGCTGATCGGATGGTAAGACAGCCTACTTACCTTTTCTAAGAGAGAAGACAGTATCTTCACCTGGTTTTTCAGCTTTCTGCTTTGATCAACGCTTAAGTTAATTCTGTTATTCGGTTCTTGAATTTAGAGTTCTGTTTGGGAACACACACGCTCCCTCCCCTCCCCACTTTCCTCCCCTCCCCCTCACCCTTCCCCTCCTCCTCTCCCTGAGTAGATGGTGAGAAAATTTTAAGGATATTGGACTAGAACTTTTTGATTGGGGGTCTGAAATAATGTTCCTAGCCTAAGTGCCTTAATGGAGTTCTCTTTGCTGCTTGCAGCACACCTCAGTTGACTTAAGCTGCACCGAAGGCTCTTTTGCCGGCAGATTGGAAATACCCAAATGCCTCTTTTAAAATTCTTCAGGCTTCTGATGTGTTATCTCTTCACTTTTACTTTATATTAGTTTATTCTTCTCTCTTGCATGTGAAAACCTTCCCTGCAATAAGGTATTTAATTTAAAAAAAAAGATATTTAATTATTTTTTCCTAATTCCAAATTCTGATCCTACTGATTTTTGTAATACTTTCTAGGGTCGAGCAAAACAATTATACAATGCTGGTTATAAAGGTCTAACGCACTTAGCTAATGCAAATCCTGAAGTACTAATAAGGACAATTGATCACTTATCACGACGGCAGGCCAAGCAAATTGTTTCATCAGCAAAGGTAAACAAACCATTTTTTAACCTTTATATTTTGTAGTGTTATCTCCTTATACCTTAGACATAAAAACAAAAACATTTAATCATAGACACAAAAGTATATACTCAAAACGTGGATAAAAATGGTACATCTCTTCTGATACAAGGCTTGCTAAAAAGTGAAAAAGGACCTCCTATAAAAACAGATCATTTCAAGAGTTTATTGAAGTAGAGGGAATTCTGGGACTTGTGCTGCCTCCTAATACTGTCTTCACAAAAGTCCTTAGCATCTCCAGCATCTGGTCTTTGCACACCTTCATTGGCAGCAACTTACAACCTCAAAAATTAGGTAGTTCTATTTTTGGATGCTCTCGGTACTACAAAAAGCATCCCAGTATAAGGAGACTCAATTTTCCCTGCTGAAAATGTTGGCCATTTCCTGCATAGTAGTACTGCCCTCTGGAACTGTTCTATCCCTTGGTTCACATGGTAGTTTTTCCACAGATTTGAAAAACAGCTCTCATTGCCTCTAGCAGTTTCTCTTTTCTGTTTCTTTCATCCATGTTAAGTAAGTTGCCATTGTCCTAGTTACCCTTTGCTAGATGCAGTCCTGTTTGTCATTATCCTCCTGCTCCATGTGGGTGAAGCCATTACGTAGCGGTTCCCGATTATTTCCTTCTGGATTTCAACTGTAGTTCCATTCTTGTAGCCTGAAATTGCTTAGCTTTTTTTTTAGAACTTCATTGTTACACTATTGTCATATACAGATCGGAAGTAGCTAAAAAGTAAATTCCCACCTTACTTTTTTGAGTGGTGCTCACATTGTATTACCTTCACTGATCTTCACAACAGCCCTGGGCAGTGGTATGTTTTAACAATTCTAAAATTATTTTCAGTGTATTCTAGAATTCAGCAAAATAGATCAGTGTATTGATGAAAATAGGAGTCGGGTTTTATTTTCAGATCTTTGTCTTTAGTAGGAGGATATATAATTTAAAATGTGTTCGACTGTCACTTTTATAAAAATCTGCTTCAGTGTGGTTATGTTATTCATTTGAAACACAGATTCAGTTTGTGTTCAACTTCAGTTCGCCGCCCTAATCCTTACGGGTTTAGTTATTTTTGTTGTTGTTATTTGAGTATATAAAATATGAATCTGTTTTCTTTAGCTTTATTTTTTTTTTTTTTAAGATTTTATTGGGGAATTGGCGGAGGGCAACAGCGTTGGGGAATCGGGGAATGGGAACAGACAAGTTGCTGTCTTTTTGTTCTTCAGTTTAGTTGCGGAGGATGTTGCTTCACTGTTGGTATTGTCATTGTGCTCTTCCCGGATGAGGCAGATCGGTCGCTGGCCTCTGTATGTCGCTCACCGCGGCTATTGGCAGCTCACGCTTGGCTGCCAGCCGCTCACGCTGACTGCGGGCCACTCACTGTAGCCTATGGCAGCCAACATCACCGGGGCTCACACAGCCCAGCTCCAGGTGGAGCTGTTGTTAGCTGTAGAGGGCAGTGTCACTGGCCCTCATGTGGGATCCGAACCGGGGCCGCTAGCATCCCAAAACCAGCGCTTAACCAATGCGCCACTCGGCTGGCCCTCTTTAGCTTTAAATTCAAATAGTTTTACCAGGTTATATCTTCATTTTCTTTTATTTCTGGAAGTTTCCTTAGGTTGTCGTTTTAAATATTAGTTCTGATCTATTGCTTAATTTTTCTTTTTTAACAACTCAGGTTATGTGAATGCTGGATCTTCTTTGCCCATCTTCCATTTCAATTTCTCTGATTCTTTTTACTTCTTTCTTTATCTCATTTTCATTATCTTGATCATTTTACGGCTTCCCCTTCCATGACCCTAATGAGGTTTTTATTCCAATCTATTCTTCCTTGGAATATGAAGAATATTAGGATATGGAATAGGAAGAATAAATCTCGTTGTTTAGTTTTTATTTCTCATATAATTTTGCCTATTTCCTTTATTTCCTTCCTGAGCTTATTCTACATTTGTTTCCTTTTTTTCCTGGTTTTGATCTATTTCTGTTCTTAGTTTTTAGACTTCTTATTCACAATGTGTTTATTTGAGACTATTTAAATCTATTGGAGTATTGTGTTCGTTTTTCTGCTTCATGGTCAGCTTTTCAGGGAAGGAAATTTTTATAAGCTGAAGTACTTTTATTGTCGTTTTCTATTTTCTTTCTGTAATGTGGTCTTGTATAATGAGAACTGCCTACGCCTCTGCATCTTAGACAGGAATGGTCATCTGGAGTGGTTTATGAGAATCCTAGTTCAAGTGTAGTTTCTTTAATGGCTGGTTTGAGGTGGGAGAGGAACGCAAGGAAGAGTTGTGTTCTTTCTTTTTTTTTCATTTCCTTAACTTTCCTACAGGCTCCTAAGTTTGGCCCTCATTTTTTTTTCTTCACTGCTCAGCTTCCAAAGGACACCTCTCCCTTTTTACCCATTCTCTCCCCTAAAAATATTGCCTTCCAAAACTGCCTTCTAGAATACCACATACTTTAAGTCCCTTTCTATAAACAATGCTTTAATCTACCAAGATTGCTTTCTCAGTATTTCTGTGCTTAAGGTAGCCTTTTCTCTCTGGAGGTGATTTTATTTCATCTGAGATCCTCTGTTTTTCGCATCTCCTTTTCATGTATTTTTTTTCTCAACTCACCTTGATCTCTACAAACTCTCTTGGAGTGGGAGTTTGAGAAATGGCTTTGCTGGAAATTGGTGGATTTTTTTTTTTTTTTATTCCAAGTAATTTGAGGTTGATGGTGTTCTCTGTATTCTGCTGGGTTGTCGGAAAAGTCATGATGTATTTTTTCTATGTTCTTCATTGCAAAAATGCGTCATGACTTTTCAGACAATCTAATAGTAATGCTGACACATGAGTTTTGTATGGTTTATTTATTGATCTGTTTGTTTTAGAGGATGGATGTGTTCGGAGATTCATTTCACATGGTCACCATTACCTAGAAAAGCACCTAGAAAAACGTACTGAATTACATTTTAGTCTTTTTTTTTTTTAAGGTTTTTTTGGGGAGTTGGGGGAGGGGAACAGTGTTGGGGAATCAGGGAAGGGGGACAGACAAGTTGCTCTCCTTTTTTTCTTCAATCTAGTTGTGGAGGACGTTGCTTCACTGGCCCATGTTGGTATCATCATTGTGTCTCTGCCCAGACTGAGGCAGTTGCTTTCTGGCCACTGGATGGCTGCTCACACTGTCTCTCTGCGGCTGCCAGCGACTCACGATAGCTCACGGCAGCCCACTGCAGCTTACGGCATCGCCGACAACTCACAGCCGCCCAGCTCCAGGTCGAGCTGTTGTTCACTGTCTTAGCTGGAGAGGGCAGTGTGACTGGCCCTCTTGTGGGATCTGAACCGGGGCCCTGCTGCTCAGAGCTGGCGCTCCCAAGCCAACTCTTAACCACTCGGGCCAGGCCACATTTTAGTCTTTTTTTATATATAATATTGTATAATGCTATGCTTTATATCAAATTAGTAGAGAGTGGGTGTTTCACTTTGTATGATACGATTTTTTTCTTCTATGTGATTTTGCTAAACTCTCTATTGTAAAAATTTTGTAACAGAAGTAGTATAGATACTTCAACCCAATATACACAAAACCCAACTGCAACAAATATCAACATTTTATTTCTGGTTTTTAAAATAAAGGGGGAAAACCATTATTCAGCAAATATTAATTTACATCTGCTATGTGCCATGTTTAGAAATACTTTCTTTGCTCATTATGTTTTTTTTGAAATTAACCTTGTTAATTTTAGGAGCTTGAATAAAACTTTTCTTTGAACAGTGATAGGGTTTTAAAAGATAGTATATCAAATTTTGAGGAATAGTAAAATACATATATAAAGAATAACATTTTCAAGAACTAATTAAATTTTTGCAAAATTATCTTAGATTTTATAGATTAAAAGTTAATTTTTAAGTGGCTGACTCTTTAATAAAACAGATTTTTGAGAGTATTAAAGCTCTTTTATTTTCGGTACACCAAATGTAGTGATCAGCTAAAATGGCTTTAAATGCTTCAGTTTCATTTACTATAATTTCCTAAGTGGCCATTTTTCAATCTCGGTATTACTTTCAATGTCTAGATTGCTGACGTCTAAGGATTCAGGTGGTAAAAGTGTTAGCAATTCTTTAGCATCACATATTTTGGCCTCATGTCTTGATTTTTTTATCGTAGATGCTCTTGCATGAAAAAGCAGATGCTTTGCAAGAAGAAGCAGAAGAGCTGCTGAGATTGCCTTCTGATTTCCCTGGTATTGTGGCCTCTCCCATTGAAAAAGCGTGACGCTCTCTGATGAACACTTCCAATGTGAATTATTTATTGTACATATGTTTTGTTAAAGATTCCATATAATTTATAAGTGAAAAAATACATTTTTATTATACATCCAGAACTATGGATGGTGTTTGAATATATCTCTCACCCATAATTTCAGTAACTTGCCCAGTAATAATCCATCTTCAAAATTACATGTTATTGCTCTGTTCAGACATCTAGGGTCCACCACAAAATGAAATCCAATTTCCTCAACATCTCTGCAGCCTACCTTTGTAGCCAGATTTTCATTATTCTCTTACCCATTTTTTTCATCAAGCTGGACAGTTTGAAATTCCAGAATTTTCCCTATGATTTCTAAACCCTTCATTTCCTGATTGCTTTATTCTGATTCCCAATGCATGGAAAATTACCTTTAAAATGTACTGTATACTCTAAATGTCAACTGAAAATACTCAAATACTGTCTCTATGAATGTGTCCAAGTTCATTCTCATCCCGGTCCCAAACGTGGGTTCTTTCCATCTTATAAGTATTGCAAGCCCCTCATTTATGACCCTGTCTTTTTTCATGCTACTAGTTTGAAATCTGGAAGGCTGAGACCTTTTTTTTTTATCACTTTCGTATGTTACACAGCACCTACCACAGTTCACTGCACAAAGTAGGAACCTCTGTGAAAAATGAATACTACCCAAATTAACAATTTAACGATTCTCTTTAAGCACAAACATTGCCTCTCTTACCTCCCTTTTCAGATGTATAGCTGAAATGTAGATGACTGGTTACCTACAGGAAGAAGTGGTAATAACTAGCAATGTTTGTCAGCACTGAGCTGGTTTTGTTCAAGTTTTATTCACCTGTCTGAGACAGCCATTGGAAACTTTGCAAATGGATCCACAGTCTAAGTTCTTTGTGACTTGACATTTTTGACCATTATAATGTAGCAGTTATTTATCTAGTAATTTCTATGTGCCAGACACTGTTGTAAGTGCCTTATGTGACTAATTTAATCCTTACAACAATACTATAAGGCAGATATTATTATACCCATTTTACATATGAGTAAACTGAGACACAGAGAAAGTAATGTACCTTGCCCAGTATCATATGCTAGTTAGTTTCAGGGCAGGGATTCAGACCCAAGCAGTTCCAACCTAAAGTCTGTGCACTTAACCATTATACAATATTGTCTTGGTGGAATTGGCCCAATTTATCCCTTCCTAAGCGTTCTTTTTCACCTGGACTTGATTTTATCCCTAGCATTACATCTCATTCACACTCTCCCCTTCACATGAGTCAGAGGAGTCAAAGTGGGGCATCCTAATGTCTAGGAGAACCTTGTTTATTGCACATGTTCCATTTGTTGCAGCTAAAGAGACTGTGTAAGAGCAGGTGGCTATCCTGCTGGCTCCTTGGCCTAACCACTGAGGTGTGCTCACAGTGGTCCATAGTCCAGTCCTCAGGTTGCTTTTTTTTTTCAATCTAGAAACCCCAGTTTTATCAGTTTGCCCAAGCAAGCAAGGCTGTAAATGAGCCCTGGTTCTTGCTAACCAATTTATAAGAGCCTGATTAATAACCTCAGTTTAATCTATTAATTTAAGATTAGAGGTGGCAAGGTTGGAGGTGGTGAGTATCTTTACAGAAACTAGAGTACCTGTGTCTATAGTCCAGTACAAACTCCTGTTGCCCCCAATCAATGTTTCTCTAGGTCAGTTCAACTGAAAGGCTGTGTCAAGTGTAGTAATTGGGGAATTAGCTCTAAAAGATATTAACATGTAAAGAAAAAAGCAGTTTAGCTCTAGAGAAGAAGAGAAAAGTAGATCAGTGGGAACAGAGTGGAAAATAAACATATTCAAATACATTTAAAAATTTAATATACACATGGTTTTTCAGTTTGAAGTGATACAAACACGATCTGGCTTAAACAAAAAGGAATGTTTCGTGGCCACGTTCTCAAACCACAACATCAACAGAACAGCTTCAAGATCAAAGCAAAGAAGAGCCCTGCTGCCAACTCCAGATAAAAAATCCCTGGGAATAGTTCTAATTGGTCTGATTGGTCCTTTGCCCACTCCTGTGGGGTTTTTTTTTATTTTTTTAAGAAGAAATTGGGAAGAAGGGGTGGTAGGCAATGGAACGGATGGATAACTCAGTGAATGAGTTGGAACAAATGGCTACCTTATGTTTTAGAAATACGAAGCTGAATTTCTACCCATGTCCTTAATCAAAATTAAAATTTCGGTAAATGAAAAGATTTGAAAGTGGTATTTTTGATGGTGTCATCTGACTGCACCAAAGCATCAAGGAACCTACAGTTCCTTCATATCAGGCTTCAAAACATTAAAATTTTAGAAATTCTGAGGAGATGTCAGGTTTCCCTTTGTTTTATTTTTTTCAAGCTATGAGCCCTATCTTGCCATTTCTAGGATGCTTAATTTCACCAACATCTTTCTAATGTCCCAGCTTCTTTTGGTTTGCACTATGAGTTTAAGCCTTTCAAATCCACTGCCCTCTCAACAAATTTCTGAACTGATGTTTTTTTCAGGAAGGACTAATATAAGACCCTCCTTTGCCTTTGCTTCCATTTGTAGGAACCTTCTCACACAAGAATCACTACAGCTTTTGAACTCCATCCCATTATAACAAAAAGTAACAACAAGGGTTTGTAAACATTATACTTTTAAAAATAATTTCCAGTAATTCATAATCATATTGGTGTTTATTTTCTTTTGCTACTCTTAATGATAAATAGTAAAGATAACAATAAACTCCCATTTATTGAGGGCTCACCACACACCAGCACTCTGCCTAACATTTAATGTTTAGCGTCATGTGGGTAATTTCTTACATCCATCTGAGGTATGTGTTATAAGTGATGTTACAAATGAAGAAAATGTGGCTTGCCCAGGATCACCCCATTAATGAGTGACAGAGCCTAGACTCACACCTGGATCACACTGATAATTACTTTTTTTTTTTAAGATTTTATTGGGCAACTGGGAGAGGAGAACAACGTTGGGGAATTGAGGAAGGGGAACAGCCATGTTGTTGTCCTTAATCTTAGTTGTGGAGAACGCAGCAAGCTCAACTCCAAGTCCAGTGTGGGCTCAGCTCAAAGTGCCGAGTTCAGTCTTAGTTGTGGGTGGGCATAGCCACCATCCCATGCGGGAGTCAACCAGCAGCCTTGTTAAGAGCACATGCTGTATCCCCTGAGCCACTTGGGGGAGATAGGGGAGAGCTCAGCTCAAGTTGCTGGTTCAGTCTTTAGTTGTGGGTGGGCATAGCCCATCATAACAGGCAACCTTGTTGTTAGGAGCACTTGCTCACACCAGCTGAGCCATCCTGCCACCTGTTGACAGCTCAGTGGCAGTTCAGCGTGGGTGCAGCGTCACTGGCCGATGTAGGAATCAAACCGGCGACCGTGTTGCTCAGAGCTCGCACTCTTGAGCAAGCTCTTAACCAACTGAGCCGCTTGGCTGGCCTGCCTAATTCCTTTTTTGATTATGTTTATTTGCATTACGAGGTACCCTATGTGTGTTTGGAAAGAAATCAATCAAGATGGCAAACTGAGCATATATATTAGCCTTTGCTCCTGCCTAAAACCCTATGAAATGATTTAAAACAATAATTTGTTGCAGTGAATTAGCATGCTACATTTCCTTCATTTTTCACTTTCAAAATAGTCTTTTGATCCTTTTCTGCACAAAATAGTTTCCTAAGTGTTAGGAGGCCATTTGGAGTACTTGAGGATGTGACCACTGTCTTTCAGAACATAAGTAGGTAACATGATAAACATTTTGCTGTTTAGAATTATAACTGTCACTCTGGAGGAAATGAGTGGTTTTGCTCCAGCTGAACAAAACATATTAATGACTAAGCTTCCCCAAAATGAGATATATGCACAAAGATGGCAGTAGAAGCTATGGTCTAAAGTCTGTACTAAAACAAATGAACCTGGGGCTGACCGAGTGGCGCATTGGTTAAGAGCTGGCTTGGGACGCCAGCAGCCCCGGTTCAGATCCCACATATGAGGGCCAGTGATACTGCTCTCTACAGCTAAGATGGTGAACAACAGCTCCACCTGAAGCTGGGCTGCTGAGTCCCTGGGACTGCATAGCTGCAGCCCCTGCTGCAATGGGCTGCCATAGGCTACAGTGAGTGGCCAGCAGCCAGTGTGAGCGGTTGACAGCCAGTGTGAGCTGCCAAGAGCTGCTATGAGCAGCCGTCCAGAGGCTGGCGACCGAAAAAAAAAAAAAAATATATATATATATATATATATATATATATATATATATATATATATATATATATATATATAAAATAAATAAATAAATAAAACAAATGAACCTGGTAGCACAAAGTTAATACACTAGTGGTATTTGCTGTTTAAAATGTGGTACGTTATGCATTCAAGCATATGTTTTGTTTTTTCTGAATATTTTAAATAATTTATGTTTTTGTTGTTTTCAGAATTTTTGGCTCAAAGATTGAGTGTACTCATTTGTATGTGGAATCAAAATAAGCCAAACTCATAGAAATGGCATAGATTGATGGTTGCCAGGCAGGGGATGAGGAGGTGAGGGTCGGGGGGTAGGGAGTTGTTGGTCAAAGGGTATAAACTTCCAGTTATAAGATGAGTAAGTTCTGGGGATCTATGTATAGCAGGGTGACTATAATTCACAGTACCGTATGATATACTTGAAAGTTCATAAGAGAACAGATATTAAATTCTATCACCACAGACACAAAAGGAGTAATTATGTGAGGTAATGGAGGTGTTAACCTTATTATGGTAATCATTTTGCAATATATACATGTATCAAATCAGTTGTACACCTTAAACTTACGTATGTTGTATGTTAATAGTATCTCAAAGCTAGAAAAGAAAAAAATGTTAATTGTGTATGATACCTGGTGTGGTAGACAGAATAATTAACACCTCCCCGCTAGAGATCCATCTCCTAATTTCTGGAAACTGTAAGTGTCATGTTACATGGCAGAGGGGGAATTAGGGTTGAAGATGGAACTAAGGTTGCCAGTCAGCTGCCCTTGGGACTGAGAGATTATCCTGAATTATCTGGGTGGGCCCAATGTAATCACAGGCGTGCTTATATGGGAAAGAGGGAGCCTGGAGTGTCAGGATCACATAAAGTGAGAGACCCAACCAGTCATTGCTGGCTTCGAAGTTGGAGGGGGCCTTAAACCAAGGAATGCAGGTATCCTCCAGATGTTGGAAAAGACTAGGGAACAGCATCTCCTAGAGCCTCCAGAAAAGAATTCAGCTCTGCTGACACCTGTTGTTATTAGCCCATTGGGACCTTTGTGATACTTCTGACCATCAGGACTGTAAAATAACAAATGTGTGTTGTTTTAAGCTACTAAATTTGTGGTAATTTGTCACAACAGCAATAGGAAACTGATAACACCTGAAAATAGCATGGAACACAATTGGAAAATGACCATTCTGGAGGGACCCTCCTGGATCGTAGCATATGAGCCATCTAAGTAAGATGTGTGATGCCCATGGAAAGGACTATATTGTACTCCTGAAAATACAAAATATTTTTTTAATGGATATAAAGCTTATGTCATAAAGAGATGTGCATGAACCTATGAAAATGAAGGCTAACAGCAATGTGAGTATAAAGAACTCGCTGTTATAATGCTATATGCTAAATGATTTCCCTTTGTGGGAAAATATAATCTTACTGTATGATCACACATAAAATGGGGGGAAAAAACCCACCAGCAACAGTCTATTTACTCTGTACAAACTGGTTTGACTCTATAAATTTGTAAGCTCTTTGAGAGTTATAGCACAATCTACTGCCTATCCTAGGAATGATGAAGAAATTCAACATTTTTTTTTTTAAAGATTTTTATTGGGGAATTGGGGGAGGGGAACAGCGTTGGGGAATCAGGGAAGGGGAATAGACAAGTTGCTGTCTTTTTTTTTTCTTCAGTCTAGTTGCGGAGGATGTTGCTTTACTGGCCCATGTTGGTATCGTCATTGAGCTCTTCCCGCATAAGGCAGATCGGTCGCCGGCCTCTGGATGTTGCTCACCGCAGCTGTTGGCAGCTCACGCTGGCTGCCGGCCACTCACTGTAGCCTATGGCAGCCCACTGAAGCAGGGGCTGCAGCCTACATCGTCGCCGGGGCTCACACAGCCCAGCTCCAGGTGGAGCTGTTGTTAGCTGTAGAGGGCAGTGTCACTAGCCCTCATGTGGGATCCGAACCGGGGCCGCTGGCATCCCAAAACCAGCTCTTAACCAGTACGCCACTCGGCCGGTCCCAGAAATTCAACATTTTGCTGGAATTTGTCAAAGCCATTTGAAAGCTCAATGAAAATATTTAAATGCATTTTACTGAATAGTTTCAATGTACTTAACCTGATGAAACAATAGAGGTGGGCTATTTGGTCCTTGTTTCTTTTAGGAGTAGTAAAACATAAATACATAAACCATGAGCCACTAGTGGTAACACAACAAAACATACTGTACAGAAGATAAATGCTTGTAGTCACTAGAGAGAGAGAAGTGGGAGGTGGAGTCTTTGAGAAAGGACAGGGGGAAGAGAATGCCATGAACTAGATGCTAAAAGGGCAGGAGACTTGGCAATGTCTGAAACAAAGAGGAGAAGGGTGTTGGGAAGAGAGGAAGAGTGTGAGAGACAACATGAAGGATCCCTTCTAGCTGAGGCGTACAAAGTGAAGGCCATAAGCCACACCATCTGTATATTTGAGCTCTTAAAGCAGTAATGAGAAATTAATAAAAGCAGCAACAAATGGTTTGTGCTGAGACATCTCTACTTTCTCGTCTGGTGTCCCCTGTGATCCATGAAAGGCGCTTGTGAAACACCTGACAGAGGTATACACATGTGACATATGGGCAGAGCCATATGGAGATCAACTTCATAACCTTGGCCTTGTTAGCACTGTGCTCTGTCTGTCTAACCCTCCCTGGGGCAGGTATAAAATGTAGATCTGACCTTTGTCAAAGACAAGCTGGACACCAGTTAAAGTGTTCTGGATTCAGTTTATTCAGCAATAACCATTGCAATGGGAAGAGGGTCCAGTATGAACTGCTGCATTCAACTCTCACTAGTGCAGAGGTGACGGGTGTTTGGAAGGGAGGATGAAGAGGTGAACGCTCCACCAGAGACAGGATTGGTTCATTGGTGCTTATCTGGCAGGGAAGCAAGCTTCCAGTCTCTATAACAGTAGGTAGAGGTACAAGTTAGAGCTAGCTGCCCACAGCACAGGAGGGAGAGCAGGAGGGGTTTCCCTGAATGTTTGTATTTCAAATAGAGGCTCCCAGGTTCCTGAAAAGGCAGTTGTGAGTGGTGGAAGATTTACATCTCAAAGCAGGGGAGAAAGGGTTTACAACTACCAAGTTTACTAAAGTAACTGCTCACAGGATGGGGAATGAGGGTGGGGGGGTGTGTGGAGGTGATTCAGGGGCCTTTCTATCTAGTACCAGGTTTTGGCTGGAACAAACTGATTCTCCTGGCACTTTTCTCAGGGAGACACACCTTAAGGGTGGCTGGGGTCACACTAGGGGTGCAACCATGGGTTGTTAAAAACTTTGTTGGTGCTTATTTAAGTCTTTTAGTGGGGGCTTGAGGGGTGGGAATGAAACCATTTGTGCTGAGAGTCTGCCTTTTTTTTTATATAAGCCCCAGTTAAGGCCTGATTAAAAAGAGGGCTCACCTCAGAGCCTGTCTAAAGTTTGGTCAAGAAAAGAATCCTTGTCACTTTCCAGTATTTGTTTAAAATGCATCATTTAGCTCACTTTTTAAAATGCCATTGCTAAGACTGATGTTTGGTGTCCTTTGATCTGTATTATAACACCTATGTTTTGGTCTTTAATTTAATTTTAGTTCTTGGTTCTTTTTCTCAGCATGATCACAGGGAAATAGGAAAAGGGTTTTATCTAAGTTATCCCAGCTGTTCATAAAGCTCGTAAGTTCATCTTGCATGACTCCTGCAGCAGGAGGAAACCTCTGAAAACTGGACCTACCTTGAAAAGCAGCCTCTACTCATTACTAGGGCCGAGCAGGTGCAATTCAAAATGATCTCAAGGGAACTTGAACTTTTCCAGGCTGTAGTTGAGCTGATCCAGCCTGTGCAGACATACTAAATCTAAATTAAGTATTAATAATGGTGGTGTCTGTACCACTCTGCTGGGGAAACTGCAATGCAGAGAAACGAGGCTCTAACAGCTGTCCGTAACTGGGTCACCGTCTTCCCCTGTGCCCTGACTTCCTAGATTTCTGCCAGCACCTACTATCATGAATGGCCCTGCTGGCAGAAAGACTCGCCTTTGCCCCCAATGTTGAGCTGCAGGAGAAGCTGAAAGTTCTTCAGAGAAGTACAAAAGGAAGACATGAGTCCACACAGAGAAAAAGGTAAGAATGATGTGCTGCCTCCCTAAAAAGTACCACCTGCAGAAGGGCCGGCTCAGCAATGGCTGAGTCTGCCCTTCTGTTCCTGGGGGAACCTCAGAGCAGAGGTGGAAGCAGAGGACTGCTTAGCATCAGAGAAGATGCTAAGAATACAAAGCCCTTCCACCTCTACTTCTCGGATCCACTTGGGAAGAAAGGAAAGCATGGCGCCTGTGAGTGCTGCATGCTAGTTGTGTGCTAAATTCCCAGCCATCGCTTTGATGACGCATATTAACAAACTAAATTCAGAAGCAATGCCTTCAGGCAGGGAAAGATCCAAGGCTCGCATTTTCTCCCCAGGATACTATCTCCTTTTACCTTAATTCTGCTTCTCCCTGAATTCCTTCCATTCTCAGGTAAGCTCCCTCTCACATCATGGTGATCAGATGGCTGCCTTCAAGATCTTATCCTCACAGCTAAGCAAAACCATTCAAAAAGAAATCTTTCTTTTCATCCTTTTCAGGGTTGCTAGAAGGATGGATTGTGGTGACTGACAAGACCCTGGATACAAGACAACCCCAGGAGCTACAATGATTTGGGTCATGACCCTCTTTCCCACATCACAAGGACTGAGAAAGGTAACCAAAGCACAGACAGA
Source organism: Aselliscus stoliczkanus (assembly GCA_033961575.1). NCBI lineage: Eukaryota > Metazoa > Chordata > Mammalia > Chiroptera > Hipposideridae > Aselliscus > Aselliscus stoliczkanus. The sequence goes on along the minus strand of CM066734.1, from coordinate 93,350,022 downwards.
TGTGTTCCACTAAGAGAACTGACTGAAAGCTCCTCTGAGAATAATAATGTCCAGTCCTGCATCAGCCAACCTCACTACAGCATGTGGCAGACAAGCATGGCTCATGCAGTGAGAGCAGAAGGCTTATTGGCATCCCAGCCCAGGCAAGGCTCAACTATGTTTGGGCTGTGTGTTTCGATCATTTGTCTAGGCCAGTGCTTTTCAACAGAGGGTAATTCCCACCCGCATCCCCCTAGGGTCATATGATAATGTCTGGAGACATTTTAGGTTGTCACAGGTTGGAGAGTACTCCTACTGGCATCTAGTGGGTAGATGCTGCTAAATATCTTGCAATATACAGGACAGCTCTCAACCACAATTATCTGGCCCCTGAAATGTTAACAGTGCCATGGTTGAAAAATCTAGACAATCAGAAATGAGTATGTTTCTGCTGTTCTCGCCAAAAAGGAAAAACTGTAAAGTTGATATTTGCTGTACTACTTTTCCCCCTCATTATCTGACACAAATTAAGCGAGTTGATAATGTTATCCTGTAGTATGTTTATTTTTTTAATCTTTTTATTTTTTTAAAGAAATTTTATTGGGGAACAGTGTGTTTTTCCAGGACTCATCAGCTCCAAGTCAAGTAGTTGTTTCAATCTAATTGTGGAGGGCACACTCCTTGGCCCATGTGGGAATCAAATCGGCAACCTTGGTGCTGTGGGCCCACACTCCAGCCACCTGAGCTAACGGGCCACTCTCTACACACAATGTGTTCAAAGGCAATTAAGAGGCTTAACTCTTCTTGTTGGAAATAAGGAGCAAGGCCCTCCCTTTCCCTTTTCTTTCATAATTTCTTTCTTTGTTCTTTTCAAATGTATGTAAATCTTTTTAATGGCTAACTAAGCCTCTTGGCCAGTCTCACAACTCTGAAATGTTTCCTAAGGACCTGGGAGCCTTTTCTAGGAAATGTAATCATCAAGGAAGATAGCGCCCTATGCTGTTTCCTGGGAGGAGACGTGGCTAACTTCAGCTATCACGTGACTTCAACTGGCAAAACCCACCTACAGTCTTGGAGTGCATCCACTCAGCTCTAAGTGAGTGAGATTTTCTGTCTTTGCCATCCCTTTAGCTGATTTTCTGAAATTTGCATCATATTCTGGTTTAACGCTTATTCAATTATAAAATTGTTTTCTTTGTAGAGAGGTTTTATGGGTAGCGAAGAGAATTTGTTTTTAATTATATTCCCCCAACAAAAGCCAATTTATTAGAATGGTTAAAGTGCAAAATCTGTCAGAGATATGGACACACATATTTCTCCGTGGGTTCCTATTAAGGCCATCTGATACTAATTTATTTTTATTTTCCATTCAGTTCAAGATTAAGTTGTCTGTTGTTTAAATATTCTTATAACTTGTCCTTAACCAAATTATAAATAAACATTAATACTGTTTTCAAATAACTTGTATGTGATCTTAAAATCACCTTTATTTCAAAAGGAAGTTTTGCTGTTTCATATTCCTTTCCAAGAAATCATTCTATTTATTTTTATAAAAATGTTTACTCACCTATTTATAGGAACTATGCTTTCTTTTCAGTTACAGTTGACATTCAATATTATTGTATGTTAGTTTCAGGTGGGCAGCGTAGTGATCAGGCACGTATATAACTTATGCAGTGATTCCCCCAGTTAGTCTAGTACACCCCTGCATTATCATAGTTGTTGCAACATTACTGACTATATTCTCTATGATGTTCTTTACATCCCCATTACTATTTTGTAACTACAATTTGTACTTTACACTTTCACTTTTCTCACCCAACCCCCTAACCCCCCTCCCATCTGGCAACCATCAGTTTGCTTTCTGTATCTATGAGTCTGTTTCTGTTTTGTTTGTTTTTTTCATTGTTCTTGTTTTGTTTTGTTTTTTTAGATTCTACATATAAGTGAGATCATATGGTATTTGTCTTTCTCAGCCTGACTTATTTCATTTAGCGTAATACCCTCTAGGTCCATCCATGCTGTCACCAGAAATACGTTTAATAAAAATAATTCCTATAGCTGAGCCCTAGTAAGAAGTAGTGATAAGCTGGAGTATTTTTTGGAAAAAACAAAAAAAGTACAGAAAAATAAAATGAGCTCTGCTCTCCAGCTTGGGAGGCAAATGTAGAATTCTCAGAATGCAAAACCCCAGAGGAAGTGACTTTCCCTTGTGCTATCTGTGTAACTATCCAAAGAGAAAGGAGTGCTGCATATTTAGTAAATGCCTAAAAAGCAATGTCTATTCTGGATTGAAGGAAAAAAGAAAACAAGAATGATATAGAGGATATTACCTATCTTATATTTTTAAGTTTTAAAATAACATTTATTGTAGAACAAAGAACTTTTTTATTTTAAAACTAATGTTCACTGCTGAAAATTTAGAAAATAAAAAGGCCCCATAAAGGAAATTTTTTAATGTCCCCATCCAGAAATAACTCATGCTGACACTTTGGTATGGATTCTTTCCTTCTGTCCTTGCAAACATACATTTTTAACACTGGAATTGAATGTCGTGTTGCCTATTAGTCCTGCATAAGGGAGAGAAAGGTCACTTGGATATTTGTGGTTCACACAAAGGTCAGCAGTTGCTAGAAGTTGATGAGAGCAATGACTATGCCTTTTTTGGCAGAATCATCTATCCTTGTTAAGATAATGTTCCAGGATGCTTGTATTTGTATATAGTCAAGCCACACAGCCATAAATGGAAAAAAAAAAAGAGCTCGTTTTCTAAAGCCTTTGTAAGGGGAAAAGCGTTTTACTCTACCCTCTTAGGTTTAGTGCCTGAAGCCTGTGAATTAAACTAGCAAAAGACAGATGAACAGAAGAAAAAGATTTATTGGTATATATACATGAGCCAATAAAATAAGCAAGCTGGCTAGTTAAATGGTTAAAGTTAGAAGCTTATATGTCTAATAGCTTCTATGGGAAGAACAAATAGATTTATTTAGGAAAGGCTAATGTATTTTTAGGAGAGCAAATGGGAGATAAGAAAGTTTGTGATAGTGTTTGTTTATGCAGATGCAGGTGGTCTTTCCATCTTCTTCATGGCCATGAAACACCCCTGGAGAGGGGGTAATATGGTCTTGTATTTTACTATTAGTCTCTCTCCTGGGAGCAGAAACCACCCCAAAGAGAATTTATGGCAGCCTCATTTCTCAGAAGATTCTGCTTTTAGTCAGATAAGGGAAGCTACAAGAAGGCTTTTGTTCTATTGAATCTGTTGAGTCACAAACATCTTCATCTTAAAATAATCTTTATACCAACTCTGGGGGTTTCAAGTGGGTCCCAGACCTTCAAAGAAGGAAAAGCAACAAAAGGGATGAAAGCTAACACTTTCTGAATCAGTACGCTGGGCTAGGTCTTTTACTCACAACAGTTCCACTGGGCTGGTTTTTATTCATCCCACTGGGCTGGTTTTTATTCATCCCATCTTACCAGGAGCGCACTAAAGGCTCAGAGGAGTTAAGTGATGGACCCAATAATCTGAGCCAAATTGTGTTTGAGGATCTATTATTTTTTATTTATTTATTTTTAACTGAACCACCCTGCCACATTGAGTTGACAGCTCAATGGCTGCTCAGCTCAGGCTGGGCATCGAACTGCTGTTGCTCAGAGCTCAGCTCGCACTCTTGAGCGAGCTCTTAACCAACTGAGCCACTCAGCCGGCCCTCGTGTTTGAGGATCTAGATCCATTCTACTTGTATTCAACACACCTTTGGTGAGGGAACCCTATGTGGCAGTGTTAGGCCAGACTCTGAGGACATCAAATAATAAATAGCTCCTGCCTTCAAGGCATTTGCAGTCTAAGAGGAAATCAAAGCAGTGATGATTATTGTACAACATAACAGGTGCTGTGATAGACTGGCACTCTGCATACAGGTAGAGGCAGGTGCTGTGCAAGCACAGAGGAGCAACCCTGCATCAGCCAGCTGACCGCCCTTTGGCTGAACCTGGCTCTCCCATGTATCTTATGGGAGCCATACAGGTGTTATGGGTTGAATTATGTCCTCCAAAGAGATATGTGAAGTCCTAACCCCAGTACACAGAAGTAATGAATGAAACTGAGGCCACAGTGGAGTAGGGTGGGCCCTAAGTCTAATATGACTGAAGTCCATATAAGAAGGCCACATGAAGACACGGGGAGAGGCCATGACACTGGCAGAGACAGCGTGATGCATCCACAAGCCAGGGATGGCCCTGCCAACACATACGTTTCAGACTCCTAGCCTCTAGGATCGTGAGATACTGAATTTTTGTTGGTTTAAGCCCCTCAGTGGTACTTCGTTACAGCAGTCCTAGGAAACTAATACAACAGTATAACATTTGGAAAAATAATGATTTTCGGCCGACTGAGTGGCACAGTGGTTAAGCGCTGGCTTGGGAAGCCAGCGGCCCCGGTTTGGTCCCACATATGAGGGTCAGTAACACTGCCCTCAAAAAAAAAAAAAAAAAAAAAGGAAGAATAATTTGGTGACATCGGTGGCGAGGCTTCTTCTCCAGTCCTGGTCTTCTCTTTGTGTGGGCAGAGGGAGCTCTGTGATTCTAGTCTCCTGAATACTCACTCCTGGCTTCTCTACCCCTTCACTCATGTGACTGCTGAGTGTGCTATAAGGCACAGGGCTGGTATCCCAAGTCTGTCTTCTCCCAGTTTTCTCTTTGGAATGATCCTACCCTCAGAGGGCCTCCACCCTGTTCAGCTCTTTCATGCCATGAGCGTTATTGAGTTGACCTCCCTTTAGGGTGGGCCTTCAGTTGGGTTCCCCAGAAGCAGAACCTGAGATGCGAATTCATGTTCATGTGCTTTACTGGGGAGCACTCTCAGGAGAAGCAGACGAGGGAAGCCGGGGAGGAGAAGGGGACAAAGTGAGGCAAGCATGTGGGCTCCGCTGCAGCCCAGCTCAGTCTGATCCCATGGAGGAGCTCTGGAGTGCAAACTGCAACACGGAGTTCGTCTCCTTTGAGGCCATCTTGTCCTCCTTCATCAGTCAGCCATTGGACAACTCAGGGGCGGGCGAGAGAGTGGCAGAGCCTCCTGGGCAGGTAAGGCAGCACCTATGTGGCTGAGAGCAATTGTCTAGCAAAGGTGGTGACTGTGGGATGTTATGAACCCCATTCACAGCATATGGAGGGTGGTTGCTCCCTCTGGTAAAGGGCATCTGCCCCGCTCAACCCGCAACCCTGCTCCCCATCCTCCCTCCCCCTCCCCCAGCAACTACCTCCACCACAGGAGACTGCTGTGTCTGGTACTATTCTGCCTGGGTGGGCAGATGTGTCTCATCCTGGGGAAATACACAGAAGAACCAGAACCAGAAGGCGAAGCCCCTTCCTCTTGCAGTATGCTTCTGGAGCCTTCTATTGACAAAATCTAACCAAGTGTTCGTTGCAAACACGAAGTGCTCGAAGGGTCTGACCCATCTTCATGGAGCAGATAATAAAGGGTAGATTTTGAGCTAAGCAGCAATACATTGATAACTGGCTTACTAAGATCAAATTTAGACATTAAACCTTCCTTGCGTTTTTTTCTTTGTCTCTATTCTTGTGGGGTATTTATAATATCCAACAAAAACCTAGCCAAGGCACCTGTGCTGCCTTGCTCTTTTGCTCAGACCAGCAGTTCTAGAAGGATGGGCAGGTGTCACAGTCTTCCTCCTGCCAGGAAGCTCTGAGCTGCTGACAGGACCAGAAGTGGTCTGGTCAACAGTTACAAGCAAACCCGTTTGGCTCAGCCCAGCCCTTTTCAGGGACTGGAAAAAGTAGGGTCAAAGTCAAACAGCCAGATCTGCCGTGCATCTGCTCAAGGGGTGATGACTGTTCCTATTTTATTGAGGAAAACCATGAAGTTCTAGTTGCTGGATGTGGTCTTAAAGGTCATGCTGTTGATGACATTCTCGCAGTCCCTTTTACGGTTGTCAAGTAGCCAGTGCCTCTCTTTTAGCCTTATACAAAGGCCAAAGATCATACGCTTTGAGGAAGCTAACGTGATAGTAATACATTTTGATAGGAAAATAGGTTTATAATTATATTAAAACAGATTTGAAAATAAAATTTCCAAAAAAATAGCAAAAGAAAATAGAATTACATCATATTTTCCTAATATCTTTTTCATCATCCTAAAGAGAACACAGTATCATTATTGTCCCCAGAAGATAGAGGAGACTGTGCAAAGCACCATGTAAGGGTTTTGCACCTTCTCTTGTCTGTGTGGATCGACCTCCAAAGTCAGTTTCAAATAGTGTGCTCAGCCTTCATTTACAACGTTAGAGCTGAGTGAATCGTCAGGCCCAGAGTTCATTTACACTCCTCAACCTGGCAAAAAAAACCCCGACTGGCTCACCAGTATTATGCACTTCTTGTTCCTATATATCAGAAAATAGCTTTACATTGCTAGTATTGCTGGAACTTTTTTTAGTGTTTTAATTGTGCACTTACGTGTATCAGAAAAGCTATACATTTTTTCCAGTGATCAATAGAAAAATGTCCTGAAAATCAGTAAATGCCTTCATCTTTATGGAGTGGTTTTAGAAATTAGTATAATGTTCTTCCAATTCTGGGAACATTACCATTTAGAGGATTAATGATAACTAGTGAAAGCTATAATACGGCATATTTAATAAAAGATATTATTGATGTTATTCTATTTATTTATGTCTACTTTTGTGAATGAAACAAATGCTTTAAAATGTTTGTCAATTTGATGGTATGTATAGATAGATGTGTCTGGTGAGGAGATTGGGAAACATTGTGGAGTGTTTGAATACTAGTGACTTTTAGCCACATCTGATGGCCTGTTCTCAGTCCTCAATCTGTTTGACCTCCTTAAAATGTGCCTAATTCTGCCCATCAATCCCATGCTCTTATTTAGTCACAGGTGTTGCAAAGACACCAATTCTCTTCTCTGGGCACGACTCCATACCCTCTGTTTGCACCTATTGCCCCTTTGAGCTCGTGTCCACCAGACAGTCCTTACTCTCCTCTTCACTATAATTGTAGTATTAAAATGCATCTTGCTAGTCAAAAGTTCCAAATTCCTGCCCCCACATTACCTTTCCCAAAAGGTTTCCATGAACACCCAATGAAACTCATTTATCTGCAAGCTTATAGCCAGAGCTCTAGGAGAACTGGACCATGAATCAGAAAACCTGGACTTAAACCCCAGATCTATTCATTCCTTGTGTTTACCTCCCTGTGCCTCAGTTTCCAAACCTGTAAAATGGGGATTTCCACCCTGCCCTGTGTAAAGGTTACGTGAGATTCTGAAAGCGCTTTCTAAGAGAATAATTCTTCTTAATCAAGGTCTACAAAATGCAGATATTATTGAGGATATTTTACATTTATTGTATCATTGAGTCTAACAACTCTGTAAGGTATATATTCTTATTCTTATTTTACAAAATGAGAGAAATAGGGGCTTAGAATGCATAAGTTTCTTGTTGAAGGCCACAAAGCTACAACCAGGGCTGAGATTAAAACCTGTGCTTAGTTCTAAAGCCCACCCCTAAGTAACAGTCAGGGTGCTTAGTTGCAGGTGACAGAAACTGACACTAACAATTATAACAGAAGGACAGCGGAGGTATACAATATTGGCCTGAGTACCAGACTTGGAAAATTAACTGGAACCAAAGCAGCTTCAGGGAACAGAAAAAGAAGGATGTAAGGTTATCTTTTAGCTGTGACCATTGGGAGGGACACTGTGACACCAGACACTGCTGCCATCTCAACAGAACATTGCTGCCAAGAAGGATTACTTGTTCCAGATTCACAGTCCCAGGTGAGCATCAGATTGAGGGAGCCTGAACATATGACCTGGCCCTGGTCCAAGGGGTGGGAGAGAGGCATCCTCCCATTTCCTTTCCACAATAAGAGGCGACACTGGGACATGTCAGACAGGGACTCTTCCAGTTTCTGCACACACACCCCTCCCCAATACACACACACACACACACACACATTCTCTCTCTCTCTCCCCCTTTCTTTTAACCCCCTCCTCAGAAGCTGAAGTGTTTCCTCTTTTGTTCAAGGCTAATTTTTTTTTAAATCTCTTTTTGAAGCAGATATAATCTTCTCACTTTCTCCATCTCGCCTCTGATTTCAGCTTCTCCACTCTGCTTGTTTCCAGTCCACATGCAGTGGAATTCAGATCTCTCTAGTCTCTACTACGGAGACTCCCAGAATAGAGCTGCTGCGTCCTGCCATAAATTCATGATCACCGGCCTCGAATGGGTCCCAGCCCTGCCCAGAATCACACTACATTTCTCTGATCACCTCCCTCTTCACTCATCAGAGCAGCTATTTCAGACCTCCACACCCATCAGATCTCTGAGGGATGGAAGGATCAGTTGCCCTCTGGGATGGAAAGAAAAGTGTATCTTACCTATCTCAGATGCAAAGGGCAAATCATTTCATAAGCCTCAACCACTAGGAGTCAAGCAAAATAGCTCCTGGACCCTGGGGGACAGCAGATGAAACCAGAGCAAAGAGGGAAGTAGTGACTGTCCTAAGCTGCCTCCAAGCAGACTGAAGGATGACCCAACTGAAAACAAAGAAATATTTTGCTGTTCTTTTGGTAATGATCTGAACCTATATATAGGTCTTGGCTGCAAAGCAACAGAGTTATATAAAAATACAGTTTTAAAAGGGAGACATAATCACACAGGAAATGAAGAAAGGAAGGCATAATCGGAAGGTGATGTTGGAATAATTAAAAATTTAGAGAAATAAAAACTATTTAGGTTCTCACTTGAATAATACCAAAATATGCGCAAGATGCTTTAAAGATATATAAACAAATAGAACAAAGAATAAGAAACTATACTTGAAGAATGGAAGGAAGGTTAGGCATATTTGACTACATAAAAAATTATAACTCCTATATGTAAAAATAAAATTAGATTGGAGGAAAAAATGTATTTGGTATGAAAAATGCTGAAAGCACAATAGTTAGTTGGCAGAGGACATTGTTATGGGCTGAATTGTGTTCCCCTAAATTTATACATTGAAGCCCTAGCCCCCAGTACCTGAGAATGTGACTATATTTGGAGATAGGGAATTTAAAGAGGTACTTACGTTAAAATGGGGTACTTAGGGTGGTTCCTAATCCAATGTGACTTGTGTCCTTATAAGAAGAGATTAGGGGCTGACCGAGTGGCGCATTGGTTAAGAGCTGGCTTGGGACACCAGTGGCCCCGGTTCAGATCCCACATATGAGGACCAGTGACACTGCCCTCTACAGCTAACAGTTCCACCTGGAGCTGGACTGTGCGAGCCCTGGCGACGGTGTAGGCTGCAGCCCCTGCTGCAGTGGGCTGCTATAGGCTACAGTGAGTGGCCAGCAGCCAGCATGAGCGGCTGGCAGCCAGAGTGAGCTGCCAAGAGCCACTGTGAGTGGCCATCCAGAGGCCAGCGACCTATCTGCTTCACCCGAGAAGAGCGCAACGATGATACCAACATGGGGCAGTGAAGCAACGTCCTCCGCAACTAGACTGAAGACAAAAAGACAGCAACTTGTCTGTTCCTCTTCCCCGGTTCCTCAACGCTGTTCCCTCTCCCAATTCCCCAATAAAAATCTTAAAAAAAAAAAAAAAAAAAAAAGAAGAGATTAGGATACTATAGACAGAGAGAGAAGACCATGAGAAGACACAGGGAGAGAGGCCACCATAGAAACGAACACCTTGATCTCGAACTTCTAGCCCCCAGGATTGTGAGAAAATAAATTTCTGTTTTTCAATCCACCTACTCTCTAGTACTTTGTTATGACAAAACGAATACAGACATGTATAGATTTTTTTACAGAAGAGAGTATAATTAATAAACAAAAGTACTCAAATCCAGAAGGGAAATCCTCACAAAAGAAATGACTTTTGAGTTTGGTCCTGAAAAATGAAGGGAATTGTTAACACCCAATGAGCTTAAAATCAATATTCAGAGTTGGTTTGCTTATTTTTTAAGGAAAAATAGTTTGTATTTTTCCAAAAATGAGTAAATTTGAAACACTAAACTTAAGTTTGTAATTTTGTATCAAAAAAATAAATACAGACAACAAACTAATTTAAATCTTGTTCAAGCAGGGCTGTGTGTCACATACAATCTAGAAGCTGTCAGTATTGCTTTGATGGGGCTTTGTGGTGAGCTAATCTTAGAGTAACAGATGATAAACAGATTGGGTGTATTGCATCTATTTGCATTGAATCATTGTTGCTGTAGCATTTTTGCAGCAGTAAGCCCTCATCGGTTGCCTCCTGGGATGGATATGGTAGACAGTCCCGAAGCCACCATCCTGACTTTTCTTCTAGGATGCTGTCGAAAGCTGCAGAGGTGGGAAAACCAAAAACCATGCCTTGCTTCCCAAACTTCCCTGCAGCTAGGGTTCTAGACATGAAATAGATGAACCAATAAGATGCATGCATGTCCCTACTGCTACTTACTGTGTGAACTGGAAATGCCGGTTCTCTCTGTATCTCAGATTCCTTGTCTGTAAAAACAATGGGCCTAATAACAGCATCTCCCTCATAGGGTTCTTATGAGGACTAAGTGAGTGAAATCACATAAATTGCTTAGCCTGACACATAGTATCAGTGTTAGCTTTATTATAATTATTGTTGTTGTTATTTTGAAGAGAGGTGGACGCCAGCTTCCTGCTATGTAGCTGTATTCTTCAGGTAGGTACTGTCTTGGCATTTTCTATAGCAGGTCCTGGTGTCTGTCATCAGCTTCATGGTGCCCAGAGGCAGCTGGTCCTAGACCAGTGTCTTTGAAGACAACAGGTCCTGTTTAGCCTCTGATTCCCTGGTGAGCGAATTCTGCAATATGTTTTTGAGAATCACCTCAGAGACCCAGGCTAGGGCCCTCTTCCAGCCCCTGCAACAAGTTTGTAAGTGTTTATTTCCCTTTTTAAAAATCCTTTTTTACATAATATACATGGAATGGTGTCTGTTTCCTACAACTGAATCCTGGGTGATCTACCCCTTAAACCCCTTTCTCAATTTCCCTTCAGTGATTTTCTGCTGGATCAGATTCCAAGAAAGATGGTCTCTCTAGATCAGTTAACATCATCCTGGTGATCACGCCCCATCTCCCCCAAAGCTCCAACAGCAGAGAAAGGAGAGGAAGGGAACTCATATTTATTGACATTTGCTTTCTATGTGTTGGGCACTCCTCTAGAGGTAAGAGACCAATCTTAGTCATCCTGTATCCCCAATATTGGCACAATCTAATATGCTTCTTAACTGTCTGTTAAAAGATCTGAACAGAACTGTTCAACAGGGTATATTACAGAATCCACAAATCTCCACTGGAAAATAAAAGTTTCTGAGGAAATCCAGGGAAAGTGACAATGTGCTTATTTCTGTGTGTGTTCACTTCCATATTTTAGGCTGAACTTACTGTGCACTGTATTTGCTTTAAGCTGGGAATGGAAACCCTAACAAAGTAGAACCTAATAAATCTGTTTAGACCATGATCCTTCTTTCATTTAAGATTGCATTACTTTTTTCCTAAATAATTTAATTATTTTTTATTTTTTATTTTTTATTTTTTTTTAAGATTCCGATTCTGTGACTACTATTTAGTAAGTGGCCTTTATTTCTTAGTCAAAGTTCTTTGGATTACAGGTGAAAGAAACCCAAGCAAAGTAACCTAGGATGATTTATTATATTTTATATGTCTTTATTAGGGGAGGATTTACTATAAAACGCAGGATCACTTCACAGAGTCCAAGGACAGGATGCACACTCAAATTCCCAAGGGACCGGAAGCAAAAAGTTGTCAGAAATCAGCTGCTCTGCCTCTCCTGTGCTGCTCAGCTCTTGTTTACCTTTGCTTGGTTCAGCACAGCTGGCTCTCCCTCATCCTCTCTGCGGACTGCTCCCCAGGCTGTACGGATGGGGGGTGCAGACCGGCTGCCCCACAGCAGGGGCTTCAGAACCCTGTTCACAGGACCTCCCACTTGCTTACCAGAGGATATGCGTCCCGATCTCTAAGTTTCAGTTTCCCAAAAAGGAAAGTTTAGATTCCGTTCCTATCCTTGATCAATCAATTCTGGCAGGAAACAGTGGCCATCACCCAGGACAAATTTACTGCTCAGAATCAACCCTGTGCACAGCTGGGAAGAGGCATTCTTGGAGGCATGAAGGGTAGTAGGCAAATGGCTGTAGTGTGCATGACAATATCCCAGAGGACAAGCATTTGCTAGCTTTGATGTAAAATTAACATAACTGTTAAACTGCCTGCATTTAGGATGATCCTGACCTTCACATTTAAAAAAATGATGTTCTTTGCATATGAATATGTATTCTCCTACAGCACCTTAACCCACATTAGCTCAGAGGCTTTAGTATTTTCCTTACCCAAGCAATATGATATGGCTACTCTGAGAATAGTTATCAAAGTAACTAGAAAGTTAACTCATGAGATAAATAAAAATAGAATTCTAGGTTTTGCTGGGTAGCTAAATCATGCTCAGAATGCAAATTAGGTGATGTGAACGAGGCATCCATTTATTCAGGCCACCAGGGCACCATTTAAGGAATTATTATTCTGGTAAATGAGGGTAAATAGGACCCTAATGACTGAAAAAATTTGAGGCTGCTTCCAAAAGCTTTAATTTGCACTCAGGGAGTACAAAGAAGAATCTGGGTGGAATAAATAGCCAGATAAATAATGCAACAGTGGAGAGTCTGGGCCAAGGTGGAAGCTATATTTGAGAGACCAGGTGCTGATGGAAAGATTTAAAGTGTGTTTTGTAGGTAGGTGACCATAGAAAGTTGATTGACACAGGGCCTTGACACTGGGGAATCAGTATCTAGGGCATATGCCATGTGACTTCATAGATACATGTTTGAGCTTGGGACTTAGGTCAAAAAAATGGCAACTATGAAGGTTGGGTAAGAGAACCTATTTTCACTTGGTTCCTGATATCCTGCTTCATTACTTATCTAAAGCAAATGGTTTCCTCCATCGTGGTAGTATATGTCACCCCAATGCATTTTTCATGTCCTTTTGGGTGGTTTTTCTGTTCTGAGAGAACCTTATTTTCATTTTAAAAGTTATTATTCAAATTATTCAAAACCTAATTATTTCTTGAGTTTTTAAAAAGCCAGTCACAGATTTTTTTAGATTTTTATGAAAAATATAGGTAACATACACTATTATATTAGTTTCAGGGGTATACCATAGTTATTCAGCATTTATATACCTAAAGAAGTGATCACCATGAGAACTGACACTGTACCATACTGTCACATTATTGTTGACTATATTCCGTGTGCTGTACATTACATCCCATGACTTATTTTGTTCTATACCTGAAAATGTGGATCTCTTATTCCTTGTCATTCTTTTCTCCCCTTTTTTAATTTTTCAATTACAGTTGACATTCAGGATTATTTTAAGTCACAGTTTTGTTTTGTTTTGTTTTGTTTTTTTGAGGGCAGTGTCACTGGCCCTCATATGTGGGACCGAACCAGGGCCGCTAGCTTCCCAAGCCAGCGCTTAACCACCGCGCCACTCGGCCGGCCCTAAGTCACAGTTTTTAAAACATATAATTCTCTTTGTAAATCTAGAGAATTTTAACACTCACCTTAAAAAGAGGATTTTTAAAGTGAGTAGATTCCCTTAAATATTTCCAACTATACTTATACATTTTACATATCTGATTTTCCTTATAAGTACTGCTTAAACCAGCAAACCTTCACATGTTCTTCAATAAATTAGAATCTAATAAATTAAACTTATAACCTCTCAACTTAAAATCATGAGCGAAATCAATTGCTCAAATTTTTTTTTTTTTTTTTTTTTTTTTTAAAGATTTTATTGGGGAATTGGTGGAGGGGAGCAGCACTGGGGAATCGGGGAAGGGGAACAGACAAGCTGCCGTCCTCTTGTTCTTCAGTCTAGTTGCGGAGGATGTTGCTTCACTGCTGGTATCGTCACTGCGCTCCTCCCGGACTAGGCAGATCGGTCGCTGGCCTCTGGATGTCGCTCATCGCGGCCATTGGCAGCTCACGCTTGGCTGCCAGCCGCTCACGCTGGCTGCAGGCCACCCACTGCAGCCCACGGCAGCCCACTGCAGCAGGGGCTGCAGCCCACACCATCACCGGGGCTCGCACAGCCCAGCTCCAGGTGGAGCCGCCGTCAGCTGTAGAGGGCAGTGTCACCGGCCCTCATGTGGGATCCGAACCGGGGCCGCTGGCATCCCAAAACCAGCGCTCAACCAATGCGCCACTCGGCCGGCCCCAATTGCTCAATTTTATATTTAATTGGAAATTACAAAGCTAAACTATTATGCTAAGATGTCAGAATTTTTAAACACTTAAAAATCAAATACAGACAGTTTCTTTAGCCCCAAAATATTCATGTATAAATGTGATTTTCTTAAACAGCACTATCCTGGATGCTGTGTGAGGATGAGAGATGCTGCCTCACCAAAGGAAAGATTGTGCCATCCCACACTCTTTGGGAATTACCTTCTCAGATGCTTGAGAGATGGCAGAACAATCAGATGCGTCAGCCTGGACTTTCGGCCTGGACATCAGACTGCCAGGCCAGCTTTTCTGACAACCCTGACCTAGGCTGAGTTTCCCTTTATAATTATTATAGTTTGTTTAGGCTGTAATTTAGGGAATAGTCAATAACAGGACTGACTTATCCATTAAGCAGAGTGGCACAGTGTGCCTAAGATAGATGGTACTTTTCGGGGCCTGCAACATATTTTAATTTTAATTTCTTTCAAAATCAGAAGAAAAATATTAATATAACAATGATGACTATATAACACCAAATCCACCTTGAAATATATCCATCTTTATACCAATGCAGTAGTAAAATACAATTTCAAATGTTTTTTTCCCCACAAAGAGAAAAGTGCCCAGAGCCTGTGAAAGTCATAATAGACCCTGGTCACTAAGTCCACATACCTGGGTATGAGTTCTATCTGGCCCTAATTCTTAACTCAATTTACAGAACTCTGGTACCCAACCTAGACTGGCCCATCATGCCAATGCATTTTGTACTTCTTTGCCTCCTAATAATTAAGATATTTAAATATCTGAAGTCACGGAATTTTGCATTCTCTTTAAATTTTTACTATCTTGAAAGGCATACAATCTTTACATATGTTAAAATGCAACACAATTTTAAAAAATTGGACAGTCGCTATCATAAAGGAAGCTATTCAAATGGCAAATAAGCACATACAAAACATCAGTAGTCATCAGAGAAATGAAAATTAAAACCACAATGAGATAGGATTGTAGACCCCACATGAACGCAGAATGGATAGTTTTTACAACTGACAGAGTAAGTTCTGAAACTCTCATATACTGTTCATGGGTAATGATAAATGGTACTGTCACTTGGGGAGAAGTTTAGGCAGTTTCATAACGACCTTATGACCCTGTCAGGTCAGAAACAACCAAACCTGTAGAGAATTTGTGTGAGTTTATTTGAGTAAAATAGACGACATATGTCAGGAAGCAAGATGTCAAATGCTCCGGAAAATGGCAGTTTTGTAGTATATTTTATACATTAGAATCAAAGGAGAAGACAAAAGGAAGGTGTGTGAAATCCATTGGTGGTAGATTAAGAAAGCATAGTGGGAAAATCTCTAGGATTGGATAAAAGACAAAATGGAGAGATACATACTTCTTTTACATTGGTGAGCACAGGATAGTTAATAATGAAAATTTATAGCACACAGACATGGTACATGGGGAGCAAGATAACAATGAGGGCGTGATTTCCTGCTCTGGTGGTCTTGTGCTCTGTTGCTGGAGATGGCGCCTTAGAGTGGGTGGTAGGAAAAGAAAATTACGCAAATATTTTAAAGGTCTGTTATCCTAGGTACAGGAGAACAATGGACAAAGCTCACTTATGTAAGGTAAAGATTGACCTTTGATAAGGAAGCTAAAGGCCTGGCATGTGACTGACTACCTGCTATGAACTGCCCAGTTAGGAATTTGTGATCAGACTATTCTGTGTGGTCACCGAGCTTCTTAGGACTGCATTGTGACCCCACTGAACTTGTCAACTTTATTGCATAGCCCCCTTTTCATTCACAACCCAATAATTCCACTCCTGGCTGTTTATCCTAGAGAAATGAAAATATATGTCCACAAGACAACTGAAATAAAAATGTTCTTAGCAGCTTTATTCATAATTACCCCAAATTGGCAATAAACTAAAATGCCCATCAATAAAATGGATAAACAAGCTATGCTATAGTCATACAATGGAAACTACTTGGGGGAAAAAATGAACCCTGATATGTGAAACAGCCTGAATTCATTTCAAAAACATTATGCTGAGTAAAAGGAGTGTTACACAAGAATATGCAATGTGTGGTTCTTCTTCTTTTTTTTTTAGCTTTATTTTTAGAGCAAGCTAAACTAATATATGATGAATAAAGTCAGAACAGTGATTGCCTCTAGGGATGGGAGCAGGGATTTACTGGGAAAAGGTTTGAAGGAACTTTCTGGAGTGATAGAAGTTTGGGTTCATGCGTTTGTCAAAACTCACTCAGTATTAACACTTAAGATATATGCATTTTACTTATTAAAAAACAAAATTCAACTGAGTAAATTTTAAAGATCTTACTGGCTTTATTCAACAATTAATGAATAAGGCAGCATCCAATCGAGCAGATAGAAAGGATCTCTAAGGAGCTGTACACAAGGAAAGCCTTTTATAGGCAGGAGGGAATAGGAACAAGGAAGTTTATATTAGGCAAAAAGACAGGTTGGTTATTGCAAGATCACTTTCCTTTAGGGGACAGCAGGGGGTTATCAGGAAGGTTATCTCACTAGTGCTGCTGATCAGGTGAATCTTGCATGATTTGTTTAAGATGCAATTTCTGGGATAGTTGAAGCTATAATTAAACCTCCATTTGGTGACATGGAACTTAGCATAAGTGACTCCATGTGAGAGGCCTGTTGTCTTGTTTTTAACACACTGTATGCAAATTTTACCTAAAAACAAAAAAAATCTATAAGCAAATATTGAACTTCAGGTAATAATATGCATGCTGAAGTATACTGTCTTCAGCTTACATTGCAATACCAAAAAAATAAGGTGATAGGCAAAGGATTTAAATAGACATTTAAACAGATGTTTACTTTCCAAAGAAAATACACGAGTGGCCAGTAAGATCATGAAAAGATGTTCAGCACCATTTATCATTCGGAAAATACAAATCAAAAACCACACACACACACAAAATCATTTCACACCCACTAGAATGGCCAATAGTAAAAAAGACAGACAGGACCGACCGGCTGAGTGGCCCGGTGGTTAAGCAATGGCTTGGGAAGCCAGCGGCCTTGGTTCGGGTCCCACATATAAGGACCAGTGACACTGCCCTGAAAAAAAAAAAAAAAAAAAGACAGTAACAAGTCTGCAAAGATGTAGAAAAATTGGAACCCTCATATATTGCTAGTGGGAATGTAATGTGGTACAGTCACCATGGAAAACATGGAAATGTTTAGAGCAGACAAATCCTGTTCTAGAGACAGAAAGCAGATGGCAATATAGAGTGCTTAATGGGTATAGCATTTCTTTTGGGGGTGATGAAAAGCTCCTGGAATTAGATAGTGGTGATGGTTGCAAAACCTTGTGAATATACCAAAAGCCACTGTACTTCAGAAGTGTGCAGTTATGATAGGAAAATTAGATCTCAATTAAAACATAAGATAGATCAATGGATAGATGGATGGTTAGATGGATAGACACATGATAAAACATACAAAGCAAAATATTAATTGTAGAATTTAGGTGGTGATTATATGGGTGTTCATTGTATAATTCTTTCAACTTTTCTGTATATTTACAACTTGCACAGTGCCAAGGTGTGGTATATGCATGGAGCAGGCCAGTGATGGGTGGGACTGGTCCAGGCCTCTGTCCACCCTGGTGTTAGCTGGAACGTCTATTGGCCCATCTTCCCTTCAGTCATCTACAAGTTCTTTCTGCCAATGGCAGCTTTGTCATTATTTTGAAAGACTGTGAAAATTTTCTATTACATCTAAAAATCCATTCACTTTATCATAGGAAATTTCAACATTATCTTTGTCATGAAAGAAAGGGAATTTCTGTGAGATTCTTTTAATACAACTGTTAAAAATTTTTTCATTGTTTATTACCTACTTGTCTGAGCAAAGTTTTATCAAGAATTTGAAAAGAATTTGATAAAGATTTTATCAAACTGGTGGCCAGTCATTTCAAGCACAACACTGGATATTAAAAAGTCTTGTTCATGGACTCAAGTTCAAGTCGTTTGTTAAGAAAATGGAAGAGACAGTATATGGAAGCTGTATACAAATCAAATGTTTAGCAAACATATGCTCTGTATTTTATTTTTCTTATCATAATCATATAGTATACAAAATGGAATGATTTTTCACCAAGTGTATATAGATTCCCTCCACAGCACTAGCTTTCCCCCCAGAGTCCTACAAATGCTGTAATTTTCTATGCATGTGTATAAGTTTGGGAAACCACCAGGGCAAAATGTTATCTCTGATGTACCTCATATTACCTCCCTAATGGATTTAGATTTAGTCTTTTGGAAATGAAAGGTGTTTGTTTGTTTGGTTTCCTATTTCCTGCTTCATCACATCACTCTCCTTAAGCAATGAGCCTAGCTGGCTACTCGTTCAAAGGTAAGACTACAGAAAAAAAAAAAAGAAGAACATAAGGTGGTAAAAGCATATATACACTTTCAATGGTAAGATAAATAAGGCCTGAGGCTATAATGTAAAACATGGCAACTGTAATTGATAACACTGTATTGTATAATTTAAATTTGCTTAGAGAATACAACTTAAATGTTCTCACCCACATACACACAAGATAAATACAGGAGGTGATAAATGTGTTAATTAACTAGAGAGGGGAATCCTTTCTCAATGTGCATATATTTCAAATCACCATGATGTATACTATAAATATCTTACAATTTTATTTCTCAGTTACAGCTGAGAAAGCTGAAATTTAAAAACAATTTAATTAAACATGTTTATTAATTCATTTGAAAATAACGATGGCAAACACATTTCATATTCATATAAATAACAGCTTAATGAAAAATAACTATTTTCTAAAACAAGATAATTAGTGAGAAGGGTGGCATTGTTCTACATTTCTGCAAATCCCTTTCATGTCTGACTTAATGAAAGACAGCTGGATTCTTATATCAATTTCTGTAGTCAATCTGTTACAACATTACATTTGTAGCTTCTTGGAAAACTGCACTATACTCTCGTGAGAGGATGAAAATGAAAAGAGCAAATAACATCTTGGTATTATTATGAAAAGAGTTTTGACCTTGCAGATCCTCTTGCAAGGGTATCAGGGACACTTCATGTACTATGGACCACATTTAAGAACTGTTGTTTTATAGATGTTTAATTTTTTTAAAAAATTAGCTTTATTCAAGTGCCCCTCGCTCTCTGACCTAGCTGCCCCAGACTCTCTCAGTCCCTTACTTCCTGTGCTCTCTTACCTTTGCACATGCCATCTCCTTAGCCTCAAATGATCGCCATCCCCACCCCTGCCAGGTTGTTGACTCATCTTTCAGATGGCGACTTAAGCATGACCTCCACAGGAACTCCCCGTGCCCCACATTCAAATCCTCCAACATACATGTATAAAGCACCATGATCATCTTTGGGTTATCTACCACACTTACAATTTTACTTTTTTTAAAAAAGATTTTATTGGGGAATTGGGGGAGGGGAACAGTGTTGGGGAATTGGGGGAGGGGACCAGCTAAGTTGTTCTTCAATCTTCGTTGTGGAGGGCGCCAGTTGTCATCTGGTTTCCCCTAGGCAGCTCGCGGCCTCTAAGCTCAAGGTGCTGTGTTCAATCTTCGTTGCGGGTGGGCGTAGCCACCACCCCATGTGGGAGTCGAACCAGCAGCCTTGTTGTTAAGAGCGCACGCTCAATCCACTGAGCCACTCAGCCGGCTGCAACTTGACTTTTGTGTGATTTAAAAAAAAAAAAAGAAAAAGTACCACCTACCTCTCCATTAAGACTGGAAGCTCCAGAGGACAAGGACAGTTCCTGCTTGCCACTTACTTCTGCCTAGCTCAATGCTTGGCACATAGTAAGCACCCAATAAATATTTGAATGACTAAATGAATCAACAAATATGTGAAAGCACCTTGGAGATCAGCATGCACTCAATACATATTAACTTCCTTCTTGCTCGCCTCTAGCACATAGTTACATTTTATGCTCCTTAAAAATGTAAAGTGTCTAAGCATAAAGCATCTCTGAAATGATCATTTCTATTAATATCACGTATTCCTCCCTCCCATGTGCCTGTATATTCCTTTTATATGGCATAGTGGATCAAACCAACTTAGACCCAGGAGCCAGAAACTCATTTGATCTCAACCAACAGATCATCATTTGTGCAAGTCACTTTTCTTCGCTTCCTCATTTATGTTTACCCAGTTTCCGTATTAGAACTCACATGGGGACCACACTGGCCCCCATCTGAGGATGTCACGAGGATTTTCTGTTTAGAAAACTCACAATGATCCACTTTTCAAGTATTCCAAAGAAATGGGTGTGACCTTCGCCCCACAACAGGGCAGGGTGTGGGATATAGAGTCAATGTCATGACCAAGGCAGACAAAGAGCCGAGGCATCTGCTTTTCCACCTCTGTGTCTGTTGCCATATGATCTCCTGGTAGCTTGATCTCCTGGTAGCTTGGGGTTTACATATGAATTTTTTTTTCTTATGTTTAACTGTAGGACATGAACCTGATTTGCATCACAAAATAGTAACTGATACATGCTCAAAATCTCCAAACTGTAAACTTCCTCAGTTAACTACCCATTTAACTTTTAAGTTCCTCAAGAATACACAGATCTATGCAAATTAGATATAAATTTCAAAAGAATTCATTTTTATTTATTGCTTTACTGATGGTGTAATCTAAGTGGAAAATTCTAAAGGGCTTGGTGTCATGCACTTACTGACCAACTATTTATTGGATGCCTACCAAGTGCCAAGCATGGTGCCATGAGCTTTGGTGAGTGCAGGAATCAAGACAAAGTCCTTCTCTGCTTTCATGGAGTTTATGATCTAGCAGATGAGGCCAATGTGGAGCAACACTCATCATGCTAATAAATGTGGTAAATTTTAGCAAGTTCAGGATGCTGTGATGGTGTGTCATGGGGGACGTCAGCTGCCTGGACTTTCAGGTTAAGCTTCGTTGAGGAAGTTACGTTTCAGCTGAGACAGGCTGCCTTCTGCTCTGGGTTACGTAACTACCGTCACATTCCAATTCTGACACTTGGACATATTAAGGTCTCAGAGTTTCGGTTTGGGGTAAAAGGAGGATAATATGCACATGGCAGTGTTGTGGGGTACAAAAGAGAAAATACAGATAAAGCACCTCTTACGGTTTCAGGCATATAGTAAACCTTAGGTGCATGGTGCTTGTTATAATCATACATCAGTATACACATCAAAGGAAAACCAAAGAAAGGTTTGGCCAACAGCTAAAGATAAATGGACAGAGAGGAAATCTGGCAAAGGCTCTAAATTCAAGGGACAGTCACTACCTCCACACTTATACAGAAGTGTCATATCCTGAGTTTTAGATGTTGGAACACCTAAGCTCTAAGACTCTGCTAACTAGGGTTTTCATGAGAAGTTGATAAGGAATTTTTGGAGGTGCTCTTTCTAGCCAATGCCTAGGTCAGATTCTTAGGCAAAAGTAAGATGCCTGGAAAACAGCTCTGGCCAGGGGACACACAGGTTAAACAGATTTTGGCTGGCTCAAGTGACAAGCAAGTGTTTATAAACCAAGTGAAGGGGCAAGCGATGAATGCTCCACTGAAGGCTTTAGTTAAGGGTCCGAAGACCTGGCGCCACCCGCATGAGACCTAGAAGAGGGAAACACTGGTGTTCCCAATAGATCGCTCAGGACTCTACTCTTCGGGAAGCCGGCCCGGGATGCCCAGCGCTCCTCCCGGGACACTCCCTCCCCAGGCCTCCTGGACGCTTGGATTCTGGCCATTTCCGCACCCATCAAATGGGTGTGGGTGATTTCGTAAATGGACGTGACCTCCAACGAGGGGAAAGCATGCAAGGAAGTGGGAGCGAGCAGGGGAGGCGGGGCCAGGAGAAGAGGAGCTATGGGAGGGATGCGGGCAGGAGGGGGAGGGATGCGGAGCGCAGTGGGAGGGGTGTGGCGGGGCGAGCTGCCGGAGGAAAAGAGTAGGCGCTGTGGCTTGGCGAGAGGAAGTGCGCGCGGTCCTGACTCAGACTGCGCGGTTGCTGGTGGATGGGGCAGCCAGGTGAGCCCGAGATGCTGCTGCACTTGAAGGCGGGGCTGCAGCTGCTGCTGCTCCTGGGGCCGCTTGGTGCCTTCTCCCCTGGCGCCCTGGCGGGACCCGCGCAAACCGAGGACGCCGCGGAGCTGGACTTTTCCACTGAGCGGCCGGTGCACCTGGTGAGCCCCTCGTTCCTGTCCTTCACCATCGACGCCAACCTGGTCACAGACCCGCGGTTCCTCACCTTTCTGGGGTAAGCGCCGGCCTGCCGGTCCCTGTGCCCCTGTGCCCTCTCCTGTCCTCCTGACATCCGCGTCAGCCCTGCCAGCCACTCGCCTCCTCTCTCTTTTGCCACACGGAAATATTCTCTCTCTCTCTCTCTCTCTCTCTCTCTCTCTCTCTCTCTCTCTCTCTCTCTCTTTTTCCTGTCGACTTCATTCATTCAGCAAGTGTTGACTGAACACCAGCTAAGGACCAGGTATTAAGGGGAAATGGAAATTTGGGGAAGAAACTTCCGAACTGCCTCAGCAACGCCCCCGGAAGAGGCCTGGGCAAGTGCACCTGGAGAGCTGTGATCGCTTGAATGTGCTGCCCAGTGTAAGACAAGTGAGGCTGTGGACCTGGGCTTCCGTCTCTTAAACTCTGTTAGGAAGGTTTAAAAAAAGAAAAAGAAAAATCAGATGGAAAAGGCCTCAAAGGAGCTTACTCCATATGTATATTTTAAAATTATACATAGTATATATGAATTTCAAACAACTTTTAAAGAGCAGTTTTAGGCTCCCAACTTGAGCACAAGGTACAGAAAATTCTCATATTACACTTTTTAAAAAAAATCTAAATATTAAATACATGAGACCTGGGAGACTATTAATAAAAAGATATCTCTCCAAGATGAGGCTGCAAAAGGTGGCACTGATTTATCAGCTATAATGTTTTTCTCAACTCAGAAAAATTGAACGTGGTGCACTGACCTCCACCCCATGAGTGCAGGCTGATCCCAAGATGGGGAGCTACAGTGGCAGTCTCAGGTCAGCTAGGCCACTCATCTAGGTCATGAGAGCCTCCAGAGATGGCTACACCTCAACCAGCCAGACAGCTGGGAATATCACCATTGTCAAACACCTGCCTTCCATCCTTCCTGTGCCCACACTTGTGAGCTGCCATTACTAATTTCAGTCATTTATTCTGCAAATAAAAACAGGTAGTCTAAATGGTCAAGAGATTGGCAGTTAGACTACCCTGGCTTGATTTCCAACTCTGCCAAAGCTGGGTGGCTTGGTTGCTTGGCAACCTCAGCCTCGAGATTCCTTCACCTATAGAATGGAACTTTATAAAACCTTGTAGTAGGATTGGTATGAGGATTTATGAGATAATAAATAAGTATTTAGCACAACGTTTGACAGAGAGTGTTTATAACTTAAACTAATTGCGTCTTCCTGGAAAATGATGAGGGTTTGCTAACCATTCACCAATTCTCTGTGTGTTTCTTCTGATCATAGTTACCCTCCATCTTTCTGCCTGTAAGGGGGGAAGGAGAATTTCCTGGCCCCACTTTTTGCTGTCCCCTTTAGGGATAGGAAGTTGATATAGGTAGCAGCTGGTTGGGAGACAGAAAGATTACTCTGGAGAAACACAGAAGTATAAGGCTCCATACCTAAAGGCCCCAGGCCTAGCTTGGGGGGAAGAGAGGGATAATAGGAGAAGAGAGAGTGTGGGGATACTAAACTGAAAACAGAGGGATTAAGTAAATGACCACTTACTGAAAAGTGAGATTTCAAGTCCTCTTTTGCTGCTGCAGTCAGCGCGCGCGCGTGCACACACACACACACACACACACACACACACACACACACAGCCAACCCTCCCCCAAATCCTTAAATCTCTCATTTAGGGATTCCTTCCTGGAGAAACAGGATCAAAAGAAAAAAACCTACAGTATGACTTTTGAGGTCCAGACCTGATCACCCTGCTGTCAAACTAACCAACTGACCAGCAGCCCTCACCCCCCCACCCCAATCACACACAGAACTTCCAATCTGCAATCTTTCTTTTTTTAAAGATTTTATTGCGGAATTGGGGGAGGGGAACAGACAAGTTGTTGTCCTTTTTGTTCTTCAGTCTAGTTGTGGAGGACATCACTTCACTGGCCCATGTTGGTATTATCACTGCGCTCTTCCCAGGTGAGGGAGTCGCTGGCCAGCCATTAGACTGCCACTCTCAGTGGCTCACGACAGCGCATACCAGCTGCCTGCCAGCCCCACTGCGGCCTACTCCCGTGACTCACAGCAGCCCAGCTCCAGGTCGAGCTGTTGTTCACCACCTTAGCTGTAGAGGGCGCAGCATCACTGGCCAGCATGTGGGATCCGTACCAGGGTCCCGCTGCTTGGAGCTGGCATCCCAAGTCAACTCTTAACCAATGCACCACTCGGCCAAACCCCAATCTGCAATTTAGTGAGCGTGATATCTGTGCTTCTTCTTAAACTATCTTTTATTTCCCAAAGCACTGTTTCTTCCTTCCTGGCCCCGACCTTTCTGTTAAAGGTTGGCAGATAATGAAAACCAAGAAAGCTTAGCATGCAATAGATAAAACTGTTCTTTTCGGTTTGCAAAACACAGTGTATTCCAGCTCCTATGGGCTTCTCTCCAGGGCTGGCTCCTGGCCACTCCTGGTCCCTTCCTTAGCAGAGGCTGTCTTTGATGCCCACTCCCCAGAGGCACCTACAAGCACAGCCTCGCGATTCATAACCGAGACCTAAAGGACTGCAGCTCGAAGAGGCAGGAGCCCCCTCTCCTTCTCCTCTAAGACCTAACTTCTGAATTAAGGTCTGAGGGTTCAGCTCCCAGGGTAGTTAGCACAGTGCCCAGAGTGGCCGGCCATCCCAGAAGACCAAACATTTAGCTTCCATCTCGGAAGACAACACTAAGCTTAATATCTGTCCACAGAAGCAAAGGGTGAGATGGGCATTGTTTTATTACAGTTCCTCAAAAGTGAGGAAGCTTGGGTGAAGATGGTAAGGGCTGAGCAGCTGAATGCTGATGTAATAATCATAAAAGGATACAAAACATAACTGATGCTAACTGAGCCTTGGCCATAACCCAAGCCCTGTTCTAAGCACTTTCTAGGTATGAATTCATCTAGTCCTTGATACAAAACTCTGTTATCCCCATTATACAAATGAAGAGACTGAGCCTTAGAGAGATTCCATAACATGCCCATGGTCAGCCAGCTATTACAGGAAGGAGCAAAGTTTGAACCCAGGTGCTAATTGCAAAGACCAGAGTATGCAAAAAGAAAGTAAAGTAGTTTATATTTTTTAAAGGAAGCAGGGTAAGCTATGGTTTAAAAAAAAGTAAAAAAGAATAAAGGAAAGATTGTCCAGAAACAAATTGAGAAGATTGATATAATGAAATGAAGCACTGACCCAAGAGTAGGAGAATCAGGGACTAAACCTCTCAGGAACCACCTAAGCAGCCTAAGCAAATTTAATCAGATGGTATGGTTGTTTTCCATGATGGCAAACAGATGGGTTTATTCACATTTGCAATTAAAGAACACAGAGTACACAGAATTTAAATGCCTATGATAGAACAATCTAGAATTGGAAAGGAGCATCTTTTCAGTTTGCCCTTTTCCTAGAAGTCACTAATTAACAACCAAATCAAAAACATGCTGAGCCTGACTCTGTGCAGAACTCCAAAGATACCCTAGCCCTCAAAAATGGGAGGTTGAGACCAGCATTGCTCAGTAGAAATAGAATGTGAGCCTCATATGCAAGCTACATACATAATTTTCAATTTTCTAGTAGCCGTGTTAAAAAAGAAACAGGTGAAATTAATGCTAATAACATGTTATTTAATATAAAATATCAAAATATTATTTCAACATGAAATCAGTATAAAAAATGAGATATTTTAGATTCTTTTTCGAACCAAGTCTTCAAAATCTGGTGTATATTTTATACTCACAGCACATCTATATTCGGACTAGCTACATTTTAAGAGCTCAAGAGCCCCAAGTGGCTTGTGGTTACCAGACTGGACAGCGCCGTCCACATTTCAGTGCAGAGCGCTGAATCAGTGGTTGAGATGATAGCACTACCATCCTAAAAATATACTAAACAGAGACAGCAGTAATCATTAGTGGGACTTGATTTTCCTAAGGATTTGCTTATTTTTCTTCAGCAAAGTTCATCCCTTTTTTTGCCCATTTGATAAGTATTTATTAATGATAACTTTTGATAATCAGATTCCTGAATCTTCATTGACAAAGTTGTTTTTAATATTTGGTAAAGTCGTTATTATCAATGTCAAGTGCATGTTTTGATAACTGATGTTTGAAAGAGGCATAAGCTCTCTATGTGTCTGTTGCTGATAGAAATAACCAAAGAGAAACAGAACTGAGATGAAAGCCACATAGACTCCCGTTTTCTGGCCCCTGAGCAGTGCTCCCCACTAATGGAGTGCTCATTCTTCTCTTCCCACTCAAACCTTCCATTGTGCACCCTGGAGCCCTTTGCATGGTAACCCTGCTCTGTCCTCATAGACTATTCCTGCCACCTCCTTGCTCTCGCAAAACTTGGCTCTTCTCTGAAGACCCAAGTAGAGAGGTAGATATGGCTTCTTGTCTGACGTAGCCCTTTGGAGCAGAAGCTGGGCATTCTTCCATACTGCAAGCCTTTTCCCATTCCAGGTGCAGCTTCTAGATGACTGCCCACCAATTTGAACTCCAGATCGCTGTGGCTCAAATCCCTATTGGCTTGTTGCCTTGGGCAAATTATTTAGCCTCCTTTTGTTCAGGTTCCTTATCTGTAAAATGCGGATAATAATGATGCCCACCTCAATTGGGTTGTTTTGGAATTAAGTAAAATAACCTATGGAAAGTGCCCCAAACACTCAGTTTGGACTAACCTGATGCATGCTAGAGATGACTGTCATGACTCCAGTATAAAGTTCACGGTCTCATGTCTGGCCCTCATCTTATGCTCCCTGTCACTGCTATCTGCTTCCCTCTTACTCACTCCTTATTGATTCAAGACTGGTGCTGATCTCGCAGTTTCCTCTCCACTCCCATGTCCCACCATCATCCTAGATGACCTCAAGTCCACTTGAAGAAACTATCTCTCAATTTCTTCACACACACATTTTACAACAATCTTTACTCCGTGTTGTGCTGGAATCAGGTTATACCAGCGTGTGAAATGTGTGCATCTCCTTCCAGCTCTGCCTTCAGTAACATCAATACTGGGAGTGTCAAAGCAGCCCTGGTGGGAATATTTACACCATGGAAACTGGCAAATGCTAAAAAATAGAACACTTGTCTTTTCAGGGAGCCAGCTTCCTAGCCCACACTGCTTCACTGCATTTCAGCCACCTAATGCCATGGCCATGCCTTGACCTTTTGCATCACTAAGAACCTTTCAACATCTGAAATCTGAAAACCTCCCATTCTTGGATTACACTCCTTACCCTCTTAGCTCTTTCACTCTGTGGTTCCCACATAACTATTTTTTTTTAAGTACCTCCACTGAACCGCCTCCTCCTTCTTTCTACTTCTTCCCCATCTGATTTGGGCTTCTTGGTATATCACAAGAGCTACTCATATCACATATCCCCAAACTCCTGCCCCATTGTCCTTCCTGCTAAAACCTCAAACTTAGCTTGGCTTGACTATATTTGCCCTGATTGGAATCTATAAGATGGCCATAAAGTTTAGAAATTGAAACTATTATCTAATCATGAATTGTAATACATATTAATAAACCACTTTTATGTATTTGCCTCTGCTTCCAGTCTCAGTGTCCTGTATGGCTGGGCTATTGAGCTTTTGGGGGTGCAGGGGACTCTCCCAGCCATGTGGATTGATGTTGCACTATAAACAGCCTCCGGACTTACTTGGCCCTTAGTGCTACCCCTTAACTCTTCATTTCCCTACCTCTCTCCTTCCCCAGGTCCTTCAAAACTTCTGTCATACCTCGGCTTCATCACTCTTAGCCTATGACTACATTTCTGTTTCCCCCCAAAAAATGAAGTCACTAGACAGGAACTTCCTTTTCTTCCTGCCATCAAACCTGTGGACATACCATGGCTATGTCCAGCTTCCTTCCTTCCTCTCCTCTCAGGCCAGTTCTCCCAGCTGTGCTCTGAATCCTGTCCCTCCTGGTTCCCCCAGGACTTTGTTCTCTCAGTTATCTCTTCTCTTATCTTTAACATCTCCCTTTTTATTGGCTTCTTCTTCTCAGCATAAAAACATTCTTGGTCTTTCCTACTTCCCTACACATATGCCTCTGCAGAAACTGCCTTTCTCTCATCTCTTTTGTAGCCTTCCTTCCTGCACATTCTACCCTCATGCTGTCCCCATCATTGTATCATAAAATCTAAAATCAATCTCTCCAGTATCATCAGTGACTTCTTTTATTATGAAATGCAATGAACACCTTTCAGTCCATATATATATATATATATATATATATATATATATATATATAGATGGATATTTATATATATATATATATATATATTTTTTTTTTAATTTCATTGGGGAGCTGGGGGAGGGGACCAGCCAAGCTGTTGTTCTTCAATCTTCGTTGTGGAGGGCACCAGTCGCCATCTGGCTTCCCGTCAGCAGCTCAAGGTGCTGTGTTCAATCGTAGTTGCCAGTGGGTATAGCCACCATCCGATGCAGGAGTTCAGCCAGCAGCTTTGTTATTAAGAGGGCATGCTCTATCCACTGAGCCATCCGGGCGGCAGCTCAGCTCAAGGTGCTGAGTTCAGTCTTAGTTGCGGGTGGGCGTATCCCACCACTGAAAAGGCAATCTTGTTGTTACACCAGCTGAGCCATCCTGCTACCTGTTGGCAGCTCAGCAACAGCTCAGCTCGGGCTCAGCATTACTGGCCCATGTGGGAATCGAACTAGTGGCCCTGTTGCTCAGAGCTTGTGCTCTAAGCCAACTCTTAACCAACTGAGCCACTCGGCCAACCCCCAGGCCTTATCTTATTTGGTCTCTGTTATGGGTTGAATTTTTGGAGTGTCCCCCAGAAATTCATATGTTGAAGTCCTAATCCCTAGTACCCCACTATGTGACCTTATTTGAAGATAGTTTCATGACAGACATAATTAGTTAAGAATTGGTGGTACTAATCCAATATCACTAATATCTTTATAAAAAAGGGCAATTTGGAGACAGACAAGCACACAGACAGAATGTCAGTAGTATTAGAGTTATGCTACTACAGGAACTGCCAGAAGCTAGGAGACAGGGCTGGACCACATCCTTTCCCAGTAACGTCAGAGAGAGCATGGCTTTGCAACACCTTGATTTCAGATTTCTGGCCTCTAGAACTATAGGACAATAAATGTGCCTTGTTTAAATCACCCAGTTTGTGGGACTTTGCTATTGCAGCCCTAGCAAATTAATACAGTCTCTTGGACACATTTGGCAATGTTGATATATGAAAACACTTTCTCCTCCCTTTGGGTCTGTGTCACTTCCATTTCTAGGGTTTTCCCCTAGCAGTGCTTCTCCATTTCTTTCTTTAACTTCTCTTAAATGTTGATGTGCCTCAGACTTCTGAGCTAGGCCTTCTTTTCACTTCAAATTATCTTCTGAGTGGTCTCACCTGCTTCCATGGCTTGAATTACCGTTGGTGCAGCAGTGTGCTGGGAAAGGTTTAACAACTGGCTCTCTGGGAGGAGGGGAGACTGATGTAAGGTTTTTTTTCTGAACTCTGTGGTGTAAATACTCCCACCAAGGCTACTCTCAATCTGCCAACAGTTTAGCAACTCATTCTCAGTATTAAACTATTGGCTCTCACAAGCTAGTAGAAGCCAGTAAAAGCTGGCTCCCGGACACCTTTATTTTTGTGTCGGACATAAGAATCTTATGTTTACACATAAGGTAAAATAAAAATACCTGCAGACTTTTCTTTCCCCTAACAATGTGCTCTGGAAATGGAATATCTAAGCTGCTGCTTTGATGTGTCCTTTTGTTATTTCCATGTCACTACAGTGGTGGTTGAATTTTTTCCTCTTTCTTTTATGATAGGAAACTGTACCTTTGATCAGTTTTGTTCTTTATGACATGTGTTGCAGCTGTTTTAAATCTGTATTTTGTCAGAGGGCATTGTTATTTGTTCTCAAAGCACGGGAATGTTCCATTGCAAAGGAGACAAACAAAAAGATCTGTAATACCAATACTCTAAAGCATGTGATTCCTTTACTTGGCAGGAGCCATAGCACTGGGTTTTAATTTTGTTCAGAAACAGTCTTTGTCTGGCCCCATTTGCCCTTTCAGCAGGCTGGACTTGATTGTTCATTCACTTAACAATATTTATTAAGCACCAGCTGTGTGCCAGGCACTTATCTAGATGCTTCTCTAGGTGCTATGGAGATTCTGATGAGCCAGATAGGTAAAGTCCCTGCTTTCACAGAGCTTATCAGGGGTGAGGGCTAGGATAGATAGTAAACCAAAGAAACCAACAAGGAAGTTAATTTCAGAGAGCGGTGCATGCTACGGAGGAAATAAAGGCAGAGCCATGCGATGGAGAGTGACCCGAGGTGACACAGTCACTACCTGGTACTAGGGCGTATGACCCCGGCCAGGCATACATGTATTATAGAACTTGTGATGCCACAGCTCCTTCTCCCCAGTGCTCGGTTTCCTTCCACTTCCCAGAGAGCACCAGCTTCTCACCAGCTTACAAATATCAGCTACACCGATCTCAGTGAACTTCCTCTATGATCAAACACAACCGAAATGTCAAGGACCAGAATCAGTGTCTGGGCAAAGACAGTGGAACAAAAGCATCCTGGAGTGGCTCTGAGGAAGTTCCTTGTATCCGTTTTAGGGCGATAGCTCCACACCTGTAGGCTGGGGTTACTAATCACTGACCCTTACACTGAGGACTACTCTATCCTATCTATACCCTGCCTGTGTGTCCCCTCAGCTCCAGACACACATGGCTAAGGGCCTGATGGAAATACATTTCAGCTTGCTGAAAGGGCAACTGTTCCACTGTCATCTATTGTAGAATTCTACAACACCGAGTTCCCTCCCCGCCCCTTCCTCCCTCTCTCCAAGCTATCACCTATTCTTCATCGCAATTCCATTCTGTAGTAAATGATATTATCTTCTTCCAAGATGCCTTTCAAGGGTAATCCTTGTCTCTTCTCCAACATCCAATGAAACACCAAAATCTAGTTTTCTACGTCCACATATATCTTGAATTTATCCACCTCTCTCCATCCCTGTTGCTGTTAACTCAGCCCATTACTTTCTGTCTACTTGCACATAACCACAGCCCTTGGTCCTTCTATTCAGTTATTTAGATGGCAGCCTGAGATTATTTTCTAAAATAAAAGTTTGGTGAGGGCACTGCATTGCTTTAAATCCTTCTGTGGCTCCCCACTGCCCTCATTTAAAGGTGTAGCTCCTAGACCTGACAGCTTACTGGTCCTTGGTGACACAGGCCTGCTCACCTCTCCAGTTACCTTCTCCTGGAAACTCCCTGCTCCCAGTCTCTAGGCTCTGACCACACCGGTCAGCTCTTAGTGGCGCCATATGCTCTTCTGTCTCTGGTCTTTGCACAGACTTGTCCTCACACCTGGAACACTTCCTTCAATCCCACCTAACAATTTTTTATCTGGATACGATGTTTTTCTTCCAAAGGTCTAATGGTGAAGCCGCTTCCCCTGGAAAACCTCTAACCACCCCTCAGTCACACCCCAAAGACTGGGTTAGGATCTCCTTTGTATGTGCTCATAGCACTGTTTTGGAATCGCTTGTTTACTTATTCGTCTATATCACTAGATTCTAAATTGCATTAGAACAGCAGCTATTTCTGTCCTATTTGCCACAGTATCCCCAGCAACTAGCATAATGCCTGGCACCAAGTGGGCCCGCAATGAACATTTACTGAATAAATTAATGGATGCCTTTGTCTCCTTTACATCAATCTTGGTTTCTTTATTTATTCTTAAAAAACAGAAACACATACACACTAAACCACCCTGAATAAGTTAAAATATCATGTGCCTATTATGGAAAAGTTGTAAAATACAAGAAAACAATAGAAAAGAGTCTGTCATCCATTTCACCACATAACAATGATCACTGTTATCTCCTATCTATATTATTTTCATTGTTGAAATCATATTATGTCCACAGTTTGCTCGTTTCATTGTGGTAAAATAAACCAAACAAAATTTGGTTTACTTTAAATACAATCACATTATTGTGCAACCCTCACCACCATCCAGCTTAGAACTTTCATCTTCCCAAATTGAAACTGTGTACCCATTGAACAATAATGCTCTCTTCCCCCTCCCTACAATTTATTTTTATTTGGGTTTGTAGCAAAGTGGAATTGGCTTTCTTCGGAATGCTTACTTAGTCCAAGTTAGCATTTCCATTTATTTTCAAGAGGTTTTGTAGATCCCATGGCACATCTTTCCTAGAGCTCTGGTGCTGTCAGGTGTTTCAGTCAGGGTGGATTCCAGGTTGATAACATTTCTGAAGTTTCACTTTATGCTTCATTTCCTTGTGCCAAGACCCCCATATGTTTAGGGATCCACAAAAATATTTTAAGTTCTTTTAAGATCCAAAAAATCCAAGAAAATGAACTTTTAAGTCAAAGAAAATGTTTTCATATATAATATTAACGTATTTGTCTTTAAATAAATAAACAGCATCGTCAAATATAATTTAAAATATTTTTTTTATGGAGTAAGAGGCTCCTGAAGGAAAAAGTGCCTAGATAGTAGAAGTAAAAAGCTCTCAAGTTACAAACAATAAAAAATGGTGGGGAGCACTTGCTGAAGTTTTTTAATGCACAGGACTTATTTTTTGGTCAATTTCGATCTTCTAAGCATAAATAAAGAAATCTTTCAAAAAATTTATATAGCACTATAGATAATCAGGAGCACACCTTAAAATTTTAAATTTTAGGTCAGGTCTTTAATTTATAGGATGTTAAGAAGTATTGGCAATTAGATAATTTTCCTGGAGTGATTTTCTGATTTGAGATAAACCCGGATGTAAACTAAAATCAGGCCAATCTGAGAACTACACAGCATTGATTTTATGTGTTCTAAGAGCATTCCGGAGAGCAGTGTGGCTAGGATCACATGTGTAAAACTAGAAATGTATGACAGGGTTCCCTGTTACCTGGGTCTTCTGTTTTCTTAGTTTTGTTCTCTTAAATATTCATGACATATTTATCATTCTGAGGGAAGGAATTATAAATCATCTAATTTATTCCATAGCACTTGGTACCATTGTGAGCATATACAGGCACCTATCAGGAGCATTTTTGGCTTGTTGAGATGCCATTTAGAATTGCTCAAACTGGAGGTGTCAATGATAGGAATTAGAATCTTGTATAATTCTAAGTTATTTGACCTGTATTTAAAAGGATGGTTTTCCTTAGGAGGGGCGTGGTTAGGCAGAGAAGGAGGAATCCTAAGTCATTTATGAACTTCTCTGGGAACATAAATTTTTCAAGACAACCTATTTTTCAAAGAAACACAGAGTCATCTTTCCCGTAGTTTCTACTCTCTTGACTCCTTTCTTCCATCAATCATTAAAGGTTATGATATTTTTGAAAGTACTGAACACTAGCCTAACAGCAAGTTGAAATATAAGGCCCTGCCAGAGTTAGAGCTCCAAGTTGCCTTCAGGTGCCTAGAAGAGCAGCCTTGCAATTAGAAAGACTCAGACTGAGATGATTCCCCCAATATAGCAATATGATTTCTCCCTCCAAGGCCTGAACAGCAAGATATTAAGAAATGGGTCCACCAAGAGAGAAGGGAGTAAACATGGTTGACTGGATTGTTTTGGAAAAAAATTATTTTAATTTCTTCCTTGTCTTCATAACAGTTCTCCAAAGCTTCGTACTTTGGCCAGAGGTTTGTCTCCTGCATACCTGAGATTTGGTGGCACCAAGACGGACTTTCTAATTTTTGATCCCAAGAAAGAACCAAGTTTTGAAGAGAGAAGTTACTGGAGATCTCAATTCAACCAGGGTGAAACTTTTAAAAGATTAATCCTGTATTGTAATTAACTTGAGTCAGTCCTGAACATTCAATTAGAGTTTAAGGGCTCCCGTCTGACCTGTGGGGGCACCTACACAAAAGGAGGAGGCAGTGGACAGGTTTCCTCCTCTTGATCTCATGTTTTCATAAAATGTGAGACCTTACCAAAACAAAAAGGTGTGCTGGGCATAACTGAGAGTTAATTGTGCGTAAATAGAACAATGACAGGAGCTGAACTACAGAGCTGCTTAGAGGGAGCATGTGGGTAGAAATGCCTGAGACTGAAGAGAGTACATGTTTCCAGATGAAGACACAGTAATGGATTGAAACCCATTTATTCTGGAAATAAAATGTGGATGAAAGGTATAACAAGGGGACATGAGAAACATGCTGCTGCTTCTAAGAAAGGATTTTAAGATGATTTATTGGGCAGTGATTCTCAAACTTTACTGACTATACATCATCACCTGGAGTGAGTTTGAATATTGGGATTCAATATTGGGATGCAGTCTTAGTTCTGAGTTTAGCAAGCACCTCAAGAGATTCTGATATTGGAAGTCTGTGAGCTTCCCCTGAGAAGCCTGCCCTAGAGAGCCACAAGGATTTGCCCTGTGTCTTTTTTTTTTTTTAACTTAATCTTTGTTTTTTTTTAAATCAAAATCCAGTATTTTATTTCTTTAGCAAACACAATTGATCTTTGAACAACATGCGTTGGGATTGTGCGGGTCTACTTATACATGGATTTCTTTCTTTCTTTTTTTTTTTTTTTTTTTTGTAAATATACTTTCTCTTCCTTATTATTTTATTTTTAATTGTGAAATAAACATTTTTTTAAATTACCTTCAAGTATACAACACAGTGCAATAGTTATACTATTTACCCCTCAAAGTAACAACCCCTCTCCCCCAATTCTCCCCCCTCACTCTTCCCCCCGTATCATACATATCTATTACAATTCCTTTGACTCC
Source organism: Aselliscus stoliczkanus (assembly GCA_033961575.1). Classification (NCBI taxonomy): domain Eukaryota; kingdom Metazoa; phylum Chordata; class Mammalia; order Chiroptera; family Hipposideridae; genus Aselliscus; species Aselliscus stoliczkanus. The sequence goes on along the minus strand of CM066734.1, from coordinate 93,314,727 downwards.
CTTCCACTATATAATCCACATCCCATGACTATCTATATATTCAATTACAGTTGGCATACAATATTATACAACATCAGTTTCAGGTATACAGTGCAGTGATCAAGCCTCTACTCCATCCATGAAGCGGTCTCCCTAACAAGACATGTGACCATATGACACCCCACAAAATATTTACAACATTATTCTATTCCCAGAACTGTCTTTCATAACCCTGTGGCAATATTGTCATTACCTATTTATGCTGTCTAATCCCTTCCCCTTCTCCCTCATCCCCAACCCCCTCCCAACTAGCAACCCTGTTTTTCCTCTATATCTATGAAACTGTTTCTGTTTCCTTTGCTCATTCATTCAGTTTTTCAGATTCCACATATAAGTGAGATCATATGGTATTTGTATGTCTCTGACTGACTTATTTCACTTAACATAATAGTCTCTAGGTCCATCCATATCGTTGCATGCCCCGTGTCTTTCATAAGTGATATGTAGACATCATCAGATGGAAGTTAAATCATTATCTTAAAATTATAAAACTATCATATACATTACTGAATTATAATAATGTATGTATAATGTACGTATTAATGAATAATATTTTATTTTTTCATATATTAATATTTTCCTTCTGTTTATATTCTTCTATTAGGAAGTATTTAACATTTAATCAGTAATTGGGCCAAAATTGATTGGATAGTAATTAGAAAAAATGAGAAAAGCAGGAGGGGTTCTTTTGGAATGACAAGTTGGAATAGTTTATGTTTAGACTTGGCTCTTTCCCACCAGTCATATGCATTCAGAAGGTCTCATAAGTTTAGACCAGAAACTGTCCTTTGATCATCAGTTTTCTTCGTCCTGTTTGGGATGGTGGGGTCAGGGGTGGTGTCACTGGGAATATCCAAGTGCTTCTAAAACATCCTTTGTGAGTGCAGAGATGGATAAGGCACGGGCTGCCAGAAAGCCAGAATGTGGGACAGAAAGGAAGTTGGCTTGTCCGCCAGCCCTGGCAGCCCTGTTGTCTTGTGATAAAGAAGCACTGTCTGCCTGACAGGATAGTGGCGTATTTTCTGAGAGCACATGTTGTGGCCTCAGAAGCTTTGATGTTACCAAATTTGAAGAAAAAAACTCAACATTTCCTGTCCTACCATTATGGCAAGAAGAAATCACCACATATCAGATACTGTCCATGTAAAACAAATTTCTATGTATTTTCAAGGTGAACCTTAAGAGAACTGAACTGTGTTTTCTTCAGTGGGATTCTCTGGTCATTTCAAGTTTCTGAGAAGCCTTCTGAATTGTTAAATAACCTGAAGTTATATCCAATATACCTGTCTGTGTCCAGTGTATAGCCAATGTTTCTTTAAAAAAACCCTTTGGTTGGTTTTTGTGGTGACTGGTTAGCCAGCAAATTTGACATGTGTAACAAAATATTTTCTTCTATCTCATTCCTAATAACCAGAAACTTAATGATCCTGTTTTAATCACATAAATAACTAACTTAATAAATGTATGGGATTTCAACCTTACCACTGTGAAAATAGTCTCTAAATTATCTTCCATTTGCAGATATTTGCAAATCTGGATTCATTCCTTCTGATGTGGAGAAGAGGTTACAGTCAGAATGGCCATTCCAGGAGCAGCTGATACTCAGAGAACAGCATCAGAAAAAGTTTAAGAGCAGCACCTACTCAAGTAAGAAATGAACAGCCCTTAAATTATTTGGATAGCCTGAACTTCGCCTTGAATCTAATAAGCCCTCCAGCAGTTGTATAAAGCTGCATAATACTCAGATGTTGTCAAGAGTTAATGGGAAATCTTGAATCTAAAACTTCTGTTTTCTTTTCCTCAACTGACTTTGCCTATTCGCCATGGGATGAAATACCGAAATCATTCATTCATGCACTAATAATGACCTTAACTTCTCTGAAGAACTAGAAAATCAAGAAAGACATGGATACATTCCTCTTATAAAAGTAAAATATCAAAGTACAAAGAGTAAAATGTGAAAACATTCACACCTGTTGTCCATTCCATCTCCCCATCCAGAAGCAGCCCCTAGTATGAGTTGGTGTATTATTAGGCAGGGGAATCCTGGGTCATAACAGACAGTGTTGGCCAACAAGCAGCTTTCCCTTTTTCTTTACACTGTGGCTTTGCAAACACAGGACTAGCTCAACTACCCAGGAATTTAATTCCATTCACTGAAACCATTTTCTAGTCTTCAAAATGGATGACATCACGCAGGGCTTTAAAACACTGAAACAAGCAAGCCTTATTTAACTATGAAATATGTTTTGATGTGAAAGTTGATGTATTATACCCACCTAAGGGATGAGGTCGCCCCAGATCTCAGTTAAGGACATAACCTGCTCTGATACTCTCTAATTGCCTTCTTTTTTTTTAAAGATTTTATTGGGGAATTGGGGGAGGGGAACAGGGAAAGAGGAACAGACAAGTTGCTGTCCTTTTGTTCTTCAGTCTAGTTGTGGAAGACATTGCTTCACTGGCCCATGTTGGTATCATCGTTGCACTCTTCTTAGGTGAGGCAGATCAGTCGCCGGCTTCTGGACGGCCACTCACAGCGGCTCTTGGAAGCTCACACCAGCTGCCAGCCGCTCACGCCGGCTGCCAGCAGCTCACGCCGGCTGCCAGCCGCTCACGCCGGCTGCCAGCCGCTCACGCTGGCTGCCAGCTACTCACTGTAGCCTATGACAGCCCATGCAGCAGGGGCTGCAGCTATGCCTTCCCGAGAATTCACGGCAGACCAGCTCCAGGTGGAGCTGTTGTTAGCTGTAGAGGGCAGTGTCACTGGCTCTCATATGTGGGATCCGAACCGGGGCGCTGGCTTCCCAAGCCAGCTCTTAACCAATGCCCCACTCGGCCATCCTGCCAACTGTCTTCTTTTGACTTTTGAAAAATAAATTATCTTGAAGTTAATCTGGGTTAATCAACATTCTAAAAGTACATTACTGAAAGTAAATTATTTATCTTTCTAAGGTTTTTACTGTACATTGTTGGATTTCATGGTATCCGATGGATTTTTATATTTTTTATTTATAAGGTAAGGTACAGAAAAAAGTGACACATAAGAAATCAGAAAACGGGCTATATGCTAATAGATAATGTAGTTCTCTAAATTATTTTTTGCATTTGAAAGGAGGGGAGAGGTGGGGAACTACTCTTACAATATAATAACGTGAGCTATGGTTGAACAGAATTTGTCATAACGCAGGGCCATCTCAGATCCCATTAAAGAAATGACAAGAGTACAGGAGACCCACATCATTATGATATAGGCCTACTAGGAGAAAATCTCACAGAATTAAGTAATTGATAGATTCACACTTTTTTTTTTATCATGTTAAACATTATATCAGTTTATCATCAATTAAATAAAAAAAAGTTTGTTACCTCATGATCTTCCTGGAACCAAGATGACAGGTTTCCAAAATCTTTTCCTGCCTCTGAGACTTGGACCTTCATAGTTCCTACGCCAGAGAAAAGTTCCTTTACTAACTATGTGATTACCGTGTCAGTGTAATTCCGGCCACCCTGTTGGCGATGCTGAAATGTATAACAAATACAGACAGTTTATTTGTATTTGGAAACATCTGACTTCTGGTTTGAACGTCTCGATTTTAATTTACATGTCTTAGAAACATAGAGATAGCAATCTATTGTTTATTCTGGGCACCAACTCATTATAGTGAAAAGTATCTCCGAAGCCACACATTGTTTGCATTCATGGCCGAGGCTGGTAATGCCTGAGTATCTTGGGGTGGCATTGTATGATGGAAGAGATAGCAAAAGTCTATTGTGGCAAGGACATGGTTATTGTGGAATTAGTGGCCTCTACCTTTAAAACAGGTGTCCCAGAAGATATAGGTAAGTTTTCTAATTACAGAACTCATTGGATGGTATGTTTCACTTAAGTAGAAGGTGACAAAAACATTTGTCATAAGAATATAAACTCAAGGGCCGGCCGAGTGGCGCATTGGTTAAGCGCTGGTTTTGGGATGCCAGCGGCCCCGGTTCGGATCCCACATGAGGGCCAGTGACACTGCCCTCTACAGCTAACAACAGCTCCACCTGGAGCTGGGCTGTGCGAGCCCCTGTGATGGTGTGGGCTGCAGCCCCTGCTGCAGTGGGCTGCCATAGGCTACAGTGAGTGGCCCGCAGCCAGCGTGAGCGGCTGGCAGCCAAGAGTGAGCTGCCAATAGCCGCGGTGAGCGACATCCAGAGGCCAGCAACCGATCTGCCTCATCCGGGAAGAGCGCAATGACGATACCAACAGTGAAGCAACATCCTCCGCAACTAAACTGAAGAACAAAAAAAAAAGACAGCAACTTGTCTGTTCCCCTTCGCCGATTCCCCAACGCTGTTCCCCTCTGCCAATTCCCCAATAAAATCTTTAAAAAAAAAAAAAATAGAATATAAACTCAAACTGTAAACTTGTTTGGACAGGAAAAGGAAGCAATGTTATAGATATAATTCTGGGTGGGACTGCAGAAAGGACTGTCTTATTAAAATGATCATATTTAATGAGCTAATTCTTTGTTCTTCTTCTTCTCTACCCCTCTTCCTCATTACCCACAACTCCACCCCCCACCAACTCCCAAGCTGGATGCTGGATACACTTATGTTAACGTTATGGTATAACACCAGAAAAAGAGTCAATGCCAATTCTAATGTCATTTAGATGATCTTTGTCCCAAGGATCTTTCCATCCTCTCATACAGTAAGAAATAAGATTGGATAATGGTTGGGAATTGAATAATTGCTGTGAGTTTTATTATTGTTCCTATTTTGAGGAGGGAGTAGGCTGGATAGGTTTTTGTTTGTTTGTTTGTTTAAGAGTAGATTTGAACTCAGTAATATACATCCTTTATTCTAGGAAATATTACTGTTATATTGTAGGGAGCATATAATAGAATTTCAAGCTACATACATTCCAAGCACATTTGGAAAACTGAAGACTAGAAAAAGAGTAAAGTATGAGTTGAATAAATACTCTAAAATGCAAACATTCCAGCTTTTTGAAAATGCCTTACTCATTGTAAAGGGATTGGGCGGTAACAGTGCTTTATAGCTGTAAGAGCTTTTTATGGTTTACAAAGGCTTTCACATGTGTCGTTTCAACCTTGGTTTTGTGATTTAGGTATTCATTCCATGATTGTAGATCATAGCGCAGTAAAGGGGTCCCCCAGTCATTCAGTCTGTAAGTGGGAGAGTGGGACTTGGAGCTCAGGATTTAGGATTCCAGATCTAAGACACTTTCTGCAATACATAAGGCTATAATATAGCTGTGACTAAGGCAGTTCCAGGGCCTTACAACAGGCTATAGTAATGGCCCTGCTACCAAGCAGCTATGTGATGTTGGGCAGCACCATTCATTTCTTTGGATGTCAGTTTCTTCGTAGAAAAATGAGGACGGAGTTTTGGGGAGGACTCAATCATCCCGAAGGCCCATACTGTTGTAAACTGTGGTGCTAAGATCCATTGAAATGCTGAGCTGCAGGACTGAGCTACAAACCCCAGTGTCTGTGACTCTGTGATGATAGACAGTAGTTTTGGGGAAGTGGGTGACACAGCAAACATCAAAAACACCTAAAACAGCCTGTTTCAGGTCATTTCTGCCCCCTCTGTCTTTATGGACAATATTTAGTCTTGGGTTTCCCTGCTATGGTGATCCAGATAATTCAGGCTGAAGGTTTAGAAAGAAAACAAATACAAAGCCACTTTTAAGAAGAAAGGGTCTCAATTTGCCAGATAGAGATTTTTTTTTTTTTTGAGGGCAGTGTCACTGGCCCTCATATGTGGGACCCAAACCGGGGCTGCTGGCATCCCAAGCCAGAGATTTTTTTTTAAAACTATAAGAGTTCGAGAGGGAATTTCTATTTAGCAAATAACTAAATATACGTGAAAACCTCAAGAACTTATTTAGCTTATGATAACTGACTTAAAGATGATACTAAAAATTACATTGTTGCCACTCTCAAAAAGTGAATATAGACTAGCCTAATACTTTAAAAAGCTGAGTTCAAAAGTTCCCAAACTTTTATGGTACTTTAGTGACTAATTTTTTTCACAGCGTACCTAGTCCAAGTACCTAAGAGTTTCGATTATTAAGTTGTTATTAGGTCTAAATACCCTAACAGTAATAATTCTCATAATGTGCAACAGATGTTGATGTGTTTCCCTTGCAAATTTAAAAGATCCTGCATGCCCTTAATGAGTAGGATTGCCTGGTTCAATTTGAATTTCAGAGAAAATATATATATATTGGGTTGTCGGAAAAGTCATGATATATTTTTTCTATTTTTTTTTTAAAGAATGGTCACATTATTTTATTTAATTTATTTTTTATTTTTTTTAGAGGGCAGTGTCACTGGCCCTCACATATGGGATCCGAACCAGGGCCGCCTGCATCCCAAGCCAGCTCTCAACCACCACGCCACTCGGCCAGCCCTCTATGTTTTTCATTGCAAAAATGTGTCATGACTTTTCCAACAAATTATATATATATAATTTCCCAAATGTTGCATAGAACATACAGCTAAAATTATTCATTATTTATCTGAAGTTCAAATTTAATTAGATGTCCTATATTTCCATTTGCTAAATCTTACTTCTGTGCCTGCCAGTGAATTTACTGTGGCTTTCTAGGGTGCTTTGGCACAGAGTTTGGAAGCCACAACCCTATAGCTCTAGGCCAGTTTTCAATGTGAAATTCTATTTAGTTAAAGTTAAAAAAAATCATAAACATAAATGTTTCAAAAATTTTCTTAAATTATAACTAAATTTACCAAAATATTCTATGACTGATTTTGTAAGTAGAGATATTTAGATTATGAAGAGTGGGGCTTATGTTGACTAATGAAGGTCTGGCCTGTGCATGTTCAGTACTGAGCTGTACAAGGTAGTTTCCCCAATTCTCCTGTAGTCACTTGAACAAAACTTTAGTGCCAGGCCAAAGCCTCCGGTACCTTCCACGGGACTTGATTCAACAGCTATGGCAAATGACATTACATTCTTTTTGTTTTGTTTTGTTTTTTAATTTGCCAGTCCAATTTTGTTGCCTCTTATTCATAATTATCATCACTCATTAGGATGGGAATTCCTGTGCCTCAACAGAAGTAGTAATTCATTATAAAGAAAAAACATGGAGGCCTTCCTCACTGTGGTACTGACCTAACCATTAAGTTAGTGTTTTTCTTTTAGGGAGCTCAGTGGATATACTGCATACTTTTGCACATTGCTCTGGACTGGACTTGATCTTTGGTTTAAACGCCTTACTCCGAACAGCAGATTTGCGGTGGAATAGTTCCAATGCTCAGTTGCTCCTGGACTACTGTTCTTCTATGAACTACAATATTTCTTGGGAACTAGGCAATGGTAAGTATCCCTGGGAACACTTCATGAATAAGGACATTCCCCTTTAGCATTATTTGTTGTTATTTATGACATTCTTTTTCATATTGGTAAACATACTTCTGGCCTGGCACATTTGCCCAGGGTTCAACAATGCAACTTTTTTTTTTTTTTTTTTTGAGAGCAGTGTCATTGGCCCTCATATGTGGGACCGAACCGGGGCCGCTGGCTTCCCAAGCCAGCGCTTAACCACCGCGCCACTCGGCCGGCCCAACAATGCAGCTTTTAGAATTGCTTATGGCAGAGAAGTCCTTTGTATATCCGAGCACCTACTGTTAATCCCAGTTGATGTTATGTTTCAACTGAGGATAGTTGGAACCAGCAACTTCCACAGCTTCCAGGTTCCCTTGGGGTTTTCTGGTCACTTACGTCCTATTATGCTCCAGAGTCTGGTCTCGGCAAAACTGTAAAGTAGGAAGTTTGCTTTTACCCTTCTATTCCTTTCTCTGTTTCTCAACTTGTCAGTTAATCTCAGCAACCCCATCCCAACCCTCACGATATGCTCAAGCTAGACGTTCCCAGTAGAAAATTCTGCCTGGGTCAAGCTCCTGATCACCTCCTCCTTCACTCTTATGAGGCTCTTATAAATTCTAACTGAAGTGCTAATGATTAGCTACATTCCTTCAAACATATTTACAATGTTTTCCCACCCATCAGCCAATGGAATGGAAGATAAAATGGGAAATGAGATGTAGTAATATGAGCACATACTATATTCCAAGCACTGTTCTAAGCATTTAATAAGTATCAACTTATTTTTGTCTTTATAACCACCTTGAGATGCATACAGTTATGACCTTCATTTCACAGATGACAAAAGGAACACGAATAGTTAGCTAAATACCTGTACATTGCTGGGCAACTCTTAGAGGCCCGGTAGAGGAGTTAGGATTTGAGCTCAGGTAGACTGGATCCAGAGCAAGATTTCTGCTCTCTTGAGACTTCCGTTCTAGAGGTAGGAGGCCAGACTGACAAGAAAATGAGCAAAGAAATAATACATGCTTTTCTTTTTCTTTTTTTTGAGGGCAGTGTCACTGGCCCTCATATGTGGGACCCGAACCAGGGCCGCTGGCTTCCCAATCCAGCGCTTAACCGCCGCGCCACTCGGCCGGCCCAATACACGCTTTTAATGGTATGAGTTATGGTAAAGTCTAGCAGCAGATTTGGGGATGAGGGTGCTGAGGACAACTGGCAAGTTGAAGCACAGAAAACAGAATGGAAGGGTCAAGCCAACCATGTCTTAACTAGATGCTGGACAACTGTATGACAGCAGCTATATGAATAACAGGTCGTCTGAACCCATCCTTACCCATCTCTGTTCATGCCTCACACGCTGCTTTTCTACCCTACCCATCCCTAACTCCTGCTCTTCAGAGTAAGATAAAAGAGTGATGTTCTTATGTTGCCCTCTTTTTGGGCCCCATTTTGTAAAGAGAAGGTCTGGTTTCCAGGATGAAGTTGTATTTGGGAAGTAGATTGGACACTTTCTGTGCTTTTCTCCCATCTCTTTAGCTTTGCTACTTTCATTCTGACTTGCAGATATAATTTGTGAGTAAATATTCTCAGGGAGACTTCTAATTGCATTGTAGAAATTTGTTTTTAAATGTCTTCCCCTACCACAATTTTTTTTTTAAAGCAAATTAGGTTATTAAATACTGGATGCAGGCTATTTCCCAAAAATCCTTTGGTTTAATGTTTCCATTATTAATGTCAAATTATTTTAAATACCACCTCATACTTTAGTTATACAATTCAAATTTTTGTTTTTTTCTAGAATACCTTCTTTATAACTAGATGTTTTTCTTTCCTTGACTTTGGATTCTAACTTTTTGTAATTTGAAAATGTTTTGTTGCTTTTATATGTGGCTATAATGTTTGCTTTTATTTTTTATTTTTTATTTATTTTTATTTCTGGACTCCATAGGTTCTAATTCAGTAAGTTTGGGGTGAAGACTGAGAAGTTTTTGACTTTTTTTTTTTTTTTTTTTGAGGGCAGTGTTACTGGCCCACACATGTGGGACCCGAACCAGGACCACTGGCCTCCCAGGACAGCGCTCAACCACTGCGCCATTCGGCCGGCCCTATAATATTTGCTTTTAAATAAGAAATTTCTAGGTAGGTGATTATTTTGAAAATTTCTCTTTCAGAACCTAACAGCTTCCATAAGAAAGCTGGTATTGTCATTGATGGATTGCAGTTAGGAGAAGATTTTATTGAATTGCATGAACTTCTAGGAAATTCCACTTTCAAAAATGCAAAACTTTATGGTCCTGATATTGGCCAGCCCCGAGGAAAGACTGTTAAGATGCTAAGGAGGTAAGAGCTCCAAGGAGCAGAACTACGTTTCTTAAAAATAATATTTCTTTCTGGTGGAGAATCCTCAATAGCCCATCTATTGTTAAACAACTTGCTTTTTGACTACATGGTTTTACCAAAACAGGAGATATAGACTGGCTCAGAATACCAAGGATTTGGAGCAAATGGCACCTATGATAAAATTTGTATCCAAAATTAGGAAGTTTGTGTTTGTCTGATCCTAAAGTAGTAACGAGCCCACTTCTAGGGAATAAAACTCTTGTGAATATATTGTGCATATATATTGTATATGAAAATTAAGTGATAACATAATAGATTTTTTTTTCTAGTTTCCTAAAAGCTGGGGGAGGAGTGATTGATTCAGTTACATGGCATCAGTAAGTATATCTTCTGCTCTTCATACTAAGAAAGTAATGTTAGCTTCACTTATTACCTAGTATTGAAAAAATTATTTCCATTTAACTGCTAATTGACTTTATTGTTCAAGTAAGAAACAAATAGTGTCTCAAGCAGGGTTTTGCTAGAATTTTAATATTAATAAAACAAAAATTTAAACTTAAATAATATGATGGTTCTACAAGATGAAGATCACTATTATTTAACTCATGAAACAGATAAATAGCTAAAGCCAATATACTTGCCAAAGGACAGGTAACCCAAAAGTACCTGAACTTGTGAGTGTCTTCTCAAGACAAAATAACTGGCCCCCTTCCATCTTGGTCTATTCTTATCAGAACTTCTGCCTTTTTTTTTTTTAATAACAAAAAGTGGGAAGAGGTAGGAAGGAGAGCACGTTTGGAAACTTAAAAGCAGAAAATAAAGGTTGCTATTTTTTTCTGAATATTCTCTGAATAATTTAGCTACTACTTGAATGGACGAATTGCCACCAAAGAAGATTTCCTAAACCCTGACGTGTTGGACACCTTTATTTCACCCGTACAAACAATTTTCCAGGTAATAATCTTTTTTTCTTTTGAATAGAATACCAGAATCTTTATTCTCTAATTTAGTGGGGTGTAAGTGTGTGTGTGTGTGTATTTATGTGCTTTTCTAATTTTAGAGAAAAGGTCCTAGGTTGTCCTCACCTTCAGTCCGCCTTAGCATTGAGTCTTATTCTTGTATGTTGATTAGAAATTAAAAATACTTCCAATAGACTTTTGGTAAAATTGACTTTCCTGGGCCCTAAGAATGGGATTATTTATATTCCTTTCACAACTAGTATTCCAATAAGGGTAAATTGTCCAAGACCTAAATGATGTGAACTATTTTGTAACTATATTAGACAGGTGGGTCTGAGAAGACAAGGTTTTGAATGTCCTTAATCTTCAACATCACAATTTGTCAGCTGGTTTGCAATTACCGTGGAGATTTTCCTGTTCCATAGGTTGTTAAGAAGACCAGACCCCACAAAAAGGTTTGGCTGGGAGAAACAAGCTCTGCATATGGGGGTGGAGCGCCCTTGCTGTCCAACACCTTTGCGGCTGGTTTTATGTGAGTAAAGTGGCGCTCGCCTCACGGATTGCAGATGCTCCTATTCCATTTGGTTGAAATAGTACATTGGTCAAAAATCTAATCAGAGATGGTTTCTGTGGCTGAGACCCAAAATTCATGCCCGATTTTGCAAGAAAATGGCTTACTAAAGCTTGTTGGACATCTTTAACTTGTGTCCCAAATTAATCATTGTATGAATGGTTTTAGAAGTGTTGTTCCTTAATTATGGTCGGTAAACATGTCAAGGATTCCTCCTCTAAAGAAGTACATTGTAAAATAAATAATAATACATTGTAACAGAGTGCGTCTAGAGCCTTGCCTCTGAGAAGGATGTGTACATATAGCTACACAATATTTATAGATTCCCAAGAAGTTTAGAGCCTGAAGTATGAGGTCACACCAGAGAGGCTGCCAGTGAATTTAAGATTTACCTAAATCACCTTGTAATCCAACCACGACAAACTTGATTGCTTGAAACAACTGGTTAACTTACATTCCATAACTCCATGAACACTCTTAATCTATAGTTCCATATCCTCACATTGAGACTTATTCTCTTTCTTCGCCTACCCTCATTCTTATGAGCTCAGACTAAAGCACAAATTGTCTGCGCTCACAGGGGTATGGGCATGAAAAGAATGGAAATGTTTGTTTTGCTATTAGCTGAAGATGGAGAGCAGGAGGTGTCCATAAAAAAGCTAGGTGTGATTCTACTTACTTCACATTTTACTACTGCTGACCACAAGCAACCTTGTAGCCTTTAGACCTCACATGGGGATGGGGGTGGGGAAGGTACCCAGACGGGCAAGGAATAATTGTTTAACTGTAGATGCTGTCTTACCCTAAAGGGGATTTCTATGGCATATTAATAATCTTCCAAGATTTGTTACCATGCAGAAGTGTGAAAACATGTGAAGGGAAGGATAGTTCAATTCATTTGAATGACTTGTTTACAATTAATGCCATTTTTTTTCTCGTTTCCTGTGAAGTCTTCCCCCATAGATAAATAAATAAGAATAGTATGTAATTAGAATTGAGTTATTTAGTTTTCCAAATAAAAGAAAGAAATGAAGAAAGCTGGGTCTCACTCTTCCAGGTGGCTGGACAAGTTGGGCCTTTCGGCCAGAATGGGCATTGAAGTGGTGATGAGACAAGTATTCTTCGGAGCAGGAGACTACCACTTAGTAGATGAGAACTTTGAACCTTTACCTGTAAGTCATCATTATTTTCCTATTTCTGTGAGTAGATTAGGGTATACTGAGGGCCCCTTGTGTTCACCTCCTATGAATAGTCAATCCTCTCAATACATTCAGTGCTCTCAATAAGTAGCCGAACTATAGAAAGATGAATTGGAAGAAAACTTAGAGATCTCATCCATCATCCTAACATTTTTTGTGTCTCAAGAAGAAATTGAGACTCTGGAATAATGTTCTTAATGTGGGCCATTTGGGGCATTATGTGGGATTTTTAAAAAGGGGTCATATGCAATTTTATGACCCAATTTTATAAGATGTCAAACTTGGATCAAATACATGTTTTTACAAAGTAAATCAAAGTTAAAACTGCCTCAGTCTCCAGAGCTTTAAAACTTTTCATATCATGAAATAATAATTTACTTAACTTTAAGATAAGCCAGTATCATGTATTTGTTCAAAAATCTCTATTGTGTTGTTTTGCACACCTGAAGCTAATAATAAAAAAATAAAAATTCACCCTAAGAATTGGCTATAATCTTCAAGATATTTATGAATAACATCTCATTTTCACCCTACCTTTAACTGCATCTGGTTCTAGATCAGGAATTCTAGCCTTCCTATCTAAATAAATAGCTACCTAGAATATAGATATCTATATCTATATATATGATATAGATATAGCTGTGAAAAAATTTTTAAAAAGCATATTTTTATAGTCTAAAATGTCATTTGAGGATATCTTTTATTTATTTATTTATTTATTTATTTATTTATTTATTTATTTATTTTGAGGGCAGTATCACTGGCCCTCATATGTGGGATCCGAACCAGGGCCGCTGGCTTCCCAAGGCAGTGCCCAACCACCGCGCCACTCGACCGGCCCAAGGATATCTGTTTTCTATGGTTAATTCCTAAGGGAATTAGGAATATTACAGAAAAGCTAAGAAGGTTTGCGAAAAGCACAAAATATAAGCTAGGCTTTTGTGGTTTGTAGATAAATTTCCCAACAAAATTGCTTTTAATCTATAGTCCAAGCTCACAGAGCACACTGTTCATAATTTTTAGAAACATGAGCTTGCACCAAGTGGAATCTATCTTTCTCAAGTATAATTTATTATCAGCCATCTCTAGAGTTAAACCAAACATGATAATTTCATTAGATAAATGTCCAAAATCTACTGCTGGCCCTTTCTTAAATGGGCCTTGAACAAGGAGGGTGAATAAATCGTTTTCACAAAATTCACTGTGAGTACACTATCTAGAAATTAGCCAGCTTATCCTGTCATTTGTTGTAAATAGTGCCAGCTATTTGTTATGTCATCTAAATCTTCTGACTGCCCAAACATAAATGTTTGGCTTACGAACCCTTTGTATATGGGCTAAATATACTTCTTCCTCAAGGTTCACGGTCAGCTACAAAAACTTGCAAGAATGAATGATCCCTTTGACACCTGTAAGATCCAAGGGATTCATTCAGTCTTAAACCCATTGTACATGTTTGTTTTCTTATTTGATTTGCATAACAATCCTAGAAGGTGGCCAGGCAGCTGTCTTAGATCCAATTTTCAGATGAGGAAGTTCAAATTGAGATGAAATCTGGTGATTTGTTAGAGGTCACACAGTTGTCATATATTACTCTAAAGAGTCCGTACAAATCTTGCCTTCATGACTTGTATGCTTTCTACCCTTTCAGTCACTGAGCCATGCTAAAGTTATGTCTCCTTTGAAAACATTTCATTGATTCCACTCTTGTCTCAAGTGAAAATCTGAATTTGAGCAGAGAGAACAAAGCTGTTTGCCCCGTTGGGCCTACTTATCCTCAGCTCAAAAAGGAAGAGTTGGGGTTTATATCGAGTGGGTTTTTAAAAACTTATTATTATGAAAAATTTCAATGTAAGGAGAAATTATATGAACCCCCCAATCTGGTTTAATCTATAATCCTAGCCACTCATTACTTCCCTCCTATAGGAGGGAAGTACTTTCAAGCAAATCTCAGATATATCACTTTATCCATAAATATTTTAGTTTGTATCTTCTCTGTAAAAACATAACAACATATCGTGCTGGCTGAGTGGCCCAGTTGGTTAAGTGCTCACTCAAGAGTTCCATTCCCGGCTCGAGCTGAGCAGCCGCTGAGCCACTAATCGGTGGCAGGATGGCTCACTTAAAAACAAACAAACAAACAAAAAACAACAACAAAAAAATAACAACATATCATTATCAGAACTTAAAATATTAACAATAATTCCAAAATATCATCAAATATGTAGTCAGTGTTCCACATTTTCCTTATTGTCTCAAATGTTTTTAATAGGTAGTACGTTCAAATTCACAAGGTATATGTATTACATTTGGTTGATATATCTAACTCTTAATCTTTAAGTTCTTCCTCTCTTTTTTGTCCCTTGAAATTTATTAATTAAAGAAACCAGGTAATTTGTTTTATACTGTTTCCCACACTCTAGATTTTATTCCCATGGTATCATTAACATAATCTTGTGTCCCCTATATTTCTTGTAAACCAGTAGAACTAGAGGATTGAGCTTATTCAGATTGTTTTGTTTTGTTTTGTTTTGTTTTGTTTTGTTTTGTTTTGTTTTGTTTTGTTTTGTTTTGCAAGAGTTCTTCATTGATGAAGTTATGCGCTTCCATGAAGAGATGTGTAATGGCTGGTTGTCTCTTTTTTTTTTATCTTTATAGCTACTAGTGATGATTGTTGCCTAATCTATTACTTTATTAGGGAGTTATAAGGTTTTAAAGGAAATTATTTTAATCTCTTAAACAGATAGAACTTCTATTTTAAAAATGTGTGTGTGTGTGTGTGTGTGTGTGTGTGTCTAAAAGTTCTGCCTTGAGCTTTGCTTTGAATTCTTGTATGTCAGACAACAAAGAATATATAAACTGTCTCTGAGTCATGAATTGCATTCTTGAGCTTTATCTCCTAGTAGGCATGGCCATCTGAATTCTGGAAACATAGTCCACCAGTGATAAAAACGCAGCAAACAAGATATTGCCCTCTGATTCATGTGTAACACAAACCAAAAGATGAATCCTGTTTAAATACCTCTAGAATAATAGTCACATTCTTCGTAGGATAACTATTTGCTCAACATTTTTTTTGTTAAATATGGGACTAAGTAAAGATCTATTTTTGTCCCTCCCCTTCCCAACCACCCCAACTAGGATTATTGGCTCTCTCTTCTGTTCAAGAAACTGGTGGGCACCAATGTATTAATGGCAAGTGTGAAAGGTCCAGACAGAAGCAAACTTCGAGTATACCTTCATTGCACAAACATCAACCAGTAAGTATGCAACTTACTCTTTACCAACCAACACTTTTTCATTAGTAAGAACACAACTTCCTATTCTAATGCCCTGTTGTCCTCTATCTACCCAGGGGGTCTAAGCTGTGTCATTGTTCTTAATGTTTTTCCATATTCATAGAGATATGGTGCCAAAGTCTAACTTAAAAAGCATAGCTTAAATGTTAGTATTTGCAGACCGGCCGAGTGGCGCATTGGTTAAGCGCCGGTTTTGGGAAGCCAGCGGCCCCGGTTCGGATCCCACATGAGGACCAGTGACACTGCCCTCTACAGCTAACAACAGCTCCACCTGGAGCTGGGCTGTGTGAGCCCCGGTGATGGTGTGGGCTGCAGCCCCTGCTGCAGTGGGCTGCCATAGGCTACAGTGAGTGGCCCGCAGCCAGCGTGAGCGGCTGGCAGCCAAGAGTGAGCTGCCAATAGCCGCGGTGAGCGACATCCAGAGGCCAGCGACAGATCTGCCTCATCCGGGAAGAGCGCAATGACGATATAAACAGTGAAGCAACATCCTCCGCAACTAAACTGAAGAACAAAAAGACAGCAACTTGTCTGTTCCCCTTCGCCGATTCCCCAACGCTGTTCCCCTCCGCCAATTCCCCAATAAAATCTTAAAAAAAAAAAATGTTAGTATTTGCAGTCTAGCAAAGATTTTAGAATGGTTTTAATTGTTACAGTCCATAGTAGAAATAGACTCAGAATTTCAATAAATAAAGAATGGTACCGGGCCGGCAGAGTGATGCGGTGGTTAAGAGCTGGCTTGGGATGCCAGCGGCCCGGGTTCGGGTCCCACATATGAGGGCCAGTGACACTGCCCTCAAAAAAAAAAAAAAAGAATGGTACAAATGTATTTTTATAGGACCAATTATGTATAAATTCATATGAATGAATAATTATATGAATAACTTATGCCCTTGTATCATATCTGACACATTTAATAAGAAAGGATTAAAAGGAGGAGAACAACAACAACAATCTCTTTTTCAAAAGTTTTGACCTAATTTCTGGGGTTGAAAAGCTATAGAGATTTTTGTAGTCCAGTATTCTGTCTTTGGTAGCAAATATGTTCCTAAATCTCAGAGATTTTATTTTTCTGCTTCTTATTTTCAGTCCATCTTTCCTAATAGGTTGATACTAAAATACTAATTCTGGCCAAAATAACTACCTCCATTTCCAGTTTCTGGTGAGTGGAAACTCTATGGATAGTGAGAACTCCACTAGGAAGGAATGAAGGAATAGTTTGGATGGATAAATTCTGAAAAGTATCAATAGATGTAACTTTCTTGTTTGCCTCACGCTTTTCATAAGGCTAGAAAAAGCCCCTGTTTATATGGTTTACAATTAAAATTCACGTGAACCCACAACATTCACTTTTCACCATTTAGCCTTCCTATATTTGAAAACGAATGGGCTGACTAGCTTCCTAGGAACTCATCCTGGTAAAGCAGCAAAGATCTCAGAGTGCTCTTGCCCAGAAAATGGTGGTGCGAAGAGCAATATATTAAATTACGTTTTCAAATAGGACTACATCAGTGTTCTTATATTATAAATGGAAGGATAAAAAGAGGGCGCATCATCATTATACATACTAATGCTTAGTATCCATAATTATATTTGTAATCAAGTTTCTAATTGCTTAAATTAAATAAATATTTTCATTGAGTTAATCTATTTGTTTTTAGCCCAAGGTATAAAGAAGGAGATTTAACTCTGTATGCATTAAACCTCCATAACGTCACCAAGCACTTGCAGTTACCACATTATTTATTTGACAAACAAGTGGACAGATACATTGTAAAACCTTCAGGACCTGATGGATTATTTTCCGAGTGAGTAATTTTCCTTGTTTCAAACTTTCATAAATATTAAATTTATTGTTATTTATCAGAATAGAGTTGGTAGGGAGAAAAAGAAACTCAACTATTTCAAATTCTGACAATTCTTAATATTCAGTAAGTTTATATATGAATACTTATTAACACAGGTATAACGTAATCTGAGAGTCCAAAGCAGAAAGATATGAACACAAACTAGCAGATATCTTAGGGAATAGTTTGTACTTCAAAACAACTTGATATACCAAGACCCACTCAATGTATTTAAGATTATTTGCTCTAAAAAGATTTATATAGTAATTCTTGGTAAAACTGTCACTAAAACAAAACATACCTATATATAATCACTATTAAGGGCATGGGGTTGGTGTAAAACATTATACTATGTGAGCTGGGTGCTATAATACTTATAGCATTAAAGTAGCTTTTTAAATTAATTAGAGTAAGAAAAAAAAGGCCAGAAATGTACCTTTTAGGTAGGTTATTTGAAGTTGGTTCAAACACATTTTGGTTTTAAAAGGCCAGTCACTGAACATGTCTTATAAAAGACTATACTCAACAGAATATCCAAGAATGACTACGAGCCTTGAAGAGTTAGGTGCACAAACATTGACAGATTTCTGTCTAATGTGTGTTGGAAGGAGCTCTTTTCATCATGACTGTTCTCACATTGGAGCCTAAAAAATTAAGAGTTTATAAAATTCTCACCATCTTCTCCCATCTTTGTAAATACTATATGAGTGATATTTTCAATGACAATTAGCATCATAACCTGAAAAAGGACAGTAAAGCATGATTTCTCCAAAGTCCTATATCCCCCATAGACAAGCATTATTAACACTGGGTATCATTCCTTCATTTTCCCCTATGCTTTATTTTACTATAACTGTAATCATACAACCTCTAATGGGAAAAAGGGAGGGGAAACCCACAAGTTTTCCCAAGTATCTTTCCATATGTAGCCTCTGTAGGCATTTTTAATGGGTTGCATGTTTTATAAAATACTATGGCTTACTTACCCATTTTCCTACTGTTTAAACCTTTCAGTTGTAAATAATGCACGTTTGGGTAACAGATACTTTTCTCTATTTGAGTTCTGACCCTTTTTGAAGTGGGTATTTTTAGCATAGTTGTAGCTTATGCTGATAAGGGAAAAGCTTTTCTGAAGTAATTGAATAATAGTTGTAAATCATTTTACGAGATCCTTTTAGTCCCACTGTAGGTGGGTATCTGAAGCCATTCAGCTCTGTTTGATTCCTCTCCTGTTGGAGCTCGCAGCCTCTTTTGGTGACTTTTCTTTCTGGCAAGGATAACATGAGTCTCTCTGTGTCTTTCTTCTGCTGCCCTTATTTCTGGTCTCCAGGGCAGAGGTTGGTTGGACAAGTGGGGTTTAGGGGAATTTTTTTTCTCTTTTTCTGGTGGAGGTGGTTGGCATTCACTCTGTTAATTTTTATTTTTAATGAGTTATCAACGTTCAATTGACAATTACCAAAATATCTGGATTTCTAGTTTTTCTTTAAACATGGATACTCTGGCAACTCTGGGCTTGTTTTCCCAATTAGATGGAGTTGCATTGGGATTGTTTACTAATTTAGGCAGGTCGTTCACTTTTTTTACTTGCACTTGCATATGTAACTTCCTTGGCCCTTGTGGGCCTGTGAGTTTGCTACCCTGAATCTGGAACAATGCCAAGTACATGATTTGCTCCAAAATAACTCTCAAACATTTGAAGGACTATTAGATTGTTTTCCAGCTCCGTTTTATCTGACACTTCACAAGCATGTCTTCTATTTCTTCATCATCATGTTCCTGACCTTAAAATATGAAACAAGATACTACCTTCAAATAAAACCCTACCCTCATTGACCAGCCTAATGCAGAAATAATCAGCATCCTTTAAGCTTACACCGAGTATGCTGATTACACTGATAGCATCCTTTAGCTATATTTATAGCTGATTAAGCAATATAGGCTGATGTTATTAGTATTGTGTCCATATTTCATTCTTAACTCACAGCAGTATTAATTTACAATAATCAGATTTACCTTTAAACTCTGTAGCTCCTTCAAAAGTTATTTCTGAAATGTTTTGGTGTACCCCTCTAAATGGTCCTCGATGTCATGCCCAACAGCTCTTACTACTGTCACGTAGAGTTGTTTCCAAAACCTATTTTTGTTTGTGGTTTCCTGTGATGGTCATAGCATTTCCTTCAGAGCCCATCTGAAAACCTATGTGATACAGGCATGAATACAAACCCTGTTGCATGTGGACCAAGTACAGCCATAATGCAGGCTGTTATCCTCCAGCACTATCATAGGCATCTATGTCTTAAAGTACAGAGCCCAGAGCTGGACCACTAACCAAGGTTAAATGGAACCCAGCTATTTTGCTGACTGACACTTAGTGGCTAGAGTGTGAGAGATCTTTAAAAATGAAAGCTTTATAATGCTAAATTGAAAACAACCAAATGTCTAACATGAGATGATTAAGTAAATAATAAACTCACACAGTAGAATCCTGTGCAGCCTGTAAAATGATGTGGTGGATGAATTATGTTTTTTTTCCTTTTCAAAAATATTGTTTTATTTATTAAATTTATTGGGGTGACAATGGTTAGTAAAATTACATAGGTTTCAAGTGTGTATTTCTATAATACATCATCTATATATTGCTTTTTTTTTTAGTTTCAGGTGTGCAGAACAATGTAATAGTTAGACATTTACACCCCTCACAAAGTGATAACCCCTCCCCCAATCTACTACCCCTCTGACATTGTATGTAGCTGTTACAGTTCCACTGACTCTATTTCTTATGCTGTACTCTGATGGATAAATTTTTAATGCTGTGAGCAAATGTTAGGATGTGTCAAGGGGAAAAGAATCTAGTTTTAAGAGACTATGTACAGAAAAATGGAACAATAGACAGACGCTGTGCTAACTGCCTCCCAGGATCACACCAAAATTACAAGCAAATTATACAGCATTCAACCCTGGAGGTCCCCGGAACACTGGAGGAACAGAACCACTAAACGAAGAACTTAAAGAGGAAGCCGCGTCTGGTCTGGTAGGACGGGCGGAGACGAGAGAGGGCGAGCCCCGTTAGGGAAGCCCCAGCCGTGGGAAGCTTGTCTGGTTGGGGGAGAGACCCTCCGGCCACACCTCAAGCTCACCAACCCATAGCTCCTTTGCCGGGAAGAGAAGTTCTAAGATAGCCGGCAGTAAATTAGTAAGGACTCTCTTTGCTCAGCTCGGTGAGGCTAAGAGCGGCTGGAGAATCAGTGGGGCCGGCGCCCGGGCTTGCTTGCTGGTGAGCACTTACCTGGCTCCTGGTAGAGGGAGTGTGAACCGGGCCCAGGAGCCTGAGGGGACAGACTGAACTGAGCACCTTTGATGCAAAGGCTGG
This sequence comes from Aselliscus stoliczkanus, assembly GCA_033961575.1. Taxonomy (NCBI): domain Eukaryota; kingdom Metazoa; phylum Chordata; class Mammalia; order Chiroptera; family Hipposideridae; genus Aselliscus; species Aselliscus stoliczkanus. Next base: position 93,293,744 of record CM066734.1, on the reverse strand, counting down.
AGGTTTTTGGATTATTGTTCCCGTGGTGCGGAGCCTGCATGCGAGTGGTGTAGGGAGGACGCCATTTTGTCGGGCTTGGGCCCGCCCACGAAGGATCAGGTTTGAGACCTAATTGGTCTGGTGGAATTGGCGCAGAAGTACGTGTGTGCCTGTGTGCGTGCGCATACGCCTGCGGCCTTGGATCCCCACCGGCCGCCCGGCTTATACTGCGTTGCCAGGGAAACGCAGGGTGGGTGCCCTCCGGCTCCAACGGCTGCTCACTGAGACCCAGGAGTGCGCGAGCCACCTCGGATCCCCATCCTCCACTCAGCTTGTGCTGCATTGCCAGGGAAATGCCTAGTGGGAGTGATCCGGCTCCAACAGGCTGCTCACTGAGATGCGGGAGCGCGCAAGCCGCCTCGGGTCTCTGCTTTCCGCACTCAGCTTGCAGAGTTGCCAGGCTGGTGACTGGTTGTCGGGCTGCTTGGCCTGATCTGTGAGCGGCTCACTGGGACAGGCTGAGACTGGGAGTTTTCCTGGGAGTGTTGGGCCGTGAGCTGTGTGCCTGCGTCATCCAGCCAGGGCTCTCCTGGTGATCTATCTAATACATCAAAGCAATCCCAGAGCGACAGCCAGAATGGGGAAACAAAGAAACATGTCACAAGTAAAAGATCAGAAGAAACTTCCAGAAATGGAACCAAATGAAACAGAGGAATGCAACCTTTCAGAGACACAGTTTAGAACACTGATGATAAGAATGTTTAAGGAACTTAGCGGGGACATAAAGAAGGATAGAGAAACAATAAAAAACAACCTGTTAGAACTAAAGAATACAATAACTGAAATGAAGAACACACTTGAAGGAATCACCAGTAGAGCAGATGAAGCAGAGGAGCGGATCAGCGCTTTGGAAGATAAAATAGCAGAACTCACCCAGTTGGCACAGCAAAAAGACCAAAGAATAAAAAACAATGAAAATAGTTTAAGAGCCCTATGGGACAAGGTGAAGCGCAACCACCTTCGAATCATAGGGATACCAGAAGGAGAAGAGAAGCAGCAAGGGGTTGAAAAGGTATTTGAAAAAATAATGACTGAAAACTTCCCCACCCTGGTGAAGGAAATCAACATACATGCCCAGGAAGTGCAGAGGGTTCCAAACAAGCTGAACCCAAACAGGTCCACACCAAGACACATCATAGTTAAAATGGCAAAGGTTAAAGACAGAGACAGAATCCTAGAGGCTGCAAGAGAAAGACAGCAGGTTACATACAAAGGAACTCCTGTTAGACTAACAGCTGACTTGTCTACAGAAACTCTGCAGGCCAGAAGGGAGTGGCAGGAGATACTCAAAGTGACACAAAATAAAGGCCTACAACCAAGATTGCTCTACCCAGCACGGCTATCACTTAAAATTGAAGGAGAAATAAAGAGATTCTCAGAAAAGAATAAGCTTAAGGAATTCATTACCACCAAACCAGCATTGCAAGAAATGTTAAAAGGACTTTTTTAAACAAAAGAAAGGGGTAAACAAGCTAACCCAGAGAGACAATTTAAGAAGATTGAAGTCATATCAAGCAGATATAAAGGAAAAACTGATGGTTGCTGGCTGGGAGGGAGTGGGGAAGAGGGAGAGGGGAAGGTTTTGGACAGTGTATGTGGGACTACAATGTTGCCGCAGGGATATGGGGGCAGTTCTGGGAATGTAATTGATAATGTTGTGAAGAGTCTATTATGTTGCGAGAAGTAAGTCAGTCGGAGAAGGACAGGTACCATGTGATCTCACTTGTGTGTGGAGTCTGAAGAGCTGAGTGAACCATCAAAGTAAACAGACTCGTAGCTGTAGAGGAAAAACTAAGGGTTGCTAGTTGGGAGGGGGATGGGGATGGGGGGGAAGGGGAAGGGATTAGACAGCATAAATAGACAACTACAATATTGCCACAGGGATATGAAACACAGTTCGGGGAATATAATAATGTTGTAAAAATTTTGTGGCGTGTCAGATAGTCACATGTCTTGTTAGGGAGACCACTTCATGGATGGAGTAGAGGCTTGATCACTGCACTGTACACCTGAAGCTGATGTTGTATAATATTGTATGCCAACTGCAACTGAATATGTGGATGGTCACGGGATGTGGAGTATACTGTGGAGGGGAGTCAGGGGAGTTGTGATGGATATGTATGATATGGGGGGGGAGTGGGGTGGCTAACTGGGGGAGGGGGTTTTCACTTTGGGGAGTAAAGAGTATAACTATTGCATTGTGTTGTACACCTGAAACTAATAACATAAAAATAAAAAAATAATAAAATAAAAAAAGAGACTATGTACAGTATACTCATTTTGTTTAACTGAAAATATGTATATATTATGCATGCATAGGAAAGAGATGAAGGAATATACATCAAATACTAAAACTAGTTATGATTTAACAGATTGCTTTGGTTGAATTTATTTCTGAATAAAAATGATAAATAATACTTTTATAGTACTGTATGCAACTCATTGTTTTGTGTTCTACATATATTACATGTATTACATATATGACATACATATAACTCTGACATTAACTAATCATCTAAATTTTCAACAATAAAAAAGTGCTTTTTTTCCATGATGTAAAAAGCATTTGAGAATAAGATAATAGAGATATAAGCATCATTTAGAATTATGGAAGTAACTATCAGTAAAACTACAAGCCAACTAAAGCATTCTTCCTTATATAGACAATATAAGCTCTTGTCTATATTAGATTTATTGCTGTGAGCATGTATTCATTTGATTTAAATAATAACATCGATGTATAAGAAATAATAATAAAATTAACCATTTTTTGGCTCAGTTTTGGATATGAATTTCAACAGTGAAATGCAAAGGAACCATAACTATTTTGGAATCTGTGGCTTAGCTAAACAAAATCATTTTTGTTTCACCACTACAATCCTACCAAAATATCATAACAATGTAAGAAAATGAATGCATCCCTCCTAAGGAAGGGGGAGTTAGAGGGTTATGGGCATAGTTACAAGTGGGAAGTTCCATTGACTGTCTTTTTTTATGTTAAATTTATGAAATTTACATTCCATTCTATATACATATTTGCTTTATATAAAAACATTTTCAATTATTTGCCATCAAATAAAATTGCCAAAAATCCAGACGTTATATCATATTTATCCTTTTTATACTTCCATCATGTTGCCTCATATAGATTACGTGTGTTCCATTTTCTGTAAAGGACTAGATAGTAAATATTTCAGGCCTTGCACGCCATATGGTCTCCGTCACAACTACTCAACTGTACCCATGTGGTTTCAAGTTCATCTAGGTCAAATACCTAACGGATATAGTATTAAAATACAAATTATGTAATACAGGCCACCACAAAAAAATTTTTTCATCTTAAACATAGCACGACTTTTATAGAGCAGGTGGAGCGTACACAACTTGGCTAACTTGGACATGTCTTTCCCTTTTGCAGATCTGTCCAACTCAATGGTCAAACTCTGAAGATGGTAGATGATCAAACCCTGCCAGCTTTGACAGAAAACCCTCTCCACCCAGGAAGCTCCCTGGGCTTGCCAGCTTTCTCATATGGATTTTTTGTGATAAGAAATGCCAAAGCTGCTGCTTGCATCTGAAAATGAAAGGCATACAACTAGACCCAAGCTAGAATTTTTCAGGTGTATTGATGAGGAAAGCAAAACTCAAGCTACAGGAAGGCAAGTGGATACATTACAAATCAACTAGTGGGAGCTTTAGAGACACTGGGACACTCCGGTGCTACACTTTGCACAGTATTTTGTTCTCTCTAACTAGACCACTGCTAATAAGAATACCTTGTGCCAACCACTGCTTGTACTTTGCATGTACTATTTTTATTTAAGTTAGTAAAAATGTATGTGAGTGTTCCCAGTATAGCCAGGATGCAAGTATATGAAGGATATAGTACTGGTGTTAAGAAACTGCTTAGTTGTTTTTATTATTATTATTTTTTTTTAGCTGAGCCATCCTGCCAACAGCTCAACGGCAACTCAGCTCGGGCTGGCCTCAAACCGCTGTTGCTCAGAGCTCAGCTTGCACTCTTGAGCAAGCTCTTAACCAACTGAGCCATTCGGCCGGCCCAGTTGTTTTTATTTAAAAAAAAAAACACAACAGTTATTAACAGGTTATCAGATTCTTTCCTCCATATGCTATCTCTTATGGGTTCCCATCAGAAAGTTTACTACTGTAGCCTTCAAATTGTTTATAAAAGAGAGACAATCTCTTTGCACCTTAACAGAGAGCTGGATTCAGCTACTGCTTCTCTTCTCTCTATTCTGTTTGTCTTTGTCAGCAATACTATGTCAGAGGGCAGATGGTTAGATGTGACAGTATAAAAAAAAAAGATGAATGACAATTCACAGGGAAGGAATTATGGAAACTTCTAATGAAAGAAAAAGTGACTGTAACTTAAATTGACTTACCAAGAGGAAAAAAATTTAATTCAATACATTATTACCATCAGTTAATGTTTACTTGTGTTCTATTTTTAGTTCTTATTTTAGTTCAGAAAGCCTTTGGCTTCAAGTAACAGAAAACCGTGATTCCAATGGCTTAAACAATAAGGACATTTATAATACCAAGTAACAGGAAGTTCAAACAGGGTGGGCTCTACAGCTCGGTATATCACAAGGGAACCAGGTTCTTTCTCTGCTCTGCTACCTTTAGTATTGGCTTCATTCTCAAGCTGGTGACATGATGCCTGTAGCTATTCCATGGACACATTCAGAGCTGGCAGCACTCAGAGAAAGAAGGTGAACAATTTTTATGTATCTCCATCATAGACTTGAAGAACCCTTTCACAGAGGCTCTCCAGTAAACCCCTCATTGCGCCTCCTCATGTCTTATTGGTCAGAAATAGGTCACATGGCCATTCTCCCAGGTCACTGCCAATGTCAATGAGATTCCTATAATTGCTAGTTATCTTTTGGAATGGTGAGAGTGTTAGAAAGTCTACAGCACTGACTTCTGCAGTTCTGTGCTTTTATCAGTGACTGAATGTATAATTTTCTCCTGTGTTTTAATTTTTAGAAATAGAATCATCTTTGTATTTATGCCTGCTATGAATATTATCTCAAATAAATTTAATTACATTTATAAGAAGATAAAGCTGGAATTTAAAGTTTGGATGTTTGAATACCCTTAAATTTTATATGTAAGTGGTTTTTATATTTTCGCATTTGAAATAAAAGCAATTTTTATAACCTCAGTATTTCTTGATTATTTTTTCAATAAAGCTTAGGCCTACCGATCCTTATATCTGGAAGCCTTATTTTTCTTCACTGTGTTGTTTATTTGTCCTGGCTTTATTTGTCCTTTCAGTCTCCCTACCACCAAAAGAGTTTACCTTGAAGAAGGGAGATCATCAGACACAAACACAGTCTCCTCCCTTGTCATGTCGAGTCAATCATGACAGAAGCCCTGTTCTGGTTTTCTTTTCTCTGTTCCCTTTGCTACTTAATAAACTCAAGGCCTAATTTTTTACTTGTATATTAATCATCATCATCATCTCCTAATTGTTCTGCCTGACTTCACTTAAAATGCTTAAATGGCTTCCCATTCTTATAAGGCACACAAGGTCCTCTGTAACCTGGCACCCGCCTATGTCTTCAGTCCCAACTCTTGCCATTCTCCCCATAAATTCTGTTCTCCACCCCATACGCTGGTTGAGAAGTCTGAACATATAGGCTTTTACCTTTTGCTTCTGCACCTTTGGTGCTACTCCTTCTGCTCTCCACCTCGACCATTCTAACTCTCCTCTCTATGTGGTCAACTTGGACATTTATTAAGACCCAGCTCAAATACTAGTTTCAATACCTCCCCTATTATTCAAGTACTTCTAGTCATATTTCTTTGATCCTATAGCTGTTTGGACATTTACTATGGCACTTATGATGCATCTTAATTGTATCCAAATATATATATATATATATATATAGTATCCATATATAGCTTCTTTTGGATCCTATATTTCCAATATATATGGAAGCTATATATGGATCCAATTGTATGCATATATAGCTTCTTTTTTTTACAGGTAAAGTCTTTACTGGTCAGACACTGTCACCTGGATAAACAGAAGTGCTAGAGGTACAGACTGTTGTACAAAGCTCAGGCAATTAAGTTTGCAAACTCATCCTAGAAAAAGTGCTACATACCTCATTGCTGAATATCACTACGGTCACTTTCGAAGTGCTCCCCTTGGGAAGGTATGCATGGATGCCAGTGCCTAGTCTACCCTTCAAAGCAATTTGGAACTCTTTTTCTGGAATGGCCATCAGAGCTGTTGCCATATTACCCTTAATGTCCTGAATGCCATCCAAATGTCTTCCTTTCAATATTTCCTTTATCTTCACGTAAAGAGAGAAGTCGTTGGGGGCCAGATGAGGGGAGTAGAGAGGGTATCCCAATACAGTTATTTCTTTACTGGCTACAAACTTCCTCACAGACAGTGCCGTGTGAACTAGTGCATTATCATGACCCAAGAGCCATGAATGAAAAGTTCAGATTGTCTAACTTTTTCATGCAGCCTTTTCAGCACTTTCAAATAGTAAACTTGGGTTAACTGTTTGTCCAGTTGGTACAAATTCATAATGAATAATCCATCTGATATAAAAAAAGGTTAGCAACATCATTGCAACAAGTCTGCCAACTTAATTGTCAGACCTGGTATGTTGGAGAACATTTTTATAGAATCTATACATAATGTTACATAAACTAAAGACATCTTTTTCCTTCAGAGAAGTTGGCCATCTCTAACAGACTGTAATGTACTATTACCACTTAACACAGCATTTAGATATATGCATATATGGATAGATTATATAATTATTTATTACAAATAAACTAGTTTCACATCTGTCAAAAATGAACCCTGTGTTTACATGTATGTTCAGGTTCTGAATGTATAAGAAGAAGTTATGTGCTTAGTTCATCCATACAAAGCTCATACATAAATCACTAAGTACTTTAAAAATAGAATAGTCTTCTTTTGAACAAATATGTTGAGATTTAGGGTTAGTAAAACAGTATGAAACTAATGAAGTACATTGATAGAAATTACCAAGTGATATATCCTGATGGTTCTGGGTATGTAAAGGAATGAGGGACAAAAGGCTACATTCTGTCTTCCCCATAAATTCTGCCAGGAGATAAGAGACTCTAGAGCTACGAGATGACTGGAGTCACTTAGAGTCCAGAGGAGGTGGGTCTGGTAGGTTGCTATCCATATCAGACTTGAAGCACCACAGAAGATCTTATCCTACCCACCAGAACCTTTCTTACTGCAGAAAATAGAAAAGGTTAGTTCCTACCGGAGATGGGGACACCAATATCCCTTCTTGTTTGCGATGTCCTAATGGGTTTGATGGGAGCAGTGGAGCTAGGGGATCAGTGCAGACCAACCCGCTGGGCAGACCTCGTTCCCATGAACGCAAGCTTTCCAAAAAAAGAAATTGAATGTTCAGTTAAATATTGGTACTGCCTGTGTGGAAACCTCTAGTCACTCTATGGTCTTCATGCAGATGCAGAACTGGTGGCTCTGGCCCCCTTCAATCAAACATCACCCTAGGCACCATGTTGATGCAGAGGTTGACCCCGTAGGCAAATATGATGAGGTCAGTCAGCACACCTGTGTTACTGTCCAGGTATCACACCACCTGCGTTATGCTTGAACACCTCCGCACTCAGAAGAATGGAGAAGCCCATCACGCCTCCAAAGAGGGAGTTAAACCCATCAGTTATGAGTGCTCTGTTGGTCAGAACCTCCCCCAGAATAAACTTCAACACAGCCTGGATGCTGCAAAGGATCCTACTTAAAATTGAGATGCTATTGAATAGAAATCATCCATCACCTCTGGGAGCAGCCCAGTTGAGAGGTCATGGATGGCTTTGACCACAATGTATGGATGACAGAAGGAATATCACCCCCAAGATGACACAGCCTATGTATTCTCTATGGGCAGAGTGTACAGTGGCTGCATTGCTGTAACACCACAGGACAGTCACCGATGACAGCACATCAAGGATGGCATCAAATGCAAACCCGAAAGCAGGAGACCTGTACCTCATAATAAAGACAGCTTGCAGGGTTATGGGAGCAAAAGTGGGATGGTGAGTCACCCAGGAACGTGTAACAGAAGCTGGTTCCATTCCTTGGGCTTGAGTGACAAAGGGAGGAGAAAGTGTCTCTACAGCCAGCAGGAGCTGGAAACCTGCAAGAGGTGCTGCCCCAGAAATAAGTGACTGCCGAGCTGCAATGCCAGGAACTCAGAACCCAAACACAGGGAACAGGGAAGGCCATATATATCTTTCTAACTTGACCCTAAACTCATAAGGTACAATATCTTAATCATTTTTGTATTCCCTGTGCTTAGCATATTACCTGGCCCACAATAGACACTCAGGTGTTTCCTTAATGACAGAAAAGAGCATTCAAATTTGAAACTAGCTTAGGTGTTTTGATTTTGAATATACAGGAAAAAATTAATATTTCAAACCTGAAAAGGTATTGTCTACTAACTTTGAAAAGTCTTTAAAATTATCACTAGTGAGCTCTTACTAATGATGAATGGTTATGTAAACAAGTAGGGGCATGGTTATGTGAAGAAAGGAATGCTCTCAGTTATATAGTAATGAGTATTAAATGCATTATTATTAAAGTTTTCTTAAACTTCCTTAAAGGAAGCTCTTGCCTGTCGTGTCATTGAGACTTTTTGAGCCCACATGTTTCCATTGGTATTTAATCAATCAAATACATTTACGTTCTGCAACTTCTTATATTGGCTCAAAAGTATTTTTGTCTTTTTGTTTGGCCCTGGTGGCTAACTTCATCTCCATGATAATGAGAATTTGCAAGTCCTGTTGTAAAACTTGTGTGTTCAGGGCTTATCAGTTCTGTAGTTTGCACCCATTTTCTTTTTCTTTGTTTTTAAAACATTCTGATGTGTCTAATCAACACGTTGAATCACCTCATGCTTGATAAGTCTCTTAATTATCCTTCTAACCAGAATTCTGACTTCCAACATAACTAACACATGTATCCATATATTTATCTGACAGTTTAGTACACAATGAAAGAAGGAATATTTTAAAATAAATTTAAATGGTAGTATAATGAATAACTTGTTTCCCTTTTTTTTGTTTTAGTTTTAAACAGCAAAAATTTATTATCTTATAATTGTATAGATTAGAAGTCCAACATAGGTCTCGCTGGGCTAAAATCAAGGCAATATATATGTCTATATCTATATATCTATATCTATACCTATATATATGATTTATGTTAAGGAGTTGACTCATGTGATTATGGTGGCTGGCAAGTCCAAAATCTGCAGGGTAGGCCAGCAGGCTGGAGACTCAGGAAACAGCTAATATTGCAGTTCAAGTCTGAAAGTCATTGGCTGGCAGAATTCCTTCTTGCTTGGAAGAGTTCAGTCTTTTGTTTTATTCAGGCCTTCAACTGATTAGATGAGGCCCACCCATATTATGGAGGGCAGTTTGATTTACTCAAAGTCCATGTTAAAAATCATTCAGAATATCCTCACAGAAACATCCAGAGCAAGATCTGACCAAATGTCTGGGTACCACAGTCCAGCGAAGTTGACACATAAAATTAACCATCCCAGTTTCTGTGGATAGAAACTTTTTAAAAAGCAAACTGAGTTGTTTCCCTCAGGGACTCATGCTCCAGGGTGAGAAATCAGAGCCTTGTAGGTCTTTTTAGAGATAATCCAGTCTCTGCTTTTTCTGAAGAGTTTTGAGCAGTTGAGTACCTTGCCCAAGAGCATACACACAATGCCTTAGCAACAAAGTATGAAAATTGTTTGGGTCCAACCATTGTAAGTTAGGGATCATCTGTAGTCTGTGTGCTCTTTGAAAATAGTATGTTTTCTCCTTGGTATACCCTGTGCTAAGCACAGTGCTTTCATGAAGCAAGAATTCAATAAATATTTTGTTAATTTATTTACAGTCATCTGACTTGAAAGCATTTATGAGAAAAAAACATAAAAATTAGTATAATACAAAGGAAAATTACTTAAATTCCACAAGAGAGCTGAAACACAGTTCTATTAATGTCTCAAGAGAAGAAAACGTCTTGTATTGTTGTAAGACTATGTCCACAATTCCAAATGCCATGGCAGTGCTAAAGAGAAGATGTTACTCGCTCATATATGTTTCAATGGAGAAAACTGTGGTCAAACAAAATAACAAACTCAGAAACTCAGCTTTCACCTTCATCCCCACCCCCAATTCAACTTCAATGTTCTTTTTCCTACCAAACACATAAACACACACACACACACTCACACACACACACACACACACACACACAAGTGCTCTGATGACAAGTCTAATGATTACTCTCGATTAATGAGCTTATCAAGAAAGCTAGAAGTGGCCTTGCTCCAGATACAGGCACTCCCATTGATGGTATACTTGCAGGACCAAGTCTGAGACTAGCAGTTTTGCATCAAGCTTCAGAGGGAGATCTGGTCACCCTGGAAGTTTCAGTTTTCTCTGTATCTCCTGAGTTCTTTCCATCAGAAACAAGACAACATGCAGCATTCTTACTCCAAATTTAAATCTAAAAATGATGCAGAGGAAAGGAAAGGGTGGAATCTTTTCCTCAAAGGTAAAATCTTTCCCCCCAATCTATAGAAGACACATTTGAGAGGCGTCCATGAAGTATAACTAAGAATCACATCTCATGGATCTTTTCCACTTCAGGGATATTCTAAGTGCTTGATATGCCTACAGAAACCCATCTTTCCAAAGACCAAGGCAATGTCTTTATTGAGTTGGAGTTTGAGATATCTTTGTTGAGTCTGAGAATCCAGATGAAAAAGGCACGAAACTGTTAAAAGATAAACTGAGGCATATTAAATATTTAAGAGTTTATGTAAGCATCTATCCATTTGAACAGGGCAGTGCCAAACTGGAAGTGGCTAGGAGCACTTTGCTCACAGGAGGGAAGGGGGGGGGGGAGGGTGGAGACTTAGATAAAGTACAGAAACAAGGAAAGGAAATTATTTGATTTGCTATAGCTTAAAGCCTAGTTTTGCGATTGGTTGTCCTTCGTGTTCTGATTTCATAACTTTTTTTTTTGAGGGCAGTGTCACTGACCCTCATATGTGGGACCCGAACCGGGGCCGCTGGCTTCCGCGCCCCGGCCGGCCCTGATTTCATAACTTTTGAGGCATTTACAGATTTAGGTTTTAATTTGCTTACCCAGGCTGCCATGGCATTATGGCCACCTCAGTCTGATAGCTTCTTTGTTTAACTAGTTTAACAAAACACATAGATGAGGATGGCTGAATGGTCCGGAGTCCCTTCCAGCAATGCTGGCCCTTGTCCTAAATATCTTATCTGTACCCCAACCACAGGAAACACCCTATGAAGACCCAGATCAAAAGTACCATTATCCCAGGGCCACTACAGCCACAGAAGCACTCCATTGTCCTCCGATAAAATAAGGTTGCAAGACCTCCTGTCCCTCTGCAGCAGATCCTATCCAACAAAATGCTGTAACTTTTATAACTGGGAAAGATAGATAGTAAAAATCTAGCCAGATGGCTGGATCAGCAAGGGTTTCCATGTTAGAACTTTCTTCCTCCCCAGAGGCGGGCTTATAAGTCATTAATTGAAATGTTTATCTGACATCAGTCTTTTTAAATTGGTTTAAGACTGGCAGTCTCTGGGTTTATTAGGCTTTTGTGTTTGTTTTGTTTTTTGGTACAACTGTTCCGGAGTTGTAAACACTATCCTTTCTCCTTTATTGAGAAAGCTGACCATAGGAATTCTTTTTACACAAAGTACCTAGGGGTACTTTGGGTACAGGATAAGGTGACCATGACAAATCGCTATTTCAAGTTACTCACAAAGTTCGGGCCACAACGCTGCCCGCACCGCACACGTACGGACAGTCGCCTCGCTGACGTCACTGCACCTGCACCTGGACCTGACGCCCTGTAATGACGTCTCCCCACGGGGCCACGCCTCCCGAGCGCCATGCTGAACCTGAGCGGCGTGGGGCTCGCGCGGGGCCTGCGGGTCATGACGCAGGCGTGCCTGCGGGCCTCGCGCGGCCGCTCACTGGCCCTCGCGCGCGCGGCTGGCGCGCCCCGCACGGGGGACGGGCGGCCCTTGGCGGGCCCGGGGCCCCGTCAGCGTCGGCTCAGCCTGTCGGCCGCGGGGGTCGTGAACTCGGCGCCCCGCCCTCTGCAGCCCTACCTGCGCCTCATGCGCTTGGACAAGCCCATTGGTGAGTGCGGGAGGGCGGGCGCGGCGCGGGCGGTCCAGGGGGCTGCGAGTGTTAAGGAAATGGGAGCCGAAAAGCTGGAGCTCGGCCACTACGGGCCGTTTGTACTTGCGAGACACCCGGACTGGGAGATCTCCGAAGTGACCTATTTGCGTTCACGACCCTCGGAATCCTGATTGCCTGAACCAGGCAAGCCCCTGCCTTTGCACAGAGTTATAGTATTGAAGCGCTTCCACATTCGTTCTGTGAGATCCTTCCCATCATCCTCTACGGCTCCCAAAGCGTCAGACGACAAAAGCGCTGCGGGAACTAAGGGTCTTGGCCGAGCCAAACCAGATGAACCTAGTGTTTTGATGCTGAGTTCTAGCCCTTTGCCTTCACCACTCCTGCCCCAGAGAAAGATTTAATTCATTGGAATACGGCAGGTACCGCACTTACGGACTGCCTATCAGCGCATACTCGCCTCCTGTGGGTTTCCTGACCTTCCTATGTACTTTCTTAAAAGATTTTTATTAAAAATATAGATAAAAGACATCACCGTATTAGTTTCAGATGTACATTTGAATGTTATTCATTTATACACCTAAAGAAGCATCTGATATCGTATCACGCTATCACAGTATTATTAACTATATTTCCTATGCTGTATAATCCCCAGCCCCGTGGTTTATTTGTTCTATACCTGGAAATTTGGACCTCTTATTTCCTTCACCTCACCCCCCATTTAAAAAATTTTTTCAATTACAATTGACGTTCAATATTATATTAATTTCAGATGTACAGCATAGTGGTGAGACATTTATATAAGAACTGATCCTGCTGAGTAGTCTAGTACCCACCTGGTAGTATACATAGGTATTACCATATTATTGTCTATATTCCCTATGCCTTACTTTACATCCGCATGACTATTTTGTAACTACCAATTTGTACTTCTTAATACTTTTACCTCTTTCACCCTGTCCCCCAAACTCCGTCCCATCTATCATCCCAATAAATCTAGTACCCACCTGACACCATACATAATTATTATAGTGTTATTTACTATATTCCTTATGCTATACCCTGCATCCCCATGACTACTGTGTAACAACCAATTTGTATTTCTTAATCCCTTCCCCTTTTCCACCCATCCACTAATCCCCTCTCATCTGGCAACCATCAGAATGTTCTCTGTGTGTATGAGTTTGTTTCTTTGTTTATTTTATTCTTTAGGTTCCACACATATAAGCAAAATCACATTGCATCTGTCATTCTCTGCCTCACGTACGCCATTCAGCACAATACCCACCAGATCCATCCATGCCGCTGCAGACGGCAAGAACCCATTCCCTTCCATGGCCGAGCAATTTCCCATTGTATATATGTACCACCTCCTCTTTATCCATGTATCCATCAAGGGACACCCAGGCTGCCTCCACATCTTGGCCATTGTAAACAATGCTGCAATGAACATATGATATGGGTGACAAGTTCCTTCAAGGTAGCATTTTGGCTTTGTTCGGATAAACACCCCGAAGTGGGATTACTGGGTTCTTATTTGCCTTTTATTATAGCCTTTGTTTTAAATTCTCTTTCATCTGGTATCAGCTTTTTTTTTTTTTCATTTCCATTTTCACGAAATAGGTTTTTTTGTTTGTTTGTTTGTTTGTTTTTAGCTGAGCCCTCCTGCTACCTGTTGGCAGTTCAACGGCAACTCAGCTTGGGCTGGCAGCGAACCGCCATTGTTCAGAGCTCAGCTTGCACTCTTGAGCGAGCTCTTAACCAACTGAGCCACTCTGCCGGCCCATGAAATAGTTTTATCCATCCCTTTACTTTCAGTCTGTGTGTGTCTGTCAATCTGAAGTGAGTCTCTTGTAGGCAGCATATGTAAGGGTTTTGTTTTTTTATCTATTCAACCACCTTATGTCTTTTGTTTGGAGCATTTAATCTATTTACTTTAAAGTAATTGTTGATCGATATATATTATTGCCATTTTATTATTCACATTTTTTCTTTTTTTTTTTTCTTTCTATCTTTAAGATGTCCATCTCACATTCCTTGTAATACTGGTTTGGTGTTGATGAACTCCTTTAGCGTTTTCTTCTCTGGGCAGTTCTTTATCTGTACTTCGATTTTTTTTTTTTTTTTTTTTGAGGGCAGTGTCACTGGCCCTCATATGTGGGACCCGAACCGGGGCCGCTGGCTTCCTAAGCCAGCGCTTAACAACCGCGCCACTCAGCTGGCCCTGTCCTTCTATTTTAAATGATAGCTTCGCTGGGTAGCGTAATCTTGGTTGTAGGTCCTTGCTTTTCATCACCTTGAATATTTCATGGCAATCCCTTCTGGCCTGCAAAGTTTCTGCTGAGAAATCACCGACAATCTTATGGGAGCTCCCTTATAAGTAACTAGTTGCATTTCTCTTGCTGATTTTAGGATTCTCTGGTTGTATTTAATCTTTGCCATTCTAATTATAATGTGTCTCAGTGTGGGCTAGTTTGGGAATCTCTGTGCATCCTGGGCTTGTATGTCTACTTCCTTTGCCAGGTTAGGAAAGTTTTCAGTCATTATTTCTTCAACTAGATTCTGGATCCCTTGCTTTCTCTCTTCTTCCGGTGCCCCTATGATATGAATATTGCTGTGCTTAATGTTGTCCCAGAGGCCCCTTAAATGATCCTCATTTTTTTGTTGGTTTTTTGTTTTTTCCTTTTGCTGTTCTGATTTGGTGTTTTCGGCTAACTTGTCTTGCAAATCAATCCTTTGCTTCATCTAGTCTGCTGGTGATTCGATCCTCTGATTCATCTAGTCTGCTGGTGATTCCTTCTAGTGCACTTTTCACTTCAGTTATTGTGTTCTTCACTTCTGCTAGTTGTTTTTTATGGTTTCTATGCCCTTTTTTATGCTTGCTATCTCTGTTGAAGTTCTCACTAAGTTCCTTGAGCATCTTTTAACCATTGTTTTGAACTCTGTATCTAGTAGGTTGCTTGCCTCATTTTAGTTCTTTTCCTGGAGTTTTCTCCTGTTCTTTCATTTGGGATATATTTCTTTATTTTCTCATTTTGGCTGTCTTTCAGTGATTGTTTCTATGTATTAGGTAGATCAGCTATGTCTCCCAGTCTTGGCTGGATGTTGTTATGTAGTAGGTGTCCTGTGGGGCCCAGTGTCACAGTCTCCCTGGTCACCAGCTCTGGGTGCTCCAGGAGTGTCCCTTGTTTGGGTTGTGTGTGCCCTCCTGTTACATTTGAGCCTTGATTGCTATTGGCACATCAGTGGGTGGGATTGACCCTCGGACTGACCTGCTGTGGGGTTTGGCCACATCCACCGCTTATTGACTGCTGTGTGGAGATCTTACCTCACTGAGCAGTATTCACCCCAGCACGCTCTGGTGCCTGCTGAGGCTGCGCTTCCAGTGTGCTGCTTGTGGAGCTAATTGGGTGGTCTGCTGCTGTGGTCTGAAACCTCCGAGTTTATTGGTTCTGGGGCCTCTTGGGAGGGGCTCTAGTGCAGGCCCAGGTCAGCCACTGCCTGTGACCAGCTGGGGACTACCTGAAGGAGCTACAAAGTGAATGAACCACAGTTGGTTGGTGCCTGTGCTAAACCTGGAGGTGTATGGGAGAGACCACACTGCAAACCAAGGATGGCTGCATCCAGTAGCAGGCTTGGGGTAGCTCCATTAGGTCTCCTGCCATCTGCTGGCTCCCATAAAGTTCAGCCACTGATAAAGACTTATGCAGCACACGAGTTGGGTGAGGCAGTGTCTTAGGGAGTCACCAGTGTAGGACTAGTTGTGGTCACCAGGTTGATGCAGTTTCTGGGTTGGTTTCAGTGCTGAGCGTGGAGCTACTCAACAAAAATCTCAGAGCACACTGAAGCCAGTTGCTTCCCACCTGACGCCTGCAGACCCTTGATAGTTGCCCATGAAAGAGTTCAATGCGGGCGGGGCCATGTGCTCACTGAGAAAGTGCCTCTAGCATTAGGCGAGTTGGGTGGGTCAGGTGCCAAGGAGTCACCAGGGTAGAGCAAGTGGAGCTCACCAGACCAATTCAGAATCAGATTTAGCCATGGACATGAAGGAAGGGCTCAACACAGGAAAGGTGGCACCCGCCTGCCAGCCACATGAAAGGAGGACCCCACACAGGGAAAATGGTGACTATCCCCTCAAGTCCTTGCCTCTAAGCCATACAACTCAGTCTCTCTCCATATGTCTCTGATGTCCCCCCAAGTCACTGTCCCCCCACCAGAGCCCAGGGTGAGTGTCTACAAGTAAGTGTATGCAGGCCTTTAAGAGGACATCTGGGTTTCCCACAGCTTTCTGTCCCTTCCAGATGATCAGAATCTCCACTGTTTTCCAGTCAGCTGTAGTGGGGGCTCTTCTTCTTGGCACCAGTACTCTGGGCTGGAGAGCCTCATGTGAGGCTGGAACCCTTCGCTTCTCCAGGGGAAACTGGGGCCAAGATATCCCTCCGGATTCTCAACCACCACATGGTGGTTTGGGGCTAGCCTGTCCCACCCCTCCTACCAGTCGTGATGTGGCTAAAGAAGTTATAAAACTCTGTTGTAAAACTTCAATTAATCTAAACTTCAGATGGGTTTCCAGGTTGATTGTTCTATAATTTAGTAGTAATTTTAATGTGTTCATGGGAGGAGGCAATCACAGCGTTTATCTAATCAGCCTCTTTGCTCCTCCCCTCTGACCTTCCTGTTTAAAATATCACCTACCATCTCACTTCTATCCCTTTACCACCCCCATTTTTCTTCAAAGCACTCTCTACTAACTTTATATATTTATTAGTTATTTGACTTCTCCAATACAATATTATAGTTCCACATATGTGGGATTTTTCTAGCTAGTGCCTAGAACAGTGCCTGGCAGTAGTAGTGTATGAATTAATAAATTACTACAGTATCACCCAGCCTTAGGAATAGAAAGAGGTATGGAAACTCCATGCTGACAAGGAACTCCCAGTCTAGTTGAAAACTCTGATTGATATAAGTGATACATACAGGTAGTACAGCAGGAAAGAGAGTAAGTACTGTGAATCTTCATTGCTGGAAAAAGTCAAGAAGAAAGTGAACCTCAAAAGACAGGTGGATTTTTGCAGAGGAAGGACAAGATCTTGATTGGTGGGGGAACTATTTTTGCAAAGACATGAAGGTAGAGTGTTGGAACACTTAAATATATAAGCTGTTCTGGAATCCTGTGTGAGTGTAGAAAATAGTGGGAGTCTAGGCTGGTTAAGAATGACTGTAAAAGGATGGACAGTGGCGAAGGAGGGGTGGAAGCTGAACTCCAGGTAACCTAGATGGTGACATTTGCCATTACAGTGCATGGAAATGCATTCAAATTCATAGATACAGTTTCTCCACTTTTTCCCAGCCAAGACCCCAAATTAGGCCTTGTTTTTGGTATTCTAGTTTATGGACTATGTGTTTGGGATCAGAGCACTAAGAGTTCGTAACAATCGACAGCTAAAGTATAAAAGCAAAATAAATGGTAGGAACAGCCCTGCCATCATGAACCCTTGCAAGTTGATGGGCATAAATTTCCAAGCCCAGTTCTTATCTGTAGCCTAACCATAGTTAAGTTCTTGGGGTCTGTGTCATGGAGCTGCAATGTAGACTTACAGACATCAAGACAGATCAACAGCTGCTGTTATTCCCATTTCCATAAACCTCTGGCTTTTACTTTAGTGGCTAGACCACCCCACCACATAAGAGGCTGTAAAAGGAATTTTACATAAAGCTGGAGCCAGACTTCCTGAATCTTCACTTTGCCCATTTGAGGGGCCGAGTTACTTTACCTCCCTGGGCCTTCATTTCTCATCTATAAAATCTATACTAACAATACTGACTTTATAAAGTTGACATGAGAATTCATTAATATATGTCAAGTCTTTAGAACAGTGCCTGACATAATAAGTGCTCAAGAATGTTAGCCATTATTACTTGAGAAGTGGGATTGGAGATTGGGGAATAGTATATTAAAAGATACCAGCCTGTGTAATTTGGTTCTTGGTGATGATTGCAGGATTTTTACAATTTATAATAGTTCTGTGTAACAGTTCATTCATCAATCATTTTTTGAGCCCCTATGTATGCCAGGAAGAATAAATTGACAGTAGTATAATCTAGGTTTGATATTTCTTTTTTCTTTTTTTTTTTTTTTTTTAAAGATTTTATTGGGGAATTGGTGGAGGGGAACAGCGTTGGGGAATCGGGGAAGGGGAACAGACAAGTTGCCATCTTCTTGTTCTTCAGTTTAGTTGCGGAGGATGTTGCTTCACTGTTGGTATCGTCATTGCGCTCTTCCCGGATGAGGCAGATCCGTCGCTGGCCTCTGGATGTCGCTCATCGCGGCTATTGGCAGCTCACGCTTGGCTGCCAGCCGCTCACGCTGGCTGCGGGCCACTCACTGTAGCCTATGGCAGCCCACTGCAGCAGGGGCTGCAGCCCACAACATCACCGGGGCTCGCACAGCCCAGCTCCAGGTGGAGCTGTTGTTAGCTGTAGAGGTCAGTGTCACTGGCCCTCATGTGGGATCCGAACCGGGGCCGCTGGCATCCCAAAACCAGCGCTTAACCAATGCGCCACTCGGCCGGCCAAATTTCTAGAAGCATTTTTTTTTTTTTTTTTTTGAGGGCAGTGTCACTGGCCCTCATATGTGGGACCCGGACCGGGGCCGCTGGCTTCCCAAGCCAGCCCTTAACTACTGCGCCACTCGGCGGGCCAAATCAGTTTTTTTGTTTTTTGTTTTGTTTTGTTTTGTTTTGTTTTAGCTGAGCCATCCTGCCACCTGTTGGCAGCTCAACGGCAACTCAGCTCCAGCTGGCCTCGAACAGCTGTTGCTCAGAGCTCAGCTCGCACTCTTGAGCGAGCTCTTAACCAACTGAGCCACTCGGCCGGCCCTGATATTTCTTTATTTAAAAACTTTAGTGGGATAATTTTATGTTCATTGTTTTACTTTGTTGAAGTTTGATCTTGTTATCTTCATAAACCAAAGTATGTTTCATTGTTTTTCAGAATGAATTACAACTTCTTTCAAATGGGTCACAAACTATTATTTCAGGAAGTTTCAGCAGGTGGCACTCTCTCCACTAAGTTGGTGGTGTAATTTTTATTTTACTGCATTTATGGGTGATTATGTTGTCTTAAAGATAATGTGTAATTAGTGACTGATCCTTAGACTCCATTTATGTAGGCTCTTTGGTCTGCCCATTGCCTGTCAAAACTTGCTCATTTCCTTTTATCTCCCAGAGAATTTTCCCTTTTTCTACAGAAACATTTCTTTCTAAAACCTATAATGTCTGTATCCTCACCACCCCTGCATCTTTCTTCATGGAATAAAACTTTATGAAAGCGCCACAGGGAAGACAAAAAAGTGTTGCTGAGACTGAGGCGGGCAAAAGAACAATAAGAATTTAAGGGTATAAAGGGTTTAAGTATGCAGAGTGAACATATTGGCCTTAGGGCAGACTGGAGCCAGAAGGCCTGGATTTGAATTCCAGCGCGGCCACATTTTGCCTGTGTGGCGTTGGGCAGATTACTTTCTCCATGCTTCAGTTCCTGTATTTGTTAAATAGGTATAATAAAAATAGTACGTATATCATAAATTTGTTGTGAGAATTAAAAGTGTTATATGACAGCACCTGGCACCCAGTGAGCACTATATGTTTGTTATTATTGTTTTTGTTTTCATCATCACCAATACCATCTTCTCATAACAACTCTGAAAGGTAGATATTGTTCCCCCTCATTTATAGATGAGGAAGAATGAGCCTTAAAGTTTAATATACTTTAGTATCTGGCAGACACTAAATGGAAACATGTTCTAATCGACAGCAACATATTGTGCCAGAAAGCATTGCGCCTATACAGAAGCTGCAGCAGGGGACGCCCTGAAACGAGTGACGATATTCACATAGCTTTTGTTACAGTATATTGTTATAATTGTTCTATTTTATTAGTGATTGTTGTTAATCTCTTACTGTGCCTACTTTATAAATTAAACTTTATGAGATTGGGCCGGCCAAGTGGCGCGGTGGTTGAGCGCTGGCTTGGGAAGCCAGCTGCCCCGGTTCGGGTCCCACATAGGAGGGCCAGTGATACTGCCCTAAAAAAACAAAAAAACAAAAAAACATAGTGTATACAGGATTCGGTACTATCCATGGTTTCAGGCATCCACTGTGGGACTTGGAACATATCCCCTGCAGATAAGGGGTGACTGCTGTGTTTGCTTTTAGCTTAGTTCATTTAGTTTATGGGCTAAGTGCCAAGAATTAATCCCATTTGTGTGTGTAGTTGTACAATATTAAAAAACAGTAGGTTGGTAATCTCCCTACCCAAAAAACATTTTATTGTGTTATATTAATAACAGTAAAGAAAGTTTTACTAACTTTTGAGCAGGTGATACATACATATGATACAAAATTCAGAAGGTATAACCATGTAGAGTGAAAAAACTAAGTCCCCCACCCTTATTTTCCAGCCAACTAGTTACCCTCCCCGTTTCTGATATAGCCTTCCTGACATGGTCTATGAACATACTAACATTTGAGTGATTTTGTTTTATGTGTGTGTGTGTGTGCACGTACACACACACACACACACATATTAAAAATTTTCAGGTCCTCCTCCTTACGTGTTGGGCCATTTTGTAATTTCATCAGAAATACATCAAAGTATCCCACTTTCCAAGTGTGTTGTCAGACTTTGGGTTTTGCCAGGTGAAAAATATTACCTCAGTGTGTATTTCTTTTTTTTTTTTTTTTTTTTTTTTTTTAAAGATTTTATTGGGGAATTGGTGGAGGGGAACAGCGTTGGGGAATCGGGGAAGGGGAACAGACAAGTTGCCGTCTTCTTGTTCTTCAGTTTAGTTGCGGAGGATGTTGCTTCACTGTTGGTATCGTCATTGCGCTCTTCCCGGATGAGGCAGATCGGTCGCTGGCCTCTGGATGTCGCTCATCGCGGCTATTGGCAGCTCACGCTTGGCTGCCAGCCGCTCACGCTGGCTGCGGGCCGCTCACGCTGGCTGCGGGCCATTCACTGCAGCCTATGGCAGCCCACTGCAGCAGGGGCTGCTGCCCACACCATCACCGGGCTCGCACAGCCCAGCTCCAGGTGGAGCTGTTGTTAGCTGTAGAGGGCAGTGTCACTGGCCCTCATGTGGGATCCGAACCGGGGCCGCTGGCATCCCAAACCCAGCGCTTAACAGATGCGCCACTCGGCCGGCCCTCAGTGTGTATTTCTTAAAGTCAGTTATCTTTTCATATGTATAAGAACCATTCATAATTCTTTCTGTGAACTTCTGTCATGTTTCTTGTCCATTTTTTCAGTTGCACTACTTATTGATCTCTCTTCAGTTTCTAAGAACCTTACATATTAGGGAGAATAGTCCTTTGCGATATGAGTTGCAAATTTATTGTCCCAGTTTTGTCATGTGTTTTTAACTTTGTGATTTTTACTTTTTTGGGATGTAGTGTTTAAACAAATGAAAACAGTTAACTAACTTAAATTCGTACCTTTTTTTGTCTTTTTATTTTTGCCTAGGAACCTGGCTGCTGTATCTGCCGTGTACCTGGAGCATTGCTTTGGCAGCTGAACCAGGTTGTTTTCCAGATTGGTACATGTTATCCCTCTTTGGCACTGGAGCCGTTCTGATGCGTGGGGCAGGCTGTACTATTAACGACATGTGGGACCGGGATTACGATAAAAAGGTAGTTTCGTCCTGCAAAGGAGCAGAGAGGCTCCTCTCTATTCTGTGGAGTAACACATGACTTTTGAATGCCACATCAAGCAACAGGACCATTTAGTGTCCTCACTGAAATCCAGCACAAGCAGTGCCCATATCAGTTGACTAGCTAATGGTACATAGTGCAGTGTACTTCCTTTCTCAACACAAGAGCGGCCATGGGGGCAAGGTGTGTACTTCATTTGTGCAAAATGAACTAGGATTTAGAAGGCCGGTGTAAGGATGTCAGGAGTGAAGGTCAAAAGTCCATCTGAACCTTTGAGTGTCTGAAAGAATTGTTACCCCTTCCTTTGAGAGAGATATTGGAGCCATACAATTCATATGTAAATCAAATCTTAATTTAGATAACCAACGCAGCCCTGTTTTCATTGCTATAATTATTTCTTCAAAAAACATAATTATGATGGGCCGGCCGAGTGGCTCAGTTGGTTAAGAGCTCACTCAAGAGTGCAACCTGAGCTCTGAGCAGCAGTGGTTCGATGCCCAGCCCAAGCTGAGCTGCCGTTGAGCTGCCAACAGGTGGCAGGATGGCTCAGCTAAAAAGAAAAAAGAAAAAAAAATAATTATGTCCTTTTTTCTCCTTAAAAAATAATATGTGTTTATTCTGAAAAATTCATACAGCACAGAAATATTAATAGAAAGAAGAGGAAATACAAATCCCCCTTGTCTCCTCCGCAACGCCTAAAGAAAATTCCACTTAAAGTCTGATATATTCCTATGGATTACTTTCTGTGCATATTCTGACGTGTGTATAATTTTTTCTTTGTTCCTCAACAGACCATTATTTTCTCAAGGGAAAGGTCCACCTTGTTAGCCTTTTATCCTAGCAGCCATGCTGTAACAAGTACAAGGTCATTAAGTACTTGAGTGAATAATCAAGTAAACTTTCAATGTAAAAGAAACCCATGGTAAATTATATAAAATAATCTTACATGTACACTGATATACAGTGAATTATCATCTTTAGTTTGTCTTTCATATAAGTCTGAATTTTCCTTAAACAAGGCACACCTAAAATTATTTTTATTTCATAGAACAGTATCATAGTATATTTTTTAATTCAAAACACATTTGTTGAATACTTGCTGTGTGTGAGACACTGTGATAGGTTCTCAGATTTCATGGATGAAAGACAGCAACATTTCTGACCTCATGGTTCAGTAGTTACAATACATCAGCACTATCATACGGTATCTACAAGGGGACTTACTGAAGACCACTTACCTCAGCCTAAAGGGGGCGCTCAGAGAGAACTTTCAGGGGGTGACCTTTGAACTGTGTCAGAATAAGATGGCAAGAAGAGGGTGGGCTGAAGGGTGAAGGTAGAGGGATGGCTTTGAGATCAAGTATATTATGCTTGACAACTTCAACCAAGAGGTTTGTTTGTGGCTGCAGAATAGGATAGTGGCCGAGTAGCAGGAACTGCATAGTAGAGGCCTCTCTGTGCCCCACTGACCCAGTGGGGATGCCTTGATGCATGCCAGGAGATGCATACTTTTTTGATTTGAGGTTCACACATCCTGGTCAGTATTTCATGCTGCATAACCATTTGAATGAGGCTTCTGGCATATATCATTTCAAAATAATCCTTGAACATGTTTGGAGCAGCTGATGTCCAAATCCTGGTTGTCATATTATACTGTCAAGTTTTACAAGATGTTGCCTTTGGGGGATCTTGATAAAGGATGTATGGGATCTCTATATTGTTTAAAATAGAGATTTCAAAAAATAACTGCATGTGAATCCAGTTACTTCAAAAGAAAAAGTTTAATTAATATATTCAAACCAACAAACTTTTTCCACTTTTTTAATTAACAAAATATGACCATTTTAGTTCCCCTTTAATTGATTTTTTTTCTCCCTAGATAAACAGGAAATAATTATATATATCTCCCCCATTCTATTTTCTTCTGATTGGAAGACTCTAGATTTTATATTGACATACAACAGAGTACTTAAATGAGTGTTTCATAGCTATCGAGGTGGTTTTTCTAACATAAATTTAAAATGTTATGTGCATCTCTTTTAAAGAATGAGTTAAAACACTTGCCCAAACAGTAATGCTTACTTCACAGTTTCTTAAAGGCTATATATGATTACGGATATGTTTCTGGCTCAGGGTTTTAAGTGAATTGCTACTAGGGTATCTGAGTTACGTGTGTTTTGTTGATGTATATAATCTACTAGCCATGTGATAAAATTAGGTCCATAAACATTGAAATAATCACCAATGCACAGGTGTTAATGATTTAGTTTTGTAAGCCGTGAGCATTCTGGTTTCATAAAAATGATGTAGAATATGTTTTGATGATCATGTTACATGATGTTTAGTCTTTTGGTAGAGTGCTTGTTTATTTTCATCTTTCAAATTTAGCTAGGTTATTATCACTGTACTGAAGGGGTGGTGTGATCTTGTGGTTGTAGTGTGGCTAGTGGAACTGTACTGACTTGCTACAGTGCTGTTCGTGGTTTTGGAAAATTACTAACAAATATATATTATTTGTTCACATAAGTTTCCTAAAACTTAGAAATAATAAGACCTTGTGAGTGGTTAAAAGACAGGGTTGTTATGAGCATTCAATGATATGACGCATATATAGCTCTTAGAATAGTGACACCTTGTAAACACTCAGCTACTAGTTGGAATAATCATAACATCCTGAAACCAATACAAGAACATAAATAGTATTTCCAATTGAAATTACAGGAACCAAGTCAAGGATAGAAGATCCAGTTCTGGCACTTAACCAAGATAAATCATTATAGTTTGACAAGCTGTTTTATTGCAGAACGAAGCATGTTATAAATAGGGTCAACAAAATTATTTTGTAAAGCATCAGATAATAAATATTTTAGGCTTTGTGGGCCATTTCATCTTTGTTACAACTGCTTAACTCTGTTGGAGCATGAAAGCAGCCATATACAATATGTAAACAAATAATGTGTCTCCTTTGCAATAAAACTTGATTTTTGGACACTGAAATTTGAATTTCATATTTTCAGGTGCCACAATACATTACTCTTTCTTAAAATTTATTTTCAACCATGTGAAAAAGCAAAAACCATTTTTAGCTTACAGGCTGTACAAAAACATGTAGTAGGCTGAATTTGTCCCACAGGCCATAGTTGGCTAACCCTTGATATAAATTATACAAAAATATATTGTATTAATAATAGTTAACATTTATTGCATACTTATATGCTTCAGACTCTGCATTTACTCTGTGAGGTAGGTGCTATTATTACCTCTCTCTGCTCCTTTTCTCCCTCTCTCTGTTTTTCCTTTAACAGATAATTAACCTAAGCCCAAGAGAGGTTAAGTAGTTTGCCAAAATTGACAGAGCCAGTAAGTAAATAGGATTGGATTCAAATGCTGGGCACTCTGATCCCAGATCCTGAGTTCTTTTAACAATGTTGAAAATTGTGGTTATGTTCTTTTTCAGTGGTCGAGTTTAGAATAATCACATTTAATGGAAGGAAAAGAACAAGTTAATATATATTATTTGTTCTCAAAAGTGCTCAGTCTGTTTATATTCTTACAATGGGTTTGCTCTTTATATTTGGGTGCAGCTAATATAACAGACCCATTCCTAAATACCCTGGCAAAAGTCCTCCCACTTTCAAACCCAGATAATCTGTCTTCTTTCCTTATCCACATCTGATATCTGATTGCAGTACTTCCCATACTCAGACATTTGCCAGATAATCAGCCTTATCTAACATGCACTGCAATTTTGTCTTTCCTGAGAATTCTCATTATTATTGTCACTCTTTTCTCTGTGGAAATTGAACATATACCTGCTAAGCTGGGTAAATAGCTAGATAAGGAAGTTGCTTTGTTTTGTTTGGGGTTGGGAATGGGAGATGGAAATAAAGGGGAATGAGAGGTGGGAATTTTTAGTTCTTTCCAAAGCTATTTTAAATATCAAGTTTTGATTCTTGACAGTACTTCCAATGTTGATTTCACTTTTTATTCATAATTCTGCCTTAATGCTTATCATGGGCCAATCTCTTGATGAAATGTTTAAATAAATGGGTGAGCCATTAACGAGGTATGTGTTTTTATGTGTTAAGGTTATAAGAACAGCAAGTCGCCCAATAGCTGCTGGAGACATTTCAGCTTTTCAATCCTTTGTTTTCCTTGGAGGACAGCTGACCTTGGCACTGGGTGTTCTTCTGTGTCTGAATTCCTACAGGTACAGTAAATGTGTTTTCCATGGCCACGTATGAAATCTCTCCTTCGATGTGGAGTAAGTAGGAATAAAATAAAATTGAAATACCTTTATCACGAAGTTGTTTATTGGCTACCTATCAAGCATCTATAGATTAGCAAATGTAAGTCACCACAGGTTGTAAAATCAAGAATGCTTTCAGCCAAAGGAATTAAGAGATCAGCGTTTAATTCATTCTGAATCAGCTTCAGTACTGGCACGCATATTCCTCAGGGACAAAAGTCACTTTATAGGTTTTCTAGAGGCCTGTATAAACCTGTATGTATACTTTCACTTGCCCTGATAATATCTCTGAAGTACATAGAAGCAGAAGTGATTATACTCTTTTTGCAAAAAGAGGAACCGGTCTTTCCCAGAGTTATGTTCCTAATCCATGACAGAAGAAAAATGGGAAAGGACTCATTCCTGTATCTCTTAAACAGAGACAGAATTAAACTTCTGTGCATCAGATGGCTGGTTACAAAGTGCTTCAGTAAGACAAAAAAGGAGGAAGTCAGCAAATAAGCATTCCTTTATAGAGGCTGGACTTAATTGTAAACGTTGCCCTGCTAGCATCAATCATCTGAAAACACTTTGGAAAGTTATTCCTGAAGGGTGGTGTTAGGTGAGCTTTGGGGAACGTCTTAAGTTATCCTTTCATGGAGGCTTATCCTCTTCTAGAGAAATAATACCCTGTTGTACATATCGGGAGGGATATCTTGACTATTTTTCTGTTAGGACATCTCAGTTTACTAGCTATCATAATGTTTGAGTACAAAAGTTAGAGAGGCAGCAGCATATGGTAGGGAACAAGTTGGTCTCTGCCTTAGGTTTGATTCCTGGCCCAGTTACTAACTAGCTGTATGACAATTGGCAAATTACTTAATCTCTTTGTGCGTTAGTTTCCTCATCTGCAAAAAACAAGTAGAATAAAACCACCTGCCTCTTAAGCTTGTGTTGGTGATTGTAATGAGTTAACATATGTAAAGCAGTTAGAGAAATGCCTAATCCATGAAAGCACTATATGTGTTAGCCGTTGTTACTTTGTTTCATTGTTTTGTAACACTTAAAATATAAATGTACACTTGAAATCTATATAATCTTACTAATCAGTGTCACCCCAATAAATTTAATAAAAAAATATTTTCTGATCATGCTTTATCCTAATCAAAGTTCAGGAAGAGAAATTTATATAACAAAAATATAATTTTTAAATCATTTTCCCAATTAGTGTTACTATTGTTGTCTTATTTAGTGATTTGTAAGAGATGGTGATATTAATCTTCTTAATGGTTTTTCTTGATTTCAGTATAGCTCTGGGAGCAACATCCCTACTTCTTGTCATCATCTACCCACTAATGAAAAGAATTACGTACTGGCCTCAATTAGTCTTGGGTGAGCTTGAAATAACTATAAGTGTTTCCTTTGATACCCTCAAACTATACTTTCAGATATAATATCATACATATATATAATGTGTCAGAGATAAAATGGCAAGTCAGTCATGAAATTTTCCAAATGGAGAATAGATTTTCGTATTTTAAAAGACAATTAGCTGTTTCTATTAGCTAAAAAAAACTTACATATTTATTAAAATTGTCATCATTATTATTTTCCAAAATGCTCTTTGTAAAATCTAGGTATGTCGTGAAGAAAAAATTAGCTGCCTTTACCCCACTGCTCTCTTTTAGGTTGCTGATCTATATACCCTAGAGACCACAGGGATCAGAGTAGAAAGAGAAAGCACCCCGACCAGGAGAACAAGAATTAACCTGTGTGTGATGGCCTAGATGGCTTCACTGGGCTCCCTTTCTGGGAAACTTTCCTTTGTTAGACCTCCCAGGAAAAAGTTACAGCACTTAGGCTCCCACGGCACTTTGACATGGCATTTACTCATTTCAGCAGTATTAATTCAATAAGATACTGAAAGCCTCCTCTGTCTCCCCATTAATAAATTGTAAATGCCTAACAGAAAAACATTCTTTACATATGGATGGTCCAGCATCTAACATAGTACTTGAGGATTCTTTTTTTTTTTTGAGGGCAGTGTCACTGGCCCTCATATGTGGGACCGAACCGGAGCCACTGGCTTCCCAAGCCAGCGCTTAACCACCGCACCACTCGGCCGGCCCTAACATAGTACTTGATACATCACGGGAATTCAATAAATGTTTGTTAGTAGAAAGGGAAGAAGATCTGTAAGTAGGTAAGTCAAAATCTGTTGCAAAAATATTTACTGGTCTTTTCTATTCTATTCCTAGATTAATCTAAGAGTGTTCCTAGAACTATTCTAGTTCTTTGAACTATTTTTTTTTTTTTCCTCAGTAAATGAAAGAACCAAAAAGCACTCCAAGAAATCAATGTGAGGCCAGCCGAGTGGTGCGGTGGTTAAGCGCTGGCTTGGGACACCAGCGGCCCTGGTTCAGGTCCCACATATAAGGGCCAGTGACACTGCCCTCAAAAAAAAAAAAGAAATCAGTGTGAGCCTCACTTGGAAAATTGTGGTTGAATATTTACCTTTTTTGTGAGGTCCTCTCATTCAATGTTATGTTTCTTTTTATTATTATTTTATTTTTTTTAAAAAGGACATTATATTCTCAACTGACCTGGGAATCTTTTGGTAAAAGGAGAATACACATTTCCTCTCTGTGAGATAATATTAAGAAACCTGGTTTACTCATATTTACTGCAAATATTTATTAAACTCCCTGACTTTTACTTTGTGCCAGGAATTACATCAGGTACTAAGAAAATAAAAGTGACTAAAACACATTCACCGTCTTGAAGAAACTAGAGAAGACAGTGGATAAACGGGCCATTGTGGTGCATTGTACTGGCATGCATGAGTGCTGTGGGAACGCAGAGGAGAGGCCTTTCATCAGTTGAGAGATTCTGAGTGGAAATAGGCAACATAGGAGGAGGAAAAGGGTTTCTGAAAAAAGACGTTTGGGACCCACTGAGTTTGAGGTACCTGAGGGACTTGCAGGTAGAGATGTCCCCCAGACCTTTCAGTATCTAGTCCGAAGCCTAAGGAAGTGATCAGGTTGTATATAGAGATTTAGGAGTCAACAGCATGTGTTATAGATGTTTGTTTACAGACCTCAGAGAGGATGGGTTTATGGAATAAATAAGGATTCCTGTCTATACTCTTGTTTCTGTAGCTTACAGGGGAAGTGGAGTGATAATGGAAAGATCACAAGATTTTGACCTAGGTCTAAGTTCAGACCCAGCATCTACTATTTATTGGCTGTGCCAGGCATCATACTAAGTAAGATAAATGTTCTCGTGAAACCTGTTTATCAGGGGGTAGTTTCTTTCTTTCAGCTATATTATTTTAATTGTTAATTAACCTTTCTGAACCTTTTTGTAAAGTGTAGCTAATAACTACCACAGAGCGCTGAGAGAATTTAAGTAAGAAACTTATTAGAAAAGAGCATACACAGAGCCTAATATACAGAAGCACTTAATACATGCTGATGCCCCTCTCCTTCCCTTTGGAATTCTGAAGTACATCTAGACTTTCCTCTCTTTCTGTTTCACTCACTGTAGGGCTGACTTTTAACTGGGGAGCATTACTCGGATGGTCTGCTATCAAGGGCTCCTGTGATCCATCTGTTTGCCTGCCTCTTTATTTTTCTGGAATTATGTGGACTCTAATATATGATACTATCTATGCTCATCAGGTAAACAAAATACTTCTCTGTCATGAGTGCATTTGGCAAATATGTGCATTTGCCAAAGAGATAAACTCATTTATTTTATTTACAATAATTTAAATAATATTTACTGTATGCCAGGTACTGTTTTAAATACCTTGCAAATACTAATTTAATCCTCAATACAACCTGCAAGGAAGATACTTTTATTATCCTCATTTTACAGATGAGGAAACGTGTATAGAAGTAATTTGTCCATGTCACACAATTAGTAGGTGGCAGAGCTGAGATTTGAACCCAGTCTGCAGAGTCTGTGTTTTTAACTGCTACCCTTGCCCCCTTTCTATCAATGCCTCTAATTATACTAGGCAACTTTTGTTACCTAGTATAGATATTATACATTTTCCCTCATTTTTACCATTTTTTGTCACTATAACTTGAAGACTACATAATAGACCACTGATTTAATATGCCATAATTATTTTTAAGTTAACAATTTGTCTATTTTGGCCATTTAAGTTGTTTCTGAGTTCCTGCAATTATAAATAACATTTTTCTAATTACTAATGTATTTATGACTGAACTGTTTGGGTAAATTTTCAAGAGTAGTGTTACTTAGTTAAAGGATATAAACATTTTTATAGCTTTCAATACTGCCTTTTTTTAAAGTTTATTAAAAAAAACTTTTTTGCTTTTCTTGGTTTATGAGGTTGGACAATTAAGTTCACGAACTTGTTACAACAATGTTGCTAACCTTTTTTGATATTAGTGGGAGTATTCATTATGAATTTGTACAAACAGTTAACCAAGTTTACTATTTGGAAGTCCTGAAAAGGCTGCATGAAAAAGTTAGATGACCTGAACTTTTTGCCAACAATTCATGGCTCTTGCATCACGACAATGCACCAGCTCCCACGGCACTGTCTGTGAGGGAGATTTTAGCCAGTAAACAAATAACTGTATTGGAACAGCCTCCCTACTCACCTGATTTGGCTCCTGATCTCTCTTTACCCAAAGATAATAGAAATATTGGAAGGAAGACATTTTGATGACATTCAGGACATCAAGGGTAATACAACAACAGCTCTGATGGCCATTCCAGAAAAAGAGTTCCAAAATTGCTTTGAAGGGTGGACTAGGTGCTGGCATTGGTGCATAGCTTCCCAAGGGAAGTACTTCGAAGGTGACCATAGTGATATTCAGCAAGGAGGTATGTAGCACTTTTTCTAGGATGAGTTCGCCAACTTAGTTGTCTGACCTTGTATGTTCTTAATTTTTCTTTTGTTTATGAACTTTGTAAAAAAGCTTTATTTCTCAGTATTTTTCTGAAATATAACTGTATTCTCAATCCTTTACTTAAAGAATATGTCATAATTTAATGAAATTTTTTTTGATATTTCAGTTTAGATTTCATCCTGCTTTCTGTCATTAACCCTTCCTCCACTACGTTTGTATTATCGTGAAAAAGTTTGCCAGATCTATAATAGCCTGATTTCCTGAACTGAAACTTGACTAACAGTTTAGAAGAAATGCGTATACTTTCTGCAGTAAGCTCTGGAACGAGTGGTCAGGGTAACAGTACTCTAATTAGATTAACTTCTTTAGTAAAACACCACATACTCTGACACTTTTGTGGTCCATTTAATTTAAAGACACAGTTTATACCCTCAGGGTGCTTGCAGTATGAAAGGAAAAAGATACATAAACCCCACATTCATTACTACTTGGATTGGGTACTCCAAAACATAGCTGTCTGCCTGCAGCTGGATGTCGAGTTCAGCGTGCAGCCCCTGATATCACAAGACTGTAATTACAACAGTATGTGGAAGTGCTTACAAATCAAGTTGCTGGAGGAGACCAGTCAACTAGATGTGAGTGTGTCATCAAAACCTAGCTCTTCTTGGGCCAGCTGAGTGGCTCAATTGGTTAAGAGCTCGCTCAAGAGTACGAGCTGAGCTCTGAGCAACTGCAGTTTGATGCCAGCCCGAGCTGAGTTGCCGTGGAGCTGCCAACAGGTGGCAGGATGGCTCAGCTAAAAAAACAAACCAAAAAACAAAAAACCTAGTGCTTCTTAAACAGAAAGGATTTGAGGGGAGAGGCAGGAAATAAATTGAGCTAGAAGTGAAAGTGAATGGACTTGGTTAGGTGGTAAGTGACCATTTTCTACATCTGTGATTTTGTCAAGATTGAAACTAAAATGTACAGGAAATTATTGAGATTTGAGAACTGTGGTAAGGAGGAGCTATGTGAAGAATTGGAGTTGAGTTTTACTTCTAATATAGTAAAAGTATAGTTAAAAGTCATTATAGAGTTATAAGAAATACAATGACTTGTAGAAATAGAGCTGGAAGATAAATTTTAACAGTAACATTTAACTTTGATTTGGCCTGTACATTCATTACAGATCAACACATGTGTTAACTGAGTTAACTATCATCTTTCACAGTCCATGGTGTATCTTTATGATTATATATCAATGTTCTTTAAAAGATAATTTCCTCTGGAATCAGATAGGGTTGATGATTGCGCAACCTTGTGAATATACATACTAAAATCACTGAACTGTATACTTCAAAATGGTAAATGTTATGGTATGTGAATCAAAGCAGACAGTATCTTATTACTTTCTGATGTTAGGACAAGAGAGATGATGCTCTGATTGGCGTTAAGTCCACGGCACTGCTGTTCTGTGACAACACCAAGCAGTGGCTCAGCGGCTTTAGTGTGGCGATGCTCGGGGCCCTGAGCCTGGTGGGCGTGAACACCGGTCAGACTGCGCCCTACTACACGGCTCTGGCTGCTGTCGGAGCCCATCTGGCCCACCAGGTTCGACCCTCTTATTTTTCCCCTCGTTCTTCCTTGGTATAAATCAGAAATATTATTTAAACAAAACGACCTTTGTATTTCGTAGCAAGGTACTTCTTCAAACAAACACTTGGCTTGTACTGCCTTGAACTGCCTTGAACCTCCCCCAACTTATCATATAGAAGAGATAGCTGTATTATTTTAGCAAAATAATGCAAACCTAAACAGATATTTTCCCCTATGATTTTTCTAGAATTAGTTCTGATTTATGCCTGGAAAAAGTTCACCAGTGTCTGAAGGTTGTGGGTTGAGCTGAATTACTCTGAAAGCAACTGATCATCACAGCTATTTTAAAAATGTGGAAAAATAAAAATAAAAATGTAGATTTCTAGTGATGATGGTTAGCAAACTAAATATTCATAGGTTTGGGTCCCACTGGCATAGAGACCAAGGCCAGATAAGTCATGAAATGGTACCATGTCAGAGTTCTGCCTAAATAGTAGGAAACTGTCAGCACCCAAACCCCCACAAGCTTATATTGTGAATCTACAATACTGATATTTGTAAAATGAGTGAACTAAATTTAATTTTAATTAAGTAGATTGCTTATAAATAGACAGTATTTTTGCATCGGTATTACCGTTATTTTCTTGGAACAGGTGTTAGTGAACCTGTATTTAGATGATCTGTTTTATACAGGTTATAGCAAGTTACTTATCAGTGTAAGCAAGACTTGTATCACATGTGAAGGAAACTAAAATCCGATCTCCATGCAGTAAACCCCATACTGTATCACCTCCATTGTTTTCCTCAGTAGGAAAGCTAAAAGATATGAATTGGTGATTCCCCAGATTTCATCATTTTCCTCCTCAGAATTTCTCAGCATCCCCTTTGGTCATAACTCAGCTCTATGGGGTTGTTATCATCATTTGATTATCTGGTCAGGATAATGGAGGTTTAGCAATATTTAAGCACCTGGATATTAGAAAGAAAGGCAAAAATAATGAGGACAATCACAAATATTATAACAAATAGTTGGAACCCACTTTATATTCTCAAGGGCATTTGTCCTCTCTGCAGCCCTTGACACAGTATTTTAAGATAGACATAGTCTTCCAGTGTTTGAAAAGAAAGGAAATCATGATGATTTAAAGCATGTAGGCCACATAATAAGGAAGAGTTGGATATAATGCTTAAATCTAGGGAAGAGCAAGACAGGGGCATGAGACTTTCCCAGTATATTTGCAGGACTACCATGGAGAAAAAGGAGTATGTCCTCCAGCTGCAAATCTAGGTCACTCGAGCCCCTTCTCTATGTGGGCACGATACGAGGGAGGTTTACACGTGTGGGAGGTATTTCAGGTTATCATGGATAAACTGGGAGGACTCAGTACAGGCACTGAGTGAGTGAGGGCCAGGTATATTAAATATCTTTCAACGTGCTAAACAGCCCTGCACAATGGAGTTGTCCTGCCCAAATGTGACTTGTTCTCTTTTGAGAAACATCACTCTGAAGAACAAAGCTAGAACTAGAAGGTAGGAGCTGTAGGAAGCAGATTTTAGATCATCCAGTAAAAGGAAGAGCTTTCTAAATAAAACTAAAAATAGCATGGGTTGCCCCTCAAAGCATTCATGTACCCCTCACGGGGAAGGTTTTAGGACACAGCTTAGCTAATACCCCGTGAGAGATATGGTAGATTTTTTTTCTACATTGGGAAACTGTTTGGGGTACATGAAGGGCTTCCCATTGCTTAAAATTCTGTAACAGGGCTGTTCTCAGTGTTGATGTTTACTTGTGATGTCAAAGTCCATACCCGGTACTAATGCAGCCTCATGTTGTTTTACAGATCTACAGTCTAGACATCCACAGACCAGAGGATTGTTGGGATAAATTTGCCTCCAACCGAACCATAGGACTAATGGTTTTTTTAGGGATTGTCCTTGGGAACTTGTGGAAAGAAAAGAAGACAGATGAAACGAAGAAAAATATAGATAGTAAAATAGAAAATTAGCAAATGAAGTTTAGGAATTTTTTTAACAAACTTTTACAAAACACTCGCAGGTCTTGTTGCCATGTAATTAGATTTGAGTAAGTTATCTTTCCATATGTTAAAGAACAAAGACCCAGAAGATGAAGAGGTATTTGCCTGGATTTTATCTTAACTATTATCAAATTTTTTCCCCTGTCACAGAAACCAGGACTCTTCAGGTTTCGAGATGAACTTGAATATTTAAAATGATGTGTTCTTCTGCACATTATAATTCTCGTCTGTAGTTACGGGGACTGTGTGCATTTTCGCACTTTCAAAGAAATCATGTGTATCTCATCAGAATGAATGTAGGAAAATGGACTCTTTTTTAGGGAAAAATAAAAGCTGCTACAGAAAG
The DNA here is from genome assembly GCA_033961575.1 of Aselliscus stoliczkanus. Classification (NCBI taxonomy): domain Eukaryota; kingdom Metazoa; phylum Chordata; class Mammalia; order Chiroptera; family Hipposideridae; genus Aselliscus; species Aselliscus stoliczkanus. Next base: position 93,258,680 of record CM066734.1, on the reverse strand, counting down.
TTGGGGTCTATTGTTGTTTATTGTGACCCTTACTCCCTGCCAGAAGCTGTAATTCAGAAAACCATTCTGTTTTTTTATATTTTAGGAGAATTTAAGTAAATAAAAAATTTTACCTGCTATACACATACAGACTACTGTTGTTACCAACCCTGACATTTATTTGTGAAATCCAGCATGTTCAGCTGTCGTGACCAGAACGGGAAGGCAGACAGTCACCAGAGACTAATTCCTATTTGTTTCTTTTTTTATCTTATCTGATTGAAATTCATAGGATAGTAGCATATTGGTTAAGAGTATTGTCTCTTCCCATGCCTCCTTCAGAATGATCTCAAAACAGCAGCCAGAGTGACTTTCTTACAGCACATCTGACAGGGTCATGCCACGCGTCTGCTCAGAACCCTCCACGATCTTCCCGGTACACTCAGTACAAGAAAGCCCTACCATCTGCTAGGCCCTCCATGATCTGGCCTTGACTGTGACTTCGTAAACCCTGGCCAGCCCCGCCCACCTCCTCACTGTCCTTCAACAGGCTGGGCAGGCTCCTCCCCCAGGGCCTGTGCATTTACAACTCCCTTTGCCTGGAATGCTCTCTTTCAGTTATGGCTTAGTCTTTCACTGCATGTCTTTTCGTAAATATTACCTTCTTGAAGAGGCTTTTCCGAGCCACTGTTTCTAAATTCTCATATACAAATATTACCTACACTTCCTATCCCCTTGTGCTTTATTATTTTTTTCTCTTCAGAGCTTATCACTATTAATCTAAAATAGATTTACTTGATTTAAGTGGCTCTCATGGACAATAGGGTGTAGGGGAGGCAGCCATTTGTGTATGTGGGTTGTGGCTAACTCTAAACTCTAAATTGCATAATAATGATAGTGATGGTGATGATGCAGCTGAAATAGAGCACCTACATATGCTAGGAACTGATAAACAGGAAAATGTATTTAACCATTTATTCAGTAAATACTGAACCACAGAGCATAAGTGTTTAGACTTAGGACAGCAGTAGCAGCTGTTATTCTAGTAGCAGCAATGAGCTGAAGAGAAGAAATAGAAATGTACCCTACTTTTAGGGAGACATGCTGGATTCTATTTAACTCCGATACAGCACTATGATAGATTAAATGTATATTGATTTCTGCTTTCTTACAAATATCCTACATATATTTTTTTCCTTTGGGAAAGATTTATTTAGCAAATATACACAATTTTTCAAGAAAACATCGTAATAAAATACAGAATTTAAGCAGGTGGAGGGATACCTTCAACAACAAAAAAGTGAGGAAAAAATTGGACATAGAAAAGGGTTATGCTTCTAAATATTTTTAAAATTTTTCAATTAAAGTTGACAATATTATTAGCTTCAGGTATACAACATAGTGATTACACATTTATATAACTTACAAAGTGATCACCCTGATAAATCTAGTACCCTACCCATCTGACAGCATACATAGTTATTACCATATTGTTGACTATATTCCCTGTGTTTCATATCCCGTGACTGTTTTGTAACAACCAATTTGTGCTTCTTAATCCCTTCACCTTTTTCACCCACACCCACCTCCATCCCATCTGGCAACCATCAGTTTGGTTCTCTATGAGTTTGTTTCTGTTTTGTTTATTTTGTTCTTTAGATTCCACATATAATTGAAACCATTTGGTATTTGTCTTTGTCTTACTTCACTCAGCATAAAACCCTCTGGGTCCATCCATGTTGCAGGAGGCAAGATTTCATTCTTTTTTATGGCTGAGTAATATTCCATTGTATATATGTACCACTTCTTTATCCATTCATCTGTTGATGGACACTTGGGTTGTTTCCATGTCTTGGCAATTGTAAATAATGCTGCAATGAACATATGGATATGTATGTCTTTTCTAATTAGTATTTTGCGTTTCTTCAGATAAATACCCAGAAGTGGAATTACTGGGTTCTTCTTTGTCTCTTGTTATAGCCTTTGTTTTAAAGTCTATATTTTATCTGGTATATGTATTGCTACCCCCAGCTTTTTTTTGATTTGTTTGTTTCCATTTTCATGAAATATCTTTTTCCATGCCTTTACTTTCCATCTGTGTGTGTCTTTCAATCTGAAGTGATTCTCTTGTAGGCAGCATACGAGTATGTAAGGGGTTTGTTTTCTTATCCATTCAACCCTCCTATGTCTTTTGAGTGGAGTATTTAATCCATTTACATTGAAAGTAATTGTTGATAGATATGTGGCTATTGCCATTTTATTATTCATAATTTTGAGTTTTTTTTCCCAACTTGAAGTCCCTCTAAAATTCTTTGTAATACCACTTTGGTGATGAGGAACTCCTTTAGCATTTTCTTATCTGGGAAGCTCTATCTATCCTTCAATTCTAAATGATAGCTTTGCTGAGTAGAGTAATCTTGGTTGTAGGTCCTTACTTTTCATCGTGTTGAATATTGCATGCCAATCTCTCCTGGCCTGCAAAGTTTCTATTGAGAAATCAGCTGATAGTCTATGAGAGCTCCCCTATAAGTTACTAGTTGCATTTCTCTTGCTGCTTTTAGGATTCTCTTTCATTAACCTTTGCTATTCTAACAATAATGTGTCTTGCTGTGGGCCTGTTTGGGTTCATCTTGTTTGGGACTCTCTCTGTGCTTCCTGGACTTGTGTGTCTATTTCCTTCACCGGGTTCGGAAAGTTTTCAGTCATTATTTCTTCAAATACGTTCTCAATTCCTTGCTTTCTTCTACTGGTACCCCTATGATGCAAATATTGTTACACTTGATACTGTCCCAGAGGTCTCAAACTATCCTCACTATTTTGGATTCTTTTTTCTTTTTGCTGTTCTGATTGGGTGTTTTCTGCTATCTTGTCTTCTAAGTCGCTGATTGGATTCTCTGCTTCATCTAGTCTGCCGGTAATTCCCTCTAGTGCATTCTTCATTTTAGTTTTTCTTTTTTTTTTTTCTTTTTTTTTTTTTGAGGGCAGTGTCACTGGCCCTCATAAGTGGGACCCGAACCGGGGCCGCTGTCTTCCCAAGCCAGCGCTTAACCGCTGCGCCACTCGGCCAGCCCTCATTTTAGTTTTTATATTCTTCACTGCTGACTGATTCTTTTTTATGGTTTCCGTGTCTTTTTTTTTATGCATGCTATTTCTCTTTTGAAGTTCTCACTAAGTTCTTTGAGCATCCTTATAACTTGTTTTGAACTCTGTCTCTGGTAGTTTGCTTGCCTCCATTTTGTTTAGCTCTTTTTCTGGAATTTTCTTCTATCATTTGGGATATATTTCTTTGTTTCCTTAATTTAGCTGTCTCTTTTTTGTTTGTTTTGTTGTTGTTGTTTTGTTTTTCTATGTATTAGGTAGATCTGCTATGTCTCCCAGTATTGGCCGGGTGGTCTTATGTAGTAGGTGCCCTGTGGGGCCCTGGCATGGTCTCCCTGGTCATGAGCTCCAGGTCCTCCCGGAGTGTCCCTTGTGTGGGCTGTGTGTGTCCTCCTGTTATTGTTGAGCCCTGATTGCTACTGGTATGTTAGTGGGTAGAATTGACCCTCAGGCTGATTGGCTGTGGGTTTTGGCTGTGTCCACAGCTTACAGGCTGCTATGCAAGGGGCTTGAGGGGGATTCACCACAGTGGACTCTGGTGCCTCCTGAGAGCGCCCTTTGGGTGTGCTGCTTGTGGGGCTAATTGGCTCTGAGCCAACCTCCCAAGTACGTTGCTTCTGGGACCTCTTGCAAGGGGCTCTGGTGCAGGCCTAGGTCACCCACTGCCTATGACTGACCAGGGACTACCCTTGTAGGAGCTACAAAATGATCTCCAGTTGTTCGCTTCCTGTGCTAAACCTGGAGGCACATGAAAGAGGTCATGCTGTGAACCGAGGATGGCTGCCACCAGTACCAGGGCTTGGGTAGCTCTGCAAAATGGCAGGACACCCTGAGACCTGCTGCCACTTGCTGTCTCAACCTTAAGTTTCAGACACTGATAAAGATTCCTGTGGTACGCGAGTTGGGTGATATGAGGTCTCAGGGAGTCACTAGTAGGAAGAGTTGTGGTCAACAGGTTAATGTAAACTCTGGTTTGATTCAGTGCTGAGCCTGGAGCTTCTCAGAGCACACTGAGGCCAGTAACTGCCCACCTGGGGCTTGTAGACTGATGGTTTTCTAAGGAAGAATGCAATTTGGGTGGGGCTGGCTCCTCACCGAGAAAGTGCCTCGTGTTGGGTGAGTTGGGTTGGGCGGGGCCCCAGTGAGTCAGCAGGTTGGAGTGAGTGGAGCTCACCAGGCCAGTCAGATTCAGATTTGGCCTGTGAGGTGGGCTCATCACAGGGAAGATGGCACCTGCCTGCTGGCTGCACAGGAGAAGGAACTCACACAGGTGTCCTGGCAACTGTCCTCCAGGCCTCACTAGGAAGTCACACTTCTCAGTCTGGTCCCTGTATGTCTCCAATGCATCCCCGAGTTTCTGTCCTTCTGTTGGAACCCAAGGTAAGTGCTTGCAAGTGAGAGAATTTGTGCGTGAGCCATGTAAGAGGATATCTGGGTTTCCCCACAGCCTTCCATCCCACCCATGTGGTTGGAATCCCCACTATTTTCCATAGCCAGATGTGGGGGGCTCCTGTTCCCAGCACCAGTCCTCCAGACTGGGAAGACTGGTTTGCGACTTGGGTCCTTCGCTCCGGGGTGAACCTCCACAGCCAAGATATCCCTCCTGGTTCATAACCACCACATGGAGGTTTGGGGCCAGTTTGTTTCATGTCTCCACCCTTTCTACCAGTTTCGACGTGGCTGCTTCTTTGTATCCTTAGTTATAAAACTTCTGTTCAGCCACACTTAAGATGATTCGCCAGGTTGATTGTTCTATAATTTAGTTGTAATTTTAATATGTTCATGGAAGGAAGCAGGCACAGTGTTTATCTACTGTGCCATCTTGGATCTCCCCCTCTAATGCATTCTTTATTTCAGTTCTTGTATTCTTCATTTCTGACTGACTGCTTCTTTTCATGTTTTCTATCTCTATGTTTATGTCTCTTCTCTTTTTCTGAGGCTTTGTTCTGTTCTTTCCCTTGGGAAATGTTTCTTTGTCTCCCCATTTTGGCTGCCTCCCTGTGTTTGTTTCTATGTATTATTAGGTAGAGCTGCTATGTCTCCCCATCTTGGTAGAGTGGCCTTATGCAGGAGATGTCCTCTGGGGCCCTGTCTTGCAGTCTCTCTGGTCACGTGAACTGGATGTCTCAGGTGTGTCCCTTGTGTGGATTGTGTGTACCCTTCTGTTGTAGTTGAGCCTTGGCTGCTTTTTGCTCATCAGTGGGAAAGATGGACCCTCAGGCTGATTAGTTGTGAGAACTGGCCATGACTACAGTGAAGGAGCTGTGCAGGATCTGATTCTAGAGAGCAAGATTTAATTTGGCAGAGCTCTGGTATCTGCCCAGTCTGTCCCTGTGTGTGTTGTCTGTGTACGTGCCTGGTAGTGCTCTGGTGCAGTCTGCAGCCGGCCACCAGTGTGCTGGCCCTGGGGACTCCTGGGAGGGGCCTTACCACAGGGCAAGTTTAGCCTATGCCTATATCCTGCCCAGGGCCGCTTGGTATGAGCTGAAAGTGATCCGCAGATGTCCTTCGCCGATGCTGGGCTTGGAGGTGCCTGGGAGAGGTGAAGCTGCAAACAGGCCAGCTGCCACTACTGCTGGGTTTGGGGCTGCTTAGCAAGAGGTATGGGGCATTCTGAGGCCCAGTGCTACTTGTTTGGGTTTTGTGAACCTTTGAGATATCAGGAAAGTCCACATCATGAGCCAACACAGGTTGTTTGTATGGAAAAGCCACTGGAAGTAGCTTGGGTTGGCCTGCAAGTTGGGTGGGGCAGGGTCTCAGGGAAGCATCAAGGTGTGGTGAACATTGTTAGCCAGATTATGGAGACTCAAATATGATGGCTGCCTGCGTCTGCATACTGGGAAGGGAAGACTCAAAGAAACAATGGATTTTGTCAGCACTTCTGTCTGAGAGAAAGCTGCTCCTTTAGCCCTTACCCTACAGCCAGACAATTCAGTTCCTCCCCATATGTCCCTGGCACTTTTCAACTGCTGCTCCAGCACTGGAACACAGAGTGAGTGAGTCCCTCATCGAATAAGTCCATGCACGGGTCCTTTAAAAGGAATGACCAGGACTCCAACAGCCCTCCATCTCACTCAGCTACAACCTTGCTGGTTTTTACAGCAGAAAGTTTTGGGGATTTCTCTTCTCATTCCAGGCACTCTGCAGCCAAGATATCCCTCTCAAATTTTGACCACCACATGTGGGTATGGGGACCAGCTCATTACATGTCTCTGCCTCTCCTACCAGTCTCGAGGTGGCTTATTCTGTATGTTCATAGTTGTAGGACTTCTATTCAGCTAGACTTCAGGTGATTCTCAATGATGATTATTCTGTAGTTAGTTGTAATTTTGATGTGGTTTTGAGAGGATGCAAGCACAGCATTTACCTACTCTGGCCTTCTTGACTGGAAGTCCATGACTAATGAGGTTATGCCTCTTCACAATATGCTATTTCTCATAGCAGAAAAATATTGATCTCTAAATGCCTTTTTCCAGGCTTGGACTCTGGAAGAATGTTTGGCAAGACAAATGGTGAAGGAGCAGGGAATCTGGCTAGCACAAAGAGGCCTGATATATCACCCCCTATATCATACCCTGGAGGAAACCTTAAGGCAGAATCCCTTCCCTACTTGGCTAAAAGCTCCAGTGTCTAAAAGGCCAATGATTCTGTCCAGGAATGGTACAGAATTTGCCAAAATCTATGTAATATTTTCAGGATGGCTACATAATTTTTCAGATCACCCTATATTTTAAAGTGCTTAAAACATTAACCCATTAGCACTGATTCCAATTAGAGGAAGATATAAGCAATGTGTTTCCATTTTATTTAATTTCCTTAAGTCAGCTGATTAAAGTTTATATGGAACAAATGTTAGAATCAGGAACTCCTGTGGCCATTTGTGATAAATGGGGACAGGAGAATATAGTTAAAATTTCATAAGTTCACTTGCCCTCAAAAAGCTACTTAGGGCCTGCCATGTGGTACCTTGTTTAAGAGTTGGCTTGGGACACCAGCTCTGAGCAGCAGGGCCCCGGTTCAGATCCCACACTAGGGCCAGTGACACTGCGTCCTCTACAGCTAAGATGGTGAACAACAGCTCGACCTGGAGCTGGGCTGCCGTGAGCCCCTGGCGACGGAGGCAGCTGGCGTGAGCTGCCAAAAGCCGCCGTGAGTGGCAGTCCAGGGGCCAGTGAAGCGATGTCCTCCACAACTGGACTGAGGAGCAGAAGGACAGCAACTTGTCTGTTCCCCTCTCCCAATTCCCCAATAAAATCTTTAGGAAAAAAAAAAGGCTGCTTAAACTGAGCTGAATTATTTTAGTTCTCTATTTCTCTTTCCTTCTCTCAAGAAGAAAGGTAATATAAGTGGATAAGCTGCAGATGGAGAAGAAACGATGAAGTAGGTTATTAACCTCCAAAATCATGGACTTGAAACAATCCAGGGTTGTAAAGAAGTGCAGCAATCATCAATCTAGTATCAGAGTTGTCTATCTAGGATCAGGTTTGTCTTTCTTTGCATAGCTGTGAAGGGTATTGTAACTTAAGATAGATGAAACCACCAATCCCCTCCTGGGAAATTCATTCAATGGAGAGGGCCCTTGTCCTAGTTTTCTGCTGCAGAGTCACCATGAGGTGGTAAAGAATTTTGTAAACTAAACAGTTATCAGGTATAAGTTTATGGTGAGGTGGTCCTGGCAGCTGGTAGAATGGTGAGGGCCTGGCCGTTGGAGCAGACAAGGCTGCGTGTGAATCCTCCCTCTAACACTTGCCAGCTGGGAGACCTCAGGCAAGTGAGAAACTGCCCTCAGCCACCACATCCTCATCTGCCAAACCTGAGCTATGTGAACATTAAACAGAGTTCACTATGTTAAAAATTCTGTTATGGGCTGAATAGTATCGCCTCAAAATTCATGTATTGAAGTCTTGACCCCCCAATAACTCAGAATTTAAGGGTATTTGGTGATAAGGTCTTTAAAGAGGAGAGGTTATTAAATTAAAATGAGGCCATCAAGGTGAGCCCTAATCCATTAGGACTGGTGATGGCAGACCCACACTTGGAGAGATGACCATGTGAATGCACAGGGAGAAGTTGGCCATCTGCGAGCCCAGGAGAGAAGCTTCAAGACACCAATCCTGCTGACAGCTTGATCTCAGACTTCTGGCTTCCATAACTGAGAGAAAATAGACTTCTTTTTATTATTATAAGCCACCCAGTTCATAGTATTTTGTTGTGGCAGCTCTAGCAAACTTAATGCAAAGCCCTACTACTAAACCTGTCACACAAAAGATACTATACAAATAGAGTTCACTAGAAAGCTCTCACTTTTCCATGCCAATCCTACCTTTTTGTACTAAAGTATAAGATTTAGCTCTCAGAGTGTCCATAGCTGTGATAGACTGAATAAAACCCTCCAAAGATGTCCATGTCTTAATCCCCAGAACCAGTGCCTATGTTATCTTATATGGTAAAGGGGCTTTATAGATGTGATTGAAAAAGATCCTGAGATAAGGCGATTGGTCTGGTTTATCCAGATGGGTGCAATCTAATCACTAAGGTCTTTTTTTTTTTTAAAGATTTTTATTGGGGAGTTGGGAGAGGGGAACAGCATTGGGGAACCGGGGAAGGGGAACAGACAAGTTGCTGTCCTTTTGTTCTTCAGTCTAGTTGTAGATGATGTTGCATCACCAGCCCATGTTGGTATCATCATTGCACTCTTGGGTGAGACAGATTGGTCGCCGGTCTCTGGACGGCCACTCACAGCAACTCTTGGCAGCTCACGCTGGCTGCCAGCCACTCACTGTAGCCTATGGCAGCCCACTGCAGCAGGGGCTGCAGCTATGACATCCCGGGGACTCACGGAGCTCAGCTCCAGGTGGAGCTGTTGTTCACCATCTTAGCTGTAGAGGGCAGTGTCACTGGCCCTCATATGTGGGATCCGAACCGGGGTCGCTGGCGTCCCAAGCCAGCTCTTAACCAATGCACCACTCGGCCGGCCCACTGAGGTCTTTTAAGAGGGAGGCGAGAAGGTCAAAGTCAGTAGTAAGAGATGTGACAGTGAAAGCAAAAGGTTAGAGTGATGCAAGGAATGGGTCATGAGCCAAGGAATGCAGGTGGCTTTTAGAAGCTGAGAAAGACAATGACACAGATTCACCCCTTAGAGTCTTTAGAGGGAACCAGCCCAGCTGACATCTTGACTTTAGCCCTGTGAAACTGAGTTTGGACTGCTGATCCCCAGAATTTTAAGATCATAAAGTTGTGTTGTTTTGAGCCACTAAATTTGTGATCATTTGTTAGAGCAGCAACAAATAAACTAATACAACAACTCTTCGAGCTCTGATTGACCTGTCCTCTGAACGACCAGAGTGCTTGGCTGGTACCAGTGGAGCTGCTGCTAAGAACATGAGTCCTGGAGACAGCTTGCCTGGGTTGGAATCTCTGCTTTAACACCTACCAGCTGGATGATCTTGGGCCAGTCACCTGATCTCTCTGTGGTTCAGTTTTTCAAATGGAGCTAATAATACTACGCTTCTCATGGATTTAAAAATCATGTCTCCATCCAATAGGATGCAGATGCCATGAGAACTGGAACTTTGTCTTATTCATTAAAATAGCCCCAATACATCACATTGTAGATACTCAATAAATATTTGTGATTTATCATATATCAGTTAGGCAACATGAAGTACTTGCCAAAACTGGTGTTCACAATTAGAAATTATTCATGCCATCCAACAATATATAAAACAGTTCACAATGTGAGACACCATAATAAAAATATAGGCTTTTTTCATATACACATGATTAAAACTATGTAAAAATATATATGAAAACTAAAGAAACAAAAATAGAAAGATATGACATGGGTAGTAGGTTATTATGAAATTTCTTTATAATACAATTAAATGGGCAATGGTTCTAAATTGCATATTTCAAGCTAATCTATGAATGTAACCATTAGTTGTTCCAGTATTATTTTTACTTTTTAATATTTACATTTAAAACATAAACTTCAAAATAACCTATGTGTAGCTCCTACAAAAACAAAGGAAGATTATTATTATTTTAATAAGTTCTTTCCAAAATAAAGGGTTGGATTGAGTACTAAGGGAAGGCTCTTAACTGCTGCCTGAGACTTCCACATCTTCCTTGAAGTGATAATCCTTGCCCACATCTGAAAAAGAATTACAATCCTAAAAAAGTAAACCCCAATGGAGCACCAAAGTTGAGACATCCCCTTGGCTACCAGTAAGTCACACTGTAAAACTGTCATATCTCCATCTTACTATGGAGTCAAAATAGTTTCTTAACTAATGATGTCTAAAGGTCTCTCGTAATGCTGGTTTCTTAACCATAATAATGTCCAATGACAGTACTATCCAAAACCCTCCTGTAATATTGGGCAATGAGTTGCCACACCTTGCCTGTTACCAGAAACATATGGCTGAGAATAACAATACCACAGTGACCTCAGGAATAACTGATAAAGGACATGAAATGAAAAGTTGCCTATAGCTTTTTTTCTCTTACCTTTAAAAAATAATATTTACTGTGTTTTTTCCTAATGCAAAAGTAACATATGTACATTATGGGAAGCCTAACCATGCAAGAAAACACTAAGGATAAAATAAAATTCATTTTGACATCATTATCCAGAGATACATGCTATTAGCAGACTGATGATAGTCTTCTAGACTTTTAATAGACATATAAACATATTTTAATAAAATTGGAACCATACAGTACTTCCTTTACAAAAATCTATTTCTTTAACTTAATGTTTTCCCATGCCTTTAAATCTTCTTTCAAAATATGAGTGTTTATTGGTTGCGTAGATTTTTATCATATGAATATACTATTATTTAATTAATCCTATTGTTGAATACATAGGGCTTTTACATTTTTCCCTCCCCCACAAACACTAGTGCATTATGTAGATTCATATCTTTGGGCACATATGTGATTATTTCTGTAGGATAAATCCAGGAAACAGAATGTCTCTGTGTGCACATTTCCAGGGGTCATAGGATCAGTGTAGAGGGCTAGACGTGGTAGTATGCACATTTTTAAGGTTTTGTATCGATTTTCTCAATTACCTCCAGAGAGTTCTATATTTTTACCTGCAATGTAGGAGGGCCTCTTTCCTCAAACTCTAGCCAGCACTAAAGACATAATTTTTTTTTTAAAGATTTTTATTGGGAAATTGGGGGATGGGAACAGTGTTGGGAATTGGGGGAGGGGACCAACCAAGTTGTTCTCCAATCTTGGTTGTGGAGGGCGCCAGTCGCCATCTGGCTTCTTGTAGGCAGCTCCTGGCCTCTAAGCTCAAGGTGCTGTGTTCAATCTTAGTTGCGGGTGGGCGTAGCCACCATCCCATGTGGGAGTCGAACCAGCAGCCTTGTTGTTAAGAGCACCCGCTCTATCCTCTGAAGCCATCCGGGTGGCAGCTCAGCTCAAGGTGCCGAGTTCAATCTTTAGTTGTGGGTGGGCACAGCCCACCATTGAACAGGCAATCTTGTTGTTACAACAGCTGAGCCATCCTGCCACCTGTTGGCAGCTTAGCAACAGCTCAGCTCGGGCGCAGCGTTCACTGGCCCATGTGGGAATCAAACCGAACCAGCTGCCATGTTGCTCAGAGCATGCGCTCTAAGCCAACTCTTAACCAACTGAGCTAGTTGGCCGGCCCTAAGACATAATTTTTTAATCTTTACCAGTTATATAGGCAAGAACAATACATTGCTCTGCTTACACTTCTGTGGCTACTAGTGTAGATGAATATTTTTCAAAATATTTATAGAACGTTTTTATTTCTTCTTTGTGAATTACCTGCATGTCTTGCCCATTTGGTTATTGCTGTTAATATATACTGCCTTGTTGATCATATCCCCAAAGTCTGATATTTGACATATTTAGACTGTGTTCTCATTTTACATTATTATTTTATTAATAGTTAAGGGATTTTTCTATTTCATGCTTTGGACAGAACTGTCTCTTCCATAGAAAAGGTAACATGTCTAACATATTTGTAGTTGTACTGATTAATGTGTACTATTTAATCATCAGACATTTGTTAAGCATCTCCTGCGTCCCAGGCATAGGCTAGTTGCTGCAGACACAGAGATGAATTATTGATAGATAGTTCCTATGTCAAAAAGCTCACAGTCTCATATGCAGAGCTGTGCTCTCTAATACTGTAGCCACTGGCCACATGATTAAGTAACTGAAGTGTGGCTTGCCTGAACTGAGATGTCCTAAGTGTAAAATACACACCAGATTACAAAGACCTAGTATGAAACAATGCAAAATATCTCATTAATAATTTATTGATTTCAAGATGAAATCATATTTTTTCATAATATTGAGTTAAATACATTGTTAAAATTAATTTCACTTGTTTCTCTTCACTTTTTAAACGTGGCTACTAGAAAATTTTTGGTGACATTAGTAGCTAACTTTGTATTTCCAAAATATAGCAACAGATAATAAGAGATTGTCGATATTCAAAAGGTTTGACCTATGAAATTTACATAAACTCAGAGCTTTAGTTTCCTTATTTGATAAACAAGGGAAATAAAATTTCACTTCATTTGGTTGGTATGAGGCAAAATGGAGATGAATTTCCTAGCACGTGATAAAAACAAAAAATGTTAGTTCCTTTATCCCCCTACTCCCTTCCTTGGAAAAGTAAGCACCAGTGGAAAAAAGAAAAGAAAAGTATTGAAACAAACCAGTAGTATGTCAGTGCTTTTAAAGTTTATGCTATCAATAGTATTATCTTTCTATCTCTCTGGATGCTCTTTCATGAATAAGTTGAGAAATAGATGATAAATAGACCAATAGATGAACGTTTCTGTGGATGATTGGACAGATGGATTGATGGGCAGTTTACAATTCCATCCACAGTGCTCAAGGGTTCCCTTTTCTCCACATCCTTGTCAACACTTGCTATTTGCTGATTTTTTTATATTAACCATTCTGACAGGTGTGAGGTAATATCTCATTGCAGTTTTGGTTTGCATTTCTCTAATAATTAGTGACATTGAGCATCTTTTCATGTGTTGTTGTCCATCTGTATGTCCTCTTTGGAAAAATGTCTATTCAAGTCCTCTGCCCACTTTTTAATCAGATTGTTTGTATTTTTTAATGTTGAGTTGTATGAGTTTCTTATATATTTTGAATATTAACTCCTTATCAGATGTATCATTTGCAAATATCTGCCTCCATTTAGTATTACCTTGAGTAAAGGCAACAAAAGCAAAAATAAACAAATGGGACCACATCAAACTAAAAAACTTTGCACCACAAAGATAACCATCAACAGAACAAAACAAACAAACAAAAAATCTATTGTTAATTTTTTGAGGAATCTCCATACTGTTTTCCATAGTGGCTGCACCAATTTACTTTTCCACCAACGATGTAAAGGCTTCCCTTATCTCCACATCATCCTCAACTCTTGTTGTAACTTGTCTTTTTGATAACAGCCTTTCTTAGAGGTGTGAGGGGGTATCTCCAATGGCTTTGGTTTGCATTTCCCTGTTAATTAGTGATGTTGAGCATCTTTTCATGTACCTGTTGACCATCTTTGGAAAAATGTCTGTTTAGATTCTCTGTCCTTTTTTTTTTTTTTTTTTTTTTTTGAGGGCAGTGTCACTGGCCCTCATATGTGGGACCCAAACCAGGACCGCTGGCATCCCAAGCCAGTTCTTAACCACTGCACCACTCAGCTGGCCCTCTCTGTCCATTTTTAAATTGGGTTGTTTCGTTTTTTGTTGTTCAATTGTATGAATTCTATATGTATTTTTTAATATTAACCCCTTAGTTATTGGTTATATGATTTGCAAATATCTTCTCCCATTTAGTAAGTGGCCTTTTTGTTTTGTTGGTGGTTTCCTTCACTGTGCAGAAGTTTTATGGTTTGATATAGTCCCATTTGTTTATTTTTGCTTTTGTTTCCCTTGTCTTTGTAGTCAGATCTTAAAAAAAAAAATCACAACGGCCATCGTCAAAGAGATTATGTCCTATGTTTTCTTCTTGGAATTTTATGGTTTCAGGGGTTATATTCAAGTCTTCTATCCATTTCAAGTTAGTTTTTGTGTATGGTATAAGATAGCCTAGCTTCATTCATTTGCATGTGTCTGTCCAATTTTCCCAACACCATTTATTGAAGAGACTGTCCTTTCCCCATTGTATGTTCTTTGCTCCTTTGTCATAAATTAAATGTCCATATATGTGTGTTATTTCTGGGCTCTTTATTCTGTTCTGTTGGTCTGTGTGTCTGTTTTTATGCCAACACCATATTGTTTTGATTACTATAAATTTTTAGTATAGTGTGAAATCAGGCATTGCTTTGGCTATTTGGGATCTTTTGTAGTTCCACATAAATTTTAGAATTACTTATTTCCTTTATTGTCTATCCTCACTGTCTAAAATCTAAGCTCCGTGAGGGCACATATATTTTCTGTTATGATCAATTCTTTATCTCTAACACCTGGAATGATGCCTAACAGAGTAAGTGCTCAATCAGTAAATACCTGTTGAATGAATCATGTATGTAAAGCTTTTAACAGATTGTTTGGTGCTCGTTAAATATTGTTATTTGCAGGCATTTTCAGCATTCTTTTTCCTTTCCAAACTATTTCTCTGTCTAGATGCCATCTATAAGGAACTAGGCACTTAAGAGGTGGCTGATTTTAATGTTCTATTTTAGGAGAACAATTTTAACGTTTAGTTCCTAAGTCTGAGTTTCTTAAATGGTTTTAATTTATTAGGGGTGGGGGAATGTGGAACAGAAAATGGAGAAGTTGTTAAAATTATGGATAAATTTTAAAGAGGATATTCTACCCACTAATAAAGTATAAATTCAATGTAAAGAAGTCGAAAGTAATTATGCAAATGCTAATTAGATTTCTAGCTGTTTACTTGCCAGTTTAAAACTCCAAGAATCTTTTTTTTAAAATTAAAGTTATTCATTAATTTTCTTCTTAGGCAGCGTTGAGCATTATAAGCAAAAGTAAATTATCATGACTCTTATTTCCTTAATACTTAAGCAATAAAATGCATACTGTTTCTGTGAGAGAATTGCTGAAATTCAGGTCAGGTCATTCAGAAATGCCTCATAAACACAAATTGCTTTTGGTTTTTCATTATTTCCTTGAAGAGAGATAAAAACAACTTTAACACTTTAGAATCAAGAGTAAGTTTATGTCTCTAATCAGTATTTAAGTACTAAAAACAAACACTGAATATTTTAAACAAATTCACTTGAAAACATGTTACGAATAAGAAGAGTTTTAGCACAAATTAATTAATTACTAATTGAAAATTGTTAACATCTCAGGATATGCAGAATATAGAAAAAAAGTCAATGGTTTCATAATTTCGCCCATTCATGCATTCATGTTTCTGAGTTTCTTCATTTTCATTTTGTTTCTAGCTAGTCTTTATTATGTGTGTAGATAGGCTCCCCTCAAAGTCAAATGCAAATGGAGTTAATAACACATGTGAATATGTTCAGGGAGAAGGAACAGCAAGTGTAAAACCTTGAAATAGGGACAAACGAAGCAGATTCAAGAAACAAGAAGGTCAGATTTCTGATCTTATTTCCATAACCGTGCCCCATTATAACATGTGGTGGTCAGGACACTAGTAGAAATGCAAAATGGTGTTGTCATTTTGGAAAACAATTTGGCAGTTTTTTTATAGTTAATTATGCATGTATCATATGACCCAGCAATCCCATTCCTGGGATTGGTATCTAGGGATCTCTTGGGGGACGGTGAGGTGAGGTGGAACTCTGATGCAGGTCAAACTCAGCCACAGCCTGTGCCCTGTCTGGGGCCACTTGCAATGAGCTACAAAGTGATCTGCACATGTTTTCCACTTGTGCTGGGCTTGGAGGTTGTGGGTAAGGCTAAGCTGTGAACTGAGGCTGGCTGCTGCTGCTATTGCCAGGTTTGGGGCTGTTTAGCAAGAGATACAAGTCATTCTGGGGCCAGATTCTTCCTTTGAGAGATTTTAGGAAAAGTCTCCAGCATGAGCCAAGACAGGCTGTTTGTATGGAAACACCACTGGAAGTGGCTTGGGTGAGCCAGCAAGTTGGGTGGGTAGAGTCTCAGGAATCAAAGGGTGAACATTGTTACCTAGGTTGATGGAAACTCAGATATAGCAGTCACCTGTGTCTACACACACTGGGTAGGGAGGGAGAAAGCTCAACAAATGAACAGTGGCTCTGCCAGCACTTCTGTCTGAAAGCTATACCTCCAGCCCTTGCCCTGCAGCCAGATAATTCAGTTCTTCCCTATATGTCCCTATTGCCTTTTGAGCTGCTGCCCCAGTGCTGGAATTCAGAGTGAGTGAACCCATCATTGAATAAGTCCATGTGAGGACCTTTTAAGAGGAATACTCAGGACTCCAGCAGCCCTCAGTCTCACTCCGCCACAACCTTCACTAGGTTTCACAGCCAGAAGTTATGAGAACTTCTCAACACTGGAACCCTGAACTGGGGAGCCTGGTGTGGGGCTGGGACCCCCTCACTCATCAGGGGGACCTCCACAGCTGAGATATCTCTCCCAATTTTTTTTTTTAAGACTTTTTATTGGGGAATTGGAGGAGGGGTACAGTGTTGGGGAATAGTGGGAGGGGACCAGTCAAGTTGTTGTTCTTCAGTCTTCGTTGTGGAGGGCGCTTGTCACTATCTGGCTTCCCATTGCAGCTCAAGGTGCTGTGTTCAATCTTTGTTGTGGGTGGGCGTAGCCACCATCCCATGTGGGAATCAAACCAGCAGCCTTGTTGTTAAGAGCGCACGCCTTATGCACTGAGCCATCTGGGCGGCAACTCAGCTCAGCTGAGTTCAATCTTAATTGCAGGTAGGCGTAGCCCTCCATTGAACCGGCAATCTTGTTACACCAGCTGAGCCATCCTGCCACCTGTTGGCAGCTCAGCCACAGCTCAGCTAGGGCGCAGCATTCACTGGCCCATGTGGGAATCAAACAGGCAGCCGTGTTGCTCAGAGCACATGCTCTAAGCCAACTCTTAACCAAATGAGCCACTCAGCCGGCCCCTCCTTCTCAATTTTTAATTGCCACACATGGGTGTGGGAATAGCACAATCTGCATTTCCTCACCTCCTGCTAATCTCAAAGTGGCTTCTTCTATATGGCCTTAGTTGTAGAACTGCTATTCAACTAGACTTCAGACAATTCTCAGTGATTTCTGTTCTGTAGTTTTGTTGTAATTTTGAGGTCGTTGTGGGAGGAAGCAAGCACAGCATTTATGTACTCCGACAACTTGGCTGGGCAAAAATACATCATAGTACATTCTTATTTGCCTGTATAATGAATCAAGTTTTCCCATGAAGCAGGGATGCCTGCTCACCGTCACTCCCCACTGGCTTCCTGGTGTCTAGAAAAGTGTCACATTCAATCTTACATTAATTTTCTGGGGCTGTCCTAATGAAGTCACACTAACTGGTGGTTTAAACAATGGACATATATTGTCTCACAGTTCTGGAGTCTGAAAGTCTGAAATCAGGGTATTGGCCAGGTTGGCCTTTTTTGAGGGTTATGAGAGAAACATCTGTCCCATGCCTCTCTCCTTGGCTTGCCGATGGCCATCTGTCCTGGTGCCTCTTCACATCATCTTCTACCTGTGTCTATCTGTCCAAATTTCCCCTATTCATAAGGACACCAATCATATTGGATTAGGGGCTCGCCTTAAGTATGACCATATCTTAACTGATTACATCTACAAGTACGTTATTCCAAGTAAGTTTATATTTTGAGGTACTGGAGGGTTAGGACTTCAACATGAATTTGAGAGGGGCACATATTAATCCATATGCTAAATAAATGTATGTTGAATTACTGAAAGAAAGAGTGGATGATAGAGTAATAAATGAAGTGTTGTCACTTTGTCCTTTGAAATATACCTAAAATTTCCTTTCCTTCCCAATCCCACCTGCTATTTTCTTCACTCTAAAGAAGGGAGGCTATTTTTGATAGAATGCCAAGGAAGAAATTCTGAGTGCTAGTTGAACAGAGGCCTAACTGATGCGATGGAGAAACTATGTAATAGTTGGGGCAAGAATGTTCCAGGAAGGAGTTGTAAGAGTATCAACCTGGAAATAGGGATGAGTCAAGAAGATATAAGAAGCAACCTAAGGGCTGGCCGAGTGGCACGTTGGTTAGGAGTTGGCTTGGGATGCCAGCTCAGGGGAACAGGGCCCCGGTTTGGATCCCTCATGAGGGCCAGTGATGCTGCACCCTTTACAGCTAAGATGGTGAACAACAGCTTGACCTGGAGCTGGGCGGCTGTGAGTCGCCAGCGACAGCTGTAGGTTGCAGTGGGGCTGGCTGGCAGTGAGCATGAGCTTTCGTGAGCTGCCGTGAGCCACCCTGAGTGGCCGTCCAATGGCTAGTGAGCGACTGCCTCTCCCAGGAAGAGTGCAATGATAATACCAACATGGGCCAGTGAAGCAACGTCCTCCACAATTGGACTGAAGAGCAAAAGGACAGCAACTTGTCTGTTCCCCTTCCCGATTCCCCAATGAAATCTTTAGAAAGAAAAACAAAAAACAAAAAAGAAGCAACCTAAAAGCCAGATTTCTGGTCTTGTTTCCATAGTCCATAATCATGCCACGTTATAAATTTAGATCATTTTACTTTGCAATTATCAAAAGTATAAAATACTTAGTGAAATTTAGTCTATCCCTCCTAAAGTGGTAACTTGAAGGAACAACCATACATAACTACGGGCAAAAGAAAAAAGGGGAAACAAAGCAAAACAAAAGTGTCAGTGTTGCAAACTGGTCAATCTGAGCTGACAATTTATTGAGAGGACATCAGGAAGCTCACAAAAATGAAGAACCAATGTGCTGGTTATCAGTGTATTGTCTCTAAACTCTAAAGTAAACCTTCATTATCTACTATGCAATAATGGAGCTGCACCCTGTAAGCATTTCTCTTCAGCAATGAATGTGATATTAACCTTTGTCAGTAGGGGGCTCTAGCCAAACACTGCAGGAGGAAGGGGCTCCTCTTCTTTTTTTTTTTTTTTTTTTTTTTGAGGGCAGTGTCACTGACCCTCATATGTGGGACCTGAACCGGGGCCGCTGGCTTCCCAAGCCAGCGCTTAACCATCGCACCACTAGGTCGGCCCAAGGGGCTCCTCTTCTTGATTCAGGTGTTTCCATTTGCTTCTTGCATCTATATGTGGCTTTTCACAGCATGTGGTAAGGACATTCAACAATGTTCCTCCCCAGCTGTTGTGGGCTGAATTGTGTTCACACCCCCAACTCAAAAAAAAAAAAATCATACATTGAAGTCCCAACATCCAGTACCTTAGAATGTGACTGTATTTGGAGACAAAGTATTTTAAAAAAGGTAAGTAAGGTTAAATGAAGTCATTAGGATGGACCCGAATCCAATATAATAGGTATCAAAAAAAAAAAATCACAGAGAAGACCACGTGAAGACACTAGAAAAGGCCATCTGCAAGTCAAGGAGAAAGGTCTCCGAAGAAATCAACCCTGAAAAATGGCGCAATAGACAGACGCTGTGCTAACTGCCTCCCAGGATCACACCAAAATTACAAGCAAATTTACAGCATTCAACCCTGGAGGTCCCCGGAACACTGGAGGAACAGAACCACTAAATGAAGAACTTTAACAGGAGGACACGTCGGGTCTGGTAGGACGGGCAGAGACGAGAGAGGGCGAGCCCCGTGAGGGAAGCCCCAGCCGTGGGAAGCTTCTCCGGTTGGGGGAGAGACCCTCCGGCCGCACCCCAAGCTCACCAGCCCAGAGCTCCTTTGCCGGGAAGAGGAGTTCTAAGATAGCCGGCAATAAATTAGTAAGGACTCTCTTTCCTCAGCTCGGTGAGGCTAAGAGTGGCTGGAGAATCAGTGGGGCCAGCGCCCGGGCTTGCTCGCCGGTGAGCACTTACCTGGTTCCTGATGGAGGGAGTGGCTGTGTGAGCCGGGAGCCTGCGGGGACGGACTGAGCTGAGCACCTTTGGTGCAAAGGCTGGAGGTTTTTGGATTGTTGTTCCCGTGGTGCGGAGCTTGCACGGGAGTGGTGTAAGGAGGGCGCCATTTTGTCGGGCTTGGGCCCTCCCACGAAGGATCAGGTCCGAGACCTAATTGGTCTGGTGGAATTGGCGAAGTGCGTGTGTGCGTGCGTGCGCGCGCGCCTGGGGCCTTGGATCCCCACCCTCCGCCCGGCTTATACTGCGTTGCCAGGGAAACATAGGGCGGTGCCCTCCGGCTCCTACGGCAGCTCACCGAGACCCGGAAGTGCGCGAGCCACTCAGATCCCCACCCTCCGCTCGGCTTGTGCTGTGTTGCCAGGGAAACGCCTAGTGGGAGTGATCTGACTCCAACAGGCTGCTCTCTGAGACCCGGGAGCACGCAAGCCGCCTTGGGTCTCTGCTTTCCACACTGCGCTTGCAGAGTTGCCAGGCTGGTGATTGGTTGTCGGGCTGCTCGGCCTGATCTGCGAGCGGCTGATTGGGACAGGCTGAGACTGGGAGTTCTCCTGGGATTGTTGGGCCGTGAGCTGTGTGCCTGCATCATCCAGCCAGGGCTCTCCTGGTGATCTATCTAATACATCAAAGCAATCCCAGAGCGACAGCCAGAATGGGGAAACAAAGAAACATGTCACAAGTAAATGATCAGAAGAAACCTCCAGAAATTGAACCAAATGAAACAGAGGGATCCAACCTTTCAGAGACACAGTTTAGATCACTGATGATAAGAATGTTTAAGGAACTTAGCGAGGACATAAAGAAAGATAGGGAAACCATAAAAAAGAACCTGTTAGAACTAAAGAATACAATAACTGAAATGAAGAACACACTCGAAGGAATCACCAGTAGAGTAGATGAAGCAGAGGAGCGGATCAGCGATTTGGAAGATAAAATAGCAGAACTCACCCAGTTGGCACAGCAAAAAGACCAAAGAATAAAAAACAATGAAAATAGTTTAAGAGCCCTATGGGACAAGATGAAGCGCAACCACATTCGAATCATAGGGATACCAGAAGGAGAAGAGAAGAAGCAAGGGGTTGAAAAGGTATTTGAAAAAATAATGACTGAAAACTTCCCTACACTGGTAAAGGAAATCAACATACATGCCCAGGAAGTGCAGAGGGTTCCAAACAAGCTGAACCCAAACAGGTCCACACCAAGACACATCATAGTTAAAATGGCAAAGGTTAAAGACAGAGACAGAATCCTAGTGGCTGCAAGAGAAAGACAGCAGGTTACATACAAAGGAACTCCTGTTAGACTAACAGCTGACTTGTCTACAGAAACTCTGCAGGCCAGAAGGGAGTGGCAGGAGATACTCAAAGTGACACAAAATAAAGGCCTACAACCAAGATTGCTCTACCCAGCACGGCTATCACTTAAAATTGAAGGAGAAATAAAGAGCTTCTCAGAAAAGAATAAGCTTAAGGAATTCATTACCACCAAGCCAGCATTGCAAGAAATGTTAAAAGGACTTTTTTAATCAAAAGAAAGGGGTAAACAAGCTAACCCAGAGAGACAATTTAAGAAGATTGATGTCATATCAAGCAGATATAAAGGAAAAACTGATGGTTGCTGATTGGGAGGGAGTGGGGAAGAGGGAAGGGGGAAGGTTTTGGACAGTGCATGTGGGACTACAATGTTGCCGCAGGGTTATGGGGGCAGTTCTGGGAATGTAATTGGTAATGTTGTGAAGAGACTATTATGTTGTGAGAAATAAGTCAGTCGGAGAAGGACAGGTACCATGTGATCTCACTTGTGTGTGGAGTCTGAAGAACTGAGTGAATGATCAAAGTAAACAGACTCATAGATGTAGAGGAAAAACTGAGGGTTGCTAGTTGGGAGGGGGATGGGGATGGGGGGACGGGGAAGGGATTAGACAGCATAAATAGACAACTACAATATTGCCACAGGGATATGAAACACAGTTCGGGGAATATAATAATGTTGTAAAAATTTTGTGGCGTGTCAGATAGTCACATGTCTTGTTAGGGGGACCACTTCATGGATGGAGTAGAGGCTTGATCACTGCACTGTACACCTGAAGCTGATGTTGTATAGTATTGTATGCCAACTGCAACTGAATATGTGGGTGGTCACGGGTTGTGGAGTATGCTGTGGAGGCGAGTCAGGGAAGTTGTGATGGATATGTATGATATGGGGGGGGAGTGGGGTGGCGAACTGGGGGAGGGGGTTTTCACTTTGGGGGCTAAAGAGTATAACTATTGCATTGTGTTGTACACCGAAAACTAATAAAATAAAATAAAAAAAATAAAAAAAATAAAAAAAAAAAAAAAGAAATCAACCCTGACGAAATCCTTTTCTTGGGCTTCTAACCTCCAGAACAATAAGGAAATACATTTCTGCAGTTTAAGCCACCCTATTTACAGTACTTTGTTATGACAGCCCTGGTAAACTAATATACCAGCTGTGCATATAAAGGCACTCTCTCAGCGCCAATGCAGCACAGCCACCGCCTTGCTGCTGTGCTCCTGACATCAAGCCTCATGACTCCCAGCTGGAAAATGGGTTGTTGATGTCCTAAAGCCCAGCACAGGCCCACCCACTAGCCTTTGTCCTCCTCACTAAGTAGTGTGGTTTGCCAGCCTTGCCCACATGTACCCTGGAGGATGTTTCCTGCATGCTGGCCTTGACTATGTTTTCCTGGCCAGGCTCAGCCCTCCTGTCCCAATAAGGGTATTTCCTGCTTGTCCAGTAATTATAAACCAGCTGTGGCTGAGGGCCACCCAGCAATTTGGCCTTTATCTAATGGGCTGTAACCACTCCTTCTCTAACAAGGTTTGAGTCCAGCTCACGGAGAGGGAGCCCTACCAAGTTTGTTTCTTTGTTGGGTACTTTTCTTATCCCCAGGTTATTCTTATAGTTCTCTTTACCTTATAGTCATTACCCTATTATAGTTAATAATTCCCTATATTATACTTTCCCTATTCAAATTATGCTTGGACTCTCTCTGGTACAGTCTGACTGATACAGAATTGGTACTGCTAGCAACCCTAGGAGGCAGACATGCAAAAATGAAATTTGAGGGTTGGTTTGGTCACGCCCTTGGATTTGAGCACAGTGCTAAGCTCCTTGCCAATGGGAAATGCGGAGCTAGTAATCACTGGCATGCTGGAATATCACAGTCAAACACCTGCTTTGACGGTGATAAAGTGCAAACTGACACAAGTGTCTTAGGAGCCCTACTGGTTGAACTTGACTGTTGGGGCAGTCAACGATGACTGTGGTATACCACAAGGAATGTGGTATGAGTTTGATTTCTCTGAGTGCATTTCAGTACTTTAAGAAAGAAAATTAAGGGCCGGCCGAGTGGCGCATTGGTTAAGCGCTGGTTTTGGGATGCCAGCGGCCCCGGTTCGGATCCCACATGAGGGCCAGTGACACTGCCCTCTACAGCTAACAGCAGCTCCACCTGGAGCTGGGCTGTGCGAGCCCCGGTGATGGTGTGGGCTGCAGCCCCTGCTGCAGTGGGCTGCCATAGGCTGCAGTGAGTGGCCCGCAGCCAGCGTGAGTGGCTGGCAGCCAAGCGTGAGCTGCCAATAGCTGCGATGAGCGACATCCAGAGGCCAGCGACCGATCTGCCTCATCCGGGAAGAGCACAATGACGATACCAACAGTGAAGCAACATCCTCCGCAACTAAACTGAAGAACAAAAAGATGGCAACTTGTCTGTTCCCCTTCCCCGATTCCCCAACGCTGTTCCCCTCCACCAATTCCCCAATAAAATCTTTAAAAAAAAAAAAAAAGAAAGAAAGAAAATTAAAACTCAAGTCTTCTGATCCTCAGCTCAAGCCACAGTTGGAGAACCAGAAAGCTTCATGACAGCCCAAAAAGAATCTTTTCTTTTTACCCAGATAGATAGCTGATATTGCTGAAAATTAAACATAAAATTTAATTGTATGGGTTGCTGAATTAAAACAATGGTTAAATTTAATTTCTGAGCCTCCCTGTCCTGTGGAAGCAACTTGCAAATGAAGTCCAAACAAACTAAGCCTTCCTTTGATTAAATACCCATGAAAACCACATCTCGGGCAGATGTTTTGAAAGTCTTTCATTCTCCTCAAGACCCAGCCCGCCCACCCCCTATTGTGACCAGACACATCATTAAGATTAAATCTCAGCATATTTCAACAGGACAGGCACACATTGTGACCCAGGAAGAAATAGTTTACACACCAAAAAACCTGGCACACTAAACTTTTCTTCTTTAAAAAAAAAAATCTGTTTTCTTTTTTTACCCCATGATTTGTTCACATAGAAAGGCTGATAATCAGTTAAATGTCTAAAAGGCAGACACACATAAGGGACAAAAGAAAAGTAACTTTTTAAAAATCTCAGAATGACAGGCTCATGCATCTTAAATTTCAAAACAACCCCAGCAGCTACCTGACCCTCTACCTACAGTTACAGAATGGAGAGGTAGTGTATGGGACATGTTAAGAAGAGTAGTTAAAGTATAAGAGTATTTGTTACTGCTTTACTTCTTAAAATTAAGTGGAGGAGGTCTCACAATCTACAGGTTTATCAAGAAAAACTAGTGATAGTAGCCAATACCCATATAACACCACTGTTTCATGCACTTTGAACCTATTAACTCATTATACAGATAGGAAATGGACGAAGAGAGAGATTGGCTAATGAGTACAAAGTCACACAGGTGATACACAGTAATGCTGGGACTCAGTGCCCTGCAATTAGAATCCAGAGTCCTTGCTTTAACCATCAGTGACATTGCCTCTTCCAGACAATCACATGCAAAGGAACTGAGAAAGACTTAGGAGTCAGAGGCTATATTTTGAGCCAGGGCTTAAGCAAAAAAGTAAGAACCACTTTCATTTATAATAAAGACCCAGAAAGGGGA
Organism: Aselliscus stoliczkanus; assembly: GCA_033961575.1. NCBI lineage: Eukaryota > Metazoa > Chordata > Mammalia > Chiroptera > Hipposideridae > Aselliscus > Aselliscus stoliczkanus. Next base: position 93,233,718 of record CM066734.1, on the reverse strand, counting down.
AGCAGTTGTCCATAAACAGTGTATGATGACATAGTATAGGACCCCATAAAGAGGATCCAGGCCATCCTGGAAATATTCCCCTAGCCACAGAAGTTCCTTAAAGAGGAAGAACTGCAAATTGACATCAGGACATCTAGAATGGTGTAAAGTGCAGAACAGATCCAGCCTTTCTTAAATCCCTTTGTCTTCTTCATAAGATCCTGAATTATAGAATCTTTCTGGAAATATTTGTATGTTGATAACTGAACAGAATAAACCCTAGTTGATAATTACCATCTCTATTCTGATGCCTAGTCCTCTATATTTCGTGTGCGTGTGTTTGTGTATAAATGTTTTCAATATGTTTTAAGAGCATGGACAATGTAACGTATATGTGTTTGTTAGTTTTAATCTAGGGATAGTAATGTAGCATTTGAAGTTCTGTAATCAGGAGTATACTCTCCAGGGTATATTTGAAATGCCTTCATCAGGTCTCCTTATTCCTTAAGTATTGCTATCTCAATATGCTAATTGTTAATAAATTTAAAAAATGAAATATCATTCAGAGGGGTCTTTTTGGCTCCAGCTCTGAGCTGAAGATTCTGCTACCTGCTTGAACTAGTAAGTGAGCTGAACTTGCCTCTAGAATATTATCTTATCTGCCTGGTTAGCCCTTTTATGCAAGATATTTGGCAGTGTGCCAGTGGTGGATACAACTGGTTGTCTACCAAAAAATCCATCTACTCTTCTTCCTAGGTGTATGGCTACACAGCCCACCCAACAGATAACTGTAGTCACATGGCAATGTTTGTCTGATGAAATGTGAGTAAAAAAAATATATGCCTAGATTTTGGGGTCTAAACTTTTATGCCATAAGTTTGCATCCTCCATGTTCTGCTTCCCTTCTTGCCATTTGGATGGCTAGGACCCTGACCATACAGACAACAAGTGGTCCTGGAGATGATGGAACACCATGTTAGAAGGAACTTGAGTCCCTGAGTGACTACATGGACCAGAGCCACCGGCTGGCTTGAAATGTTCACCTTAGACTTTCGTTCTAAACTACTATATTATTGTTGGGTCTCTTTGTTACATCAGCTTTGCCATACCTTAACTAGTGCAGTACCTAATGGAGTGAGCAGAGCTTACAGGAACAGGGTACCAGCTTGCTAATAATGATAGGTGGAGCAGAATTCAGTCCGAGGCTTGTTATTAGAGACAACAAGCCAATTTTGAATGAATTTTAGTTGCAACAACATGATGTTCTCACCTACTTCTAACTGTTAGGGGCCTTCAACATCTCCCAGGAAGAATCTAACAGTTTTCAACAGCTAATTAAACTTATGTCAGCTTGCAACATGCCCTGCCTACGCTCAGTGAGAGGCAGGGAGACACCAAGAATAACTCAGGAAGATGCTTGGGCAGCTGGGGGACAGGATAACATTTTCTAAGTCAAGGGGAAAGAAAATGAGTTCAGTTTTGGGTATGTTGAGTTTTAGATAACTGTAAGATTTCCAGATGGATCCACAGTGGAATATTCTAGCACAGAAATCAGAAGAAGGAGCTCTGGTTTGGAGATAAAGGTTTGGGAATCATCAGTATATGGAGATAACCCTAGGAGAGAATATGGAGTGAGAAGATCAAAGGGGCTAGGACAGAACCCTAAAGAAAGCTGGCATTTAATGGATGGGGAAAGAAGTAGACCCTGCAGAGAAGGTGGAAAGGTGGTGGAGTATTAGAAAGTAGTCAGAACAATGATTTCCTGGGAGTCACTGGATGGATATATCAGGAGCGAGAGCACAGTTGATAATTCAAGATGTCAGAGAAAGGTCACACAAAGTAAGGGCTGAAAATTGTCCTCTGAATTTTGATAGTGTGGTGACAGCAGAGCCAGACTATGGTTGATTTAAGGTAAGAGTTAAGGAAAGAAACAGAGGCAAAGTTTCAAAAATTTTGGCTCTGAATGTGAGAAAAGAAATAGGACAAGATTTGATAGTGCATCACCAATCTAAGGAAGCTTTTATTTTTTTATGGCATTCAAATGAGAGAAATTTAAACATATGTAAATACTGACAGGAAGGATCAGAGAATTAGGGTGGAAGATTTGGGGAAGAAGATGGTTGGATGACTGAGTGGAGGAATTGATTTTTCAACTCAAAATGGAAGCCAAATGTCATGTGGAACCTCTCTATCTCTCCGTGCTCATTGTATCCAGATGTACAGCCTCTAATTTTATTCCACATCAACCAAGGACTCAGAACTCACACCTCCTCCAGTTTCTGGGAGGGTAGGGGGCAGAATCTAGTAACCCAGGCACTTCATAATTTTTGTGAATTTACTTAATATTTGGAGGATACATACAAGGAAGTCTCCTGTGTAATGCCCTGCACAAAACCATCCCCATACCTGGCAGGAAGAGTGCCTGTGCTAGGCTCTGTGTTTAACACCTGCACTCTGACCTTCCTCTGACTACACCCTACCCACAGGGTAGGGCAAGAAGTCACGGGCCAAGGAGGCACCACACCCTTCTATACCATGCTCAGGATGCCTGACACCTCAGAATTGTCTGCCCAAACAGTTCTGAGCCTATTTTAGGGCTTGGGTAGGAAAGTCCTCTTTCCTGGTTCAGTCTTTCCAAGGGCAGACCGCCCAGGGAGGCAGCTTAAGTTGTCCACATATGTAGACTCAGGCCCTTTGCAGTTTGGGATAGGGAAATGGGTAGGAATAGAAGAGGAACTGTCCACAGACCAGGGAGAGGCAACCAGCGAACCAGATGTCTCTCTCCATATTTTGTTTTGAAACCCCAAAGAGCCTAAGCCTGCTAAATTTGAACCTATCTTTCCAGGTCATTCTAAAAGTATACTTGTTAAAGTAAGAGGATAGAACATATTTAGTAGTGTGTTACCTTGTGATTCATAACTTTAGAATATTTAGACATATGTTATATTGACACCTAATTATACTCTTTATCCAGACCCAGAGGTGTTTTGGGAAATATGCTCTTGGAGGAAGGGTGTACATTTGCCCTGATCTGTAGCATTTGCCAACTTCTGTGGCATAAATATTTCTGCCATGGATTATTTTGCATTGTCAGCATGATGTGAATGATGGAGTTGCACAATTGGCTCCTCTGAGCAGACTATACCCCAGGCCAAACCCACAATTATTAGGGGCTAGCCTGGCCTACATTGCACTATCTTGTTTGTCTCTCTTATCTTGTTCTTTCTCTGCCCACGCCTTTTCCCCTTTTTCCATCTTAAGAGCAACTTAACTTCTGTCTACTGATGTTAAACCATTTACAACCATCTTCTGTTGCATGAACCTGACCTTGGGTCTTACCCTTGACTTTCACTGGCTTTCAAAGTCCTTTTTCTTTTCTGAGGGTTAGGTTTTTATTCACATAATTTTATTTGCCTTACTTTTATTATATGTATAGGTTATAGCAGGAAACTTGAAGCAATATGTTGTTCACAATGAAATATTATTTTTGTCTCAAATTCTAATCAAGTGCCAGGTTAAATAAATCTTTAAGCTTCCACAAAAATTCCTCATATTTATTCCTCCCCAACATCCCAAAAGGAGTCTGCTTTGTGTGGGGCAAAATGGACCTTTGTTTCCTTTCTTCTCTCCCTCTTTTCCCTTTCCTCATTTTCTTTCCCCATCTTACTCCTACAGGTCTTTCATTAAGCAGGAAACAGGTGCCCTTGGGTGCTCATGCATCAGAGCTTGCAGAGCCAGCAAGGTACACCTCCAATGTTTGAGGCATAGATGGGAAACAGTGGCTGTCTGCTCTGCCCTTGTCTTGAATTTCTTGTTTGTTCATAATAATCCCTGTGCCTTTTCTCATTTTTCCATGATAATAACATCTCATGTTTTTATTTCTCATGTTATCATCTTTGATAGAGGGTGATCTTTATTGAAAATTCAATTAAATTTATTGGGGGTGACACTGGTTAATAACTTTATATAGGTTTCAAGTGTACATTTCTGTAACACGTCATCTGCATATTGCACTGTGTGCGCACCACCCAAAGTCTAGCCTCCTTCTGTCACCATGGTACCCACCTTCTGGTAACCACCATACTGTAGTCTGTGTCTCTGAGTTTGTTTGTTCGTTCTGTTTGTCCATTTGTTGCTTTCTGTTTTACATCCCATGTATGAGTGAAATCATACAGTTCTTGTCGTCAAAGTATTTCTTTTAAACAAATTTACCACTCTTCTCTAGAGAGGTTCTTAGTGAATTTAAATCTTTTCCATCTTGTTCCCCTTCAACTGGCTTGTATAATAACTTGGTCTGGAGATAATTCACCCTCATGATGATGATGAACTCAAAACAGAAAGGATGTTAAGAGACTTTTGAAATTGTAAAGCTGCCCAACTACTGTTGTCTACTGTTGTCCCAGTTAACCAATTCTTCATAAATTATGTAAAGTTCATCACTGCTGCTTAGCTGGCTTCCATACCCTGAGGAACAGCTAAAGAAATGAGCCTAAGGGGCTGGCTGAGTGGCCCAGTTGGTTAAGAGCTCAGCTCACACTCTTGAGCGAGCTCTGAGCAACAGCAGTTCGATGCCCAACCCAAGCTGAGCTGCTGGTGAGCTACCAACAGGTGGCAGGATGGCTCAGCTAAAAAAAAAAAAATGAGTCTAACTTGCAGAGAACCCAATATTCATTTTAGTCTGAGATTGCAGTTGCCATTGGCAGCAGAAGGTCCCCCACTTGGTTATCTGCCTCTGAACTGAAGTTCAGAGGCAGATGAGAGCTGGTTTTAAGTTCCCTGTTAGAGTTTGTCTGCTGAGTGTCTTGGTCACTAATTCCCTACTTCATCCCTCATTCTGGAGACAGTCCCTGCAGGAAAGCTGTGTGGACACCAACTATCATAATTATTTTTATTTTAGTTAATATTTAACCTTAATCAGGTATTCCTTTAGACTTAACCTAGTTGACTGTGTAATAGTCATGGAATGCCTTTAATACTCAAGAAAAGGAAAACAAATAAGAAATTCTAGAAAAGTGTTAAAGATTATATGTTAAAAGTAAGTTAATAATAAAGCTTCTATGTATTTTTCTCTTTGGAAACAATTCTCCTTATGAATTTTGGTATGTATTTCAAGAATGGACTACAAAAATAAGATAGTTTGTTTCTGCAACTCCAATCTATCAAAGACAAAAGCCTACATTTTCTAATATTTAGTAGTTTGCATGGACTGTGTCTCATCATACTTCTTCAAATTTTGTTCTTCTAAAATTTAAACAAAAAGAATTAACCTCTGTTAGCTTTTATTCCCAAGAAAAATTGTCTACAAATAGTTAATTTGAGGTAATAACCCTCTCCAAGATGGGGCCTAAAGGAAGGATAAAATTGGCAGACACATAGGTTACATAAATTAATCTCAGTTTGTGTCATGTGTGTATAAATTTTTTAAATAGTCCCTTCATCTTATTGAATCCTTACATTCATAAAGTCTCCAATAATGAAGATGCCAACTTAAATGCTTGCTCTCAATCTCTTCTGATCATTACCAAATTAACTTACCAAATACTTAACATTGCTATAATTTAATGTAAGATTAAATTAATGTAGGGTTGGCAATGCTTTCTTAGAAGTGGTAAGTAGAAGCTAGGAATTGGTTAACACTTTCAGTACTTATAATTTTGAAAGGAACTAAGTAGTGTTTCATTTTGCCAATTAAAAGAGCCTGATAAGGGCTGGCTAAGTGGCTCAGTTGGTTAAGAGCTCGCTTAAGAGTGCAAGCTGAGGGGCCGGCCGAGTGGCACATTGGTTAAGCGCGGCCCCGGTTCGGATCCCACATGAGGGCCAGGGACACTGCCCTCTACAGCTAACAACAGCTCCACCTGGAGCTGGGCTGTGCGAGCCCCGGAGATGGTGTGGGCTGCAGCCCCTGCTGCAGTGGGCTGCCATAGGCTACAGTGAGTGGCCCGCAGCCAGCGCGAGCGGCTGGCAGGCAGCGTGAGCTGCCAATAGCCGCGGTGAGCGACATCCAGAGGCCAGCGACGGATCTGCCTCATCCGGGAAGAGCGCAATGACGATACCAACAGTGAAGCAACATCCTCCGCAACTGAACTGAGGAACAAGAAGATGGCAGCTTGTCTGTTCCCCTTCCCCGATTCCCCAACGCTGTTCCCCTCCGCCAATTCCCCAATAAAATCTTAAAAAAAAAAAAAAAAAAGAGTGCAAGCTGAGCTCTGAGCAACAGCAGTTCAATGACCAGCCGGAGCTGAGTTGCCACTGAGCTGCCAACAGGTGACAGGATGGCTCAGCTAAAAAACAAAAACAAAAAAAACCCATGAGCCTGATAAGCTGTTTCAGTATGCATTATGATTCTAATTATAACCCCCCTACCTGCCCGACCAGGAGCAGCAGCCATGTTTATAGTTTATCTGACATTGTACCTAATAAGATGTTCCAAAGCTCCTTCTTCCTAGTCCAGATTTTCTTTTATTTTTTTCTGAAGAAGATTAAGAGGAAGTTTCTCTCTTAAAGGTTTGTGTGCTGGGAAGATAGCTAATAGTACTGAAATCTTGTCTTTATTGTGGGAACAATGAACAGAGATAGGCTATAGAGGTCTTAATGGCAAAATTGACAGACAAAAATAGGGAACGATCTTTCATAGCATTATAACATAAGATAGTCCTCAAATCACAGTCTAGTAAAATACCTTGTTTCTAAGAAACGTTTTTATAAGAAACTAATACTAAAGAATTGGGGTTACACAAAAATACTATTTTCCATGTCAAACACACTTATACATATAAAAGCACTTATTGGAGGAGAAATTTTTTCTACCCAATACCTTAGAGATTCCTATTTCTCATTTATTATTCTCTCTCACTACCCTCTCCCAATAATTAGTCCAGAGGTAGTTCTGAGTTCCCATGATGATTAAATATTCAAATATCTCAAGATGGCTCACTATGTCCTGACTGACACTTTAACTAACCACACTCTTCAAATCAGGGGACAGAGTGAGATAAGGACTCCATGTCTCCTGATCTCAAAACAGACTTGAAATTTTTAAGAAAACAGGAGTGACACTTCTGTAAATTCCCCTTTGGTGCCTGTATTTTTCTTTTTTGAGGAAACTGCTCTCTTGCAAAATTTTAATGCCTTGGATAGAATATTCAGAATTTCCTGGACCTCGTCCTTGAAGAATTCCTTGGCAAGGCTTATGGTCCTGGGATCAGAGCCAGGTCTCATAGGGGCCCCTGCTCCACGACACTGGACAGTAGCACTTGTCCTTGCCATATCTTAACATTGATGATCTTTGAAATCCATAAAGAGGTCCCAGAATATTTGCTACCTGAGCCACCATCCCTAGTTCAGGTTATATTTTGGATTTCTCAATTCTAAGTGTTCTTGTGTTCAGCGCAGAGTACACGATGAGAGGTTTCTTTCCAAATTCTTAAGAGATTCTCATAGCAAAATGTGTCTATAATCAATTGCAATTGGTTTGGTCAAATAGTATAAACATAGAACAAATCAGCTCTTCTTAAAATCTAGTAGATTTGAGGCAGCCATCTTCCTTATATGACATATAGTCAAAGCTCTGAAACCAACCCTCAACCATGGCCTTGGTACTTCCAGACTTCTTTAAAATAATGTCCTGTCACTCCCTCCCCCTTATCAATGGGGAAATGGCAAAGTCTGTGAGGCAGAGGTCATAAGCTGATTAAGTTTTATGAGGGTGAACACACCAATTTTAAGGTTTACTGGCTTTACACACTCTGACTCAAAAGTTCTCCTCCTTCAGCTCTGGCATGCTGGCCCAGTGTAGAGGAATTCCACATTTACTCATTATTGATTCATTCAGGATCCTGGGCTCCAAGAGGAAAAATCTACTCTTTCCTTGTTCCTAGTTCTTTTCATATTATGCTGAGAAACAAAGGGAGGCATGTAGACCATATGATTCTTTGTATATGAAATTCTGGAATTTACTAGGCTGACAAGTGTGTCTCTTGAGATAAGTGTCCCTTTTCTTCCTAATCCAAGATCATCTTGTTTGCAAGATTTAGAATTTCATTTCGAAGCACTTCTCCCAAACACTTGTCATCTTCCCTTTGGGGGTCTCTGTCCAGGGAATCCTACCATTTACCAAAAATTTTAGATCTATCTTACCAAAGTCTAGAATATATACCTAATGACATCCAACTCTCCCTGACTCATGAACTCTAGAATAACTTGATCATTTATTTCCCATGAGTTCATATCACTTCCACTTCTCTTCTCTGACCAGTTCCCACTTGTGGCCAGCATTTGGAACTTATGTCTAATTTCTGAGAAAATGTCCACTTAAAAAAATTACTGACCCCATGGAACATGGTATTTTTAGGGGAAAAAAAAGAACCTTAGAGGTCAGTAATTACCCCTTCACTTGTTACATGAGACAACATCTAAGCTCTTAAGGGCTGAGGTGTTTGGAATCAATATAAATTATATTATATATTTATAATATTTATGTTTATAATATTTTTGTAGCATAATATAAAATATATGTGTATATATACACACATATACATATATAACAAATACATATATGTACATATAGATAGATAATTCCTGGCAGTTTTTTATTTTTTTTATGAAAATAACAAAGGGATTTACTGATAATTTCTAAATGTATACATCTCCATTTTATTATACATAACTCAAGGTCCTGCTTCTCTAATAGGGGTAACTATATCCCTAGAGATATGTGGTAGAAGGCCAAAGTGGGCAAAGTACACAGGAGAGGCCAGATCTTACAGGAATGATGCTATGTATTTGGAAAGAATATGAAAACATTCTTATACTGAAACAACTGTAGACATATCAGTAGCATAAAGTAAAAAATCCATGCATGTTTTTTAAAATCAGGCATGCAACTTTAAAGAAATTTTGAACTTATGGAGTTCAAAATTGGCTGCTTTGGCCTATTTCCCATAACTTCCCACAGTTGCTTTTCTGCTTCTCTGCCACTAATGGTATGTCCATGGGAAAGCTTGAGAAGAGCTGACTTTGGGGTACACATCTATATTTTGTCCATGAGGAACTGGTGGGAAGCTTTGTCAAGAGCATCTAGAGGAATCAACCCTGTTCTCATGTAAGCTATTCCAATTCTGCTGACCTCCCGAATTTTGAGTGATATGTTTGTCAAGATATTCTAGGTGCATGCTTCCTTGTTCATAGTTCTTATTACTATTTGCAGATTTGCTTGGTCTTTTTAAACATAATTGTTCAACATTTGACTTAAGTACCATTTATTTGGTAATTTCTGCAAAGCTTGTGCTCTTCAATCACCTATGGAAAACACAGGTCCTATTGTCTTTTCTATGCCAGACAAGGTGCCTCATTGTAATGTGTGCTCTTCCTCCATCAGCCTTTCCTGTTCTGACAACCAGCAGCCCACTGATCCAGGGCAAGGACATATTACAGCCATGTGCCATCACTGGGACCATCAGCTCCTTGGGTGGGGAGCTTATTTTGGCTCCAGGAAGAAAATGGATTTCCCTCACTTGCAATACCCTAAACAGTGCTGAATTACCCAACAGACAAAGCATGCATTTTGACTACTACTAAAGCAGAGACATTCAAAAACAGTTTTGGGTAGGATAATTAGATATTTCCCCCAAAGCATCACATTTGTCACAATAAGATAAATCAAAACATTGTTTGACCACCTAATATTTATTATATGATTTGGTATATAGTTTTAAATTTTAATTACATGGAAGGGGAAGAAGAGAGAAATCATCTGTCCAGTGCTCAAGGTCTCTGCTGACTTTAACCGGACTCTGGCCATCATAACACATGAAGCATCCTTCCCTCACTGGCTGCAGCTCAGGTTAACCGTGGTGTGATCACTCTCCTATGGACTCCGGAACAATTAGAAAAGTCACAAATTTGGGGGCATAACTACATTTCCCTTCATTGTAATCCTTTGTTGGAAATACATTTGTGGTCTATTGCCTTTGATGGTTAGGTAATTTTAACTATGAGAACTAAGCTAATGGGTAGTTCTCTGTCACCGTAGTTCCTAACCACAGAGAAGCGAGCACTAATGACGGCTGAGAACACAGCTCTAGGACAGGGTTCTAAACCAGAGTCCAGAAACCTGGGTGAGGGAAAAAATGCATCTTTCTTTTCACTCACTTTAAAATAAAATTTAGCATTTCTTTCCATTATGAATGTAGGCAATAAACCCCAGTAGTTTTAACAGAACCCATGACATTTTTGCCAGCAGGAATCATAGCTATTTTCATAACCCAGTTGCTAGAAATATCTTGAACTATCACTTCGTTCATCACTTCTTCAAAATTAATGAGGTTGTTAGCTCCCTAAGAGATTACCTGTGATTGCACTCTCCTTGTGTATAAATGCTATTGAGCAACTCTGAGCCTAAATATCCCATATTTTATGTTGGTTGCCTAGAGATATATATTGCTTCTCTGCTAGGTCATATCTGCAAAGTTTTCTGTCCATTTCTTTTTTATAAAAGGAGGCTGAGAACATCTGGAAACACTTAGAATTCTTTCAAAACTTATTTCTATCATAATGCCATCCAAGTTGACCATGAATTTACAATCATTTTCTTTTTCATATAAGTTGTGTTAAAGATGTTGATCTATTGGTCTTTGGACAAAATACTTGTTTCAAATCAAATTTTACTTTAAAAGTCTTAGGTAATTCTAGTGTCCCTTACAAGAAGCCTCCAGTGTTGCTTTGTAAAACAAGATATGCACTCTGTCATTTCATTTGCAATAAGATATTTTCATGCGACAGTATTCTTAACCTTTGTAATTATCAAAATAATAAATCAAAATGGACTATCTGTTATGACATGCATATTTCCTCGTTTTAAAATGTGGATTTTATTTTTATTCAGTATGGCAATGCCAATAGATCAGGAGATGATTGCTGTTGACAAGATAGTAGGTTATCATATTCATCTACTCAGGCTACTACAGAACACTACAGACTGAGTGGCATAAGTGCTAGAAAATTTATTTCTCACAGTTCTAGGGGCTGGAAATCCACAGTCAAAGTGCCAGCAGAGCTAGTGTCTGGTAAGAGCTCTCCCCTTGGGATGTAGACAGCCGCCTTCCCACTGTGTGCTCACGTGGCCTTACTGCCTTACTTCCTTAGAGACCCCAACTCCAAATACAGACCCACTGGTTAAGACTTCAACATATGAACTTTGCGGGGCACAAACATTCAGTCCATAACAGTTATATTCACAGATCCTATGGGGTGAGGGCTACTCACAAAGGAAGCACTGGAGTCAGTCAGGAGGCAGAGGGAGTGAGGGGAAAATATGAACAAAAGCCTTTTGTAGTTTCCACGGGTGAGGCAGGTTGAGAAAGCTCAGGATTAGCTAGTTTGCATACATTCAGTGGACTCTGGGGTGTAGGGGCTGCCCCTAGTTTTCTGGTACCTGGTCCTGGAGTGATCAGGGCAGGTGGATAGTGGCCTTGAGTATGATAGTCCAGTAGAGGAAGTGGTTGAGTTTGGGCTGTGGACAATTGGTTTGCATACGAAAGGCGTGTCATTTATTATTTCTAGGAATGGGCTAGCCTCTCTGGGATGAGCAAAGCACCAGGTATCAAGGCATGAAATACAGAAACTAGAAAATAAAAAGCAAATATGGAAATTAGTGGTTATCACACTTGTCAAAGTTCGAGGTGGTCACATTCAACACTGCCCATCACATGAGATAACTATATTTCAATACAATTGCTTTTCTTTGTAATTTCATGTATCTTATTTTTCACATTTAAAATATTATTCTAAGAAGGTGTCTGAAGGCTTCCCCAGCTGTACATAGCACAAACAGATTAAGGGTCCCTGCTTAGGGCTCCACGGATTGGGGTTCAAACCCTGCCACACCTACCAGCCATGTAGACCCTGGGGAATCACTTCATCTTTGCAAGTTTGGTTAGCATGTAACACAGATGTGTTGCAGGGACAAAAGGAGATCCTGCACATAAAACATTAACATTCTGTCAGGTTCTCTTTAGCACCCAATAGATGGTAGCTATTATCAACATAGAAGAAAGTGTGCCTAAATTTCACATATATGCATAGTTTTCTATTTCATATAATTGCAAGCCCAGAGATCGTGTTTACTGATGGTTGGATTCCACTCTTTCCCCCTATTGAATACCTTAAATACCTTAAGGAAAATATATGATGATTTCCAATGGCCTGTGCCTGCTTCCTTACCAAAAAGCACCATATAAAATGCCAAATGTTGTACCCAGAAGGATTAACAAAAATGACATCCATAGGGAGAGGACACGTAACTTAAGAAGCCTTACACTGACAGAATCTCAAGCCTGACAATCAGCAGAACCTGCCATATAGGACACAGGTAGTGAAAGGTGAATGGAGAGAGCAAAACCGCTTTTAAACTTTCCAACTAGGTGCTCCTTCCTGCCAGTGCAGTTCAAAAAGAGACAGGGAAGCAATCACAGCTACCCTGTTTTTGTGTAATTTGTGAAACTCTTTTAACAGAAAGATGCATTATTCAAGAACCCAGTAACAAATCAGAGACAAGGTAGAGAACAGAGAGAGCCAGGAATGGCTTGCTGCCTCCGTTTGTTGTTTCCAGTGTGTCTGGAGATCAGGAAGATGGGATGTGGAAGAGATGAGCCCAGCACTCTTGCATGTTCTGACCAGGAGCCTGGACACAGGTAGAAATGACTGGTTCAGCCTCACTAGAGAAAACCTCTGTTGCAGCTGGTAGCCCTTGCCTGGCATAGCCATGACTCCCCTGCACGTACACTGAACATGTTACAAAGGAGACACAGGGCAGTGAGCACATGAATGTGTTAGTTTTGATTTCCCAGCTACCACAAGGAGAAACCCAAACCACTTTGTTCCTCTCCACTCTACCCCTCCCTGCTAGTTCATTATCAATACCCGGGTACAGCTTTTCAAAACCATACCAGAGGGGCCGGCCAAGTGGCTCAGTTGGTTAAGAGTTGGCTTAGAGCGCATGCTCTGAGCAACATGGCCGCAGGTTCGATTCCCACATGGGAATGCTGCGCCCTAGCTGAGCTGTTGCTGAGCTGCCAACAGGCGGCAGGATGGCTCAGCTGATGTAACAAGATTGCCTATTCAATGCTGGGCTATACCCATCCGCAACTAAAGGTTGAATTCGGCACCTTGAGCTGAGCTGCCGCCTGGATGGCTCAGAGGATAGAGCATGCACTCTTAACAACAAGGATGCTGGTTCGACTTCCACATGGGATGGTGGCTACACCCACCTGCAACTGAGATTGAACACAGCACCTCAATCTTAGATGTCACGAGCTGCCGACAGGAAGCCAGATGGCGACTGGCGCCCTCCACAACGAAGATTGAAGGACAACAACTTGGCTGGTCCCCTCCCCCAATTCCCCAATAAAATCTTTTAAAAAATAAAAATAAAAAAAAATACCAGAGAATTTGATTTGAGGTATCTTATTTAGCACTGGAATGAAAATTAAGCCACTCTGGCAAAGGGTACATGGGATTTCTTTGTATTATTTCTTAAAACTGCATGTAAATCTATAATTATCGCAAACTTTAAAAAAATGTTGATTGAAAAAAGCTACTCAGAATGTATTGTCACAGGAAGAAAGAAATAATAACCTCCACTCCTCCACAAAAAAAGCCCCACCCTGAAAATCAACTGTTTGGTTTTTTGTTAGCTGAACTTCTTCAGTCATGCTATACCTATATAGACGCCATTCTGTGCCTACTGATAGGTCGAGAAACAGAAAATGACACCTGATTCTTTTTTCTCCTTTCCCCTTACCAAACTGACAACTTCCTTAACAGCAATTGTAAAGAGAATGTCTGGTAGTATAAACAAGAACTGGTAAGAGTTGTTTGCTCCAGAGAGAAGAATGAAGGAAGGAGCGGGAGAAAGAGGAAGATACACTTTTCATGACAGATCCTTTTGGACTTGTGGATTTTATATTGTGTGTACATATTACCTAGCCCCAAAATATTATTCTCCAAATCTTACATATCTTCTGAAGGTCTAGCACAAACATGATTTTCTCTATGAGCTTTTCCCATCCTACTAGTTTGAATTCACCATCCCCTCTGTGTGTTCCATCATGCAGTGACTCTGAGTTGCAAAACCTGGGAGCATTTTTAAAAAAATACCCATGCTCAGGCCCCTGCCCAGACCAACAAATGAGAATCTTGGAGGGGAGGAGATCAGTATGGGTGCTTTTAAAAAAAAGCTCCTCAGGTAATGTTAATGTGTACTCAGGATTGAAAACTTCTGCCGTGGTACTGTATGGAGCCAAGATATTTAAGCCCTCACCTTAAAAGTAAACACTGAATAATTGACTACACACACACACACACACACACACACACACACACACACACACAAACACACACAAACACAAACTCTCACACCTTTTATCTCATTTTGTTTCCAGGACAATCCTGTGAGCTTGGCATCACTGCTCAGAAGAACAAAGGGAGAGTTCAAGTGCGAGAAATTACCAAGAGACCTTTGAGCTTTGCAGTTCTATTGGATTGTCAGAAAAATCATGACTCATTTTGCAACGAAAAATATAGAAAAAATACATCATGACTTTTATGACAACCCAATATATTTCTTTATGGTTGACCATCTCCCCTGAGCTGAAAGCCAGGTTTTATATCCGCCACCCATATCCTAGCACTGCACTTTACACACAGGTGGTGTTCAAGCACAATTTATCGGCAAAGCAAAGAATGGGGTAGTCCAGCAGGGCAGCTGGAAGTGTCCCTCAGTCATCCAGAGCTCCTGGGCAGCTTGCTCTCCTGACAGGGTTCCCAGATTATGAATAAGAATGTATCTCCCTGTATCTCTAACTGCTTGTTTATCCCTAGCAAAATCACCTCAGTAGCATGTTCAAAATTCAGATACCTTGGCCCCAGATTTACAGAACCAGAATTTCTGGAGATGACAGATACCTATTTTTGTTTTTTGTATTTTTGTATGTATGTGGTAATAAAATATATGTAACATAAAACTCACCACTTTAACCATTGTTAAGTGTACATTGTTAAGTGTACAAGTACATTCACATTGTTGTGCAGCCATCATCACCATCCATCTTCGGAAATTTTTCATCTACTCCAACTGAAACTCGGTACCTATTAAGCAGTAGCTACCCGTTACCATCTCCCCAGGCCCCTAGCAGCCTGTTTTACACTTTCTTGTCTCTCTGGATTTGACCACATTGCATACCTCATATGAGAGGACTCGTGAAGTATTTGCCTTTTTGTGTTTGGCTTATTTCACTTAGCTTAATGTCTTCAGGTTTCATCCACACTGTACCATATGACGGAGTTTCCTTTTTGTAAAGACTGAATAATATTTCATTTTATTCATATGCCACATTTTCTTTGTATATTCATCCATCGAAGGACATCTAGGTTACTTCTTGGCTATTGTGAATAATCTACAATGAACATGAATGTGCAAATATCTCTTTGAGATACTGTTTTAAGTTTTTTAAAATATATATAGCCAAAAGTGGGATTGCTGGATCACATGGTAATTCTATTTTTTAATTTTTTGAGAAACCTCCACACTGTTTTCCATTGTGGCTGCACCATTTTGCATTTCCCATCAACAATGTGCAAGGTTCTAATTTCTCCACACCCTTGCCAGCACTTGTGATTTTCTCTCTATTTTTTTTTTTTTTTAAGATTTTATTGGGGAATTGGGGGAGGGGAACAGCGTAGGGGAACTGGGGAAGGGGAACAGACAAGTTGCTGTCCTTTTGTTCTTCAGTCTAGTTGTAGAGGACGTTGCTTCACTGGCCCATGTTGGTATCATCATTGCACTCTTCTCGGTTGAAGCAAATTGGTCACCAGCCTCTGGATGACCACTCACAGAACAGTGGTTGTTGGCAGCTCACACTGGATGCCAGCCACTCATGCTGGCTGCTGGCCACTCACTGTAGCCTATGGCAGCCCACTGCAGCAGGGGCTGCAGCTATGCCCACCCAGAGACTCACAGCAGCCCAGCCCCAGGTGGAGCTGTTGTTCACCATCTTAGCTGTAGAGGGCAGTGTCTCTGACCCTCATATGTGGGATCCAAACCGGGGCGGCTGGCATCCCAAGCTAGCTCTTAACCACTGAGCCACTCAGCTGGTCCTCTATATTTTTTGATAGTTTGTAAAGCGATATCTCATTTGACTTACATTTGCATTTCCCTGATGATTAGTGAGATTGAGCATCTTTTCATATGCTTGTTGACTTTTCATATCTTCTTAGGAGAAATGTCTATTAAAGTCCTTTGCCCATTTTTGAATCAGGTTGTTTATGTTTTTGTTGTTTAGTTGTAGGTGTTCTTTGTATACTCTAGATATTAACCCCTTATCAGATATCTGATTTGCAACATTTTCTCTTAATTCCATGTTTCCTTTTTATTCTGTTGATTGTTCCTTTGCTCTACAGAGGTTTTAAAGCTTGATGTATTCACATTTGTCTATTTTTACTTTTGTTAGCTATGCTTTTAGCATCATATCAAGAAATCATTCCAAAATACAATGAAATAATGTTTGACATTATGTTTTCTTCTAGTTTTATAGTTTAAGGTCTTACGTTTAAGTCTTTAATACATTTTGAGTTAATTTATGTATGTGGTATAAGGTAAGGGTCCAACTTCATTCTTTTGCATGTGGATATCCAGTTTTTCCAGCACCATTTATTAAAGACACTAACCTTTCCCTATTGTGGTGTCTTGGAACCTATACTGAAGATAATTTGACCATATATGTGAGAGTTTATTTTGGGGCTCTCTAGTCTGTTCCATTGGTCTATATGTCTGTCTTTATGCCAGCCCCTTACTGTTTTGATTACTGTAGCTTTGTAATATATTAGTGTAACAGCTACAGCTTTGTTTTCCTTTCTCAAGGTTGTTTTAGCTATTTAGGGTGCTTTGAGATGCCATATGCATTTTAGGATGAATTTTCTATTTATGCAAAAAAAATGCCTTTAGGATTTGATAGAGTTGATAGAGAGATTCTGTAGATCACTTTAGGTAGTGTTAACATTTTAACAATATTAAGCCTTTCACTCCATGAACATGGGATGTCTTTCCATTTATTTGTGTCATTTTGACTCATTGGTTAATTTCTAAGTATTTTATTATTTTTTTATGCTATTGCAAGTGAGACCATTTTCTTAATTTCCTTTTCATATTGTTCATATTTAGTGTATAGAAATGAAACAGATTTTTGCATGTTAATTTTCTATCTTGCAATTTTCTGAATTTATTAGATCTAACAGCTTTTTGGTGGAGTCTTCAGGGTTTCCTACATTTAAGATCAGTTTAACTATGAATAAAGATAATTTTACATCTTCCATTCCAATTTGAATGACTTTCATTGTTTTATCTTGCCTAATTGCTCTGGCTAGGACATCCAGTACTATGCTAAATAGAAGTGGTGAAAGTAGGCATCCTTGATCTTAGAAAGAAAGCTTTCAGTTTTTCACCATTGCATATGATGTTAGCTATGGGCTTTTCACATATGCCTTCTATTATGTTCAGGTAATTTCCTTCTAATCCTAATCTTTTGAGTGCCTGAAAGGGTAGTAAGTTTTGTCAAATGCTTTTTCTGCCTCAATTGAAGCAATCACATGGGGGTTTTCTTTCATTTTGTTAATATTGTGTATTACTTTAACTGATTTTTATATGTTGAACCATCTTTGCATTCCAGAGATAAATCCCACTTGGTCATGATGTATAATCCTTTTAATGAATTGTAAATTCAGCTTGCTAGTATTTTGCTGAGGACTTTTACATCAATATTCATCAGGGATATTGGTCTGTAATTTTCTTTTCTTCTTGTATCTTAGTCTGATTTCAGTATCAGGGTAACACTGAACTCATAAAATGAATTTGAACATGTTTTCTTCTCTTTACGCTTTGGGTAGAATTTGAAAAGCCTTTGTGTTAATTCTTTAAATGTTTGATAGAATTCTCCAATGAAGCCATTTAGTCCTGGGCTTTTCTTTGTTGGGACGTTTTTGATTACTGATTTGATTACAAGCTCCTTATTAATTATAGGTCTATTCAGATTTCTTTTATTTCTTCATGATTCAGCCTTCGTAGATTGTATGGTTCTTGAAATTTCTTCATTTCTTTTTGGTTATATAATTTGTCAGCATACAATTGTGAAAAGTAATCTCTAATAGTCTTTTTTATTTTTTGTGGCATCAGTTGTAACGTCTCCTCTTCCATTTCTGAATTTTGTTATTTGAGTTCTCTCTTTTTTTCTTAGTCTAGCAAAGGGTTTGTCAATTTATTGATTTAAAACAAAATAGTTCTTAATTTTGTTGATTTTTTTCTTTTCTCTATTTTATTTCTGCTCAAATCTTTATTATTCCTTTCTTCTGATAACTTTGGGTATAGTTTGTTCTTTTTCTAGTTCTTTGGGGTGTAAAGTTAGGTTGTTGATTTGAGATCTGTCTTCTTTTTTTAAATATAGATGTTTTTTACTAACAAAATTTGCTGCATCCTCTAAGCTTGGGTATGTTTGTATTTTTGTTTTCATTTGTCTCAAGATATTTTCTAATTTCTCTTGTGAATTATTCTTTGACCCATTAGTTCAAGAGCTAACTTTCTAGGGTTTTTTTTTTTTGGAGGGGGAGGGGTATAGTTTTTGTCTAAATGAGGCTGAAGACCAGGTGCAAAACAGTGGGGTTCTCCTCATGCAAAGCATGAACTTGGAAGGCCAAAGCTATGAAATGCCCACAGCCTGGAGAAGGGTCATCAGAACCGCTGTGGAGACCTTGTTGATTATCTTGATTATTATCTCTACTTGAGGCTCTGTGTGTACCTGTGTTTCTGCCCAGACAGAGCTTTGGTTTGCGGTTCAGTGACTATCCCCAGACCACAGCACAGCTATGCCTTGTTCCTCTGCTCAGAGAGAACCAGCCACAGGCAGAAAGACAGTCTGGAGAGAGGCCCACCAAACAACTCACAGGCTTCAAAGATTTCTAATGCAGAGTGGTAAATTACCTGTCTGGTCACCTTATTACTTTTCTTGGAAATCACTGCTCTCCTTTCTTCTCGCCACTCTCTTCCTTCTTTCAAAGGGAGGAAAAAGAGGGTAAGTGATATACTATGGGCTTTATGTGCATTATCTCTTCAAAGCCTTACTAAGTATACTATCTCTATTTTATAACTGAGAGAACTGAGGCTCACAATGGTTAAATAACTTGCTCAATCATTGTTGAATAAATACACAGTAAGAGGAAGAGATTAGACCTCAAAATAGGTCTTTCTGGATCTAACACCCACACTGTTCCCATTGTAGCTACTTCTCCCATTCATTCGACAAATCCCTATTCTGTCTTGCCCTGTGCTAGGGGCTCAGGCTAGGGCCCTGTTGTAGGGGCTACAACAACAGGGTATGTCTCCTGGCATCCACTGCTAGTAGAAGAGATAGATACCAAATCTGTAATTGTAACAGATTTAAAAAGAAAATACTACAGAGGTTTAAATACTATGGAAGCACAGAGAAGTAGGGATTCTAGAGTATAAGTAGAAAGACATTTCACAGTAGGGCAGGTGTTCACCAGAAATAACGGAGAAGGAAGGACATTTGGGAGTTGTTGTTTTTTGGTTTTTTTTTAAATAAAATTCCAGATGGTATCTATTTTAGGCTTTTCAGGCCAGGTAGTCTCTGTTGTAGGTACTAAATTCTGCCACTGTAGCACAAAAGTAGACACAGATGAAACGTAAATGAATGAGCATGGCTGTGTTCCAAACAAGAAGGTAGCTGGTTTTCCCCTGGGGACCAGAGTTTGCAGACTTCTGCAAAATCAAAGGGAGTGATTAAAACAAGAAAGTGATCAGATTTTTGTTCTACAGTAGAAAGACCACTCTGGGCAACGTAGAGAAGAGTTTATATTCTCACTATTTTTTCCTTGGAGTAGCTCAAAGAAATTTGCATGGTGGGCCAATAGACCTTGGATTTTGTAAGATGAGGATAGTAAATTCAGAAATTTTCACACAACGCTTTTACTCCCTTTTCCTGTCCCTCATCCCATGCATACTCCCAATTCCATTTCCTCTTATATATTTCTATCTGTCCCCATTTTGGGTGTAGAATTCCCAGATTTAGCAAATCAAAATACAGTACACCCATTTATATGAATTTCAGATAAACAATAAATTTTTACTATAAATGTATCTTATGCAATATTTAGGACATACTTGTACTAAAAACGTATTCATTGTTTACCTGAAATACAAATTTAACTAGGCATCCTATATTTTATCTAGCAATGCTACCAAGAGGCCTCCTTAGTCTGAGTTCCTCAGAATTCTAAGGAAACATAACAGGACAAAGATCACGGCAGCCTGGTGGCTAATAAACATGTGGGCATCAGCTAGAAATAGGTGGGACAGTAGAGTGAGGCCTAGTAAAATGAGTATTGAGGCAGAATCTAGCAAAGTCCACAGGTAGAGGGAAAGGGGATGCTGGTGAGAGGTTGCTGAGAAGCCTGTGGATGTGGGCTTGGCCAGGAAGTGAAGCAAGGGTAGGTGTTGTGGCTTTTATAATCCCTTCCATTCAAATAGAGATTTACAACTTTCCAAAAGTTTCCATTGACTCTCACAGGAATCTTGCAGTGAGAGGACATGAACATTAGTCATCAATGTTGCTTAAAAATGGGAAAACCAAAGACTCAGTATAGGTCAGGCAAGTTCCCTTGGATAACGCAAATTAATGGCCCTTCTGAGACTCAAATAAGGCCTTTTGACCAAACTTCACTTCCCCTGCTTTCTGAATATTTGTTCTATGTTCAAAGAAGTTAATAATAATAGTAAGAAGAAGCAACACCAGCATAAGCAGCTAACATTTATTGAGCACTTACCTTGTGCCCGGCCTGTTTTAAGTGCTTTGTATATTTAATTCATTTGTTTCTCACAGTATCCCTATGAGTAGGTAGTTATAATCTCTATTAACTGGCATGGAGAGATTTAGCAACTAGCTCAAGACGAGAATGAGAATCCAGATCTGGTCGTTCCAGCTCAAGAGCCCAAATACCTGATGAAAGCTTGTTCCTTCACCAATATTATTCAGGTTCCTCTGAGTCCTCTCCTCCACCAGGCCTTGACCTTGCTTCCTCCCCATTCTCGCTGAGTCCAGTTGTAACAAGAATCTTCTAAGTCAGGTTAGCCAGAATCCCCTACCCTAGATATCTGATCAAAGTCCTTATCCCCAACCTTTGGTATCACCCTAGCATGTCTTAAGCAAGAATTTTAAGTCAGTTTAGCAAGAATTCCCCTACCCTTAATTTCTTCTCTTAGTACTTTTCTTTTTTTGTTTTTAAGATTTTTATTGGGGAATTGGGGGAGGGGAACAGACAAGTGGCTGTCCTTTTGTTCTTCAGTCTAGTTGTGGAGGATGTTACTTCACTGGCCCATGTTGGTATCATCATTGCACTCCTCCAGGGTGAGGCAGATCGGTCCCTGGCCTCTGGATGGCCGTTCACTGTGGCTTTTGGCAATTCACACCAGCTGCCAGCTGCTCATGCTGGCTGCCAGCCACTCACTGTAGCCTATGGCAGCCCACTGCAGCAGGGGCTGCAGCCTATGCCGTTGCCAGGATTCATGCAGCCCATCTCCAGGTTGAGCTGTTATTCACCATCTTAGCTGTAGAGGTCAGTGTCACTGGCCCTCATATGTGGGATCCGAACCGGGGATGCTGGTGTCCCAAGCCAGCTCTTAACCAACGCGCCACTTAGCAGGCCCTTATTATTTTTCTATCTACTGACGTTCTCGGTCTGCTCACTGTCTATAAATCCCGAGCTCTCTTTGCTGTATTCAGAATTGAGCCCCATCTCTTCCTTATTGTGATAGTCTTGGTTGCAATAGTCCTGAATAAAATCCTTCTTACCATTATTAACAGGTGTTGGAATAAATTTCTCTTCAATTTACCTAATCTGCTTCCTCAGGTCAGAGGTGGAAGGTATGAGGGATCAGAGGTGTGAGTAAGGAAAGCAGGAGTTGGCACAAAATGAGATAAGCTGGGTGACAGACTGCCTCATTCTTCCCAGACTCCTCTGCCTTTTCGTGTCTTTGCACAAGCTGTCACTGAAATGGCCCTTCTACTATTCCCTACACCTTCTCACCCCAAACTCTTAGTTAGGCACCCATCATCCTTTATTCAGTTTTCACTAGGTAAAGATGACCTCCACTTCCCTAGATATTGTTTAGAACTCAATTCTCTGAATGGCAGACTTCTCTTAATGCGTTCATTAGAGGGTTGCATTGCCATCCCATACAAGTCTGCCTCCTTTAATAGACTGTGTACTCTTCCACAAGAGGACCATGCCCCCTTCAACCCTAAATTCAAGACTTTTGAAACAATGCCCCATTCTCAGTGGCTTACACAATAGAAACTTCTTTTGAATTTCAAGGGACAGTTCTTGATCTGCGGGAGGGCTTCCATATGGTTATTTAAAATCCCAAGCTCCTTTCATCTTGTAGCTCCACCTTACCCTAGGAACTTGAGGTTCTCTGCATTCAACTGGAAGGTGAAAAAAAGGGTATGAAGGATTGCATGTGGAAGCTTTTAACAGATCAGGGTGGAAGTAGCACTCTTCACTTCTGCTCACATTCCATTGGCCACACCTCAGTCACATGGCCACAACCTAACTGCAAAGGGGCTGGGAAATGTCATCTGACTGTGTGGCTTGGAAAATAGGAAATAGACCACAGCCAAACTGTCTCGTTTGAATTACAGTTCTATCACTTACCAGTTATGTGGCCTTGGACAAGTTACTTAATTTTTTTAGAGTCATAGCTTCCTCATCTGTATAAAATGAATTGTCTATCTATGGGGTTGGTATAGGAAATAAATGAGTGACTATATGAAAGGTAGTTAGAACACTGCCCAGCATCTAGTAAATGTGATGTAAAGGTTTACTATTATCAGCATTAATATCCTCTGGTCAAAGCTCTCCCAAACCTTTCCCTCTGACACAGAGGCAAAGCTGAAGTCTTTTAAGGTCTTTGAAACCTTTACACAATCTGTCCCATCGCCTGCTTCTCTCACTGTTCAAGCCACCCTGACCCCTTTGCTCTTCCTGGAAGGTACACTCCCTCCTCAGGGTCCTTGCAGGCTCTCTTCCCAGAAGGCTCTTCTCCCGGTTTCTGCATGACTCTCTTGAAAACTCCACCTTGACTATGCTATCAAAAATCGCAAACTGGGGCCGGCCGAGTGGTGCATTGGTTAAGAGCTGGTTTGGGATGTCAGCAGCTCTGGTTCGGATCCCACATATGAGGGCCAGTGACACTGCCCTCCACAGCTAACAACAGCTCCACCTGGAGCTGGGCTGTGAGAGCCCCGGTGATGGTGTGGGCTGCAGCCCCTGCTGCAGTGGGCTGCCATAGGCTACAGTGGGTGGCTGGCAGCCAGCGTGAGCTGCCAATAGCCCTGGTGAGCAACATCCAGAGGCCGGAGACCAATCTGCCTCATTCGGGTAGAGCGCAATGACGATACCAACATGGGCCAGTGAAACAACGTCCTCCGTAACTAGACTGAAGAACAAAAGGACAGCAACTTGTCTGTTCCCCTTCCCCGATTCCCCAATGCTGTTCCCCTCCCCCAATTCCCCAATAAAATCTTTTTTTAAAAAAATCGCAATCTGCCCCACTCCAATACTTTGCATTCCCCTCCCTTACTTTATGTTTCTCCATATCCTCTATTCCCATCTAATATGCCATATATTTAATTTAGCTTTCACCTGCCTTACCTACTGGGCCTTAAGCTCCACAAGGGCAGCAATTTTTGCCTATTTCATTCATGTATTTCATTCCCAGGACCTACAATAACATGGGGCATAGACTAGGCATCGATAACTATTAATTCAACACATCAATAAATTAACAAATCGATGAACAGTGATTCTTGTGGAATAGAAACTGTTCCATGACGTGACCACTGTGCAACCCATGAGCTGAACCCAAGCCAGAATGGCGGTTGCTTACTGTTAACCCTCTTTTAAAATCTATCTGATCACAAAAAAAAAAAAAAAAATCTATCTGATCATAATCAATTTTTCCTTTTGACATAAATCGGCACCCTTTTCTTAACTCCTGGTAGGGCTGGGTCTGGAAAAGGTTCTGTTTATTCCGACCTAGTCAAGTATATGAAGTAATTTCCCATACCTGGTAGCATTCACATATTAGTACCCATGACTATAACCCTCCTTTACCCTATATCAGGGGTTGGCAAACTTTTGAGATGGAAGAATCAATCCTGTCACTCACAACAATTTAAAAATTATTCGACGGCTGGCCGAGTGGCTCAGTTGGTTAAGAGCTCGCTCAAGAATGCGAGCTGAGCTCTGAGCAATGGTGGTTCGATGCCAGCCCACGCTGAGTTGCCGTTGAGCTGCCAACAGGTGGCAGGATGGCTCAGCTAAAAGAAAAAAAAAATTATTCGAGAGCCATAAAACAAATGAAATCACCATTATGTGAATAATATCCTTTAATTTTTTTTTAAAGATTTTATTGGGGAATTGGGGGAGGGAACAGCACTGGGGAACCAGGGAAGGAGAACAGACAAGTTGCTGTCCTTTTGTTCTTTAGTTTAGTTGCAGAGGACATTGCTTAACTGGCCCATGTTGGTATTGTGATCATTGCGCTCTTCCCAGTTGAGGCAGATGGGTCGCTAGCCATTGGACAGCCCACTCACGGCGGCTCACGGCAGCTCACACCAGCTACCGGCCACTCACAGTACCCTATGACAGCCCACTGCAGCCCCACTACAGCTTATGCCATTGCGGGCAACTTATGGCAGCCCAGCTCCAGGACAAGCTGTTGTTCACCATCATAGCTGTAGAGGGCACAGCGTCACTGGCCCATGTGGGATCTGAACCAGTGGCCCTGCTGCTCAGAGCTCACACTCCCAAGCCAACTCTTAACCAACAAGCCACTTGGCCGGCCCTCCTTTAAATTTTTTATAAATGAAACTATGATAGTTTTATTTTCATTTTCAATTTTACTTCAGAGCCACATGTACGTACCCGAAGAGCTACATGTGGCTCTCAAGCCACAGTTTGCCAACCCCTGCCTATATAATTCTTTGGTTCCTGCTAAATGGCAGGGGAATCCATTTTTCTCTTGCAGCCACCCAAGTCATGCCGCATATGTAAGTTTCCCTTAATAAACTGTATTGGGTGCCATACTGGAGTGGCCTGCCTCTTTCTTCAGTCTTTCTCTTCCCTCCTCTTATGGTAGTAGATTTTGTCTCAGGGACTTTCCTTTGGTTCGCATGTACAAACAATTCTCTACTGACACTCTAACATCTCTGGCCTTATTAAAGGCCTCTCTCACAGTTGTGGTGACTATGATTTCTGTATTGTCATCTATGAAGCATGTGCAATATGCAAACACCCTGTTGGAGACAGACATACAGGAACATATGAGATAAGAGAGTCCTTTTTCCCCGAGAAACTTTGGTTTTACCAGGAACTAAATTATCTGAAATTGGAACACTTCTAGAAAGTCCAGAAAGCAGATTCTTGTGGTCTTAGATTATAATCTGCAGAAGAGTGGCAAGAATAAAATCTTTGTAACCAATGGGCCAGTATAGTGATCTACTCCACGTGTTGAGTCTGACATATTCTGGGTCCGGCAACATCCAGCGATAGTGCTTAAAGTTCATACAGTGTGTTAAAATGAACATTAGCTAACCAAGTATGCAAAATACTGAAGAAACTTGTTCCCAGTTCCCAGTTGTTTTTTTTTCTTTTTTAACAGAAGTGGATTTCTTCCACTGTTAGTGTTAACTTTTGCAGTCGTGTCTGGTTAGCACTTTCCTGTCAACTGTTTGATCATGTTAATACATGATCATGCATGATCATGTTAATTCGGGGAAAAAGAGCAAGACAGAAGTCAGTTTTTCAAGAGTTGCATCAAGTCCAACAGCACTTTTGTACTCACAAAGATATGTCCTTCTCTTGCTTAAAGTAGCACTAACAGAATAGGTGATCGGTCAGACTTCACCCAGAAGCTAATTCTGATTTTTACTCCAAATTGAGTATATGTCAACCAACATTTCACAGAGTGTGTATTTTACAGGCTGTGAAAATATTGAAACTGGTCTTAGCTGCTCTGGGTGGGGACTCGGGCTTTCTACCAACGATTCAGTTGAATCAACATGTGCAGTAACTGAACCCTCCCACAAAACCAGACAATCTCGAGTGTGTCTGTGTGCAGCTAACAGCAATTAAGGGCAGGGTCCTGAAACTACTTTCAGAAGGAAAATTCTTGTCTCGGACACTCTCCAACCTCTCACCTCCCTCCAGCCACGGTGAGGCTTTTGTGTTTTATTGCCCCAAAACACCCCTTTGGAGTGTTTAGCACTTGTGGTTGTTGGTAATTATCTGTCTTTCAGCTCAATAAGGGACTGGTCCACATTTACTACAGTATCCTGAATGTCTGGGGCACTTAAGTGCTCAATAAATATGTGTACTGACAACCTTCTACCTGTGATTAACCTATGGGGAAGTCAAAAAGAGGATCGCATTTAATAGAGCACCTGAGTCCCATCTTGAGTAACTTTTCTAGCTTTGTGACTCTGGAAAAGTCACCCAGACTTTCTGAGCTTCTATTTCCTCATCTGCAAAATACGGATGATAATAATAACAATATCCTCTTCCTTCAGGGCATTTCCTAGGAGCAAATGTGATTGTGGACTTGTAAGTACTTAGCGGATATTCTAACACATTAGCCAGATTCAGTTAAATGGTGAACATTTTAACTTTGATGTAATAAAAGAACTTTATGGTGGTAAATAGATGAGTAATTTAAAAATTGAGGGCATGGTCATCTATATCTTTGCCATCTGTAGGCAGTTTATTTGAGGTAACAAGGATATCTGTAGAGTGGAGGAACTGGTGGCAATGGCAGCAAATAAACATGTATTTATTATCTGCCTTACCTTATCCAGACTGCTTGACTGCAAGTTCTTTGAGATCAGGGATCCTAGATTATTCATCATTGAGTGCCAAATCCTAGATCAGGGTTGGGCCTAAGCATATTCAGTACATATTTACTGAATGAATGACTACCTGACCTAAATGATTTCTATATTTCCTCCAACTGTTGTACGTACCCCTTCCTTTATGCACAATGCCTATGACTCATGCTTGGGAATTCAATTGCATTTACCTGCATCCAAACTTTATTCATCTTTTAGTGTTTATGAGCTCATCCCTGAATTTTGTTTCCTCTTGGCATAGGATCATATCTAATCACTAATTCTCTGAATTAACCAAATCACACCCTAATTTCTGTGGGTACTTACAGATTCTGACTTCTCAGGGATGTGTTAAGAACACCTACCCACGTGGAACTTCTAGGAAAATGGCCCAATTAAAAAAAGAAAAGTTACCTTTTATTCAACATGGAATGTAGTAATTTATGAAAAACAAAGAAATGTCTATATTTGTTTCTTTGTACCCAATTAATGTAGATTAATTTTTAAAGGGCATTAAAGCAATGGTAAAGAAAAAATAAAGTTACCATGCAGTGGTGGTCAGGGGCTGGGAGAAGGGGGAAATGGGGAGTTGTCTAAGGGGTACTGAGTCTTTTTATTTTTAATGGTTTATTGATGAAGGTGGTAAACTGCTGCTTCTTGCTTCTAAAAAGGAAATCCTTTTCTTTATTGTTTTAAAACTATCTGGAAAGTATTAATGAATTTTTAATCCCTCCAACAGAATATGAATAAGGTTTTTATTAACATAGGTTCAGATACATTAATCTCCACCAATGAAAATATTAATAAGTTAGCCACAAACTGTTTTGTTTGGAAAGAGGAAACCCTGCCAGTGGTCTTCAGAAAAAGAACAGAATCATTTAATAAATTCAGGAAAAGGACAGAACCCATTTAATAAATTACACATTCAGAGAGACTTTGAGTCTTGGGATATTACCAGAATAGTTTGTCCATGTTTTTCTAGTTTAGTCAAAAATATTTCTTCAGAACACCTGGTGGAACAAATTAAACTCTTACCATCTTTCTGATAGTGAATGCTTATGATTAACTAACTTGTTTCTTGAAAATGTCTAATTCAGAGAGCTAGGGGTACAGACACAAGAGCAAAATGGCCTGCACAAAGGGCCCAGGACAAGTGTTTGGGGGCCGAGCCCCAGTCTGCATCCAATCTTCGAGCTCTGTGTCTGGCTTGGACTCCTTCTGCCATAGGAAGGATGACCTTTTCCTTCTCACAGAGACACAGAGAACCAGCTATATTTAAATGAATGAATTAGTGAAATGGGGGAAAAGTTTTTGCTCGGAATGCATGGCTTAGTCTGGCTTTCATGAACCAGTTTCTAATGGGTATAGAGTCTTAGTTTTGCAAGATGTAAATGTCTGGAGATTGGTTGCACAAAATGTGAATACGAGTCTATTTAACACTGCTGAACTGTGCACTTAAAAATGGGTAAGACAGTAAATTTTATGTGTATTTTAGCACAATTTAAAAAAATGTAACCATCACACATCTCTACCATGCCCTGAAGAAAGAGGGTAAAATTCCCATGGGATAACAATATTGCATTTTAGTTTATGACAGATTATATAAGAAGCTTGAAGTTGTACTTATTGCTACTGGAATTCTTACAGATGTAAGCACTGACTTCTAGGATCAAATAAGAACATAGTATCGTCCAAATATTTCATATTGCCAGATTGAAAGATGAGCTTAAAAAAGGAGTGTCTGCACTATGAAATAATGTGTGAAAGTTATTAAATGCACAAAATACATGGACCCCAATAAACTGTGATGTTTTTCCCAGAAGCAAATCAAAGGAATTGAATGGTGATTCATTGCAACACCTGGGGTTTTTTGTTGTTGTTGCTTTTGTTTTTCCAGCTTTATTGAAATGTAATTGATATTGTCTAAGTTAAGGTGTACAATGTGTTGATTCAGTACACTTAATATTGTAAAATGATTACCACCTCCATCACGTTACATAACTACCATTTCTTTTTTGTGATGAGAATATTTAAGATCTATTCTCTTAGCAAAGTGCAAGTATACAATGCAGTATTATTTAACAATGCTTGAGGCTTGGACAAAAGTTTAGTAATTATTATAGAATCTTCTCTGGCAACAACTACAAACGTATCAGGGAAAATACACACACCTGGTTTTCAGCTCTTGTGTTCTACAGCTCCATTCAAGCCATTCTGCTGAGTTTACATGCCTTTTATTTTCTTTCTTCCAGTGTTCGGTTACCTAGAGTAACATGCCAAACAGAAATAGGGAGGGTTTATTTGTTTGTTTGCTTTTTAATTAAAGTTTATTGGGGTGACAATTGTTAGTAAAGTTACATAGGTTTCAGGTGTACAATTCTATAATACATCATCTATATATCACATTGTGTGTTCACCACCCAGAGTCAGTTCTCCTTCCATCACCATATATTTGATCCCATTTACCCTCATCTACCACCCCTCTCCCCACAAAATAGGGAGAGTTTTTTTTTTTTTTTTTTTTTTTAAAGATTTTATTGGGGAATTGGTGGAGGGGAACAGCGTTGGGGAATCGGGGAAGGGGAACAGACAAGTTGCTGTCTTCTTGTTCTTCAGTTTTAGTTGCGGAGGATGTTGCTTCACTGTTGGTATCCTCACTGCGCTCTTCCCGGACGAGGCAGATCGGTCGCTGGCCTCTGGATGTCGCTCATCGCGGCTATTGGCAGCTCACGCCTGGCTGCCAGCCGCTCACGCCGTCTGCGGGCCACCCACTGCAGCCCATGGCAGCCCACTGCAGCAGGGGCTGCAGCCCACACCATCACCGGGGCTCGCACAGCCCAGCTCCAGGTGGAGCTGTTGCTAGCTGTAGAGGGCAGTATCACTGGCCCTCATGTGGGATCCGAACCGGGGCCGCTGGCATCCCAAAACCAGCGCTTAACCAATGCGCCACTCGGCCGGCCCTAGGGAGAGTTTTTAATATTTACATTTACCTTCTTTAGAAACCCAGAGACTATTTTTATCCAACAGCTTTGCCACCAGTCATATTTAAACCCTTGTTTAAATAGCAGCAACATTCTAATCACAGAGAAGTTGGGGCTTTTTCACATTCCTCACTCTCTTTGGTTTCTGAAGGCAGTCAGCATGGTTGACTTGCCTACTTTAAGAAAAGTTCTGTATTGCTCTGCCTGCAGCTGTGGTCCTCTGTTTTTCTTCCTCCATCCCTGACTCTACCCTTCCCACTTTCCCCGTTTGATTTTTTTTCTCTATTCACTCAAAGAACATTTCTGGAAGGACTGCAATGTGCCAGGCACTGTGCTCCCAACAGGGAGCAGAAATGATGAAGAGCTCACTCCCTTGGGGTGCCTTGAGAATAGAGACACAGCTGTGGATCAGATCATCACAGTAAGAAGTGTGGACTTGCCATGATAGTTCATGACAGGGGCACGGGCCATGGGAAGACCAGGGAAGGACACTGGGTCTGAGATCTGAAGGATGAGTAGGCACCTGTGGACCACGTGAAGAGACGAGGCCCTAACCCCAATGTTCAATCTTAGGTAGATTCATCTTCACCAACATCCTTGATTTGTAGGGTGCTTGTTGATTACAATCATTTTCACATACATCACATCATGCTGATGCTCTGTGCAGGGAAGGACAGTTATTACTAACCCTTCATGTATTTGAAGATACAAGGTTGAGAGCCATTCAATGGCATACCCACTGGACTGATGCCAGATCTCCAACACTAACTCCTGGGCGTACCATTCTCAGGCGTTCCCTCATTCCTGACCTCAACAGAAAGCTCTCAGACCCATCTTTCTGGGCCTACTTTCTCTTCAGAGGCATGTGTCACATTATTGGCTGCATACATCCACATGAGCGTTCCAGTAATGTCACCTAAATAAAATATCACTTCTACAAACCAGTTTTGCCTTTAAAGTTTCTTACATTAATTCTATTAATAACAATGTTCTGCCAAAATCTTAGATTACTATACCTTTAGGCTCTGATTAAGGGGAAAGCAAGTCTCCCTTTTACTGTTTTTAATTTTTCATAGTACTCTTAACATTGGAGATTTTTATTTTCCCCAATGAACTGTATGATCATTTGGTCCAATTCCAAAGGGCGGGGGGGTTGGGGTGGGGGAACACAACTTGTTTTCATTCTAATGGAAACTGGATGAAATCAATTTAAGGAGAATTGACTTTTTCAGGATACAAGTTTTCCGATCCAAAAATATGTTACAGGTCCAAATTCATGTGTCTGATACTTCAAAAGGCCAAAACTCAAAACACCAGAATTTGGAGTAAGGAAAGGTTTATTGACCAAGAAGTCACCAACAGAGAAATGGTAGACTTAGTAGTTCATCAGATCCATCTTAAGAAAGTACAGAGTTTGGGCTTCTTTTAGGTCAGGGGAGGGGAAAATGGGAGAAGCTGTTTTTGTACAACTCAAGCTGAAAACAGAATTCCTCTAATAATTAACATATGTATATGCAAAAGAAAGCAGGAGCTATTAGCCTGAAGGCCATGGGAACAAAGTAGGCTTGAAAAAGATGGAGTCAGAGAGACCAAGCATTTCACTCCATTAAAAGTATGGAAGGGGGCCGGCCGAGTGGCGCATTGGTTAAGCGCTGGTTTTGGGATGCCAGCGGCCCCGGTTCGGATCCCACACGAGGGCCAGTGACACTGCCCTCTACAGCTAACAACAGCTCCACCTGGAGCTGGGCTGTGCGAGCCCAGGGTGATGGTGTGGGCTGCAGCCCCTGCTGCAGTGGGCTGCCATAGGCCACAGTGAGTGGCCCGCAGCCAGCGTGAGCGGTGAGCTGCCAATAGCCGCGGTGAGCGACATCCAGAGGCCAGCGACCGATCTGCCTCATCCGGGAAGAGCGCAATGACGATATCAACAGTGAAGCAACATCCTCCGCAACTAAACTGAAGAACAAAAAGACAGCAACTTGTCTGTTCCCCTTCCCCGATTCCCCAACGCTGTTCCCCTCCGCCAATTCCCCAATAAAATCTTTAAAAAAAAAAAAAAAGTATGGAAGGTCTGGCCAAGTGGTGCGGTGGTTAAGTGCTGGCTTGGTGAAGCCAGCGGCCCCGGTTCGGGTCCCACATAAGAGGGCCAGTGACACTGCCCTAAAAAAAAAATAAAAGTATGGAAGACATTTCCAGCTATTTAAATCTCTTTTTTGTGTGTTTTAACAAGATAATAAGAGATTTTCCCCTATATTTTCTGTTAGAATTATTCCTAAGTAATGTATAGTTTTTGTCACTATTATATGTGGAAAAATATGTTCCATTTTTGTTTTTGATTGGCTCTTGTTAGAGCAGGATAAAAAGCTATTGATTTCTGTATATTTAGCATCCATCACATTCTTTTATCACATTCTCTTAAGATGATATTTGCTATTGGTTTTGTTAAATAGTCTTTTGCCTATTTAATTAATTTTCTCCTATACCTACTTAGAATTTTCATTAGAAATAAATAGCTGCTGAATTTTAGCAACTGTTCTTTGAACACCTACTGATGTTTTCTCTTTCTTAGTTTATAAATGTAATGGATGATGTTCATTAACATCCGGATATTGAACCACTCTTACAGTTTGGGATAAACCTTGCATATTTATTGCTTTCCATTCTTTTGATATAATGAAGGCTTTCATAAGCTAATGGTTTTATTGAGATATAACTGACATGCAAAACTATAAGTTTAAGGTATACAACATAATGAATGATTTTTTGACTGTTAATTCCAGCTAATTGTGAGAAAGGTATTATGAAATCTCTCATTATAACTGTATATTCATAAAACTTTCCTTGTCTACATGTATTTAGCTGCTAATGTGGACATTCTTTGTTGTCCACTTTATGACTGTTTTATCTTGCTAATCTGTGCCTTTTATCACTATATAAGGAAGATCCTTAAACTCTAAGTGCTTTTAGCTGGCAGTTCTGTTGCCAGGAGTGACACTTCTCCTTGGTTCTTGTTTTATTAAAGGAAAGAATTCAGTCAAGAGAGAGAGTGTGTGCAAGAACAAGACAGCAAGAAATTCATTAGTAAAGCAAGTATACTCCAAGACATGGAGCAGGCTGACCCAAGAGAGGGAAGCAGCCTCCTTACCTTGTGTGAGGGTTTTTTTTCCTATGGGTAGAATTGTCTCCTCCTCTCCTTCTCCAGTACCTTCCTCTCTTTCTGCTGGCATGTCTCCTCTTCCCTTCCTGTTCCCAACTTTGCTTCCTAGGTAGGACTCAAGTGTGAACCCATCAATTTCCCATGATTTATTTGAGAAGCTCATTAAAAAGGGGCAAACTATAATTGTATGGTCCTCAGAAGCAGGCTGTACATTCTGATAAGTGGGCTGTTTTTCCCCCTCCCTCTTTGGCATTTTTTTTTTCTTCTTCTAACGACATACTCCTACCTCCTGATACTTAGGAGCAGCTGCAAGGGGCCTCCTAACCCAGACTAGTTCCCTTCTTTTCCCGCTCATTTCTTCCTTTCTACCTACCCTATCAGTTCCACCTGTCTGATATCATTGTTACCACTCCAGGTTTCACTTATTCATTTGCCCAATATTCCTTTGCCTATTGTTTTATTTTCACCCTTCTATTATCATCTGGTTTCAAGTAGGAGCCAATATGTCCAATGAGCCATGTCTTCACGTTAATGTTTTTCTAGCACTTCCAGCTTTGTCTTTCTAATACTGAACTCATCATTTTCTCCCTAAAACCCTTTCCTCTTCTTTATTTTCCATATTAATTATGATGGAAAGCTCTTGTTTTGCTGTTTGTTCTGAACAGAGCAGGGGTTGGCAAACTGCGGCTTGTGAGCCACATGTGGCTCTTTGGGTATGTACACCTGGCTCTAAAGTAAAAGTGAAAACGAAAATAAAACTATCAGTTTCATTTATAAAAATTTTTAAGGATGTTATTCACATAATGGTGATTTCATTTGTTTTATGGCTCTCGAATAATTTTTAAATTGTTGTGAGGGACAGGATTGGCTCATCCATCTCAAAAATTTGCTGATCCATGGAATACAGCACTCAGATAGCCTCCTGCTGTGTCAATCAGCTCCCCTTTTCTCTGCCCCCACCCCACCCCCAGCCCAGGAGCTCTGGATGGTGTTTCCTCATGCCTGCTTCAGGTGGGCATGTGACTGCACCCTGGCTAATTTGACATCCCCTTCTTCTAGCCTTAGGGATTCAAACAGAATTAATGTAGTGCAACTGGGCCCCAAAAGATGGCAGGTCTCTTTCAGAAGAAGCACTTCAGAGCACAGACTTTGAAACCACCCTGCCTCAGTTCAAATGCTGGCTCGGGCTCTTCTTTGTAACTTTGGCCTAGGTATTTAATCTGTCTCAGTTTTCCTACCTACCTCATTCTTGTGAAAATTACAAGTGTCAGTATCTGTAAAAAGTTAGAACAGTGCTTATGATGTATGAAGCAAATATGGCTGTTAACTATTGTTAGTATTTTCTCCTGCCCCAGGCTCTGGGAGCACACTCCTGGAGCTGTTGGCAGCCCCTATGCCACCAAAGGACACATGAAGTTCTGGGCAGGAACAAAGTCAGTGTGAAGGAGAGCTGAGCCAAGTGAAAGAGAGATCTGGGCTCTGATCTCAGGGTTGAGCCCCGGAAAAAGAAATTGGTCCTAAAGCTGGCTGCACCCAGGGTTTTTCAGAAATGAGGCAATAAAACCCTTTTTTTTTTTTTTGCTTATTATTGACTTGAATCAGAAAGAGTTTTAAATGATATAACTATCAAGTATTATTCCAGGCTAGACATTTGGGAACGGTTTCAATTCTTCCCCCTCCCTCACTTTCCACATCCTATGTGGCAAGCTGCACATTCTACTTCCTCAATTTCTTTTCACTATGATTTTTTTTTTTTACACTTCCTTAACTCAGGGGAGAAAAAAAAGAAAATCAATATTTGCTGAGTACTTGTTATATGTTTATAGACTCTGCTAGGACATCTTCACTTTTTAATCTTGACAACCCTCTGAGGAACCTAAAGCACAGAGACCGTGACTAACTAGTCCAAGGTCACACAGTGAGCCAGTGGTAATTTCAACTCAAGAGGCCACACTAGACACCATTACGCCATACTGTCTTGATACACATTTGTTGAATGCGGTAACAGATGGTTACTAGACTTATTGTGGTGATCACTTTATAAGGTATATAAATGTCTACTCACTATGTTAAACACCTGAAACTAATATTGTATGTCAACTATAATTTAAACATAAATAAAGGGTGCCGGCTGAGTGCCTCAGTTGGTTAAGAGCTCGCTCAAGAGTGCTAGCTGAGCTCTGAGCAACAGCAGTTTGATGCCCAGCCTGAGCTGAGCTGCTGCTGAGCTGCCAACAAGTGGCAGGATGGCTCAGCTACATAAATAAATAAATAAATAAATGTACATTTGATGAGGGAGAGAAAACAAAATAACATTTACCCAGGAGAAACACCTACAGAACTTGTTCCAGGCAGTACCTCACTTGGCATGGGCTGCTGGCGACTTAGTTCTTTTTGAAAACAGCAATGACCCTAAAGCATTCTTGTCAATGTCACACATACCTCTCCTGGCCCCTTTGCTTTGGGAATTGGTCATCAACCACTAAATCCACCCATTTCTCCGCCCTAAAGCTTGCTGCGCCTGTCTGCAATGATAGGAGCAACACAAGGTAGGTGGTGGCTATGTCACATCCTTCAATTATATAAAGACAAACAAATGACCTGGTGATTTCCCCAGTATGAATTCACACACACATGGACACACATACATGTCCACACCATAGAGGAACCCAATCTGTGTTCTTAAAAATACAATTGTCCATGGAGTCCTTTCTGGACAGTCCTGTGAAACTATTTGCACCTCATTCTAATGGACATGTGGACATGTGGGTCCCCCACATGTCCATTAGAATGCTTATTGCTGGGCCGGCCGAGTGGCACATTGGTTAAGAGCTGGTTTGGGATGCCACATATGAGGGCCAGTGACACTGCCCTCTACAGCTAACAACAGCTCCACCTGGAGCTGGGCTGTGCGAGCCCCAATGCTGTAGTGGGCTGCCATAGGCTACAGTGAGTGGCCCGCAGCCAGCGTGAGCTGCCAATAGCCGCAGTGAGCGACCAGCCAGAGGCCCGCGACCAATCTGTCTCATCCGGGAAGAGCGCAAGATGACACCAACATGGGCCAGTGAAACAACGTCCTCTACAACTAGACTGAAGAACAAAAAGACAGCAACTTGTCTGTTCCCCTCCCCCGATTCCCCAATAAAATCTTTTTAAAAAAAGAATGCTTATTGCTTGTCTGACAGGTGCCCCTTTCAGTTCCTCAAGTTTGCTGAGCCCATGCTGGGACTTTTGCCCTCTCCTGGGACATTCCTCCCACCCCTCTCCACACGGCCAGCATCTGCTCTTCCTCTGGGCCTCTGCTTAAGGGAGGCCCTTCTGAGATAGGGAAATTATATGCAGTCAGGGAAATTGCCACAGTAGAGGGAATCAGGGTGGAAACCATAACAGAGCCAGAAGAGCTAATTTTAATAGCTGACTGACAGGTTTAAATCACAGGACCCCACCAGAAGGACAAACTTGGGAGGAGGAGGAGGAAATAATTTTTCAAAGCCTATAACAAGGAAGTCAGAAGTTTCACCTCCAGAGTGGGAGATTATGACAGGTTAGTTAACATAAGACAGTCAGAAACTCCCTAATAGATATCTTCAAAGCCCCAGCCTTGAGATAGCCAATTCCTATCAAAACAGAGACATCATCAATTCTGAGGCAAGGAGGCAGTTTTCTTAATACTGTCTCCTCCGGGCTGGGCAACAATGTAAATTTGATAATAGTGCCAAGAAGCCCCCTCTCCCCAGACATACAAAAGGTATAAAAACCAAAGCTTTTGCCCTAACTAGTGGGCAACCCAGTCGGGACCCCCTCTCATTTTGAGAGCTGTTACTTTCTACTCTAATAAACTGCCCTCTGTTACAAAGTTTACCTCTCTGGTTCCTGTCTCCATTCTTCGGCTTCACGAGACTACGATCACAGCACAAGAAGAAATATCCTACATCATTTGGAGGCTCGTCTGGGATGAAAGACAGGTAAATATGATCTGTGCTTTTCAGTTTGCCTTGCGCACTCACGGGCCTTCAACAATATCTTCCTGTCACACAAAAATTGTGCCTCTGACAGCCAGAAAAAAAACCGACTAGTGTGGCTGCCAATCTTAAGACTCGGAGGACAGGCTTTGCAGAAGGGCCCTGGTTAATCCTCTCCAACACCCAGTCAGAGGAATGCTGGCTTTAGCTAGACTGCCTTCTCTCGTGGGGAAAAGAGGGGAATCCGAGGACAGTATGAGGTTGGGATGAACGACTCTTGGATGCATCTGAGGAACTCTGGTTACGGCGACTCTGTGATGTGTTCTGAAGGATCCCTGGATCTTCTCCTGACCCGACAGCCCTAAGGGTGCTGGCTGATGGCTCTCCCTCTCTCTCCCCTCTCTGCTACTCCGCTGCCTTTTCCTTTCCGTGAGAAGGCTGGATACTGGTGCATGGCTAGGTTGTGGGCACCCTTGGCCACGGCCACTCTGTGGTAGAGTCCCAAAGGCCACACTGGTCCCTTCTCAGCCTGACCACCCCTACGGGGAGCCGGTAGAATGCCTCCTCCACCCTTACTGCTTTTTTTCATCCTGACACTATATCTCTCCTCAACCCATGAGACACTGGTCTGGGGTCCCTTCCCTGTGAGACCTCCTCAACACTCCACGCCAGCCTCAAAATATCTTAAGGTAAGAACATGGAACTTAGTCTCTACATCTCTGCTGTTTTTGTGTCCTTTCCACTCACTGTCCACTTTCCAACGATTACTTAGCAACCCACCGCCATGAGGGGCTCCACCAGTGGGGCCCCAAATATCTGGCCACTTTCCTTTTACACCAGTGCTATTCGCAAACTGTCAGGCAAGACCCTGGGGGAAGAGACATATTCCTGACTCGCTTTGCCTTCAGGAAGTAGCCTTATCAGAAGCCTTTTTAGGCTTCCAATATCTCTATCTACTCCCCCTTACTTATTGGGCGTCATGGTGCCCTGCCATACCCTTTCATGTGCGCTGTGTGCCTTCCCTACAGACCTTAGATATTACTCCCTGTTAAACATCTTTATACGGAATGCCACCACTACATTGACTGTGACACCAATTTTAAAGACACTCAGTGTCAGGCCAGATGCCCCATTATTGGCCATTGCCTTTATTGGCCCCCAGGCCAGGCTCAGAAGTCCAGGAGGGGACTCACATGGAGTTAGGTAGGCGCCCACTCAGGGGTATGGGCCGGCTGCCCAGGTAAGGCACAACTAAATCCTGGGACGCCATGTCCCCCCACCCTGTCACAGAACCGAGTCATGCAGTTCCCCTGGCCCACTCAGGATCTGGGGGATGCTCCAGATCAGTAATTGGGAGGCGAGTTATCAGCCCTCACGTACCTACACTCCCCTGAATTACATCCTAGAAGATTTAACCCCCAGACTCTGATAAAGCGGTACCTTGTCTTCTTTTGTTCCAGGTTTTAACCTCAATACATGTTAGAAGACCGGAAAACCTGGACTTCAGAGGGAAGTATTAACTCTAATACTGTCATGCAGCTAGATTTGTTTAACAAATGGGAAGGCAAATGGTCCGAAGTTCCCTATGTTCAGGCTTTTTTTCTCTTTGAGGGAAAACCAGACCTTTACAAAAAATGTCACGTTGATTCAGCTCTTTTGGCTGTGGTTTCTTGTCTCCCTCCTCCAAAGGAGGCCCATTCAAAGGAACCTCCAGCGAGATCTCCTCCCCAGGGGAGCCCTTCCCCCCAAACCCCAGGAGAAATCCAATCCAAAGATGTCCCATTCTTCCATTCCATCCCTTTCTCAGTCTCTTGAGACACCTCCCCCTTACTCTGCTGGTCACATTCCTGTAGGGACCACCTACTGTGAGACTCATTGTAAGGAAGATGACCTGAGTCCATATGTGATAATATTCTAAATAAGCTTACTTAAAATCATGTTATCTCTACTACAAAATTTGTCAAAACTATAAGTTGTATAATTGACTTTGGCACCTCATAGAGTTAAGAACTAAAAAGGCACTCACGTAAGGTTTTAAGTAAAACTTTTTCAGTAATGATCATTTATTGGGGATGCTTAGATGTGATTTCTCAACATCTATTGACAACTTAAGATTTTAGTTTTGCTAAGTTCACCTATTTCTAGCTCCTTGTCACAAGAATGGTCAAAGATAGGTTTAGATCTGTTAATAAATATATCTTATGTTTTAACACAAGCTTATGCTTTTTAAGGTTACAAAATATGTTCCTGGATTTGCCAGTAAAAATACTAATTGCTGGGCCAGCTGAATGGCGCAGTGGTTAAGCGCTGGCT
This sequence comes from Aselliscus stoliczkanus, assembly GCA_033961575.1. Lineage (NCBI taxonomy): Eukaryota > Metazoa > Chordata > Mammalia > Chiroptera > Hipposideridae > Aselliscus > Aselliscus stoliczkanus. The sequence continues at coordinate 93,194,324 of CM066734.1, read as the reverse complement.
TAAGAAGCCAGAGACCCTGGTTCAGGTCCCACATATGAGGGCCAGTGACACTGCCCTCAAAAAGAATAAAAAAATAAATAAATACTAATTGCTTGCTTTTGGTTGTTATTAAAATTAATGTTTTAGAGGTTATGGATTCTAATTAGTATGAAAGGAAATGATGTGTGGTTTCAAGGAAGGTATAAGGTACTTTTTGAAGGAACTGAAAGAAAATAGTTTATCCTAAAGGTGGTTATTTCTGAAAGTGAGAAGAGACGGACTGGGAGGGACTGGGAAAGTTGTAGAAAGATAGTGAAAAGTCTTGAGAGTTTTGTGTATAGTTAAGCTAAATACAATCATTCAGGTAAACTTGAATATCAAAAGCTAATATTTTCTTTCTCTCTTTCTGCTAAACAGGATAAATTGCTTAGCGATGTTTCATATTGTCTCACAGTCAGTTTTACCCCCTCACAGAAGACCTGGTGGGCCTCTTTTAAACTGCTTTGTTGGTATAAATGAGCAAATGGATAAAACCCCCAAATGCTGGATCATTTTCCTTTCTGACAATTAATTCAATTGATCCCTGAATGATTTCTGCATTCTTTTTCTGTTCTTGTGTGGCTGGCTTAGACCATAACTTGAAGCCTTTTTTTTTTTTTCTTTTTTTTGAGGGCAGTGTCACTGGCCCTCATATGTGGGACCCGAACCGGGGCCGCTGGCGTCCCAAGCCAACGCTTAACCACTGCACCACTCAGCCGGCCCATTTGAAGCCATTTTAATGTAATCCCATGAGATCCTGAACTTCTCGCATGCCTTTGCCTGGCTTGGCCCCAACTTTAAAACTGTGCCAGTCACAAAGCCCTATAGTTCTCCTTCCAAAGCCTCAATGTCCAGCTGGGGAGTAAGGCAGGTGAGATATCCTACTGTGGAGGAGAGAAGTACACAGGGGACTCTGGAAGAACCTAAAAAACAGCCGTATCCTGAGGAAGGGCTGTTATTGCACATCTTCCATGGATCCAGGTTCCCTCCCTTATTATCTCATTTAATGCTCACCACTGTCCTGTGATATTGAGGGTTTTATCAGCATTTTGTAATTGAGAGTACAGTCACTCACAGCATAATGATGTTTCGGTCAAGGGTGAACCACATTTACTACAGTGATCCTATAAGATTCTAATAGAAATGAAAATTTTCTGTCATCTAGTAGCCACATACAGTCTCCTCCAGTCAGTACAGTAACATGCTGTACAGGCTTGTAGCCTAGGAGCAATAGGCTATACCATACAGCGTAGGTGTTTAGTAGGCTCTAGAGTCTAGGTTTGTTGTAAGTACACTCTGTGATGTTTGCACAACGAGGAAGTCGCTTAATGACACTTTTCTCAGACTGTATTATTGTCGTTAAGTAGCACATGACTAATGTAAAAGCATGAACTTTTGTGTCACATAGGCCTGGATTAAAATTTTGCCCACTCATATTATCCTCTATAGGGGCTTTGGGCAAGATACTTGAGTTTCCTTATTTTTATTCTGAGAATAATAGCTGGTTGCTATCAATATCAAATGGTGATAATGGACACTGATTGATATTTTTGCAAAATGAAATGATTTTGTGCTTGGCACACACCACGTACTCAAGAAATCACAGGGTTTTTCAATTAAGAGATTTAATTGTCCTAGAATATATATATTTTTAATTCTTTTATTGTGAAATAAACCGTTGTTTTTTTTTTAAAGATTTTATTGGGGAATTGGGGGAGGGGAACAGCGTTGGGGAACAGCATTGGGGAATCGAAGAAGAGGAACAGACAAGTTGCTATCGTTTTGTTCTTCAGTCTAATTGCGGAGGTGGTTGCTTCACTGGCCTATGTTGGTATCATCATTGCGCTCTTCTCGGGTGAGGCAGATCGGCGGCTGGCTTCTGGACGGCCGCTCACAGCGGCTCTTGACAGCTCACACCGGCTGCCGGCTGCTCACGCTGGCTGCCAGCCATTCACTGTAGCCTATGGCAGCCCACTGCAGCAGGGGCTGTAGCCTACACCATCAGCAGGGTTTGCACAGCCCAGCTCCAGGTGGAGCTGTTGTTAGCTGTAGAGGGCAGTGTCACTGGCCCTCCTATGTGGGATCCGAACCAGGGCCGCTGGCATCCCAAAACCAGCTCTTAACCAATGCGCCACTCTGCCGGCCCAAACCTTTTTTTAAAAATTAGTTTCAAGGGCAGGCCGAGTGGCGCCGTGGTTAAGCGCTGGCCTGGGAAGTCAGCGGCCCCGGTTCGGTCCCACATATGAGGGCCAGTGACACTGCTCTCAAAAAAAAAAAAAAAACAAAAAAAAACAAAAATAAATAAATAAATAAATAAATAAATAAATAAATAAATAAAAATTAGTTTCAGGTGTACAACCAAGTGCAATAGTTATACTTTTTACCCCTCAAAGTGACAATCCCCCACCCCCAATTCGCTGCTCCACTCCCCCCCATATCATACATATCTATTACAATTCCCTTGACTCCACTCCACACTATAGTCCACATCCCACAACTATATATATATTCAATTACAGTTGGCATACAATATTATACAACATCAGCTTCAGGTATACAGTCCAGTGATCAAACCTCTGCTCCATCCATGAAGTGGTCTCCCTAACAAGATATGTGACCATTTGACATCTCATAAAATATTTACAACATTATTAATTATATTCCCTGAACTGTCTTTCATATCCCTGTGGCAATATTGTAGTTACCTATTTATGCTGTCTAATCCCTTCCCATTCTCTCTCATCCCCATCCCCCTCTCAACTAGCAACCATCAGTTTTTCCTCTATATCTCTGAGACTGTTTCTATTTACTTTGCTCATTCATTCCGTTTTTCAGATTCCACATATAAGTGAGATCATATGGTATTTGTCTTTCTCCGACTGACTTATTTCACTTAACATAATGGTCTCTAAGTTCATCCATATAATTGCAAATGGTATGATTTCTTTCTTCTTTATAGCGGAGTAATACTCCATTGTATAAATGTACCACAGTTTCTTAAGCCAGTCATCTACCGATGGGCATTTCGGTTGTTTCCAAGTCTTGGCTATTGTAAATAGTGCTGCAATAAACATAGGGGTGCATATATTTTTTTGAATTAGCGTCTTGGGTTTCTCTGGGTAGATACCCAAGAGTGGAATTGCTGGGTCACACGGTAGTTCCATTTCCAGTTTTTTGAGATACCTCCATATTGTTTTCCATAGTGGCTGCACCAATCTGCAGTCCACCAAGAGTCACCAGGGGTGGCCTAGAATTTGATGATCTTTTGCTTTATCAGATCCTAAAGATATTTTCTATACAGGCTGTAGGATTTGTCTCACTTCCCAGGTTGTGAGCTCTTCTAGGACAGGGATAATGTCACCTGCCTTTTTGGTCTAGTGGTAATTAGTCACACACCAGTCTTCTGAAACAAGGTAGCATTTATTACATAGGAATTGAATTCTTTATCTCAATGGTTTCTGTGAATGTTAAGACTAGACAAATGCCCCTTTATGATAAGTAAGCACCCAGGATCCTTTTTCCAACTCCCTTTGTACACATATCTAACACATAAAACAAAGTTTTAGCGATGTGAGTCATTTGTGTTTTATGTTCAAACATCATGAAAGAAAAATGCAACTTGGTAAGAGTCACACTGAGAAGAAAGAAGGACATTTTAACATCAACTAAACTAAAAAATTTTTTACCAGCAACCAGAAACAATTTCTTATTATGATTTTCTGTTAAATCCATTCTTTTGCTCTCCATCCTTCTCAGGCTCTCTGCATCCTTCACTATGAAAAAGAGGGAGTTCCCTAATGTCAGTCTTGCTTTCTAGAATCCAGGCTCTACACTGGCACCAGACAGGTGACTCCACAATGCCATGGACCATGTCCCCACTCTGCCCCCGGTTCTTCAATATTTTCCCTTGCTTATGCTATCCAGCTCCTTAGCTTGGAATAGAAGTCCTATGAACCTGGCAAGTAGAAGGTTGAATATCTCTTTAGCATTTTTGAGACCTAGGAACAACTGGCCAGTTCTTACTTTAAAACACGTTTCAAGACCCTTAAATGCCGTAGGAAGTAAATGAATTGTCGAAATCCTAACTAAATAAACAAGTCTTGAACTTTCGTAAAATGTATTGTTGCCCAGTCATGAATAAATCTTACTGTCTAAGAAAACATAGTTCTCAGGCATATGTTGCACAAAATAAAATGCAGTGAGATGAAATGCAAGGTCCACTTTCTTAAATAGAAAAACTGACTCCCTAGGCAGTAAAGACAACCCTGGCAAAGTTTCTTTCCTTCAGTCCCACCTCCTAACTTTCTCCTCCCCCACCCCACCCTTGCTGATTATAGCTCTAGGCTGAAGCCACAAAGCATTTCAGTCTTCCTGAGCCTCCTCTAGGTTGACCTGGGCTGCAGTCCTGTCATTAACCTTTGTGTGGTAAGTATTTTTGCAATACAGAATGCTTTTTCTGTGCTGCAAAACTTTTGTCTTTCTTTCTTACCCTCTTTCAAAAGAAAAAACAAACTGTAAACCCAGTAAAATCTTACCTTGTAACTAACACAAGCCAAGGCAGAACTGAGTGGTAGGTATTAATCTAGGTTAATCTTTGAAAAACCCACGTCTGTAACGTGTAATTGTCTTTTGAATTAAATGTAGCAGTAGTGATTCTTAAGAGACTGTGTATATTATGACTTTTTATTTAGAATGTGGCACTAAAAATACATTTTTAATTAAAAAAAATTTTCTTAATCATTAAAGAAAACTATATTATCATTAAAGCTGGCGTGCTTAAACAGAATATTCTAAATTCCTTCTTAATAAAAGTTTCTCTTTTATTTTGTAATTGGTTTCAAGACTTGCCTGTTAGAATGGGTTTTGTTAGTGGGGGGGGTGCATGATTTCTGTTTCAGTGATTCTGAGGTTTATTATTATTTTATTGTCAAAAGTTAATGAATCTGTTTTTATACAACAAAAACAATTTTTTAAAATCATCATGATTTGGCCATTTGTGATCTTTCCTGATTTGTAGCCCTGTAATTATCATCTCATCGATATTACCAAGGCAGCTCAGTATTTTCAATGTTGAGGGAATGATGAGTTTTTCTCACTGGCTTGATATAAATAGAGGAAGTGTTGGGGTGGGGAAAAGCTTTTTTTCTCTCCCTTTAACTTCCAGGTCCCTAAGGCAAACACATTTGTTAAACATGGTTGATAAAAGGGAGGTGGGGTTGATGGTGGTATTTCTGATGTCTGGATAACTAGTCTAGAGACTCCAAAATTGTGTGTATGAGATTTAGTTTGTATATTCATACATTTGTTCATTATTCTTTTTGACACCCATTGAGCATCTACTGTGTTCCAAGCACTGTGTTAAAAAAAAGAATGGTCAGCCTCCTTGGAGCTCAGACTCTGGTAGGGGCGAGGGACCTGAAAACAGATGTCCTTAAAATATAACCAGGACCAGACACATGTCTTTAGAGACCTTATATGCATGTGTGTGCTACCCATCCACATCCCTCCATAAATAAATAAGTATAGAGTCCAATATCATTGTGGTTATTTCACTCAAGGATTACCTTTATTTGTGGAGGGGGGCTGAATATTCTTTCAAGTCTTCTCTCTTTTATTTTACTTTATTGCCCCAGTGTTTTGGTGGCCTAGGACTGTGGTTAGTTTACCTCCTGAGAGGCAACCCTAAGAGCGCTTAAATAAAAAGGAAACAGGGAGGCCTGAAAAGGCATTGTATGGTTAGCCATCAGTTTTCTTGAAAAACTGGCACTTAACACTCACTGCATTGAAACTCACTTGAATTTTACTTGAGGAGTGAAAATGGAGACAAATGTGTATGAATTTACTGGCTGCCCCTCTTAGCTCATAAACCATGTTCTGGAATAATACATCTGGAAGCTTTTGGGGAAAAGAAATATTTTGTAATTAAATGTTTGTATAGGCTGCTGCATTTTTCCTGAATTAAATATGCCATCATTTAAGTGTTTCATAGCCACCAGATAGTTGTATTTTCATTGATGTTTTGAGACCCATCTATACCTACTAGATCATTCACAAATGGTTTTGTTATCTTCTTATAAAATATTGGATGGGATTTGCTCAAGTTATAGATTACATACACCACCCAAATTCAACATTCTGGAAGTTTTGATCATTGATTCTATGACTAAGAACTAGCACTATCTTAATGCTGTTTATTTCCATCACCAAACAAGTTGCTGGCATTTGAGGGGCGGGAGTGAAGGGGACTCATTCCACACACACACAATGAAACAAAATTTAAAATCATTTAACAAACTTGACTGCTTACCCGAAAAGTTAAAAATAAAAAATCAAGTCCCTTTGAAATGTTTTGTACCAAAGTGGATGCTGCCATTACCTGTATTGAATCACCCACCAGGTAAGTGCTCTTCAGCCTGCATGATTCAAAGGCAGGTAATTCCAATTCAAAGTTTAGTTGCAACAAGATTTAAAATACTACAGTGCTGTACTTTATAGGTCTTCTGGATCTTTTAGCCAAGATATTAAACCTGAGACATCTATAGGGCTGCTATGCTGTCGATATGACCAAATACTAAATATGCTAAGCATGGGCAGAGCCAAGCCTTCTGTAAGTCCAGGGGCTGCTGAAACTTTTTTGGGTTCCTCTCTGCTGAGCTCCTGTTGGAGACAGACAGTTCCAAGAGAGCTGTGAAGAGAGAAGCAGGTAGAAAAAAGGCAAGACATGAGTCTGGGGGAAATAATTGCCTCAGTGGGAAATTTGCATTTAGATCAGGGTTTTTCAGGATATCTGCTAATAAATTGGGGACTTTTAAGGTAACTCAAAAGATTCATTCACTCAACCAATAGTATTTCCATCTTTAATTCTGCAGACAGAAATAAATTATAGGATGAGCCGGAAGAATGCAAATCAAATGCTTTCTTAGAAAAAAAGACTGTTTCTGCTCCTTCTCACCAACTCAAGAGTCATGATGGGGTTCTCAACTAATTAAAAATAATTGTGAGCTGGAGCATAATGATTGGCTACTACTTCTAAAAGAGATGAATGCTTGCTCCCCAACTATATAACAAAGGGCAAGAGACACAGCCTTCCCTACACTGTAGGAGAAATGGTTTTATTGCTACATTAAGGGTAACCTCATGAAAATATAGTCCTGTGCACAAATTTTTTTTTTTATTAAAACTAAATGGAAGACCGTACATCACAATTGTCAACAGTGGTTAGATCTATAGGGTGGATTTGTTAGAGATTTTTATTTTGATATTTTTGTTATTTTATTTATTTATTTTTTTTAGATTGTCTTCATTGATCACATTATTTTGGCTAAATTTTTTAAACTATATATGTTTGGGGTGAAAATTTAGGTGATGAGGGAAACCATTTTTGTGTAAAAGACTTAAGATCCACTACTTAACACTCAAATCATAATTTTGAATGGACTTCCTTTAGTACAGTGATTCTCAACACTCACTGCACCTTGGAATCTCCTGGGAAGCTTTAAAAATATTAATTCCAAGGCTATTAACCCTCTCCCACCAGACCAATGGATCAGAATCTAAATGGAGCCAAGTGGTTGGTAGTTTTCAAAGCTGAACTCATTCTGTTATGTAAGGTTCCATAGTTCAATTCTTTTATCTCTATAGCATTGACCAGGAAGTTACATTACTTGAAATTAGGCTCCCTGTGTTTTGCTACTTTCTTTTGTTGTCATAGTGGGTGTGTTTTGGTAACACCTGATATGAAAGTTTCCCAGTATAGAAGTTAGGACTTTGATCAGTCACATGTAATTAATTTATTAGTGCGTTCACAAGATATACTGCTTAATAAAGCACTACCAACTTGTTTTAAATGGGTCATTTAAATATCAATTGTAGCCTGTGTTGGCTAATTCTTTTTTCCTCAACTTCCCCAATGATCACCTGAGGAAAACAGAGGCTTTCCTTTATCTTATCTCCATGTTGAATTTGGATAGCCTTTAATTAACTCACCTCCGTGCTACTTGAGTGGCCTTCTGTTCAGGTGTGTTGTCCTGGTTGCATCTTTTAATTTTTATAACAGTGCATTTGCCTTAAAAGTCTTTCCTTTTTCATATCTCTTCCTATGTATAATAAGCAGCCCTAGCTAGGCATCTGAACTCAAGTTTTCTGCCAAAGACTTCTAATTCAGCCTCACCACCGTTCAGTTCTTATCAAACCCCCACTGAAAATATTATTCATGGAGGACTGTCAAAGAATGTGCGTGCATGTGTTTCTCTGAATAATCTGAATAACCTGATTTGTAGACTTGACTCATTCTGGATTATCAGAGAGGTAAGTACTTAGGCGGGATCATTTGAGCTTCTCATAGGTTGCTTTCAGTGATTCTACTCAAGCCTTGTGCTTTAACCCTCTATTTGGAAAGAGGCTCAGGAAAGTCACTGCGCTGTTCATTACAGAGAGACCGTTCAAGGCCTTGACCATTCCATGTCACATATCGTCTCTTTTTTGAGGGATTGGATGAGAAATTTCTCTGGATCTCAATCTGTTTTTATTTTATGTATATGGTCAGTCTCCTTTGTGTTTGTGTTTCCTCTGGGCTTTGCCTGGTAGGAAGTTCAGAGTCTAACATGAGCCCATGCCTAGCACTGTACAGGAAGCTTACAGCGTGCAGTAAATTTGTGCCAGGCTTTATTTTCCCTCTGCCAGATTTCTTCATTTTTCATTTTGTATCTAGTTATTATATATGTAAGTTTGTAAACTGCTCAAATCTTCTTAAGAACAAGATGACAGTTGAATCAGGGTTTCTCAGGCTGACACTTATTGGTGGGAATGGGTAGTAGGAGAGGAGAGTCATGGCAGGGGAAGAGAGCGGGGAGGCATCCTTGGCCTCTACCTACTAGAGGCCAATAGCAGTTCTCCCTCCCTCCCCCCGCTCCGAGTTGTGACAGCCAATGTCACCAGACATTGCCAGATGTCTTCTGAGGGGAAAAATCACCCCTGATTTAAAAATCACTGGTATAAATTAATAAATAAACTTGTATTAAGCATATAGTGGAAGAAAAGTTTTCTTTAACCTGCTTAGGGTCCCTGCTGAGTCTCAAATTAAACTGACAAAGACAGATTGAGAAGAGAAAAGCATACAAATTTTATTGAATTTTTACATGTACATAGGAGCCTTCATAAGAGAATGAAAGACCCAAATAAATGACTGGGGCAGGAAGCTTTTGACAAAGAAACAATATATTTGTGAAGAATTAACAAGACAAGGGCTTTGCTCTAGGGGTACTAAACGGTAAAGAAATTAATAAGATTTGCTTATTCTTAGCCCTGAATTTCCTGGCCTTGGTGATAAAGATGTCTCCCTTCTTCCTGGTATAGGGAGGGTCCCTTTCACAAAGAAATGTACTGCTTTCAAGGAAGAAGGGTGAGGGAAAAGCAGTCAGAGTGACTTTTCCTGCCTCTGCTTTTTTCTCAGACGTCTTCAGCTTAAGGTATTCAACATGCCAAGGTGCCACAATTTGGGGTAGAGTGTCCTGAACCCTATCAAGGGCTTAGTACTTGTAGGTTATGTGCAGGCTTCTTTTGGGGAGGGACACAAAGATGATGAAGCCCAGCTACCACCCCCAGAAAAAAACAGCCAACAAGTCAAAAAGAAAGAAAATATAAACACTTAGAATGCATATTTAAATCTCATATTTGAAGTTAGTACGGTCATGTGCCTCAGAACATTTCAGTCACATATGTGATGGTGGTCCCATAAGATTATGGTGGAGCTTGAAACTTCCTATTGCCTAGTGACACCTAATGCATTGGGTAAAATTGTGGCACAAATTATGAGTTTGTGGTGATGCTGGTGTGTAACCAAGCCTACTATACTGCCAGTCATATAGAAATATATCACATATAATTATGTACAGTACATAATAATTGATAATGATAAATGACTACTACTCATTTATATATTATTTACTATACTATACTTTTTATCATTATTTTAGAGTGTACTCTTTCTATTTATAAAACAGAAGTTGGTTGTAAAATTGTATGCTGTGTTAGGCCAGGAACAACCTCATACATCTGGTGTTTACCATGTCTGTTGATTGCATCATTTTTCTTCTACTTCATTTAACCTCATGTTGTTTTGTACAGTGACATTGCTGTACAGGCTTGTAGCCTAGGAGCAATAATAGGCTCTACCAGGGATCGGCAAACTGTGGCTCTTTGGGTACGTTCCATCTCAAAAGTTTACCCACCCCTAGGGCCGGCTGAGTGGTGCGGTGGTTAAACGCTGGCTTGGGAAGCCAGCGGCCCAGGTTCGGGTCTCACATATGAGGGCCAGTGACACTGCCCTCAAAAAAAAAAAAAAAAAGTTTACCCACCACTGGAAAAGCCAATCCTGTCCCTCACAACAATTTAAAAATTATTCGAGAGCCATAATTATATTTTTACATAATCACCATTATATGAATAATATCATTTAAAATTTTTATAAATGAAACTATGATAGTTTTGTTTTCATTTTCTTTTTTTTAAGATTTTTTATTGGGGAATTGGGAGAGGGTAACAGTGTTGGGGAATCGGGAAAGGGGAACAGACAAGTTGCTGTCTTTTTGTTCTTCAATCTAGTAGCGGAGGACGTTGCTTCACTTGGCCCATGTTGGCATCGTCATTGCTCTCTTCCCGGATGAGGCAGATCAGTCGCCGGCCTCTGGATGTCGCTCACCGCGGCTATTGGCAGCTCACACTGGCTGCCGGCCACTCACTGTAGCCTATGGCAGCCCACTGCAGCAGGGGCTGCAGCCTACACCATCGCCGGAGCTCGCACAGCCCAGCTCCAGGTGGAGCGGTTGTTAGCTGTAGAGGGCAGTGTCACTGGCCCTCATATGTGGGATCCGAACTGGGGCTGCTGGTATCCCAAAACCAGCTCTTAACCAATGCACCACTCAACCGGCCTTTGTTTTCATTTTCAATTTTACTTCAGAGCCTGCGGCTTGCGAGCCGCAGTTTGCTGATCCTTGGCGACTCTTCTGTCTCAAAAGTTTGCCAACCCTGGACTATACCATACAGCCTAGGTGTGTGGTAGGCTATACCATATAAGTATAGTAGGTACACTCTATGATGTGCTTACAACAACAAAATTGCCTAACGACACATTTCTCAGAACATATCTCCATCATTAAACAGTGCATAACTGTAAAGATTCTTGTAACTTTCTCAATACCATAGGTATTGAGAAAGAAGAAGGAAGTGAAGATAGTACCATTGTCATTTAGAGAAAAGGCACAGAGGTAGTTGAGTACAGTGTCCTAACTCCAAGCCCAGTAGGCTTTCTACCACATAATCAAAATGTTGAGCAAGTTCAGAGAAGGGAGCAAGGTAAATCCAATTTGGAGGATTAGGAATGGCTTCATGAAGAAGGTGGCATTTGAGATGAGATGTTAACAGGTAGTTAAGGAATAGGGCAGAAACAGTGTAGAGGGAATGCCTGCAGAGTTGTGAAAAATCTGGCCCGACCAATAAGGGAAGAAAATGGTAATCAAAAGAATTGAAAAATAGGATGGAACATGTTGTAAAGAGCTTCTGAGGTCAAGTCTAAGGGTTTGAGCATGAAAAATAATGTTCTCCAAGAACCATATATGCCTGACATGAGTTTAACAAATTATAAAATAAAGGTAGAAAGGAAGCTTAATGAATTGGGTCACCAGAAAAATTAATGATGGTAGAATGACAGTGGAAGATATGGAACGACCCAATTTATCATGCGCTGTTTACCCTCAGCCTCACCCCAAATTAAACATTTTAGTGAGCCAAATGCTCTTCCTAGTGCTACAGACAGGGAGACACACTGACAAATGGAGGTTCCTAACAAGGTAACTTCTACTTTGTTTTCAGAGTGCCTCCTATGTCTGCTGTTTCTTAAAATAATCATATCAAAATAACACTTATGCCACAGAGGCATATTTGGGGATGGAATTTTCTGGTCTACACCATAACTGGTACAATAGGAAGAACCTGAGTATGATGCAGAGACTGCAGATTTCTGTATGAGATGCACGGGTGCTGGGAAAGTGGAGAGGGACAGCTGGCTCCAGGTGCATATTCAGACTCCAGACAAAAATGCAGGCTTGTGGTGGGGTTTTGGGTGCTAGAGAAGAAATTCAAAGTGATAAAAAGCAGGGCCTTTTTAGGTATGAAATTTAGGTATGAAATGATTGAATTTAGGTAGAAATCAATCATTGCCAGCATCAGCATTGCCTTTGGCCTCTGATCACTATCTGGGGTGGGAGAAAGGCTTCCTGTTAAGGAAGCTGCATTGTTTTTGCCCCCTCTTCACACTTCCTATTCCTGTAAACCTAGGGAGCAGTTATCCACTGTTCCCACATTGGCATCTATACAAAAATAATTCTCCAACCCTCTAGATAAAATACGGAATGTCCAGTGAATCCTGAACTTCAAATAAAGAACAAATTAATTTTTAGTGTATCTCAAATATTGCATGAAACATACTTATTCAAATGAACTGAATACCCTGTATTTCTTTTTCTTAAATGTGGCACTCTATTTAATCATTTAACCATAATTTCTGGGTTTTTTTCAATCTTTAACCTAGGCCCCTGCTTCCCAGGTTTCTTAGCAACCTATGGGTAGAAAAAAGATCGTGGCATTACCAATATTGGGAAGAATATGGAGCAACTGGGACTCTCAGACATTACTGATGGGACTGTAAATTGGTACCACCACTTGAGAATACTGTTTAGCACTATCTCCTAACCATAGGGCCCAGCAGTTCTACTCCTAGGTATAGACAAAACAGAAATGCATACATAGTTCATCTGAAGATATGTGCAAGAATATTCATAACAGCAGTACACTATTCATAATTGTCCAAACTGGAAGCAATACAATGGTAGCATGGATGTATGAATTGTGTCATATCTATAAAATAGAATATTACACGTCAATAAGAATGAATGAATTATTGCTACACCCAATATGGTTGAATCTTACAGTCATAATTTGAGCAAAAGAAGCCAGACACAGAAACATAATGTACTCATATGTAATTAAATATATGTACAAGGCTCAGCCACAGACAAAATGAGCCTCTGGTGTTAGATGACAGGGTAGAGGTTGTGTTTGGGCAAAGGATGAAGCTCCCTAGGAGGGTAAGGAGAGCCTCTGGGGTGCTGGTAATGTGCTAATTCTGGAATCAGGTTGTGGTTACAAGAATTGTTTGTTCACTTTGTAAAAATTCATCAATCATGCTTAGGATTTTGCACTTTAATATATTGTACTTCAATTAAAAGTTTACTTAAGGAGAAGAAAAGTAGTAGAACCAGATAGGTTAAACTGTCAACATGGGAACAGTAAGCAGAAGGAAGAGAAAAGAGGCAGGTTTAGAGGTGGCATAAGAGGAGCCTAACTGGGCTTGCCACATAGAAGAAGAATTTCAGAATACGGTGTTCTGAAATTGGGGTCATGTAATGATTCCTGAGTTTCAGCATGTGCATTTTGAACATTTTTCAACTAAGAGGCAATGTGTTAAGTTTCATTCCTCACAAGGACTACTTCTCAGGCCTTTTATAGACATTATTTATGTAGACATGATTTGTAGACATGCTGGGAAACTGAATTAGACAACCGTTAGAATCCTTCCTGATGCTCACATTTCATGATGTGGTTGATGGTGTCTAAATCACGGTTTCTCACCTCAGCACTGTTGACATTTGGGGCTAGAAAATTCTTTGCCGTGGGGGCTATTCCGTGTTTTGTAGGATGTTTAGCAATATCCCTGGCCTCTACCCACTAGACACAATAGCACTCCACTCCCTGTTGTGACAACCAAAACTGTCTCCAAATAGGACCATATCCCCAGGAGTTAAAATCATCTCTGGTTGAGAACAAGTTACCTAAAACCTGTATTGTGGAACCCTAGGGCAAGTTTTTGAGTCACTGATTTTAAGATATTAAAAATACATACATACATATGTAAACAAATAAATACACTTAAAAAAAGCAAAGTTAATCACAAACTGCTTAGCTTCCTATAGTCCCATAATTTACCTGGGAAGGGACACCTTAGGAAAAATGCTTACCTTTTATTTCTGAACAAGGTTTGCTCATTTCCGTTGGCCAAGAACTGTGATTCCTGACTGGTGGAGTTCAGTGGGCAAAAACATGAAGAGCTTTGGAGTCCCGTAGAATTAAATTCAAGTCCTAGATACACAGTACATACTAGGATTTGGATACATACCAGTTGCAGCCTATGCCCATTCCTTAGTTTATATCAGAACTTCTTTTTTTTTTTTTTATGGAATATAAAATATATATTTATTTTCTAAAATTATTCATTGAGAGTGTCCAGAAGCAATGATACCCAGGTAGCAAAGCAATGATCACACTATAAACATCCAGTTCTTGGTTTCTTTTCTCTCTCTCTCATTTTTTTTTTTTTTAAGCTATAGGACTATAACCACCAAAAACTTTTTTTTTTTTTACTTTTGTTTTGAGTATTCTCTCTTTGTCTTTAACCTTTGATATTCTAATTATAATGTGTCTAGATGTGGGCCTGTTTGGGTTCATTTTGTTTGGGACTCTCTGAGCTTCCTGGATTTGAATGTTTATTTCTTTTGCTAGGTTAGGAAAGTTCTCAGTCATTATTTCTTCAAATAGGTTCTCAACCCCTTACTTTCTCTCTTCTCCTTCTGGTACCCTTATGATGTGAACGTTGTTATGCTTCATGTTGTCCCAGAGGTTTCTTAAACTATCCTCACTTTTGGGTGTTTTCCTCACTTTTGGATGTTTTCTGCTGGCTTGTCTTCTAAATTGCTGATTTGATCCTCTGCTTCATCTAGTCCGCTGGTGATTTCTTCTAGTGCATTTTTCATTTCAGTTATTGTATTCTTCACTTCTGACTGGTTCTTTTTTATGGTTTCTATGTCCTTTCTTTATGCTTGCTATTTATTTGTTGAAGTTCTCACCAAGTTCTTTGAGCATCCTTATAACCCGTGTTTTGAACTCTGTCTTTGGTAGGTTGCATGCCTCCATTTCATTTAGTTCTTTTTCTAGAGTTTTCTCCTGTTCTTTCATTTGGGATGTATTTCTTTGTTTCCTCATTTTGGCTGCCTCTCTGTTTGTTTCTATGTATTAGGTAAATCTCCTACATCTCTTGCCAGGTGGTCTTATGTAGTAGGTGTCCTGTGGGGCCCCGTGGCACAGTCTCCCTGGTCACCTACACTCCAAGAGTGTCCTTTGTGTGGATTGTGTGTGCCCTCCTTTTATTTTTTAGTCTTGATTTCTATTGGCATGTCAATGGGTGGGATTGACCCTCAGGCTGATTGGCTGTGGGGTTTGGCCATGTCCACAGCTTATGGGCTGTTGTGCTGAGGGCCTTACCCCACTTACTGGGGTTTACCCCACGAGGCTCTGGTGGTTGTTGAGACAACTCTTTGTGCCACTTGTGGGGTTAATTGGGTAGTGCTCTGCTGTGGTCTGAAGCCAATTTCCAAGTATGTTTGTTCTGGGGTCTCTTAGGAGGGTCTCTGGCAGGCACAGGTCAGCTACTGCCTCTGACCAGTTGGGCTCTCTGGTAGGAGCTACAAAGTGAGACATGGTTAGTTTCTGCCTGTGCTGGACCTGTAGGCATGTGGGAAAGCTCATGCTGTGAACTGAGGCTGTCTGCCACTGGTATTAGTCCTAGGGTAGCTCTGCAAAAAGCCAGGAGCAGGGAAGCCTACTCCCACCTGCTGCCAGTTTGTCAGTTGCCAATAAAACCTCGTGTGGTATGGAGTTGGGTGAGGCAGGATCAAAGTGAATCAGCAGGTTGGAGCTGCAGAGCTTACCAGGCCAATAAACGTGAGGGGCAGGCTCAACACAGGAAAGATGGCCCCTGCCTGCCAGCTGCATGGGAGGATGACCCCACATAGGGAAAATATAGACTATCTCTCAGGCTGCACCCCAAGGCCACACACCTCAGTCTGCCCTCTATATGCCTCTGATTCCCCCAAAGTCACCATCCCTCCACCAGAACCCAAGGTGAGTGACTGCAAGCGAGTGTGTGTGTGGGCCCTTTAAGAGGATGCCTGGGTTTCCCACAGCCTTCTGTCCTACCCAGATGGTTGGAATCCCCACTGTTTCTCACAGCCAGATATTGTGGGGGCTCCTCTTCCTGGCACCAGTACTCCTGGCTGGGGAGTCTGGTGTGAAGCTGGGTTTTTTTGCTTTTCCATGGGAACATCTGTGGCCAAGATATTCCTCCCAATTTTCATCCATGACATGAGGTTTGTGGCTGGCCCATTCTGCATTTCTGCCCCTCTTACCAGTGTCAGAATGGCTTTTTCTTTATATGCTTAGTAATAAAACTACTGTTCAGCTAAACTTCAGATGGTTCCCCAGGTTGGTAGTTCTATAATTTAGTTGTAATTTTGATTTGTTCATGGGATGAGGCAGGCACAGTGTTTATGTACTCTGCCACCTTTAATTGTTCTATATATCAGAACTTCTTTTCTTAAGTGGTATTTGTATATCAAACCAGAATTTTTTTTTTTTTTTTAAGATTTTATTGGGGATTTTGGGGAGGGGGACAGACGAGTTGCTGTCTTTTTGTTCTTCAGTCTAGTTGTGGAGGACGTTGCTTTACTGGCCCATGTTGGTATCATTATTGCACTCTTCCCGGATGAGACAGGTCGGTCTCTGGCCTCTGGATGGTCGCTCATTGTGGCTATTGGCAGCTTACACTGGCTGCCGGCCGTTCACGCTGGTTGCGGCCACTCACTGTAGCCTATGGCAGCCCATTGCAGCAGGGGCTGCAGCCTACACTGTCGCCAGGGCTTGCACAGCCCAGCTCCAAGTGGAGCTGTTGTTAGCTGTAGAGGGCAGTGTCATTGGCCTTCACATATGGGATCCCAACCGGGGCCACTGGCATCGCAAAACCAGCTCTTAACCAATGCGCCACTTGGCCGGCCCTCAAACCAGAAAATTTTATCCTACCCCCAAATTACTCAGTACAACAAGTTGTATGTGTCCAGTGCTATACAAACAGTTATGAAGCACTGGAAGACTGTTTAAGATACAACCTTTGCCGGCCGAGTGACGCGGTGGTTAGGAGCTGACTTGGGGCGCCAGCGGCCCCAGTTCGGATCCCACATGTGAGGGCCGATGACACTGCCCTCTAAAAAAAAAAAAAAAAAATACAACTTTTGCCCTGGAGTATTTTTCCAGAATCGATGATACCTCTAGTTCTGCTAGCTTAGGAAAAAAAGCAAAAATTTTGTTCTGAGAGCATATGCTTGAATGTTTCCCTTACAACCCCCAGGGGCCAAGAAGATTCTTAATATGACTTGTTTTGATTGAAATTGAATACTACCACGTTCTCGTTTTACATATGTCCTTCTGGGGCTGTGCAAATGTCTCTGCAGTTTTAGGTCTTTTATTACTGGAAATTTCTACCTAATGGGCTTTCGTCTTAGTTTCTCTTTCTTATTCAAATTTCTGTTAAACACTCCCACTGGCTTCGTAGCTATACCCAATACAAAATGAAGCCAGTCTTGTAGGATATGCAGATTTTCAATAAACTATGTTTTTCTCTTCTCCTACTTTGATTTGGTTCCCGGAAGAATCAGTGCCTGGCAAGGAAATTGAAAAAAAAAAATTAAATTTAGATTTAAAAGTAGTCAGATTAGGCAATAATACTGTTGTGGTCCCCTTCACCACTCTCACTTTTTTTTCTTTTTATCAGCCCCTTTCCCTTAAGAAGCACTTGGGCACTTATTAAATATATAGATTCCTCAATGCCTTTCCAGGCCTATTAATCCGAATCTAAGGATGTGTTATTCTTAACAAGCCCCTCAGGTGATTCTTACACCAAAATTTGAAGAATAAAAGGAGCATTTGTTAATTATAAGCAAGTTTTCTATTTTAAAAAGTTATACCACATATAGCTAGCATTATGACAGTGGTTTTCTAAGACAAAATGTCTACATAGAGAAACCAGTGGGAAATATAGAAGACCCCATTTTAACCAGAACTACAAAATACTCCTATATAAAAACTAAAAAGTTTGTGCCTTATCCTGCACAACTTTAAATTCACTAGATTAGGCAAAGCAATACTACCCATTCTCATGACTTTTAACCATTGCCTCTCTGCTAATTAATTCTTTCAACAATATTCTATTGCATGTCTACTGTGTGCTGGGCATTGTCGTAGAATTCCCTGGTCAACATTTTACTGTCTTAGCCTGTCAGTTAACACTCTCTGCTCCATCACATAGGTATTACCAGCTAAGTCATCATTAACCTCCCAATTAAGTGGAGAGGAGAAAGGCCTTCAGAGTCTAGTTAAATATTTACCTACACTTCACAGTTTCAAACATGATACCTGGTGTGATTTGACCACAATTATAAAATTATATAGCCTTTTCAATCTAGGCAGTTTTCCCTCTGTGTCATAACACAAGTTCTTATTAACAAGTACGAGAGTCACCTGTCTAGGACAGTTCAAAGTGCCTTGGCTTTTATTATCTTAGAGAACTTCTGTCCCTCTTTGTGATGATTCAGCTGTTGGTGGGAATCAACTGATAGCAGCCAGGGATCTCAGAGTAGACAGAAGCAATACAGAAGAGGGGGAGCAGGGCCCAGTGAAAAGCTAAGAAGAGGGATTAGGAAGGGCTAAGAAAGAGTGAAATGGCATGTAAACAGTGGTCACCAGAGCTAGCTGTATCAGAATTGCCTCTTAAAAATTTTACACACCCAGAGTCCACCCCAGGCTACTGAATCAGAAGCAAGAATCTGTCTTTTTAACCAAGCACTAAGGATGAAGCCAGTGCAAAGCAAGGATAGGAAGTGTGATAGAATCTTTGATTTGGGTCCTTCCCTGGCAACATAGTGGAGGAAAACTGAAGGCAGCAAAGCACACAATGCGGAGCAGGGAGGTTGCCTTGTAGCTGGTCAAGGGAAGTTTTAGCAATGAGCAGGGGCCAAGACGACGAAGCATAGTGTGAAGTTTTGTTTTGTTTTGTTTTTTGAGGGCAGTGTCACTGGCCCTCATATGTGGGACCCGAACTGGGGCCGCTGGCTTCCCAAGCCAGCGCTTAACCACCACGCCACTAGGCCGCCCCATAGTGTTAAGTTTTAACATTGGTAATTGTGAAGCCAAATGCATTTTCTTTCTTTAGAGTTCTGACTGGATAGGAGCTCATGAGGCTTCCCTTGACCGCTGGATGAAATATGAATAGTATAAGTGCCAATTTGTTTGAGGGACACTATTTTTCATGCTTTTGTAACCACTGGGACCTTGATGCCTGTTTTTTCAGATTCTGGCCTGACATCTTTACAAAAGGAAATTGAATGGCTTTTTGTTTGTTTAGGTATCCTAGGTCTTCTATTAAAATGTTTTACTATCAGGATACCACTAATAATTATGCAGTGAATGCTGGCATTAGTTAGAAGCATCTTTTTAAATAGCAATTTTATGGAGAAGTAAAGAACTCTATCTCAAAGAGTCCTCTTTAGGAGAAATTAAGGTAATGTCTGTGAAATAGCTTTGTAAAAATTGGTTATAATTGCTATTAAATAGAAACGTTTTAAATGCAAAATAGACGTTGTTCAGGATGATTGTCTTGAAAATAGAAAAAAAAAAATCATCTTGCTGGTCAGTAAAAGGGGAAGAAAAAAAACAAAAAACTCCAGAATACCTAAGAAAGGAACCTTCACCCCTTTCCTTTATGTATTTAATTCCCAAATATTGACAACAGTCTGGAAATGTATGCTAAGTAGTGGAATGTGAGCAACCCTAATCAGAGGAAGTGTGATGAAACATCTTCTCAATTGTCATCTATATTATATCCAACCAATACAGTTAGGTGTTTAATACTTTTTTGGTTCTGTTTTCACAGGCAGTGCCCTTTTGAACTTATCCTTAAAAATGAATCCAGTTGTTACACAGCCAGGATATGGTGCAGGGAGTGCTGTGATGTCTAGTGACTGGCAAACTGGCGCATTTGACTGCTGCAGCAACATAGGGATTTGTAAGTACATCCAATATCGCTTTCTCCTTGACTACTAGTAATAATGCAGATTACTGACATAATAAATGTCCTTTTATTTATCCTTTCATTGAGGTCCATGTTTTACTCTCTAACTCAGGAGTCATAAGCTGGAAGCCCATGGGCAGATTTAGCCCCTGGCTGTATTTTGTTTCTCCTGTACATAATGAGCCCTCTTGATGTCATAATTCTAATGTAATAGGAAACACCTAAAAATCAGATTTCACGTAAAAAAATCTAGCTTTCTAATCTAGATTTTTAGCTTCTTTGGAAAATTTAGAAAATCGGGAAAGATGAGTCCTCATTCTCACATGGTAGAGGTCAGCTGTTGCTGAAGATCAACCCCATTAAAAAGGATATTCACTCTGCAGTTTGCCGTACTTATGTCCCCCCCTTCATTATTGTGTATTTCGTGTTTTTTTCCAACCTATTTCACTAATTTACTTTACCGGCCTGGCCTTGAGTTTGTGATCCTTGTCTAAATCAATCACCTCTTTTAAAATTTTTCACCACTTTAGTATCACCATGTTCCTGACACCTTTCTCTAGTCTTCTGTTTACACCTTCCTTCCCCTACAGTGCTGACTTTGTGTTTTCTGGCTTTCAGTGGTACTCTTATGGCTGTTCCATTTCAGGAAGCATCGTACATTTTGAACTTGACTGCCTTCTAATTCTTTTACTCTCCCAAACACACTTTTGTGTGAGAAAAATTTTCCTTATTTCTGAGTCTTTTTCCATGTGATTTGCAAACACTCTATACAGCTTGTCTTTCCATTGTTTGAGCAACAGTTTCCTTTTAAAAAAAATATGATGGAAGTTCCAAGTTCACTGGAGATAGACCTGCTTAACATAGTCAACCAAAAAACAGGGACTTTCTTATCTTATCTAGGGTTTAGCCTTATCTAAACTCTACCCTTGAGCTTTTCAAAATAGACTTGTACTCAGCATTCTTGAGAACAGTTTCCTGTTTGTTGGCATTTTCTTAGCCTCTTTTTTGTCTTATACAGATTCTTTAAAGTGAAATTGCAGTAAGCTTTTAAAGGCCAATATCCCTTAGCTTCTACTTGTTTCCATCCTTGTATCAGTAATAGGACTCTACCCTTTGCCTAAAAGACCACCTAGAATCTATTCCCTATTGCTCTTTTATATTTTGGCCCCAATGATTTCCCCACTCAGCCTTCTCTGACCCTAAACCCTCCCATAGTTTTCAAAGGGCTTCTCAGACATCCCGATGTCACAGACTTCCTATACAAGAATGACTCAAATGTAATCTAGGGCAGGAAAAAAAATTATTTGGACATGCTCAGACTGATAAAGCAGACACTTTTACAATCTGAACTGATAGAGGCTGGCTGAGTGGCACATTGGTTAAGAGTTGGCTTGGGACGCCAGCTCGGAGCAGCAGGGCCCAGTTCAAATCGCACATGAGGGCCAGTGACACTGCTCCCTCTACAGCTAAGATGGTGAACAACAGCTCAACCTAGAGCTGGGCTGCCTTGAGTCACCAGTGAAGCTGTATGCTGCAGTAGGGCTGCAGTGGGCTGCCATGAGCTACCGTGAGTGGCCATCGAATGGACAGCAAATGACTGCTTCATCCGGGAAGAGCGCAATGATCACAATACCAACATGGGCCAGTGAAGCAACATCCTCAACTAGACTGAAAAACAAAAGGACAGCAACTTGTCTGTTCCCCTCCCCAATAAAAATCTTTAAAATAAAAAATAAAAAATCTGACCTGATATAATGACATGCAAATTTTTCCCAACTCTTGGACAGTAGGGTCCAGAAGCAAAACATAAAGAGCCAGATGACTATATTGTTTTCTCAGAGGGTCCATTAAGGCCATTTCCTGATTTAGCATCTATTTGAAAGCTGTATGATTTAGTGGACACCATGATGACTGACTAATTCCTCTGTGTGGTTTCACCCTCATTCAGGTCTTTGTGGGACTTTCTTTCCCCTGTGCCTTTCGTGTCAGATTGCCTCTGACATGAATGAATGCTGCCTGTGTGGATCAAGTGTCGCCATGAGGACTATGTATCGAACCCGATATGGCATCCCGGTGAGTCACCCAAGGATCCCTTAGGAGGTGGTAGCTCAGATATCTGAAGACTTCCCTTTAGTCTGACTGGATCTCCATAACTTCCCTCCTCACCATCATGGCCTGACCTAGTCTTTATTACCTCCTAATTTTGAAGTGCTTTTTAGGGACTGTGTGGCTATTTTTATTTTGGAATATATTAGTAATAAAATCTTTTATTAATCTAATAGATGTATCTCTGAAAAAGTTGCTGGAGTGAGTATGTGAGGAATGGAGGTCAGCACAGGGCCCTTAGCCTCTCCTGGTTTTATTCAGAGTCAGACAGGACCTGCAAATCTGCAGCATGGGTGACAGTATCTCTGACAGTCTTGGGTAAAAATGGGTGTTTAGTGATTCCCCATTGAGCTGGCATATTTGCTTCACTGGTAACTCATAAGCCAGTGCTAATTCATTAAAAAGGAACTATTGAGCACTTAGGGCCTTGTTAAATCATAAGCTGGTGTTCATTCATTCAATAGGGATTTGTCAAGTACATAAAACATGCCAATTACTATTGCAGATAGGAGAAACACATCAGTGAGCAAAGGAAATAGTGAAAGGCACAGGGGAAAGAAAGTCCCACAAAGGCCTGTGTGAGGGTGACACCACACAGAGGAATTAGCCACAGTTGTCATGATTTCCGCTAAATCACACAGCTTTCAAATAGATGCTAACTCAGGAAATGGTCTTAGTGGACCCTCTGAGAGGTTAGGAATCATTGGTGCCTCTTCTTTGTTTAAAAGATTTCAATGATTTCCCAGCTCATTCACATAAAATATAATGGTCTGCAAGGCCCTTGCTAATGCTATCATCTTCTTCTATTCCCCACCCACACCCACACACACTGTATTCCTGCCCCCCTCCCTGTTGTTTCTGGAACATTCCAGGTAAACTCTACTTCAAGGCCTTGGCTCTAGCTCTTTCCTCTGCCTGGATGGGTCATCCTCTCATCTTTTTAGGTCTTTATTTTCTGAATGACGTCTTTCCTGATTATCTTATTTAAAATCAGAACATTCAGCATTCTTCCTCTTCCTTGTTTTATTTTTCTCTGTAGCACTTATCACCCTCCTTTTAGGCTACCTTCTTTCCTCTGTATGAAAGAAGGAGAAAGAAAGGAAACAACTGCTGATTGAATTACTATGTGCTGGGATATGATTTTGACATGTATGTGCCCATTTACTACCTACAAACTCTTTGTGGTGCCAGGATTGTCACCTCCACTTTCTAGATATGGAAATCAGGGATGGGGCAGACTTAAGGTCACAGAACAGGGACATGCTGGAAAATGGGCTCGGGTTTATTCTGACTGACTCCAAAGTTAGTACCACTTTATAATCCTGCTTTATAATACTGCCTTCCTGACTACATGTGTCTTCAACCATGTACCACAGGTCATTCATTTATTCACTTAGTCAGTGATTCTGTAAATAAAGCTCTTAACAGACTTCTTTTTTAACCAGTGACACACCAGTACTATTTATCTAAACAGAGTGGTAAATGCAGACTATTTCTGGCACCCATTTCCTGAGATGCTAGTCTGGTCAAGGCATTTATGTCCCTTATTAACCTCAGCATGATATAAACCTGCAGTTCATTTTCTCTCTGTATGAAAAAGGAATGTTTTTTTTTTCTCCCTATATCGATATTATGAAAGAGACTTAGACTGTGTCTTCTATTGGTTTTCCTAGGTTTCTTAGCAAATAATAGTGGAATTTTTTTTTCCCCTCTGAAAACTACCTGAAGTAAAAGACAGGCATAGAAATGCTGGAACAGAAAAGTAACATGAAAATATATTCTTCTTTTTGGCATATTATATGTATTCAATAAATGTTGATTTAATGAAAGTTTAAAAGATTTTTTAAAAAGTAAATAAGGAATGAAAGACTGAAAAACAAAAGTACTATGAGGAAAGGTTAAAGGAACTTGGATTTTTTATCAGGGGAAAAAGAGAAGGCTACGAGACTGGATTGTCTTTAAGCTGCAGATCCATGCCTCCACCTGATGAGGGTCAAAACATTATAAAATTTTTAACATTGCTACTCATTTACCCACCCTTTGTCCCACATGCTTACTCTGTTAGATGAAAATCCAAATCACCATAGCAATAAAAAGATTTTCATGAAAAATAAATCACTCACAATCTCAACATTGAGGAGCTCCTAACCCTTATAAACAGAATCTATCATAGCTCCTTTTCTCTCTTTCTCTTTCTCTCTCTGCTCACACTATAGATTGGGAATTGTATTTACCCAACATTTTAAAAAATTAGTGCTACCAAAAACTGGAGTTCAAAATCATTTCAACCCATCAAGACATACAGTCATAACACCTGGTTGTCAGACTAGATCCCCTTGGACCACCCAATGCCTCCTGCTCAGAGCAGGATTCCCTTCAACGGCATTTCTACCAAAGGGTCACTGAGAACCCAACTGGACCCTTTCAGAGACAGGGCCCTCAAAACTTTGCAAAGTAGCCCATTTCATGACTTTTCCAAACACTATTCATTCTCTTCTTTCTTCTTTTCCCCATAATTTGTATACCCCTCTTACTCTTCCCCTCCTCCCTTGCAGAACATGAGAGATGCCAATGAAAATGGCTAGAAAGATACAAGGCGAGGCCTGGTCTGGCTACTCACTACTCACAAACTATAGACAAGTTGATGCATTGTACAACTGGCTTTAAAGGGAACTATTCTAGGACCGATGATAGAGGACTGGGGCTACAGCCATAGCCTACAGATGAGATGATGTATTATGAAAAGGGCAATGGCTTGAGAAAAGAAAGACCAAGTGCTGTCACCAATGTGTTATATGATTTTAGCAAGTCATTTAACTTCTCTGGGTCATCAGAAAAATGGGGATAATGTTCAAGAACTCTCGTGATAAACAAGTAACATAAAACATATGTCTTTAAGAGTTTTGAAAAGCTATACAAATGCCAGGTATTGTGTGACTATATTTATAGGCTACATGTTGATTCATTTGTCTGTTTTTTAACAGGGATCTATTTGCAATGATTTCTTGTGGCTGTACTGTTTCACTCCATGTGCCCTTTGTCAACTCAAACGAGATATCGAGAAAAGAAAAGAAATGAATGCTTTCTAAAAGATGCTGGGTATGTTGATGGAAATTCTTTGATTTATGAATAGCAAAACAAATTCTCAAGACTTCTTTTATTTCTTTGGTACTCTCTCGCAGATACATGAGACATCCCTTAACAAATGAAGGGCAAACGATTTTTAATTGCCAGCCTGCACCAATCAGTTGGTGGTCAGCTTCCCAGAGCCTGGGTTGAAAGGGCTAAACCTGGCTGGACAGCAAAGAATTCTGTGATTTTTTATTTTATTTTAGGATGTCTGCCACAACAGGAGTGGCCATTTGATGTACCAAATAAACATGCCACATATCAATCATGCCCATCTTAAATACACCATGTTTAAGGTAGTAGAGATAGGTGTATAACCAGACACTCCATTCCCTAAGCCTAGATCTCAGGTCCACTGCTACTATCAGTAACCAACTGAGCTGTTATATGAAGTCTGACTGTGTAATGTACCTAGTTATATGTTCTTAATCAACACCACAATATTAAAATAATTCATTCTTCAAAAAGTGGTAGAAAGCTATTTTAGTCTCTATAATTTAAGTATGAACAATTCACCCAGTTATCCAAAACCCCCACTATGAAGAACTATTGACCTTTTGATGCCTATATTATCAAAGTCATTATCAAAGATTATTTTAGTCTTCTTAGTTCTTCCTGTTTCTCTCAGGCAAGAGAGTAAGGGCTTACTCAGTCCTCTCTTTCAATCCCTTCTGCCAATCCCCATGGATTTGTAATTAAAATTTTGCTTTCACTTGGAAATGGCTATTCTCTGTAAAATTCCTATCTCCCAAAAGGTTTTTGAGAGTGTTCGATCAGGATGGTGCATTAATGTGTATGATTGGTTGACATTAATGCAATCTGTCTTTCTCACATGCAGCACAAAATATTGTCCTCTTAATGAATCATGCTTCGGTGTGTTGCATTTTTAATACCATTTAGTATCCTAGTATTTCTCTTCTGCTTGTTTCAAATGGCTTCCCTCAATGACTAAAGCACTCAACTCACTTTGAAGCAGAGTCAAGATAGGGAGTTTGCTTATCAGTCTTTTTCTGCCTTATACCCTACTTCCTACGAATTGACTATTGTCTCTCTTCCCAAGCAGTGATGCTTCTTTAAAGGCCTATGTTAACAACTGGACTCAGAATTTTATGCTAAAGTAGCCCTAAGGGACTTACCTTGTGGCAGTTGACTGGTCTAGTCATTTAATCAGTTAAAAAGATTGTTTTAGGTTTCTGCCTTTTGGATTCTCTTACCTTCTCATGTTTGATGATTCATTGTCATTTTGTAATAGAAGTTAACTCTGGCAATCTACAGAGCATTCTGTTGGTTCACCCAACCACCTAGCAATAGTGCCTGACACATAGTAGGTACTTAATAAATATTGTAAATGAATAAATGAATGCAACGTTCAAGCAAGGAAGCATAATTAGGGCCCTAACCTAGGAGACTCATCCGAATCTTAACTGGTGGTCGTGACTCCTTCTAATAGATTGTACAGAACCAGGGGACACTATTTGATGTAGATTTTAAATATGTAGCAGTTTGGCAGTAGGGTAAAGGTGGAATGGAAGTTTTGATATTTGGAACAAGATAATGTAAAAACAGATGTAACTGATAAGTCCTAATTCTTTTATTCATTTATTCTTTCTTACAGGTAAAATTCACTTTGTGGTGAAAGCAAATGCTGGAATGAAATACTGCTTTTATTAAGTGCTATCTCATCTCAAATTTTAGAAATTAATTCAATTAATCATCTGGTTTCACATGGCTTCAAAACGTTTTAATTCGCAGTTTATTTTGAAAGAAATGTATTTCCAGTGCTGTTCTCTAAGATGACTCCATTAAAACAATTTCCATTGATTTCCTCAACAATTCTTAATGTCTTTAAATACTGCTTCATAAGAAATATAATATTCTTCTTTTAAACATAAACACAAGGTTGCCTAAATGTCAGCGTTGAATGATGAGTAGATGGAGATTTTTCTATTCTATTTTTCTACCTTTATATGTTTGAAAATGTCCAGAATAAAAGTTTTTACATATGTTGCCAAGTAAACAGTTTTTATTACTTTGGATTTTCCCTCCACTGGGAGTCCAGATGTTACCTTATGGGGTCCCTCACCCCAGGAAATTGTGGTTGCCTCCCTTTGAGAGTCTGAATGGCATTTGGCACTTCTTTACAACCACCTAAAGTAAATCCACTTTAGAAAGTATGTGCTGAACAATACGGAGTATACTGTAGATTATATAGATAAAAGAGAGGATTTCTGTCATAAACCTAATTCAAATTCCCATTGGACATTTCTATCCTCCCCAAAGTCATCTCTTGCAGCAAGTCGGCCACAGGATCTCCACACACCTTTCTCTCTGCACTCCCCGCTCCATAAATAAAATGTGGCTTTTTATTATTTTTTTATTAAGATGTAATTGACATATAACATGGTATTCATTTTAAGCATACCACGTAATGATTTTATATATATGATTTTATATATAAAAATGATTACCACAATAAGTTTAGTTAGCATCCAT
Source organism: Aselliscus stoliczkanus (assembly GCA_033961575.1). Classification (NCBI taxonomy): domain Eukaryota; kingdom Metazoa; phylum Chordata; class Mammalia; order Chiroptera; family Hipposideridae; genus Aselliscus; species Aselliscus stoliczkanus. The sequence continues at coordinate 93,166,570 of CM066734.1, read as the reverse complement.
CATCACACATGGTTTTTTTCTTGTGATGAGAATTTTAAGATTTACTCTCTTAGTAGCTTTCAAATATACACTACATGCTGTACATAACGTCCTCAGGACTTATTAATTTTATAACTGGAAATGTATATATGTTGACGATCTTTACCTATTTCACCCACTCCCTACCTTCCTCTGGGCACTACCAATTTGCTCTCTCTATGAGCTTGGGGTGGGGTGTGTGTGTGTGTGTGTGTGTGTGTGTGTGTGTGTTAGATTCCATGTGTGAGCTCACATATTATTTGTCTTTCTCTGTCTAATTTATTTCACTTAGCATCATGCCCTCCAGGTCCACCCATGTTGTTGCAAATGGCAGGATTTCCTTCTCTTTTGTGCCTGAATAATATTCCATTGTGTATATGTACCACATCTTTATCCATTCACCTATAGATTAACACTTAGGCTGTTTCCATGTTTTGACTATCGTAAAAAATGCTGCAGTGGACATAAGGGTGCAGTCCACATACCCTTCTTTTGCAGAGCAATTTAGTTCCACCTCAGCTTTGTAGTCCTAGGAACCACAGTCCCAAAGGCACAGGATTGGGGTGGAATTCTGCTTTTAAGCAAAGTGTTTTCCATATAGCTTATTAGATTATTACAACATACTTTATACATGTTTGTACCTAAAAGTTATGATAAACAAGGAGGGTTTTTTTGTTGTTATTTTTTTTTTTAGCTGAGCCATCCTGCCACCTGTTGGCAGCTCAACGGCAACTCAGCTCGGGCTGGCATCGAACCGCCGTTGCTCAGAGCTCAGTTTGTACTCTTGAGCGAGCTCTTAACCAACTGAGCCACTCGGCCAACCCAACAAGGAGGTTTTTAAAAAGCTGTTTTTAAAAAACTCTGAGGATAGTTATTATTTAGCCCCATTGTCCCTCTCTTGATCTCATGCTTTATCCTGTGCATTCCAAATACCTAAGGCCCCTCATACTGGGCTACTTCCCTCAGTTACACCGACACCCTCCTTAAATCCTCCTGCACACTAGAAGTAAGTTAAAACTTAGCTGTTGCTGCCTAGTGGCTTAAACAACAGTCATTTCTTCTGCTCAAAAGTCTACAGTTTGGGCAGACCACCCTGTGTCTGCTCATGCAATGTGAACTGTGGGGAGTTGGAGGGGAGCCTTTCAAGATGTCTCACTCACATGGCTAGTTAGTATTGCTTCTTGGCTAGAGGTTCAGCCAGAGCTTGAGTCCAGTGGCCTGGGTTCCTCTCCACATTTGCCATGCCACAGGCTGCTTGGATGCCCTCAGTAAGATTTCTAGGTGGCCAGAGCAAGCATCTCAAGAGAACAATATAAACCTGCATGGCATTTTTATGATCTAGTTTCAGAAGACATGTAGCAGTACCTCTGCTGAACTCTTGTCTGAAGCAGTCACAAAGGTCCACTCGGTTTCAGGGGGAGGGGCATAGACTCTAACTCTTAGTGGAGTGTGGTAAGATGCATGAAGACTATAAGGGACAGGAGGTATTGTCACAGCCATCTTTGGAAAATGCAATCAGCCACAGATGCTGTGAGGTACTCTGTGTTGTGTGTCTCGGGATCAGAGCTGTAATCTATCTGCTCTCAATAAAACGTCTCTTGGAGAGTGCCAGCAGAGTGATGGCCAGCTGTCCAGCCTGGGTTGTCAGTTATGGTGACAGAAATTCTGTAATACCTGCTAAGTCTTTCTGGTCACTTTGAAAATATTTTCAGAGCCTAAGTGTGGTTGAAGCTTGTACTAACAATAGTCTACTCATCCGGACATTGTGATTCTGATCTGTGGTGGGATCCAGGATCTGAATTTTAAGAAAGACCACATGTACCTCTGATGCAGGCCATCCTCCAGCTGTGAGACCAGTTCTTTTCCCTGTAAGTAGTAACAGAAGGAGCTCTAGTGCAATAACTCAGATATGGACTAGGCTGGGGGTTGAAGTTCTGAGCTGAGGTACCTTGTGTTGTCTGCCCTTTCACTTCCCCTTCCTCTCCATTTTCATTTTCTTTTTCTTTTCCATTCCTGCTCTGACTCCTGCATTGTGGCACTCTGGTTCTCTCAATAGTGACATAGCCTCTGTTGTATCCTAGGAGCAGGGCATATCACAATATAACAAGTAATTCTTTGCATTTCCCATAATCTCAGTCTCCTGTCAATCAGTCTACAGAATGCCAAGATTTTCATAGGCATTTCTTCTACAATAGCTGTTTTTTGCTCTAGATTTTCCAGATCTTCTCCTGAAGAAGGTGTTTTTGCAGGACTCTCCTAGTGGAGTACAACCCTCAAAAACTTTTGACCTGCAGTAACTGTCGAGGTCATCCCACTCCCAATGCAGCCTTGCTTTTCCTCTATTTCTTCTGTCTCTGGCTTTTGTGTAACAGCTACTTCAGAGTCCATTCTGCCACAGATTTCCATGCAGCAGCAGGCTCTAAATCTGCTACTAGTATTTTTTTTCTATTTTTTTTTATTGTGGTAAAATACACATAACATAAAATATACCATTCTTAAATATATCGTTCAGGGGTATTAAGTACATTCATATTGTTGTGCAGCCATCACCATCATCCATCTCCGGAGCTCTTTTCATCTGGTAAAACTGAAACTATTCTTATTACATAATAACTCCCCGTTCCCGTGTCCCCTTAGCCTGTGGCAATCACCACCTACTCTCTGTCTCTATGGTTTTGACTACTGTAAGTACCTCATATAAGAGAAGTCATACAGTATTTGTCTTTTTGTGATTGACTTATTTCACGTAGTATAATGTTCTCAAAATTCATCCATGTTGTGCATATGTCAGAATTTCCTTTTTAAGGCTGAATAATATTCATTATTATTTTATTAGTATATACCATATTTTGCTGATCCATTCATATGTTTGGGCTGTTTCCACATTTTATTTTATCAGAACTGCCATATTATTTTCCACAGTTGCTGTACCATTTCACATTTCCACCAACAGTGCACAAGTGTTTCAATTTCTCCATGTCCTCACCAACACTTTTTATTTTCTGTTTCGTTTTGGGTAATAGCCATTCTAATGGATGTAGTTTTTCATTGTAGTTTGGTTGGCATTTCCCTGATGATTAGTGATTTGGAGCATCTTTTCATGGGCTTATTAACCATTTGTATATCTTCTTTGGAGAAATGTCTATTCAAGTCCTTTGCCCATTTTTTAATCAGATTTTTTGTTGTTGTTGAGGTTTAGGACTTCTCTATATATTCTGGATATTAGCCTCGTGTCAGATATATGATTTTCAAATATTTTCTCTCATTCTGTAGGTACCCTTTTTCTGCCAGTATAATTCTTACCTGGGTGGGAACACAGATTCCTGGTGCTTCCATCTGCCATCTTGCCAAGATCCCCCTCATTCTTAGTATTTTATCTCCACTTCTCTTTAATGTTCCATGCAAGACCAAGTTTGTTTGTTTGTTTATTTTATTTCCAACCTGATTCTTAAACTAGGTCATTTCCTCCCTTACCATGTGTAAAACTAAGCCATTGGCTGAATCAAACATTTTCCTTCATTGTTTTTCATTTATCTATATAGTTCACGTATTGACTACAAGGTCAAAACCTGTTATTATAAAGCTGAAACACTGAACCCACTTTAACATTATTTTCTGGATCTTTCCTTTAAAGCTGAAGAAATAATTTTGAAATTTGAAGAGATAAACAGCATTTGAATTAGGTAATTTATGCCTATAGTTGGCCTAAGAGGCCTAATGAGGCCAGAGTGAGTAAAGGAAAGATAAGAATTTTCTACACAACTGCAGGGAAAACTTCCAAGTATCAACTATGGATATAAAGTTCTTTATTGTATATTATTCCCCAAATATTCAAAAAATGAAGAGATTATTAATATAACATAACCAAGGTCTTTTTGTTTGGTTCGTTGTTTTAACTCATGGAACAGGTCACAAAACACTCTTATATCAACCACCTCACTTCTGAACCTTTGATTGAACTTAGTTTTTAAAGGTTTTTACCCTTTCACTGGAGTTTTCCAGCACCAAAAAATCCTAATATCTAGAACTGGAGTGTTTTAAGCATGGCTTTTTTATTTCCTTTGGATCTAAGGGCTAAGACAACTCACATTTTACCTTCAACTACAATCCCCTATATAGTGAAGGGCCTTCATGTGTCTTTTTCTTTCTCAGTTTATTATCAAACTCTACCCACTGATTATCAGGGACTCCACACTGTGGGTCCCCAGAATCCACAACCATCATGCAACATTTGTAAAAAGGAAAAATCAGTAAACACAAAGCTGCCAACCAATGCCCAACATGACTCTTGTACCCAACCGTACAGACTGTATCCTTGTCTTCTTTCTCTGGGCTGATATCCCTTGATTGATACCCATGGCTCAGATTCCATGGCCATGGTTCTGCGTGGTCTCACTAGCCCTCCCAGGGCTTTGAGTCTTACCGACCCCCACCCCCCACCCCACACCCTAGCCTCCAGACCCAGGACTCTGGTTTGCTGAGGAAGACAGCAGGAGCTGGGCTGTTTGGATTTTTAACTCAATGAAGTTTATATCGTAAAAAGGAAATGTCAGAAGAGAACAACAACAAGAATGAAAAAAAGAGACCCTTTTGGTAAAACTGAAACGAAACATCAGACAAAACAAAATTCCTGCTGAAAAGAAGACAATTGCTTCTAACAAACTTCAGAGTACTGGACATGTCTACAAAGGACACACAGACATGTCAAAATGCTGCATATAAATTGAATCATTTCCCAATAGTTTACACTGATAAATATTTTGAGAAGCCGGGTTTTTTTTTTGTTTTTTTTTTTTTTGAGGGCAGTGTCACTGGCCCTCATATGTGGGACCGAACCGGGGCCGCTGGCTTCCGAGGCCAGCGCTTAACCACCGCGCCACTCGGCCAGCCCTAAATATTTTGTATTCAGATGCCAAAGTTAATAATGGTCGATTTATTTTTTATTAAGTATTTCAGAGCGGCAATCAATTATAGTCTTGACAGTTTTGATTACTTTGTTTTTTCCTCAGATAGATGTTTCTCCTTTCTATCATTCTTAAATGCAAATTATATATTTGCAGCTCAAAAGAGTAGTCTGGAATGAAGACACAGATTTAAAAAATCATCAGCATAGAGCTTATAGTTAAAATGAAGAGGATGAGATCACATGGGGAGAACATGGAAAGTGTGGAGAGCAGGGCTAAAGGTCAGAGCCCAGGGTGGTATCAAAATTTAGGGGCTGGCTAACAATTGTCACCCCAATAAACTTTAATTTAAAAAAATTGGGGGGGCTGGCAAAGGAGAAGCAACCTAGAAAGAATCCAAGCCCAACAAAGCCCTTGCCACTATGTGAATTTAAGCAGATCACCTGCCTTTTCTGAACCTCAGATCCTTCGCTCTGTGATGGAGATAAGGCCTTCCTACTACTTACTAAATTTCAAGGTTTAAAAGAAACAATATGTTGGTATAGGAACAGGACTTTTCAACTACAAAGTGAATACACATAAGCATCGGTAATTTCTCAGGTCTAAAAGCTCACCTGAGATTGGTCATGTACGCTGTGAATGGGGAAGGGAACTATGTTCCATACTGTCAATTCTTTCAACACAGCATTACAAAGGCCTCAATGAGCATTGGCCTTATTCATCTGCCAAGAGGGAAAAGTAGACAATATTAACACAGTCACAGGTGTAGCTGAAACTCTGCTTAGCAAGTGGAATAAAAATAATTAACAAGTGATATCTTCAGAAAGCAGTGAAGCCTGGCAGCATGGCAAACTTTGCCTGCAAAGTACTCTATTAGATTGTGTTTCAAGAATTTTTGACCAGTGGAGGGAAGGAAAATAAATTGTGAAAAATGTCAGAGTGAGGGCTGATTGTCTGCAGCAAAATCACACCCCTCGGAGCAGGAGTCATGGGCAGTTCGGTGACCATGTGATTTCAGCAGAAACACCAAGTGGTGTAGCACCTGCTTTCAAAGACACACAGAAAATAAAATAAGTTTAAGGATGAGCAACGACACTGGTAAGTCATACAATGGCACATCCTTTCTTTCAGATATAAGACTCTATACAGAACTGTTTAATGGAGAAAAATAAAAGCAGGCACCCAACAATTCCATGCTTCCTTTTAGAGCTTTTTCTCCCATAGTCTTTCCTCCGCCAGGCTCAGAGACCTTCAAAATTTATTCTCTTCTCTGAAAAAGATGCCTCCTTCTGTCATCTCATGAAAAATATCTCCCTGGTGTCCTCCCTGCCCTGCCCATCATGTCTCCTAAACCACCACCAGGGAACAAACTCTAGATTATTAAGCAGTACATTTAGTATACTAATCTGATATATTTGCCTTTGGACAACTTCATCAAAGTTCAGATGTTCCCAAAGACAGCAGGGAAAGGGAGGAAAAAGGAGAATGTGGGAATGGGGGGAGGGGCAGACTGGTCTTACATTTGTATGACCTACAGTGTTCACCTCATTGTTCATTTTTGTGTTTTTATTGATTGAAACAAAATAGAATTGTGTTAATCTGAGATGCTGAGACTGATGGATTTCTAGTTATAAATTTGAAGAACAGAAATCAATACATTTTTCCCTAAATGATTATCCCTTTATGTTCCTTTGGTCCCTATTCCAGCATTATCCCAGTCTTACAATACATATCCAGTCTTTTCAGTCTGGCCTCTAAGGAATAGCTCGTGGAGGGAAACGCATCCTGTTTTGTGTATTCAGATTCAGAAATGACTATTAAGTTACTTACATTTAAAATCAAACTAATTATCTGCTTCTGAGCATTCTAGATCTTCATATTAAAGATATGCCTTAAAAGCATCTGATAATTAGTTCAAACCAAGAAACTACTTTTTTTTTCTAAAAACGAAAATATAAGTATTTCTGCCAGTACAAAAGAAGACTCTTCCCCACAGATTCACAGTTTTCACTGAGAACAAAAGACAGATTTCTGGCATTAACGAGTAGCCTGTTTGGTTTTTTCCAGCTCCAAGAGTATGTAGGTCCAAACTCTGAGAGACACAATCAAGAAAAGCTATATGCTAATTATATAGATTGGGGGATATAAAGAAAGAAAAGAAATTCAGGTGGACTTCTTCTTTTCCAGCTTGAGCAGCCAGGTGGAAAATGGAGCCACTAAGCAAAATGGGAAATACTGGAGTGGAGTGGAGAATAGGTTTTGAGAAAATCTGAAGGTTTTTTTGGAATTGTCAAGTTTGAGGTGCCAAAAAGATATCCAAGGTGAAAAGTCAAGAAAGTAGATATCAAGAGTTTGTCAGTCAAAGGAGAGACTTAGAATGAGAATACAAATTTGGGATTCATTGGCACTAAAATGGTACTTAAATCTATGGCAATGAATAAGACCAGCAAGGAGTGTCTTAGAAAGAGACAAGAGAGTCTAGGGTCAGCCCTAAGGAACCAAGATGTGGACCTTCGTTAAAAAAGGAAATATTAGGGCCCACTGAATGGCGCGTTGGTTAGGAGTTAGCTTGGGACACCAGCTCTGAGCAGCAGGACCCCAGTTTGGATCCCACATGAGGGCCAGTGACACTGCCCTCTACGGACTAAGATGGTGAACAACAGCTCCACCTGGAGCTGGGCTGCTGTGAGTCACCAACGACGGTGTAGGCTGCAGTGGGGCTGGCCAGCAGCTGGTGTGCACTTTCGTGAGCTGCCGTGAGCCACCATGAGTGTCCATCCAATGGCCAGTGAGCAACTGCTTCACCCAGGAAGAGCACAATGAGCACAATACCAACAAGTGAAGCGACATCTTCCAGAACTAGACTGAAGAACAAAAGGACGGCAACTTGTCTGTTCCCCTTCCCTGATTCGCCAGTGCTGTTCCCCTCCCCCAATTCCCTGATAAAATCTTAAAAAAAAAAAAATGGAAAGGTTAGACAAGCTCAGAAGGAGCAACTTGTGTAAGGGGAGAGGAAGGAAGAAAGAAGTGGAGAGTGTTTCAAAAGCGAGAGACTAAATAATATGCAGACAAACAAGCATCCTTGAATTTGGCCACTTGAATGGAGCTGTAGACATTTTGGAGAACTTCTCTCATTTGGGGGTCGAGAGTGAGCAAATAATTTCTGCTGGGGATGGCTGTGAAAGGGTAACTATTTGGGGGAAAATAAACTGTTGGATCATTCCTTCCCCCATTTAAAGGGTGACAACAGCCAGAAAAATGAACGAGGGGAGAGGTAGAGGAATAGACTCAAGAAAATGTCCCTCATTAGTGTCTCCATGAGCCCAAAAGTGAACTCAGGTTTTTTTGTTTTGTTTTGTTTTTTTGAGGGCAGTGTCACTGGCCCTCATATGTGGGACCCGAACCAGGGCCTCTGGCTTCTCAAGCCAGCGCTTAACCACCACGCCACTCGGAAGGCCCTGAACTCAGTTTTAAAGGTGTGGATCACTAATAGTCAAGTTCCAAGGGCTGACTCTGTACTGGAAATCATTTCCAGGAAACTACTGCTTAGGAATTATCTGAATTTCTTTAGAAATAAACTATCATTGTGACGTTCTAAGGGAAATGGCTGTCACCTCATCCTTGAATCATTTTTCTTAAGGACATGTTGACTTGCACTGCCTTCTCGGAAGTTCAGCCAAAAATATCAGCTCATGGTAGGCTGAGAGTGGGGGATGGAGGAGGCAGGCTTTTTCCACTTTTCATGGCATTGTGATCTAGAATCTCACAGTTTAGCACAGAAGACTGTAATGTCCCTGAGAATGGACAAGTTTTCTTCATCTCTTTATGCTTTTCAGAGCTTGGCAGATAGTTTACACATAGGAAAGATTCCACAAATCATTTGTTTAATAAGTATTTATTGAGTGTCTACAGTAGTGGTATGTTAGCTTTTGTTGGAAACAAAATATTCTGCCTTTAAAAAGAATTTGGTAGCTTTAAATACTCAGAAAGAGAAAGTCTTTAGGATACATTAATAAATTAAAAAAAAAATCAACAAGGCCCAGAGCAGTGTACAGCCATCGTGTCAGATAAAAACAATATATACATGGACACGCTTATAGTGTATCTAACCGTCTCTGAAGGATAAAAAGAAGGTGGCATCAGTGACCGCTTCCTCAAAGAGGGGACAGTGTAACCGCCCAGCCAGAGAAGGAAGAAGGCTTACTTTTCATTATAAATTCCTTTATAGATTTTGAATTTTGTACCATTTAATGTATTATCTTTTCCAAGTAAATAAAACAATATTTAGAAAGGAAGAAAAATGAAAGTGGTCAGCAAATAATAGTACAAGAGAACAAAGACTCACTTCACCAGTGGAACCAAATAAACAGGCTTTGTCAGCAAGAAAATGGTGCCTGAGTCAGCAAGACAAGACAGAGGAAACACTGGACAGTTTGACATTCTTGAGTTGAAAGGTGAGAGGGAGGACCTAGGACGGAATTTGGGAGGAATCTATACGGAGGACATGTAATAAAACCATGTAAGGGAGGTGGTCTAGTGGGGGATGTTAAATTAACAGAAAGTAATATCCAGTATGGAGAGCTGACGTAGCAGGATTGACAGGGTCAAAGTCAGGGAAAGCTTCCTGAGGAAGCGAATGATTGAGCTGAGATCTAGAGGGCAATTAGGAATTAACTAGCCAAGAGGGACGGGCAGGAGTATAGGCAGCAGGGAAAGAACATGCGCAAAGCACTGTGGAGGGAGGCCGCAGACTCAGTTCACCCCAGTGCCCACAGATATGGCTATCCACTGCCACCAGTTTATCCGGATTTATAGATCAGAATATTCAGTTCTTCTTTTATCTGAGCTAAACCTTCCTCTAAGGATGAACCATGGGAGGGATGGGGGTGCCAATCTCTTTATCAGGGGTAAGACGTTTGATGTAAATTGAATGAAGCCAGGGAATTATCTTTTGTTCACTGGTGTATCTAATATTATTACCTCCATTTACCCCAAACTCAAGCACAGATAAGAGAATCAACTTTGTCCAGGAGTGCACAGTTAGTGAGTAAGGAGAATGTCTGGTGCTCATTCGGTGTGCAGGTTTGGTTTCATCCATGCTCTGGCTCCAATTCTCTTGGCTCTACTCAATCCTCCCCCATTAGTGTTCTCTCTGCATCTTAGAAAAACTGATGGGGAAGCTGTGAACTGACCAGCCAGCAGGTAGAGAGCTTAGATATTAACATTCTAGCATTTTAAAAATATTCCTGGAGATTTCTAGTTAAAACCAAGAGACTGCGAGAAGGATCATCAGCAGACAGGAGAGAGTTCAATGAATTTCTAGAATATGGCAAGTAAGTGGAGAAATAGTAAATGAAGACAAAATAGAGGAAGCTATATTCTAGAGTCCATGTAGAGGAGGCCAAAAAGAAGTGGGGAGATACTCTTTCCTGTAAATCCCTGGAGAATCTTGTTTTGGCAACACTGAAAACAATGGAAGATGGAATTAAGACATGCACTGGCATCAGAAGCAGTAACTAAAAGAAATACATTTTCCTTGTGCTGCAGAGCATGCATCTTTCCAGTAAAGGGGCCCACAAAGGACCCAGCACAATGAAAGGGGAAAATTGTACTAGACACCTCATCGAGGAATTTCAGAAATACAGGCATTAAAAAAAGAAAATCTTAATAGCTTCCAAAAACATATCTCATCCAAAGAAATAAGAATTAGATTGACTTCTCATCAGTCACGCCAGCTGGTGGAGGACCAGGAAGCAATACCTTCAAAATTCTAAAAGAACTATATTGACAAGACTACACATAACATACAAATGAGGCTTAAAAATAATAATAAAATGAACACCCATCAACCCACCATTCTGCTAAAGATACTTAATATCACCAGGACCTGTGACATACCTGAGGGCCCTGCCCTGATCTTGCCCCCTCTTTCTCTGTCAGTAGCAATCTAAATTTTGGGCTAATAATTTCCTTGATAGTTTCACCACGTATGCATGTATTGCTGACCAATATAATTTTGGTTTTTGAGATATATATATTATCATAAAACATGTATTTTGCATATGAAATTTCTATAAATAGCTTCATACCACATGTATTTTCCTTAAACTCATTGAATGTTTGGGCTCACTCATGTTGATATAGAGCTGAGGTTCATTCACTTTTAATGCATTATAATATTATATGTCTGATATTAATATAGCAATACTAGCTTACTTTTGGCTAGTTGGCTGGTAGAATTTTATCTCCCTCTTGACTTTAAAGTTTCTGTATATTGTGCTTTGGCAAATCTTGATAAGAACACATAGCTAGATTTATTTGTTTATTTTTAGAATCTAATCTGAAAGTTTTTGTTTTAACAGATATTTAATGTGATTATTGATATAATTGGGAGGGGATCTACCATCTTATTTTCTGCTTTTTATTTATCTCTTTTTCTATTTCTATGTCTTTCCCCCTCTTCTTTCTTACCTTCTTTTTACCAATTTTGTTTCCCCCCCGAGGGCAGTGTCACTGGCCCTCATATGTGGGACCTGAACCGGGGCCACTGGCTTCCCAAGCCAGCGCTTAACCACCGCGCCACTCGGCCGGCCCCTTTCTTACCTTCTTTTGCATTGAGTACCCCCTTTCATCTCACCCCTCCCAGAATGAAACTCATTTTAAACATAGAACTGCAAATCTAATTAAACCATACAAGTATGAGGGAAGAATCAAAATATTTTCAGATATGGAAGGACTCAAAAAATGCACGTCCTACACCTCCTGTCTCAGGAAGTCCCATTCAATGTGATCTAGCCAAATGAGACGGTAAACTACGAAAGAAGATGACTTGGAATCTAAAAAACTCTGGAGAGAAAAAAAGAAAAGTTTCAGATGGCTAGAAACACAGCAGGTTTAAGAGAACAATCAACCCAAATTGGAGCAAGAAGGTAGAGGTTTCAGGAAGGAGCTGTTCAAAATAATTCCAAAGATTGGAAACTAGCGTTGAGAAGAAGATTAAAGCAAGTAAAATAAGAAGACAAAGACAGTAGAAACGTCAGAGGGAAAAGAAATTTCCAACACCCCAATTAACTAACCCTGTAACCTTTCACAAGTTGCTTAACCTCTCTGCCTGACAGTTTTATCACTCATAAAATAAGACTAACAATAGTGCTTCCTCATAAGGCTAAGTTAGTTAAACATTGTAGAGCAATTAGAAAAGTGCCCAGCAATTATTGTAGTAAGGGTCCTTAAATGGATGAAGAAAAGTGAAGCTTGCCTGTGCCCTTAACAATAGTCACAATCATGTTAATATTGCTCTTATAATTATTTAGATTCAACCAATAGGCAAAATTACAAATTACTTGATTACAGAACAGAATGTAGGTTTTATCAGCTTTGAAACTGTAAAAGTGAAAAATGGAGATTCTGGAACTTGGGAGGTAGAAACAAAGGGGGAGGAGAAACAAAGGGAATGGTAAGGACACTGCTCTTCTTATCTTACAAAACAGGATATCAAGAGATATGGTCTAAAGCAGAGAGAAACAAATGTAAAGGTCTTCGGATAGTATTTAAAGTTATAAAGGAATTAAAGTGGAAACTAAAATCAGGCTCATGCTATAGTTAGAGGCCAGAGGAAGGGGAAAGCTTTAAATGCATAATACCTTCTATCATTCAGAAAGGTATGGACAAGGTCTAAAACCATTTATCAAGAAATAAAAGTATAATATGTTATTCAGAGATGTGGAGATAAATCCCAGGAAAACTAAAAAAAGAAACATAAATAATTGAGTTAAAATTATTTCCCTCTGTGGAGTAGGGTTGGGAAAATAGAAGGGTGGAACAGGAAACATCTGCGTTTCATTATAAACCCTTTGGTATTATTTGAAGTTTTTAAACCATTTGCATGTACTACTTAGAAGAAAAATGAAAACTCTTTAAAATATACATTTACAATTTTTCTTGATAAAATTTTGCAACTGTCAAGTTCTTAAGTTGTTACTATAATTTGCCATTACTATAATTTGTCGTCTTAAATTGTTTTCAACTTCCTAAACAAAGATTAAATTTCTCTGTGATATGGGGAAAAGGCTGGAATGCTGAACAAATATTTTTAAGTCTGAAGGGGTACAATTTACTAGTTTTTCTTAGGAAAACTAGTTAAAAAACAAAACAAAACTAATTTTCCCAGGGAAAACTAGTAAACTAGTGGTTTCTCACTGTTTTAATTATATATATATATATAATTATATTACATATATTTATATATTATATATTGTATACATAATATATATATTTTATATATATAATATATATTTATATTTTATATATTATAATTATATATTATATCTATATAATTATATATTACATATATATATATATATATATATATATATATATATTCCCCCCCCTCCCTTGGTCAAGAATTGGTAGATTTGCATAATAATCAGTTTTCTAAAACTTCCAGAAGTTTCTAACAAAGATACACTTTCTTTCTTTCTTTTTTTTTTTTTTTAAGATTTTGTTGGGGAATTGGGGTTGGGGAACAGCATTAGGGAATGGGGGAAGGGGAACAAACAAGTTGCTGTCCTTCTATTCTTCAGTCTAGTTGTGGAGGATGTCGCTTCACTGGCCTATGTTGGTATTGTGATCATTACTCTCTTCCCAGCTGAGGCAGTCGTTCATCGGCCATTGGACGGCCGCTCATGGCAGCTCACGAAAGCGCACACCAGCTGCTGGCCAGCCCCATTGCAGCCTACACCATCACCGGTGACTCTCAGCAGCCCAGCTCCAGGTGGAGCTGTTGTTCACCATCTTAGCTGTAGATGGCACAGCATCACAGGCCCTCATGTGGGATTCAAACCGGGGCCCTGCTGCTCAGAGCTGGCATCCCAAGCCAACTCTTAACCAACGTGCCACTCAGCCAGCCCCAAAGCTACATTTTCTCATATACATTTTGGCTCTCTTTCCTACTTAGGATGAGATGGAAGTTAAGAGGAATCAATAGGCCTCCTTGATTTGGGGGAGCCGTCTCAAGATCTCTTGAAGGCCCACAGGCCTGTGACTGAGCTGAGTCCAACAGTCTTAGAACATCTGAATGCTGTGATGCCAATGAAACAAGAAACACACAGCTAATATCCCAGGTTCCTACTAAGCCATTCCACAGGGACCAAGGGACACAACGGGCAATTGTGTCTTCTTCATCATACTCCCAAGTGCTAGACAAGCTTGTGTGCTATCACAGGTTGAATCTTTGCAGTTTCTGCTCCCATCTGTAGAGAGGAATCGCATCATTTGATATGATTTGTCTACCAGGAGCCATGTGACCACTCCCTACTTCAGTGAAAGGCAGGCTGCAATCAAAGAGAACACAGCTGAGAAACAGAGGAGATCTCAACCCTGTTCAAGCCTCTGAGTCTGGTTATTTTAAAGAGATATTTATAACTTTGACCTCAGGCTCGTTTCTTATTTTTTTTGTTTGGGTAAGAGGGGCAGGTCAATGAGTTCTGTTACCTGCAGCCTATACATCTTTCCTTATCAGTTTGGGAGGTTTGTTTCCAGAAATAAATAACTGATAGAGCAGAGGGCAAACAATATAATATAAATGGATTTTAAAAAATTTTCACAATGAAAGAGGAGAATTTGGCACTTGAACAAATTTTCTCCCCCTGACTCCAGTTACCCATGAATAATATGCTTAAGAAATGGCATGAGTTCTAATCACAAGAAAAAAATAATTGTAACTACGTTCGGTGATGGATGTTAACATCCCCTGAATTTCTGCCAACCATTAATCTACTTTCTGTCTCAACTCACAGCTTTTTAAAACTTTCCCTATAGGAGACCATTTCATGGATGGAGAAGAGGCTTGACCACTGCACTGTACACCTGAAGCTGAGGTTGTATAATATTGTATACCAACTGTAATTGAATATATAGATAGTCATGGGATGTGGATTATAATGTGGAAGGGAGTCAGAGGAAGTGTAATAGATATATATGATATGGGTGGAGGAGTGGTATGGAGGGGGGGTTATCACTTTGAGGGGTAAAAAGTATAACTATTGCACTGTGTTGTACACCTGAAGCTAATTAAAAATAAATAAATAAATTAAAAAAAAACTTTCCCTATAAACCACCAAATTAAGCATTATATGTTTATATGTGTGTAAGCGGAGCAGTAAATTAGAAATCAAGGAATTAAATAAGTTGCTGATAAATATATATGTTGAATATATATAATAAATATCATAATGTTTACTTGTTTATTCCTCCACAATTTAACAATCAGTTATTAACACTTTTTATAATTATAAGGATATGTTAGATGTAGGGGCACATACAATGACACACATTGAAGGAAGACAACATTAAGTACAACAGAAAAATAGTACAATAGAAAAGAGCATGTGAATATTGCAGCCACCTGCCATACTCTGGCGTCACACCCAGAGTCGGGGAAGGTAAATTTTATCTGTGATAGTGTAAAAATGCTTTATGTAAATATAGGTCACAGATAATAGATTATAGAAAGAGAATATATCATTGTTTCTTTAGAAATGAGTGGATAATGGTATAGGGTGAATTTTTTTCCCCTTTTCAATTTTCATGTCATTTCTTTTTTTTCACATTGATTTTTTTTAGAAGATTTTTATTAAAAATATAGTTTTTTTATGTCGTATATTACATCCCCATGACTTATTTGTTTTATGCCTATAAATGTGGACCTCTTATTTCCCTTCACTTCCCCACTCTCCCTTTTTAAATTTATCAACTACAGTTGACATTGAATATTATTTTGTATTAATTTCAAGTATACAGCATAGTGGTGAGATATTTATATAATTCAAGAAGTGATTCCACCCCTGATTAGTCTAGTATTCACCTGGCATGTACATAGTTATTACTATATTACTGACTATATTCTCTGTGATCTGGCTGGCTGCTCAGGGAGAAAGTGCCTCAGGTGGTGTGAGTTGGGTGGAACAGGGTCCCAGCTGAGTCAGCAGAGTGGAGCATCAAAGTTCACCAGGCCAATCAGATTCAGATTTGGCCTGTGGGGGTGGGCTCAACATAGGAAAGATGGCGCCCACCTGCAGGCTGTGCAGACAAGTACCTCTCATTGGGGAAATACCAACTGCCATTCAGTCCTCCTCCTGAAGCCTCATATCTCAGTTGGCCCCACACATTCCATGTCTCCAAATCCCTTCGAGTCACCTTCCCTCCGCTGGAGCCCAAGGTGAGTGCCTGCGAGTGAGTGAGTCTATGAGCCGGCCATTTAAGTGAATGTCCGGGTTTCCCACAGCCTTCTGTCCCACCAAAATGGTCAGAATCTCCATTGTTTATAACAGCCAGATGTTGTGAGGCCTACTCTTCCCTAAACCAGTACTCTGGAGTCCCCCACTCCTCCAGGTGGAACCTTTGAGGCTGAGATATCCCTCCTGATTCTCAACCACCACAGGGAGGTTTGGGGCCATTCCATGCCTCTGACCTTCCTTCCAGTCTTTACGTGGCTTCTTCTTTATATTTTTAGATAGGACTTCTGTTTGGCTGAGACTTCTGTTTAGATGGTTCTCCAGGTTGATATTGTTCTATAATTTAGTTGTAATTTAATGTGCTCAGGGAAGGATGCAGGCAGTGTTTATATACTCCACCATCTTGGTTCTCCAAGAAGGGACTTTGATGCAGCCCTCTGGGAAATGTCATTTTTCATTCAGGTCACGTGACTCTGTAAATTAACTCAATTTCAATTCCAAGTTTTTCTGTGCACAGAGATCAAGTGAAATGATAGTTATTAATGTGTTGGTTCCATTAGAATAAGAATGCCTCAAGGAGTTAAATAATGTTAACTTTATATAACTATCACAAGATGTTTCAAAGGGAAAATCATTGATGTTAATTTCAATATGGTTCCCTTTTTCTTTTGTCTGGTTCTTAAAGCTTTTGGAATTTAAGTCTATCAAATGAAAAACATCTGACATTATTATTAATTGAATAGTAAATTTAGTTAAGATATTCAACATTAAAGGTAAATTATTTTATTTGTATAGTGATAACATAAAAAGAAACTTTGGTGACTTCAGTGTTATAATGAAAACAATTTTCTAAATTAAAACCCTCGTGAAATAGCAATAGATTTGGAATAGATTGTGGTGTTCATAAAACTCAAAATTATGTCTAAATATACTGTGTTTACCAAAATAGAGGTTGCAGTCATAAAAATTTATAAGTTTTTAAATGTACACACAGAATAACTACAGAATTAAAAAAAGATTTTTTATAGTAGTTTCAGGTTTACAAAACAACATAATGTTTAGACATTTAAGACCCCCACCAAGTGATAAATCCCCAAGTTTACTACCCCTCTGAAACCATATAAAGCTGTTACAATATCATAGACTATATTCCCTATGCTGTATTTTACATCCTGTGACTATTTATATATATTATATATACACAAATATATTTAAATATTGTTGACATTCAATACTAATCTACTTCAGCTTCAGGTGTATAGCACAGTGGTCAGGCATCTATACAATCTATGAAGTGACCCCTTTGATAAGTCCAGTACCCATCTGGCACCCTACATTCTCTTTACAACATTATTTTTTGTTTGTTTTCAATTAAGCTTTTAATGAAAAAATCATGAAATAACAATTTCTCATCACTGTACATTAAGACTGCATGCTTCTGAATGGAGAGATCAGTCATCAGTGAGTTGCTTTCCTATGACACTTGAGGACTGCATACTTGTAGCTCTGACCTGAATTTATCCAAACTTTCAAGGGACATGAGCTCAATGTAATGACTGACAGCAGTGGTGGCCAGTACAAGAGTGTGGTCATGGTGTTCCTCCCCTCTTTACAACATTATTATTATTATTATTTTAAACATTTTTTAATGTGATAACATACACATAACATAAAAATTACCAACTTAACCATTTTTTAAAATTTTTTTTGAGGGCAGTGTCACTGGCCCTCACATGTGGGACCCGAACCGGGGCTGCTGGCTTCCCAAGCCAGTGCTTAACCACTGCGCCACTTGGCCGGCCCTTTTTACAACATTATTGATTCTATTCCTCATACTATATTTCACATCCCCATGACTATTTTAGTGATTACCAATTTGTGCTTTCTAATCCCTTCACCTTTCTCACCAATCCCCCAAATCCCCTCCCATCTAGCAACCATCAGTTTTTTTCTTTACATATTTGAGTCTGTTTTGTTTGCTCATTAATCCTGTTCTTTATTTTTTTTTATTTTTTTTTTTTTTTGAGGGCAGTGTCACCGGCCCTCATATGTGGGACCGAACCGGGGCCGCTGGCTTCCTAGGCCAGCGCTTAACCACCGCGCCACTCGGCCGGCCCTAATCCTGTTCTTTAGATGCCACATGTGAGTGAGATCATATTTGACTTTCTCTTTCTGACTTATTTCACTTAGTATAATATTCTCTAGTTCCATCCATGTTATTGGAAATGGTAAGATTTCATTTTTTTTTAATGGCAGAGTAATACTCCATTGTATAAAGGTACCACAATTTCTTTATCCAATGGTCTGTTGATGGGCATTTTGGTTGCTTCTAAGTCTTGGCTATCATGAATAGTGCTGCAATAAACATAGAGGGGCATATATTTTTTCAAATTAATGTTTTGGATTTCTTTGGATAAATACTCATAAGTGGAATTGCTGGGTCAAAAGGTAGTTCTATTTTTAATTTTTTGAGGAACCGCCATACTGTTTTCCATAGTGGCTGCATCCATTTGTAATCCCACCATCAGTGCACAAGGGCTGCCTTTTCTCCACATCCTCTCCAACACTTGCTGTGTGTTGATTTCTAACAGGAGTGAGGTCATATCTTATTGTGGTTTTTCTTTGCATTTCTCTAATGATTAGTGGCATTGAGCATCTTTTCATACGGGTTTCATAGGTTTATTGGCCATCTGTATGTCCTTTTTAGAGAAATGTCTTTTCATGTCCTCTGCCCATTTTTTAATGGTATTATTTGTTTTTTTGCTGTTAAGTTGTATGAGTTTTATATATTAACCCCTTATCAGATGTATCATTGGCAAATATCTTATCCCATTTAGTAAAATGTTTTTTGTTTTGTTAATGGTTTCCTTTGCTATGAAAACACTTTTTTATTTTTTAGTTTTTTAGCTGAGCCATCCTGCCACCTGTTGGCAGCTCAGCTCAGGCCAGGAATTGAACCGGTGAATCTGTTGCTCAGAGATGACATTCTTTTTTTTTTTTTTTTTTTGAGGGCAGTGTCACTGGCCCT
This sequence comes from Aselliscus stoliczkanus, assembly GCA_033961575.1. Taxonomy (NCBI): domain Eukaryota; kingdom Metazoa; phylum Chordata; class Mammalia; order Chiroptera; family Hipposideridae; genus Aselliscus; species Aselliscus stoliczkanus. The sequence continues at coordinate 93,147,386 of CM066734.1, read as the reverse complement.
CATATGTGGGATCCGAACCAGGGCTGCTGGCGTCCCAAGCCAGCTCATAACTACTGCGCCACTCGGCCGGGCCCAGAGATCATATTCTTGAGCAAGCTTTTAACCAACTGAGCTACTCAGCAGGCCCTGAAAACACTTTTTAACTTGATGAAGTTCCACATGTTTCTTTTGCTTCCCTTGCCCAAAGGGATATATCAGTAAAAATATTCCTAAGGGTAATGTCTGTGAGTTTACTTCTTACATTTTCTTCTAGGAGCTTGATGGTTTTTGAGTCTTACATTTAAGTCTTCAATCCATTTTGAGTTTATTCTTGTATATGGCATAAGAATTCGGTCCAGTTGGGTTTTTTTTTTTGCATGTATCTTTCTAGTTTTCTCAGCACCATTCATGAAATAGACTGTCTTTACTCCAATGTAAATTCTTGCTTCATTTTAAAGTCTATTTTGTCTGATATAAATATTGCTACTCCAGCTTTTTTCTCATTTCCATTTGTGTAAAATATCTTATTCCATCCCTTTACTTTCAGTTTGTGTCTTTTGATCTGAGGTGGGTCTCTTGTAAACAGTATATGCATGGGCCTTGTTTTCTTATCTACTTAGCCACCCTATGTCTTTTGATTGAAGCATTTAATCCATTTACATTTAAAGTGATTATTGACAGGTACATAGTTATTGCTTCCTTTGTCATAGATTAAATGACAATATAGTTATGGATTTATTTCTGGGCTCTCTGTTCTGTTCCATTGACCTATATGTCTGTTTTTATGTCAATACCATAAAAACTGTTTTGATTACTATATCTCTGTAGTATGATTTGATGCTGGGGAATGTGATACATCCCATTTTCTTCTTGTTTTTCAGGATTTCCATGGCTATTCAGGGCCCTTTGTTGTTCCAAATAAATTTTAGAATTATTTGTTCTAGTTCTATGAAAAATGTCATTGTTATTTTGTTGTGATCCTGGGTTTTAATAGGCATAATATTTATTTAATCTGTCATCTTTGGGAATCTGGCTTGTTTTTATTTACTTTTTATTGAGATATAATTGACATATAACATTATATTAGTTTCAGGTATACAAAATAATGATCTGGTATTTGTATATATTACAAAATGATCACCATAATAAGTCTAGTTAACATCCATCACTATATATAGTTACAAGAATTTTTTCTTGTGATAAGAATTTGTGTCATTTCTTAAGGCTGTTATTCATGGGGAACTAGAATCAGGGGAAGGAAATTTTTCCAAGTGCCAAATTCCCCTCTTTCATAATGAAGAAAAAATTAAATCCATCCATATTACATTTTTTGCCCTCTGCTCTATCAGATATCTATTTCTGGAAACGAACCACCCAAACACTTGGTGGCTATACCAGCAATCATTTATTTTGTCCATAAGTCTGCAACTTGGGCAGAGCTCATAGGAATAGCACATGTATTCAATGCAGCTGAACAGGAAGGCTCGTCTTTCAAGATGACTGACAAGTGCTAAGTGTTAACTGGGAGTTCAGATGGGGCTGTGGGCTGGGTTTCAGTTCCATGTGGGCCTCTCAATGGGCTGCTGGGTTTCCGCAGCAAGCATCTCAAGAGACAGGAAATAGAAGCTGCCAGTTTCATAGGCCTGACCCAGAAAGCGTCACAGAAAGTGTAAGTTCAAGTTCTGCCATGTTCTATGGTCAAGAAGTTATGGAGTTGGGCTGGCCAAGTGGCACCTTGGTTAAGAGTTGGCTTGGGATACCAGTTCTAAGCAGCAGAGCCCTGGTTTGGATCCCACAAAAGGGCCAGAAAGGCTGAGTCCTCTACAACTAAGATGGTGAACAACAGCTCAACCTGGAGCTGGGCTTCAGTGAGTCGCCAGTGATGGAGTAGGCTGCAGTGGAGCTGCAGTGGGCTTCCGTGAGCTACCGTGAGTGGCTGGCAGTCAGCATGAGCAGCTGGCAGCCAGCGTGAGCTGTCAAGAGCCTCTGTGAGTGGCCGTCCAGCAAGCGACTGCCTTGCCTGGGAAGAGCGCAATGATAACACCAACATGGGCCAGTGAAGCAATGTCCTCCACAACTAGACTGAAGAACAGAAAAGAACAACAACTTGTCTGTTCCCCTTCCCCAATTCCTCCAACGCTGTTCCCCTCCCCAATTCCCCAATAAAATCTTTAAATTTAAAATTAAAAAAAAAATCTAAATTAAAAAAAGAAAAAAGTCATGGACGTCAGATTTAAGGGAAGAAGACACTGACCTCACCTCTAGATAGAATGAGCATTGAAAAATTTTGGGAACATGTTTTGTAAGTACCACATCAGCAATCCTTTTTTTTTTTTTCATGGTATGGTAAGACTACTTGGCCTGAAAACCCATACATAGACATATGTCACATATCCACATTCAGATCTGTAAAGTGGCTTTACAGTCAAAGTGAGGGGTTTTAGAAAAGTGAGATGAAGGCAAAGGGGAAAGATGCTGAAGTCAAGTAAATAAGAAAGGAAAATGAAGACAAATAATAGACTTAATCAGAGATTGAACACTGAGATGAAAACCAAAAAGTGATGGGGTAGAAATAATCATCTGGACTTGTTTTTCTTTTTCTTTCCCAGATCTGTGATTATCAAATTTAGACCCTTGGTATATGCGGAAAATTACATGATAAAGGTGGCATCTTAAATCCCTGGGTGAAAAATGGACTTTTTTTTTGAGGGCAATATCATTGGCCCTCATATGTGGGACCCGAACCGGGGCCGCTGGCTTCCCAAGCCAGCGCTTAACCACCACGCCACTTGGCTGGCCCAAAAATGGACTTTTTAATATAAACAGTGCTGGAATAACTTTGTAGTCATTTGGGAAAAGATCAAATTAGATCACAAGAATAAACTCCAGATGGATTAGAGATATAAATGTAAAAAATGAAATCACAAAAGCACTAGGAGAAAACATGGTTAAGTTAGTCATTAATCTCAGTGTATGGGAAAGGCTTTTCAAACTAGGACTTGAAATCCAGAGGCAATAAAAGAAAACACTGATATATTTCACTACATAGTTTTTTAATTGCATGGCAATAAAACACCATAAACAAGGTCAAAAGACAACTGTCCAACTAAGAAACAATATTTGCAGCATATACCACATTGAAAGGGTTAACAGCCTTAATGTATAAAGAATTCTTCAAAATTGTGAGACAAAGGACTAAAACCTCAACAGAAAATGGAAAAAATATGAACAAACAATTTTTTTTTTTTTTTTTTTTTTGAGGGCAGTGTCACTGGCCCTTATTTGTGGGACTCGAACCGGGGCCGCTGGCTTCCCAGGCCAGCACTTAGCCACCGCGCCACTCGGCCGGCCCTGAACAAACAATTTATACACACAAAAAAGTAGATTTCAAAGTACCCCTTAAACATAAAAAAAAATGTTGAAACTCATAATTAAAAAGTACAAATTAAAACAACACCAAGATAACATTTTTCACTTATCAAATTGGCAAGAATTTTAAAGTATGCAATACGCTCTGTTGCTGGTGAGACTGTGGGGAAACAGGCATTCTCATATATTACTGCTGGGAATGCAAACTAGTGTGAACTTTCTGGATGGCAATTTGGTATTACCTAACAAAACTCCCACTCACTTAGCCTTTGACCCAGCACTCCTACTTCTAGGAATATACTGAGGATAAACCTCCAACAATAGCAACATACATATGCACTCAGTTATTCATGGCAGGACTGTTTATAATTAATTGCAAGCTACTGAAAAAAATCTAAATGTTTACACGTAGCAGATGGTTGAATAAACTATGGTACATCCACACCATGGAGTACTCTGCAGCTATAAAAAGGAATAAGAAAGGTCTCTATTAACTATTAAGGAATGTATTCTAGTATATAATGTTAAGTGAAAAAATGCAAAGTGTAATATTATATTTATAGTGTGCTATCTTTCATATTGGAAAATCTATATGTATCTGCTCACTTGTACAAAAGAAACAAAGGAAGATAAACCAGAAACTAAAGAGATTGGTTACCTACAGTGAAAGGGTAGGAGAGGTGGAAGGCAGAAAGAAAATAGGGCAGCAGAAATGAATAGGGAGTAACACTTTCCTGAGTATGTCTTGACTAAGCATACTAAAGCGGGTAGGAAAGAAAAAAACTAACCTAAGTAACTTTGGAAAACAGTGTTTTGACTAGATACTGTAAAGCTAAAAACAAAAAGAACTGTACACAAACACTATAATCTAGTTAATAAATTTGTTTCTCACAGAAGTATGAGTTAGTAATTCTGAAACCATCCTGTATACATACTAGGATTGAACAAATAAGAAAATATATTGTAAATAATGAGAACTAAATTTTTCACTGTCTGAGAAGGAACTTAGAAATAAATCAAGAAGGAAGGCTAGAATTAACCCTTGTGGTTTTGAATTGGAATTAATGGTTTTGATAGATAGATAAAAATAGCTGTATGTGTGCAAATACATATATGCATACATATTAATGTGTATATGTTAATATACATATATATTCTAGCTTTACTGGAGAAACCTAAAAGCAATGAGAACCCAAGAGAAATGAGCCCACCTAGCATGCAGATCTTGGTTTCTAAATACCATTCTGCAATGAAAGGAACCAGGGCTCCTTGGAAAAGAGGTTAATTCCAGGGCCAGGGCAGGAAAAATATATGATGAGCCCTGGGGCATCTTGTGATACCAGAGAGTAAGAAAGTGCTCACAAAGGATGAGGGCATGTGCAAAAGACACAAGAACCAACTTGAAGGGGCTCTCAATGGCCAAAGATGGAACAATTTGAATAACAAAATAAATACTGATAGTATTAGATTATAACTCATAGAATAAAATAACTATCTATAAGTACATATTGATATGAATGAATAATTTAATGAATGAGGGAAAGATGTCTATTTGCCTTATAGAAGAATTCCAATTAACAAATAAACAGAAAATGAGGAAATAGAAAATTACCATTGCAGGCAAGATCTCATTAATGGATACTAAAATTAGTAGGTGAAAGTGAAAGGAGAAAGGGGATATTTGTATGATCTCAAGTAGCTCGTCCAAGATGTACATGAATTATGAAAGAGAAAATAGTAACTTTACAGTGGACAGACAATACCTTAGACAAGTGATCAAAGTTAACGCCACTAGTAATAAGACGTAGACATAATATAAACTCTGATATGATGCACTGAGAAAAATGTCAGAGAAACACAAATTAAGAGACATTCTAAAAAATAACAGATAAGTACTCTCTACAAATGTGGTCAAAGTCATGAAAAACCAAGGAAAAATTGAGGAACTTTTCCAATTTGTAAGAGACTAAGGGGAGAGGTGACAATTAAATGCAGCCTGTAATCCTGGAATGGATCCTGGAATGAATAGAAAAAGGAAAAACCATTGAGATTCAAATAATGTTTGGAGTTTAGCTAATATTATTGTATCAATTTTTATTTTCTGTTTTGGGTAATCTTGCTATAATTATATGATATGTTAATTTTAGGGGAACTAGGTGAAGTGCATATGAGAGCTCTATCTTATTTTTGCAACTTTCTGTTATGTCAAAATTGTTTCAAAATTTAAAAAAATATTTAGGCACTTGGAGGAAAATAAAATCTCTCATACCTCCAATATCTATCTATCTATCTATCTATCTATCTATCTATCTATCTATCTATCTATCTATATCTCAATCAGTAGCGAGTAACTACAAAAAACCTTTAAGTAAAATGTTAAACACAATCTTCCCTCCATGTTTTTGTTATTTTTGTACTTGGGAGTACAAATCAGATAAGACCCAATCTTTGTTGATTTCTCACAGAATAATTTTTCACAGTTAGGACAGTATAATTTTAAGTAAAATATTACTCAAGGGTTTTTCAGCTATAAAGTGACAAGAATTAAATACATCTTAAGTTTCTTTAAGCAAAGAAAACAAATGGGTATTTGTTGGCTCACGTAGCTGGGAGGTTTATTGGGACAGCTCATGGAATCTAAGAGAGAGCTACCAGAAGTCAGAGCCTCAGGGTGAGAAGAACCTCCTTTGAGGTTCCTTTGACTCTCTCCCCTCATCTCACACCTCAGCCTATAAACATTGGAATCCCCTCCCACTACAGTCAGACGTCTTCCAGGTGGCCAAGGAAGATGGCCACTGGCAATGCCAGGCTCTCATTCCAGTTAAACAATTCCAACAGAAAACAGAGAGCTTTTTCCTTCCAGCTTCCTGATAGCAATCTTCAGAAAGAACCCGATTGGCCTTATTTTAGGTCAGATGCCCAATCCTTTGGTCCAATCACTGTTTCCAAGGATATAGAGCTGTATGATTGGATAAGCCTGGGTCGTGTGTTGTCTCTGGCACTGAAATGCACCACCTAGATTCCCCTCAGGAAAGGACTGGCTGCCCAGTTGCGAGAAATGTGGTTAGCTGACAGATTCTGTCTGATGGTGGTCTGATGACTCCTCTGCCCAATCCTTCTTTTTCATTTTTTTTTTTAAGGATTTTATTGGGGAATTGAGGGAGGGGAACAGTGTAGGGGAATTGGGGAAGGAGACCAGCCAAGTTGTTGTTCTTCAATCTTCGTTGTGGAGGGTGCCAGTCATCATCTGGCATCCCGACAGCAGCTCTTGACCTCTAAGCACAAGGTGCTGTGTTCAATCTTAGTTGCAGGTGGGTGTAGCCACCATCCCATGCGGGAGTCAAACCAGCAGCCTTATTGTTAAGAGCACACACTCTATCCACTGAGCCATCCGGATGGCAGCTCAGCTCAAGGTGCCGAGTTCAGTCTTAGTTGTGGGTGGGCATAGCCCACCATTGAACAGCCAATCTTGCTTTTACACCAGCTGAATCATCCTGCCACCTGTTGGCAACTCAGCCACAGCTCAGCTGGGCGCAGTGTTCACCTGGCCCTGGCCCATGTGGGAATCAAACCGGCAGCCCTGTTGCTCAGTGCTCGCACTCTAAGCCAACTCTTAACCAACTGAGCCACTCAGCCGGCCCGCAATCCTTCTTTTTCTTTTCTTTTCACAGATGATAACATCCCCCCCCCACCCTATCCTCAATAAAGTATCACAAACCAGGGCTCCTTGGAGAAATGTATATATGTATATCTCAGAAAATATATAAAATGACCTGGGAACATCTTGTCATAAAGAAAGCAAGGAATCTATCAAAGCCCAATTTGAGCATCGATAAGAATAATAACCCTGAACAACTATGGTGTACACCTGAAACTGATATAATGTATGTTAGCTATATTTTTTAATACAAATCTTCTTTAAAAAATAAGAATAATAACCCCAATGGATTGAAACATGCCCAATATGTTTAAATGCATAAGTTCATAATGATGTTAAAACTTTTTAACTCATTAAATACTTGTGAAAATTGCTATGGAGCAACTTATTTTTTAAAAAAACTGGTAAATAAAGGGAACAAATCAAATATGATTTGCATTTTTTTATAGGAATTATACCTTAAGGTAACCAAATAGTTGATGAGGAGAATTTTCTCTTTTTAGAAGCATTCCAGCTAATAAATGAAGGAGGAATGTGTGTTAATTATTGTCCCCCGAGAAGCAGATGCCAAGAGTGGTTGAACCGTGCAAGGGTTTTATTTGGGGAAATGACTGTGTTGACAAAAGAAAGGTCCAGACCTGTGAAAAGCCTAATAAGAATTGACTTGAGTGAAATTTTAGGATGTCCCTAGAAACAAAAACTCAATGGGTTGAGATTATACTGCGGAGAAAGGCAATTTCCTAGTTCTTTATTTTTTTTTTTTAAAGATTTTATTGGGGAATTGGCGGAGGGGAACAGCGTTGGGGAATCGGGGAAGGGGAACAGACAAGTTGCTGTCCTTTTGTTCTTCAGTTTAGTTGCGGAGGATGTTGCTTCACTGTTGGTATCGTCATTGCGCTCTTCCCGGATGAGGCAAATCGGTCGCTGGCCTCTGGATGTCGCTCACCGCGGCTATTGGCAGCTCACGCTTGGCTGCCAGCCGCTCACGCTGGCTGCGGGCCACTCACTGTAGCCTATGGCAGCCCACTGCAGCAGGGGCTGCAGCCCACACCATCACCAGGCCTCGCACAGCCCAGCTCCAGGTGGAGCTGTTGTTAGCTGTAGAGGGCAGTGTCACTGGCCCTCATGTGGGATCCGAACCCGGGCAGCTGGCATCCCAAAACCAGCGCTTAACCAATGCGCCACTTGGCCGGCCCCTCCTAGTTCTTATACATTTAGAATCAAAGGAAGAAAAGTAAGGAAGGTTACATGAAATCTATTGGTGGTAGATTAAGAAAGCAGGAGAAAGCAAAGGGGGAAATCTCTAGGATTGGATACCAAGAAAAATGGAGTGATACCTAGATATATATACTAGTATACTTCTTTTATATTTGTGGGCACAGGATAGTTGACATTTTATAATTACAGTGAATAGAGATGGTATGTAGGCAACAAGACAACAACAGAGGGTTTCAACTAGGATAACAACTAGGAACTCTGCTGTTAGTGAGACTGTTTTTGAAGGGACTGGAAGTGAAAATTACTCGGACATTCCAAAGACATCTTGTCCTAGATGCATAAGAACAATAGACAGAGCTTGCTTAAGGTAAAGCTCCGATTTCTGAATTGACTTTCAGAGTCACATAGCTACCAAGTCACACAACTAGAATTTTATCTCATTTCAGCTCAGGTACAAACTGTGGATCTTTTTTTAATATTTAAAAATTTTTCCATGACAGTGGACAAACAATACTATATTAGTTTCACGTGTACAGCATAGTGATTAGACATTTATATAACTTAAAAAGTGATCACCCCGATAGGTTTACTATCCATCTTACACCATCTTACAGTATTATTAACTATATTCCCTACGTTGTAAAACTATGGCTCTTTTTACCACATCACATCTAATTTCTTTATGCAACTTTCTTACATTTGTAGTTCTTCCTTTTGAAATACTTATTCACAGTCTTTCCATTTCTGATTCTGTAATTTAAACCTTTCAGAAATGAGAGTGGCCAGGCTTCTCCTCCCTCACTCTGAAGTTGTTCGGAATAGCAAACGTTTTCCACTTAGACGAGACTAGTGTTGGGTTGTTCTGTGAGAGCGTAAGGCAACGTGTGGTACAGACACGGAGTGCACAGGTTAGAGTCCTGTTTCAACCCATTTCAAGCTGCCACCTACTAGCTACTTACCGTTGTTGTGACTCAGTTTCCTTGTCAGCCAAATGGGGCTAATAATCATACCTACCCCACATAATTATGGGGGAAAATCAGCAAATTAATATGTGCAAAGCATTTAGAACAATACATAACACAGAGTAAGCATTTAATCAGAGCTAGGGAAAACAAACAAAGGAGTCCAAAGAAGAAGGGGAGAAAGAGAGAGAGAGATCTGATTAGGTGTGGAATCCCTGATAAAAATTGGTAAGCTGGGGCCGGCCGAGTGGTGCATTGGTTAAGCGCTGGTTTTGGGATGCCAGCGGCCCCGGTTCGGATCCCACATGAGGGCCAGTGACACTGCCCTCTACAGCTAACAACAGCTCCACCTGGAGCTGGGCTGTGCGAGCCCCGGTGATGGTGTGGGCTGCAGCCCCTGCTGCAGTGGGCTGCCATAGGCTGCAGTGAGTGACCCGCAGCCAGCGTGAGCGGCTGGCAGCCAAGCGTGAGCTGCCAATAGCCGCGATGAGCGACATCCAGAGGCCAGCGACCGATCTGCCTCATCCGGGAAGAGCACAATGAGGATACCAACAGTGAAGCAACATCCTCCGCAACTAAACTGAAGAACAAGAAGATGGCAACTTGTCTGTTCCCCTTCCCCGATTCCCCAACGCTGTTCCCCTCCACCAATTCCCCAATAAAAAAATCTTTAAAAAAAAAAAAAAATTGGTAAGCTGTGCCAGGCATGTAAAACCAATCAAATTATATAATTAATAAAATATATTTCCTCCTAAAAAATATATGAGTATACCTAGCACAATGCCAGAGAAGGAATACATCTCCTTTTTGCAAGAAATATTGTCATGTTCAAGATAAAAGACACACACCTTTAAAACCCTTATGCCTGGATTACATTGGCCAATGAAAAGTCCTGAATCTGTTCATTGTACTACATTCTGCAGTGGAAACTTGGTTACTTCTCCCCTTCTACATACCTATCACTTCTAGATTCTCTCCCAAGCCACAAGACACTTCCTGCTTGGAATGTATTTTTTACCTGTAAGTACTTTGAAATTAAGCACTTTTTTAAAAGCTTATTTTAGAACTCAAAAAAAAAAGATTTAAAAGGATTTTTTATGGGTGTGCATGTCTTTTTTATTATTATTAGTTTCAGGTGTACAAGACAATGTAATAGCTGGACGTTTACACCCTTCACAAAATGATAATCCCCATCCTCGAATCTACTACCCCTCTGACATCATATACAGCTGTTACAATTCCATTGACTCTATTCCCTTTGCTGTATTCCACATCCCATGACTATATATTTATATTAAATTATAGTTGACATTCAATACTATTGGGCTTCATATCAAACTACCTAGGGCATTTTTCACAGAAATAGAAAATATAATCCTAAAATTTATATGGAACTATAAAAGACCCGAATAGCCTCGGCAATCCTGAGAAATCAGAATAAAGTTGGGGGGTATCAGGCTACCAGACATAAAAACATACTACAAGGCTAAGTAATCAAAACAGTATGGTACTGGCATAAAAACAGACACATAGATCAGTGAAACAGAACAGAGAGCACAGAAATAAATCCATGCGTTTATGGACAGTTAATCTATGACAATGGAAGCAAGAATTTACACTGGGGCAAAGATAGTCTATTTAATAAATGGTGCTGGGAAAATTGGACTGACAGATGCAAAAAAAAATGAAACTGGACCATCTCCTTACTCCATATACAAGAACAATTTCAAAATGGATTAAAGGCTTAAATGCAAGATCTGAAACCATAAAACTCCTAGAAGAAAATATAGGGAGTAAATTTGTAGACATTACCCGGAGCAATATTTTTACTGATACATCCCCACAGGCAAGGGAAGTAAAAGAAAAAATAAACATATGGGATTATATCAAACTTAAAAGTTTTTTTCATAACAAAGGAAACCAATAAAACAAAAAGGAAGCCTACTGAATGGGAGAAAATATTTGTCAACGATATATCTGATAAGGGGTTAATATCCAAAATTTATAAAACACTCATGAAAGTCAACACCAAAAAAACAAACAACACAATTAAAAAATGGGCAGAAGATATGAAAAGGCATTTCTCTAAAGAGGACATACAGATGGCCAATAGGCATATGAGAAAAATGTTCACGGCCGGCTGAGTGGCGTGTTGGTTAAGTGCTGGCTTGGGACACTAGCAGCCCCGGTTCGGATCTCACATATGAGGGTAGTGACATAGCTAAGATGGTGAACAACAGCTCCACCTGGAGATGGACTGTTGCAAGTCCCCGGGGACAGCATAGCTGCAGCCCCTGCTACAGTGGGCTGCCATAAGCTACAGTGAGTGGCCGGCAGCCAAGGTGAGCAGCTGGCAGCTGGTGTGAGCTGCCAAGAGCCACCATGAGTGGCCGTCCAGAGGCTGGCAACTGATCTGCCTTACCCGGGAAGAGTGCGATGACGATACCAACATGGGCCAGTGAAGCAATGTCCTCCACAACTAGACTGAAGAACAAAAGGGCAGCAACTTGTTTGTTCCCCTTCCCCAGTTCCCCAACACTCTTCCCCTCCCCCAATTCCCCAATAAAATCTTAAAAAAAAAAAATTGTTCATCCTCACTAATAATCAGAGAAATGCAAATCAAAACCACAATGAGATACCACCTCACTCCAGTAAGAATGGCTAGCATCAATAAATCAACAAACAACAAGTGCTGGTGGGGCTGTGGGGAAAAGGGAACCCTGCTGCACTGTTGGTGGGATTGCAGATTGTTGCAGCCACTTTGGAAGTCAGTATGGAAGTATCTCAAAAAACTGGAAATGGAACTACCTTATGGCCCAGCAATTCCACTATTAGGTGTTTATCCAGAGAAACCCAAGACACTAATTCGAAAAAATATATGCACCCCTATGTTCATTGCAGCACTATTTACAATAGCCAAGACTTGGAAACAATCGAAATGCCCATCGATAGACGACTGGATTAAGAAACTGTGGTAAAGGGCCGGCCGAGTGGCACGTTGGTTAAGAGCTGGCTTGGGACACCAGCGGCCCCGGTTCGGATCCCACATATGAGGGCCAGTGACACTGCCCTCTACAGATCAACAGCTCCACCTGGAGCTGGGCTGCTGTGAGTCTCCGGGGTGTCATAGCTGCAGTGGGCTGCCATAGGCTACAGTGAGCAACTAGCAGCCGGTGTGAGCTGCCAAGAGCCACTGTGAGCGTCCATCTGGAGGCTGGTGACCAATCTGCCTCACCTGAGGAGAGTGCAATGATAATACCAACATGGGCCAGTGAAGCAATGTCCTCCACAACTAGACTGAAGAACATAAGGACAGTAACTTGTCTGTTCCCCTTCCCCAGTTCCCCAACGTTGTTCCTCTCCCCCAATTCCCCAATAAAAATCTTTAAAAAAAAAAAAAAAGAAAAGAAACTGTGGTACATTTATGTCATGGAGTATTACACAGCTATAAAGAAGAAAGAAACCGTACCATTTGCAACGATGTGGATGAACCTAGAGAACATTATGTTAAGTGAAATAAGTCAGTCAGAGAAAGACAAATACCATATGATCTCACTTATATGTGGAATCTAAAGAACTGAATAAGTGAGCAATGTAAACAGAAATAGTCTTAGAGACACAAAGGAAAAACTGATGAGGGCTAGATGGGATGAGGATGGGCATGAGGGAGAAGGGGAAGGGACAAGGCAACATAAACTGGTAACTACAATACTAACTACCGCAGGGACAGAAGAGACAGTTTAGGGAATATAATCAATAATGCTGTAAGTATTTTTTTAGGGGAACAGAAGGACTCATGTCTTGTCAGGGAGGTCACTTCATGGATGGTGTAGTGGCCTGACCACTGCACTGTACATCTGAAGCTGCCGCTGATTAATATTAGATGTTGACTATAATTTAACACATACATAGTCACGGGATGTGGAATATAGTGTGGGGATGGAGTCAATGGAATTGTAATAGATATGTATGATATCGAGGGTGGGGGGGCAGTGGAAGAGGGAGGAGTCACTTTGTAAGGGGTGAAAAGGATAAGTATTGCATTGTTTGTACATCTGTAACTAATAATAATAAAAAATAATAATAAAAATTAAAAAATTAAAAAAAAGACAATGGAAAAAAATACTATTCGGCTTCAGCTTCAGGTGTACAGCGTAGTGGTCAGGCATAAAAGAATTTGATTTCCTAGTCTTAAAGACAGAAAGAGAAAAACTGATGAGGGCTAGATGGGATGGGGATGGGCATGAGGGAGAAGGGGAAGGGACGAGGCAACACAAACTGATAACTACAATACTACCACAGAGACAGAAGAGACAGTTTAGGGAATATAATGAATAAGGTTGTAAATATTTTTTTTAGGGGATCAGAAGGACTCACGTCTTGTTAGGGAGACCACTTCATGGACGGTGTAGTGGCCTGACCACTGCACTGTACATCTGAAGCTGCCGCTGAACAATATTATATGTCAACTATAATTTAACACATATATAGTCATGGGATGTGAATATAGTGTGGGGATGGAGTCAATGGAATTGTAATAGATATGTATGATATCGGGGGTGGGGAGGCAGGGGAAGGGGGAGGGGGGAGTCACTTTGTAAGGGGTGAAAAAGAATAACTATTGCATTGTTTTGTACATCTGTAACTAATAATAATAAAAAGTTAAAAAAAAAGAATTTGATTTCCTTGTTTTAATTTCTGACATGCTGTATTCTGAGGTTCAGCTGAGAGACCAATGTTTTCTTATCTATAATAATGGCTTTAAATTTAGTCAAATTCAACAAGTATTGCCAACCATTAGATGCCATGCTTTCCAAAGTGATGTAAGGTAGCCTCAAATCATAGTCAGCTACTGCTTCCAGCAGGAAATATATATTGGGTAATATATTTACTAATTTGATCAAAATTTCATTCTTTATTTCAATACATATGCATGTTTACTTGTGCTGGTCTAATTTCTTTGTGCCTTGAAACTATTTTACTTGATTTATCCATTTAAAATATTTAGAAACAGGAGATGGGATTTTGTAGATTTAGCTATCATGAGAATCCTTGAATTTTCAGTATAAAAGAAATAAAAACAGACTAGAATGCTTCAAAATTAAATTCTGGTGCTTCCTTTGAATATATAAACTGTTACCCTTCTTATATTTGATAACTTATGACATGAGAGATATGAAACAGAAATATTTCAATCAAAGCCAAAAAATTAAAATTTAATATCAATGAACACTAGAAATAGAGGAAAATTTAAGGAATATATTTAGTAGCCAGATTGATTAATATTAATAATATTGATTAATATTACAGTAGTCTCCCTCTATCCATGGTTTCAATTACCCACAGTCAACGTAAGTCTGAATATTAAATGAGAAATTCCAGAAATCAACAATTCATAAGTCTTAAACTGCTCCATTCTGAGTACCTCTCGCTGTCCTGCTCAGGCCTCTCCTGGATGTGAATCATCCCTTTGTTCAGCAAATCCATACAGCATATACTGCCTGTTAGTCACTTAGTAGTGGTTTCCATGTCAGATCGGTTACCAGAGAGAGACAGGGACCACATTCACATAACGTTTTTTACAATATATTGTTGTAATTGTTCTTTTTTATTATTAGTTATTGTTGTTAATCTCTTACTGTGCCTAATTTATAAATTAAACATTATCATAGGTATGTATGTGTAGAAAAAAACATAGTGTATATAGGGTTTGGAACTATCCTCAGTTGTGGGAATCTACTGGGAGTCTGGGAACATTTCCCCTGGTAATAAGGGGGGCAACTACTATAATGTAATTAATTTAATATATTAATATTATTAATTAATATTAATAAGATGATAGTATCCTTCTTAAGAGTGAGGTGTTCCAAGACAGGGAGACAGGTAAAAGGTTAGTTATAACTAAGACTAATGGGTGAAATTAGGATTTTTTTCAAATGTGAGCCAAATCCTACAAGGTTCCCTGGCATTGATGCCATTCCATGAAAGGAGTCTTCTAGAGCAAGGAGTCTCTCTTCAAAGCTTGTCCACAAGATTCCCATTTCAATTCCTCCAACCTCCATTTTTCTTTCATCTTGAGTGGCCTCCACCAACTTTTTTCGTCACTTTCTCTGCTCCTGTGGGATCAAAGATGACATGAAATGAAACAGCTGTGTGGTCATTCAGTGATGGGCAGAGCTGTTGGCCATAGAGAGGGAACTACAGGCATCTCCTTAACCTCTACCAAGCCTAACACAAGGCTTTTACATGTAATGGATGTCCAATAAAATGTTTGCTGTGTTGCACAGCCATCAGACATGAAAAAGAAATAAAAGGCATCCAAATTGGTAAGGAGGAAGTAAAATTGTCGTTATATGCAGGTGACATGATACTATACGTAGAGAACCGCAAAGACTCCATCAAAAAACTATAGAAACTGATAAATGAATTCAGTAAGGTAGCTGGATACAAAATCAATATCCAGAAATCAGTTGCATTTGTATACACCAATAACAAACTATCAGAAGGAGAAATTAAGAAAACAGTCTCATTTTCAGTTGCTTCAAGAACTATAAAATACTTAGGAATAAATATAACCAAAGTAAAAGACCTGCACTCAGAAAATTATAAAGCACTGAAGAGAGAAATTAAAGAAGATACAAATAAATGGAAATACCTACCATGCTCATGGATAGGAAGAATTAATATAGTTAAAATGTTGACACTGCCTGAAGCAATTTATAGATTCAATGGAATTCCTATCAAACTACCAAGGGCATTTTTCACAGAAATAGAAAATACAATCCTAAAATTTATATGGAACCATAAAAGACCCCAAATAGCCACGGCAATCCTGAGAAATAAGAATAAAGTCAGGGGTATCACGCTACCCGACATCAAATCATATTACAAGACAACAGTAATCAAAACAGCATGGTATTGGCATAAAAATAGGCACATAGATCAATGGAACAGAATAGAGAACCCAGAAATAAATCCATTCATATATGGTCAATTAAATCTATGACAACGGAAGCAAGAATTTACATTGGGGTAAAGATAGTCTATTCGATAAGTGGTGCTGGGAAAATTAGACTGACACATGCAAAAAATAAAATTGGACCACCTCCTTACACCATATACAAGAACAAATTCAAAATGGATGAAAGGAATCCATTGAATGTAAGTTCTTAAATGTAAGACCTGAAACCATAAAACTCCTAGAAGAAAATATAGGGAGTAAATTTGCAGACATTATACCCTAAGCAATATTTTTACTGATATATCCCCACAGGCAAGGGAAATAAAAGAAAAATAAACATATGGGATTACATGGGATTACTTAAAAGTTTTTTCACAGCAAAGGAAACCATCAATAAAACAAAAAGGCAGCCTACTGAGTGGGGGAAGATATTTGTCAATGATATATCTGATAAGGGGTTAATATTTATAAAATCTCAAAATTTATAAAACACTCACTCAACACCAAAAAAACAAACAACCCAATTAAGAAATGGGCAGAGGATATGAAGACACGTTTCTCTAAAGAGGACATACAGATGGCCAACAGGCATATGAAAAAATGTTCAACCTCACTAATCATCAGAGAAATGCAAATAAAAACCACAATGAGATACCACCTCACTCCAGTAAGAATGGCTAGCATCAATAAATCAACAAACAAGTGCTGGCAAGGTTGTGGGGAAAAGGGAATCCTGGTGCACTCTTGGTGGGATTGTAGACTGGTGCAGCCACTGTGGAAATCAGTTTGGAGGTATCTCAAAAAACTGGAAATGGAACTACCTTATGGCCCAGCAATTCCACTATTAGGTGTTTATACAGAGAAACCCAAGACACTAATTCAAAAAAATATATGCACCCCTATGTTCATTGCAACACTATTTACAATAGCCAAGATTTGGAAACAATTGAAATGCCCATTGGTAGATGACTGGATTAAGAAACTGTGGTACATTTACACAATAGAGTATTACGCAGCTATAGAGAAGAAAGAAATCGTACCATTTGCAACGATATGGATGGACCTAGAGAGCATTACGCTAAGTGAAATAAGTCCATCAGAGAAAGACAAATACCATATGATCGCACTTATATGTGGAATCTAAAGAACTGAATAAACGAGCAATGTAAACAGAAATAGTCTTAGAGACACAAAGGAAAAAACTGATGAGGGCTAGATGGGAGGCAGGTGGGGATGAGGGAAGAGGGGAAGGGACGAGACAACATAAATTGGTAACTTCAATATTGCCACAGGGATAGGAAAGACAGGTTAGGGAATATAATCAATAATGTTGTAAATATTTTTTAGGAGGCCAGATGGACTCATGTCTTGTTAGGGAGACCACTTCATGGACGGTATAGAGGCCTGATCACTGCACTGTACATCGAAGCTGCTGTTGAATAATATTATATGTCAACTATAATTTAATATATATATAGTCACGGGATGTGGAATACAGTGTGAGGATGGAGTCAATAATAGATATGTATGATATCGGGGTGGGGTGGTAGATTGGGTGAGGGGATTTGTCACTTTGTGAGGAGTGAAAAGCATAACTGTTGCATTGTTTTGTACACCTGAAACGAATAATAAAAATTAAAAAAAAATGTTTGCCGAATTGGATTAGATCTGTAGTTATTTGAAACAGAGGAGAAATGAAAAAGCCCAGGCTTGTAGGTTACAAAGTATGCACTGCCATTGCAAGGCTGCTGGCACTGGACTCTCCTGGGATGCCAGGGCTCTGCACGGGTAGGCAGCAAAGGGACAAGTGGGGCTACTTCAGCCTATGCTCTTCAGGCAAGCTGGGATCCCTGGCATGGGCCATAGCTACCTGGGGAAAAGGATACCATTTTTCTAATTCTCACCAAGAAGTTCAACTCAGAAATGCCACCTTTCTCCACTTTACATGACAGCACTCTGTGGCAAAGGGCAGCAGCCTCAAAGGTGCTTGGTATAGATTCCTGGACTCCAGCCCATGCCACCTAAATCACAGTCTCAAAAGAGAGCACCCAGGAATCTACATGATAAATGAGCTCTCCAAGTGGCTTTTATGCACAGTAAGCATCATGGACTACTAAACAGGGAGACAGGCTTGTAGAGAAGGTCTCAGAAATTCTTAAAAACATCACTGGGCACAAAAGAGATTTCAGGAGGTTGTCTTTTGTTGTTTCCCATCCTCTCCTGCTATTGATCTTTTACCTTGTATGGCTAGCGTTAAAAACTACTGGACACTTTTTTTTCCTTGAGTAAGAAATCTCTCATGAGAGGTTTTCTCAGAATAAGCTAAATTGGTCTAAGTCTGGGATGCTGATTCCCTCTCGTGCTGCAGTTCTGGGCTGGGTTGGGTAGAGCAGCCTTCCCCACTGCTGTAAGGTAACCTTACTAGAGAGAAACCTCAACTGCAAATAGCATGAGAAACCTCCTGCAGCTACCACTCTCTGCCCAGCTCCCCGTGCTGAAGTGCACAGAAGCACCTGAGTCATCACAACTTGGCATATTCAAAAGAGGAAGTCAAAAGTGCTGAAGGAAACAGAAACCCGCAGTTTTGCCTGTTGGGTTGAAGACGGTTTAATTCATTACACAGAGGAAGTAAACGTTCATACAGACTAACTGGCAGTCGGCACACAAATATTGGGTTGTCGGAAAAGTCATGACGTATTTTTTCTGTTTTTCGTTGCAAAAATGCGTCATGACTTTTCTGACAACCCAATATTTTGGATGAAGCTGCTTGCTCCAGAATATACAGATTACCATTGACTGGACTTCAAGGCACTCAGAGAACGATCAGGTCTCAAGCTGCTATAAGGACTAATAGCAGCCAATTTGAATACACAAAGACATACAGTATATATTGAGTGAGGAGAGTCAGCCAAAGGATGGAATGATTCTATAATTGAAGGCAAGTTTTTGTTATATTAAAATTCACAGCTTCTTGAAAAATAAGCAGGTTAAATGAACATGTTTCTCCTCGGAGAGAGCTCATGGAGAAAATATTCATTCATTCTCCCGACTGGTATTTATTGAATGCCAGTTGTGTGCAAGGCATTGGCCAGGGGCTAAGGAAAAAAAGTACAGACAGCTGTAGGATAATCAGCATGACCTCTTTACATTTTTCTTTAAGTTATCAGGTTTATTTTTTGTTTCCCAAATGGATATTTCTCGTGTGGATTATAAAAGAAATAAATGCTAATTGTAACAAAAAAAAAAACCCAAAATTATAAAGATAAAAGTAAACAGTATCTATCGGCCAACCACCCAGCATTTTGTTATATAGCCTTTCTTATTTTTTCCAAGATTTGATTCTTAAAAGGAAATCAAAAGATTTCTAAATGTACAAAAGAAATTCTAAATGTACAAAAGAAATTCTAAATGTACACTTTTTAGCAGTTCCTGCAATGCTTCTTCTTTCCACGCCTCAAATGTGGGAAACTATCACCCAAAACTATGGTTTCTATCAATTAGTACTGGAGTTTGGGATATGGGGAAGAATGTGGTCCTCGTATGTATATCTGGTGGTCTAAAGGAGTCCTGGGAAGAACGCCATTGCTTACGTGGTTTCCAGGGCTGGGCACTAACCAGCATCTATGTGTGCCCTCTCCAGTTGGGATCACGCATTGCCTCCTCAAGATGGGAAGAAAGGATCCTGGTAGCAGGCTTGTTAGTGGGCATCTACTGTGTGTCTCACTGATGTATCTCACGTTTGAGAAACATCAGCGAACATAACCCAGAGAAAGCCCTGCTCTTGTGATGCTTCCATTTCTTATTGGGGGCTTACTTGTTCCATAGCCATGCTAATAATTGTAAAGAGGTGAGCAACAGAAATGGAATAATTGCAATTCTTTACTTCTTTTCTCATAAGACAGACAGAACAACTTTGTTTTAAAGACTTGCAGTTGCTTCCTCTTAAAATGAAAAATGGATGCATGCCCCAGAGGTGGACTGAAAGGCCCACCCACTATAAGTGTTAAAAATCAGTAGGAGCTGAGAGTTTCTCCCTTACTTCCCCATCAGAAGGAAGCTGATTGGCCTACACCGTCTGATAACTTTTTAAAATTATAAATGACTGGTGAGACTGGGAGGCCCAGGGTCCAGTTTTGTGCCTGAGTGCTGGGGAGGGAGAGGCGCTCAGGCCCTGCCCCAACTCCTGGAGCTGCATAACTACGCTGCCGCCCCCTTCTGTATCCAGCCATGTCCCAAAGGATGAACCGCCTAGGGTCCCGGCCCTGCAGACCACCCCCCTTGCCCCCTGCCATAGCCACAAGACGCAGCCACCTGGAGCTGGCAGTCCCCTGATGGCAGCCAGCCTTGCCATGGGCTCTGTGCTGCCCACCCTGGGGGAATTCTAAGGCACCTAACATCAGGTCTCAGCAGAAGAGACTGTGGAGTGCATAACCCACATTACTGGGAGGCAGAATATGGGTGCCTGGTGGAAAATCCCACCATCCTGAGTCAGACCAAGTGAGAAGCCCACCCCACACTCTGCTTGCCCTGCTGAAACCCGATACCCAACTCCCCCATCATTTGGGGAGCTCACACCTCCACTGTGCACTGTACGTGGAGACAGGTGGGCTCTCATCCCAAAAGGGGAAACCAGAGGCTACTGATGGGCAAGAAGGGTTGGACTGCTGGGCCCAGCCTGACGCAAACCTGTCCTTGCTATACACACTGCCCGGCTCTCCTCTCCGCCTCCATGACCCTCCTCCCGCAAGATAGCCAGAGCACAGCCCACTCACATTCACTCTGTTCCACCACCTAAAGACTCTACCCTTCAAGATAAGTCCCTTCTTCCCGCACAGACACCCATATATAACGTGCGCATGCACACACACACAAGTTTTTGGTTCACTTACTAAAACTTTCTTTTGCATTGTTTTCTGTGAAATCCACATTGGTTAGGCTCTCCCTTTTATTGTAAAAGGGTAATAAAAGGCCATTATGGTACATTTTTTTAAAATTAAATAAAAATCAAAAAGTCACTTTAACATATAAAAGGGTAAACCTAATAAATTTAAAATAAGTTTCGTGCGAGCTGAGCTCTGAGCAACAGCAGTTCGATGCCAGCCCGAGTTGAGCTGCTGTTGAGCAGCCAACAGGTGGCAGGATGGCTCAGCTTAAAAAATAAAATAATAAACTAAACTAAACTAAAATAAAATAAGCTTTAACTATTCTGAATGCATTTCATGGTATTTTACACAAAACAGAGAAATTCTTTAGAATAGTTCCTAAGAAATTTACGAGGGAAATGCAGCCATCGTTAAGAA
The DNA here is from genome assembly GCA_033961575.1 of Aselliscus stoliczkanus. Taxonomy (NCBI): domain Eukaryota; kingdom Metazoa; phylum Chordata; class Mammalia; order Chiroptera; family Hipposideridae; genus Aselliscus; species Aselliscus stoliczkanus. Next base: position 93,125,939 of record CM066734.1, on the reverse strand, counting down.
ATCTTATAATGGCTATACATATTTATATTACGTACTATTTGGATTTGGAAATATTTTTTTACAGCGTTTGTAACAGATTATTTTTGTATTTTTCACTCTAAATTCTATGGGGCTTCCCTGTTCCCATATTCTTTTTTTATGCTTCATTTTGTTTTTCAAAATAATTTTATATTTAGGAACAATATTGCAAAAACACCATGCAGAAAGACACAAAAGCAAACGTTGGTTAGGATGTGGAGAAATGGGAACCCTCATACAAAATGCAGCTGTTTTGAAAAACAGTTTGAAGCAATTCTTCAAAATGCTAAACATGGTGTTCATGGTATAGTGGTGAACAGAGCTGCCTTTCAAAATACTAAACATGGCCCAGCAATTCCTCTTTTAGGTATATACCCAGGAGAAATGAAATCAAATATCCACACAAAACCTGTGCACAAATGGGCATAGGAGCATAATTCATAATAACCAAAAAGAAGAAACAACCTAAATGTCCATCAACTGATGAGTGGATAAACACAAAATGCTATAGCCACACAATAGAATATTACTAGAAAAAAAAAACATGCTTCATACTGATACATGCTACAACATGGATGAACCTTAAACACATTATGAAGGAAGTCAGTCACAATATATTCTATATATTCTGTGATTCCATTCATATGAAATGTCTAGAATAAAAAAACCAATAGAAACAGAAAGCAGATTAGAGGTTGTTTGGAGCTGGGGGAGGTGAGTAGAAATGGGAAGTGACTGCTAATAGGTATGGGGATTTCTCGGGTGGGTGTGCTAAAATGTTCTAAAATTAGACTGTGCTGATGTTGTACAACTATGAATATATTAAAATCATTGGACTGTATATTTATTTATTCATCTATGTATCATCTATGTATCATCTATCTATCTATCTATCTATCTATCTATCTATCTATCTATCTATCTATCTATCTATCTATCTTTATCGGGGAACAGTGTGTCTTTCCCAGGACCCATCAGCTTCAAGTCAAGTTGTCCTTCAATCTAATGCGGCTGGCAACCTTGTCGAGCCATCTGGCCGCCCACCAGCAGCTCAGCAGCAGCTCAGCTCAAGGCGTTGTCTCCAATCTAGTTGTAGGGGGCACAACTCACCTGCCCATGTGGGAATCAAATCCACAACCCTGTTGCTCAGAGTTCATGCTCTAACCAACTGAACCACCCACCCGCCTGCCCTTGGACTGTACACTTTAAATGAGTGAATTTTATGATATGCAAAATATATCTCAAAAAAGCTATAATATAAATAGAACACAGGATCCCCATATATCCTTCACCAAGCTTTCCTGATTCTTAATGTCTTAATGTAACCATAGTACAAACATTGAAACCAGGAGATTAATGTTGATAAACTACTATTAACTAATTAATCTACAGATCTTTTTCAAATTCTGCCAATTATTCCACTAACATCCAGAGCCAGAGGAAGAGAAAAGCAGCCCTCGCCATCTGGGAGCTGGCCTGGTGCTATCAGCTAGGCTTTGATGGTGCAGCAAGCTGGCCTGGCATTCCCTCAGACCAGGTCTTTCTTTTTTAAAACTGAGGTTTAAGGGACATATAACATTATACTAGTTTCCAGTGTACAACATAATGATCTGATACGTTGTATATATTGCAAGATGATCACCACAAAAAGTTTAGTTAACATCCATCACTACACGTAGTTGCAAATTTGTTTTCTTGTGATGAGGACTTTTAAGATTTATTCTCTTAGCAACTTTCAAATATACAATACAAATAACTTTAGCCACCGTGCTATATATTACATTCTCAGGACTTAGTTATTTTACAATTGGAAGTTTGTACCTTTTGACTCCCTTCACCTATTTTGTCCACCCCTGACCCCTAACTGCTGGCAACCACCAATCTGTCCTCTGTACCTATGAGTTTGATTTGCTTTAGATTTGACATACAAGTGAGGTCATGCTTGTATTTGCCTTTCTCAGTCTGACTGACTTCCCTCAGCATCATACCCTCAAGGTCCATCCATGTTGTTGGTCACACCAGGCTTTGCTGTCCTCTTGCACATAAACAGTTTCACAGAGCATCAACGCCATATAAGGCTGCTCTGTGACCATGATGGATGAAGATAAGAACACATTTTATTTGGACACAGAAGAATTTTAAACAGTCTCCAAGCCACAAAATACCAAACATTTCCGTTTCCTGGCTAATATGAGTGACTGCTGATGCTCTGGTTATTGCAGGGTTAGCCTTGCTCTCTAGTCAGTCCCTTCTACAGAAAGATTTAGCAATATTCTCAATCATAGAATTGTCTTCACTTTCTGGAACACCTGCACTTCCTTGGTCCTCCTCCAAATCACCCAACCAAAAAAAGTCTAACACCCCACAGTCCCCAGGGTATGCCTCCTCCTAGCTGAACAAATAAGAAACCCAGCTCATTCAACTACAGATGTGCTGTTGATGACCTCTGGAAGGAGAGCGTTGACAGTCCCTTTTCTGTTCCAGGATTCAATTCAGGATCCCAAACTGCATTTGGTCACCATGTCTCCTTGGTCTCCTCTCATCTGGCCTACTTCCTCAGTCTTTATCTGTCATCTGTGATCTTAATACTTTTAAAGAGTACTGGCCAGGGCCGGCCGAGTGGCTCGTTGGTTAAGAGCTGGCTTGGGATGCCAATGGCCCCAGTTTGGATCCCACATGTGAGGGCCAGTGACACTACCCTCTACAGCTAAGATGGTGAGTGCAGGGGCTGCCATAGGCTACAGTGAGTGGCCAACAGCCAGCATGAGTGGCTGGCAGCCGATATGAGCTGCCAAGAGCCGCTGTGAGCGGCCATCTAGAGGCAGGCAACTCATCTGCCTCACCCGAGAAAAGCACAATGACGATACCAACATGGGCCAGTGAAGCAACGTCCTCCGCAACTAGGCTGAAGAACAAAAGGACAGCAACTTGTCTGTTCCCCTTCCCCGATTCCCCAATAAAATCGTTAAAAAAAAACAAACAAAAAACAGTACTGGCCAGCTATATTGTAGACTATCCCTTCCTTTGCACTTGTCTGATATATTCTTATGATTAGTAAGATAGTCAGAAGGCAGGAAAGTAGTCCCCATGTCAATCACCGAGGGCACAGAGCAGGGCCGACAAAGGCAGAAATGGATTCAATGGGGCAAAGAGAAGATCTCTGACACAAGATATGCTTTTATTTTTATTTTTTTATTTATATATTCATTTTGAGGGCAGTGTCACTGATCCTCATATGTGGGACCGAACCGGGGCCGTTGGCTTCCCAAGCCAGCACTTAACTACCGCACCACTCGGCCGGCCGCAAGATATGCTTTTAATTAGTAGTAGTGGATCTTGCTTCTAACTGGCAATATTAGTAAAACTTTAGAGGCAAAAAGAGGAAAACATCTTTATGAGCTTAGGTCCAAGTTGGCAGGAACACATGGTTTAACACAGGAAAATAATGAAATATGAAAGATTTTAAAAGAAGAGCTGGGGGCTTGGCATGCAAAGTTATAAATACTAGGCCAATGATTTGGCCGTTTATTTGGTAAGTAGTGGAGAGTTATTGCAGGCTTTAAGTAAGGAAGTAACATAAACAGGGTTACACTTTAGAAAAGTTAATCTGATAACGGTACATCGCACAGACTGGACAGAATGAAGTCAGAAGTAAAGATGTGAAGGTTTTCAACACTGTTTATTTAAATAAATACATAAGACAATTTGGATAAAATATCTATCCACACATACGTAATAATGAATCCTGACATCTGAACTTTTTTTGGTTTTTTAATCTCAGGGAAATTATCTGACTCAATCTTTGAACTAGTTTGAAATAAAATATCTTGGTAATCATGACCCATCCTCATCAACTTGGACCCTACATTATTAACTGACAATAAAATTTTAGATATACAAGTATCTGAAATGGAAGAACCAAACGACAAAGATCAAAGAATAATATGATTTATATTAAAAACAGATTGAGACAAAGGGATATAGGAACCAACTGAAAGAATTCCCAACAGCCAAAACTGAAACAACTTGTGCAACAAAATAAGCAGTATTGGGTTATAACCCAAAGTGTAAAATAAATATCTATAAGTCCATACTAATATAAGTACATAAATATAAACAAATAAGGGGGGTTTATAAATATAAACATAAACAAAAAAGAGAATAGAAATCTTCCAGAAATACAAAAGAATTCCAAATAATTTACGTAGCTATTCCTCCCTGATGGAGATGGAGCAGAATTCCCCACCCCTTAAGCGTGGGTTTGCATAGTGACTTCCTTTCAAGGACTCTACCATGACACAAGGAAAAGTAAGAGTGACTCTACAGCGGAGAAACCTGACGTAAGTACCTCAGCCAGGTGATCAAAGTTAGCATCCAGTGACAAGTCATGTTGATAGCATGTACACCTGAAATGAGATGAGAATGAGCATGGTCTTCCTCTTAAAACTCCACAACTTCAGTCTAACCATGAGAAAAACATTAGACAAATTAAAATTGAGGCACATTCTACAAAATACCTTACCAGTACTCCTCAAAACTATCAAGGTCAGGGCCAGCCGAGTGGCTCAGTTGGTTAGGAGCGGGAGCTCTAGCAACAGGGTCAATGGTTTGATTCCCACATGGACCAGTGGGAATGGTAGGTTTGTCACAATCAATGAATCAATGTTGATATATTATTATTAACCAAAGCTATACTTTAGATTCCTGTTTTGACTTAACGTCCATTTTCTGTTCCAGGGTCCCATTCAGGACAGTACATTACATTTAGTCCTCATGTTTCCTTAGGTTCCTCTAAACTGATTGTTTCTCAGACTTTCCTTGTTTTTGATGACCTTGATAGTTTGGTTTTTTTTGTTGTTTTGTTTTGTTTTATTTTATTGGGGAATTGGGGAAGGGGAGCAGTGTTGGGGAATTGGGGAAGGGGAACAGCCAAGTTGTTGTCCTTCAATCTTAGTTGTGGAGGGCACAGTTAGCTCAGCTCCAAGTCCAGTTGCCATCCTGCTGCCCATCGGCAGCTCGCGGATGCTCAGTTCAAGGCGCTGTGTTCAACCTTAGTTGCAGGTGGGCGTAGCCACCATTCTGCGTCTGAGTCCAACCGGCAACCTTGTTGTTAGGAGCACGTGGTCTCACCAGCTGAGCCATCATGCCAGCTGTTGGCAGCTCAGCAGCAGCTCAACTTGGACGCAGCTTGCTGGCCCATGTGCGAATCGAACCAGCAACCCTGTTGCTCAGAACTGGCGCTCTTAACCAACTGAGCCACTTGGCCAGCCCACACATTACTTTTTGAAAATTTCAAATTCCAAGTGTTCATTGTTATATATAAGGAATCAAATGACTTTTGTATATTAACCTTGTATCCTGCAACTTGGCTGTTTTTTTTTCTAGTTTCCTAAAGTGGAAGCTTAGATTATTTTCAATCTTTCCTTATTTTTTGATTTTTTTTGTTTTGTTTTGTTTTTTGAGGGCAGTGTTACTGGCCCTCATATGTGGGACCGAACCGGGGCTGCTGGCTTCCCAAGCCAGCGCTTAACCACCACGCCACTTGGCTGGCCCAATCTTTCCTTATTTTTAATATACGCACTGCTTCCACTGCATCCTACGAATTTTGATTAAGTTGTATTTTCATTTAGTGCAAAATATTTTAAAATTATTCTTGAGATTTCTTCTTTGACCAATGTGTTATTTAGCAGTGTAGTTGCTTTATCTCCAAGTTTTTGGGGATTACCCAGCTATCTTTGTGTTACTGATTTCTAGTTTAATTTTATTATGGCTTGAGAGCACACATTTTATGATTTCTATTCTTTTTAATTTGTTACGGTATGTTTTATGGCCCAGGATGTGATCTTGGTGAATGTTTTATGTGAACTTGAGAATGTGTTCTCTGCTGTTGTTGGATGAAGTAGTCTACAGATGTCAATTGTATCCAGTTGATTGATGGTACTGTTGAGTTCAAGTATATCCTTACCAATTTTCTGCTATTAGATCTGTCCATTGCTGATCAAAGGGTTGTGAAGTCTCCAACTATAATAGTGGATTTAACTATTTCTCCTTGCAGTTCTAAAAGCCTTTGTCTCATGTACTTTCTTGCTCTGGTTTTAATTAAGCATTTTATGACTCCATTTTCTCCCTTCCCTCTTAGCATATCAATTGTATTTCTTTTTAAAATTTTTATAGTGGTTGCAATATACAAATAATCTAAGTCTACATTCAAATAACACTATACTGTTTCATGGGTAGTGTAGCTACCTTGTAACAGAATATTCCCAATTTCTTCTTCCCATTATTGCTGTCATTCATTTCACTTATCCATATGCTAAAATCACCCAAAAATTGTCGCTATTATTATTTTGAACAAAATTATCTATTAGACAACCTAAAAAAAAAAAAATTTATTTTACCCTCACTACTTCTTTTCTGAAGCTCTTCCCTTCTTTATGTAGATCTGAGTTTCTTACCTGTACTACTTTCCTTCTCTCTGAAAAACTTCTTTTAACATTTCTTGTAAGGCAGGTCTCCCAGCAACAAATTTCTTCAGTTTTTGTTGGATAATTTTGAAGGATCATTTTGCTGGATAAAATCCTATATTGGTGGGTTTTTTTCTTTTCAACATCTTAAATATTTCCACTCTATTCTTACTTGCATGGTTTCTGACACAAAATTCCAATATAATTCTTATCCAAGTTCCTCAATAGGTAGGGTGTTTTATGCCCCCTGGCTCCTTTCAAAATTTTTTTGCCTTTGGTTTTCTGCAGTGTGAATATGACATACTTAGGTGTAGATTTTTGGTATTTGTCATGCATGGTGTTTTCCAAGCTTCCTGGATCAATGCTTTGGTGTCTATCATTAATTTTGGTAAACTATTAGTCATTATTATTTCCAATATTTTTTCTGTTCCTTTTTTTCCCTCTCCTTCTGGTATTCCCATTATACCTATGTTATACCTTATACAAATGTACTATAATTCTTAGGTATTATTCCATTTAAAAAACTTTTTTGCTGTTTGTTATTTTAGTTTGAGAAGTTTCTATTTACATTATCTTCAAGCTCACTGATTTTTCATCATGTTCAGTCTAATGATAAGCCAGCCCATCAAAGGCATGTCCATTTCTGTTAACAGTGCTTTTTTAGTTCTAGCATCTCCTTTTCATTCTTAAGAGTTTTGATCTTTCTGCTTACATTACCCATCTATTCTTGAATGTTGTTTACTTTTTCCATTCGAGCCCTTAGCAAATTAATCATAGTTGTTTTAAATTCCTAGTCTGATAATTCCAACATTCCTGCCCTAGCTGAGTTTGGTTCTGATGCTTGATTTGTCTCTTCAAATTGTGTTTTTTCTTGCTTTGTATCATGCTTTGTAACTTTTTTGGTTTAAAGCCAGACATGATGTATCAGGTAATAGGAACTGAGGCAATTAGGCTTTAGTATAAGGTTTTATGTTAATCTGGTTACAAGCTGTGGTGCTCTCAGGTGTTTGCTGTAGCTCTAAGTGGCAGTATTCTGTTTCCTCTATTTTCCATATTGCTTTTTGTGTTTCCCTAAGAAATCTTTCTTAAAAGGTCTGTCTTGCAGCTGTCAGTCATAATCCACTGATATAATGTTGCTCTGGTCTTAGGGTATTTGGGAAGCATTCTATAATCTTATGATTTTATCTCTATTTATTTGACCTGAGTCCCTGGGCTGTGCCCTTCAAAAGTTTTTCATAGCCTTTTTCCCCTCCTCTTGAGAGGATACAAGGCTAAAGGGGACTGGACGTGACTGCCTTTTCCCAGGTCAAATACGGCTCTGAGAAAGTAGTTTCCATTAGAGGGTAGGCCTTTATCATGGAAAATGATCTGGGTGTGTTTCAAAATACTTTCTCCTCCCATCTGCCTGAAACACTAGGGGGGGTCCCTGATCTTAATCATGAGAACTTGGTGAGGTTTCTGGGGGTAAATCCTAGAACGTGTAGGGGCTTCCCTAAGAGTGGATACTCAGGGGTTTTAAAGTATCAAGCTAGTCCACACTCAGCTTCCAGTAATTTGTCAGTTACCATTTCACTGTTCATGTCAGTTACTAGCTGGAGCAGATTCTGTTTCTGGAAAGTTGACCTCAGCTGTGATTATATTTGCCTGTCTCTCCAGTTTTTGGAGAGGTGGTTTGCTCTGTGACTTCAATTCTCTGGTGTATCTAACAAAAGCCATTGATTTCTTGGCCTGTTCAGCTTTTTTCTGTGTTGAGGACAGAATGATGACTTCTAAGCTCTTTACGTGTTGGAGCTGAAACTAGTAGTTGCCCACAATCTGTTTTGAAAGTCCGTTCTCCACTTTCTCTATAAAATTAGGCTGAAAGAATCCTCTCTGAGGAGCCCTCCCCAATCTTTCTCTGCCAAATGAAAAGCTTCTCTCTCTGTGTTCTAGTAGTTGACACAAGTACAAGTATTAGACTTATTATCTATTGGATCTGTGACTCTGATGCCTGGAGAACAGGCATTATGGCTTATTTTTGCATTCTTTTTGGTTTTTTTTTTAGTTCAAGTTTACTGGGATGACAATTGTTAGTAAAGTTACATAGGTTTCAGTTGTACAATTCTGTAATACATTATCTACATATCATATTGTGTGTTCACCACCCAGAGTCAGTTCTCCTTCCATCACCATATATTTGATCCCTTTTATTATCTTTGCATGTCTAGCATTTGGTGTAAATGTCTCCTGAACTGAAAGAAAAAAGTAAAAAAAAAACACTGTTCACTAATTAAAAACAAAGTACTACTTTTATTTGGCTCACTTCTCCATTTATTAGAATAACCACATTTGGAGAGGCACAAAGCGCTTAAGTTTTACATGACTACAAAGTTATCACAAATCCCAAACATTTTATCACAGATATTTCACTTACTCCATTTAATGAAAAGCTTTCAAAACATCTGAGTTAGCAAGAGACCCTGAATGTATGGGAACTACATAGTTTTAAAATGCTTGTACTTCTTGCTCTAACAATGTCTTCTTTAAATAGAATCCAGCATAAAAGGGATTGAAATATGTCAGGTCATGATGCAAATGCTTTGGAGACAGTGAAATTAATCTGCACAACACGGGGAAGGTGTAGTTTGCACACAAGTTCTACAAGGACTCACTGAGCCATCTGGGCTTCCATGGCTTGTGCTGTCCACTCTGGTGCTGTCTGACTAATTTTCTCCAAAAGGTTATTCACTTGGAAACAAAGCGATTGGATCTGTTTGTCCCATGTTGGCAGGGCTTCTCGTGCTAAAGAAAAGAAGAAGAATGTAAAAAGTTGAAATTACTCCTTTATATTCATAGCAAATGTGAATTAAAATATAACTATAGTCGTATTCATCATTTAAAGTTTACTCCAAAAATCTGAGCTCATAAAATTAAGCTAATTAAGCAATAGTTAAACCTCTGGCACAAAGTATAAAACAGAACAAAACGACATATACACACACAGGTTATTATTCATGAAAACAAAATAAAACCAACCAACAAACTTCAACTATAACCACAACATGACAGCTTCACTGAAGCCAACTGTCTCGTCCCCAATGATTCATAAAACACTGCCATCTACTGGGAAAAGTAAAGCTATTTATACAGAGAATGCCAAAAAAATGTATACACATTTTATGAAAGGAAAAAACTGTATTAAAATTGTAATATTCAATATATACCGGTAACAAAAGATGAATACAAGTCATGTGTATAAATTTTTTGGGCACCCCTGGAATATTCAAGGCTGTTTCTACTTGACTCTGAAGGATAAATATTTTAATAGATAAACCCAACCCAAACAAACAAACAAACAAAATATCATGAATCCAGCAGGTTTCTCTCTGTATCAGCAATATGCAGTTAGAAGTGAAAAACTGGGAGGAGTGGGGAGTGGGAATTCCAAATAAAACAGCACCAACCGTTATAAAAATGGACACCGAATTAATGAAGAAAAAAATCTTCATAAAGAACATAAAATAACTTGAGTAGACACAAATCACACTCCCAGATGGAAGGAAGCACTATCAGTCCTTTCCTACTGATATGTAAGTTTAAAGAAATTAAAAAGACAACCCCCCATTTTTGTTTGGTTTTCTAAATAGGACAAAAGCACTAAATAAAGAAAAATTGATGTTTGAGGGTTGAGAATAGCCAAAATAATTTTGAAAATTAAAAATAGTGGTGGGATTGTGGTATGGCTGTACAATACAATATTATTCAGCCTTAAAAAGGAATGAACTGGGCCGGCTGAGTGGCGCGGTGGTTAAGCGCTGGCTTAGGAAGCCAGTGGCTCTGGTTCGGTCCCACATATGAGGGCCAGTAACGCTGCCCTCAAAAAAAAACAAAAAACAAACAAAAAAAGGAATGAACTCGTGAATACGTGCTACAAAACGAATGAAACTTAGAAACACCATGTTAAGTCAAAGAATGCAGAAGGTCACATATGGTATTATTCCATTTATATGAAATATCCAGAATAGGTAAATCCATAGACACAAAATATAGACTGGTGGTTGCCATCGACTGGAGAGAGGGAGGAATGAGGAGTAACTGCGAAACAGGCATGGAATTTCCCTTCGGGAAGATGAAATGTCTTGGAACTAGGTAGAGATGGTGGTCAAACATCACTGTGAACACACTAAATGACACTGACTTGTTCACTTCAAGTTGGTTAAATTTATGTTATGTGAATTTCAACTTAATTTTTAAAAATAGCGAAAGGTTAAGAGTTGCTTTCTCAATAGTAAAATTTACTATAAATTTGTTTATTACCATATTGTTACAGATCAGTAGAACCAGAGTTCAGAAATAGATCCAAACATATGTGTAACCTAATATATATCAAAAGTCAGAAATGGGCTGGCCTAGTGGCGCGATGGTTAAGTGCTGGCTTGGGAAGCCAGCACCCCTGGTTCGGGTCCCACATATGAGGGCCAGTTACACTGCCCTCAAAAAAAAGTCAGAAACAATAATTTATTTAGTAAATGTTACTTTGCATAATGGGCAATCTTTTAAAAAAACAACCAGACCACAATTTAAAATTATACACAAAAAAATGAGCTGCAAACAGATTAAGTTTCTAAATAAAAATACTAGAAGAAATAAAATATTAGTTTTACACCAAAATGAAGGAGAAATTCTTTTTTTTTTTGAGGGCAGTGTCACTGGCCCTCATATGTGGGACCTGAACCGGGGCAGCTGGCTTCCCAAGCCAGCTCTTAACCACCATGCCACTCGCCGGCCCTGAAGGAGAAATTCTTAATCAATAAAGGAAAACTCAAAATCTATAAAATTAAAAATGAACATATTTGACTGGAAAAAAATTTTTTAATGTGTTTATGGTATGTATTGTCTTACAGAAACACAACTTACAGAATGGGAATAATATTTGCAACATATAGCAAACATAGTTAAACTTATCATTAAACCAAAAGCTACAGTAAACTGATACTGGGAGAGGTGTGTAAGGAAGGAATAAAACAGACTAGAAAAAGTATCAATTCACAAAAAAGGAAATACTAATGGCCAATACATGGAAAGATATTAAACTTCACTAGTGCCAAGGAAATGCATAATAAAACAATAATGCAGTATTTTCCCCCATCAATTTGCAGAAGATAAAAAGAGGAATAATATCCAGCTGTCGAAGGTTTTATTCTCTCATATCAGAGGAAGTGTAAATGGTTACACCATTCTGGAAAGCAACCTGACAGTAGCTATTAAGAATCAAAGTACACATATCCTCCGATGCAACAAAGCATGCAATTTTTGAGACTCTGTTCTATAGAACTAAGGGTACCAGTACTTGTATATAAAGATATGCATAAAGAAACCAAATGAATGTCCATCAGTTGGTGAATAATTGAACTCCATGAAAAACTACACAGCTATTAAAACAAATAAATTAGATTTATATCTGCTGACTTGAAAATATGTCCATGGTACATTAATTTTTAAAAACAATTTGCAGAACACTGTTTTTAAAATATGCTACTTAAAAAAAAAATCTCTAGGGCCAGCCGAGTGGCACATTGGTTAAGCGCTGGCTTGGGACTCCAGCGGCCCTGGTTTGGGTCCTACATATGAGGGCCAGTGACACTGCCCTCAAAAAAAAAAACAAAAAAAAAACAACAAAAAAATCTCTATATGTTTTTACTTGTTTGTATAAGCATGTAGAAAGACACACAAGACTGTAGACTAATATTAATTATGCCAGAAAGCTGGGATTAGAGGAATGGAAGTGGAAATACATTAAGAACTCTTCCTTTATTTATTCTTGTAATGCATTATTTGTTATTATGAGCATCTTTATCATTTTAATTTTTTTCAGTCTAAGAAAATATTCTATATTCTATCAAGTTGGTATACATTAATAAAGTTGCCCTTTCACTTGGTAACCCCCTCTGCTATGCTCTTCATCATTCGCTGTGTGTGTTTTTCAATACTTATTTACCACTTACAATATGCGGAGCACTGGAACAGAAGTTGGATATAGCATGGAGAACTAGAAAGGCTTAATCTCTACCACCAGGAAGCTTAGCTTGTTAGCAAAAACAGACATTTAGACTAATAGCTACATTAATGAAAATAATTATGACTAAAGCTATAAAGAAATTCAGGGTGACAAGAACATATAACTCAAAACCATACCTAACCTGGGGAGTCAGGAAAATCATTACCAATTAACTTTGCTCAAACTAAGACATGGAGACAGATAAAAGATGCCTGGAGAGATTGGCTGGGGAGAGGGGTGGATATATCAGAATGTTTGATGTGGGAAAGAATTTACAATGTTGAAAAATACCACAAAGACATTATGGCTGGATTGGAAATAGGAAGTTATAAAACATCAGGTAGGACCTTTTGGAGACTTTGTAAGACTTTGTTCCATAAGCAATGGGAAGCCATTCATTAGAGTGTCAAGGAAGATAATAATATAATTTAATAATTTATTTTTTATTTCTTGTTTCTGTTTGTATTTTTTTCCGTTTTTTTTTTTTAAATTAGTTTCAGGTGTACAAAACAACATAATGATTAGACAATTTACACCATTCACAAAGTGATAATCCCACCAAGTCTACTACTCATCTGACATAATACATAGCTATTACAATACCATTCACTATATTTCTATGCTGTACTTTATGTCCCATGACTTTATCTATAAATATAAAATTATAGTTATTAAATTCAATATTATTTTATATTAGTTTCAGGTATACAGCGCAGTGGTTAGGCATTTATATAATCTATGAAGTGATCCCCCCAGTAAGTCCAGTACCCATCCGACACCCTACAGTCTTTTTAACTTTGATTATATTCCCCATACTGTATTTCACATCCCCGTGACTATTTTGTGCCTACCATTTTGTACTTTCTAACTCCTTCACCTTCCTCAACCACCCTCCAACCCCTCGCCCATCTAATAACCATCAATTGTTCTCTGTATCTGAGTCTATTTGTTTTGTTTGCTCATTTATTCTGTTCTTTAGATCCCATATATAAGTGAGATTATATGGTATTTGTGTTTCTCAGTCTGACTTATTTCACTTAGCATAATACCCTCTAGGTCCATCCATGTTGTCGCAAATGGTAAAATCTCATTTTTTTTTTTATGGTAGAGTAGTCATATCCCATTGTATATATGCACCACAATTTCTTTATCCAACTTTCTATTGATGGGCATTTCGGTTTTGTCATGTCTTGGCTATTGTGAATAGTGCTGCAGTAAACATAGGGGTGCAAGTATTTTTTTCAACTTAGTGTTTTGGATTTCTTTGGATAGATACCCAAAAGTGGAATTCCTGGGTTATAAAGTGGTTCTATCTTTAATTTTTTGAGGAACCTCTTTATTGCTTTCCATAGGGGCTGCACCAATTTGCAATCCCACCAGCATTGCAAGATAATTCCCTTTTCTCCACATCCTTGCCAACACTTGTTTGTTGTTTGCATTTTTAAAAGATCACAATCACTCTGGCTATACAAGGGCAACTGGACTAGTAAGGAACAATAATAGATATGAGAAAGAAAAGTTAATAACTATTTCTCAAGCCCAGAAGAGGTTATGGGGGATCAGAATAAGCTGGTGACAATAAGAAATGAAGGAAAGTATGTGGATTCCAGATATATCTAGGAGACACAATTGAAAGGATTCTGCTCAGTAAAGAGAAGGAAAGAACAAGGATAGGAATGTTGGGGAAAGTGAACAATGCAGTTTTTGGATGGGTGGTTAGTTGGCTGGTTGTTGTGGGAGGCAGGCAAGGAGGGGAGATAAAGAATTCAGTTTGGGGGCCGGCCGAGTGGCACAGTGGTTAAGCGCTGGCTTGGGAAGCCAGCGGCCCTGGTTCGAGTCCCACATATGAGAGCCAGTGACACTGCTCTCAAAAAAAAAAAAATTCAGTTTGGGATATGTTCATTCTGAGAAGCCCACAAAGCTATCAAATGAGAAATGTCTAGTAATCAATTAGAGCCACTGGGTCTGGGACTCAGAAAAAGAGATTTACACCAGAAAAGTAAATGTAAGCATGTCTGCATAGAGATGGTAACTGAATCAATGGGAATAGATGAGATTGCCTAGGGAAACTTAATAGAGTGAGGACAAAAGTCCTGGAAGTAAGCCCTATGCAGCTCCAATACTTAAATTTAAAGGCACTACAGAAATCTACAAAGATGCCTGGGAAGATTACCTGGAGAAGTAGGAAGGAAAGCATGAGAATGGGGTGAAAGAGACGACAGAAGTCAAGACGATGGGGACAGGGAGGTATCAAAAAGGAGTGAGTGATCAACCCTATTCAATGTGTTGAAAAGTCTTATCACTTTGTGAGGGTGTAAATGTCCTATTATGATGTTGTTTTGTACATCTGAAATTAATATAAAATAAAATTAAAATGTTGAAAAGTCAAGATGCAGCTTGAAAGATAAAAGGATTTTTGTTATAATAATAGAGACCCACGTATGTTTAAATATTGATGGAAAGAAGCCAAAAGAAAAAGGATGAAAACAGACAAATTAACTGCTAAGCTCAGGTTCCTAAAAATGTTTGTTTGTTTGTGGGGGTGGAAGAGGTCAGAGAAGGAATCCAAAGTACAAGTGGAAGAGCTGGAGAAGGAGACCAAAACCATCTCCAGGATAATACGAATGAAGAAAAAGATAGAGTTAGATCTATATCTAACATTCACAAGTTTATGAATCTGATAAAGAAGTCAAAATAATTTTATAAAGATAACTTTGTTTTCCTGGGAAATAGGAAAAAAGGTTGTCTGCTGAGATAGAAGAATAAAAGTCAGAGATTTGGGGGCCGGCCGAGTGGCGCATTGGTTAAGCGCTGGTTTTGGGATGCCAGCGGCCCCGGTTCGGATCCCACATAAGGGCCAGTGACACTGCCCTCTACAGCTAACAACAGCTCCACCTGGAGCTGGGCTGTGCGAGCCCCGGTGATGGTGTGGGCTGCAGCTCCTGCTGCAGTGGGCTGCCATAGGCTACAGTGAGTGGCCCGCAGTCAGCGTGAGCGGCTGGCAGCCAAGTGTGAGCTGCCAATAGCCGCGGTGAGCGACATCCAGAGGCCAACGACCGATCTGCCTCATCTGGGAAGAGCGCAATGACGATACCAACATGGGCCAGTGAAGCAACGTCCTCCACAACTAGACTGAAGAACAAAAAGATAGCAACTTGTCTGTTCCCCTTCCCCGATTCCCCAACGCTGTTCCCCAATAAAATCTTTAAAAAAAAAAAAAAGTCAGAAATTTGGGAAAAATGACATCTGAAATAATCATTGCAGAGTAGAAAAAAGAACAAATACACTAAAGAAATATATCAAGAATGTATTTCTTGAGGTCCCGTGGTAGTGTAGCGGACCCGTGACCCTGAATTTGCAGTGGTGTATCAATTTGTCCGGTGCTCTGAGTCTTCTCCAACATTAGTTATCTACGCAAGTACGGGCATGGAAAAGATAGAGGATGGGGTCATTCAAGGTGAAGTTTGCTGGACAGCTGGGACAAAAAGTTAACAGGAAAATATTCCGGGGCATCCGTAAAGGAGCAATGAAATAATGAATCATGGAATCCAAAGATAGGAAGAGTGTTAAAGACCAAAAAAGCCTGGGCTGACTAGAAGAAAGTAAAAGAGTCAGTGGGCCAGAGGCTTCCATGCAGTTAAGGAAGAAAGGAAGAGTTTAAGTGGCAGTAACTGAGACAAACCACTAGAAAGAAAGGAAAATGGTTACAGTCAGAGCGGGCTATTTGAAGTTCAAATTTTATAAGTGGAATGGTTCTGGACACAGCAAGCAAGGTCCATGGTGTAAATGAGGTAAAATAGGGACTGAGGAGGTACAAGACAATGAGAAAGTCAAGAGATCTACTTATCTTGTCTGCCTCCATTAGTTTAATGAGCTGCTGAATAGAAAATGCAGGTGTTATTTCTACATGCCCGATACATAGTATGTGTTCAATAAATGTTTGATGAGTAAATGAACCAACTGGTGACAATTCCAGTTTGAAATGCTTCCACAGCATTGCACTAAGTAGATCCATGAATATAAATTCACAAAAAAAGTATTTTACATTATTTCTTTGGGAAACAAGCTTATTGCAGTAGTTAAGATTCTAGGTCAATGGAAATTGTTCAACATGTTTTAATCGTAAATATATAACACCTTACTGACATTTCATTATGACAGAAACAAGCAAAACTTACTTTCAAAATGAACTATTCCATCAATCTGATCAATAAATCCATTCATACGTCCTTCTGTTATCATTTGCGATGCTATCTTTTCTGCCTGTTTAAAAAAACACAATAAGTTCTCAGACACTTTAATTATCATATCTAACACATTCACACACGATAAACACTTGAAAGCTCTTGTTTGGGCTAACCATCAGTAAGCTTACTTATTTGCTTATCTGCCGTTCATTACAAGAGTAAATCTTATAATCTGCCTATTATATCCCCCCCCAATTCTTTTTGGGTACAATCCATTATTTCAAGTTAAGTGGAATCTGTTTTGCTTATTGTGAGATTTTAAGAATCTAGCCCTCTTACAAATTTTAATCTCTACTTAAAATCAAACTATAATCATCTCTTCATAAATTATATAAATGTCTAACTACGCTGTATACCTGAAACTAATATTGAATGTCAACAATAATTTTTTAAAATGTCATGGGGATATATAGTACAGCATAAGGAATATAGTCAATAATATTCTAATAACTATATACAGTGTCAGATGGGTAATAGACTGATTGGGGTTATTACTTTGTTAGTTATATAAATATCTAATCATTTTGTTTTTCTGTACACCTGAAACTAATTTTAAAAAAAATAAAATAAAATTACAATTTCTTTTTCTCACTGGGATACACACCTAAAAAAAAACCAAAAAAAAAAAACCCAGTTTTTCTTATTTCATTTCAATTTTCACAGTTTATCACCAAAAAAATTCTTTAAGAAAGTAATATTTTTGAAGAAAAAATTGAAAGTCAGAATAGATGTTCAAATTTAAAAGACACTTGAAAGGATTTAAAAGACAATTAAAGGGGAGCAAAAGGTTCTCTACCTAGCTCCAAAAGACATATTTCATTTTCATGTTTACTAATTGACACAGTCATTTTAGTAATTCTAACCATCATCACAATCAATCCTAAATTACTTCTGAACAGACTGTGACTAGTATTTATTGTTAAAAATATATTCACTTCCCTTAGTCTCAGAATGGGATAATACTCAAAGTCTAAGAAAAAAAGCATCTCGGGCCGGCCGAGTGGCTCAGTTGGTTAAGAGCTCGCTAAAGAGTGTGAGCTGAGCTCTGAGCAATGGTGGTTCGATGCCAGCCCGAGCTGAGTTGCTGTTGAGCTGGCAGGATAGCTAAAAAAAAAAAAAAAAAAAAAAAAAAAAAAACCCCATCTTTTTAATAGTAATAGGTTCCTTGGTTCCCAAATTGTTCCACATCTATTACTATGTATTAGCTGTGTACATATAAAGGAACTGTGTTAGAAAATCCTATATTAAAATTGCACTAATGAATAAAAAGGTGCGTGACCCATGATTACATGACTTTAAGGTTTGCAAGTTAGGTAAAAGGGTTAATTGCTTGCTTTTACTATTATTTAAAATTAAGAGAATGTTTTGTGAATGATACCTGAAATATCCTCTGAGTACTATTGGTACTTTGTTGGGACTTATACATAGCCAACTAAATCCTTATCATGACAAAGAATGAAATTAATTCCCTAATAACTCAATCAACTTGTTAAGTCAAGGACAGAAGTTACAATAGAATAGCCTGGCGTATTACCATCGTGATTCTTTCAACCTTTGGATCAATCTAGGGCAGAAAAAAGAAACAAGGCAAGTATCGAAATCTTAAGTTAGTCAGAAATAAGAAACCACTATGAAGTGGATTTAAACAAACTCTAAGCAAAGATATTCTCATGAAATGGGTATTATAACCTGAACTCTTTAGAATTTCCATTCTAGGTCATTTATAAGTACAAACAAAAAATAAACACAATTCCATTACAGTACTATTTTAACATTCAAATAATTTATTTCCATTTACCTGAGGCTATTTATGTGTATTTTTGTTGCAGTTGCCAATATTTATCAATTATATATTTTATTTTGTCATTATATCAATAATTTAGAATCTTAACTTTCTTTTTCTGTATTGAAAACAAGAAAATACCTTAGCTGCAGGGATCTCTAAAAGAGCTCCAAGTTCTTCAAAGGTAATATTATTATATAATTTACTTGCGGACAACAAATTGTGTTCAATAACAGCTCTGTCCAAGATGCTAGAACCTTAAACAAACATAAATGAGACAGTTATAAGTTTGAAACTAGTTTTATACTCTTAAAAGATGCATGTTTTCCTGAAAATTTCTAAGCATGCAATAATTCATAAACATTGTCAAAAAATTTAAAATAATCAAAATGCTTTATTTGATATAGCTTGAATAATATACAGTCAAATACAAATAACATATTTAGAAAAGAGTGACTGGCAATAATTACTAACTGAATGGATTTAACCCTTTGGGTTTTAGGGTTTGATTCCTTAGGCTATCAGATTCATTCAGTTGTCTTGTTACAAGCTAACTTTTTCATTAGCAACTAGCAGCAAAACAGTGATACAACCTGTCCTGCAAGCTTAATAAAGTCAATACATCTAGCTCAACAGAAATCTCTATTCTTTTAGGCACTCCACAAGCACCTTACTCTCATGCAAATGTGAGAAATATCCAACATGCAGGAACAGCTAACTTTCATGACAAAGTAGGCATAGTATCCTCCCTTTTAGTGAGGTAATATAAGGCCTGATAACTTTCTGGACCAACGGCCCCACCCTGAAGGTGTTACACAGTTGGACTCACCCAATTCTTTTTTCTTTCATTCTAGTTTAATTGATATATAACATATTGACATATAACATTGTATTAGTTTAAGGTGTACAACATAATGAGTTGATATACGTATATATTGCAAAATGATTATTACAGTAAGTTTTGAGAAGATCCATCACTTCACAGTTACATTTTTTTTCTTGCTATGAGAACTTTTAAAATCTACTCTCAGCAACTTTCAAATATAAAGACCAAAATAAATGGGAAAACATGGAAGACCTAATATTGTTAAGCTGGCAATACTTCCCAAATTGATCTACAGAGTCAATGTAATCCCTGTCAAAATCCCACATGGCATCTTTGTAAAAATTGACAGGCTGATCTTAAAATTCACATGGAAATTCAAGGCACCAAAGCAATCTTCAAAATGAACAAAGTCGGAGGACTCACACTTCCCGATTTTAGAACTTACTACAAAGATAGAGCAAATGAGACAGTGTGGCACTGACATGAGCACAGGCACACGGAACAGTAGAATAGAATTTAGAGGCCAGAAATAAATTCCTACATGTACAGTCAATTGATTGTCAACAAGGATGCTAAGACAATTCAATGGGAAAGTAATAGTCTTCCAACAAATGGATGCAACAACTGGATATTCACATAAAATTAAGACCCATACTTTACATCATATACAAAAATTAACTCAAATTGAATTAAAGGTCTAAATATAAGAGCTGAAACAATAAAAGTTAATGGAAGAAACAGAAAATGACTTTTGATTAGGCAATGGTTTCTTAGATACAACACTGAAAGCACAAACAATGAAAGAAAAACCAACAGGTAAATTGGATTCATCAAAATTAAAAACTTTAGTGTCTCAAAACACACCATCAAAAAAGTGAAGAAACGGGCCGGCCGAGTGGCACACTGCTTAAGAGCTGGTTTGGGATGCTAGCAGCCCCGGTTCGGATCCCACATGTGAGGGCCAGTGACACTGCCCTCTACAGCTAACAACAGCTCCACCTGGAGCTGGGCTATGCAAGCCCTGGTGATGGTGTAGGCTGCAGTCCCTGCTGCAGTGGGCTGCCATGGGCTACAGTGAGTGGCAGGCAGCCAGCGTGAGCGGCTGGCAGCCAGCGTGAGATGCTAATAGGCGCGGTGAGCAACATCCAGAGGCCGGCGACCGATCTGCCTCACCCGGGAAGAACCCAATGACGATACCAACATGGGCCAGTGAAGCAACGTCCTCCGCAACAAGATTGAAGAACAAAGAGACAGCAACTTGTTTGTTCCCCTTCCCCAATTCCCCAATAAAATCTTTAAAAAAAAAAAAAAAAAGTGAAGAAACAAAATGAATAGAAGAAAATAACCACAAATCATTTATCTGATAATGATCAGATCTAGAATATGTAAAGAATTCTTACAATTCAATAATAAAGGACAAGTAACCCAGTTTAAAAATTGGCAAACTATCTGAAATAGACATTTCTCTAAAGATATACAAATGACCCCTAAATACACAAAAAGATGCTCAACATCATTAGCCCTCAAGGAAACGCAAATCAAAACCACAATGAGATACTGCTCCATACCCAGTATGATGGGTAAATGAAAAACATAGATAATAACAAGCATAGGAGAGAATACGGAAAAATTGGAACCCTACACACAGCTGGCAGAAATGTAAAATGGAGCAGCCACTTTGTAAAACAGTCTGGCAGCTCCTCAAAAGGCTAAATATAGAGTTACCATATGAACCATAATTCCACTCCTAGGTATATAACCAAGAGAATTAAAACTTATGTCCATACAAAGACTTTTATATGAATGTTTATAGTAGCATTATTAACAGCCAAAAAGTGAAAAATAACCTAAATGTATATCAACTGATGAAGAAATAAAAGGTGGTACATTCACATAATAGAATATTACTTGGCAATAAAGGAGCATGAAGTACTGATACATGCTACAACATGAATGAACCTTCAAAGAATCGTGCTAAATGAAAGAAGTCAGTCACAAAAGGCCATATTGTCTGATTGCATTTATATGAAATATCCAGAACAGACAAATCTATAGCGCAGAAAGTAGATTAGTAGTAATTTTCCACAGCTCTGGGAATATACTAAGTCTCAAGATTGCTAGCCTAGGGTTGTAATGAATGACAACAAAAATATCCAAGGAAGATAACAAGGAAAGCAATAAGGTCTACAATGAAAAAGGAAGAAGATAAAACATCTGTCCTATCTACTCGTATTTAGTCCCATGTGAGAAATTTGAGGATCACTTTCTTTCTTACAGATCCTAGTGAGTATTCCTCTTTTTAGAAAAGAATTATCTGATTACATCTTTTTTTTTTTTCATGGCCAGAGAGCTCAGTCAAATCTGAAGCTCAACTTTATCAATTCTGAAAACTCTATCTAGCTTTTGTTTGTCAGGCATCTTCTTGCAAAAAGACTTTAAAGCTACTCAGGAGAATACACAGAACAGAATTTAAAAGTAAAAAAGAAGTGACGGGGCTGGCCGAGTGGCGCGGTGGTTGGGCGCTGGCTTGGGAAGCCAGTGGCCCCGGTTCGGGTCCCACATATGAGGGCCAGTGATACTGTCCTCAAAAAAAAAAAAAAAAAGAAGTGATGAACACACAATGCAATACACAGGTGATGTATTATAATATCGTACACTTGAAACTTATATAATCTTATTAACCAATGTCATCCCAATAAATTTAATTTTAAAAAGTTAAGAAAAATAAGAGTAGCAACAATCAAAACACATACACAAAACCACATATTTACAAGTGAGCTACAAATTTAATTTTAAGCTTTCTAGTTCCCAATCAAATTAAGAAAACCAATCAATTTATTAATCACAGTATGTTTAAATAAGACAGAAACCGACTGCTTAGGAGAATCACAACTAATCCTAAGACTAAAAAGGAATTTTTCTCAGCATCTACATAAAGAATATCTTACAGAAAACAATATCTCCTTTACACAGAAAGAATCCACTGGTTTGATTCTTAAATTGCAATTAAATGAAATTCAATAGAAGGTCAATATAATCGCATCACTGATTCTGGTTTAACTCAGGTTAGTACGACTGGGTGAACTGTACATCTTTCATCCAAATCCTATATAAATGACTCTACAGCTAAATTATCTTCAATATAGGATGACAGTGAATCCAAGACAGTGAATCTAACAGATCTGCATGATTATTTCAACCTTTTCCATTTTTCTAATGGTCTATGCCTACATTTTTATCATGTGTTATTACTATAAGCTACTTGCAAACCTGTAAAATAACAAATGTTATGAACAAGTATCTATTAAAAAACTTCTTTCCTGGCAAAGACAGTCTGACTTAAGCAAATACATGCCTTAAGTAGGAAACATGACACCACGTTCTATTCTTATTGGCAGCAATTTCACCCTGAGCAACCTTGGGCAAGGTACTGTGTGCCAAATTTTGCTGTATCTAAAATTAGACTGGATAATTATTAAACAAATTAATGTTTAAGATTAATTTAGGTACTTATCACATGGTCTGAGTTTTTTAAAAACCAGGCATTATAGGGCTGGCTGAGTGGCGCGGTGGTTAAGCGCTGGCTTGGGAAGCCAGTGGCCCCGGTTCGGGTCCCACATATGAGGGCCAGTGACACTCCCTCAAAAAAAAAACAAAAAAAACAAACAAACCAGGCATTATAAAGCCTAGCCTATAATTCTTCTTCCCTTACAGTTTCCAAAAAATGCGTGATTCCACAAAATGCTTTCTAATAGGGGCTATTTTTATACTTCAAACCCCTATCTGTGTAGGATACTCATCTTCAGTCAATAAAATATTCTTTTTCTAAATCAAATGTTATATAAAAATGTTACAGAAAAATATCAAGATGCTTCAAATTTAACATACTTTCCACTAGTATGTGTGTCAATATTCACTATCACAGACTTGTAAGACATGGTCATTACCATCAGCTGTAGTTGCTTTTTGATGAGGCATCAGCATGGCAGCAAATTCTTGAAGTTGATTTCCTCTAATGATCCTATCCAGGTACATTTTCTCTAGGATCCCATAAGCAGCAAGTTGCTGGCATCTTTCATCCTTAAAAAGAGTAGCTAGCATTCGAGAACGCTGCTGTCCTAAGGGAAACAAATGAACATCAAATATTCTCACAATCTATTTCTTCAATGAAAAACAATCTTTCTTATGTCCCCATTTTTGCCTCCTAAAATATATAATTGATTCTCATTATTTGCAATAGTTATGTTTTATAAAGCTGCTAGCAACACTAAATTAGCAAATACTTAACTGCTGTTCCTAGGGGAAATACAGTGTTAGGTTCCTATGAGCCTCTGGTCACATTTTTGTCAGCTACTTAATATGTAACCTTGTTTTATGTGTGTTTCTGTTTAAAGGCACCTTATTTAATATACTGCAGTGCCAAAAAAATGTATACACATGACTTGTATTCATCTTTTGTTATCGGTATATATTGAGTATTACAATTTTAATAGTTTTTACCTTTCTTAAAATGTGTACACATTTTTGACACCTTCTGCATATACACACATATGAGGTGTGATCAAAAGATATGGTGAATGTTTAAATTTTAAAAAATTATTACAGTAAAAGACACATTGCCATTAATCCCCCTCAAAATACTCCACTTTGAACACACTTATCCCATTGTTCTTGCCACTTTCTGAAGCAGTTCTGGAAGTCCTCTTTCGTGAATGTCTTTACTTCATCCTCCATCATGACAATGCTCCGTATCACACATCATTTCTGGTACGGCAATTTCTGTCAAATAAAAACATTATGGTGTGTCCTCATCTACCTTATTCACCGGATCTGGCACCATGTGACTTCTAGCTCTTCCCCAAAGTCAAAATGATTCAGGACATCAAGGCAGCCAAGACAGTGCAAACTAAAGACACTCACGAAAGAGAACTTCCAGAACTGCTTCGAAAAGTGACAAGAACGAAGGGTTAAGTGTGTTTGAAGTGAGGGGGAGTATTTTGAGGAGGATTAATGGCAATGTGTCATTTACTCTAATAAATTTTTTAAATTTAAACATTCACGGTACTTTTTTATCACACCTTATATAGTGGTTGTCCCCAGGAAACATTGCAAGCTGAACTGGACTCTATCTTCATAGAACACCGTTTATATAAAATAATAACTGACAAATTAAGGTTTTTCGGACTTGGGTATTCGGCAGATATTTTCTTAAAAATGAACACAGTGACTTTATCACTAAAACCAACAACATTTATTTTACTCGATACAATTAAGAGTTTTCAAGGAAAACATTAGAATTTTAGAAAACTTCTATCTGCCACAAGCTTGACAGCTTTCCAATTATTAAAGGTTTTTCTGATGAGATCAGCAATAACATATTCAAACATTATTTTTGTACATTATAACAAAGTATATCAATAGTTAGAAGCTCTGAATAACTGAATGAACCAATCCAATCAATACATGATGGTACAAAATCTTGCAAGGGTAAAGGATCTATTCAAGATAGACCAAGATTTTATCATAACAGAGTGCAAAAAGCTCATTGACAGGGTTTCAGATGCCACATTGTAACTAACCTATAAGAAACTATACCACTTGTCAAGTTAAGTTTAGTATCAAAGAATAATATTAACAATTATCTGGAAAAGCCATTAGATTTGCTTCTTTTTCCAATTACACATCTGTGTGAGGCTGGATTTTCTTCATATACTTCCACTAAAACAACACTGAAAAATAAGGCTGAGCACAGAAGTCCCTTTAAGAATTCAGTTTTTGTCTTTTAAACTAGACATTGAAAATATTGTTTTAAATGTAAAACAACTCCATTCTCCTAACATTTTTTGCTCTGAAAAGTTATTTTATAAAAATGTCATTTATGTTTATATATAATAGATCTATTATTGTTACTTTTAAATGAATTAATATTTTTTAAATTTCTCATTTCAATTTCTAATACAGTAATCAATAGATATCCCTACATAAACAAAAGCTCTCTAGGGTTCTCAATTTTTCAGTGTAAAGGGGTCCTGAGATCAGAGGATTTAAGAACCTAAGTATTAGAAAAAAACATGCACAAATATAAAATATGTAAATTTCAGACTGGGCAAGACCATTTCAAGTAAGTCAACAAACCTTGGGGACCATAAAATAAAAGATTAATATACTTAACTATATAAAAATTTAAAGTTTCTGCATGGCAAAAATTTCATAAACAAAGTCAAAAAAGGGACAATGAATTAGGAAGAAAATTTGTTAAATTTCTTATATAAATGAAGAGCTTCTATAAATCAAGAAAAGGATAAAAACTCAAAAAATGGTTAATGAACATAAACAGATTCATTCACTAAAAAAAACCCCAAAAAAACAGGTTTTTCAAAAATGATTTTTTTTTTTTTTTTTTGAGGGCAGTGTTACTGGCCCTCATATGTGGGACCCGAACCGGGGCCACTGGCTTCCCAAGCCAGCGCTTAACCACCATGCCACTCGGCCAGCCCAACAGTGATTTATTTTTAATATGAAAAGATGCTCAAGAGCATTCCTGATAAATGAAATGTAAATTAAAGCTAGAATGAAATGGTGTCTTTCACCTGTCAGATTAGCAAGGATAAAATATTTGGTAATACATGTGTGAGGAATCAGGTACACGTGGACATTGTTGTATGGAGTGTAGCATTAAAGGGCAACATATAATTTCTATCAAAAGTTTAAATGTGTGTATTGCTGAATTCAAGTATTTAACCTATACATTTACTCATATGTGTGCATAGTCACTACAGTACTGTAATTGACTAAATAGTGAAAAGCCAAACAGAAAATCAAAAAGAATGAGCTATATGTATTGACATATAAACATCACTACGATATACAGCTACATAAAAAAGCAAGCTACCGAAGTGTATATATCATTTGTGTATAAAAAAAGAGAATACACACACATACACACTGTTATATTAAAAGAAATACATGAAACCAGTAATAGTTCTTTAGAAAAGGAAGCAGCATGATTTTATATATTGCCTTTTCAGTAACAAAAACAAGATTACTGCTTCATAAAGAATGAAATATGTAGTCTGTATATGCCATTAGGCTCTCAAACATAATTCAAGAATAAACATTCTAAAATGATTAGAAAAGCCATGGCTTAGAATTATCAGCATTTCCTCTCAATGCCCTTTCTGCTTTATAAGTTGAGTGATTTACATGCTATAATCTAGTAAGAGGAACAAATAATTGTTTATTATTTATATTTATGAAGAAAAAAAGAAAGATAAATTAAATGCCAGGTCTAAAACTGAGGTTTAAAGGTTTAAAAAAATCCGAAAAGCAGTACATTATTATATCACCAATTGCTAAATTTTAATTTTCTTTTCCTTCTATGTAAGTTTCACTTAATTTGATAGCCATATTTCAGTGATACTTTTAGGAGCACTAAACTTCATATTATCTCTCAACTATTCCTAATATCTGTGGGTAATAGGCTGATACATATACATTAAAAAAATTTTTAAGTTAGCAATCCATTTTATCACTGTTTCTATTTAAATGTTTGAACTAAATTTACCATAATTGTGTTAATAAGACACCCCCTTGAAGAATAGTTCCTTGCTAAATCCTCCAGCAGTAACGAGTTTAAAATAGTAAGCAAAGATAACTGACGTTCATTAAAACATAAATGATGTGTTTACCTGCTGATGCTAAGATGGTACAGTGCAAAGCATGTTTTAAGGCCTCTAGTCTTTCACTTTCGTGCACTATTGTCTTGTAAGAGAGCTCGTTGTACCTTTGTGCAGCTTCAATGAATTTTCTTCTATAATCAAGAACACGTGCATAGCATACCTACAGGAGGGAAAAAATTTAAATTAGGGGGAAAATTAAAAAGCAAAACATAAAACAAAATTTCCAATATATAATAAATAGTATTTATCAGATGTTATGGAGCATCTTAGTATAGTAGGATTCTCCAATACAAAATTAATTCCAAATCAGCTCATCTGTTACCTTATAATGTATCTGTAACTGTTCGTTGGTTGATTCATTCTGAAGCAATGATGCTCGATTTATGTAAGCCTCTGCCTGGACTGGATCGTCATCCTCTAGATATAGCCTAGCAATCTTCAGATAAGTCTCCAGTTTATAATCTACATTGTACTGTCTGGGATGTAACAGGAAAACACAGGATGACTAATTATTTTAAGAAAAAAATTGTTAGGGGTGGTAAAAAAAAAAAAAAGTTATTTTTCCTTCTATATATTCTGTTAATATAAGGGAATCACACTTTTTACTGCATTATAGAAAACCCAAGAAATATTTCCAAAATGGGTTTCATTGAATTTTAATTTTTATCATTGTTCATATTATGTTTTAGATTCTTCTAATCCTCAGATAATCTCATAAATAAAATATCTTAAAAAGAAAAAATGCCCAGTTCAAGGATATATCACATATTATTGGTGGGACTAAAAATAAGTACAACTATCCTGGAAAAAATGTGGCAATATGCTCTCCAACCATCCTTTGAATCCTTTAAATTGCATATACTCTTTACCCACTATATTTTATCTCTAGAAAATAAATCCTAAGAAAATAATCATGGATGTACATACATATGTATGTACAAGGATATTCATTTGTAAAGTCATAAATATCTGTAATAGGAAAAAAATGGAAATCACCAATTATATTTATGGTAATCAATTAAGTTGCAGTACCTAAAGATGAAAGAATACTATACAGTTATTATCATCATTACTATGTGATGTCATTATGTATTTCTGCTAAGTGAAAAAAATGGATAAAACAGTATGTAAAAACCATTGAAATGTATTTCTATACACATATATCAACAGAGTAATAGCAATTATCTCTGGAAGGTGAACCTATATCTCTGGGTGGTAAGATTATAAGTGGTTTTCATTTTTTTCTTTAGCCAAGTGATATTTTATGCAGGAAATACATAACTGGAGACCTTACATAATCTAAAAATCACATAATTCAAGATTAATCTTCATAGAAAATTTAATTCTATTTATCAGCAAAAGTGGTGCCACCATGTGGCAAGAAC
Source organism: Aselliscus stoliczkanus (assembly GCA_033961575.1). Lineage (NCBI taxonomy): Eukaryota > Metazoa > Chordata > Mammalia > Chiroptera > Hipposideridae > Aselliscus > Aselliscus stoliczkanus. The sequence continues at coordinate 93,097,500 of CM066734.1, read as the reverse complement.
AGAGTTTACAACTGACTTGGCCCCAGCTTTGAAATTAATTCTTTAAAAATTTTTATGCTAATTCAAACTTTTTCCATAAGTCATATTATTTTTACTGTATTATTTCTATTCACAACTCAAACTTACATAAACTTCTATAAACACCATATTTTTTAAATTTTTATATTTTATGCCAATGTATCTATTATATGTTACTTTCATAATCACAATGAATCACATTTTTAAAGAAAAAAGTTCTCAATCAATTATCCAAATTCTACTTTTAATCACTTTTACTTTATTTATAAAACCACTAAATTTTCAGTTCTAACATTATCTAACATTCAGATAATGTTAAGAGTACTATCAAAATGATAATAACCACCACTGCAAAGAACAATATCTAATTTTATATTTATTTCAACTACCAAGTGAAAATAAATCAATTGCTCTGTGCTAGGGATAAAATGCTCTAGACAGAATAAGACCAAAGCAATTTAAAAAGGCCTGCCTTTCAAAACTATCAAACAAAAAAAAATTAAGAGGCCTTAGAAAATAAAATTCAGTATCTACATATGAAGGTTTTTTCATATATACTGGGCTGCTTTTTCAGAGAATCACCACCTAACAATTTCATAAATGCACAAAAGGTAGGATGCCTGATGTAGTATCTGCCTTATCATCACAAATATTAATGAAAACAAAAAGAAAGAGTCGCTCATTCACCTGGTAAAAGAGTAGAAAAGCAGCTGAAAATATTTTTTAAGTCATTCACAGTTTATATTTTTTATACTTGCCAACTGAAAGAGTTTAATAATACAACCAGAGTTTCACACCTTTCCTTCACCCTTCTTGTACATATACTTTGGATAAATGTTTCATAGAAAACTATAAAATTTTTAAAAAATATATACATCATAAGGTAAGACTGATTGAGTAAGAGTTACAAACTATCATCTTAATTTTGTCTAATTGTTTTTCCATCTCACTTTCTCTAGTATCCCACACCTAACAATTTATTGAACCCATGTGACCTATAAAGCAAGATCCTATTACAATGTTACTTTTTTTCCCCTTAAAAGCCTGACTCCCCTCCTTACCTAGCTTAATTCCTATGGTCAATCATAATCATTAAATGGCATATGAACTCATCTATCCTGTCCCTCTCATGCTGTCACATTTGTTGGGCAAAATCATAACTCTGGTTAAACATAACAGTTCACCCACTCCTTTCCTGTAACCATGAAGCTGAGCTCTGATAGAGAAAAATACCCAACCAGTCTGACTGATTTCATTTTAATCACTACAACCTTCAAATATGAGCCCTTAATGCTGCAAGTATACTATACATTCCTAATCCATTCACTGTCCTCTCCTAGAGAATTTTTTCTCATATTCTGTCTCTCTTCAACCTCACAACTCCTACCCCCATCTATCTACACTTCAGATGATTACTCTAATTCCAACTTCACTAAGAATACTGAAGCAATCACATAATTGCATAAACTCCACCACCACATCACTAATATCTGCACCCATATCTTCTATGTCCCTGGCTGTTACTGTACATCACTGGGGTCTCTTCTGCCCAGGAAACAAACATGTGGCAATGGCAACAGACATTTTTGATTGTCACAACTGGGAGAGGTCATGCTATTGGCATCTAGTGAGTACAGGCCAGTGATTCTGCCAAACATCACACAAGACAGCCTCCACAACAAAGATTATCCAATCTAAAATGCCAGTAGTGCTAGACTGAGAAACTGCCAAATGTGAACTATCTATGCTCCCATCTTGAAGCCTATATCCCTCCACTAGATTCCTTCCTCTTGTCTACTCCTGTAAAAATCCTCTCCACTACTCCCCATATATCAAATTTTTGCTTCCCACTGGATCATAAAAGAAAAAAATAATCTTTTAACGTAACCTCTGCTGTCATCTTCTACCCTATTTCTCTGCTCCCCCTTGAGAAAACCCCCCAAAGAGTTACAATTGCTCACCATCTCCAGTTTCTCTTTCCATTCTCTTTTAAGCAACTTCAGTCAGGCTTTTACTCTCTTCATTTCACCAAAAAAGCTTTTGTCAAGGTCACCAATGACCTCCACATTACTAACTCCTATGGTTAACCCTCACTCATCTTGACCTATCAACACCTTAGCTATCACCTGCTCCTTCTCAATACATGTTTCTCATTTGACTTCTAGGTCACCACACTCCACAGTCTTCTGGTTTTCTTCTTACCTCAATGGTCAATCTTCATTTGCTAGATCTTCCTCCAGCCCCTGTTCTCTTAATGCTGGAGTGCTCCAGGACTCAGTACTCAGTCCTCTTCTCTATGTATATTCCTTCCCTTGGAGATGTCATCCAATCTAATGGCTTTAAATTTCTTCTCTATATCAATGATTCCCAAATGTATATCTCCAGTCCAGACCTCTGTCCTAAACTCTAGACTAATATAGTCAACTTCCTACTAGGTATTTCCACTTGGTTATCACATGTCTGAAACGCAACCCTTGATCTTCCCTCAAAACCTATTCTTCACCACTCCGTAGACGGCAACTCGAGTTTTCCAGTTGTTCAGACCAAAAATCAGGACTTATCTTAGCTCTTTTTCTTACACTCCATATCCAGTCAGTTGTCAGGAACCCTTAGCTCTACCTTAAAAAAATATCCAGAACCCAACATTTCTCATAATCTCCATCTCACCTGCAATATTGCCTAAACCTCTTAATTAATGTTCCTCCTATCATTGCATGACTATAGTTCATTCTCACCCAGTCGTCAGAATGATTCTAAAAAATATGTCAGGTTATGTCAGTCTTCTGTACAAAATGCTCCAATGGCTCCCCCTCATTTCACTTAGAGGAAAGCCAATGGCTTCAAAACCCCACACAGGCTGATCCCTAGTACTTGCCGACCTCATCCTCTACCTCCTCTTTCACTCTCCCCTTTGCTTACTCCACTCCACCCACAATGGTCTCCCTGCTCTTCTTAAAACACTCCAAGCATGCTCCCATCTTGGGGCCTTTGCACTAGCCATCCTGTCTAAGAGGATCTACTGATACTCTTCCCTTAGATAGCTTTAATGATACAACTTGTCCGCACTTTGCCCTTTACTTTTCTTTTTTCTGTAGCGCTTATCACCTTACAACATACTGCAAAATTTATTTATTTATTTATTAAATTGTTTATTCTGTTTCCTGCACTAGAATGTAAGAAAAAACATAAGTGAACAATTATATATATACACACACACATATATCCATCCAATATCCACTATTTACTATACTTTTGTCCTGTTTCCAAAGGAATTCCCACCAACACTTGGGCTGCATTTCTCCAGTCTTCTTCTTTCTCGTATATGGATGCAAGATGCTGTCTTATGGACGCAACCTGGAATAGCAAGTGCACATGTTTTATCAACTGACATTAGTAACTAATCAAAATAGATAGGTAAGTTTGCTATGACAATGCTCTCATTCAACATATTAAGCTGGCAAGTAAATAGTAAAAGTTTATCTAGAACACACAAATTTTTCTACAAGTTTTGCATTCATAGAATATAAAAATAGTAAACTGAGGGCCAGCCGAGTGGTGCATTGGTTAAGAGCTGGTTTTGGGGACGCCAGCGGCCCCTGTTCTCATCCCACATATGAGGGCCAGTGACACTGCCCTCCACAGCTAACAACAGCTCCACCTGGAGCTGGGCTGTGCGAGCCCCGGTGATGGTGTGGGCTGCAGCCCCTGCTGCAGTGGGCTGCGATAGGCTACAGTGAGTGGCCGGCAGCCAGCATGAACTGCCAATAGCCGCGGTGAGCGACCATCGAGAGGCCAGCAACCAATCTGCCTCCTCTGGGAAGAGCACAGTGACGATACCAACATGGGCCAGTGAAGCAACGTCCTCCACAACTAGACTGAAGAACAAAAGGACAGCAACTTGTCTGTTCCCCTTTCCCGATTCCCGAACGCTGTTCCCCTCCCCCAATTCCCCAATAAAAATCTTTAAAAAAAAAAAAAAGTAAACTGAAATAACACATTTCTGCAATGTGTATTATGGCAATAATTTAATTTAAATATTTATTAAATTTTCCTTTTATGTTTATGCATATCTAATGCTAGAGTTTTCCTGTTTTCAGCATAATTAAAAATTTTTGCAATTTTTAAAAATTGTCTAAAGAGTAATATTTGGTGCATAAAAAATCAAATTGTAATAAATGAGCAAATGTCAGCTGGAGTAATAACATCCTAGTATTTGTTTTATTTTACATTGTAAAATGCTGACTGCCATACTGTTTTGGCAAAATGAAATTGAATGATCATGTACTTTAAAAATTCTCCCAAAATAATTGCTGCTACCTCAAGTTCAAAAATCACTGCTGTAGAAGAATAAAAGAAAAAAAAAATCACTGCTGTAGATTTTTACCTGTTCCTCAAATGATATGACTCTAGGTTGAATCTTTTCCAAGGTGAAATGATAGATTTCTTTGGCTGTGCTATCAGGCAGGTTAGGGAGATGTGTGCAGAAATCAGTCAGCAACTGTCGTGAGATCACGAGGCTGACATTCTCATTTACCACTTGTTAAAAAAAAAACAAGAGATAAGAAAACATGAGTAATTTTTTTTATTAAGCAATCAATCTATACCTAAAATTAATACTAAAAATAATATATATTAGTACAACCTACATCCCTAGATTCAGGGATTTCCATACCCCTGTTATCTTATATGACAGAATAAATTTTCCTTATGCTGAATTATTTGATTACAAATGACTACACCAAAATAGTAAAAATACCATAACTTTTCTAAGAAGCAGAAATGGTTGGGAAAAAGTTTTAACAGTTGAGAATTTCATATTCTGTTTTTCTCTTCTTTATTTTTCTACAAAGTAAAGGCAGAAATACCTTGATTTCTGTATATGTCCCACCTAGCCACCGGAAGGAATTCAGAAAACAGTAAAATATTTTTCATGAAATTTAAATAAAGCAAGTAGTGACAGTTACTGCCACTTGTACTTTCCCAATAAAAGCAACAAATAAGAACTTATGTCAACATTAGATGTATTGACATATTTTATGACATTATTTATAAACATTTATAAGGTTATTGTATGTGATTAAGGATGAAAGCCTGGGGCCACACTGCTTCTATCACTCCTGATTATATTGCCTCCAGACAAGAAACTTCTCTGTGCTTCTGTTTCCTCATCTGTAAAATGTGGAGAAGGTTGCTGTGAAGCTTATAAAGCACTCTGAACAATACCAGACAATATGGCACTCAACAAATGTTAGTTATTATTATTATTACTATTACTACATTTTAAAAAAATGCATTATGCCTGTGAACCACTCACTGCTTAAAGTGTCTTAAATCAGCATTTACTGTAAAAATAAATGATGGTTCAAAAACTATTCAGTTGATGTAAATGATTTTGACATTAGACTGCTTTGTTGGCAGTTCACTGGATTCAAAGTTTACATAAAGATCAAAGTTTACAAAAAGCACTTTTTTTTTGCTACTACAGTACAATCAATGTTCTCAACAAAGCCAGTCTTGAACAGTTTTTCTGAAACCACTGCCAGTTCATCTCACACTATGGGCTCCAATTTTTTGAGGCAGTTAACTTACAGGTCTTGTAACTAATCAGTTTATAATATATTAATTGGAATTCATTACTGGATAATACTGGAAATGTGATTGAGAAAACAGTTTCATTACAAGTGCCATTAGATACATAACTGTTAGAAAATTACTATACAAACTAGCACTTCTCAGGGAAATATTAATTAAATAAGGACTATTAATCAGAGAAGTTGGTTTCCAGTCTGGGTTCTATCTCTAACTTGGGGAAAAGTCACTTAATCCTGAGACTCATCTTGCAATGTATTATACAGGGGTATCTTTAACTACATTATCTAAGTCAGAGTTATTAAAAGGACCCTGTGTGATGGATAACGTGTGTGAAAGCACACTGTAAACTGTAAAGCACTATCAAGTATCATTAATTTGTTAACTCAGTATAAATGCAAGCCTGAATTTTGAGTAATTTTCAAGATAACTGAAATCAGGGAGTAGGGGAGAGTGTCTTGAAAAATAGAAATTTCTAGTTCCCATTCAAAAGGAAAGATCTTAACATTAATAACATCTCACACTTACATAGCACTTATTATATGCCAGGTACTATGCTTTATTATGTGTACTTTACTATGCATATTATAACTCTTTAATCTGCCAACAATTCTGCAGAGTACACATCATATCCTCATTTTATAAACAAGGAAAAGGAGGCACAAAGAGGTTAAATAACTTACCCAAAATGACACAGCTAATAAAATAGCAGACTAGGATTTGAATTCAGACTATTCTCTTCATCATTGTACTATACTGTCTTTCATCAGTTATTATATCGATAACTATAGAAAACGTTAATTGAGAATGTAACTCTGAAGACAATTCATTAAAAATAATTCAAGTTGGGCCAGCCGAGTGGCGCAGTGGTTAAGAGCCGGCTTGAGTTTAGATCCCACATATAAGGGCCAGTGACACTGTCCCTCCCAAAAAAAATAAAAAAATAATTCAAGTTGTAAACAGTTTGAACTCTAAAATCAGCCCATCATAAAACAAAGCTTGGGCAAACTTTAAAGTACTACTCAGTAATACAAGGCAAACATGGAATTTTCATTCCACTTACTTGCTTCCACAAAAGCTTTCAAAGCTTCTAGTTGTTCTGCCCCAGATAACTGAATGGCTTTTTCCAGGATCTGACGGTACCTAAAACAATACCAAATAAAAATAATGTTCAGAGGGCACTCTATATTCTAATGCTAATTTGATGTTTATTCATTTCTGTTCACCATGGTTTCTTTCATAATGCTCTTGTTTCTGGTTTTCTTTAAAGTACACCACAGTTGTTGTTTTTTTAAGTTTCCAGTCTATCACAAGATACACTAAATCTATAAGGTGTCATTCTTTACAATATACCACAACTTTTAAAAAGTTTTCAAGCCCATCATAAGAAAGAGTTACTGGATGTAGGGTACCACTTTAGCTTGAAAGTTTTAGTTTTCAATTTTAACTAAAAAGTCAATTTCGTTTCAAATGTCTTAAAATATAAGCCATATTCCCATCAATTATGAATTACTCAGACACACAAGAACAGTAGTTGAGGTTACCCAAAACCCCTTCTTCTTGTGGACCTAATGACAAACAATAGAATAATGTTGACTAGGCAATTATACCAAATATTAGAGATTAAATGTCTTACTGTGTACAAAATAAACTCCACCAAGCCAAATGCACTGATAGGTCACCCTTTATGCTGTCATCAGTGCCTATTATAATACTTCTTTATTTGTATTCGAAGCTAATGACTATTCTGCCTAATATTCATGACCATATTAACTTCAAATCAGCACTCTAAAAAGGATCAGGGAAGTGTTAAAAAAAGGAAAGACAATTATAAGGCAAGGGCAAATTCCTTCCTAAAATATAAACTCCATGAGGACCAAGATTTTTGTTTGTTTTGTTCGCTGCTATATATACAATGCCTAGAATGGTACTTGGCACATCAAAAGCACTCAAATATTCAACAGAATTGGTAATATTTTATTGCTTTATTTTATTTATTGGTAATTATTTTATTTCTTAAATTGAGTGGTGAGTACTTGAGTGTTATACTATTTTTTATCTCGTTTGTCTTAATCATAATACTTATTAGAAGAATTTTACAAACCTAATAGCACTACTATCATTCAGCATGTCATCTGGAATGTACTCAAAAAATAAAAATACATAAATAGGGCCCAAACACATTCAAATTTATGACTTTTTTTGGTAGGGTACACCCTCAAGCTACCATTCAGCATTTATTGATTCTCAACTCACAATATTCTCACAACCTTGGTTATATGATTTCTCAAAACCACAATGAATCAAACTGACTTTGTAAGAAAGCAGGTATACTGACAGAAAAGATAGCAAACTGCAAAAGAGCTATCTAAGAAAGCAAGGAAATACTGCTAAGCTCTAAAATAAAAATTGTAATTTTTAAAATTGCTACATTTGTTGAACAAACAAAACAAAACAGACTCATAAATACAGAGAACAAAGTGATAGTTGCCAGAGGTTTGGGTAGTGGAGGGATGGGCAAAAAAGGGAATCAAGAGGTACAAACTTATAGTTATAAATACGTGAAAGTCACGGAAATGTAATGTACAGCATAGTGAATACAGTCAACATGGCAACAGACAGATGTTTAGTAGACTTCTCATGGTGATCACCTCGTAAGATATATAAATGTCTAATCACTATGTTGTACACCTAAAACTAATACAATATTGTATGTCAACTATGCTTTAATTAAAAAGAGCTTTATATTCCAGAAAAAAAAAATTGCTACATTTAAGGCATAAAATTTAGTTATCTCATTCTTTCTCTCTGTCTACACACACACACAAATATTTTCCATATCTATATTTAAATATTTATTTTATTGCCCTGGGCATGCTCTCAGTAATACAGTCAATGGTTTATTATTTCTTTTTTTGATGGACTTATTTTTCATATTAAGTCAATTAAATCAAGGCTTATGGCTAAGCCCTCTTACTCTTACATCCCCATAGGTTATTTTATACTAATAATATTATATTCAAAGATGATAATGTCCACTTATAGAAATTTTCTGATTAGCCTGAGTTTTTAATAACATAATTTCATAACTTATTAACTAATGTGTACTGGGAACACACCAAAATAAATCTAAAAAGTAATGAAAGCTTTATATTAACATTATATAATTTGCGAGGGCCTTAGAAATTGCCTACTCAAACTCTTGACTTTTATAGATTAAGGTACAGAGTTGGGGCTAGATGCTACCTCGCTCCTTCTCTAATTTGTAAATTCTAGTACCTAAGAACAAGGACTTACTTTTTCACAATGATAATATGGAATGACTAAAAATCCTATTTTAAATCAGGGATTTAAATAGCCATTTAATACTGCCATATAAAATCATCCAAAAATGCTAACTGAGCACCTAAGCTTTTTAAGATGCTACACGAGATTCCGTGTATGACACTAAAAAAAATTTAAATAACCTTAGACTTTGAAGATCTTATAATATAGCTGGGAAATAAAAAAATAATATAATATACCAAGTATTAAATTACAATACAACAAAAACAAACAAAAGTTAAAATGAAACTGAACAATGTAAGAGATATGCCAAGTAATTAAGTAATATCTTAGTTCAGAAGAGAGTAAAACTAAAAGGGGTAGATTAATCAGAAGAGGTTTCATGGAAAGTAATAATAGCTTTTTATTGAGCACTCAGTATGCGCTCAGTGGAAAAGATGGAAAACTAATTGATGTGGAGAACATGACAAGTACCAAATATTTTTTCCTTGAAAAATATGGAGGATGGGCTGGCCGAGTGGCGCCGCGGTTAAGCGCTGGCTTGGGAAGACAGCGGCCCCGGTTCGGGTTCCACTTATGAGGGCCAGTGACACTGCCCTCAAAAAAAAAAAAAAAAAATATGGAGGAAAACAAATTTCATTGATTAGGGCACCTTACATCTGTCCTATCCATTTATCATCAACAAATGTTTATTGAGCATCTAATATATATATATATATATATATATATATATATATATATATATATTCAATATGTCAATTCCTGATTCTTGGTATTTCAAAGGAATCTGGAGGTAAATGAAACATATACACATGAAAGTGTACCATAGTCACTATTTAGGCATGTATTAATAATTAATAAGATCTTTCACTTACAGTAATGGAGAACTAGGTGATTAGACTAATCCTACCTCAAAAAGAAAAAATACATAAGCTAAAAGAAATGTAAAAAAAACAAATAGCATAAAATCCTAGCGAGAAAGAGAAAACAGGTGAGAGTAAGAGCATCAAGACATGAATCATAGCTTCTGCCTGAAAGCACTTGCTGACTGTGGAAAGACAGATAGGTAGAGTGGCACTTTTGGTGGGGAGAAGGTGGGTTCTGCTTTGGGGCATTCTGCCATCTGCTGGAAAAACAAAGAAAGCACGTTGCAATTTCTGGCCAAAGTAAAATAGAGCTAGAAAAACAGGTATCTCAGTTCCTTGCCAGCCAAAGGAGGAAATGCTGGCACTTCGGAAATAAGGTTACAAATCTATTCCAAGGATCACCTAGGTAAACCAAAAAATTTTGAAGCCTTGGGTCCTAGACTGCTAGCACCCCCCAGATGCCTGGCAGAAGGAAATGAAAATCTTCTCTGAAAGGCAACATCCTAGGCCTCCAATTGTTTCTAAACATCCATTTTTAAATAATTTGCCCAACAAATGAAAATTACAAAGCAACATGACAATATGAGCTAGAATCAACAAAAGCAACAGGCAATAACAACAGAGTCCAGACACTGGAGTTATCAGAAAAACTATAATACAATTATGCCTACAATGTTTATAGAGATAAAGACAAACTAAAGTTTCAGCAAGAAACTGGGAATCATAAAAAGTTTCATTTGAAAAAAAAAGCCACCAAAAACTATAGAACTAAAAAAATACTATAACCATACTTAAAAACTCAATGGCGTTCCTAACAGCACATGTGAAGAACTGAGAATCTAGAAAGCAGGTCAGAAGACCTCATCCAGAATAAAGACCTTACCCAGAATAAAGCTAACTAACATCAGTAAGTAAAAACAAATCCACACAGACACATCAAAATGAAGTTGTAGAAAATTAAGCAAAATCTTAAAAAACAGGTAAGTGCTAATATAATTTTTTAGGAGAAATAATTTCCCCAAGAGGTTGATCTTTAAGCATTCTAAATATTTCAACTTCATGGTAAGTGGAAAAGAGTAGGGGAAGACAGGCATGCTGGGCAAAAAAAAAAAAAATTACCACCTGAAATGCAATCCAGTTTGGTGAAAATAATATAAGGCCAAAAGGTAGATGTGTTTAGAGGTGAGGGTTATGAGCCAAGCAGGCTGTATTCCGGCTTTGCCACTAGCTAGCTACGGCCTTGGAGCAAGGTATTGTATCTTTGTACTTCAGTTTTCTCATATGTAATATAAATACTACTTGTTAAGAATTGTTAAAAATATAAGTAAAGTTGTGCTTGGCACAGAGTAAATACTAGATGTTAGGGAATTTCACTCTTGCTATGGGAACCACTAAAATTGTGGGAACAAGAGCCGGAGAATCTGAGTTAGAAGGGGCCTCTGAGGTTATACAGTCTATGTCCTCTGTTGTGTGTGTGTATGTGTGTATCCTACATTTTTGACAGTTTTATTCCACTCTAATCCAAAGTCAACTTCTGTAAGGCAGAGGAGTCTATTTTCTTCCTGAAAAACAGCTTTTCTATTAGTCAAAGGCACTAAAAGGTCTCCCATTACTTTCTCCAGGCTAACAGCTTCTTGTAAAAGGAAACGTTTAGATTCCAAAGGTCCGATATCTTCCTCTAGGTACCCTCCATACCCCCAGAACTAGAAAGAAAAGAAAACTATAAAAGGTTCTATTTCTACAGGATTGACTCAACCTATAATCCAACCTCATACTTTCCCTCAAAGAGATCATTCGAACAGGAGAAGCAAACAAGTAACAGACAAAACAATTAAGCGCTATGGTAGAGGTAGATAAAGGATGTCACTGGTCATAAGAGCAACTAACGAGGTCCTATGTGTGGATAGTTATGAGTTTGTTAGTGGTCCTTCAGAAAAGACTTTTGGAAGAAGTAACATCTGAACTGAATTTTCAAAAACCAAATGGGTTTTAGCTAAGTGAATAAGGCAAGCTATCACAACAGCTATCTTACTCAAATGTTCCTCCTTTCCTTCTCTTCTAAAGCCTTTTTTTGAGAAAATGAACACAATGCATATATGTAGAAAAGGAGTCTACAAAATTTGCAAAAATGCTTCTCATATGGCCAAGTACTTATATCAATTTTACACTGCTGTGTTAATTCGCAGTTATGGGAAAGTATTTCTATTTGAAGTTTTGGCAAGAAAAGCAGTATAGGTGAGTAGGTTAGAAAAGTGCTTTTTAGAGTAGACAAACCTAGATTCAAATATTAGCTCTGCATCTTTCTATATATGCATTGAATCAAACATTTATTGAATGACTATTCTGTTATAGATATCTTGCTAATTGCTGGGAATACACAGTATGTATCAATATTTTAGAAATGAATTTTCTCCATCATTACTCAGCTCCTGATGTAAACCCAAAACTACTGCTATATTTCATGTGTTACTCTCATAAAGCATGTAGCTGGCAGAACTTTCTGTATTAAAATAAATATCCTGACATGTTCTTGCCCAGATAGGACCAGATATGTACCTGCAGGCAAGGCTGAGACTTTCCTCCGAAAGCACTGGCTATCAGTTATCAAGCATGTTATCTCATTTCATCTTCACATAACTCCGTGGGGTAGATTGTTACAGTAATGGCCTCCAATGAATTATGCCTCTCTGACCATGTGCCTTTGCAATGTAACACGGCTACTCCTTCCACAAAAAGGTAAACACCATTTCCCCTCCCCCTGAATCTGGGTTGGTCTTGTTACTTTGGTACTTGAGAAGTGATGTTGTAAAACTTCCAAGGCTAGCCTTAAGAGGTCTTGGCAGCTTCCACTCTCACTTTGTAAGTCCTATAAGGAAGCCTCAGCTAAACTACTGAATGAGATCATATGGAGAGAGAGCGAGAGAGACCCACCCAACAGCCATATATGTATCTGAATCCAGTTTAGCCCCACCAGCCTCAGCTGAGCTGCCTGCTAACTGCACCTGCATGAGTGAGCCCAGATAAGACCAGCAAAACAGTCCAGTCAACCCAAAGAATCCTAAAAAATAACAATTGTTTTATATCACTAAGTTGTTGGTTTGTTACGCAGCAATAAATAAAATAACTGAAGCACCCAATAAGATTGATACTATTGTTTATCTGCAATTAGAGCTGATGAAGTAAATGCTTAAGTTTCAGAATTCTGCAAATACATAAAAACTACATCTCTTCTGATAACTAATGCACTTATTTTCTTCAAGAAAACAAAGAAAGCAAGCATGGGGAAAAAATATAAGCTAGTTTTACTTTCATCCAAACCTATAAAAATTACATGCAAAACGGGTTGAGCCATGAAGACATATTCAGTTTATTTCCAACCCATGGAATAAGTCAATATGTAATTACTGTTTAATAATAACAATAATAATAATAGTAACAACAAGCTTGTGGCACTTTCTAAGTGTCAGGTACTGTTCTAAGTGATATAAGTAATGGAAGTGTTTATACACATATGCTCATTTTGTCCTCAGATAGGAATAAGTCCTCTAATTATCCCCATTTTCCTCAGTAGGAAATTGTCACAGGAAGTAAAGCGCAAGACATACAGCAAAATTTCCCACTGATAAAAGCAGATTACATTTACCACCAAAGAAAAGGCAACAAAGTCCACATAACAGGTTTCAATGGCCAGGTAAGAGTAGGTGTATCCCATCTATCAGTGATCTCAGCCGCCAGGATGTAACTACCAGGATCAATTGGAGATGCATACTTTAAACAGAATGCATGTTCACTACAAAAGAACAGCAATGTAAAGTCTACAAAGAGAAACAGACAATCTCTATCTACCTATGATTAACACTGTTGAATAACTGCTTGCAGGACAGGCACATGTCACAAATTTTAACCTGAAATGAACCAAAGCCTTCTACATACATTTCAACAAAATTGCTAAACAACCCAGATGCCTACAAACATCACTACTCTCGATATCCTGATCCATATTATGAGGACATTCCGACCATGTGCCCTTCCTCAGAGGTGGTGGCGGAGCGAGGACCCAAAACACAAGAACCCACAGAAGACAGTCCGAGTGGTTCTGGCGAAGACATGATAGCGGCCATACCGCCTCAACCCCCAAAAGTCTCACTCAACAAGCCATCTCCCTGAAAAACTCTGCATCAATTAAATTTCCCTCAATTAAAAAGAAAAAAAAAAAGGTCCAAAGAGGTGCCAGAATTCGGTGTGAGAGGACAACCGGCGATGGAGAAAGGCACGAGGGGAGGCTGAGAAGGCCGTGGGAGCAGTCGTCCCACAGACCGCGCTTCCAGAATCTTACGAGGCCAGCAAGGATGCTATCCAGGGCTGAACACATTGACAGTCACCCTAGGGCTGTGGTCCCAAAAGCTCGCTGCACGAGGACCCCTGCAGCTTTCCGCTGCTCCCAACATTTGCCTCCACAGCCGACCTCAGGCCCGCCCCCTTGATCCTCAGGCCGGCTCCTAGCCACACATCCGAAAGCGTCCGTCTACCCAGGGAGAACAAGTGTGTGTCTGTGCTCCCCACCTCCCACGGCCTTGAGAAATACTCACTTGCCCGCCAGATCTTTATGAGAACCGCTCGAATTCATGAGCTGGGCCAAATCTTGTCGCACGGCTGCCGCCATCTTTTTTCCAGCTCAGCCGAGGCTGCCGGGCCTCTCACAGCCAAAAGGAAAACGAGTGTAGTCCTCCAGAGCGCAGCCAGAGGGAACCTGAGTTGCCATAGAGTAGCGTGTGTGTGGGCCAGAGCGCCGGGTGTGAGAGCCTGCGCTACGTCCGCCCCCAGGGCTGAGTGACGCGAAGCTCCACTGCTCAAGTCCAAGGCCCGCCCAGGCCCCTCCCACAGACTCAAGCTCGCGCGCTCTCACTTTGGATTGGCAGATGAACTCTAAGAGAGTGTGTCACTTGTGCAACTCCAGTAAGTGCCGGGTACGCAAAATCAGCGCGTCTACATTGTGTTCCGTGCCTCACGTCTGTGGTTAGCGGTTTCTGTTCTTTAAGGCAGCTCTTAAACTATCTGGGGTAAAGAACGAGTTTTTATTGCCAGTTTACCACAGACCGGTACTTTTGTAACATACAATTTAAACTGTCCACATTTCCCCTTCTACTCAGTATCCTTTCTATAGGTTGATACATCCAGGACGGTGCCATTTTCCATCTGTCGTCTTGGAGTAATTATTAATAACATGTCCTTTCACTCTAGAAACAGTACCATCTGGAGGACAAATTATACAGTCACCCTATCTTTATATGTAATTGTATTCATTACTTATCTATCCTTACAGAATACTGCAAATAACAGCAAATAAGTTTTTATCTGTTCTTTCTTGCTTTCACAAAAGATAACACCCCACATCATTATTCTGCTCTTGATCTTTTCACTTTTCCTGGTGATCATATCATGTAAGTCCAGAGAACTTCCTCATTCTGTTTTAGAGCTGGAGAGTATTGCATATAATGAGAGGATGCCATCGTTTATTTAATCCTTAGAGCTAGACAGTTAATGCTGCAATGAGTAACCTTGTATGTATATCATTTTGTATGTGTACAGGTAGAACACATTCCAAGTATATCTACCCAGTCAAAGGGTAGATACAGTTACAATTTTTATACATAGTGCCAAATTGCACTTTATAGGGATGGCATCATTTTTGCCTTCCTCCCAGCAACATGTAGGAATGCAGTGTTCTACAGCCTTGCCTACAAAGGATGTCAAACTTCTGAATTTTTGCCATCTTGATATATAAAAAAAATAGCATGATCCCTCTATTGGGAAGGGGGAAGAAAAGACCAGGAGGAGGAAATCCTTTAAGAAAATAATGTGAAGATTGTCCGCATCAATTCAAATCTCATTCCACTGGCAAGAACTTCATCAAATGCACATACCTACCAACAATGAGACTGGAAATTTAGTTTCCAGTTGGGCAGGTTTTTGCTTAGGAAAAAGGAAAGGATTGTTTTAGACAATCAGCAGTCTCTACTAGTCTGTCCCTCTGACCACCTAAATAACTATGTGTTTCTTTCTTCTTAAAGAACACTGTCACCCCTAAAGAAGACAGTTTGATTTCTCATTCAGTTCCTGTATCAGTTCAAACTCCAGAGTGTCCGATTATGCACAATCTTCTCCATTAGGTTAGAATGTGAATTTTCATGATCTAGAGACATATAAACTATAAAGTAAATTATCTGCTTCATGCCCATACATGTAATACAAAACAATACTGGAACAGGAACAGGACAACCACAGTCAAAACTCTGAAAAAGTAAGAATGGGAAACAACAGCAGTTATTTGTCCGTAGCAATGGTGGAATTCTGGGCAGGAATCTGAACACCCACTACCCTGGTAGTGGAATAAGTTCCTTAGTTAAACCCTAGTTCTGCTCTTTAAGATGATCTCCATTGTCCATTATGTTCTGTTGGCTCAACCTTTGTCTGTACAGCTTAACTGGATATTGGAGAGTATTCCTTCTTTGAGGGAATGCCTTAGGGCTTGAACAACTGGAGGCTTTTGTAGGCCAGGATTTTCAGTGTTTGGTTTTTCAAAAATATATAATTTCATTGAATATTCAGTAAACTCAGTTTGCTTCCAGACAGTTTCAGGTCCCAGAACCACACTCAAAGTTGTTTCTAGAAGTGGTTGTTAAACTTGCCCTATTTCCTAGCTTCCACACTCAACCCATTGTTAACATTTTTAATGATGGCAGCTTTGAAATAATCTAAAACAATAGGTTTAAATGAGAAGAGAACTCTATTAATTTGATTTTTGCTTCAGCTTATCTTTATTTTTTGTTGTTTTTTATTTGTGTTTGCCAAAATGTTTTAATGGGATATGAAAACTCTGTAAGCAAAATCTTCTCTTCTGCTATTTAAGGGTACATAAGCAGTTGGCTTTTTCAAATTAGGGAAACCCCAGAGTTTCTGGACTATCTATTCCCTTTTTTACCTTGACTCCAAACTTCACTGCTAATACCTTGCTGAAAGCAAAAAGAAGCAGCCAACACACACAAATTGGCTCTTTCCAGATAACTCCACTTGAGCTACAAATTAGAGATGTTGTCTGCCTTCCTAGTTAATGTATGCAAAAATGTTATAATTTTTTCAATATGACAAGGCCTCTCCATTCTGGACTGCTTATTACCTCTGCCCAGCCTCTAAGAGAATAGTACATATTTTTAGGTTTTTCTTACAACAGTGAGGAAAAACAAACCTGGATGGACTGGAAGTTTATTCTAACCATTTTTTCAGTTGCTTAGCAAGAAGTTAGCTAGGCATATCTGAATTAACTGAAGGAAAGTACACAAATCCTACTTCTTTGTACTATGCAAAACCTTGTGTCCTAGCCCCAACCTACTGAGTCAAAATCGTCATATTAACAAAATCCCTCTAGTAATCCTTGCACATTAAAATTTGAGTAGCACTGCTCTAGCAGATGTCAACACCACTGGTATAACAGCTCTCCTCACTCAACTCTTGTCTAATAACACCATTTCCCTGGCCAGAAAACTCCCGATTTTACATATTCAACGAGATGGTCTCTATCCCCTCAATTTCCCTACAAATATGCAAAGGAAGTCATCCTGGTGTCCTTTTCCTAGCTCACCTTCCATTCTAAGTCTCATGTGTCCAGCTCATATATGCCTTCCTAGAGAAGAAAACAGAACATAGGTTATTGTATATGTTCTGCTGTTTTCTGAGCACCAATCCTTACTCTACATTTATTCCACATGTTGTTAGTGCTATGTAACAAATTTGTTTTAGAGTGATCTTGTGTGTTTCCTAGCCTAGACCCAGAATTAGCCACCTCTTCAAGAAGCCTGTATTCCTTTAGTTCCTCTTAAGAACTGCTATTTACAGATAACAATCTGAGTGCAAGGGATTCTCATTGCTACTGTATTGGTCATTGGGGAACTTTTCATAGAACAGAACTAGGAAATATATACATTTTTAAGGATGAAATAACTCATAAATTCATACTGGTACTCCAAATCCAATTTAGGTGATTTTACTTAACCTCTCCTATATATTACAACTGTGTCTCCTACATCCAGAATCCTGGTTTGCAATACATAGAGGATGAATATATTCCATAATTATTCATTTCATTCATTTCATGTTATACACAGTATTACAATACTAATACCTACCACTCCGCAATATGACCGCTGAAAAGAATTCAATATTTTCCTGCTATACTTCTCCCCATTTTCTTTCATTTTTGTAACTGTAATATGTCTATATTATGAGTGCATATAGCCATTATAAACAATACTTCCTTCATTTTAATCTTCATTTCCTATTAATTCTATAATTCATACATATTTAATGCTTATCACCTGCTCTTATATTGATATCTCTCTAGCCGTCTTGGTTGTCTGAAGCTAGTTCATTAATAGGTTTCTCAGGAAGTGCTCATGAAGACCATATTCTTCCATGTTCTTTATGTGAATAACATCTTGTGCCTTTTATGTGTGAAGATCTGTTCTGTTAGATATAATAAACCTTGATTCAATTTTCTTGAGGATCTTAAAAGTGTAGCACTCCATATTCTTGTGACTTAAAGCATTGTTGAAAAATACCTCGAGAGTCTAATTTTCTTTCCCTTATAAATCACTGACTCTTTTCCCCTAGATGCTCCCCAATTTTTTTCTCCTCTAACATCGGATAATTTTACTAGATTATATGCTGGTGTTGGTCATTCTTGGTCAGTCTTCTCAGATATACAGTGTACCTTTTCAATATGTAGTTTCAATTTTTTTCAACAATATTTCCTTTAATTATATTTTTGTACTTGTTCTATTCTTCTTGTTTCTTTCTTCAGAAACTACTATCTATATGTTAGATCTTCTTTACCTAGCTTTAATATTAGTCATTTTTCCTCAAAACCTTTTTATTTCTTTTTTCACATCATTTTTTATTTTAAAAAATTTCTTCCTTTTTAACTTTCTCTTTCTCTTAAGATGCTATCTGCCATTCTTTTTTTTACTCCTGGTTTCCTTTTAGTCTTCATTACTAAAATGTTATTTTTATTTCTAATTCTTTCCTGAGTTCTGCCACATAATCTAGGTGTTTCTTTCATGTCCTGTATCATTTTCTTTTAAATTTAACTCTGTAAAAAATTTATTAAGGCTTAAAGAAAAGTATGTCATTTTTTCAATTTAACTAGTGATTACCTTCCCTTTTCTGACATTTGCTATCAAACATTTTTTCTGTAATATTATGTGAGAACAGGTATTCAGCCATTTCCTCCCTTCAAGACATTTTAGTCCCCCATTGCCTCTTTCTTACACCTCAATAAATGAGACTCATAATATTTTTACTTCCACACCCTTCATTCCTAGTTGAGACCTTTAGAACATATTTACTTCTGCCCCTCTGTCACCATGTAATTCCTAGGTTTCACTGAGAAAAGTTGGTACATTTGTTCCATCTCACCAAGTATTTGGTTTTCCTTTGCAGTATGTCTATTTTAGCAATCCTTCATTTACTACTTATGTTATAATTCCCAGTTACCTTGTCATTATTTACTGACATTACTATATACATTCATAGAAATTACTCACCACAAATTCTCCTTCTCTGCCTCTTCCCTGTCTTCTTTTTTTAAAAAGATTTTATTGGGGAATTGGGGGAAGGGAACAGTGCTGGGGAATCGGGGAAGGGGAACAGACAAGTTGCTGTCCTTTTGTTCTTCAGTCTAGTTGTGGAGGACGTTGGTTGCTTCACTGGCCCATGTTGGTATCGTCATTGCGCTCTTCCTGGATGAGGCAGATCAGTTGCCGGCCTCTGGATGGTCGCTCACCGCGGCTATTGGCAGCTCACGCTGGCTGCCGGCCACTCACTGTAGCCTATGGCAGCCCACTGCAGCAGGGGCTGCAGCTATGCCATCCCGGGGACTCACAGCAGCCCAGCTCCAAGTGGAGCTGTTGTTCACCATATTAGCTGTCGAGGGCAGTGTCACTGGCCCTCATATGTGGGATCCGAACCAGGGCCTCTGGCATTCCAAGCCAGCTCTTAACCACTGCGCCACTCAGCCGGCTCTTCCCTGTCTTGATATGAGGTCTCCATCCTGATTGTTTTATTGTCTGGTAGTGTTCACTCTTAAGTCATCCCTCAGATGCTGTGCTATGGGTAACATTTGTGAATCTGGGTACATTCACAAATATCTTTCTATCATCCTGACAGCTGAATGAGATTTGGGCTGAGCTGCTGGCTATCCTTTTCCCTCAGTGATCTGTAAATGTTACTCCACAGTCTTCTACCTTCTAGGATTTCAGATGAAAAGTCCAATGTCAGTTCTCTCTCTCTCTCCCTCTTCTCCTTCTCCCTCTCTCCCTCTTTTTTTCTCTTTCCTCCTTTTCTTCTTCTTCCTCCTCCTCCTCTTCCTCCTCCTCTCCCTCCTCCTTCCTTCCTTTCTTTCTTATCTTTGAGAGACTGACTATACAAACAGCAATGGCAAGACCATATATAAAAATAAAACTCTGACCCACGATCTGTAGCAATCATCCCAGGAAGCCAAAAAACTGTAGCAATCAGCCCAAAATGTCAACCACTCGATAAATAACTGTCAGGTTCCCAAATGTTTGCCCCTATTTCTAGCTTAGAACCCACCAGAGAAGACCAAATATGCTCCCCTAACCCATCACATAGGATACCCCACTTCACATTAGGCTGTTGACAGCTTCCCCATGCCAACAGTCTCTAATCAGGGCATACCGGAATTTCCTTTTTATCACCACAAAGTTGCCCATTCCTTTGCCTGCGTTTGACTCACTGTTAAACAGGTGATGGTGGCCAACTCCCTTGCTACGAAAAGCTCTGAATACATAACCTTTGCTTGTTCTCATTTGGTCACCCTTTCTGTTGATTTCCACACCTTCCTCTTCTTCCTCCTTCTCCCCTTCCCTTTCTTTCTCCCTCCCTCCCCCAGCTCCCTCATCCTCTCTGTTCTTCTTGTTTTTCTTCTTTTTTTTTTTTTAGAGGACAGTGTCACTGGCCCTCATATGTGGGATCCGAACTGGAGCAGCTGGTGTCCCAAGCCAGCTCTTAACCATCGTGCCACTCGGCCAGCCCCATGTTTTCTTTTTATAGGTAACTTGTTCCTTCCACTTGGAAGTTTTTAAGATCTTTACAGGGTATTTCCTCAGATACAAGGTGTGTCTTTACCAATTGATCTTACCTGAAACTCAGTGACCCCTTTCATCTGCAAATACAAGTCTATCTTTAGATCAGGGAAACTTTGTATTATTATTTGTGTAATTGTTACCTCTCTTTTATCTGCTCCTTTCTCTCCTTCTGAAACTCCAAATAGTCATATATAAGGTCTCTTGGATTTATCTTCAAAGTGACTTGCCTTTTGCATCACAATTTCTCTCTACATATTTTGCTCTATGATTTGAGATATCTTTTCCACTTTTCAGGCCACTTAGCAAGATACAGCCTACTTCAATATATCTTCAATGTTGTGTTTTTTATTTATTTTTTATTTTTTTTATTTTTTGAGGGCAGTGTCACTGCCCCACATATGTGGGACCCGAACCAGGGCCGCTGGCTTCCCAAGCCAGCGCTTAACCACCACGCCACTCAGCTGGCCCAATGTTGTGTTTTTTAAATCATGATTTTCATATGTTTACTTGTGTAAAAGTGTTATAGCTGCTTTATTTATAATAGCGCCAAGTGAACCCAAATGTTCATCATCAGGAAAGTGGATAAACAAGATGTGGTATATTCATTCAATAGAATACTACTTAGCATTGAAAAGAAAAAAAAATGACAGATACATGTGTTAAAAAAAAATTCACCTGGGTACCAGTAGCATCCCATCTAGCAATTAGAAGGATACTCTGAGGATTTGACAAAGTGAAGGGTTTTAAGGGCAGAAAGAGGGTGGGACAGGAAAGATAGAAGAATGGATTGTTTCAGGCCAGGTTACATTCCCTTAAGGGAAAGTCTTATCAAGCAGATTACTAGTGTTGACTGGGGAATTCCATCCAGAATGATTTGTTTAAAATTCCACTTCTGGGAGAGGCTGAAACAGCAGTGTGGTTAGGTATAAAGTCTTTGTGGGACTTGTCAAAACTGACTACATTTTGAATTTGTTATATCTTTTTAACTCATGCAACAACATGAATGAGTCTCAAAAGTACTATACTGAGTGAAAGAAGCCAGATATAAAAAAAATACACAGTCGTGCCCCCTATCCACAGGGGATATGGTCCAAGACCCCCAGTGGATGCCTGAAACAATGGATAGTACCAAATCCTATATATGCTCTTTTTTTCCCATACATACATACATACATACATACATACATACGATAAAGTTTAATTTATAAATTAGGCACAGTAAGAGATTAACAATAACTAATAAAACAGAACAATTATAACAAGACACTATAAATAAAAATTATGTGAATGTGGTCTCTGATCTCAAAATATCTTATGCACTGAATTCACCTTTTCACCTTAAGGCAGTATTTTACAGCTTCTCTTTGGCATACATGAATTGCCAGCATCACTGCTCTTGTGCTTTGGGGCCATTGTTAAGTAAAGTAAGAGTTACTTGAACACAGGCACCATGGAACCATCTCAGTCAATCTGGTAATTCAGATAGCTACTAAGTGACAACGGGCAGTAGCATGCACAGCTTGGATAAGCTGGACAAAGGGATGATTCATGTCCTGTACCGGATGGAATGCGACAGCACGACATTTCATTACGATACTCAGAATGGTGCACATTTTAAAATTTATGAATCATTTATTTCAGGAATTTTCCACTTAATATACTTGGATTGGCCTATCGTTTGCTATAGTTTGATTGTCCTGAATTACAATTCTCTGCTATTCCTGAATAAGCTCATTTTGCTGGTAAAATAATTGGCTATTTCACTTTTGAGATTGACATTATGGTTCCACCTACATGTAGTTCTAAATGTGACAAAACTAATCTATGGTGATAGAAAATCAGAAATTGCCTGGGGATGGTGGCAGTTGACTGGGAAGTAGTAGGAGGTGATAGAGACGTTCTGTATATTGGTAGGGGTGGGGTTATATGGCTGTATGTATTTATCAAAGTTCATCAAACTGTACACTTAAGGTCTGTGCATTTCACTAAATGTAAAACCTCAAGGGCCGGCCGAGTGGCATGGTGGTTAAGTGCTGGCTTGGGAAGCCAGTGGCCCTGGTTCGGTTCCCACATATGAGGGCCAGTGACACTGCCCTCAAAAAAAAAAAATGTAAAACGTCAATTTAAAAAGGGAATTATACTATGCTTTTTGTATCATAACCTCAAGTGTAGCAATTGAATTTAGTCTTTTAAAGTGCTTTTATTTATGTATTTATATGTTATTTATGCTTTAAGTTGTCTTCTGTCTTCTCTAGCAGTGAAACGGCTAGTGCTCATCCAGCCTCAGAGGAAGAGAAGTTTCAACATAATGGTTCAGCTTCCCCAAAGCTCCTCCGGTGTCAGGATGGCCAGCAGGTCATCTTAAGAACAGCACCCAGTCAGGTCCTATGCTTCCTCTTGGAGGTCTGTGGATCTTCACAGGCTGTACTCTCTCCTTCTTCTATGTGTTCTGATCCTCTTCCCTTTCACTCTCTAGACTCACTATAACCTTACACTTCATTCATGCTATCTAGTGCACACTGTGTCTGTCGGCTGGTTCCCATATACTCATGTTTAAAGTAGGGTCATTTAGTTGAATTGGAAGTGGAGAGAAAGGTGTAAGAGATGTGATAGCCTGATTCATTTTTGTAAACTACCTGATACCCAGAACTATGTGCCTTATATTTAGTAAGTGCTCAAAAAGTATTTGTTAAATTGAGTAAAGAACAAAGTTGAGTAAATAGGAGTCCCAGAAAATCCCAGCATCACTGAAATGTGATGTTGTGTCCATCTAAATGTCCCTTCTCTGGGGGTGTGACTAAAACCAAGGAGTATACAGATTGAAAGATTGAGTAGGAACTAATGTCAGTAAGGTGGAGAAGACGGTTTGAATATGCCACCAACTGCGGCAATAACCAGAAGCAGATAGTGAAACTTAGGTTGTAAAGCGAGAGCTCTGAGAGATAGAAAGACCAGTAGAAAGGGGTGGTTTAGGAGACTAAGTAGAAGGACTATGCTGGGTAAAAACTGTGATGAAAATTGTGGTCCAACAATAGAGACCCTCAGATTCTCTTAATAAAATAACACCTGGAGGAATTCCAGCTTCTGCCTTAGTGTAGAAAGCTGGAGAAAGCGTTGTTCTCCCCATCACCACAATAATCTAGGTAATATACAAAAATCATAACTTTTTCTGAGCCAGTTAGAGAGCTGAGGTCACAGCTAGCCTAAAACCTAAGGAAAGACAGGTGCTTCTAAACACAGATGAGATACAAGCACTGGGTCATCTGTGGCACAGCTTGGCAAGGAAGATGGTGTAACCATACAAACAGGAAAGAAGAATTCTGCCAATTTTTTAAATAAATTACTAAAGAATGAGTGTAGGCTGGCATGGGAACCCCATGGGAGGCACAATCATAAGGGGAGTTCACACCCACTCCCAGGCTCTTCTCTGGGGACCTCCACTGGGCACCTAGGACAAAGATTTGGGTCAGGGTGGCAGACAGAGAAAGACTGCTAGGTGGCACAGGCCTAGAGGAGAGGAGAGGAGTGGTTGCCACTGAAAGAAAAGCAGTAAGAAGCCCAGACCCTTCACCCACAAGGAACAAAAGACTTCCATTGATGGAGGAAGGCAACAAACCTGTTTTTCCCCAAAGGACAGGTGGAGACCCATTGCAGTGGGAGGAATAGGAAAAAGGGGGGAAAATTTGAATCCTGGGAGGGAAATGGAAAGTGTCCTGGGCGTAGACCATTGGAGGTCATAATGCTGAGGGAGGATCAGGATCACAGAGAACCAAGGACACAGAACCTGTCTAAGAATGAAGTTGGAACAGGACCCACCATCGAGAAGCTGTTTCCTTCCTCTCATCCCCATAATCAGTCTAGCAAGCACCAAGTAACAAGCATTCACTGCTGGGGAAAAGGCAAGAGCTTAGAGTGACCCTCTCTGAGTGGCAGCAGCACAGAAAGCCTAAAACTGGACTTACAACAAATGAACAAAGGAACTTCTGAATAATCTTTTGGAAACTAACCTAGTTTAAGAAAATTTTATTAGCTAGCATATAACTAGCAATATGCCTGACTCACAATAGGTGCTCCGTAATACATTTGTTTTATCTATTGAGAATTCTACCCAACTCATTTCTCTATACCACTACCTTTTCGTTTTGTTCTATTGATATTTCCCCCATTATTTATTTTTAAAGCTCTGTTTTTTCCTACTTGTTTATTGTCTGTCGCTTCCTCTAGAACTATGCTGTTCCATACTGTAGTCATCGACCACATGTGGCTATTTAAACTTAAATTAATTACAAATAAAATGGAAAATTCCATTCCTTAACAACACTAGCCACATTTTAGTTTCTTGACAGCCACACATGGCTGGTGGCTACTGTATCAGATAGTGTGGCCATAGAAGAGTCCCACTGAAAGTTCCTTTGGCTAGAGCTGCTGTCTTGCTTACCACTTTATTCCCAGTGCCCTGCACAGCTTGGAATCCATAGATGACCAACAAATATTTGCTGAATAAATGTTTTTAGCTCATCTGGAAAAGCCATCACAGAAATATAAAGCAACGATCCTCCTTTGAAATACAGATGTTTTGAATAGCAGTAGCTCTTAGGAGCTAAAATCCTTTCTTTGAAAAAGTAAAAGATTAAATTACATGTTAGGCTGTATTGTAGCTTTGATTATTAAGTTTTCCGTCACTGAGCACTTACCATATGCCAGGCGCTATTCTAAATGCTTTACACATACTACCTCATTAATCTTCACAACTACTTTATGATGTATACACTACTTCCAATTTACAGATGCGAAAACTGAGATGCAAGAGGAGAGTAAGTTGCCCAACGTCACAGCTATTAAGCAGCAGGGCCAGAATTTGTGCCCAGGCAGACTGGCTCCAGAGGCCAAGCGATTAACCACAACACTAGCTGGCTCTTTGTGATTATTTTTAATAAGAACCATTTAGGCTCTCTTTCCCAGTATTTAAAACTTTTTTTCTTATTTAATTGCATCTAGCTAAGACAGTCTGAAAAATGTTAAATAATGACTGCTAAAGCCCTGCATCCTTGTGGGTTCCCTGACTTTAATGTAAATGCTTGTGCCATTTCACTCTCTCTAATGAATAATGCTATAGTTTTCTGATGACTATCTTGGTCCAATTAAGGAAATGGTCTTTCATTTCTAGTTTACTAAGAGTTTTTTAAATTCAGAAATGGCTGTTGAATGTTATACAATGCATCCCCAGAGAATATGATTTGGCTTTTCTCCTTTAATTTAATAAATTACATGAGACTTCTTAATGTTAAACCACCATTCTTGGAATAAATTGTACTTTATCATGGTGTGGATTCTTTTTATTACCACATTACTGGATTTGATATCTTAATACTCAATTTTGTCTTTGTAACAAAGTCATAGTGAGAACAGAATTTCCCACTTTTTTTTCAAGTACTGTTTGCCTTGGGTTTTGGCATCAGGGTTATACTAGCTTTGTGGAATAAACTAGGAAGTTTCCTCCTTTTGAAGGGACTCTTTGTTTCCCTGGGTTTGGGTGCCCCATCTCATTACCTTCGTCCTTCCAAAGGTACTCTAGGATACCACCAAGAGGATGTTTTGTCACACTAACTCTCAAGGTTCCTCCTAAATGGGGACTCACCTACTGATCCCCCAAAAAGCCTGTGTATAATTCAGCTTTCTCACAATCTGTGCATTGGCCACAGACCTTCCCATTTCCAAAGCTTTGCTAATTTCATGTCACTTGCCTTGCTAAATTCTAACCATTGAGTTTGAGGTGGGAGTTTGGGGGTGGTGGTGGTGGTGTTGATCATGGCAGAATAGAAGTAACATTTGAGGCAGACGCTGTGTAGCTACTTGACACCCTTCTCCTCATTTAACCTTCAGAATCCTGGGAAGCTTTATTTTTATTTTGTAGATGGGAAAAGAAACTTGATAAATAAGTGGCAGTGCCAGAATTTAAAACCAGCACTGCTTGATTGCAAAGTGATTGATGCTTCCACTGCCTCTCACCCTCTCCATTGTGTTTCAGGACTAGTCTCACATTGACCTGTATGTCCTTCGTGCTCCGTTGGCAATTATTGACTGTAGCACACCATTTAACATTACACTCTTGTATTTTCTATTGTTTCTGCTGTGTAGTTCTTGTCTCACACAGAGCACTTATTAACTGAATAATCTCTCAGTGCCTGTCTATTCGACTCCAAATTTGGGTATCTTATAATAAAGGATAGCGGGAAAAATAAAAGGAAAAGGTGACTAAAGAATTTCGCTTGTGTTAGTCTTAGCTGTATACTGCACACAAGTCCCTTTCAAAATAAGTTTAACTCTGCGTGGTCTCCCAAGGGCTTTTTGGCAACCCCTACAAAATCAGTGCCTAAAAAAACGAAAAGATTTGGCATGTGTGAATATTGGTCACCTCCCCGTCCAAGCACATCAAACAGCAGCAGGATGCTGGAAATCGCACCTACAGCACAGAGTTGCTAACATCGAAGGCTAGAGAAGGACAAGCCCTTCCAACTGCAGGCGCGATCCCGCTCTTCCCCCTCCCAGCCCCTGCCGGATGGAACATTCCGTGCGAAAGCTTTGACAGAGCTCCCACTCGGGAGTCACGTGGAGCTGGAGCGTCCTTGCGGCATCTAGCGGAATGACGCGAGCTCGGGTTGCCAAGGGGAGGGCCAGGCGCCGCGGAAGGGGCGGGGCGGAGGAAGCCGGCCGGGGAGGCGGGGCGGGCGGAGTGGAGGGGCGGGCGGAGAGGGGCGCGCGGGCGGGGAGGGCTCAGCGTATTATGGGATGCGGCGGTGGAATGGCGCTGGGCGCGTGATTTTGAACAAACCCGGGTCTGTGTCTCGGAGGCGCCGCCGCCGCCGCGGCTGCTGGGAGCCCAGGGAGCGCGGCGCGAGGAGAAGGCGGCGGCGCCGCCGGCTTTGGTAAGTGTCAGCCCCCGGGGTGGGGGCATCGGGGCGGGCGGGCGGGCGGGAAGGAGCCCGGCCCCAGCTTCGGGTGGCGGCGCGGGCGGAGGGCGCCGGACCGCCCCCTCCCGGACCCGGGGCTGGTGGGTCGTGGCCCAGAGCGGGAACCTGCAGGCTGGGGGTCGCCGCGCCCCACCCCCGGGCCGCTGGGGGCGGGAGGATCCTCCGGGCTCGGCCCCTTCCCGCCCGCACCCGGGAGGGCGGCTGTCACCCGGCAGCCCGCCCTTCCTGGCTGTCTGGAGGAAGGGCTCCCGCGGCTGTTGACACGCACATTGCGTGGCCGGAGAAGCCGGCCGTGTGGGCCCGGGATTTCTGGGAACCGGTTTTGCTGCTGTGTCATTTTGTACCAGCCGTCCTTTCCCTGCTGCCCGCCGCCCGGGTCTGCCCGCGCCCCTTTTGTATGGTGTCTTCTTCGTGCGTGTCCGTTTTCCTCGCGAAGCCCACCAGCCAAATGTCATAATGTTCCCGAGGTGCACGGGGGAAGGGAGCGGGCCGGGGCTTAGCTTGGCCAAGCAACGGTAAACACGAAGCCGATTGCGGGGGAACGAGGCTGGCGGTGGGGAAATAAAGTTTCAGGATGAAGACATGGGGAAGACTTGATGCTCTCAGCCTCTAACAGGCTATACACACAGAGGCGCCTATTAGGCTGGGTGGTAAATAAGATTCGTTTAAGCCTGACTCTACCGACTTTTACATGGAGTTGTCATTCAAGCAAGGTAAGGAAATGAAATGGCTTGTTCAACTTCTCACTCTTCTTAGACTAACTTTTTAAAAAGACAGTAGAGCGGCCCTTTTGGAAACCTTGAAATTCAGAGTTTGCTCATTTCTGATAAGTCTTTTAGAAAGCTTATGCTGTAGTTGAAGGTTAGGTATAGAACTCAGCTTTTGAATGGGTGATGACCAGATCTTTCTGAAATTAATAAAGGTAGCCAATTTAGTTTTGAAAAAGATACTGGTCTTATCAGAAGCCTTGCAGCTTATGTTTTCTTGTTATTTTGGATAATTAAAAAATACTTCTGTACTCTTATTTATTAAATTGCAATGAGAGGGGCTGGTGGGGGTGGGTGGGTAACTGTGAGGTCCTCTTGTTCTAAAGCAGGCTGTTTCTCTGTATTGAACAGCGGTAGATGGGTTTGTTTGTTTGTTTGTTTTAATTTGGTGATTTAGATCCCCAAAACGTGGCAAAGAATTTTAGCTTAGAGGTAGATTTTCAGTATTTTAGAAATTGTTCATTCATGAACAGGATCAGTACATTTTAAACGCAGTTGCACTTTGACGTCTTAAACCAATGACAGACCAATTGAAAGTCACAGTTCATAGACAGGAAGGATCAAATGAATTTAAGTGGAGAGGTAAAATAATTCAGAACTTTATTTTTAAAACTGGATGTTTGACCACAGTATCTACATGAGGATCAGTGCCTGTAATTTATAAATGTGTCCGAGAGGTCAGACGTGCCTATGGAAATAGCTCATTCTGTCCAAGGAGTGCTGACAGAGGAGCAAAATGTCCGAGTTGATGAATGACGTGAAAGGTCTTGATCATGTTTTTAGTGTCTGAGATGGGCACAGTGCAATGGGCCCATCATCTCTATCCAGTTGCTTCTCTGAAAACGAAAGAATTTGGGTTTTCTTTATCGCCCTTGTGGCCTTTCCCATGGCTTTTGCTCTTCAAAAGAAAAATATGCGGGACCAGGGACCCTGCAGGTAGCGCGACTTCCTTTGGCGTGGCTGTCGGGCCCGCAAGGAGCACCATTTTTCGTTGTGGGGTGAGAGGTCTCGGCGTGGGCTGCGTGTGCATTTGTGCCTCCCTGTGCATTTGAAGGTTGGCGGGGCCGGCGGGAGGTTTCCCCGGATATGTGGGTGTGCGCCTCTCGGGAGGGGAGGGCTGCGGAGGGGAGGAGGAGGAAGGGGGAGGTTACTGGCGGCGGCGGCGGCGGCGGCCCGGGCTCCGGCTGTCGGGGAAGCTGCTGAGCTGTGATGGTGATGACGAGGTGAAAATGGCGGATCTTTCGAAATACAATCCCGGCCCCTGACATACCAGAGGCGGCGGCAGCGGCGGCGTCGCCACCCGGGCTCCCTCTTTGGTTCCCTGGTCCCCCGTTAGCGCTGCACTTCGGGCACACTGGGAAAGGAAGCAGCTGGCCAGAGCTACCGTGCACTGGCAAAACAAGCACCGCCGGGGCTCGGAATTGCCCGGGACCTTCTGGAGCCCCCACCTCGGAGCCGGAGGGAGGAGAAAGCGGCAGCCGCTGGAGGTAGACAAGGGGTACCCGAGGGCTTCTCTGTCTTGAGATCTCTTTATTTTGCGGGGGTGGGGGAAAGAATTGCGTTGTGAATCAAGGAACGACTAGTCTGGAGTGCAAAGAATCAGTAGCCTCATAATGACATCAACATTATTCTTTTGAGTGTTGAGAGGGCTCGAGTTTGCTCTGATACCTAAGGCTGCTGCTGAGGCCTAGAGGAACCGCTAGCACTTATCATGATTTCCTGATTTAATTTTCAAAATAGCCACTCTGGCGGGCGTTGGTATGATGATGTTCAGCAGGTTATGGGGTCGTATGTTTCCTTTAGGGAGGCAGAGCATTGGCATTTTATTCTGCATTCAAGCTCTTGTCTTAGATCATCGCCTATAACTTGTTGGGATGTAGATGCTCACGTTTTTTGAGCGTATAGACCAGTTCTGTAATGATTAAAAACGTTGTCTTTTTCTTTTAAGACTGTCATCCATAGAATGACCCCTTTGCCCTGCCATTGGCAGATAACAATTGAGACATTGTCAGGCATGTTTTATATTTATGTTTTTCTCTGCCCCCCCACCCCCAATACATTTCATGAATCAGAGAGTAAAGTTATGGAAGATTTTGCAGTGGAATTTATAATCCAAGTGAACTACAGCCCTGGGAGTTCTATTTTGCTTAACAAGTTTTACCTTCATTGTAAGAAGGAACTTGTGGTGGCTTCATACATACATCTGATGTGAGTACATTAAGTTAGTAAAAATGAATCGAGAATTCTTATGTTCTAAGTACTGGAGCCGTTTGTTTAAAGAACTGGAGAATTGGATCGATTGACTTTATGACATCCATAGTTTAATTTCGTTACATTATCTAAAGATCCATGTCTTGTGCTGTAGATCCCTAAGGAATCTGTCTCCTTGCATACAACAGTAAGTAGTGTTACTGAAAAGTTACATGTTAATCAAGTTTTTATATATTAATTTCCAGCCCTCTGTTTTCTTCCAGCTTTTGTAGTGAAAGATTGGGTCAGTGACTGAGTATAGGAGAGTGAACAGAGAGAAGTGCCTACTGGTAATTTTATGATTAGCAGTAATTTTCGCTATCCAAGTTTCCTACAAAGAGATGATGTCAGGGTATATCATAAATATCATACATCATGTGTTTTATTCAGAGGGGACATATTTATATGTGTGTGTATAGCTTGGACATTTGGCTTTCACTCATTAGATGAATAAGGGACCAAAAAAAATTTGGGGGGAATTAACAGAGGGGTACTCAGAAGGTTTAACTAATGAATTTTATAGAAATCATTTGTCTGATGTTCTTGTATTATCCAGTAGGAATTTGATTGTTTTCTTTTCGTCATAGATTTTATGTTGCAATTATTTGGTCCATGCCAACCCAGCTGTTAGGTTAGAAGTAAGACTAAAAATGTTTAAAACATTAAAATAAGGTGAGAGATTAAAATGCTTTCTCATTGGCCTTCTTTTGCTTTCCATCACAGAGAGCTATTGTCTTTCTGTGATTCGTTGTACATGTCTTTAATGACAGTTTTCAGATTGTTGTGGTTACAACAAATGTCTATTAATAATTAGAAATAGGTTAGAAAGAAAAGAAGGAAGAGTTATGCCACCAGAGATAGTCCAGAGTCTTTTGGGGCGAGAGGGGCATTACACACTTTCATTACTTTTCTCAAATATTACTATTGGTTATCTATTGTGTTTTACATACTATGCTAGGGGTAGGGGATAACTCAATATCATTGCTTCAGGAAACTTTCAGTTTAGGAATTGTTGGAGGTAAAGTTGGAAGGATGGGGTTGAGTAGGGCCACAATGCAGAAGGCCTTGAGAATTATAGAACATTTTAAAATAGGAGAATGACAGCCTCAGAGATGCACTTGAGGGAGATAAATCCTGTAGCTTTTATGTAGGATGTGTTGTAAATTAGAGGAGATAAAGGTAAAAAATACCATAGTAGGCTCCAAGCTTTGGAGATTTGGAAATTCTTGGTTGTATTTGGAAGGGGATATTGTGAAGGTGAAATCTGCATGACATATGACAGATTAATATATTGAGAAACATCAGGAATGATAAGATCTCAAACTCTGCTGTTTGATAGAATATTGAATGCCATAGAAAAAGAGAAATTAGAAGAAGCTTATTTGAATAAAGAGGAAAAGGCTCTTTTTTTGTTGAATTTATTGGGGTGAGATTGGTTAGTAAAATTATATAGGTTTCAAGCGTACATTTCTATAATACATCATCAATATATTGCATTGTGTGTTCATCATCCAGAGTCAGTTCTCCTCCCATCACCATATATTTGACCCCCTTTTATCCTCTTCTGCCATCCCCTTCCCCCTTCCCCTCTGGTAACCACCAAACTGTTGACTCCGTCTGTGAGTTTTTGTTTCTTTGTTTGTTTGTCTTGTTCATTTGTTGCTTTCAGTTTTATATTCCACGTATCAGTGAAGTCATGGTTCTCAATTTTTTTTGTCTGAAATTTCACTTAGCATGATAATCTCAAGATCCATCCATGTTGTCAAAAATGGCACTATTTCATCTTTACTTATGACCGAGTAATATTCCATTGTATATATGTACCACATCTTCTTTATTCAATCATCTATCAAAGGACACTTTGGTTGTTTCCATATTTTGGCCACCGTGCAATGCTACAGTGTACACAGGGGTACATATATCTTTA
This sequence comes from Aselliscus stoliczkanus, assembly GCA_033961575.1. Taxonomy (NCBI): domain Eukaryota; kingdom Metazoa; phylum Chordata; class Mammalia; order Chiroptera; family Hipposideridae; genus Aselliscus; species Aselliscus stoliczkanus. The sequence goes on along the minus strand of CM066734.1, from coordinate 93,064,665 downwards.
CAGATCAACGTTTTCAGATTTTTTGGGTGTATACCCAGAAGAGGGGATTGCTGGGTTGTATGGTAATTCTGTTCTTAATTTTTTAAGGAAACTCCATACTGTTCTTCATAATGGCTGTACCAATTTACATTCATTTCTGCTTTTACTTCTCTTGCCTTTGAGGTCAAATTCATAAAATCCTCTCTGAACCCAAGGTCCTGAAGTTTAATACCCATACTTTCTTCTTTGCAATTTATTGTTTCATGTCCTATGTTTAGGTCTTTGATCCATTTTGAGTTAATTTTGGTATATGATCACATGTAGCCATCTAGCTTCATTCTCTTGCATGTGCTTTCCAATTCTTCCCAGCACCATTTATTGAAGAGACTTTCTTTTCTCCATTGTATGTTTTTGGCTCCTTTATCAAAAATTATCTGCCCGTATATGTTTGGGTTTATTTCTGGGTTCTCAGTTCTATTCCATTGGTCTGTGTGTCTGTTTTTCTGCCAATACCATGCGTTCTGGTTATCACTGCTTTTTTTTTTTTTTTTTTTTTTTGTAGTATAAATTGAAATCGGAGTGTGATACTTCCAGCCATGTTCTTTTTTTGTTTTTTGAGGGCAGTGTCACTGGCCCTCATATGTGGCATCCGAACCGGGGCTGCTGGCGTCCCAAGCCAGCTTTCAACCACTGCACCACTCGGCTGGCCCCAGCCATGTTCTTTTTAATTAGGATTGTTTTGGCTATTTGGGATCTTCTGTGATTCCATACAAATCTGATGATTTTTTTTGTTCTAGTTCTTTTAAAAATGCCATTGGGATTTTGATGGGAATTGCATTAAATTTGTGTATTGCTTTGGGTAATGTGGCCATTTTCACTATGTTGATTCTTCCAATTCATGAACACAGAATATCTTTCCATTTTTTTGTGTCTTCGACTTTTTTTAATAATGTCTTATAGTTTTTAGTGTATAGGTCCTTCAAATCCACTTATTCTTTTTGTTGCAGTTACAAAAGGAATTGTTTTTCTCACTTTTTCTGAAATTTCATTGTTAGTATATAGGAATGCAATGGATTTTTGTACATTGATTTTGTATCTTACAACTTTACTGTATTTGTTTGTTGTTTCTAATACTTTTTTTGTGGAGTCTTTGGGGTTTTCTGTATAAGAATCATGTCATCTGCAAAAAGTGGCAGTCAAACGTCTTCATTCCCAATTTGGATGCCTTTTATTTCTTTCTCTTGCCTGATTACTCTGGCTAGGACTTCCAATACTGTGTTGAATAACAGTGGTGAGCAGGGGCATCCCTGTCTTGTTCCTGATTTTAGAGGAAAAACTTTCAGTTTTTCAACATTAAGTATGATATTAGCTGAGGGTTTGTCATGTATGGCCTTGATTATGCTGAGGTACTAGTCAAAGGATTTTCATTTGAATTATAGTGTATCACATAACTGTCTTCACAGTAACTCTGCAAGTAAACTGAGACTTAGAAAGATTATTGCTTAGGGTTCATACATTCAATAACTAGGAGAGCCAAGATTTGGAAGTGGATATTTCTGATTTGAATCCCTATGTTTTTTCCACCATGTTAGTCGTAAGCATGAATAATGTACAGTCCCCCTTTAAAGGGGAAAAAAAATATTGTAGACCCCCAGTATTGTCCTAAATAATTTTATTAGAATATTTAATTTTTAGATGTTTATAAATATAAATTTCCTATGCTTATTACTTTTATACAAGTATAAAACAAAAGTAAATTTATAAATGAAATATGAACAAAACTGTAAAACAAATTTAGGGTAATGATGACATTGTTTTGCTGAAATGACATCTTTCTTTGCATAGTGAATATACTATTGTCTGCCTTGCAAGGTGTGCAGTTTTTTATATATTATATATTCTAATATAACTCAATTCCTACACCACTTTTCTGTATTTGAATGCTCCAAAGCTTTCCTCCATAAATCATAAGATAGGAGGTTTGGCTTTCATTTGGCATAAATATATCATTTATCTTGTAAGACCCTTCTGTGCCTTTTTCTTTCGCGCACCCTAACTCTAGTACCATTGATTGCAGATATCCAGATGATCCAGAATATACTTTTTCAAAATATATCATCAAAATGAAAATACAAACTTTTCAAATTTTCATCAGGACTCATGGCTTACAGTCCACTGCTCCTAACTTAGTTTGAGAAATGTAGTTCTATAGCTAGTTTTTGAGATGTTGATGCTTAATTTTAGAAATCAAAGTTAAAACCCAAATAGAATAGTGAACCAGCTAGTGCTGGTGGTAATTTCTAGGTGCAAAAGTATACTTCTTAAACACATGGATATTTCTGTCTGAACATCTGCAATTACTCATCTGCAATATGGTCATAGGTCGTCACTTCATATTATTATGTGTAAGAATGAAAACAGGTGTTCACCCAGGTTGTCCTCCACCTGTAACTAAGAAAAGAACAGTGTTTCAGCACTTGTAATATTCTATAAGAAACTTTAAAAAATGTAAAAGCATAGAGCATTTGTCATTTCTATCTTATGTTACTTTTTTCATTTGATATTTAATTCATTTCTTTTAATTGTTGTTATCCTAAATGAGACCCTCCATTTAGCACTGTCTTGAACTAATTACCGTAATAGCCTTCTGACTGGTCTTACTGCCTCTAGCCCAATAATGTACTGATAAGAAGTTAATTTTCCTAAAGCACAGCTGTGATCGTGCCATTTTTCTATTGATTTTTAAGCTCTGTCAGGGCAAGGTCTTTGGTTAATATCCTGTAATGCCCTCCACAAAGTTGATAAGCAATAAGTATGTTAATCAAATGACTGATAAAAATCATAAGCTAGTTAAAAGCTAAGAGAACCTTGTAGATTTTACGATGGAATGTATTGCAGGGTATACTGGTTAAAAGCTAAACCTGAGTATTTAAAAACTTATTTGAGGGCCGGCCAAATGGCGCGATGGTTAAGAGCTGGCTTGGGACGCCAGTGTCCAGGGTTCGGATCCCACATATGAGGGCCAGTGACACTGCCCTCTAAAAAAAAAAAAAAAAAAAGAATAAAAAAAAAACTTATTTGAAAAGGAGTTTTTCAGTTTGTTGTGACAAAGTGAGTTTGTTATCTTATTTGAAGTGTTGTGCCTCTAAAAAAAAAAAAAAAAGGAATATGGGCTGGCCGAGCAGCACGTTGGTTAAGAGCTGGCCTGAGACACCTGCGGCCCCTGTTCGGATCCCACATATGAGGAGCAATGACACTGCCCTTTAAAAAAAAAAACAAGAAAAAAAACAATGAAGTGTTGTGAAGTCTCAGCATTATATAAACCTATCCTAATCCAATAGACAAAACCAAAGTTACCTTTCAGGGCTTAGTGTACATAATGCTAATTTTAGATGACACCCCTTCTCCATGATTCATTTATTCATTCTTCAGGTTTGTAGTGAGAGGTTATTATTTGCCAGCGCTGTTCTAGGCACTGGGGATAGGGGATACATTGGTGATGAAGACAGACAAGTCGCTGTCCTCATGAAACTTGCATTCTAAAGAAGTGGGGGAGGGAGACTTAGACTGTAAACAAAGGGACTTCCTGATTGTGGTAGATGCTCTGATGGAAATACCAGGGTAATGCAATAGAATGCCTAGGACAGTGGACATGAGAGTGGGGGTACTATATTAGATGGATCTTATAAATGTAATACAGTTGAGACAAATTTATAAATCATTAGACTTTCTGAAAGGAGTCAATCCTTAAGTTTCATCAGACTTAAATCATTCAACCATGTTAGACAGTGAGGGGGAAAACCTCAATGTATTGACTTCCAGAATTGTGCTTTGCCTTTGGAACTTTGTTTTCGTTTTTGTTTTTTTTTCTTTGAGGGCAGTGTCACTGGCCCTCATATGTGGGACTGAACCGGGGCCGCTGGCTTCCCAGGCCAGCGCTTAACCATCGCGCCACTCGACCGGCCCATGGAACTTTGTTTTATGAGCAAAAAATATTGGGGAGGCATGGGGAGTGGATTGGAATGCATTGTATGTTCTGTATTCTTTTACTACCATACCTTGACAAGTAACCCCTTGTACAGCTGAAGTGAACCAAAGTGCCTCAGTCCTATTGGCTTGTAAAGATACTCTCTTTTCTTGGAGTGGTCCTCCACACAGTGATGATGAGGTTGCATGTGATAGCCATGTCTTCCATTCCTAATGGATAAAATTAGAGTGATGATTCATGGAACTAGGTGGCCATACTCTTTCCTGCCATGCCCACAGCTCCTTTTGAGGGTTTCTTTTAGCATGAGTTGCCCTGCCTGTGACCCTGATTGAAACAGATGTGGATGTCTAATCGTAAAGCAGTTATCATACTCGGCTCAGTGGCTTATGAGGTGTGCTGGCTCCAGAACTCTGCACAGTCCCGTGTTACATAGAGACTGGCCAGACCAATCAGACCTTTTCTTGTTAGAAGTTTGAACTTTATTCCTAGTTCAAAGGCAAACTCCTAGTCCTGTAACTCCTGGTCACTTTTAAGAGAACAAATAAGAAGACATGTTCTCCCTAATGACAGAACTTCAAAAATACACGAAGTAGAAATACACAGAAGAGAAATAAACAAATCCACAATCATATTTGGGAATTTTAACAACCTTTCTCAGTAATAGATGGAAGAGGAAAAAGTAAGACTATAGAAGATCTAAACAACACTATCAACCAATTAGACCTACTTAACATTTATAGGACATGTTCTTTACAGGTGCACATGCAGTGTTCATTCACCAAGATAGACCATATACTAAGCTATAAACAAGTCTCTTAATTTCAAATGATGGAAATGTTATAGAGTATTACATTCACTGATAATAATCGGAGTAAGTTAGGAATCAATACAAGATAGAAAATCCCCAAATATTTGGAAATTAAATAGTACACTTTATTTTTCCTTTGTCAAAGATGAAATCATATGAAATATTAGGAAACATTTGAAGCAAATGATAATAAAAACACTGAAGTTAGTAGAAAGCTAAAGCCACATTTTTTGATAGAAACTTTTAATGTTAAATGCTTATTTTAGAAAAGAAGAAAGGTTTAGGGCCGGCCAAGTGGCTCAGTTGGTTAAGAGTTAGCTTAAGAGCATGATCTCTGAGTAACAGGGCCGCCGGTTTGATTCCCACGTGGGCCAGTGACGCTGCGCCCTTAGTTCAGCTGTTGCTGAGCTGCCAACAGGTGGCAGGATGGCTCAGCTGGTGAGAGCACATGCTTTTAACAACAAGGTTGCCTGTTCGATGGTGGGATACGCCCGCCCGCAACTAAGACTGAACTCGGCACTTTGAGCTGAGCTGCCGCCTGGATGGCTCAGTGGATACCGAGCGTGAGCTCTTAACAACAAAGCTGCTGGTTCAACTCCCACATAGGATGGTGGCTACGCCCACCCACAACTAAGACTGAACACAGCACCGTGAGCTTAGAGGCCACGAGCTTCCCAATGAGAAGCCAAATGGCAACTGATGCCTTCCACAAAATTGAAGAGTAACAACTTGGCAGGTCCCTCTTCCCAATTCCCCAACACTGTTACTCTCCCGCAACGCCCCAATTTTTTTTAAAAAAGAAGAAAGGTTTAAAATCACTTATCTGACAAACTTTCGTATAGTAAATATTTTAGTCTTTGCAAGCCATGTAAAAAAATAATTTTTAACACACACACACACACACACACACACACACACACACACAACACCTCCTCCTAACTATTTAAAAATGGGAAAACCATTCTTTTTTTTTTTTTTTTAAGATTTTATTGGGGAATTGTGGGAGGGCCACAGCATTGGGGAATGGGGGAATGGGAACAGACAAGTTGCTCTCCTTTTGTTCTTCAGTCTAGTTGCAGAGGATGTTGCTTCACTGGCCCATGTTGGTATCGTCGTTGCGCTCTTCCCAGATGAGTTAGATCGGTCCACGGCCTCTGGATGTCGCTCACCGAAGCTATTGGCAGCTCATGCTGGTCATCTGCTCACACTGGCTGCCGGCCTCTCACTGTAGCCTATGGCAGCCCACTGCAGCAGGGGCTGCAGCCTACACCATCGCTGAGGCTCACAGCCCAGCTCCAGGTGGAGCTGTTGTTAGCTGTAGAGGGCAGTGTCACTGGCCCTCATGTGGGATCCGAACCGGGGCCGCTGGCATCCCCAAACCAGTTCTTAACCAGTGTGCCACTCGGCCGGCCTGTGAAAACCATTTTTAGTTGGAGAGTAATACATAAACAGACCATGGGCCTGATTTGGCCTATAGGCTATAGTTTGCTCAACTCTGACCTATGCTTCCATCTTAAGCTCCTAGAAAAAGAACAAATTAAACCTAAAGTAAGTAGAAGGAAGGAGATAAAGATAAGTCAATTAAATAAAAAATGGACTATTCAGAATATCAGTGAAGCCAAAATGGTTCTGTGAAAAGATCAGTAAAACTGATAATTTTCAAGCCAGACTGATCAAGAAAAAAGGAGAAAAAACAAATTACCACAATGAGGAATGAAGAGTCAACATTTCTACTGATACAAAATAAAAGAATATTTTGTATAACTCTGTTAATAAATTCAGCAACTTAGAGTAAATAGACAAGTTCCTTGAAGGACACAAACTATCAAATATCGATGGACACTCAAGAAGAAAGAGATAACCTGAATAGCACTCCATCTAGTAAAGAAATTGAATTGAAGGGCCGGCCGAGTGGCGTGGTGGTTAAGCGCTGGCTTGGGAAGCCAGTGGCCCCGGTTCAGTCCCACATATGAGGGTCAGTGATACTGCCCTCAAAAAAAAAAAGAAATTGAATTGATAGTTAAAAACCTTCCCACAAGAAAGTTTTCTGTCTAGATGGCTTAACTGGTGAGCTCTAGCACACATTTCAAAAAGAAATAGTAACAAAGCTCTAGACGTTTCCCGAAAACTGAAGAGGAAGAAACATGTCCTAACTCATTTTATTAGGGTAGCATTATCCCCAGACAGTCACTACAAGAAGAAAACCTGCATACCAATATCTCATGAGTTTAAACAAAAATGTTCAACAAAAAATTAAATAGAAGTCAGCAGTATCCTTAGTTGGGATGCAAACCCACTGCCCCACAGCATCTCCCTGGGCCTCTCCATGTCTGCTCCGTGGGACGTTGGGCCAGTGAGGCACTAATAACACACAGGATGCTCATGTTCCTCGCTGTGCTTTGAGTAAATAAAGAAGTCCTGTGTTTCTGACCTAGGACTCACCGCGGTGGTATGGCAGTACTGATGAAACAGGCTACTTTGTTAGCTTGCCTGGAGGGTCAGAAATCTCAGGTCCCTTGCAGTTCTTCACAGTTTTGGCCATGAGGATGGAGTGGTGACAGAGACATGGCTTTCTGAAAGAGGAAGGATGAGGGCCTTGCGGACTGGGTTAGCGGGTAGGAAAAGACTCTCTGGCATCTGCTAGCGAATGCTTGTACGCAAGTGATGGGCAGGGGTGGCATGGGCAGTAGGAGTCGGAGTCCTCCAGTGTTCTACCTCTTAATGTCTATTTAGGTGCTGAGCAGAGAGGTAGCCCCAATGGTGCTTCTGTTGTTGTATACCCAATGCCATGGCCCCAGATGAAAGGCAGTGTGGCTGTAGCTGCTGAGTTAAGGAGTCCCCTAAGGTGAGAAAATGGTGTCATACCTGAGAAGATAGAGCTTTGGTTGGATTGAAAACAGAAGTTTGTGTAGTTGAGCTGCAAGTGTGGATATTTGAAACTGAAAGTAAACGCGCAGTCAGGCCACTTGTCTCCCTTCATACCCTGACCTGTCCCTCCTCCTACACCTTGACTTCAGGTGTTTTAAGGAGAAAGATGAATAGGAGTTGGGCTGAGGTCTCCCAGTCCTTAAGGGGGATCACAAGCCATACCTACCTGTCTAAGTATGCTGGGGAGGTTCAGGGAGAGGAGGGATTCAGCCTTTTATTTCTCTGTTGGGTACTGGCACCTGTCATCTTCCTACCTTGTTCTGTATTCAAATGCAGCTGATAGGGCTTGGGCAAAGTTTGCAGTAGAGGAGGGAAGCTAATGTGACAATGTGGGTGGGGCCCTTTGTTGTGTACTGTTTAACTTCCATTGCTAAGGTCTAATTGGTATTGATGCTTTACATACGTGTACTGTAAATGCCCCTGCATGCCAGAGGGGACAATGCTGATCAGGAAGAGCCACTCATAAAGTGTTAATACTTTGGGGACCCCAAGCCCTAGTGTTAATACTTTGGGGACCCCTAGCCCTAGTGATTCCTTTGAGTTGTAAATTATTGTGACTCATGGTTCTGCAGTATATACAAAGAACTCATGCAACTCAATAAAAAGAAAACAAAACAAAACAAAACAGTATCTTTAAGAATACCAAAAGAGGGCCGGCCGAGTGGCGCATTGGTTAAGCGCTGGTTTTGGGATGCCGGCGGCCCCGGTTCGGATCCCACGTGGGGGCCAGTGACGCTTCCCTCTACAGCTAACAACAGCTCCACCTGGAGCTGGGCTGTGCCAGCCCCGGTGATGGTGTGGGCTGCAGCCCCTGCTGCAGTGGGCTGCCGTGGGCTACAGTGAGTGGCCCGCAGCCAGCGTGAGCGGCTGGCAGCCAGCGTGAGCTGCCAATGGCTGCGGTGGGCGACATCCAGAGGCCGGCGACCCGTCTGCCTCATCCGGGAGGAGCGCAGTGACGATACCAACAGTGGGGCGACGTCCTCCGCGGCTAGGGTGGGGAGCGAGGGGACGGCAACTTGTCTGTTCCCCTTCCCCGATTCCCCAGTGCTGTTCCCCTCTGCCAATTCCCCAATAAAATCTTTAAAAAAAAAAAAAAAAAAGAATACCAAAAGACTTCAAGAGGCACTTTTCAAAAGAAAATATTCAAATAGATCATACGCATATGAAAAGATGATCATCATTAGTCATCTCGGAATTATAAATCAAAACTACAAGGCTATCACTTCCCACCCATTAGAATGGCTAAAATTAAAAAGACGAACAGGGCCGGCCGAGTGGCGCGGTGGTTAAGTGCTGGCTTGGGAAGCCAGCAGTCCTGGTTCGGGTCCCACATATGAGGGCCAGTGACACTGCCCTCAAAAAAAAAAAAAAAGTTTAAAAAAACAACAACAAAAAAGAATTAAAAAAGACCAACAATACCAATTGTTGGTGAGGAGTGGAGCAGCTGGAACTGTCCCAACATTGCTGGTGGGTGTATAAAACTGGCACAGCCAAGTTGGGAAATAGTTTCACAGTGTCATGCAAAGTTAAAAATAGGGGCCGGCCAAGTGGTGCGGTGGTTAAGCGCTGGCTTGGGAAGCCAGCGGCCCCGGTTCGGGTCCCACATATGAGGGCCAGTGACACCGCCCTCAAAAAATAAATAAATAAATAAATAAAAAATAAACTTACCTTATGACCCAACAAGTCTACTTCTAGGTATTTATTCAAAAGAAATGAAAATATGCATCCATAAAAAACTTGAACATAGCAGTATTATTCATAAGAGCCCCAAACTGGAAAGTCAAATGCCCATCTACACGTGAATGGATGAACAAATTATGGTACATTTGTACAGTGGAATATTACCAATCTAAAGGAACAGAAGTACTAATAAGTGCAAGAATAAGGATAAATCTCAACATGCTGAGGGTAAAAGCTCATACTGTATGATTCCTTTATGTCACGAGTCCATATTCATGTGAAGTTCTGGAATGGGCAAAAAGGCAAAACTAATCTATACTGATAGAACAGATCAGTGGTTGTGTAGGGTGGGTCTGACTGTAAAGGAGTAGGCGTATTTCTTTTGTCCATTTTAAAATACCAGTGGTGAGAATTTAAGGCAATATAATTTTGTGATTAAAATTATGAACTTTGGTATCATAAAACATACCCTGAGTTTGAATCCTGGCTCTTCCATTTACTAAGCTATGTGACCTTGGGCAAATTATATAACCTAAGTTTCTTCATCTGTAAAATAGGGGTGATAATGATACCATCTGTGTTGTGAGGGTAAATTAAATGATGCCATCATTGACAGATAGTAAGTGCTCAATAATGATGATAAATTTTGGCAGTATGTTTGTTACTTCCATGTCTGTCACCCTTAATTTCAGAATGGTTATTGCATTTTTATATTTTAAAAAAGGAAAGAAAAAAAGAATTGTTGATTAGACTCCTATGGATCTTTGATATTCTATGGGCAAATAGCTTATTGCTAGTAATATTTAGTCAGTCGTAAACATGATGTTCTTTAATAAGTGAAGATAATGATACTGCCTCCTTTATTGAAAGTTTCACATAACCTTGAACTAAAAGCATCACAGTTTTGATTTGTTTATAATTGGCTTTATTATCACTACTATTTTTCTTTGTGGGGCCTGGCTGTATACCTCTTGGAGAATTTTCTTTCCAGATAAAAGTTTCAGACTAATTGATCAGACTTTGGCCAAATAAGCCATTTGATCTGCAGTTACTGAAATGGATTACTCTAGAAAGTCCTTTAACATTAATTTGAGTATTTAATGGATTTTTATAAATGGTTTAATACCATCATTTTAGGATCTAGCTCACTGGAGATGAGAAGATATTTTCTAATATCTATTTATATTTTAAAATCTTTATTTCTTTGTGTGAATTAGCAGTTTTGAAGTCTGTCAATAAAGAGGAAAAACCGTAACTGGGAATAAGATGATCAGAAATGTCAAAGATTAAAAAGTTTTATGAGCGGGCATTGGAAAGGTGTTTCCTGTAATTATGTGACTTAGTGTACAGTATACTTTGGGGTTGAGGCACGGCAAATGAAAATGTTTGCTTCTAGTTTAGTGTCCCATATGACTTATAATTCAGAGTTTCGAAGGTTGAGGATATGATAAAATGGTTTAACCTAAATTTGCATCAGGAATATTCTTCATTCAATTACATTTATAAAAAAATGTCATTTTAAATTTTGTCATTTTTTTCATTTGCATTTTTCTTGAATAATTATTTTCTTAAATCTGTTCTCGAATCCTAAGTAATTTTTTGTTTTTCAACTTTTATTACAGCACCTGATCAACTTTCTATCAGGAGAACGATCATGGAGGTGGTGCCAGCTGAGGTGAATAGTTTGCTTCCAGAGGAGATAATGGACACTGGTATAACTTTAGTGGATGATGATAGTATTGAGGCTGTTATTGTTTCATCCCCAATTCCCATGGAGACAGAACTGGAAGAAATTGTCAACATAAATTCTACTGGTGACTCTACAGCCACGCCCATTTCCACGGAACCAATCACAGTGTACAGTAACCACACTAACCAAGTTGCAGTGAACACCACAATTACTAAAGCAGATCTTAATACCACAGTGAAACCAGCTTTTCCAAGTGGCCTTCAGAAACTTGGTGCTCAGACTCCTGTGACTATATCAGCCAATCAGATTATTTTAAACAAAGTATCACAGACATCTGATCTTAAACTTGGCAATCAGACCCTTAAACCAGATGGACAGAAGTTAATTTTAACAACTTTGGGCAAGTCTGGTTCACCAATTGTTTTAGCACTACCCCATAGCCAACTACCCCAGGCTCAGAAAGTTACAACTCAGGCCCAGTCAGGAGATGCTAAATTACCACCGCAGCAAATTAAAGTAGTTACCATTGGAGGGAGGCCAGAGGTGAAACCTGTCATTGGTGTCTCAGCATTGACCCCAGGAAATCAACTGATTAATACTACAACTCAGCCCTCTGTGTTACAGACCCAACAGTTAAAAACAGTACAGGTAAAAAAACAAAAAAGGGGGCTTATGAATTAAAATGCATGTTAAAAATAAACTGATTCGCAGTTCTGTTTGTAGGGTGATTAAATGCTTAGTTGTTGCTGAATTCTTTTGAATGTTGCTTTTAGTAATTGTGTTGGTTTTTTTGGGGTAAAATTTGATATGTCTAATGCTTTGAAAATTTTTGCTGGAGAACTTAAATTCCAAATGAGTGTATTTATAGCTTTTTACTCATTTTTAAATGCATTTTATTCTCAGTAGTAGTTTGATTACAAGGATGTTCTACTGGTATAAAGATGCCAGAGTTGCTGCTGGCTGTCAAAAAATAATTCAGACACAACGATTTTTTTCATTTAACAGATGGCCCAAATCTAGGAAAACTTGCTGCTCTGAGAAATCTGTGGACCATAGGTAGTACATATTAGCCAGTGTGTGCCTTGTTTGGAGCTTACTTGCCATCAGTCATGCGTACATTGTGGAAAAGGCAGTGCCATGTGATGGACGATAACATATAGGCTTTAGGATTGGACCAAGTAGATTTGAGTCACCTGTCGGTCACCCTACCATGTGTGGAACTTTGGATAGGCTACTTATCACCTCTGAGTTTTTGACGTTAGCTGGAAGATGATCATGATGAAATAAGCAACAACAGATAGTAGTTGATATAATTCTCAAAACTTTGAGGAGCCTTTGAAATGATACCTATTATTAGTATGAAGAGGATCTTAATATAGGAGGTTCACAGAGTATGTAGTCAATGGTTCCCCATTTCTCATGTCCCGACAGGCCTTTTTGGGTCATCACTTCTCTTAGAAATACAGTGAGCCACTTAAATGTCCAGGGAATGCAAATACATTCCCTGTTTGAGAGTCGCCTTTTAGAAAAAAAGAGAAGGTATGAGCTAGAGAACTAAAAGCAGGTGAATAAGGAACTGTCTACCCCCACTTGATGATACTAGAAATATTGTTTTGGTTATTACGTTGGCAAAATAATTAGTATCTTATTTTCATGGGCTTTTTATTTAAGAACTTTGTAACATTTCTCAAACCTTATAATTTGCCCATGTCCCTTCTGCCACTATTAAACTCCCAGTGTTCTTTTCTTTCTTGGTCATTATCATCTCACTTACTCCTGACTCCCTTTTTTCTTCAGATGAGGATCTTTTGAACAAGATACGCTATCACCGTCAAGGATCTTGTCCTCAGCTTGCTTTTTCAGTCAGTTTGAAACTTGTTTTTACTGGTTTATCAGAATTTATTTGGCTTTGGGGATGTGGATCATAACCATATCACAAGAAACTGATAATGTAAATCAGAATGTCATTTTTTTCATTTACAAGATCAATGTATATATTCTATTTCAATGACAAATTTACTTGTGTCCACTAGTTTTCTACTATAATCCCTAAATACTAACAATAAAAAACAAAGACTGGGATCCAATTCTTATAACTTCTTTTAATGTTACTTTTATAAACCCTGATTCTATTTATTAAGAAAAAAGCTTGTATTTAAAAAAACAAAACAAAAGAAACCCCATTTATTTTGTTCTACTTGTCCAGTTCATTTTAGGCAACCCAAATCTTTCTAACTGAAAAGTAACTTACAAGGCTCTGAAGCACAGGGAAAAAAACAAAAACGAATAACGAGCTATACATCTTACGTTTCCTTCTTAGGCACCAACATATTTGGTTTGTTATTACACAGTGTATATGATTCTCTGTTTTTTTTTTTCCTAAACAGTCCTCAGCATTGTCTTAAGTTTATTTAGAGTATTGAAACTGTTAGGGTATGGACAGCAGGTAAGGGTGCAAGAGGGAAACGCATCTTAAAAAAATGAAGGAAAAGGTGACAGTTGAGGTCAGGGGCAGTAACAAAGAGGTTATTACAGATATACAAACACTTTCCCATGTTTCTTGTGCATAGTATATAAGAGCAATAAATAACTAACAGTCTGGAGCAGCATAGCTCCTTACTTATTCCTGAATCTGTGCGGTACTGTGCCAATAATTACTTGCATGTATTATTTGTCACATATTTGTCCATCTTATTTGTAAATTTCCTTTTTGATTCATTTTTGTCTTAATCTGCTGACTAGATAAATTTGTTGTAAATGATGGTTTATAATGCTTTGTTTTACTTAATAAAATAATTTTGTTCTAGGATAGTTTAGAATTCATAATGCAAAAATCAGGGTTCCTTAACGGAGCTGGAAATTATTTTCAGCAAAGTTCCTCTAAAGAAACATAACCACAAAAAAGAAAAGAAAAGAAAAGAAACATAACCACAAGGGCCAGTTGAGATTGTTCATTTGAATGATTAATGTGCTTTTGTTTATATTGTTTACATTTTTTCCTGATTGGTAAGTATTCATATAGTCATGTGATTATGAAAATCAGTTAAAAATGGGCAGATATTTTAAGCTGCTGATTGTTACTTTACAGCTAAGATTATTTATTTTTAGGCTTGGATTTTAAGAACATCAATACTTCTACCTCTTGAGATTATTAATACTAAGTCAGTAGATGACAGATTCTAACTTACTTCACCATTTTAGGCCTGTGAACACAGTTGAGAAATATATTCCCCTGTATGTCTCCCAAAGTGCATCAGTTTTTTTAAAGTACAATTATGGATTTATTTGGCTATATCAGAATTTTGCAAGTTGGGTATTTTTTTAATGTAAAATGGATCTACTTGTTTTTTAAAAAAGTGATTTGTATTTAATTTGCATTTATTTTGTCAGTAATATGTTCTGAGTGCAAGAAAGTGATATATTCTAAATGTAAGAAAATGTGTTATTTAATTTATAATTTGAGCACAAAGCTAATGTTTATCTACTTCTGTGATCTATTACACCTACTGGTATATTTCTGTCATTCAAATTGGTCATGTTTATTCATTTTGAGTCATTCTTTCCAGTAATAAATTGTACTTTCAGGGCCTCAACTTTCATATCTGCCAAAAGATAAAATTATTTAATGTCCTTTTGCTTTAGAAGTCTATAATTTTTATCATACTTAAGTTTCTGCTTCTAACTTTTAGAAGAGGTTTGTCTTTGCATACATTGATAATTTCAGTATAAAAACATAGATAACTCTACTTTCCTTGACTTGTGGAGAGTTTTAGTTCAGGTCAACAGTGTGCCAATATATAATTTAAGATTGGAGATGAGTAAAATATAGACTCTCTCTTCAAGGAATTCATAGTCTAGTATAAATAGTATTTCAGAGGTTTTGCCTTTGAAATAGTCTTTGCTTTGCCAAACTGTTTCTTTGTATCTAGGGTGTTAACTTGTTCAGTTCTAAAGTTACCTACCCCTGATATATACATCTAAAGCTGAACATCTAATCATAAGCCTGTCTTTAATATGTGTTTATTTGGCTTCCAAGGGCTAATGTAATTTTATTTACAGATGGCTTCATCATTTGCACTATCCTTTCTTAACTTACTCTACTCCATCTTTTTATTATTGAGTAATTTGTTGGTTTGAAAAAGAATATTGCTGTGCCATAGTGTTTTATTATTAAGTAATTATTAAATAAATGTTATCATTAGACATTATTTTAAAGTATTAATTTTGTTTTCATCATATGCGTATTTTCCAGAGACTAACATAAGGAATTTTCAATGAAATGCAAAGGTATTACTATAGTGGGTGCCCAAAAAATGTATACACTTTTTTTGTTTTGTTTTTTTAGGGCAGTGTCACTAGCCCTCATATGTGGGACCGAACCGGAGCCGCTGGCTTCCCAAGCCAGCGCTTAACCACTGCGCCCCTCAGCCAGCCCTGTATACACATTTTAAAAGAGGAAAAACTATTAAAATTGTAATAATATATACCAATAACAAAAGATGAATACAAGTCACGTTTGGCTTCTGCAATTACAAGAGGTGCTCAAAGTGGTTACCATCAGCATCCAGACACTTCTGATTACGGCGAACTACTGCTTCAGCAACTCTGACCAAAGTGTTAACATCTCTTAAAATATGTATACATTTTTTTGGCACTCATGGTATATACTGGCTTAAGGATTGATCATAGTAATATTTTAATGAATGGCTGCATTTTAAATGTTTTTAACATTAATACTTAGATATGTTTTATTAAATGAGCTGGTTTCACATGTACTTTCTGCTTGTCAATCTTTTGTCTAATTCTGATTGAATAGGTGTTTTATAGAAACAGATGGTCTTCATAGTTATTTATATATTTCAGATTGCTAAGAAGCCTCGAACACCAACCTCTGGTCCAGTAATCACGAAGCTGATCTTTGCAAAACCAATTAATAGTAAAGCAGTTACAGGACAGACAACTCAAGTATCACCACCAGTTATTGCAGGTTATTTTTCTTTATAGTTTATTAAGCTGTATATTTACCTTTCTGTCAAGTTTTAAAAAGGCTGTTCTGCCACTTTGAAATGTTTTAGTGAAACAAGTATAGCTTATTATTAACCAAAGTAGTTAATAAGAGGTGTTACACTTATTAAATGTATGCTTCAAGTAAAATGTCTTTATCTCAAAATCAGTCCATTACTTTAGTCTCTTTAATTTTTGGTAGACATTTACCATGAAAATAGCAAAGTCTTAAACTCTAATAATACTAGCTAACGTTTATATAGCGTTTACTATGTGCCCCGCACTTTTCTTAGCTCTTTACATATACAGAGGGTGCCAAAAAACTGTATACACATTCTAAGAAAGAAAAAAACTATTAAAATTGTAACAATGAATGATGCTACTAGCATTCATTTGATTAACACCATCTTTTGAGCAAATGTCAAACTACACATTCTACTGTAATTTAATTCAACTTCGAAAAGTAATACATAGATAACATCTCTTAAAATGCGTACATTTTTTTGGCACCCCCGATAGTGACTTATATAATTCTCTGGCTATCCTGTGAGGTAGCCATACTTTGTCATTGTGGAAATGGAGACATTCATCTAACAAATGGCCAAGCTGGGGTTTGAACCCAGGCATTTGTCTCTAGAACACACACATGCTAAGTCTAATAGGTTTAAACTAATACACATGGGAGTATAGAATTTCATGGTTTCTGTTTGAATTTTTGGTTTCAGTATTTTAATATGCTCTGTATGCAGTTTTCTGTGAGTAGAAAATTGTCACAGTGATAGTAGTAATTACTTAAGCAATGACAGAATTTTAGCTATATTACTTTTACCAACAAATTCCTTAGTGCGACCCAATTCTCTTTTATTATATACTTTAAAATTTGTCATCACTAAATAGCTATAATACTTCAGAAATCTTGGCTTTAGTATTTCATTCTCTTTTTTAGTTTTTCCACCTTTGTACTGCCAATCTAGCAATTCTTTGACTTTGAAATCCCTTATCCATCAACCCTTCCACTTTCTCATAGTAATCACCCTCTCCTGTCCTCACAGTCTTCCTTACTCAACGTGGAGTCCATGCCCATCATTAGCTCTCTCTTGCAAACACCACTGATTATCTTTTCCTTGTCTCTGTATAATGGCTTGGTTAAGTCCAGCTCTCTTCTTACTCCTTGCCTGGCAAGCATTTCAGTATTTCTGTAGAAAATCCCACAGCCATGGTGACTGGTCGTTAATTCAGACTTTCACTGACATTACTCTTTTCACCAATTTAGAGCTCATTTCTAATTTCCATTGTGCTAAGGGTTATGGAGCATGTCTCGACAGTCGACTTTGACTAGAGACTTTCAAATGCTTATTACTCATTCCTATGTGTATTATTTTACATTTTATTGGTCAAGAACCATGGTCATTGGTTACACCCATGACTATACATTGTTTTCATGCTACAGTGGCACAGTTGACTCGTTTTAAGGCAGGCACCACTCACAGTGGCCCATAAGGAGATCAAAAGAGCCTCTTTGGTGTTACCAGTCTGGCGCTCTAACCAACGGAGCTAACCGGCCACCCATCTTCTGTGTATTCTTGATGAGTGTACTTCAGATGTGAACTAATGATGGATGGGGGAGAGATATATATTAAAATGAACTACTGCTGTCTTTGATAAATTTATGGTCAGCCTAAGAATAGGCAACTCCACATCTGAAGTGAATGGCAATGACTTACCATTTTCCTGAGGCTTTTTTTAAAAAAATATTTTATTGGGGGAGGGGAACAGCATTGTGGAATCAGAAAAGGGGAACAGACAAGTTGGTGTCCCTTTTGTTCTTTAGTCTAGTTGTGGAGGACGTCGCTTCATTGGCCCATGTTGGTATTGTGATCATTGTGCTCTTCCCGGCTGAGGCGCATTGGTTGCCAGCCATTGGGCAGCGGCTCATGGCAGCTCACCGCAGCCCACTGCAGCAGGGACTGCAGCCTTTGCTGTCACCAGCGACTCACGGCAGCCCAGCTCCAGGTTGAGCTGTCGTTCACCATCTTATCTGTAGAGGGCAGTGTCACACCCATGTAGGATCTGAGCCGGTGGCCCTGCTGCTCAGAGCTCGCGCTCCCAAGTGAACTCTTAATGAACGAGCCACTTGGCCAGCCCACTGAGGCTTTGAATTGTATTAATTTGTAGGGAGGCTTTTCATTTTAGCAAATGAAAGAAGGCATGGAAAGATTGTGATTTGAGGGCAGTGTTGGGGGAGTAAATGTTCTTTTTCTCTTGTCTTCAGTAGGTGTCTCGAGGGCTGTCATAGGGGGCAGGTATGGCCACAGAGGAAAGATGAGAAAGGGTTTGGATTTGGTGCTGGTTTAGGAAGTGGGTTTCAGTTGGCTGAACGTGAGCAAGGGTTGGATGTATTGATGAAAAGGGTCCATCAGTCCCCTGGGAGGTTTTGGGTAGGTGGAGGGGGTTAACCAGGAGGAATGTCTCAATGCAATGTTCTTTTCTATTTTTGAGTTTGAGAGTCCCTTAAATTTTCTAATTATGTGAGAAAATTGAATGCTACACAATTGTGGTATTTGCAGAAGTACCTGAATGAATTTTTGGTGAATGTCAAGATTTCATCTTTTACATTTGACTGTAATGAATGTCATTGCTGGGTCTTTGGGTTGTTTATAATGTGTTGCACACTAATCATAGCTTCACCTTTTAATTACAGACCTGTTAGCCCCACCAAAATGCATAGAGATAGACTTCTGTCAAATTTCACTAGAATTGGCATTAAGTTCAATTTGGAGGGATAATCTGTACTGTTAACTAGTTTTTTAATAGCCTTTTAAATTAATGTAAACCAAATTTTAAAACATCAAAGTGCTCTCCTGTTGAAGTGTCTTATCACAAGGAGGGTTCATCATCTTTATTTTGTAGGTTTATTTCAAAGTACATTTAGATTGTTTTTTAATGATTTTTGGGCTTCTCATTGAAGATGGATATCTTTTTCTGTCTCTTAGTCAAGATAAACTTATGTATATAGAGATGTTTTTTAAATGGAAATCTGATCTTGTCATATTTTTGCTTAAAATTTTCTTGGCTGTATCCATTTCTGGGCTTCAATCCATTAAGATTAAGTTCAAATGCCAGTGCTTTCTTAGCATTAAAGGCATTTATAATCTAATACATACCTCTTTCATTTTACCTGCTATCAGCTCCAGACCTACTGATTTAACTTATTTTAAGAGATTACCAAATCGACCATGTTCTCTTAGGACTTAGAATCTTGGCACCATTCCTTTTACCTGAAATATCTTTCTTTGTTTGCTGTTCCTCATTCCTAATTCATCCATTTTATTTTTGGATTACCTCCACCTATCTTGGAAGCTTTTGACCCCTCTGTGTAGTCAGTCAGGTGCTCTGCCTCTGACCATCTCCTATGTATTTCCATAAAACTTTATATATACCAAATACTTAAATTTAATTAGACTTCTATTAAATTTCACACTGGCTTTCAAAATTTCTATTAGTCACACTGTTGTAAGACTTGGCTTTATTGCCTGTCTTTTCTACTAAGCTTATGATTTTTCTTAATGTTTTTTTTTTTTTTTTAAAGATTTTATTGGGGAATTGGGGGAGGGGAGCAGCATTGGGGAATCAGGGAAGGGGAACCGACAAGTTGCAGTCTTTTTGTTCTTCAGTCTAGTTGCGGAGGATGTTGCTTCACTGGCCCATGTTGGTATCCTCATTGTGCTCTTCCCGGATGAGGCAGATCGGTCGCTGGCCTCTGGATGGGCACTCACCGCGGCTATTGGCAG
The DNA here is from genome assembly GCA_033961575.1 of Aselliscus stoliczkanus. Lineage (NCBI taxonomy): Eukaryota > Metazoa > Chordata > Mammalia > Chiroptera > Hipposideridae > Aselliscus > Aselliscus stoliczkanus. The sequence continues at coordinate 93,044,797 of CM066734.1, read as the reverse complement.
CTCATGCTGGCTGCCAGCCGCTCACGCTGGCTGCCGGCCACTCACTGTAGCCTATGGCAGCCCACTGCAGCAGGGACTGCAGCCTACACCATCACCGGGGTTTGCACAGCCCAGCTCCAGGTGGAGCTGTTGTTAGCTGTGGAGGGCAGTGTTACTGGCCCTCATATGTGGGATCTGAACCGGGGCCGCTGGCATCCCCAAACCAGCTTTTAACCAATGCACCACTCGGCCGACCCATCTTAATGTTATTTTTATTTCTTTTTGTTTGCCATCTAGTTTTTTAAATTAGTTTATTTTTAAAATTGTGGTAAAATATACATAATGTAAAAGTTGATCATTTTAATAATTTTAAAATATTTTTTATTAGTTTTAAGTGTACAAAACAACATAGTGATTAGACATTATACACCTCATAAAGTGATAACCCCAGTGAGTCTTACCATCTGACACTGTACATAGTTATTACAGTGTTACTGACTATATTCCCTATGCTGTACTTTACATCCCTGTGACTGTTTTAATTAGAGTTGACATTCAGTATTATTTTATATTAGTTTCAGGTGTAAAGTATAGTGGTTAGACATTTATGTAATTTATGAAGTGATCCCCTGATAAATCTTGTACCCATTTGACACTATACATAGTTTTTACAATAGTATTGACTGTATTCCCCATACTGTACTTTACATCCTTGTGACTTTTTTGTCACTACCAATTTGTACTTCTTAATCCAATCCCTTTATCTTTCTCACCCAACCTCCCTCTCATCTAGTAACCATCAATTTGTTCTCTGTATCTATAAGTCTGTTTCTGTTTTGTTATTTATTTTGTTCTTTAGATTTAACATATAAGTGAGATCATATGGTAGTTATCTTTTTCAGCCTGACTTATTTCACTTAGTTTAATAGCCTCTAAGTTCACCCATGTTGCTGCAAATGGTAAGATTTCATTCTTTTTTTATGGCAGAGTTATATTCCATTGTATAAATGTACCACAATTTCTTTACCCGATGATCTATTGATGGGCATTTCAGTTGTTTCCATATCTTGGCTATTGTTAATAGTGCTGCAGATATATAGGGGTGCATATATCTTTTCAAATTAGTGTTTTGGATTTCTTTGGATAAATATCCAGGAGTGGAATTGCTGAGTCATAAGATAGTTGTATTTTTCATTTTTTGAGGAACCTTCATACTGTTTTCCATAGTAGCTGCACCAACAGTGCAAGAAGGTTCCCTTTTCTCCAAGTCCTCGCCAACACTTGTTGATTTATTGGTGATGGTCATTCTAACTGGTGTGAGGTAGTATGTCATTGTGATTTTCATTTGCATTTCTCTGATGATTAGTGACATTGAACATCTTTTCATATGTCTGTTGGCCATCTGTACTCCCATTTTAATCATGTTTAAGTGGATTATTCAGTGACATTAGGTACATTCACATTATTGTACAACCATCAACACCATCCATCTCTAGAATTTTCTTCATCTTGCAAAAATGCATCTCTGTACCCATTAAACAATAACACCCCATTCTTCCCTCCAGCCCTTAGCAGAGACTTTCTGTTTCTGTCACTTTGACTACTCTACATATGTCACATAAGTGGAATTAGAGAGTACTTGTCCTTTTATGACCAGCTTATTTCCTCATGATTCATCTATGTTATACCATATGTGAGAATTTCTTTTTAAGGCTGAATAATACTCCATTGTATGTATGTAGCACATTGATGGTAGTTTTATTTCTCTCTCTCCAATATCTGACACAGTTCTAACACATAGATGTAGTTTAGTGAATGTATTGTTGAATGCATATGGCATGGAAGCAGTGTAGTGATATGAAAGGCGCTATTGGAAGACTTGGGTTTTTGTCATGGCTCCTCCATGATTTTTCTCTGCGATGTTCGGTAGATATATTATCTGTTCATCTCACTTGTTTGTAAAATGTTGATACCAGCACTTCACAAGACTTTTGAGATTGTTAAATGAGGTGCAGAGCTCTCAAAGTACTAAGTACACTCCATTTATGTGAAAATATTCACTAGTGAATTAATCTTACAGAATTAGTCCTCACTCAGATATAGTAGCTCCCTGCCCCAGTCTGTTCCATCTGTAGCTTTCTGGAGTTCACCTCTTTTGATTCAGGTGGAGGACAGCTGACAGTAGAGTGTAAATGCCTTGCAGATTGGATTTAAGGTGAAATTGTATAACTTGCGTACTTGCTTGAATTTGTCTTTAAAGCTAAAGATAAAGGGATTTGGAGATGAGATAATCAGGAGAAATGCTATCTAAATGAAAAGCAAGCAGGCCCCTCAAAGGAGTTGATTATCCAGCATCTGTTTAAAACACCTGCAGTGACTAGAAATTTACTTGTGTTGAAACAGTCATTTCAATTGGAAATTTTTATTCGTTCTTTATTAGTACTGAGCTAAACATTTTCTGTTTCTATGCATTAGTGTCCTGCAACTGATGTGATAGATTGGTCCTAATCCTTCAACTTGACAGCCTCAATCAGTCAGGATGATCTTGGCTTTCTTGCCATAATGAACAATCTGCAAATCTCAGAAGCTTAAAAGAAAAATCCCCCAATTTAATTTTTTAATTCATCCTTCATTCTTATCTACATGTCCATTGTGGATTAGAAAGGGAGCTCTTCTCATTAGTCTTTCAAAGACGCAGGCTAACAGAGGAGCCACTACCTCAGATGTGGCCGAGGAAAAGAGCTTTGGCACGCCTTTCATAGGCAGTAAATGTTCTGGCCCAGATGACACACATCACTTCTAGTCATAATTCTTTGGCCAGAACTAGTCACATGGCCCTAACCTAACCACAGGGAGTGGGGAGGGATAGGAAGTGTAGCTCTGGAAAGTGCCCAGAATGAGAGAGAACCAGAATATTTGATGAAGGGCATGAATGACTAGCACACAGTCAGAATTTTTAAGAATCTGGACATGTGTCATGTCTTTGTAGCCTTCTTTTGCCTAGGATAAAAATCCCTAATATTTCAACTCATTGTGATATGATTTCCAATTCCCTAAGCCATCCAGCCACACTATAGTTTTTCTGTGTTCCTAAAGGGTATTATGCAGAAGGGAACAAACACAGTACTTCTATTTTCCTGTTGGAATCTGGCAGGAAGAAAATTTTTTTCATTTTGGCAGTCTAAAATGAGGCAGTATTAAACCAGCCAGTGTTCAAGTTAGTCTAGTAACTATGTTTTATAGATGTGAATTTAATTGTATCCTTTGGTTTAAGTTCAAAGAGTAAGATAGCTGCAGTATAATAGAGAACAGAGTTTGAAGTTTTAAGACTGCATGTCCTGACTTTCAGGAGCTGTGTTACACAGGTCATGTTGCTTAGTATTCCTGAACCTGTTTTCAGATAGATATAACAAGATTGAAGAAAATGTGAGCAGAAGTGCTTTTTGAACTTCATGTAAAGTAGTATTAGGATACTAAGTGTTATTAACAAACATTGTTTTGTTTCTTTCTGTTTAGGTTCACCATAGTTCATTAGAGACTCACTTAAGTGTTTTAGTTTGTATGTAGATACATATGAAATAGTAAAGGTATATACTACAGTCCTTGTGGGTGTGGATCACCATCATATACATTTTTATGTTATTATTCCTATTAAAAAGTACTGACGTGCTGCCTCTCATTTGCAGGTAGGGTTCTTTCACAGTCTACTCCCGGGACTCCATCAAAGACCATAACAATATCCGAAAGTGGTGTTATTGGATCAACTTTAAATTCTACAACACAGACACCAAATAAAATAGCCATCTCACCTTTGAAATCGCCAAATAAGGTAAAAAAAAAGAAAAATTAGCCACAAATACCAAGTATTGTGGTTAATGCCTTTATTTTCTTACTAGTCACTTCAGATGCATCCAGTTTTAAACATTTCCAAGCAACCAATAGGCGTTCGGTGAATACTGGATTAATTTAGTAATCAAGGATATATGATAGTTTAAAAACTTACTCGAAACACATAGTAACCTCATAATCATTTTGCATGCTAAAATGATTTCCATGGCCCATACGAATGGGGGTACAATAAAAATCTTTTGAATGAGGTATATTATGTGTTTAGTTCTTATTCAGTTAATATTTGTGCAAAATTACCGTCTTTGGGTAAGTCACACATATAGTGACTATATAAATAAAAAATGTTAAATGTAACTTTTTTTTGATAAAATATTGTGCCTTCTGCCTAAGCTGTCATGGGTTTTTATGGAGATCTGAGTTTTTGCTAGGTAACGGAATACACAGAGTACTAGAAATTGCCATCCAATGCTGGTGGCAATTTCATTATTATCAGAGTTTTTCAGCTTAAGTACAATTCATTCAAAGCATTTGAAAGCTTTTAATAATTTGTTTTCATTTTAAGGTGGCAAAGAACCTATTATTTTACTCCTAGTAACTGGCCTTAGCTCACTTTCCTAAAACATACAGATACCACATGCCAGTATAACATTTTGAAAAAGGTATGTTTTAAAGGACAATTTAGGTGGAAAGCCAAACGTCATTATTCCATAAGGTTCCACCCTTGTGATTCTGGAAGCATACTGCCCTTTGTATTTGCCTTTTCCCTTAATTTGTTACTGTTCATAAATAGAACAAACATTAAACATTTGCCTTGCATTTTTTAAAAGTCTAGCTGTTGGTTTCTGTTTTAATGAGACTTGAATATAATATATAAATATGATGTCTCAAAGTTTATTAAAATGGGATTCTACCTGCATAATAATATAATTATTTACTTAAATGGAATGAATTCAACAGATATTTGAGTGTTTACCATGTGTGTTATGCATAGTGATAAGCACTGGGGATAAAAGTAAGAATCAGATCTAAGTTTTTAATTTCAAGTAGTTCAATGGGAAAGTTAGACTTAAATATTAAGAATTGCCCTACAGAATCATAACAGCCACAGCTGGATTTATGAGCTCTGCTGTGTGTGTCAGGGAGGGTTTATACAAAGGAGGCTACTTTTGAAAGGTCTTAACCCTGAAGGTGATTTGATTCTTAGTTGTGGCTGAGCAGAGGAGGCTTTTTGGATTGAGGTAATACTTTACACAACAATGTAAAAGGGTGGCCCTTTCAGGTAGCTCCATTGCTTTGGTAGTTTGAGAGCTGAGGGTACGAAAGTGAATGGAAGACCTCATTACCTTCAGGGGAGTTTGGAGTTTATTGTTCTTAAAAGACTTTCTGTGGCTTCCCATTGCTGCTGGACAGTGGTTCTCAGCTTTGTCTTCTCACTAGCATTACCTAGGGAGCTTTACTGCCATTGCCTGGTTTTTATCTCCAGAGACTTGTTTTAATTAGTCTGGTATCAGGAATTTAAAAAACTCTCTAAGTGATTCTGATGGGTAGTCTAGATTGAAAACCACTATTCTAGGATAATATGTGGTTTGCATTTTTAAAAAGATGACTTTTGTGGCATTATGAATGATAGTTGGGAGAAAGGTAAGCCTGGATTCTGGGAGAGGCCAGTTATGTTAAGTGATTCTCAACTGTGGCTACACTTTCAAAGCACCTGGGGACCTCTTGAAAAAACTAATAGCTGGGCCCTACCTGACCCTATTTAAATCAGAGTCTCGAAGGTGGGGCTCAGAAATTAAATATTTTAAAATTCTAAAGTGTAGGCCACCACTGAGCATCACCAACTTAGATTTATTATAGTACTTCACGTGTGAGCTAGTTAAGGGTAGTTAAGGGGCTAGGGAGGAAAAGCTATATAGAAAGAGGATTAAGACATAATGATTGGTCGTCAGGGCCTTAAGGGAGGGGGAGAATTTATGATGACTCTTGGATCCCTGATTTGAATAACAGTAGATGGTGGCACTGTGGACTTATATGACTGGTACATGGGCTGTACCTTATAGTATACAAATTGAAACTAGCTGTATTTTTCTCTCATCCTTGACTTTAGCCATGCCATGTTGGATCTTCCTTCCCTACATCTTGACAAAGGTCATTTTTAACTGTAAGCTTTATTTTGGTGATTAAATTTACAGTTCTGAAAAGTCAGGGTAACAGTTTATATCTAGTTGAAAACTTCTCTCAACTCAGACCTGAGTTGGCTCAGGGGTCATATAATGGAGAAGGAGGAGCATGATCTGTTTCTTTAATTTTCTACCTCCTCTCTCTTTCTGCTTTGGCTTCTGATTGGAAGGAAGATTAGAAGAGAAAAGACAAAGTTTTATATGACTAGGACGATTGTAGTCTAGCTGTTGGTACCCTCTAGTGGCAGGTGCCCAAGTGTGTTGTGCCTTTAGCAAGGCTTGGGGAGGCCCACATGGATTTGTCCACATTGGCCAGTTCCCTGCCTGGGTGTGGTACACACACCAGCTCCCTTTGGCAATCTCCTCCTACTCTTGCCTCCTGTAGTCTACCCTACAGCCTGTTACTGCAGAGTGCCCTTATTCTAAAAGGCACATCTTTGGCCCATCAAGATGCTTAGGCTTTTTGAAACATCTATTTGGCTAATGGGAAATCTGTAGAACCCAGTGGTAGAAGTGCAGCTTGCATAACTGTTGTCCTCTATGCCCTTTCTCTGCCATTTTGATAGCTCCATCCAACCTCTTGCTTTCAGAATTCTCCAGGCTGGACCCAGTTTCTGTGTTCACATAGGCCCTAAACTCCTGGGGATATGTGTCATGTTCTCCCAAGAAATTTAATTGCATTCAATTCTGGTGGCTAGACCAAAATGAGTTTAAGAGGTTTAAGAAATAAATGGGTTTATTTCAATTCATTGCCAGCCAAAGATTTGGATGTCAGTTTTCTCTTAAAGGTTATTGACAACTCTATCCCAGAGGCTTTCTTGGAGAACTCCTGCCTTTGTTCTCACTGAGGTACAAAGCCCTAGCATTCTCTGTTTATGAAGTCACTTCTATTTCTAATCTGTTTTGTTTCATTTTCAATAGGCAGGAGGTGGATGATAGGGATGCTAATCTTTTAGTAAGTCTTACCCTTTTTATTTTATTTTACTTTATTTTATTTTATTTATTTATTTATTTTTTTGAGGGCAGTGTCAGTGGCCCTCATATGTGGGACCCGAACCGGGGCTGCTGGCTTCCCAAACCAGTGCTTAACCACCGCGCCACTTGGCTGGCCCAGTCTTACCCTTTTTAGAGTATGGAGAGTTTATCATTTGTAGTTCTGATCTAGGGCCTCTTACTTAAGCCAAATTTCTAGATAGAAGAAAACATTCTATTATCCTCTTACAATAGAAAGTGAATATAGAAGGAATAGCTGGTTTAGGCAAAGAGATATTGCTTAGTTCATGGAGATGTTTGTCATTGAAGTACCCACTGATTATCTAGAGGAAGATATCCATTAGGAAGCTGAATATAGACAGTGGCTAAAACTATACATGTAGATGCAATCAACCAGGGAGCATGAGGTTGTGTGTAGAATGAAAAGAAACGCAGTATTAAACCATATAATATTAAGAGTTAGGAGAAGAAAAAGAGCTGATCAAAGAGAAGGAAAGATTAGAGAGGTAGTAGGAGAAACTAAAAAAGGTAGGAAGGGGAGATGATTTCAAAAAAGATACTGGGCTACAATTTCAAATGTCATAGAAAAGGCAGTTTAGAAAAAAACTAAAAAGTAAGGATTTGCTAGAGATCGCCTTGCTTCCAATGATTGAAAGTGGTCAAAAGGAGCAGGTTTCCAGTCAAGATGTGCTTGCATTCTCTCATGACCTCATCAAAATTACAACAAAACTACAGAACAACCACCATTGAGAATTGCCTGAAGTCTAGCTGAACTGAATTCCTACAACTAAGGACATACAGAAGAAACCACTTGAAGACTGGTAGGAGGGGCAGAGACACGGAACAGGCTGGTCCCACACCCACATGTGACCATTAAAAATAGGGAGGGATATCTCGGCTGCTGAGCTGCACCCAGAGAAGTGAGGGGTCCCACCCCACATCAGGCTACCCAGCCTAGAGTTTCAGTGCCTGGGAGAGAAGTCCCCATAACTTCTGGTGAAAACCAGTGGAGATTGTGGCTGAGTGACATGAGGGCAGCTAGAGTCCCAGGTGTTCCCCTTAATGGGACCAGGCATGGACTTAATCACTGACAGACTCAGTTGCTCTGAGCTTCAGTGCTGGGCAGCTTGAAAGATTCAGGATATACTGGGAGGAACTGAGTGTCTGGCTTCAGAATGAGGGCTGGAGGGGGAGATTTCTCCCAGGTGGAGGAGCTGGTGGAATGCATTGTTGCTTTGTTGAGCCTTTGACCCTCCCAGCATGCCAGACACAGGCAGATGCCATATCTGAGTCTCCATCAACCTGGTTACATTGTTCATTCAACCTGCCTGGGTGATTCCCTGGGACCCTACCCCACCCAATTTGCAGGCCCACCTAAACTGCTTCTAGTGGATTTTCTGTACAAATGCCTTTTTTGGCTCATGCTGCAGACTTTCCTAAACTCTCTCAAAGGTTCACAAAACCAAAAAAAATAGCATCTGACTTCGGCATGTCCTGTATCTCTGTCTGAGCAGCCCTAAGCTTGGCACTAGCGACAGCTGTCTTTAGTTCGTGGCTTGGCCTCTGAGGGTACCTGTAAGCACAGTGAGGGTGGTGGCCATTTGCAGATTTTTCTATGGCTCATGCCAGGTGGCCCAGGGCAGGACACAGGCTGCGACTGAACTTGGCCTGCAGTGGGTCCCCTTCCAGGAGGCCCCAGAGCTGGCATACTCGAGTGGCCAACTTCAACCAAGCCAGAGCATCACCTGGCCACCTTCAAGGATAACACACCCAATAGGAATACTGGGCAGGCACTAAAGTGAACCCTGCTCTGTACCATCAACCCCTGCTCAACAACTCTTCCACTGTAGTCACAGGCAGTCCTCACTACCAGTCATCCTGAGGGTCAGTTCCTCCCATTGATGTACAAACAGCAACCAAGGCTCAACTACAATAGGAGGGCACACACAACCCACAAGGGACACACCTGGAGGACCCAGCTCTGGAGACCAGGGAGACTGCGCCACTGGGCCCCACAGGACACCTACTATATAAGGATACTCTACTAAGACCAGGAGACATACAGCCCCACCTAATATGTAGAAACAATACAGGGAGGAAGCCAAAATGGGTAGACAAAGAAACATGTCCTACATATAAGAATAGAACAGAGCTCTAGAAAGAGAATTGAACAAAATGGAGACAATCTACCAGATACAGAATTCAAAACACTGGTTATGAGGATGGTCAATAATCTCAAGGAGAACCTCAACAAAGAGATAGGAAGCATAAAAATGGAGATAGAACACATTGAGTCTTCGTTAAAGTCATGACGCATGTTTGCAACAGATGGCACTGGTTCATTTTTGGAAGTACTAGAGTCATTCGCATCTATGTTATTGCTGTGTCATTTGACAGCTTACAGTTCTAGCTTCATTCTAAAAAAAACTGAGTGATTGGTTTGAGGTTTGGAGATTTTACAACAAGTTGAAGATGGAAGACCAAACTGCAGTTTTGCCATATTTTACTGTTTTACTTTCATAAAGGGAAGAACATGCATTAAGCTTATGAAAAGTTGCATAAAGTTTACCGCGACAATGCTCTACAAGAATGTCAGTGCCAACGATGGTTCGTGAAATTCCGTGCTGGTGATTTTGATCTCAATGACGCTTCTCGGTCAGGGAGGCCCACCGAGGTTGATGACAACAAAATAAAGGCATTGATTGAGTCAAACCCATGTTACACAACACAAAAGATTGCAGAAATATTGAACATCCATCATTCAAGCGTTTACAACCACCTGAAGAAACTGGGATACGTAAGCAAGCTTGATATTTAGGTTCCTCATGGACTCAAAGAAGTTCATTTGACGGTGCATATATAAACATCTGCAATATGCTCATTAAACATGAGGAAAACAATCCTTTTTTGAACCGACTGATAACTGGTGATGAGAAGTAGATTGTTTACAACAGTGTGGCTCACAAACGGTCTTGGTCCTGACATGATGATTCACCTCAAACGACATTGAAAGTAGACATTCATCAGAGGAAGGTTATGCTCTCAGTGTGGTTATGCCCATCAGATCTGTCAGGGATTTTAAAGGTGTCATGTTTTTTGAGCTCCTACCAAGGAACCGAGCAATCAATTTGAATGTGTACTGTTGGCAGTTGGACAGTTTGAACGAATCCATCATCCAGAAACATCCAGAGCTTGTTAATTGTAAAGGAGTTACGTTCCATCGTGACAATGTGAGACCACACTCAAGTTTGATCACCCATCAAAAATTATTGGAGCTTGGATGGGATGTGTTGCCACACCCACTCTACTCGCCTGACCTTGTGCCATCAGACTTCCACTTGTTTCACTGTCTTTAAAACTCCTTGTATGGTATAACGTACAATTCAGATGAGGGTGTAAATCAGCACCTTGTTCAGTTTTTCACAAATAAAGACAGGTCTTTCTGAGAAAGAGGAATTATGAAGCTCACTGAAAGAGGGCAAAAGGTTATTGAACAAAATGGGCAATATATCATTGATTGATCTTTGTTCTTTATATAAATAAATGACCTTTGAAAAACATAAACAAAATATGTCATGACTTTTTCAAAGACCCAATAAAACAGTCAGAAACCAAGAATATAAGAACTGAAATAATACATTCGAGGGAATCAACAGTAGATTAGATAAAGCAGTGGATCGAGTCAGTGAATTAGAAGATAAGATAGCAGAAAACACCCAAACAGAACAACAAAAGAAAAAAGAATCCAAAAAATGAGGATAGTTTAAGAGGCCTCTGGGACAACGTAAGTATCAACATTTGCATCATAGGGTATCAAAAGGAGAAGAAAGAGAGCAAGGAATTGAAAACCTATTTGAAAAAATAATGACAGAAAACCTTCCTAACTTGGCAAAGGAAATGGATGTTCAAGCCCAGAAAACACAGAGAGTCCCAAACAAGATGAATCCAAAGAGGCCCACATTAATACACATCATAATTAACCTGCCATAGTTAAAGACACAGAAAAAATCTTAGAAGCAGCAAGAGAAAAGCAGTTAGTTATTGACAAGGGAGCTCCCATAAGACAATCAGCTGATTTCTCAGCATAAACTTTGAAGGTCAGAAGGGATTGGCATGAAATATTCAAAGTGATAAAAAGCACTAACCTACTGCCAAGATTATTCTACCCAGCAAAGCTATCATTTAGAATCAAAGAACAAATAAAGAGCTTCCCAGAGAAGGAAAAGCTAGAGTTCATCACACCGAACCAGTATTATAAGGAATCTTAGAGGAATTTCTTTAAGAAGAAAAAAGATTAAAAATATGAATAATAAAGTGGCAGTAACTACATGTCTATTAACAAATACTTTAAATGTAAATGGATTAAATCCTCCAATCAAAAGACATAGGGTGGGGCTGGCTGAGTGACTCAGTTGGTTAAGAGCACGAGTTCTGAGCAACAGTGTCACTGGTTCGATTCCCACATGGGCCAGTGACGCTGTGCCTGAGCTGAGCTGGCGCTGGGCTGCAGCAGGTGTTAGGAAGGCTCTGTTGGTGAGAGCACGTGCTCCTAACAACAAGATATCCTGCATGGGATGGTTTGCTATGCCCACCTGCAACTAAGATCGAATATGGTACCTTGAGCTAAGTGAGTTTGAGCTGCCGATAGGCGGCCGAATTGCTACTGGACTTGGAGCTGAGCTAGCTGCGCCCTTCACAACTGAGATTGAAGGGCAACAACTTGGCTGTTCCTCTTCCCCAATTCCCCAGTTTAAAAAAAAAAAAAAAGACATAGGGTGGCTTTATGGATAAGAGAACAAAATCCTCATTAGACTCACTTTAGATCGAAAGACACACAGACTAAAAGAAAAGAGATGGGAAAAGATATTTTATGAAAATAGAAACAAAACAAATAGAAAGAAAAGAAAATAGAAACAAAAAAAAGCTGGGGTAGCAATAATTATTCCAGACAAACAGACTTTAAAACAAAGGCTATAACAAGAGACAAAGAAGGACCCAGTAATCCCACTTCTGGGTATTTATCTGAAGAAACCCAAAATGCTACTTTGAGAAGACGTGTACATCCATGTTCATTGCAGCATTATTTACATTAGCCAAGATAGGAGGGTAACCTGGTGTCCATGAATGGATAAATGGATAAAGAGCAGGTGGTACATATGTACAATGGTTATTAGTGAGCCATAAAAAAAAGAATGAAATCTTGCCATCTTGGACAACATGGATGGATCTAGGGGGTATTATGCTGAGTGTAGTATCCCAGACAGTAAAAGACAAATGTCATATGATTAAAGAACAAAATAAACAGATGTAACAGAAACAAACTCATGGATACAGAGAACATCTTATGATGGTTGCCAGGTGGGAGAGGGGTTGGTGGTAGGTGAAAAAGGGGAAAGGATTAAAAAACAGAAATTGGTTGTTACACAGTAGTCATGGGGACATTAGGGTATAGCATAAGGAAGGTAGTCAATAATACTGTAATATCAATGAGTCTGTATAGTATCAGATGGGTACTAGATTTATCATGGTGGAAGAGACGGGGGTTGGAGCAGGATGAAAAAGGGGAATGGATTAAGAAACACGAGTTGATAGCTATAAAGTAGTCATGGGGATGTAAAGCATGGGGAATATAGTCAATAATATGGTAATACGTACATATAATGCCAGATAATACTAGGCTAGTCAGGGGGATTACTTCTTAAATTATACAGATGTCTAACCACTATGCTGTACACCTGAAATTAGTATAAAGTAATATTAACACATTTTTTGCGGGAAACGAGTAAACTCGTCATATAGCTTTTTATGCCCTTGTACAAAGTGTTAAATGTGAAATAGAAAGTGGTCAAAAGGAAATCCCAGGCAACCACCCTTCCTTACCTGCCAACACTCAGAGTTTGACCATCATCTGTCTTGAATGTGCCAGAACTTCTGTTATTATTTAACTCTGAGTAGACTGGGTACCTCCAAAGGCTTGGAATCCTCGGAATTCATCTCCCACATCTTCTCTCTTTAAGGTTGTCAGTATCTTCTGTTCCTCTTTCCCACCCATCCTCAACTCTTGAAATCCTACTGTGCCCTATTTGAAGTTCATAAAGTAATCCCTTAAGTCCTTCACCTTTTCTCTGAATGTTCCTTTTATCATCTTTCTCTAATGGATACCTGGCTCTCTCTGAGGAAACTGCTTCCCCTGCAGACCTGTTAAGTGATGACTGTTTCTGTCCTTCAGCCTTTATGCCACCGAGCCTGAAAGTGGGGGGTGGAGGGATAAGTCTCTTCTTTGCTGCTTCTCACTACAATTTGCAGACCATTCTCACTCTTCTCCATCTTTGAAACTAATGTTTACCAGGATTGTCGTGGCAAGTTGTACATGTCTAATGTTTTCTCAGTTTACTTAATATTATAGTTGTCTCTTAGTGTAGGACAGATTTCTTTAATTATATTTATTTTCTAAAGTAATCCTCAGTTTTTAAAAATATTTATTGGCATGCAAATTAGCATTAAACGAATGAAAACGTGATTCAGCATGGTTTGCTTACTTGCTTTAAATTTTAGCAATACTGTTATCCTCTACTTTTTGACATCTCATGTGTTTTTGTCCTAATCTTATGCTTACCTTTTAGTGTTGTTTTGTTCATGGCATGTTTGGGTTTCTTCTTTGTTTTTGATTTTTTGTGTGTGTGGTTTTTTCTTTTCCGAAATACAATGTGGTTTAACATTGAAAAATCTATCCATTGAATTCATGACAATTCTAGGAGAAAGAATAATTATATGAACATATATAATGCATCTCAGTACATGTAGAAAAATCCTGATAGTAGCCAGCTTCCATTTTGGTTAAAAATACTTGAAACAATAAAAATGGAAGGATATTTCATAATTTGAAAATGGGAAACATGCATCGAACTTCATGTAATGGTGCAGTGTTGAACAAGAATACCCCCTTTCAGCAGCTGTTCAGTTCTGCTGTAGGTCTCAATTAATGTAATAACACAAGAAAAAGAAATGAATGGTACAGGACTTCAAAAGAAAGTAAAAAATGTCACAATTTACACATTCCAGTATTATATACAAGTAAAACTTTAGAATTTACTATTGATTGTATAAATTTAGCGAGATGATCAGATATATAGTCAATATAAAAAAATCAGTATTTCTAGACCATTTATACTTAATATAATTGTTGGTAAGATTGGATTTAAATCTTGCACCTTACTGGTAATTTTCTGTTTGTGCCACCTGTTCTTTTTCTTTCTTCAACTCTTTTTATACCTTCTTTTGGGCAAATTGAATATTTTTTATGACTCCATTTTATCTCCACTAATGGCTTATTAATAGTTGAATTTTTTTTTATTGATTATTCTAGAGTCTAATATACATTTTTGACTTACAACACTCTACCCTGAAATTTATATCACTTCATGTATAAGAACTTTACAATAAAGTGTTCCCAGTGCCTCCTCCCTTCCAGTCCTTGTGTTAAACATTTTACTTTTACGTGTTAGAAACTTCATAACACAAGATTATCTTTTAAAGCGATTAAAAACAAGAACAAGTCCTTTATTTATTTTCATTTTAACTATCCTACATACTTCCTTACTTTGTGTGGCTTACAATCTCAGTCTGGTATCAAACTTCTCCCTAAAGAACTTCATTTAATTTTTCTTTTAAGGAAAATATGCTGATAAGAGATTCTCTGAGCTTTCATTTGCCAGAAGAAGTTTTACTTTGCCATTATTTTTGAAAGATTATTTTCATTGGGTAAAAAATTCCGGGATGAAAGTTTTCCCCAGTACTTAAAAAACGTCACTTCATTCACCTCTAGTTTACATAGTATCTGATGAGAAGTAAAGCAGTAATGTTTGCCTTTTTCCCCTTTGTATATAATGTATCTTTTCTAATTGCCTTCAAGATTTTTTAATGTGTCTAGATGTGTGGTGTGTTGTTATTTTTTTTTTTTAATATATACTTATCTTGATCTTAAAGCTTTTTGGATCTATGTTGTCTTTAATTTTTGGAAAACGTTTGGCCATTATCTTTTCAAATATTTTTCTGCTTCATTCTTTCTCTCTTCTCATTCTAGAACTCCAGCTTCAAAGATGTTGGATTGATATAGTTCCACAGCTCTTGGGTGCTCTATTCTGTTTATCCTCCCTGATGTGCGTGCGTGTGTGTGTGTGTTTGTGTGTGTGTGTTTGTAGTTTCAGTTTGAATAATTTCTGTTGATGCATTTTCAAGTTCATTGATTCTTTCCTTAGTTGGGTGGAGTTTACTGTTGGGCCCATTGAAGGACTTCATCTCTGATAATTGTATTTATTTTATTTCTAGCATTTCCATTTGACTCTTATAGTTTTCATTTCTCTGCTGCAGTTCCTCTGTGTTCTTTGCCTGTTGTCTTTCTTTCCCACTAGATATGTTAACATATTAATCATAATTCTTTTAAAGTCTTTATATGATGGTTGCAATATTTAGGTCATCTCTGAGTTTGCTTCTCATTTTATTACTGGAATGGCCATCTGAATTTTTTTTTTTAATTTGTTGGGGTGACAATGGTTAGTAAAATTATGTAGGTTTCAAGCGTACAGGTCTGTGTACAACCCATGTATTGGGTTGTTGGAAAAGTCGTGATGCATTTTTGCAACGAAAAACATAGAAAAAATACATCAGACTTTTCCGACAACCCAATATATATCACATTGTGCGTTTACCACCCAGAGTCAGTTCCCTTCCATCACCATCTATTTGATCCCCTTTACCCTCATCTGCCACCCCCTCCCCCCTGTACCTTCTGGTAACCATTAAACTACTGTCTGTGTCTATGAGTTTTTGTTTCTTAATTGTTTGTCTTATTCCTATGTTGCTTTCAGTTTTATATCCCACATATCAGTGAAATCATATGATTCTCGACTTTGTCTGTGTGACTTATTTCACTTAGCATATTAATCTCAAGATCCATCCATTTTGTCACAAATGACACTATTTCGTCTTTTCTTACACAGAATAGTATTCCATTGTGTGTGTGTATATATGTATATATGTGTGTGTGTATATATATATATATATATATATATATATATATATATATCACATCTTCTTTATCCCAGTAGCTAGCCATAATCGTTTAGTGGTTAGTACTCTGCGTTGTGAATTTTTTTAAATTTTTTCATTTTTAAGGTTATACATGTAGGGTAGGGAAACTATATTCATTCTGTTACAAGTAGGTGACTTAGGGGCTGGCCGAATGGCTCAGTTGGTTTAAAGTCGGCTTAAAAGCGCAAGCTCTAAGCAACAGGGCCACTGGTTAGATTCCCACATGGGCCAGTGATGCTGCGCCCAAGCTCAGCTGTCGCTGAACTACCAACAGGTGGCAACATAACCCAGCTGGTGTAACAGTAAGGTTGCCTGTTTGATGGTGGGCTACGCCCATCCATAACTAAGACTGAACTCAGCACCTTGAGCTGAGCTGCCGCCCGGATGGATAGAGCATGCACACTTAACAGTGGCTAGAGCATGCACTCTTTACAACAAGGCTGCTGGTTCGATTCCCACATGGGATGGTGGCTGTGCCCACCCACAAATAAGATTGAACACAGCACCTTGAGTTTAGAGGCCATGAGCTGCCAACGGGCAGCCAGATGGCGACTGGCGCCCTCCACAACGAAGATTGAAGAACAACAACTTGGCTGATCCTCTTCCCCAATTCCCCAACACTGTTCCCCCCCCCCCCCCAATTCCCCAATAAAATCTTTAAAAAAAAGTTAGGTGATTTAACACAAAGAGTAAAGCTAGGCTGTTGATTTGCAGCAAATCAGCTCAGAAAGACCAGGATAATAGAACTTTTGGATAACTGGAGTTCAAGAAAGTTAAAAAGGTTCACAGAACTTTGCTTCTGGAAAATTGGATCAAAAAAATGAGGGTTAGAAACTTTGAAACCCTTTTTTTCTCATTAATTTGGTCTTAGAGTTAGTAAATATACTTAAAATGTAAGGTCTGGTCAAACTTTATGTAATATTGATGGGTACTTTTTACTCCTTAATGTCTTTATGATGAACGTGACTACATCTTCAAAATATGGTACTCTTTAGTTTGACAGTCTGTGCAAATTATCCTGGACACCCTTGAATTCACTTTGCATACACTTCTTGTCAGTTTTTTTCTTCTACCCAGGGGAGTGCTGTTTTTCTGGCCTTTATCTGGCAAACAAATCTTTCTTGTTGGCCCTGTCTGTAGTAAGTAATTGAATCACCACATAACCATTTAGAATGTAGAATGTACTTAAATCCCATGTGAAGAATTAGAGAGCAAAGCTATGTACAGATGGTTTAAGAAAAGTTGTTTGCTTTTCTGATTTCTATGACCAGTATAATTTCTTGTATTCTTCCTACTTCTGGGTCTTCTAGCTGGGTAGAATTCTGTAAATTGTATATAATTACATTCTAGATTCAACGTTTTATTGTAGTTGTTTTGTCATTTATGTATCCATCCCTCTATCCATTAATCATCTTATTTTAAAAATGCATTTCAGTGGCTGGCTGAGTGGCTCAGTTGGTTAAGAGCTCGCTCAAGAGTGCGAGCTGAGCTCTGAGCAACAGCAGTTTGATGCCCAGCCCGAGCTGAGTGCCGTTAAGCTGCCAACAGGTGGCAGGATGGCTCAGCTTAAAAAAATAAAAATAAAATGCATTTCAAAGTCAGTTGCAAATGTCCAGTATACTTCTCCCCAAACATGTCTTCTAGCATACCATTAACTAGAAGTCACTATTTGTTTAAAGGGTTTTTTTTTCCTTTTGGGGTAAAATTTACATATAGTGAAATATGTAGATCTTAAAGGTACCATCGGATAAAATGCATACACCTGTGCAACCCAAACTTCTGTTAAAATAAAGAATATTACTAACACAATTTTTTTTTCCTATTTCTGAATTATCAGGGTAAACAAGGCACCTGTCATTTTATAGGTTTTGGTGAAATTGAGAAACTATTTGACTGTTTCCTAGAAATTGAGAAACAATTGACTGCACATTATTAAAAATTCTTCTTTTTTTTTTTTTGAGGGCAGTGTCTCTGGCCCTCATATGTGGCACCCGAACCTGGCCGCTGGCTTCCGAAGCCAGCGCTTAACCACCGCACCACTCGGCCGGCCCTAAAAATTCTTTTGCTTCTAATTCAAATAGTTTCCATTTTTTCTTTCTACCAAATCAAAAGAGGACTTAGGTGAGTTTTCAGATTATTAAAACTAATTTTTGATGTTAGACTACAGTATGATTTTTGGTATTAAATTCAGAAGGAATTCAAAGTATTAATGTATATTATTATAATTAATATCTTGTTAATATATACTTACTTGTGAAAATGTTTTTCAGCATTTTATAAATACATGTTAAAAAATAGGAAGATAATTGGTGTTGAACTCTCATTCTAAAAATATGTAATATTCAATCTGTGGATACAGGAAGTAGTGTTAAAAATGAGTCTATCTTACTGGGAGTTGCATTCCAGTAAAATCTTTTTATATTGTAATCATTGAAATTTTTCATATATTTATGTTGCTTTAAGTGTATCCAATAATTGTATTATTAGATAAATCCAGATGAAATTATTTAATACTTAAAGCTTTACATAAGGGTAATAGGGAATAATGTTTTTATTTTTATTTTTTTTTATTTGTAATTTTTTTTTTTTTTAGCTGAGCCATCCTGCCACCTGTTGGCAGCTCAGCTCGGGTTAGGCATCGAATTGCTGTTGCTCAGAGCTCAGCTCCCACTTTTTTTTTTTTTAACTTTTTAATTATTATTTTTTATTATTATTATTATTAGTTACAGATGTACAAAACAATGCAATAGTTATCTTTTTCACCCCTAACAGAGTGACTCCCTCCCCCCCTTCTGCTCGCCCACCCCGATATCATACATATCTATTACAATTCCATTGACTCCATCCCCACACTGTATTCTACATCCCGTGACTATATATATGTTAAATTATAGTTGACATATAATATTATTCAGTGGCAGCTTCAGATGTACAACAGTGCATTGGTAAGGCCACTACACCATCCATGAAGTGGTCAGCTCGCACACTTGAGCAAGCTCTTAACCAACTGAGCCACTTGGCCAGCTCAGGAATAATGTGTTTAAAATTTCAGTTTATGTACATCTTTTTGTTTCAGAGAATTATAATTAAAAAAAATTAAGGCATAAAAATGTTACACTAAAATAAATTTTTTAGAGGATCAGGAATTCAAATACAAGTTAACAGAGGACAGGAATAATGTAAATTTCTGAGTACTAAAGAATGGTTTATTTGTATACTTAAAAATATAATATTGCTGAGTATCACATCACTATGTTGTGATATGATTCCATTGGAAACATTTTAAAAAGTGATGTGACAGTTTTATTTTAAAATGCTAATATTTACAATAAGCTAGAATTTACATAAACTGAATGAAGTTATCAGTGTCCCTGAAGGTTATCTCCATTCCAGCCAGCTGGAAGGGAAAAGACATGGAAAAGCACGTGTGGGAGGTTTCTAGGGGCCAGACTTGAAAGTGTCTGTATTACATCTATTCACTTCACTACCGAGGAGCCAGTCACATAGCTTTACCACAAGGGAAGCTAGGAAATATAATCTGGCTATATGCTGAGGAAGCAGATGAGAGAATGCATTTTAGTTATTAGCAGCAAGCAGTCTATAGCACAATTGTCCATGTATAGCATAATAGTGCTATTTTTTTAAAGATTTTATTGGGCCGGCCGAGTGGCGCATTGGTTAAGAGCTGGTTTTGGGATGCCAGCGGCCCCGGTTCGGATCCCACATGAGGGCTAGTGACACTGCCCTCTACAGCTAACAACAGCTCCACCTGGAGCTGGGCTATGCGAGCCCTGGTGATGGTGTGGGCTGCAGCCCCTGCTGCAGTGGGCTGCCATAGGCTTCAGTGAGTGGCCCGCAGCCAGCGTGAGCAGCTGGCAGCCAAGCGTGAGCTGCCAATAGCAGCGATGAGCGACATCCAGAGGCCAGCGACCGATCTGCCTCATCCGGGAAGAGCGCAATGACGATACCAACAGTGAAGCAACATCCTCCACAACTAAACTGAAGAACAAGAAGACGGCAACTTGTCTGTTCCCCTTCCCCGATTCCCCAAAGCTGTTCCCCTCCACCAATTCCCCAATAAAATCTTTAAAAAAAAAAAAAAAAAAAAAAAAAAAAAAAAGATTTTATTGCTGAATTGGGGAAGTGGAACAGCCACGTTGTTTTCCTTCAGTCTTAGTTGTGGAGAGCGCAGCAAGCTCAGGCTCCGAGTCCAGTTGCACCACTCATTCAAGGTGCTTTGTTCACTTAGTTGTGGGTGAGTGTAGCCACTATCCCATGCAGGACTTGAACCAGCAGCCTCATTGTTAAGAGTGCATGCTCTATCCACTGAGACATCCAGGTGGCAGCTCAGCTCAAGGTATCATCAGTCTTTTAGTTGCGGGTGGGCATAGCCCACCATTCATACTGGCAGTGCTATTGTTAGGAGCACTTGCTGTCACCAGCTGAGCCATCCTGCCTACTGTTGGCAGCTCAGCTTGGGGTGCAGCTCACTGGCCCATGTAGGATTCGAACTGGCAACCCTGTTGCTCAGAGCTCGCACTCCTGGGCAAGCTCTTAACCAACTGAGCCACTTGACTGGCCTCTAATAGTGTTATATTAACACAGATAATTGACACTAGTTTAGGCAGAAAATGGAGCCTGAATAATAATGAAGGTTTCCTTCATTTTGTGTTTATCAATATTTATTGAGGTCTATATGTGCCCTGTGCTGACACTGTGAGAACTACGAAAGAGCTTACAATGGTTGGGCAGACAAAATTGAATGCAAATAAGACAATAATGAATAATGAATAAGTGCTAAGTTGTATGGTATAGACTAGGTGATATGAAACTAAAGAGAAAAGAGTAAGAGATATGAGGTGTGATCAAACAATATGGTGAATGTTTAAATAAAAAAATTTATTACAGTAAAAAGACATTGCCATTAATTCCCCTCAAACTACTCCCCCTCCTTTCAAATACACTTGTCCCATCATTCTTGCCACTTTCTGAAGCAGTTCTGGAAGCCCTCTTTTGTGAGAGTCTTTAGTTGCACTGCTGTGGCCTGAATTGATTCAAAATGTTTACCTTTCATGGTCATTTTGACTTTGGGGAAGAGCCTGAAGTCACATAGTGCCAGATCTGGTGAATAAGGTGGATGAGGACACACCGTAATGTTTGTATTTGACAGAAATAGCCATACCAGAAGCGATGTGTGACACAGAGGCTTTCCATTGTGATCACAAAATATGGTGAATGCTGCTGCCAAGTGCCATCCAACGGAAAGGCAGGGATCTTCAATACGGGAAGTGGTATGTTGAACCTTAGTAACAGTGTGTGACAAGTTTCAACTTGTTCGGTGCAGCCAGTTAGGTGTGAGCTCCGGTTGAGAGAAGGTGTGTTTTAGTTTGCCATAAATCATCCTCCATCATGACAATGCTCCTTGTCACAGATTGCTTCCGGTATGGCAATTTCTGTGAAATAAAAATATTACCATGTGTCCTCATCTCCATTATGCACCGGATTTGTCACCATATGACTTCTGGCTCTTCCCAAAGTCAAAATGTTCCAGAACGTTAAGGCAGCCACGACAGCACAACTAGAGACATTCATGAAAGAGGGCTTCCAGAACTGCTTCAGAAAGCACAAGAACGATGGGATAAGTGTGTTCGAAGTGAGGGGGAGTGTTTTGAGGGGGATTAATGGCAGAGTGTCTTTCACTGTAATAAATTTTGTTTCATTTAAACATTCACTGTATTTTGTGATCACACCTAATATTGTGGGAAGCATGCTTGGGAACTCTGTATTGGTTTTGCAACTTCTGAGTCTAAAATTATTTTAAAATCTAGTTTTTTAAAAAATTATTTCTACTTCTATTCACTATACTGATTAAAAAATACTTTTATGTTTCTTAGAGGCAGATGTGCAACTTTAGTTCTTAACCGTTCTTGAGGACTGGATGCTCTTTACTTTTATTCAGTCATTTACTATCTATTCATTAAATATATATAGGGAAGGCATTATAATGTCTTACTTAAGAAAAGGAGCTTTGGAGTTGGATCTGGTTCTAATTCTGGCTCTGCTACTTTGTAGCTGTGTGACCTTGGGGAAGTTACTTTCTCTCTGAGCTTGTTTCTCCTGTAGCAGGCATAATGATGCTGATACAAAGAGCAGTTCACATTTATGAGCATTGTGAGTTATTTGCACTTTATATAATTTAACTCATTTAATCGTCACAACAATCCTTTGGGAAAGGCACCATTTTCACATTTTCAGATAAGGAACCTTAGGCACAGAAAAGTTTAGTTAGTTGCACAAGACCATACAACTAGGAAATGTAGCCTAGATTAAAACCCAGGAGCTCTGGATTTTCTATTTTTGTCTATACAGAACTAGCTTGTGGCAGACCCGTCCCACCAAGAACAGCTAAAAAAACAGCATAAAATATGTTTTAGAAATCTGTTTGAAGACATTGGAGACCTACCAGAGAACCAGGACACCTGAGGCCACCATCCTGAAGGGAAGCTTCGGGAAGTCCACCAGATGTCCCTGTGTCACTTCCCCTTAGGGCATTTGCTGATTTCTAAGTTGTGGCTGAGACTTGAGAAGGTGAGCAAAAAGTGGCCACAGAAAGGTTGAGGAGCTGAGATGATCTGTCAGTCTTATAGATCGCATGGGCAAAAATTTGGGTTCAGGCCCCAACAAGGAGGAGGAAGTTACAAACACCCACCGGAAATAGACAAGGCCTCCCAAAGGCTGAACCTCTGTTTCAAATCAGCTCAATTTATGATTGGTGTAGGATAGTCTGCCCGTACTCTTAACTGCCTGCCAGAAGCCAAAGGGAATTCTCTCTAGAGGAATATAACATCATTTGGAGCCTCAAACTATCTCTTCAAGTTTTTATAAGCAATGTCTGGCATTTAGTCAAATATCAGGTATACCAGGCAACCAGATCAAATTACTCAAAACCAAGAGATATAATTAATGGAGTTATCAATAGATTTTTTAAATAGCTAAGATTAATATATTCAAATTTTTATTTAACAAGATGAAGAATTTCAGCGGAGAATTAGAGACCATGAAAAGGAATCAGGTGAATATTTTCAAACTGAAGACTTAAAACTGAGTTTAAGAATTTAGTAGATGAATTTATCAGCAAATTTGATACAGATGAAGAAAGGATTAGACATTGTTTTAGAAAGAAAAAGAATTTCTCACCAGCAGACCCTGCACTCCCTAAAGTGAGTTAGTTAGGCAGAGAAAAATGATCCCAAATATAAGAACAGAGATATAAGAAGGATAGAAAAGGTAAATTTGTGGGTATACATAAATGAATGTCTTGTGGAGTTTAAATATATGTAGAATTAAAATACTTAACAGTAGCACAAACATGAGGCAAGATTAAATGGCACTAGTATTCTATGGTTCTTTCATTGACTGGGTGATATATAAATTACTAACTTAATTCCTACACTGTAATCTTTACACTGTAACTAAAAGAATAGTAACATAATGTATAAGTAACAAGCTAGTACAAGGGGAAAATGAAATAATAAAATACTTAACACAAAAGAAGGCGAGAGGAGAGAAAAAGAAGAGGATATGGGGTTCAAATATGAAAAAGTACAATGGTAGATTTAAATGCAAGTATTTAATTAACTATGTTAGATGTAAACAGACACATGCTGATTAAAAATATAGTCAAACGTGATTTTTTTTTTAAGGATTTTTTTGGGGAATTGGGGGAGGGGAACAGTGTTGGGGAACTGGAACAGGGGACCAGCCAAGTTGTTGTTCTTCAGTCTTCATTGTGGAGGGCGCCAGTCGCCATCTGACTTCCCGTTGGCAGCTCGTGGCCTCTAAGCTCAAGGTGCTGTGTTCAATCTTAGTTGCGGGTGGGTGTAGCCACCATCCCATGCGGGAGTTGAACCAGCAGCCTTGTTGTTAAGAGCACATGCCCTGTCCACTGAGCCATCTGGGTGGCAGCTCAGCTCAAGGTGCTGAGTTCAGTCTTAGTTGCGGTTGGGTATAGCCATCATCCCACGCAGAAGTCAAACCTGGCAGCCTTGTGGTTAAGAGCACACGCCCTATTCACTGAGCCATCCAGGTGGCAGCTCAGCTCAAGGTTGCGGAGTTCAATCTTTAGTCGCGGGCAGGCATAGCCCACCATTGAACAGGCAATCTTGTTGTTACACCAGCTGAGCCATCCTGCCACCTGTTGGCAGCTCAGTGACAGCTGAACTAGGGCACAGCGTTCACTGGCTCATGTGGGAATCAAACGGGCAGCCCTGTTGCTCAGAGCATGCGCTCTAAGCCAACTCTTAACCAACTGAGCCACTCGGCTGGCCCAAATGTGATTTTTTTAAAGACCCAATTATATACAGCTTTTAAAAGTTGTTGCTTGAAGTTAGGATATAGAAAAGTTGAAAGTAAAGAGATGGAAAAAGGAGTATAGTACAGTGCAAACGGAACTAGATCCTATACTTGTGCCATGCTGTACCTAGCTCATAAAGGGATTGCTAGATTTAAATCAGATAATCTCACGTCGAGTTTTTAAACCACTGTCTTGGATACATATTAAGTACCCAATACATTTAACTATTATGTTTGAGGTACCTTGTTTCTTAAGATAGTATTTTTTTTCCCCTCTATTTTGAGCTGAAACAGCAAGGACTTTGTCTTTTGCACCATTGTACATATTTGTCTCATAGGTTGCTTGATTTTTCAGTAGCTTCCATGTGTACTCATACACATTTTATTCCTTTTCTTAAACTTTTTTTTATTTTTTTCAGAAATTTTATTGGGGAACAGTATCTTTCCAGGACCCATCAGCTCCAAGTACAGTGGTTGTTTCAATCTAGTTGTGGAGGGCACAGCTCTAGGGCCCATGTGGGAATCTAACCAGCAACCTTGGTGTTATGAGCCCGCACTCTTAACTATCTGAGCTAACCGGCCGCCCCCCCTTTTCTTAAACTTCTATATTTTCATTTAACTTGCGAACTGTTGTGACTGCTATCTCTTTATTTTAAATCTGCTTTGTGGTGCCTCTGCCTCGTGGTAGTATTACCTATAGAGTTTCCAAACTAAATGGCATTCTTCCTTTTTTTTTTTCCCCTGGTCTTTTATGAAAATGTTACAGTTCTTCAGAATTATTCTTTCATAAATTATTTGCATAATACAGACCTTCTCCATCATGTCAATTACCTTTTAGCATGAGGGCTTTTTGAAGAACAGGTAGGGATATAATTCTTTATAAAATACTACTTTAGAACTAGTTAGAGAATCTTGTCTGGGCCTTTGCTTTGTATGTCAGTCTATTGTACGTTGATTAAACATTGATTGGAGAAACTTAAAAGACTTCTGTTCTGCCTCTGATGTTTCACTTAACTTTTTAGGAAAGCACTGCTTTTTGTCAGACTGAAGGAGAAGATTAAAAATGATTATATCAACTCAGATCTGAGTCACCCAAAATTAGTTTCCGTAGACAACCAAAATTGATGTAATTCTGGATTGAATTTGGTCTCCTACCCATATGTTAGTGGGCACATTTGTTTCTGTGGAATATTCTAAGCCTTTCAGAATTGACTAGACTTACTGAGGATATAATGGCTTTTCTCTTGGGTTTGTTCATCCTTTAGAACTTGGGAAAATGAAATTTGTCATAGTTACTTTGGCAGGTAGTAATAAAGCCAAGTATCTGTAATCCTTTTTTTTTTTTCCTATGTTGAATATGAGGCTTAATTCTGGGAGTTTAAAAATAATCCTCTTCTTATAAGTTTTACCTAACATTAATAAAACTGTACAAGTTCTTGTAATTTAAATAATAATTTCTTCATAGCAAGTCATCTGACCTGGACTAACAAGGAAGTTAACTACTAGAGATGGAAGCTAGAACTCATTAATTGTGGTTTCACTCCTGTGTTTGTCACTATTCTTTTCATTTCTCTTTGAACAGGTTGTTCCTTTCAACAGCTTTTGATGAAATACAGGAACAGACATTTTTACTTGAGTGATTGTCTTAAGTTAAAAGGTGTAGGAAAATTCAATACCAGATTAATGATAGTCATGTTGTATTGTTTAATAGGCAGTGAAATCAGCTGTGCAGACCATCACTGTTGGAGGCGTGAGCACATCACAATTTAAGACAATTATTCCTCTGGCAACTGCTCCCAATGTCCAGCAGATCCAAGTGCCTGGAAGCAAGTTTCATTATGTCCGACTTGTTACTGCCACAACAGCCAGTAGCTCAACCCAGCCAGTTAGTCAGACTCCCAGTACAAACACTCAGCCTCTTCAGCAAGGTTAGTAACCATTTTTTTAAAGTAGTAATTAATGCTTTGAATATTACTAAAGAACGTCGGTCCTTTTCTTGCTGAAATCCGAATTAAGTATGGCATTTCAGCTGACAGTTTGAATTAGCAGCTGTTGTAGAAAGCAGTGACAGGATTGTAGTTGTATATAACTATACTATTTCACTCTGCTAGAAGTTGGTACCCAGTGTGCTGTAGTACCAGATAATCATAATTCATCAATTTGTGGGTAGCCATTTAAAAATTGCTGGTTTAAAACTTACCATTGATGCCAGTGGTATAAATTTAGATGGAAATGAATTATTTATCTTATTTTCTAAACAGTGAAGGTGCTTGATAGGGTTTGGGTCAGTTGAAATGACCAGTAGGCAAGGTGTAAATAAGTAAGAATTTATATCACTTTCATTCTTTACTTATTTTGAATCTGTAATTTCTAATAAGCCATTGAAATGTTATGTTATTTTGCTCAGTTGTATTGTTTTTCCCAGAAGACATTCCTTTTTATAGTCCTTCCATTTCCTGTTTGTGTTTAACCCTTCCTACCACCTGATATACATACACAGACTCACACATAACCTTTCCCATATTTATTTACTTGTTAAAAAATTGAATGGTGTGAAAGGATCAGGACAGTTTACAGTTTAGGGCCTAGTTTTTTTCCTTGGAAGACTGCCACATATTCCAATGATGTCAAAAAGCAGTTGATGGCGAATGAATGATTTATTGTTTATGGATGTAAATAGAAGAATTAAAGACCACTTGTTTATTCTTTCCTTTTTAAAGGATCAGAGGGTGGAACCATCTATTGCTGATAGCTAGTTCACATAAGGGAAACTAGAAGAAAAAAACTGTTTATTTTTTTTAATTACTGGTGGGAGAAAATGGAGGACCCATGAGAGAAACAGTATTTTAGTGTGTATTCTGTTAAAATCAGACATATCAAGTATAATAATTAGATTTTCTAAATATTCTTTAAACTGATTGCAGAAGAAAATCTTATAGTGTTCTTAATGAGAAGAAAAATGACTAGGGGAGTCAAGGTTTGTATTCTCTCAAAACTAAAACTTATCAGGGTACTAACAAAAGTGCTAACAAGTTCAATTTCCTTAGATATCATAATGATATAAAGCAGTCATTAGGTACAATTGGTAGTAATTTATGTGTGTGTTGTCTGTATGTATACAATATGCTGAGTATTCATTTCCAGTGTGATATTAGGGCAAATTTACTTACTATCAAGAATGAGGTTTTGGTATAAGTAGAAAAGGGAGCTAAAGGTCCAGTAAGAGTGGAGGGATGGGTTAGATGTTTTGTAATTCTAATGTATTTACTGGTGGCTTCTTTTCCAACTTCAGCTCTGTCTTTCTGCCTTTACTTCTCTATTCTTTTTGCCTCCTGAAAATCCTTCATCCCCACCCAACCCCCACAACACCCTTCCCTGCTTTGCTGTCTACTTTCAACTTCTCCATTCTTCTCCCCCTCTATCTCTCTGGCTCCTTCTCTCTATATACCCTCTTCCCTCCCTCTCACAGACACTACCCATGCAATTTCCCTTCTATTCACCCATATTTTTCTCTTTTTGTCTTTCTCTCCTATCCCATAAAAGATCTGGGTATGTCTAATATACTATATTATTTCACAGGAATAATGAATTAACTTTACAGTTTTTATTAGATACACTAAATAGTTGCTCTAGTTCATCAAATGTATTGATGTCTTTCTAAGAGCTTTACTTCCTATGAGCAATTTACTTCTGCCAAAGAGAATTGGGCTCATCTTGTACATTTCCTCATGAAAGCCATACAAAAACCAGTATTCAAAGGCTCCATACTGTTAATTGCTGGCTGGATGGCAGGCAGCACTGCAGAAAGACCCAGAAGAGTGCGTGGTTAACCTCTTTACAATATAACTCTTGACATCTTGTTGAGGGAGGAAATCAGCTTAAGAAATTAAAAAGTCTTAAAAACTTGCAGCAATGGTTTCTGAGGTTTGGAAGGGGCTGTTCTAACAGGATTGTTTAGAATTCCAGTTAAAGACTAAACAATGAAAGATTATGCCAGCTTCTCTGAAAACTGCAGTAGTAATAATATTGGGCTGCTGAAAAGTTAAGGAGGAGAAAAAGACTGTGGGTTTATTATATAACATCCATATGACACTCCCCCCTACGCGACCCCCCCCATTCCCTAAACAATTTGTAGTGTTCTTTTTTCTGACCATATTTTCTGCATTCCCCAGGTTTCAGTAAAAACTCATCATGTAGATGCCAAGCTCATACAAACCTGAGTTCCCAAATTTTCTAGCTGTGTGTGTGTGTGTGTGTGCGCGCGCGCGTTGCCACACACACATGTGGCCCCTTTCTTTACTCTCCAAATAGGAATCATCAGAGTTTAAGGGCAGACCACACATTCCTTCCCCATTATTTCCCAGACTCTGAGGAAGTTCTCACATTTCTCTAGTTGTTGCACTTGCTTCAGAATCGCTGCTCTATCTGCTCATGGAATGATGATCAGCATTTCCTCTCCAAGGAGCAAGTGGTGTAGGGAGTCTTCTATGTCCCAAGCATGACATCAGGCTTTTAATACGTTTCAGTTTGCCTTTCAATGCTTTATAGTGTTGCTGAGGCCAGCCTACAATGGTTATTATAACTTTCCGAAAGATAAAGTAACTGGGGACACTCAAACAGAACAGGAAACAATTTCAAATCAGGTATAGGATGTCACAGCTCCTATAATTCATGCTCATTATACTCTTTCTATGTCACAACTTTATTGAGATATAATCCATATTTATTGTAAAATTCACCTTTGTTAAGCATTTTGTCTAGTGGTGTTTAATATATTCAGACATATACAATCCTCATTGCTAATCAAACTTTCTGGAGGTCTCCTGCCTTCCCCCTTCTCCCTAGTTTGTCGCCTTGATGCAGGGGCCTGCTCCTTTTAGGTCACTGTACTCGCTAATCTTCTTCCAGGACTCTCACCTTTTGGTCTTCAGCCATCCACCTGACCAGGCTTTCCATCCAATGAAGTCTATTTTTTTCTTTTATTGTTCTGAGCAGTTTAGATCCCATTATCTCAACCTCTCTCTTTCAGACCAGGCCATAGACTGTTTGCATATATAAAGGATGTCCTTTCTACTTTACTAAATCCCTTTTTTAGATTGTGAAAGTGGCAGTAGGCAGTACTAAACATTGTATTTCTTTTGGTCTAAATATAATAGGTCTAGTGCCAAATCTTCTGATTGTCATCATAGCATTTCTCTCTGTCACGTTTCATCTTCCCTTCAAATCAGCTCATCCTTGAATTTTTAGTTTTAATAGCTGTCATTTTCCCAGCTACTTGAAAGTGACTTTTCTTCCCTTATATAACACGTACAATTTCTGCCATCCAAAGGTTGATAATTTGTGTTCCTTTCACCTCTATCATGTCTCTTGCAACCGTATTCTCCTTCCCATTCCCAGTGCTGTCGCCCCAGATTAGACTCTTAGTTTCTGCACTCTTGTAACTTCTTTCTTGCAACTCCATTCTGTCTTAACACACTGCTGCCAAAGACATTTCTTTTCGTGCTATTCCAGGGACATTTCTGTACTTCAGAATCCTCAGACACTTCTCATTGCCTGCTGAATTAAAAACACAAGTTTCTACCTTAACATTCGAAGTCTTCAGCAAAACAGCTGCAATCTGCCTTTTTGCCTGTGCTCACCTACTTTAACCCTAGTTCCAGCCAAACTGCTCAGGCCTCTGACATTCTGTGAAATATTTTGCTGCTATCCAGCATTAAGCCTCCATTTCTCATGCTTCTGCTTCTGCGTGAAATGTCCTTCTCCAGCCTGTGTGCCCTCCCTGTACCCTACCCACTGAGCACGACCTACCTCAGGCGCTGTGTGCTCAATGCATTCTTCTCAATCCCATCCTCTGCCAACCGCATGTATGTTCTGTCACCTTTGAACTCCCACAGCACTTGCTCTTTTTTAACAGTATTGATTTTATTTGGGTACTGGTCTAATCTGCTCGACTTGAATATAATCTCTTTGAGCAGGTGTCTTGTACTTGAATTTCCCAGGAACACTGTCCACAATGTCATTTATATAGTTGTGATGGTTGTAGTAATAACATCAATAACAATAATGGCAACTAACATTTATTGAGCACTTATTATTTGTTGGACACTGTTCTAATACATTTTTATGAATTAACATATTTAATCCTTATACCCTTTAAGGGAGATACTATCCCCATATTGCAGATAAAGATAAAGGCAAAGAAAGTTTAAGTAATTAGAAAGCAGCAGAATTGGGATTTGAACCCCAGGGTCTGATGATTTAAGAGCCCATATTCTTAACCATGCTGTGCTGCCTTTTAATAGATATTCTGTAAATAATGAATTACACAAGAATGATATTTTTCTGTGGTGTAAATACAAACACAGCATTAGAAATAGTATAGAAGAGCCATGTTACCCAAGGTCCTGAATGGCAGGCTTTTTTGTTTTACTTGTGCAACGTTTCACCTGAGTGGATTTAGTGATGACTATATAAATCATCCAAATACAGACTGAAGTATTTTCAGTAGAATGTCTTAAATGACAAATATTCCTTCATAAAGAGGACAGACTATTGTATATATCTACCTGGTAGATGGGTCAGGAATTTGGAAAGGCAGCTATCCTGATTAAACATTGCACCAAATAGGAAACAAATGGAACTCTTTAAGCTCTTTCGTAAGGATACCTTGAGAAAACTAAGTATCTTAAATGTTTTAAATACTATTTCCTGTAAGTAAATTGTCCTTTTTCTCCTTTTTTATAAAGCAAAGCCCGTGGTTGTTAACACCACTCCAGTGCGGATGTCAGTTCCACTTGTCCCAGCACAGACTGTCAAACAAGTGAGTATCACATAACTTCTTTTTTTGTTTTTTAGAAATTTTATTGGGGAATAGTGTGTTTTTCCAGGACCCATCAGCTCCAAGGCAAGTAGTTGTTTCCATCTAATTATGGAGGGCGCAGCTCAGTGGCCCATGTGGGAATCGAACCAGCACCCTTGGTGTTATGAGCACTGCGCTCTAACCGCCTTAGATAACCGGCTACCCCGCGTAACTTCTTTCCTCAGTTGCTCCCACATACAATTTACTTTTAAAATTCAAAGTCAAGATTTAAGGATAAGAGACGTATACTGCACTGAGAAGCTGTAAAATTTATTTTTGTGATTATTGATACACTCTCTTTTTAGGTTGTTCCAAAACCAATCAATCCAACTTCACAAATAGTCACTACCAGCCAGCCACAGCAGCGGCTAATCATGCCTGCCACCCCATTGCCACAGATCCAGCCAAACCTCACCAACCTGCCGCCAGGCACCGTGCTGGCCCCGGCTCCGGGAGCAGGGAATGTGGGCTATGCAGTGCTTCCAGCACAGTATGTCACTCAGGTATGAGGCAAAAACAAAGTCATCACACTTCCAAAAGGATGATTGGGTCTAAGATGTCTAGTGCTATCACCTTCTAAAACTACTCAGACCATCGGATTCGGTATTAAAATGGCTCTTCCCACAATCTTGAAATGTTAATGAAAACTTCTGAGATTATTTTTATGGATCTTTAGCATTTAGACATATACAGCACAAATCAACAATAAAAGTCAGATAATTTGGAGCTGAGGGCAGTTTGGCGAGGAAGGCAAGATCATGTTGACATAAGAGAAACTAAGTTGAAGCTAAAGTCAGCAGAGTCCGAATTAATTCAGAAATGACTGACTAATAAAACTCTTCCTCTAATGAATATGATGCCCCGGACTTGTTCTTGTGAAACAGGCTGTGAGATGCGTTTCTATGTGACGTGTGTTTAGTGATCTGTCCAGACACTCTCATCCGGTCATCTTTAGATCAAAACCATGGATTGTCCAATTGCCTGGCTTGGGTTAGGAGTGCTGCTTCTAGGAAGCAGGTAGAAGTTTTCTTTTTCATGTAAGAATCAAGCAAATTAGTACTATGTTCTAAACTATTGAGTTTATTTCAGATTACAAGAGAGAGAAAGAGAAACCTATCTGTATTTTAATGAAATGTACTTTGAAATATGTTATGTGGCTACTGATTTTAAAAATTAATGTTCAGTATTTTTATCATTAGCATCTCTTAGGTTTAGAAATGAGTTTGAAATAGAAACTTCATTACTGTGCATGTAACTTCTCATTCTCTGTAACTTGCAATGTGATGATCAATATAGTACCTGTTTTATTTACAAGTAGACACATTGCATTTTTCTAGCCAGTACATGTTATTATAGTACTCTTTCAGAGCATTCATCTAGAATTTCCTAATTCTGATAACATACTCCTCTATGGAAAAATTTCTTATATTTGTACCATGTAGCACATTTAAGCTTTCATGTTATTTTTATCTCTAGTATTAGTTTGGGTCTTTTGAAAACCTCTATGAGGTGGTGAGTTTGTACGAAATTGTCCATTCTGTTTTTCCTATTTTAGTACATGAATTGTGCCTCTGCCTGATCATTATATCTGAGAATTTATCCATTTTTGTAAATAGAGTCTAAAATTACCTTTCTTTATTTACATGTAGCTACAGCAGTCTTCGTATGTGTCTATAGCAAGCAACTCTAACTTTACTGGAACACCGGGTATCCAGACCCAGGCAAGACTTCCATTCAATGGGTGAGTATTTTGAAAACATGTAAGTTAAGTTGTTAAATCAGGTGAAATGCAGCATCAAATATATATGTATTTCAAAATACATTTATTTAATTTTTTTCTTCTCAAAGCGATGTGAGCATGCCTCTACGGTACTTTTTATTTTGAAATACTTTTAACAGAAAAGTTACAAGAATAATCAAAAGAACTCCCAAATATCTTTTACTTGGATTCACCAATTTTGCCACGTGTTTTATTCTCTCTCTGTCTCTCCATCTCTCCTCTCCCACCCTAAAGATATTTTTTTAATTACCCTAAAGATATTTTTTTTTTTTTTTAAGATTTTATTGGGGAATTGGCGGAGGGGAACAGCGCTGGGAAATCGGGGAAGGGGAACAGACAAGTTGCTGTCTTTTTGTTCTTCAGTTTAGTTGCGGAGGATGTTGCTTCACTGTTGGTATCGTCATTGCGCTCTTCCCGGATGAGGCAGATCGGTCGCTGGCCTCTGGATGTCGCTCACCGCGGCTATTGGCAGCTCACTCTTGGCTGCCAGCCACTCACGCTGGCTGCGGGCCACTCACTGTAGCCTATGGCAGCCCACTGCAGCAGGGGCTGCAGCCCACACCATCACCGGGGCTCGCACAGCCCAGCTCCAGGTGGAGCTGTTGTTAGCTGTAGAGGGCAGTGTCACTGGCCCTCATGTGGGATCCGAACCGGGGCCGCTGGCATCCCAAAACCAGCGCTTAACCAATGCGCCACTCGGCCGGCCCTAAAGATATTTTTTTAATTAATTAGTTTTTAAATTATGTTAGGTCCTTGCTTTTTTTGTCTGTTTTAAAATCTGTGAATTGCTGCTTTTGCAGTGTTGGTTTAGAGGAAGTGCTGAGCTAATTGCATGCAATCAGTCTACGCCTTCCTCCCCTTCCAAATTCTGGTCCTACACACTGTTTTTTACTCACTACCTTTTATAATTGAATCCGAAAAGTTTTGAGGAGATTTCAACTTTAGTTCTCTCAGAAGGAGGAATATTTTTTGTGGAATGTTCTGTAGAAGCTATTGATAACTTCCTTTTTTTTTTTTTTTTTTTTTTAACCATATCTTGGCTGTTTCGCTATTTGTGTTACAACTTGCTTTTGAACTTAATGTAAATGGAACAACATAGCAAACTTTTATTAGAGATGTATACATTTATTAAAGCTTTATTTTAAGAGGAATTTACAGATTGGGGAATATTCTAATTTTAAATAGTTACTTTTGATTAATTCAAATGTATGTCTTTTTTTGTGTGTCTGTATAGCATAATCTCATCAGAGTCTGCCAGCCGGCCCAGAAAGCCATGTAATTGTACAAAATCGCTGTGTTTGAAATTGTAAGTCTTTGCTGTTTCCTCATTGGATATACCTGAAATGCTTTTAAAGATAAATAGTTAACTAAAAATTCCGGTTTTTTCTTTAACTTGGGGAATAAGGGGAGGGGAACAGTGTTGCGGAATTGGGAGGGGGAACCAGCCAAGTTGTTGTTCTTCAGTCTTCATTGTGGAGGGTGCCAGTCGCCATCTGACTGCCCATTGGCAGCTCGTGGCCTCTAAGCTCAAGGTGCTGTGTTCAATCTCAGTTGCGGGTGGGCATAGGCCCCATCCCATGCGGGAGTTGAACCAGCAGCCTTGTTGTTAAGAGTGCATGCTCTATCCACTGAGCCATCCGGGCAGCAGCTCAGCTCAGTTGCTGAGTTCAGTCTTAGTTGTGGGCAGGCATAGCCACCATCGAACAGGAAGTCTTGTTAGGAACACGTGCTCTCACCAGCTGAGCCATCCTGCCACCTGTTGGCAGCTCAGTGGCAGCTCAGCTCGGGCGCAGCGTCACTGGCCCGTGTGGGAATCAAACCAGCGGCCCTGTTGCTCAGACCTCGTGCTCTTAAGCTAACTCTTAACCAACTGATCCACTTGGCCAGCCCCTAAAAATTCTTGATAGACCATTTTTATAAGGCTAAGTAATTTAAATAAACATGCAAGTGGGAATGTTTGAGAACATATGACAGTGTAAAAATACTTACATTCATTCAGAAAGAAATAATTTTAGGGTCCTTCTGATAGATGAGATACTGGAATTGGGGTTAGGGACACAGCAGCAGGAGGTAGATAGACATAGTCTCTGCCACACATTTGGTCTTATTTGTGACCTTTCTATCTGGTCTCCTGAATAAGGTGATATGCTGAGTAGTTTTAAAAATTGTTGGATGATTAATTTGCTTCTTAGTACTAAAGTAGGAAATTTGACATGAAACAGTTAAATGAAAAGCATTGGTCGTATGGGAGTCTAATGAAGCATGATTATAGTTCAAGTGAGCATTCCACTAATAGAATATAGCCCATATTTTTCCTCTTTCATGACTTTGGAAAAATTTACTTTGGGGGCACATAAAATCACATTGCTCTTGTGTTGACAGCTGTTACTGCCGGAACTAATTTTCTAAACCAAAATTCTAAGGAGCCCGTGACTTTAATTTTGAGTGTTATGTAGTTGACAATATTTAACTATAACTAGGTTGGCTTTGAGTGCATTTCTAAAATGCTTTGCTGCATAGATCATGCAGATAATTTCTAGTTTTGTTTGTTCTAACAATGACTTTTTTATATGACTTACATTGATTTTTATATTCCAGATATTGTGATTGCTTTGCAAATGGTGAATTTTGCAACAACTGCAATTGTACTAATTGTTATAATAATTTGGAACATGAAAATGAAAGGCAAAAAGCAATAAAGGTGATTATTTTTATTTCATTTAATTCACAAAAATTTCTAATTTCACATTTTTTTGTAGGATTCTTTGTTTTACAAAGAAAATTAATTCCTTTTGCAGTATTTAAATTTAATCTCCTGTGATTTAAATTCACTTCCTATTTGATTTGTTTTGATAGGCATGCCTTGACAGAAATCCAGAAGCTTTTAAACCTAAAATAGGGAAAGGAAAGGAGGGAGAATCGGATCGACGGCACAGCAAAGGATGTAATTGCAAACGATCTGGATGTCTTAAAAACTACTGTGAATGCTATGAGGTGAGATGCTGGTTGGAAAATAATCTAACCGTCTTTAGAGATTAACTTTAGAAAGGGCATACTATAAAAATTTATTTGGAAATTGGGAAATTACTTTGCTCTTGCAGTTAGAAAATATGTACAGTTGGCCCAAGGGCCCTAGTTTGAGGAAGACCTGGTCTCCCAAGCAAGGTTGAGAGGAACAATTGCACTTCACTGTATTGTGCTTCATAGATGTTGAGTTTTTTACAACTTAAAGGCAAGACCCTCTACCAGCAAAAAGATTACAGCTCGCTTTATTGTGGCAGCTGCTTTATTGCGGTACTCTGTAACCAAACCCACAATATGCAATATCTCTAAGGTATACCTGTACCTTGGTTTTGTCATCACAGCTTGGGATCTCATTAGACCATTTACCAGTTCATAACTTCTTGATCATTATACCTGTAAATATGCAAATCAGAGCACCAGTTTACTGATTTTCAATAAAAATAACATAAAAGAGGATTTTAAACTGTAGCTGTGGTTCTCAGCAGAGGGGCAATACTACCCATTCTCCCCCATGGGCTTTTTAGAAATCCATATGAATACAAAATAGCATACATTTCAGGTGCAGTCCTGACAGTAAAGATTGATCTTGCTCAAGTGCCAGCAGTGCTCTGTTGAACACTGCTCTGTGGAGAACTAAATTATGTTAAGAAGTTTGCGTTGTGAACATAAAAATAGGAAAGGAGGAACATGGAATATTGCTGGAATTGGTTATTGGTCATTGTGAAGTGATTGCATCCATTTTTATCATTTCACCATCCCACTCAGCTGGCTGTTGTTATCTATGGGTGAGGCATCTTTTTCAGAGAATGTAGTTGAAACTCCACTTTGAGATGCCATGTAAGTCATTCCCTTCTTACTTCAGACAAAGTACTATATAGTTTATTATTTTTATTGGCAAAGCTTAAATGTAACAATCTAGTCAGGCCTGAGATTAACTCTAGGTTACTCTAATTGGTTTCTTGGTGTGCCTGAAACTGCTTACTGACAATCTTTGGGTTTGAGTCATTTCTACAATTGACTCTTCTCATCTGGTATATTTTCATTCTTTCAAATTTCATGTTCAGAGGGAGACTTTATTTTTAGTTTCGGCAGAAGGCCTAGCCTTGCACTTGGTAAGGTAATACCAGCAAGGATTGCACTCTCCCCTGGTAAGATTAGCTCTGCTCCAGGAGCATGTACCTGCAATTCAGTGCCCCTTGCCATACAGAAATATGTCCAAGTAAAGATTTTGTATGCTGAATTCCCTGTGTAATGAATTCTTAATGTATTGCAAAGGTTAGATACTTCTTTGAAGACTTCCAGTAAAGTATATACTTTGTTAGTCCTAAAGTCAGTCAGTATGAGTAAAAATTGCATATAATCAAGATTATTTTTGGGCCGGCCGAGTGGCGCATTGGTTAAGCGCTGGTTTTGGGATGCCAGCAGCCCCGCTTCGGATCCCACATGAGGGCCAGTGACACTGCCCTCTATAGCTAACAACAGCTCCACCTAGAGCTGGGCTGTGCGAGCCCCGGGGATGGTGTGGGCTGCAGCCCCTGCTGCAGTGGGCTGCCATAGGCTACAGTGAGTGCCCACAGCCAGCGTGAGCGGCTGGCAGCCAGCGTGAGCTGCCAATAGCCGCGGTGAGCGACATCCAGAGGCCAGCGACCTATCTGCCTCATCTGGGAAGAGCGCAATGAGGATACCAACAGTGAAGCAACATCCTCCGCAACTAAACTGAAGAACAAAAAGACAGCAACTTGTCTGTTCCCCTTCCCCGATTCCCCAATGCTGTTCCCCTCTGCCAATTTCCCAATAAAATCTTAAAAAATAAATAAATAAAATAAAATAAAATAAAATGAAATTTCCTATCCCCAACCCATCTTTCTGCCCCTGTTCTAAATGTGTGAAGGTGTGAAAATAGACTGAAAGCTCTGCCCTTTAAAAAAAAAAAAAAAAGATTATTTTTGAAAGTCACTTAAATAATGTCTCAGAGTTCAAAAAGGGGGTTTTTTATCCAGTATTGGACAAGACATGACTCTTTTGTTTAAATACCTGATGAAAGAGGAGGCTTCTGTTCATAAACCATATCATATAAAAATTGTCATGAATATATAAAAATGTAAGTTATAAAACCAAATCCACAAAAGAGAGAAAATGAAAATTGATATAAAGCTGGGTCTGAAGGGCAAAGGAACCCTTTCAATGTATATGGCATTGAACAGTCAATACATGTTAGGCATGTGAAATTCAAACATACGTTAACTAATAATTTAATTGGCCACGAAAGAAGTTGAATTAGTAAAGCCAAATGGATGCTTTGTCATTCAGATTTCTCCTTCCTGAGATACTGTTAGGCATTATTAAGTACCTTTCTTATGGTTCTTATACCTTAATCCAAATTTCCAGTATTGGTATGTCGCCCCCCACTCTCCCACACTCAGGGATTTTTATCTCTTCATCATTAGACACTTACTAAGTATTGCCTTAATTAAGTAACCCAGCCTGGCTCATACTCACCCAATTAACTCAAAATGTATATCCATTTTTTTCCCTTGGTAAATAGAATTTATTAGTGTGTTGTAATAAGAAAGGAGCAGGGTAAAATGTGTTCACAGTATGATCTATTTATCATGTTAGGTGCTGTAGAGAGAAATTATTTATTTAAATTGACATGGGTTCACTGAAGAAAATTCAGCCAATAAAAGATACTCATATTTACTAAGAGTCTGGGAAATACAAATTAAAGAACAATGAGATCTCACTTTAGATCTTTCTCTCAGTCTGATTGGTAAATATTAAAAAGAGCTACAATATACCTTGTTGGAGGGAATGTAGAAAAGGTTTCTGTAATACATTGCTAAAATGTGACCCCTCCATACCAGGGATTAATACCCAGCCATTAAATAGAATGAATTCAGCCTATGCTAGATGATTTGGAGGGATGGATTCCTTGAGTCTTAGGAGAGAAAAGGAAGATGCAGAAAAGTGGGAATATGATTTTGTAAAATAAACTAAAAAAAGAAAGACTTGTATTTGTGAGTTAATATATGTGTATGTATAAGATCTATGTTTTTCATAAATATACATATACTTTACATATTTTTACATGAAAGGACACACTGGTTTAATATGGACTGTCGAAGGGTTTGGGGAGTCTGGAGAAGAGATTCAGGGAGGGAGATAACCCATAATAAATAAAACAATACCTATTAAATCCCTTTCATGTGAATAGTGTGTGTGTGTTTGCACAACTGTGAGATCACTAACATGATGATTTGACTGAAGTGGTTCAATTCTGGAAGACCCTTATTTTCTAGTATTTTAATGTATCATTCATATTCTTTATAAAAAACATATGTTATTTATACCAGGAGGAAAATCTATAGTGGAGGGGAAATTGATGTGGAAGGGCTCAAACACAAACATTGTATATCCACCCTCAGGATTAAGAATACCACATGGGTAGTTAGCTCATTTACTGTTTGTCAGCAAGAGATATCTCCATTTTATCTTACGTTAGTTGACCAGTTCTATTATTTGTTGATTTGATCATGGAGTCTACTTATAGTGATGTTTTTTTATTTGGATTTGGAAACTTTACTTTTGTAAATCTTTTAGGCAAAAATAATGTGTTCTTCAATATGCAAATGCATTGGCTGTAAGAATTTTGAAGAAAGCCCTGAAAGAAAGACATTGATGCACTTGGCAGATGCAGCAGAAGTAAGGGTACAGCAACAAACAGCAGCAAAGACTAAGTTATCCTCTCAAATTTCAGACTTGCTTACTAGGCCAACACCAACTTTGAACAGTGGAGGCGGAAAGTAAGTCAATATTTTCATCTCTTTTTATAATATGGCATGAATATTCGTTTTTGGTAAAGTTTCTCCTTCTGGACAAAATTGAGTTCATATTTTTGGTTGTTGCAAACTTGATTTTTGCATTTTCTTTTAGTTACCTTCTGTAAAGGAATTTAAGGGTAACAGAAAACCACTGTCAAATATATTGCACACTTCTAAACTGCACAGTAATAACTTTAGTTCACTGTGCTTTCATTTGATTTCTCCCTACCAAGATGAGCAATTATGTAATTTGAGAAACTAAGAAAACCAAAATTTTAATACCCACTATTCATATTTTTGTACTTATCTCTTTTTGTCTTTTGCATGTCCTTGTAGCTCTTTCCCCAGTGTGTTGGAGCCCCCTTCACTCACAATATTATTATAGCTCCTTATTTCACTAGACTGCTGAGCTCTGGAGTTTCATTTAAAATCAGGCCAACCTGAGTTTAAATACAATCTGTGCTCTGTAGTAGTCTGTGAATTCGACAAGAACTTCATCTCTAAGCTTCAGTTTTCTTATCCTGCCAATCTCCCTTATCACCTGGCTATGAGGAGTAAATCATGTTTGATGCGTTTGGCATGGCCTGATGCAACATGTTTACTGACTTGGATTTATATTAGAGTTTGTTAGAGGTTTTGAGGAATTATTAAACGGAGTGAGCCTTGCAAATGTTATACCATTTAAAATGCTTAAATTGAAATAAGATCCAATGCTTATAAAAGTAAGAATTCTTTTGTACAAAATATTTCAGATATTATTTCTAAAGAGCTCTTACAACTGGAATATAATCAGCAAATGGTTCTTAACTGAATAAAATGGAAATGGGCAGATACTGTAATGAGGGATCCTTTCTGGTAATCTGCTTTCAGTAATCCTTTAGAATATTAAATCTGCTCTCCATTTGGAGATTGAAATATTGTTATACTCAAGTATTTTACATACAA
The DNA here is from genome assembly GCA_033961575.1 of Aselliscus stoliczkanus. Classification (NCBI taxonomy): domain Eukaryota; kingdom Metazoa; phylum Chordata; class Mammalia; order Chiroptera; family Hipposideridae; genus Aselliscus; species Aselliscus stoliczkanus. The sequence goes on along the minus strand of CM066734.1, from coordinate 93,003,925 downwards.
TTAATTTTTCAATTATTTTCATGGGGCAATGTTTATATCATGAAGTGTATAAGAACACAAAATTATAATCAGTTTTAATTATACTATAATCAAAACTATGTAAAAAAAAAGCTGTATAGTTATATCAGCATGTAACTCGTCTTTGAGTGACAAAAATCTGAATTTTTTCTTTACTTTTCTAGTTTCCAAATATTATATAATAAGCACTACTATTATATAGTATTACTAATTATACAATATTAGTTAATAATATTAACTAATTTAAAGTTCTTTTTGTATTTTATTTTTTTAGCTGAGCCATCCTGCCACCTGTTGGCAGCTCAGCAGCAGTTCAGCTCGGGCTGGGCATCGAGCTGCTGTTGCTCAGAGCTCAGCTCACACTCTTGAGCGAGCTCTTAACCTACTGAGCCAGTGGGCCGGCCCCCCCTTTTTTTTTTAATCTTTTTCTTTTTTTATTTTTGTATTTATTCTTTTATTATTTGTATTATTATTAATAGTTACAGATGTACAAAACTATGCAAGTTATCTTTTTCACCCCTTACAAAGTGACTACCCTCTCCCCCCTCCTGTCCTCCCACCCCCAAAGCATACATATCTATTACAATTCCATTGACTACATCCCCACACCATATTCCACATCCCATGACTATATATGTGAAAATTTATGGTTTTTTTTTTTTTTTTTTTTTTTTTGAGTGCAGTGTCACTGGCCCTCCTATGTGGGACCGAACCAGGGCCGCTGGCTTCCCAAGCCAGCGCTTAACCACTGCCCCACTCAGCCGGCCCCTGGTCCCTTTTTGTATTTTAAAGATTTCTATTCAACTGTGTAGAGCCTAAATCCTTAATTACCCTCTCTTGTCATGGCAGGCCTTAACTAAAGACTTCATTTATTTTGTTTTGCAGTTTCGTTCTATCAGTGACTGCTTACAAGTTGTTGAGTTAGTGGTTAGAATTGGGTTGCCTGATTTCATCTCTTGAAGGCTTTTAACAGTTGGCTGCATATAGTAATGCTCAGGATGGATTGCTCAGATTTAATACACAGTAGTTTATATCTGTATGAATGAAACTCCGTGAATAGAACAGCATTTGGTTTCCCCATTGTTTTTGTTGTGATGGAACAATGCAAAATTTTGGTGTGCCTTTTTGTTTGTTTTAAATATATGAGCCTATGTTTTAAATATATGAGCCTAAAGTGCTTTATTTCCAATGTTGTACAGAAGATTGTGCTTTCAATTCCCAATATTTACTCACTCACTCAGCAAATATGCATGGAGTGTCTCCATGTGTCAGGCACTGTTCTAGACAGTGAGGAAACAGCAGTAGATAAAACAATGACTGCACTCGTGGAGTTTACATTCACCACTTGGGAGGACTTTTGCTATAGAAATAATCCAGTCATGTAGATTTACATCTTTTAGTTAGGTGATAAGGCATATGTTTTCTGAACAATATTTCTAAAATATGCTCAATCATAAACCAGGCCTAACTTCTTAAAGCTCCTTAGGATGTGCTTGTGCTCACTGCAGATTGTGATGTTCAATGTGCTGGTGAACCATGAAAATGTCAACAGAGATTTCCAAATGAAAGAATGTCATCCACTTCTGTAGTTATCAACACCATCATCTCTCTCTCTTTCTCAAAAATCATTTCAGATTGCCATTTACATTTGTAACTAAGGAAGTAGCTGAAGCCACGTGTAATTGCCTTCTGGCCCAGGCAGAGCAGGCAGACAAGAAGGGCAAATCAAAGGCAGCAGCTGAACGGATGATACTTGAGGAATTTGGACGATGTTTGATGAGCGTCATCAACTCCGCAGGAAAAGCAAAAAGTGACCCTTGTGCCATGAATTGCTAACTCTTGCACAAAAGACTGATAAATGGAACTGTACAGAACATTGAAGGTGCAGGGACACTTGGTTTTCTGGAAGTTAGTTTAACAATTACTGTATTGTTAATTCAGTCCTTGTGAGATCTGAAATTATAATACTGAAAGAGAAGAAATTTTAAATGAGGATATTAGTACATTTTAAATCTTAGTTAAATATACTTATGCCCCCTCTGTATTGAATTTTTCTGTATTGTATTATATAGATTTCTAATTTGCTTGGGTTTCTTAAGAATTAGATGTTCTATCCTTCTGACTCTATTGACAAAGAACATTTATAAATTACTATAATTTATGATGTATGGCGTTGTATGACTTTGTTCAGTAGAAAAAGCCAAAGAAGCATTGGTAATACCCAGTTATTCTTTGGTATTAGACTAGAATATAAGCTGATAGAATGCCTACATACACAATTCTTATGAATCATATTCCAATGACATTTTGTGTTTAGAAAAGCACTACCTTTTTAAGGAAAAAATGACTTTTTAAGGTGGATTCTGAAATAATATCCTATTGTTACTTTGGGAATGTCAGAAGGGGAAGTAATCTGTAGGCACATTTTTAAAATACAAAAGTTATTTTGTTTTTTTGAAAAACAAAGTGTTAAGGGATAGTAAATAATACTCAAAGGATGGACAATGTGTTTTTATAATAAGGGGTGATTAAGAAATGCTCTGGGATATTTCCATTTTCTTTTAAGGAAGTGATATGTATTTGAAACAATAATAAATTGTCAAAGTGATTTTTGGGTACTATTAAAATGAGGTGCATATAAATAGAAGTAAACATATTATTATTATTATTATTATGTAGTGATAAAGTAGAACCTTATATAATTACCAGGTATCAAATTTGGCTTGGATGGAGAAATACAGAATGTTGAAGCTCTAAGAGATGAGTTTAGGGAAGGATTTTTCATCTATACAAACAGTTCTCTTTATAAACTTTTGAACTGAAAGGTATTAAACCAATATAATGACTCTTACTTGATTTACTGAAGTGGGCCTCCTAACAAAGTTTTCAAAATTGTAGTGGGATTTTTTTTTTTTTTTTAATGAGGGAAGCCTAATATGGCATGATTTTTAGCCAGTGATTTGGTAAGCTGAAGGTATGAGTGTTTTCATATAATTACTAAAATAACCTAAATCATTTTCAGAAATTCAAAGCTTTATGAATTTAAGAGCCTATTAACAACAGGACTCTGGATTTTATGACAAGAGAAAACCATGTTGAAATTCAGGCATTTTGTTAGGTTCCTTAATCCTCAGTAATTAGTATATGATTATTACATTTCCTACAAGGAATCTATAGTTGTATGTATTAAATGTGTATATATGTTTATATGAACACGCAAGATATAGGCGCTAGAAATTAAGTAATCCAAAAGAAGATTCCATTATTCATTAAAGTATCTTCCTTTTGAAATTTGGATTTATAAAATTATAGTGCAGTAAACTTTAAATGTAGATAGTGCAGACATTCTTAGCACCTCAATCTAGTATGTTTAATTAAAATTTGTATAAATGTAAATTAGTGTAAGAGGATAAAATAATATCTAATCAAGTTATTTTTCAAAAGATTACAATACCTTTTTGGTCTAAACCTAAACTTTGTTCATTTTGTACATATTCTGTGTTTAATTCTAATTGCACCTTTGTGATGTGTATTTATATACAGTGTGCAGAAAATGTTTGTGAAATTTGGATTACAATTATAGATTATGTACGATGGCATTGCTTGAGAATGTTTTGCTTGTAAAAATTTGGAGGTGCAATCAAATGCTACTAGTTTTTCTGATTTTCAAGAAGCTAAAGTATTAAGCCTTTTACTTTGTGTGTAGTACTTACTAAAGTTTTTGTATTTAGGCATTTGCATCAAATTGCTGAACAAGATTAATATCCACATTCAACAATTTTAAAAGGCTATTTGGGGAGGGTTGGGTATATAATTTTTTAGCTCTATTTACATCCCAAAGTAGAAAGATTAAATTTATATTTACTAGAGCTATTCAAAGAATACACTTTTCTATATTGTAAAAACAGGACAGCAAAGTAAATCATACAAAAATAAACATTTATACTATTCTGTAAAAAAAGGTTTTGCACTTTTTCTTTAATAACACCACTTTTAACCATTTAACATGCAAGAAACCTTTAAAATATCTGATTTTAAGTAAATTTAACATTACTTCTGAAAGCACACAAAAAACAAATCTAGCATTTTGCCCAATTATCATTAACAAAAATTGCTTTGAAATGACAATGTCTTTTCTAATTTTCCATTGTTTCTTTCAAAGACAGAAACGCAATCTACTCTTTGCTTTCTTATGTTTTTATGGTGAGCACCGTTCTCGTGTTGAAATTTTTTTTTTTTGAGGGCAGTATCACTGACCCTCATATGTGGGACCCGAACCAGGGCCGCTGGCTTCCCAAGCCAGCACTTAACCACCACGCCACTCGGCCGGCCCTGGTGAGCACCGTTCTTAGTTTCCTTTTCTCTCAAGAACTAAAAGCAACCTGAAGATCTTGTCTTTGGAGTCTAAGGGAAACAGACCCTTAACGTTACAGGTAATGAAACCTGTAGCAACTTTGGGGAGAGATCACTGCTTTAGCTTCCACATCCTTTTGATGTGAACAACTGACATTTTCTCAATTCTTATGTAAAATGTGAATAAAAATACCTTTAGAAAAGTCTTCTATTTTTGTTTTGTAATACAAATAAGAAAATTAATACTTTGTAAATGCAGCTTCCAAACCAGGATCTCTAGCCCTGTGATCACACTGCATCTCTTATGCATTTTGTATGGGAATTTTGTAGCAGCAACCTGAGAGGAAAGCCAATCCACTGGAAAGCCTTTACTATTATAATTTTCTGTTATTATGTAGTATTATGTAAACTACTTAGGTTTTGTTTGTTTTCTTCGTTCCAGGGCTTCTTCAATCCTCTGTCAGGCTCAACTGATCTCACAGATTCATTGCACAGATTTTCAAATATCTAAGTTAAGTATCGTGACTCATCACTTCCGTATCTTCCCCGTCTACGGTAACCTATCGCCAGTGGTGTTTGTGACTTAGTATAGTAAACATGTATTTCATATTTGAAAATTTGTGTGCAATGAATCTGAGATCAATTGTGCCCAGCAGAGGGCTAATGTTCATTTTGTCATCTCTAGACCAAATGTGAGCTTTTTATGATCCACGTGGTTTTATTAACTAAGTTTTAACATTTTAAAAACTTTTGAAATTAAAATTTTACTTTTAGTTTTACAAATGCATTTAAGGCATTTTTAATTTTTACTCAAAGGCAGTAAGAAAATAATTATATTCAGGGTAATGTTTATTATAAGTTCACAGACTTTAACGTAACTAATTTATTATATTAGCAAGTAAAATCTGACAATATATAAAAAACGATACGTCACGACCAGGGTGGGTTTATCCCAGGAATAAAAGGTTGACTCAACATTCAGAAAAATATCAATATTATGTATCAACATACAAAAGAAGAAAAACAATGTGATCACCTCAAAAGTTGCAGAAAATGGGCTGGCTGAGTGGCTCAGTTGGTTAAGCACTCGCTCAAGAGTGCGAGCTGAGCTCTGAGCAACAGCAGTTCAATGCCCAGCCCGAGCTGAGCTGCCAACAGGAGGCAGATGGCTCAGCTAAAAACAAAACAAAAAATGTTGCAGAAAACAATCTTTTAGATATGCGAAAAAGTACTGAATTGAATGCTTTAAAAGGGTGAATATTATGGTATGTAAACTATCTAAAAAAGCCCTCCCCCAAAAAAGTGCAGAAAATCATCTGACAAAATTCAAAACCCATTTATGATTATTAAAGAAGAAAAAGAGCTCTTTAGCAAACTGGGAATAGCAGGGATCCTCAAGCTGATAAAGAACTTCTACAAAAAAGTCTACAGCTAACATCATATGAATGACGATGATGACTGCTTTCTCCCTGAGATTGGGAACAAGGCACTCCTATTCAATACTGTGCTGGACGTCACTGTGCAATAAGAAGAGGAAGGCCATAGATTGGAAATGAATAAGATACTATCTATTTGTGGATGATGTGAATACCTATATAGGAAAGTCAAAGAGTATTTTACAAAAAGCTACTAGTTCTAATAATGTGAGTTTAGCAAGGTCAGTATATAGGTGTATTTCTGCATAGTAGCAATGAACATTTATTGGGTTGTTGGAAAAGTCATGACGTACTTTTTCTGTTTTTCATTGCAAAAATGCATCATGACTTTTCCTACAACCCAATAGAAACTGAAATTTTAAAATTACCATTTGTAGCAGCACCGCAAAACATTAAATGTAACAAAAATATGTCCAAGATCTATATGTGAAATGTAGAAAACATTAAGAAAATCAAAGACTTTAAAAAAGAGATACCATGTTCATGGACTGGAACATTCAACATCATTAAGATGTCATTTCTTCCCAAAGTAACCTATAGATTCAACAGCTTGTAAAGATCCCTCGTTGGGAGTTTCGTAAAATTGAACAAGCTGATTATAAATTTATAAAATTCAACAAACTGATTACAAAATATACGTGGAAAGATACAACTAGAATAGCCAAACATTTTCGAAAAAAAAAAAAAAAGTTGGATTCCCACCTGACTTCAAGGCTAATCAAGACACTGTGGTATTGGTGAAAGTTAGACTCTTGTATAGTCTAGATACAACTCCTTTATCTGATAATACAATTTATAAAAATTTTCTTCCATTCTGGGGGTTGTCTTACTTTCTTGATGGTGTCCTTTAAAAAACAAGTTTTTAACTTGGATGACATCCAATTTATTTTTTGTTGCTTGTGCTTTTGGGGTCACATGTAAGAAACTATCACCTAATTTGTCAAAAGATTCACTCTCTTCTAAAAGTTTTATACTTTTACCTCTTACATTTAGGTTTTTGATCCATTTTAGAAACAGTACTTTTGCATGTGGCTATCCAGTTGTTCCAGCAGTTTTTGTTGAAAAGTAGGAAGGATAAATTTCGGACGAGAATATTAGTTTTCTCCAAAGAAGAAAAGGACGGTGGTGCTGGGTAGAATGTATAAACTAAATTACCCTAATCAAATAATGAATATAAAGAAATTTTCACTGTAAAGCATATCATATCAAGTAAATCTGGTATCAGACTTGGAACATTTTCATTAGGGCAAAAGCAATTAACTGTGCTGAAACCAGTGATGTAAACATTATCTTCAATGTTCAAATTATCCAGCACTTAAATAATGCAAAACACTCATTTCTTAAAATACAGAATATATTAGTATATGCGTTAAATGTAACAACAAAGAAAATAAGACCCTACAGATATGAACCCAGTTTTAAGTAGAGATCAGGTACAAAACTTGGATTTATATAAGTAATAAATTAAATGTGGTGATTTATTTTTTTTTTTTTTAATTTTTATTTTTAGAGGGCAGTGTCACTGGCCCTCATATGTGGGACACGAACTGGGGCCGCTGGCTTCCTAACCACCGCGCCACTCAGCCGGCCCAAAAGTGGTGATTTATAAACAAGCTTCCTTTAAATAAGTTTTATCCTGGTGCACCTAAAGTCATTCTACTGCAAACAAAACAAAAACCACAATACTCAGAATTCTCAGCAATAGCTCTTGTGTAAAATACAGTACAACTCTGGTTACATTTCAGAACTTTAGTCTTTGTTTGAGGTAAAATAGAAATGATCAAAATAGACTAAAGGTGAATTTCAATTCATGAAACAACTATGTAGTCATTCATCTTTAACAATTTTCAGTTTTCATATTAAGATTAACTATACTTCGTAACATTTACTCAATGACAAAAAGAGATGATTTACATATATGGGTGAATAATGTGCTTGTTTCTTTTATCCATTAAAATACTCCTGTTTGTGAAAGTACATGTACTGATGTTTTTCTATTTATCTATTCAAATCCAGGTGTGAGAATGGAGAAAGTTGCCCTTAGTATGTTTCCACATTTAGATTTAAGCTCCTAAATATCTGAAAAACTCATTATAATTAATTAAGGCCAGTTTTTTTCATACCTATTGTTTCAATTAACCATCTTTTTCCAATTTATTACTCACAGGCTGGGAAATTCGATTATTCATTCAGCATGAAAATATGTTTCCTTATTTTAGCCTCCCTGCAAACACAAGTAGTTCTCTCAGGAGCGGAAGTTGAAAGAAAGGCTTCTTCTCATTCACAGATGATCACTGGGCTCTTCGAATAGTCAAGTAAGTGTGCATTCTATTATTCAAAAGTAGTATTTCGAAGTCTAGAGACAATGGAATTGTGAAAATTCCATCACCTGTGTACTTCCCAGACTACATTCCCCAGCTTGGATGCAGCACAAGGAACCATTTCATGTTTCATGTGTTTACCTTCTGCCTGATAAAGCATAGTTATTTCTATTTTCAGGCATCGTGAGCATCTGAGCAAAGGGATTTTTGTGGTAGTTGATATGTTAATTTAGCTTTAATTCTCAAACCACACCTTAACTTTCATATGCAAGTAAAAATTATATTCAAGGTTTTATAGGTATGCTGTCCACATTCTTCCGAGCTGTAAACCCAAGAGTTCTTTTAGGGAATGTAGTTTGTAAAAAAGAGTCAATGTTTTGGTGACTCCTACTTGTTGTTCTCTTGTATTTAAAGTAGATTGAACAAGTTAAAAGTATGTCCAGTCACATTATTCAGTCTTAGGAAATTCAAAAACAGTGACTCTGAGCTTGTCCGTTTGGGTAACTGAAATGCTGCAAGCCATACCAGAGTTCCAGCAGACTGTAGGGTATGCAAATGACAGACTCTAATGAGTCAGAACGGCCGACCTGTCCAGTGTGCAGAACAGTCAATTTATGAAATACGGTAAGTTGACTTTACAATAAATGTTGACCAATTATTCTTAAAGTAAGTTTTAATATTTTAGGTCCCTCATTTGAATGGATATCCATCATTACTTAGAAGATGCCTGAACTTATTGGTTTTAGCAAAACCTGAATATCTGTAGTCCTGTAAAGATGGCCAGTGTTTCCTTGACAAAGTTTTCATTTTAATTCTTTCTGAATGGTGTTTTAAAGGGAAATGAGCTACATCTTCAGCTCTGAACTTGAAGAAACAGGTTATTATATCCTTTAGTAACTTTACAGTGTGATTGATGGCATATACTTCTCCACTGAGGAGATGCTCATCTAACTCTACAAAAAGATAAGTTTGTCCAGAAAGCTCACATAATATTTTCTGTTGAAGATAAAATTCCCAACATTTAGGAAGTCGTTCATTAACTGTCATTCTTGAATGTGTTCTTACAACTCGCTCACAAATATTTATGACTCGACATAAATTTTCTGAAGAGATATGCAAACCATTCTTCTTTTTGACACATAACAGTGACCCAATTTTACAGGCTTTGAGATCTGATGCATATAGTGCACTGAAGCAGTCTTCACAAGTTAAAAGAATTGATAACTTATCTGCAATATAACCAGCACAACAGGTGAAATTCCGCCTATGATCTGACGGGTCTAGTAATGCCTCACTTAGCAAACAATTAGACCAGTCTTGGTAAATATCCTCCTTGTGAAAGAGTCTTTATAATGCTGACATCATATTGATGTCGAACTGTCCAAAGGGCCAAGTCTGTCCTTCGAGCAACTGAAATGTCAAGGATGCTTGGTTCACTTAGAAAACTTCACCTTGTACTCTGTATGTGGTCTCCAACTTATGGGTAAGCTTTCTGGAATGCTGTGCAGGTAGCGTTAGAAGTGGTTGCTGATAACTGTCTAAGCATCTTTAGAAACAACTCCAGATGGTCTTAACTGAATTTGTAAGTCAGAAGATATGGAAAAGGCATGGCCTTTGGAAAAACATAATTTTGGTAGAGCCATTTTAAGCTCTCAGCATTGAGTAAAAATCCCAGGAATCCTAGTTTTCGCTTACCTTTAATTATTTGATTGTTGCTAGTGTCAGATAATGTAACAAAAATAGTCTTGGCTTCAATTAACATGTGATTAATTTTACTAAAAGTTTCTGGCATTAGAGGTCCTTTATGTCCCTTTCCATAATAGTTCCTACTATTAGAAATGTCAAAGAGATTGTTAATTAAGCATATGAAGTCGATAGTGCCAGTACAGTTTTGAAAAGGAGGCAAGCCTAGTGACAGCAAGCATTCTAACGCGCTGGCCATGCCTTCACTGAAGATTTGGGCAGCACAATTCATTTTCAGTATGTTGTTTTTCAAATTTGCAAGTTTTCTTGGGATTCTTTTCATGTTTGATAACTCCTGTTCCTCTAGTGCTATGCCATTAATAAACCAAATGCTTTGGAAATTCTGAAATGCACTTCTTATTAATCTAAGCCAAGTGGCAAGAATCAAAGAAGTAGGCAATCTGTTGACCAGAAGATGAAGGATGCTGAAATGTACACTTCATGTCGTCTCCATCCATATGTATCCCCAATCTGAACACTTTGAGCTGTAGCATCAGACGTAACAGCCACAACTTTGATCCCTATGTGACTCAGTTTGCCAATAGTCAGACGAAGCAGCTGAGCTTGCAAATATCCAGACACCCTGTTTACAAAAATATAACCAAGAGGTGTTTTCCAATGACCAAAAATACCTACTGCCATCAACAAAATAAGTTTCTGAAGCGAGTGGCATTTCATCAGCATCGTTTGCCAAGACCAAAGTCCATAAACCCTTGCAAATGGTGACTGTTGGGGTCCCACTGAAGCTGTTGCTTGAGAGGTACACATTATCAGTGAACAATACTGATATAACTGGTCTCCATTCTTTACACTTTGTTGAAGAAAAGAAAAAATGTTGCTGTTGAAACCTGGACTGGGTTTGCACTTGGATAACCATCTAGAAAATGTAAAAAATGAAAAACAAAACTCACTTGAAGAAATTTTAAAATGGGGAAATGCCTTAAATGGCACCAAAGTAGCTTGAAATCCCTATGGAAATAAAGCCAAGTATACGTAGCCAAATTCTACAGACATTTACAAGTAAATACTCAGAATTACTTTAAAATAGTAAGATAATAAACTTAGAAACACACAGTAGTATTTTGAGTAGTATTTTAAGATGCAAACATAACACAAAATAATTTTTCATTTCTCATTTACTTCTTTAAAAAGTATACAAATCAATTACCCCATTTGTTCTAATTGATGTGTCTGTAATTTAGATCAGAAACCAGTCTCACCTATAGATTCACTGAGAAGAAAAAACTATTGAATGGGAAGGAAACTCGGGAAACATATAGTACACCTGCCTCACTTGACAGTTGGGAAGCTGGTACAGAGGAAGAGGTTGGCCTGTGCTGTGCTGCTCGTTCTGCACAAACGTGAAACCCAGCTGTGCTGATGCCCTGACCAGAACTTTTCTCACTGCCCCTCACAGCCTCAAAGGATGCCTTGTGGGGCACTTAGGGTGTATGCATCTGTTTGCTCCTACACACTGTCTTAGGGGTTCTTTTAGAGTGTTCCTGACCTTCCCAGACTGCTGATTATCCTTTCCTGTAAACTACTGGTGTCTATCTTCAGAATCCTCCTCACTCAGTGAATTTATTCTTTCTGGTTTACTGAAAATCAGGCAACAGCCATGTTTAATAGTTGTCTAAAATAAGACTAAGTGGATTCTGAGGTAGTGACTGAGGTGCTGATCGTAACTGAAATTAACTTTTGTAATTCAAATGACTTTGGGGGGTTACATTCCTGATTTGGGGGCTATATTCTAGGCTTCCTATTTAATTAAGATTTTAATGTATACTTCCCTAAATATTTCAGGTCAGGACTCTCCAAATATTTTGCTGTAACCTGTCAGAAGTTTCATAAACTAAACTTACCTTTACTATATGCCATGTGCACAAAAGCGTATACATGTGTGCACACATAAAATTTAACGCTAATTATGGCCCAGTAAATTGATTTCAAGAAGCACTAATGGGTTTGAAAAACAGTTGTAAGATGCAAAAGATATACTTTGACTGTAAGTGGCTTACAATCTACCTAGGAGACACAAGTATTAATCAGTTTTTTATATTTTAAAATAGGGCAAAATAGTAAGACAATTAGAAAACAGTGACTGTAGCCACTAGTATGTTGAAAACCTTTTCAAGTGTGTCACCACATTTTAATTGTTCAGAATTTATTCTTTTGCATTAGGATTCTCAAATGAAAACCAAATATGCTGTGTTGCAATATGCAGTATGTGATGAAGCCACTTAATACTTCTATGTAAAACTTTTCTTTTAGATAGGTTTAAAAAGCTTATGTTCTAGTGAGCTTGATTTTTTTTTTTTTTTTTGAGGGCAGTGTCACTGGCCCTCATATGTGGGACTGAACCGGGGCCACTGGCTTCCCAGGCCAGCGCTTAACCACCGCGCCACTCGGCCAGCCCTGTGAGCTTGATTTTTAAATGAAAGTGTAAATGGTATTTTAATGTCCAGAGCTATTATAATGATGTTTTGACAATCAGGCAGAAAGATTTGTGTACTTGTTCATTTATTTTGAAAAGTTTTTATTTTTTATTTTTTTTGAGGGCAGTGTCACTGGCCCTCATATGTGGGATCTGAACCGGGACCGCTGGCGTCCCAAGCCAGCTCTTAACCACCATGCCACTCGGCTGGCCCTGAAGTTTTTATAATTTAGAGTAGAAACACCAAAATCATATTTATGAGTTAGAACTGTAGGGAAGCGACTGATTACTCACTTAAATCTTTTCCCTCACATCAAAATGGAAAAAAAAAAAATTCTGATTAAAAAAAAGAATCTGTCAATTTTTACAAAATGAAACAATACAGAAAGACACAAAAATTAAAGTAAAAATTATCGTTACTAGGAACATTCTTCTAGATCTCTTTAATGTATACATACCTAAATATGACTTGTAAAAATTATACTGAATCTATTTTTCTTTACTAATAGTAATGTTATACAAAATTTTACATGTCCTTAACTGCTGACCTACCATATTTTAAATGTGTACACAGTATATCACAGTATAGTTAAACCACAAATAGTTTAACCAATCTGTATTGAAGGACACTTAGATTTTTTACTTTTAAACAATATAAATAGCACCACAGTGTTTGTGTACATACACATATACATATTTATGTCATTTATGCAATTCCTAGGAGTAGGATGCAGAGGTAAATTTATTTATGCATGTATTGGAATAAATAGACTTCACTTGTATAAGAATTTAAAAATACATTTTGGACCGCAGGTGCACATAATTGGGTGGATCAATTCAAAATTAATTCACAGTTCCTAAACTGTCCTTCAGAAAGTTTATACCAATCATAATTTGCATTCTTATCAACATGATTTCTAAATTGAACAATAGTTTAGTTATGGAATGATTATAGGGAGTCATCTGGGTGGCTTCAAACTGCCTGCAAAAAATACAGTGCTAAAGAGCCATAAGGCTGAGCTCAGTGTTTTTCTTTAAAATTAGAAAAAGATTAGACTATTAGCTCCTCCTGCTGTCTTGTTTACTTTTCCATAAGTAAAAAGTAGGAAGCTATACCTCACCTATAGAGGAAGCTAATTTACTAAATTGCAGTGAATAAAAAAATTGAAAACTAGAAACAGAAAATCTGAGATCATACAAAACATGACTAAGGAATGCAGAGGATATTAATGACATCATTTCAAAATATTTGTGAAAATGAACTACTTTAAAGACCCAAAGCACTGTAATTATAAGAAGCACAGCTCTGGGAAGAGTGTGGACATAAAGAATTCAAGAGAGAATGGAAATAAGTATTGAACGTCCTTCAGATTAGAGAGATGATAGTAGCTAAGAATTAGAGAAAGATAACAATTAGAGATCGGTGAGTGAATAAGGTTCCTACCTAACCAAACCAAGAGTTTTTGTGTATGTTGTCTGTCATCTAATTGTTTGCCATTTAAGTGTTTCTCCATCATCATAGAGAAAAAAAACAACTATTCACATTTTCTCCTTTCTCCCAAACTTTTTTTTTTTTTTTTAAAGATTTTTTAATCGGGGTTTTGGGGGAGAGGAACAGCGTTGGGGAACCGGGGATGGGGCACAGACAAGTTGCTGTCCTTTTGTTCTTCAGTCTAGTTGTGGAGGACGTTGCTTCACTGGCCCATGTTGGTATCGTCATCGCGCTCTTCTTGGGTGAGGAAGATCAGCTGCCGGTCTCTGGACGGCCTCTCACGGTGGCTCTTGGCAGCTCACACCAGCTGCTGGCCACTCACGCTGGCTGCCAGCCACTCATGCTGGCTGCTGGCCACTCACTGTAGCCTATGGCAGCCCACTGCAGCAGGGACTGCAGTTACGCCATCCCGGGAACTCACAGCAGCCCAGCTTTAGATGGAGCTGATGTTCACCATCTTAGCTGTAGAGGGCAGTGTCACTGGCTCTCATATGGGGGATCCGAACCGGGGCTGCTGGTGTCCCAAGTCAGCTCTTAACCAATGTGCCACTTGGCCAGCCCTCCTCAAACTTCTAATGCCCCTTCCCCAACTCTCTTCTATTAACTTTTATGTCACTGAGAAAACAGAAACAATCTAATAAAAATTCATTTTACTACCACCAAATCTGTTAACCTGTTGAATCTGTATCTGCCTTTTTTCTGTTTTAGTGCATGAATTGTCGCTGCTAATTAAGGCCAGACCTCCCTCCACAACGGTGTTGGCTGTTATCCTCCTGCAATGATCCCTTCTCTTGTATATCACCAATTTCTGCTGTCTACTAGGCCATTCCATGAGTGCGTAAACATGGTGGAATCACTTCTGCCATCTCAGCAAACACCTGCCCCTTCAGCTGTGTTCCCTTTTACCTGCAGGTGCATTATTCAGCTTGCTTCACAGCAGAACTCTTTGAAACAGTCCATAATCACTGTTTTTGCGGATCCCACGTTAATCATGCTTAGCTCTTCACCAGTCCTCTGCAACTGCTTTTGTCAAAGTCATCAGTGACCTCCATCTTGCAAAATCCAGTGGTCAATTCTCTGTATTCATTCTACTTGATCTCCTAGTAGCATTTGATATAGTGGACTCCTATTTTCTACACTTGCCTTCCAGGCAACTGCAATCTCCTGGTTTTGCTCCTGCCTCACTGGCCACTCCTGATCAATAAATATTCACTGAATAACTGTATTAACACTTTGTAAGCAGGCATAAAAAGCTATATGACGAGTTTACTCGTTTCCCGCAAAAAAATGTGTTAAATATAATTAATGATTATAAAGAACTAATACTTAAACAGAGATGTGTTAAAAATAGATATATCTGGGCCGGCCGAGTGGCGCGGTGGTTAAGCGCTGGCTTGGGAAGCCAGCGGCCCCGGTTTGGGTCCCACTTATGAGGGCCAGTGACACTGCCCTTAAAAACAAAAAAAATAAAAATAAAAATAGATGTATCTTTTTAAATGGGAAAATCAATGGAAATGTAATCAAATAGGAACATGTTTAACACATCAGATATTTAAGGATAAAATCTAGGTATTTCTAATATATTAGAATAAGAGATGGCTGTTATAACAAAATTGTATTGATAGACAAAGATTTTTTTTAAAGTTTGGGGGAATATATACCAAACTCCTAACAGTGGTTATCTTGAAGGATTAGGAGACTGGAAGTAGTACAAGTATTTTTCACTTTCTGGTATTTATATAGTAACATATTGTTTGAATGTTGTGTAACAAACATGTATCAATATCATCTTAAATAAAAGTACTCAAAGAAACAAGCAACTTTATGAGTACTAAAATTATAAATCTAAATAATGTCACAACGAAGGTTACAAAATGCAAAATGACATGAACAGAAAAATGATCAGTTTGAGCTGGAATTGCCAGAAAAGACTTAATCCAGGAGTTGATGCAAAACTATAAAAAAATGAAGAAAATCATGAAGGAGGAAAAAAGATAAATCATGTGGAATGTCTCGCATAAACCATAGCGTATAAAACCAGTACAGAGGACTTGACTAAAAAGGTGTAGGCGAAGGAGTTATCAACATAGTGTCTACAAAAAGGTCTCTTGCTCAGCAGAAAGTAGACCTTTATAAATAAGTATAATACCTAGCCTAAATGATAACATATTATGGAAAAGAGTAAATAAGCGTATACACAAATGTTCATCTCAACATAAGAAACAGCAATTACAATTAAAAAATGGAAACAATGTAAATGTCCAATAGTTGGAGAATGCCCAAGTTAACAGGTATGCCTACCTGATATTATGCAACTATTAAAGATCAAAACTATGTAAAAAACTAGTAATCTAAGCAGAGAAAAAAAGCCTGGAAGAAAATTTCCTAAATGTTAATAATAATTGTTTATATAGAGAGGAACAATTAATGAATTTTCTTTCCTTTTCTCTCACTTCTAAATTTTTTATTAGTAGTATTTTAATAGTGTGTATGTAGGAAAACTCATTCATTTCTTAAAAATGAGATATAATGTACAGCATGGTGGCTATAGTTAATAATACCATATTGTATATTTGAAAGTTGCTAAGAGAGTACCTTAAAAGTTCTCATCACAGGAAAAAAAAAACTATGTGTGATGGATGTTAACTATATTTATTGTGAGCATTTTACAATATACAGTAAAACCACAGATTGCAAGTAACATGGTTTGTATGTGTTCCGCAAGACAAGCAAACATTTCTAATACATTTTAATGTGGTAAATGAGCGCTGTCTTGCAATATGAGTAGTTTGTTTCCGGAATGAATTATGCCCGCAAACCAAGGTATTATTGTATATATAAATACTGAATAAATGTTGTACACCTGAATTAAAATTATATATCAATTACATCTCGAAAAAATGTTTTCCCTAAAATGGAAAAATGATGTTATAATTAAGATCCTTCCTTCCACCAGGACTCAATCTCTCCCTTCTTTAAAATGAGGGGGTTGGGCTACATGATTTCTAGCTCAGAGCCACTATGAGTCTGTTTTAAAGTTGAAGCAATAAGAAACCAAGACGCACCTTCCAGGAGAGATGGCTCCTGCCATTCCTGGCTGTCTTTGCCCCAAGTGCAGTGAATTAAATAGAGGGGTTCTTTTGAGACAGCAACTTGAGGTCTAATGCATTTCTTCCTTGTATCTGTTCAAAATCCTAAATGACCATCCAGGCATTATTTAAATTCCACAAATACTGATCAAGGAACCCTTTTTTTTGTGTACCAGGCATCACTCAGGGTTCAGGGTATGTGTGTATAACAAAGAACCAGATGCAGGCCTCATACTTAGGCAGCTCACAGTCTAGTGAGGAAGACAGTAAGCACAAAGATTCAAGTTCTGTTTTGTATGTGCACAATGAGCTAGGCCTAATCCAGAACTGGTGGATGAATGGCAGGTCAGGTTTCTGAAAGGATTTAGTATCTAATCTGAGCCTGAAGGGAGAAGACTAATTATCACCAGCACTAACAGGGAGAATGGGCATTTTTAAGCAGACGGAAGAGTAAGTCCCTAAAGCTAAAGAAGCAAGAAATGCCTTACAACTGGAACATGGAATGCAAGAGGGCAGGGGTGAGGAAAGAGACAAGCTACAGAGCCCGTATCATGGGAAGCTCAGTAAACTACAGGAAGGAGTTGGCTTTTAGTCTGTGGGTAATGGGAAGCTTATGTAACAGGAAAGAAGGCAATACCTGAAATGAATACTTTAGAGTGAATCAACAGATTAGATGAAGCAAAGGATCAAATCAATGATTTAGAAGAAAAGGTAGCAGAAAACACACAAACAGAACAGAAAAATGAAAGAATCCAAAAAAATGAAGATAGTTTAAGGGGCCTCTGGGACAACATCAGGCATACCAACATGTGCATCATAGGGGTACCAGAGGGTGAACAGAGAAAGCAAGGAAATAAAAACCTATTTGAAAACATAATGACAGAAAACTTCCCTAACCTCGCAAAGGGAATGGATATTCAAGCCCAGGAAGTGCAGAGAGTCTCAATCAAGATGAACCCAAGAAGCTCACACCAAGACATATCATAATTAAAATGCCAAAGGTTTAAGACAAAGAAAGAATCTTAAAAGCAGCAAAGCAGTTACCTACAAGTAAGCTCCTATAAGGCTGTCGGCTGAGTTTTCAACAAAAACTTTGCAGGCCAGAAGGTACTGGCATGAAATATTCAAAGTGATGAAAAGCACCGACCTACAACCAGGATGACTCTACCCAGCAAAGCTACAAGTATCATTTAGGTTAAGCTGTTGTTCACCAAATTAGCTGTAGAGGGCGCAGCGTCACCGGCCCTCATGTGGGATCCGAATCAGGGCCCTGCTGCTCAGAGCTGGCGTCCCAAGCCAACACTTAACCAATGCCACTCAGCTGGCCCACTAGTATTTCGAATTGAAGGACAAAGAGCTTCCCAAACAAGAAAAAGCTAAAGGAGATCATCACAACCAAACCACTATTACAAGGAATGTTTGAGGGACTTCTTTAAGATGAAAAGAAAAAAAAAGGATAAAAAATATGAATAATAAAATGGCAATAACTACATATCTATCAACAATAACTTTCAATGTAAATAGAATGCTTCAATCAAAAGACAAAGGATCGCTGAATGGATAAGAAAACAAGACCCATACATACACTGCCTAAGAGATTCACTTCAGATCAGAAGATATACACAGACTGAGGGCCAGCTGAATAGCGTGTTGGTTAAGAGCTGGCTTGGGATGCCAGCTCTGAGCAGCAGGGCCCTGGTTCAGATCCCACATGAGGGCCAGTGACACTGCCCTCTGCAGCTAAAATGGTGAACAACAGCTCGACCTGGAGCTGGGTTGCCATGAGTCGCCGGCGACGGCATAGGCTGCAGCCCCTGCTGCAGTAGACTGCCATAAGCTACCATGAGTGGCCGGCAGTCAGCGTGAGCTGCCAAGAGCAGCCGTGAGTGGCCATCCAGGGGCCAGTGACTGATCTCCCTCACCCAAGAAGAACGCAACGATGATACCAACATGGGCCAGTGAAGCGACGTCCTCTACAACTAGACTGAAGAACAAAAGGACAGCAACTTTGTTCCCCTTCCCCAATTCCCCAACACTGTTCCCCTCACCCAATTCCCCAATAAAATCTTCAAAAAAAAAAAAAAAGATATACACAGACTGAAAGTAAAGGGATAAAAAAAGATAGTTCATAAAAATGGAAAAAAAAAAAAAAAGCTACGGTAGCAATACTTATACCAGACAAAATAGACTTTAAAAAAAGACTATCACAGATCAAAGAATGACCCAGTAATCCCACTTCTGTGTATTCATCCGAAGAAACCCAAAACACTACTTCAAGGGAATGTGCTCACCCCTATGTCCATTGCAGCATTGTTTACAATAGCCAAGACATATGGGCAACCTGGGTGTCCCTGAATGGATAAATGGATAAAGACGAGGTCATACATATATGCAATGGAATATTACTCAGCCATAAAATAGAATGAAATCTTGCCATCTGTGACAACATGAATGGACCTAGAGGGTAATATGCTAAGTGTAGTAAGTCAGAGAGCAAAAGACAAATGTCATGATTTCGTTTATAAGTGGAATCTAAAGAACAAAATAAGCAAATAAATGAAACAAACTCATAGATACAGAGAACATTTTGATGGCTGCCAGATGGGAGGGGTATTTTGGGTGGGTGAAAAAGGGGAAGGGATGAAGTACAAATTAATGGTTACACAGTAGTCATGGGGATGTAAGGTACAGCATAAGGAATGTAGTTAATGTAGTAATTATATATGGTGTCAGGTGGGTACTAGATTTATCTAGTGATGGATGGAAGGAAGGTTGGGGGAAGGGTGAAAGGGTGAAGGGATTGAGAAACAAACATTGGTATTTACAAAATAGTCATGGGGCTGTAAAGTAAAGCATAGGGAATACAGTCAATAATATGGTAATAACTATGTATATTGCTGGGTAGGTACTAGACTAGTCAGGGGGAATCACATCTTACATTATATAAATGTCTAACCACTATGCTGTATACTGAAATTAATATAAAATAATATTGAATATCAAGGAAAAAGAAGGAAAATATCAATTTTCATAATACGCAAATACCACCTAGAAGTTTTTAAAGAGAAAATTGACTAATAGGGTATGACTACTATATCCTTAATGTCTAAAATGTAATAACAGAACAAAACATTTGTTTTATTTAGTATCTAAAAAGTATTCACTTATGTTCTGAGGATGGAAGAATAAGGGAGGTGAAGAATCTTCCTTACATAATCATAGACTTTGCTACTGCACAAGAAGAGTGTATATGCAAATTGCTTCACTTCTATAGAGTACTCAGATGTTTCTGTCCAGTCATATAATTCCCACTTAAAATCTGTTAAAATAAATGTATTCAATGTTTGTGACAAAAAATGTGAACAGTAACATTTTCAGGTATAGATCGTAACTGCACTGGTCACCAAAATTCAAATATATTTGCATTTTAACTGAATTTGTTCCAAGATTAATATCCAATTTTTGAGGATATTGACCGATTTATCATGTTCATCTTGGATCATTTCACTAAAAAGAGGGAAGAAAAAAGTTTCAACTTGAATTACTGTGTTTTACTATTCATTGGCAGCCTGAATGGAGATTTTTAGAGGAACGGGAAAGAAAATGAAATAACTGGAAAAAATTAAGTTTCTTGATTATGAGAACATTTATTTACTTTGTTTCCTGGTTACCATTTATCTGAGGGTAGAAAATGAGACATGAGAAACATTTCTAGGAATAGGGTACTATTCAGATTAAACAGGCAGTTTTGCCTACTACTGAGAGAAAAAAAATCCTGTATTCCTGGTGGGGACCCCTATTTATCACCTCTATTCCTCTTTTGGAAAAACACAAAATATCTCCTCCTTTGGAGATACCTACTTTTTCTAGACACAGGACATGCTTTTTATTTACTATAATGTAAATCCAAGTTTTTGCTTCTTTCATCAAAGAGTAGTTGGCAATTCTGATTCTGCCCCTCTTCAAACATCCTGATTCACAAATAAGACTGAGTTGTTGTTTCAATGGATATACCAGGGATGCCAAAAAAATGTATACAAGTGGACAGTCGTTAATGTTGCTCAAGCAGTAGTTCGCCGTAATCAGAAGTGTTTGGACGCTGACGGTAACCATTTTGAGCACCTCTTGTAATTGCAGAAGTCAACCTTGATGTGTATTCATCTTTTGTTATTGGTATATATTTGTTTGTTTGTTTGTTTTTGAGGGCAGTGTCACTGGCCCTCATATGTGAGACCTGAACCGGGGCCGCTGGCTTCCCAAGCTAGCACTTTACCACTGCGCCACTTGGCGGGCCTGTTATTGGTATATATTGAATATTACAATTTTAATAGTTTTTCTTTCTTAAAATATGTATACATTTTCTTGTAACCCTCTGTATGTATGTGTGTATATATACATATATTACATATATTATATATATGTTATATATTAAATTTATTTAATCTTTGTGATGAAAAATATGTACATTTTCAGGTATAGGTCATAACTGCACTGGTCACCAAAATTCAAATATATTCCTATTTTAACTGAATTTATTCAGAACTTAATATTATATATATTATATGGAAATTTTTAGAAAAAAGTTTGGAGACTCATACAGTTTTGAAGCTCAAAAGGATTTTGCAAATTATCTAGCTCAATTACACAGCAAAAGGATTTTAGTGATAAATTATGTAGTAGTTAGGGTTGTTCACAAAGAATTTAACAGTAACATGGGTGCTACAGTAACAAGGGTACAGTAACATAAGTGCTATTAAAAAGTGAAAAGTACTGGGCTGGCTGAATGGCTCAGTTGGTTTAGAGTTCACTCAAGAGTGCGAGCTGAGCTCTGAGTAACAGCAGTTAGATGCCCGGCCGGAACTGAGCTGCAGCTGAGCTGTCAACAGGTGGTAGGATGGCTCAGCTAACAAAAAAAAAAAACAAAACGTTTTTAGGGTCCAGCTGAGTGGCGCGGTGGTTAAGCACTGGCTTGGGAAGCCAGTGGCCCGGGTTCAGGTCCCACATATGAGGGCCAGTGACACTGCCCTCAAAAAAAAAAAACAACTTTCAAACTGTATTTGGGCTGGCCGCGTGGCGCGGTGGTTAAGCGCTGGCTTTGGAAGCCAGTGGCCCCAGTTCGGGTCCCACATATGAGGGCCAGTGACACTGCCCTCAAAAAAAACAGAAATAAAAAAAATAAATCAAAAGTGAAAATTAGAGTATGTGGTATAAACCATATGTTCTCATATCTGGATAGTAGGATTATGTGTTTTTTATCATTTATAGATTTGCTTTTCATATAATAAACATATTACTTTCAAATTGCAAAAGCATAAAAAAGATTTTGGCAATTACTCTTCATTCTTCTTGTTATGCTACTGAGACTTTTCACTTCTCAGCCCAAAGCATGTTTTCACAGGCAATAGCAAAGTAGTACTTAATGATACTTCCGAAAAGTTAAGAGCTATTTTATCATTATTCCAGGTCATGGGAATATACCTGAAAATTGTGCTCGTAACAGACACTCTGTTTCTTCAGAAAGTAGTTTCTCTCCCACCAGAGCATCGATTAACTGTATGCCCTCTCTCTTCTTGATCATCCGGTTGTTTTTGACATTGCTGTTAAAGGTCTCTTTAAACTGTAGTTATGGTCCTCAGTAGCGAGCTCTTAAGAATTATCAGGAGGTGGATCTTTTAGGATTTTAAGTCTTGGTTTACCTTTAAGGTGTACACCTTGGAGAACCTAAGACAGAGTCAGAAAAGTAAGATTATTTTAGAAATTATCACACAGATTACCTATAAAAATACCACTGAAGGGACAGCTGAGTGATGCGTTGGTTAAGAGCTGGCTTGGAATGCCAGAGGCCCCGGTTTGGATCCCATATATGAGAGTCAGTGACACTGCCCTTTACAGCTAAGATGGGGAGTCCCCGGGAGGGCATAGCTGCAGCCCCTGCTGCAGTGGGCTGCCATAGGCTACAGTGAGTGGCTGGCAGCCAGCATGAGCGGCCGGCAGCCGGTGTGAGCTGCCATGAGCTGCTGTGAGCCGCTGTCCAAAGGCCGGTGACCGATCTGCTTTCGCTGAGAAGAATGCAATGATGATACCAACATGGGCCAGTGAAGCAATGTCCTCCACAACTAGACTGAAAAACAAAAGGACAGCAACTTGTCTATTCCCCTTCCCTGGTTCCCCAACACTGTTCCCCTCCCCCAATTCCCCAATAAAATCTTAAAAAAAAAAAAATACCACTGAAGGCAAAGCATGCAGCTGGTTGTTGTGGAGAGTTAATTATGAAAGAAAGGTCATAATCTCTGGTGTTTTTATATGTATAGTCTAAAGTACAATGTAAACAGATTTTTTTAAATTTTATTTTTATTTTTTCACCTATACAGAAATAGTAACCCAGTGCTGGAAGTTTCTGAAATGATGAAAGTAACTAGAGAAAGGTGGCTGGGGATACATGAAGATAATTTATGTAAATCTCTTAGTACAATGCCTGAACCACTGCAGGTCTCAATAAATTGTACTATTGTTGATTTTACACAAAAGCATGAAAGTAAGTCAATTTACTACATATGCAGTTAAGTATATGAAGTCAGACAATTAAGTTCATGAACTCATCCTAGAAAAAGTGCTATTAATACATACCTCATTGCTGAATATCACTATGGTCACCTCTGAAGTATTCCCCTTGGGAAGCTATGCACAGATGCCAGTGCCTACCTAGTCCACCCTTCAAAGCAACTTTGGAACTCTTTTTCTGGGATGGCCATCAGAGCTGTCGTCATATTACCCCTGATGTACTGAATGTCATAAAAATATCTTACTTTCGCTATTTCCTTTATCTTCATGTAAAGAAAGAAGTCACTGGAGACCAGAAAGGTAAGTAAGGAGGATGTTCCAATACAGTTATTTATGTACTGGCTAAAACCTCCCTCACAGACAGTGCCTTGTGAGCTGGTGCATTGTCATGATGCAACAGCCATGAATTGTTGGCGAAAATTTCAGGTTGTCTAACTTTTTCATGCAGCCTTTTCAGCGCTTCCAAATAGTTAACTCAGTTAACTGTCCAGTTGTGGTACAAATTCTTTTTTTTTCTTTTTTTTTTTTTTTTTTGAGGGCAGTGTCACTGGCCCTCATATGTGGGATCTGAACCAGGGCCGCTGGCGTCCCAAGCCAGCTCTTAACCACTGTGCCCCTCGGCCTGCTCTACAAATTCTTCATGAATAATCCCTCTGGTATTAAAAAAAACTATGTTAGCAACATCATTGCAACAAGTTCACAAACTTAATTGTCCAACCTCATATGTGGTTTGAAAAGATAGCTCAAAGCAGTTAGAAATGCACAAATCAGTTAAATAAGAAGATCTTGGAATTTATAAGTTTGGATTTCACACCAAGTGTATTCTTCTGAATAGGGGAATAAGATAAAACAATACCAAAAAAAGGAGACTCCACTGAATATGAGGAAGGTAAGGGGAGTGGCGGGATAGAACCATTAGATGACTACAGCAGACTGCAGACAGTGACTAAGCCATGCACAAGAGTGTGGCTAAGTGGCAAAAGATAAAATAAAAACAATCAAAAGAAACATAAGAGTGTTAACACCAATACTGGTGACTGACTCATAGAAAGTCTTCTATTTCTGTATACCTCTTTGTATCAATGCTAATAATTAGGTACATTTTGGGTCAAGATCAGTAACATTATTGGGAAGACTCAAAAAAGGAGTAATTTCAAAGTATTTTGAAAACTGTCTCATACTTAAAAGCCTGAATTGAATTACTGTTATATTACAAATTTAGTAATAAACAAAACTAATTTTCTAAGCATTTAAAATCTATTATTGGATTTATTTTAGGACCTAGGTTTTTGTTTTTTTTAAATCTCTGCAAATTCTAGCTATAATGTGAGATATCTTGTTTTTAAAAGGCTCTATAAAATTTAATTTTGTTTATACCTAGATTTAAGTACCTTGTATAGAGAAACAGAAGGCACAGCTCCTTTTTTCAGGTTTCTTCTTAGGCCATGAGACTCAAAGTCACTTTCTTGAAAATGTTTAGAACATAGAAAAACACTTCATCCTGGGATCCAAATCTTTTTGGTCCTGGGGTCCACACGATTAACAGCCCTGATCCATTCTGAGCGCTGTATGCTATTAGTTGGAAATCTATAGCAATCATATTAAAGTTCCATTAACATGAAAACATTATATTAATGCTATAGTAGACATAAACCCATTATTTAAATGCTTTATATAAACATTAAGTTAATGTTTAATTAATGATTTCATTTTTCAAATGTCTTTATTTTAAATCCAAATGTTCAATATCTAAGTGATCTTGTCTGTTTCAATTTGTATGGGGCAATTCTTATATTAAATATCCTACTATATTTTGTCTTAACTGCCGACACTTAACAGAATCCAACAAAATTTAATATGTGTGTCTTCTCCTTTCCTGTGGTGATTTTAAACTGTCCACAGATTTTTTTGGGTTCCTCCTCCCAAGGGGTGGAGAATAACTCCCCACCCATGGACATAGGTTGGAGTTAGTGATTTGCTTCTAAGGAATATAAAAAAAGCAGAAGTGACAGTGGGCGGTGACACTGGATCATAAAAGACACTAGGCTTCCTCCTTACTCTGTTAAGTGGTTTTTCTCTGAAGAAGTTATCTGCTATGTCATAAGCAGCCCTACAAATCTACGTGGCAAGACTCTGAGGCTTCCAGCCAAAGGACATGTGACTGAGCCTGTTTGAAAGATCCTTCAGCATCAAGTCAAGTCTTCAGATGATTGCAGTCATGGCTAACATTTTGCCTGCAATCTTACGAGGTTCTCGGTAACACTCAGCTAATCCACTCCTCAATTCCTGACTGTTAGAGATCATGTAAGATAATGCTGCCACTGAATTTTGAGGAAATTTGTTACGCAGCAGTAGAAAACAAGTACGTTACCTATACTCAATTTTCCTATTTTGTTTTGAAAGGCACCACTTTTTCTTAGCCTTTAATATAAAAATTACTGTGCATTTCTGTTTTTCTATCCCAAATTATGTTTAGAAATGGGTGAGAAAAAAATTTGTGAAATTCATATAATGAAATCACAAAACTACTCTTTCTGCACCCTCTTCAATTTATCTCAGAGACAGATCTCCGGTAGTTGGGTGACTTTTGTATATTTTAATTTAGGCTTTTTTAAAGCATGTAGTTGTTAGAAACTGAAACTGGTGAAAATTTTAATTTCCTCAGCTAACTGTTAGGGCAATATATAGCAGTATAGGAAAACGTAATTCTGAGATACTCTTTCAATCACCTTGGGAAAAAACACTGGATTAGAAAGCCTGTATGTATATAAGCCTCAATTATATTTTACCAGCCATATGGCATTAGACACATCTCTCATTCCTTGTGCCTCCTCATAGGGCTGTAGTAAGAGTGCATGAGGATACAAATGTGTTCAAAAGCACTTTGTAAATGGTAAAGTACTACCCAAAGTTTGTTCCTTTCTAGGAATAACTAATTCTACTTTTTGGACTTTCTTTTGATTATTCCAGGAAGACGATGTTACTTATAAAGACAGTCTGCACAGGGAGTTGTTTTTCCAATAAAAGAGAGGCAAACCTAGCTCTTTTCACCTAGGGTCTTTTTAACTAATGGCACATGTTTGTGAGGCAGCCTTTCCACAAAGGCTGTAGTCTCTAACCATGCATGGGACCATCACAAGTTGGCTAGTCCACCAAGTTACATTACTAGCCTGATCCTCTGATGCAAAGCTTCCCACTGGCATGCCTAGTGAGCACAGCTATCAACTCCCTTAGCCATGAGGTGACCTGGGCCACCCGGAGCCCTTGAAGTAGTTACATCAAACCAGCCCCAAACAGCTTTGTTGGTTTGCCCCAAAGTATTAAACAAATATTTCCTATGTGTAAAATGACATGAAAAGGGTTAGGAAATACTGTAGTCTAACCAGCATGACTAATTTGAATTCTGGACAAAATTATACTGGCAATAATAACTGGTACTATTTTTAAAGCATTTTCCTTATACTATATATGTATTTTAAAAACTTAGTTTTAGTCTTTCAAAAATTCTGCAGGACAGGTTTTTATCCTTTTACAGAAGATGAAAACAAGACCAGAGCCAGGTATAGCCACCGGTAAATGGTTAAAATTGGAATTCATGTCTCCCTAGGCTCAAGTCACCTCTGGCAAAAGAAAAATCACAAAGCAATATTCATCTCATACATACAATGATGAATTGTAATACAGAATCCATTTTATTTCTCCTGTTGACTATGGCTTTTTTACACTACTGGCAGGAATTTATGTTTGGCTCCCCTCACATCCAATATTTTCTAGAAAAGTGGCTAACAAAACCCCCTTCTACAGTAGTTATTTATGTGGAGGGAGAGAAAGGATTGAGGGTTAGGCTTTAACTACACCTATAACCTAATTATCTTCTAAAGAAAACAAAAATCTGAAACTAGGTAAAATGTTAATACTTGCTTAATCCTAGTAATGGGTACATACATACGTGTTTGTTATATATTATTTTTTGCTTGCTATTGTATTTGAAATGTTTCATAACTAAAAGTTTAAAAATAGAATTACAATTCACACAAAAACTCTTCCAAATTACCAGACATATACTTCTTTGGTTATGAAACAAGTTAAATTTCTTAATCTCTTTACACCAACAAAAAGAGAATGAATCAAAGAATCACTTTAATTTTCAACTTGCCAGTCCCACTTCACATTTAGCTACCTATGCATTTGACAAAGCACCAATATTCTTATAATAAGTTTCCACACTTATTAAGTCATTTTGATTCATGCTTTTCAACCAGAGCCTTTTGCCTATGTCCTTGCAACTTCTTTCACAACTCTGGTGATGGTGCTGAGGGATGTTGAGGAAGGCTTCAGAGGAGAGAATATTGGAGCTAAAGAATATTCAGATGTCAGTAAGAGTTTGCCATGCAGATTGTGGCCACTCCAGGCAGAAGCAAAAACAGAAATATGAAGTAACTACTTGGTTCTTACTGGCTGATGAAACATTGAAAAATAAGTCAATTTGGAGGCTTGAGAGTAGAGGTAGCTAGGAGTGGTTACAGATAGGGTGTAGAGATATCTAGAGGCCAGATCACAAAGGGTATTGTATCTGAATAAGTTTTGGATCCATCCTTCAAGTCAGTGGTCACCACAGGAGTCTGCACTCATCTACTAAGATTTGAAGAAAATATCAGAATTTATGTTTATTATTTCTTCCCCCATCCTTTTTGTTTCATAATAGATATTAGTATATCACTTAATATATGTAATTTATAAGTCACTATGCACATATCAGGAGCATGTACTCAAATTTTTTTATGAAGAGAACTCCATGATCAAAAAATGTGAAGATGGGCCGGCCAAGTGGCACAATGGTTAAGAGCTGGCTTTGGACGCCAGAGGCCCTGGTTCGGATCCCACATATGAGGGCCAGTGACACTGCCCTCTACAGCTAAGAGCTCCACCTGGAGTGGGCTGTGCGAGCCTCGGCGACGGTGTAGGCTGCAGCCCCTGCTGCAGTGGGCTGCCATAAGCCACAGTGAGTGGCCGGCATCCGGTGTGAGCAGCCATCCAGAGGCTGGTGACCAATCTGCCTCACCCGAGAAGAGAACAATGATGATACCAACATGGGCCAGTGAAGCAACGTCCTCCACAACTAGACTGAAGAACAAAAGGACAGCAACTTGTCCGTTCTCCTTCCCTGGTTCCCCAACACTGTTCCCCTCCCCCAATCCCCCAATCAAAAATCTTTAAAAAAAAAAAAAGCCAAGATGGAGACTTCAGGCAATGCAAGTTGACTGACTCTCTCCTTCCCTCATTTGCTTTTTGCTGAGCCCTAAATTCAGACTGATACTACCTTGTTGCTGCTAAGACTAACAGCATAGTACTCTCCCTCCTTTTCCTGTTTTTAGTCTCTCCTGCCTTTCTTACAACTTCCTATTATCAGGAAGGCAAAGATGATTCCTTCCCATTTATACACAGACGTGTGTTTGTTTAATTCAGCAGACATGTACAATAATAGAAATAATGTAATTCAGGTTGGAAAAGCTCTATGAGGAAAGGCTTCACAGAGAAGCTTGGATTCTGCCTATTAGGCATTGAAGAGTCCAAGGGATTAAAATCCTTCCTTCTGGGCTCTTTTCCCTCTTGACTGCTTCAGCGTCAGCCACCATCATGAACAGCACAGTAACTGTCCGGACCAAGTTAATGACCCATGATTACTTCAGCAGAAACAAATGATCATCGATAACCTGGTGGGGAAGGCAACAGTGCCTAAGAAAAATTTGGGGAAAACTATCTAAAATGTACAAGACCTCACCAGATGTCACCTTTGTATTTGGATTCAGACCTCACTTTCGTGGTGGCAAAACAACTGGCTTTGGCACGATTTATGATTCCTTGGATTACGCAAAGAAAAATGAAACCCAAACATAGACTTGCAAGACATGTCCTGTATGAGAAGAAAAAGACCTCCAGAAAAGAGCGCAAGGAATGCAAGACTAGAATGAAGACTGCAAAGGCCAATGTTGGTGCTGGCAAAATGAAGTTGTAAAGATTTGTCAATGACTTTGTCCGTGGTGATAGCGCAGATTTATCACGAGAGGATAAACTAAGAACTTTTATATGAAAAAACAAAAATCCGTCTTTTGGAGCATCAGCATGATAAAATTTGCAATTTTAGAAAATTTATTCCCAGTAATCTGGAAAATAGAATGAATGGGTAAGAAATCAGGGTGGAAGAATCACAGACTATTGTAATAATAACTATTGTAACAATGCACCACTTTTTTTTTTAATGTGTTGAGCTATTCATTACTTATAGAAAAATCCTCAACTCCTTTTTGAGGGCAGTGTCACTGGCCCTCATATGTGGGACCGAACCGGGGCCGCTGGCTTCCGAACCGGGGCCGCTGGCTTCCGAAGCCAGCGCTTAACCACCGTGCCACTCGGCCGGCCCAAAATCCTCAACTCTTACACCACTTTTATTATTATTATTATTATTAAGCAGGTCTTACTGTGGTCCTCAATGTAACACATAAAAGCAATAAGTGAGTTCTTCCCTATTTAAGGAACCTAGGAAGAAGGCACAGGAAAATCAGGGCAACAAAAAAATTAAGGAAGAAATGAGAGAAAAGGAAGAGAACTAGGGCAAGTATGTCAATAAAACCAAGGGAAGTGAGAGTTTCAAGTAGTCAGTATGATTTAAAGTTAAAAAGGACTTAGAAATGCTCATTAAGATTTGGCAAGATTACCAGTGACCCTTTGTCATTAAAGCAGTGGTCACAGGTATCTGGCTACAATAGGTTGAAAAGTCAATGAGACTTGGTTGTGTCTCTTTTGAAAAGCCTGGTTATAAAGGGACAGAGACTGGTAGGGTAGAGGAGCACATAGGCTCAAGAGTTTGTGTCCATGTTTAAAAATTAAGTATAGGTATCCCCCACATTTTGAAATTTCAATTAAGCCATTATGCTTTATGAAAGACCTAATTAGTACGGTAAGGGCTTTTTTCCATAAAAGTGAAAATCCTCTGGATTTCTTTCATGTGAAAACAGGTAATAATGTAGCTCTTTCGCAAAAACGATGCGCTGTAATGCCAACTTTCTGAAAGCGGGGCATACTGTTCACTATATGTCATTTCAGCACATGAAAGGTTTCATGGGAATGCTCTCCTTTCAGGTGGGGAGGCTGCAATGTAAGCATGCTCACTAACTTCAGGCAAGTAATGTGTAGAGAGAGCAGTTTAAAATAGAAAGAGAACAGAAACTAATTGAAAAAAAATTTCAGAGAAAATGGAAAGGATACAATTATAACAGCTTAGGTGGAGGAATCAGCCCTATTTAAAAAACAAACAAAATGACTACAAAAGGCCTACCTTACAAAGCTGAAACTCCTTAACCTGACATTTTGATTTTTTTAAAAATGTGTCCACTCCTGTACATGTATCTGCATTTAGCATCCGTTTACATTTTTCCAAGCTATTCCTACTTAACTGCTGTCCTCCTCCCATTCCGACCCCCAGTCTAGGTAAGGTGCAAGGTCCAATTCAAATACCACCTGTCCCATAAAGCTCTTTTTAATCTTCTCAAAAAAGCTTTTTGTCAATGGTTTAACTCTACATCTCGTATTACCTTACTAGGCTACCACTTTATGAGGTACATTCGTTTTGTCTTCGCGGGTGTTTTACCCACGTTTCTATTTCCCCCCGAGCCTTGCACACTGATTTGAATGATCTATATACCAGTCTGGAGCATGGTGTGGGTTCAAATTAGATTGGTCTGAAGATCTGCTCCCCTCTTGAGCCCAAGGAAACCTCCTTGCCACGGCCAGATCCAACCAGAGTAGGACCGGCCTTGCAGAGCTCGGCTAATCCTACTCAACAGCCTGCATGCAGGCAGTACTGGGGGAAACGGCCCTGCACTCAGCTCAGGAGCAACCCACACACTTGAATGGGAGCGCACGCCTTGAACAGTTCTCTCAAACTTCCTTCCCTTTCTGTCACCTCACGTTAACTATAATAACACGACAGAAAGGAAGCAGAACTCCTTTCGGGTGACTGTCGCTAAAAGCCACTAGGCAAGCGGGAGGCAATAAGAAAGAATCAGCAACTTGGGAGGAAAAGATGAGACGACCTTAATCCTCAACGTCCCCTACGTTCCTTCCCCCATCATACGTTACGCACGTCAAGCACGTCACGCTGATGGCGCGACACACTGCCCGGCCCCGCCCCTCCCAGGCCTACTGTCCTCCTGGCCGTGCTTGGGGCTAAGACAGCTTGGAGGTTGCTCTCACGCACTGGTGGAAAGAGTAGCTGCGCTTGCGGCTCTGCTCGGTGTTCCGGGTGAGGCAGCCCACTGCCGAGCAACTTCGGGTCATCTTCTGGCTACGTGGGGATCCACCTTCCAGACAAATTTAGCTCCACCCGCCCGGTGTTTGCGACCTTTACGCGTCTGGCGAGTGGGCTCTTAAAGCGCACGGCACCCACCCTTCCTCTCCGTGCGTGGCGCCGTGACCAGTCACAGGGCACGTCGTGTCGCTGCAACCAATCGGACAAGCTGGGGACATTAAGACGAGCACTGGATGGCACCTCCCTTTCTGTTCAAGGCTGGTTGGGGGATTTTGCTGTAATGGGCTCGTTTTCCTGCTTTCACCCGGTCTGGCAGAATCCGGTGCCATCGTTCTATTGTGAGACCGAGACTGAAAATGCGAAGTGGAGAGATAGGACTAAGGTTGAGACGAATCCAGGGGTGTGCCGATGGGTCATCGGGTGCGAGTTCTGATAGGGAATGGAGACTATATTGGGAGGAAGGGATAGGAGGGAGAGGGATAAACGCGAGGCCTTAAAGGTAGTGAACACAAAATCGGGCCAAGAGCACATTATTTACTGAAAAGCATGTCATTTCTTTGCATTTTATTTGGTAGTTCCCTGATGCGGAGATAATGTAGGAGTTGCTGGTGTGGTTGGCGGTAGGTGCGTTACCCAAGAGGAGCTTGAATGAGTTTAATGTGAGAATACGTGGACTCTTTAATTCAACGAACCGTTTTCCGCACGATCCTTTGCCATAATGCGGGGAATTAAGATGGAAATAAGGTAAGGACCTTGGGGCTCTTGGGAAAGCTCACAGTGTAGTGGGGCTTGGCAAAAGTACTAGGAGGTGCAAGAGACAAGGGGCGATAAGATGGTTTTGTTTAAGGTATGGGGCATCTTGGATAGCTTTCAGGAGTGAGGAGATCTTAGAACAATGTCTTTATGTTTATGGTATAAGATTTGAGTTTTCGTGAAAACAAAACAATGCAGCCAGCGTAGGGCGTAGTTTCTACTTTGTGTCTGAAGAAATCGTTAACATTAAGTGGCTTCTTTCTCCCCTGCTTAACGTTGGAGGCCCATTATAAAAAACAAATGTCTGTAACTTTTTCATTTCCCTCTCTTGCAGGAATGATTACATTTTCAAGCGGGATTGCTTCTTTTCTCCCATTTTGTTTACTTTGTCCAGATTCCAGCCAAGAACATTCAGTTCCAGGTATTATGTATTCACTACTACTTTCAATTGTAATATGCTTACATCTTATTTGTATGAAATTAACAGAGCTTTTGCTTATGTAGCTTCCTTAAAAGTAACATGGCCTAAGAGTAGTCCATGAATTTGGAGAAAATTGGTCCATGGGGGATGTGCTTGCTTGGCTGTAACATGTGCAAAGTGTAGGACCCAGATTTAAATTACTGTCAGTTGACTAAACTATTAGAGACTTTTCTAGTACTCAACCAATTAAGACCTACGTGAATGAGGCTAAATAGGCATAAATAACAGTTTTGAATTATCTTTAAGAAAAAAATTGGTTGCCTTGTTATTTTTT
Organism: Aselliscus stoliczkanus; assembly: GCA_033961575.1. Lineage (NCBI taxonomy): Eukaryota > Metazoa > Chordata > Mammalia > Chiroptera > Hipposideridae > Aselliscus > Aselliscus stoliczkanus. Next base: position 92,970,662 of record CM066734.1, on the reverse strand, counting down.
GTTAATGGTTTTATGGAGAGGTAATTCATATAACATACAGTTAACCCATTTAAAGTATACAATTCAATGGTTTGTAGTGTATACATGAATTGTGCAACCAGCGCCAGTCTTAGAACCTTTTCATCATCCCAGCGCCAGTCTTAGAACCTTTTCATCATCCCTCCCCCTCCAAAAAAACCCGTTCTCATTGGCAGTCACTCCTTCTACCCTATCCCCACTCCAGGTACCCACTAATCTTTTTGTGTAGATTTGCTTATTCTGGACACTTCATATACTTGTAAATGGAATCAGAAACTAATATATGGTCTTTGTTTTTAGGATTCATCCATGTTGTAGCATATATAGGTACGTTTTTTTACTGCCAAAAGATATTCTTTTGTATGGATATGCCACATTTTATTTATCCATTCATCAGTTCATAGACATTTGGGTTGTTTCCATTTTGTTGGCCTGTTATGAATGTGCTGCTATGAACATTAGTTGTACAAGTTGTGTGTAGACCTATGTTTTTCTTTTGAGTTGAGTAGTATATACCTAAGGGTGGAATTGCTGGGTCATATGCTAACTCTAAGGTTAACCTCTTGAGGAAATGCCAGACTGTTTTTCCAAAGCGGCTGCACCATTTTACATTGTCATTACCAATGGATGAGGGTTCCAATTTCTCCACATTCTCGTAGGTATGAAGTGGTATCTTGTAGTGGTGGTTGCGTTATTTATTTTTTAACTTTATTGGAGAACAGTGTGTTTTTCCAGAACCCATTAGCTCTAAGTCTAGTAGCTGTTTCAATCTAGTTATGGAGGGTGCAGCTCAGTGGCCCATGTGGGGATTGAACCAGCAACGTTGTTGTTAGGAGCAGTGTGCTCTAACCACCTGAGGTAACTGGCTGCCGGGGGTTGTGCTATTTTTATTTATTTATTTATTTATTTATTTAATTTGAGGGCAGTGTCACTGGCCCGCATATGTGGGACCGAACCGGGGCCTCTGGCTTCCCAGGCCAGCGCTTAACCACTGCGCCACTCGCCTGCCCTGGTTGTGCTATTTTTAAGGACTCAAAGTTTGTAAGGAACCTGCTAGAAGATGCTATTTGAGCAGAGACAATTTCTAAGATGAATTTGTCTTATTCAGTCCCTGGCACACAAATAGGAATGTGTGTTTCTACTCTAATGTCACATAAATTCCTGGAAAGACCCTCATGTTCATCAAAATTGCGTTTGAAAGAAACTGGGCTTGTGGGAAAAATAGCGTTGACTACCCAAAACCAGTGCAATTTGATAATCTCGAAAATAATTAGTGATTTGTGGAGGGGAGTAAGTGTTCTTATGCCCTCCCACCCCATTAAAGGTAACTTTAAATGGAGACTGCCATGGGATGTATTAAAGGAGCAAGCCTGGTGGGTGCTAGACTTTACAGATGGAAGTGGAGGTCTGTGCAAATGGGCTGCAGTTAAAATGGGTTTAGAAGTAGTAGAAAACCTAGTGGGGGGAGGTGGGTGGGGTAGGGGCTCCCTGTACCTTTATTTTCTTAAGATAGAATTGAGTATCAGTATAAAGGGGGCTTTTTTCTTTTCTGCTTAATTGGATTCTAGATGTTGTGGTTCTAGGAAGGATGAAACTGTGGCTCTCACATTCTGACACATTCTTCTAATTGTTAATTGCAAAGGAGTTATTGAAAACTGCTATTCTGAAGAACAGTTTTACTGAAATGTTGTAGACTGCTTAAAGGAAAATAACCAGTTCACTTTATAGAAGCCACAGGGGCCACTGCCCTAGATATTAGTGTACTTTTGTTTTGTTTGTTTGTTTGTTTGTTTTTAATTAGTTTCAGGTGTACAACACAAGGCAATAGTTATACTCTTTACCCCCCAAAGTAAACCCCCCCCCAGTTCGCCACCCCACTCCCCCCCATATCATACATATCCATCACAACTCCCCTGACTCCCCTCCACAGTATACTCCACATCCCGTGACCATCCACATATTCAGTTGCAGTTGGCATACAATATTATACAACATCAGCTTCAGGTGTACAGTGCAGTGATCAAGCCTCTACTCCATCCATGAAGTGGTCTCCCTAACAAGACATGTGACTATCTGACACGCCACAAAATTTTTACATTATTATATTCCCCGAGCTGTGTTTCATATCCCTGTGGCAATATTGTAGTTGTCTATTTATGCTGTCTAATCCCTTCCCCTTCCTCCCCATCCCCACCCCCCTCCCAACTAGCAACCTCAGTTTTTCCTCTACATCTACAAGTCTGTTTACTTTGATCATTCACTCAGCTCTTCAGACTCCACACACAAGTGAGATCACATGGTACCTGTCCTTCTCCGACCGACTTATTTCTCGCAACATAATAGTCTCTTCACAACATTGTCAATTACATTTCCAGAACTGCACCCATATCCCTGCGGCAACATTGTTGTCCCACATACACTGTCCAAAACCTTCCCCTCTCCCTCTTCCCCACTCCCTCCCAGCCAGCAACCATCAGTTTTTCCTTTATATCTGCTTGATACGACTTCAATCTTCTTAAATTGTCTCTCTGGGTTAGCTTGTTTACCCATTTCTTTTGTTTAAAAAAGCCCTTTTAACATTTCTTGCAATGCTGGTTTGGTGGTAATGAATTCCTTAAGCTTATTCTTTTCTGAGAAGCTCTTTATTTCTCCTTCAATTTTAAGTAATAGCCGTGCTGGGTAGAGCAATCTTGGTTGTAGGCCTTTATGTTGTGTCACTTTGAATATCTCCTACCACTCCCTTCTGGCCTGCAGAGTTTCTGTAGACAAGTCAGCTGTTAGTCTAACAGGAGTTCCTTTGTATGTAACCTGCTGTCTTTCTCTTGCAGCCTCTAGGATTCTGTCTCTGTCTTTAACCTTTGCCGTTTTAACTATGATGTGTCTTGGCATGGACCTGTTTGGGTTCAGCTTGTTTGGAACCCTCTGCACTTCCTGGGCATGTATGTTGATTTCCTTCACCAGGGTAGGAAAGTTTTCAGTCATTATTTTTGCAAATACATTCTCGACCCCTTGCTTCTTCTCTTCTTCTGGTATCCCTATGATTTGAAGGTGGTTGCGTTTCACCTTGTCCCATAGGGCTCTTAAACTATTTTCATTGTTTTTTATTCTTTGGTCTTTTTGCTGTGCCAACTGGGTGAGTTCTGCTATTTTATCTTCCAAAGCGCTGATCCGCTCCTCTGCTTCATCTACTCTACTGGTGATTCCTTCGAGTGTGTTCTTCATTTCAATTATTGTATTCTTTAGTTCTAACAGGTTGTTTTTTACGGTTTCCCTATCCTTCTTTATGTCCTCTCTAAGTTCCTTAAACATTCTTATCATCAGTGTTCTAAACTGTGTCTCTGAAAGTTTGGATCCCTCTGTTTCATTTGGTTCCGTTTCTGTAGGTTTCTTCTGATCTTTTACTTGTGACATGTTTCTTTGTTTCCCCATTCTGGCTGTCGCTCTGGGATTGCTTTGATGTATTAGATAGATCACCAGAAGAGCCCTGGCTGGATCACGCAAGTACACAGCTCACGGCCCAACACTCCCAGGAAAACTCCCAGTCTCAGCCTGTCCCAATGAGCCGCACTCAGATCAGGCCGAGCAGCCCGACAACCAATCACCAGCCTGGCAACTCTGCAAGCGCAGTGCGGAGAGCGGGGACCCGAGGCGGCTTGCGTACTCACTCGTCTCAGTTAGCAGCCTGTTGGAGCCGGATCACTCCCACTAGGCGTTTCCCTGGCAACGCAGCACAAGCCGAGCGGAGGGTGGGGATCCGAGGTGGCTCGCCCACTCCCGGGTCTCAGTGAGCAGCCTGTTGGAGCTGGAGGGCACCCTCCCTGGGTTTCCCTGGCAACGCAATATAAGCCGGGCAGAGGGTGGGGATCCAAGGCCGCAGGCGCGCATGCACACAGGCACGCATGTACTTCCGCTCCAATTCCACCAGACCAATTAGGTCTCTGACCTGATCCTTTGTGGGAGGGCCCAAGCTTGACAAAATGGCAACCTCCCTACACCACTCCCGTGCAGGCCCCACACCACGGAACAACAGTCCAAAAACCTCCAGCGTTTGCACCAAAGGTGCTCAGTTCAGTCTGTCCCCGCAGGCTCCTGGGCCCGGCTCACACAGCCACTCCCTCCACCAGGAACCAGGTGAGTGCTCACCGGCGAGCACGCCCGGGCGCTGGCCCCACTGATTCTCCAGCCGCTCTTAGCCTCACCGAGCTGAGCAAAGAGAGTCCTCACTAATTTACTGCCGGCTATCTTAGAACTCCTCTTCCCGGCAAAGGAGCTCTGGGCTGGTGAGCTTGGTGTGCGGCTGGAGGATCTCTCCCCCAACCGGAGAAGCCTCTCCACAGCTGGGACCTCCCTCACGGGGCTCGCCCTCTCTCCTCTCCACCTGTCTTACCAGACCAGACGTAGCTTCCTCTTTAAGTTCTTCGTTTAGTGGTTCTGTTTCTCCAGTGTTCCAGGGACCTCCAGGGTTGAATACTGTATAATTTGCTTGTAATTTTGGTGTGATCCTGGGAGGCAGTTAGCACAGCGTCTGTCTATTGCGCCATTTTACCGGAAGACCTATTAGTGTACTTTTGAATAGAAAAGTATGCACTCCCTTATAAATGGAATTATTTTCTTCAAGTTGTATTTATGTATGTATCTTTACCTTTGTTTATAACTTTTACGTGCTTTTTTGATGCTTTTTTTTTTACTGTGTTACTGGTGACATAGTGGTTCTTATTTTGATCATTTCATTATATCTTTGCTTCCTCCAGTAACTTCATATCCAGTGATTAAACCTTTTCACTGCTGTTCACATAATGAACCATTGTGATTATTGATATGTTTATGAGGATATGAAAGCTGTATTAAAAATGTTATTTGCAAAAGGTGTTGACTGTTAAAATAATTTAAAAGAAAATATATCTTTTCAGGAATTATATTCTGGAGATGTTGGAAAAAGATTCCTGGATCTTGGAAGATGACTCGAAATATGCAGGGGAGGTAGTATAGCTTTCTGTCTTAAATGTATTGAGTATTCCTGTATTAATAGCAGTGAGTTGGAAATGGAGGGTTGTCCATTACCTGTCCATGGAGGGTAAAAAAAAAAATGAATTGGTAAAGGCTTTGGTGAAATCGAATTGCCTGTTTTATGGTATAGAATCTCATTAATTGGTCACTTGGGGAAGAACTAATAGCTAATGCTTAGTCAATGGTTATATGCCAGGCATTGTGCTAAACATTTTATACACATGCACACACACAAGTTGGTTTTTTTTTGTGTGTGTGTGTGTTTTAAGAAAAGTATTTATTTCTCACAACAACCCTATAAAAGCAAATCGATCTTTTGCTTTCTAGGACTGGTATCTTCCTTGTCAAACATCTACCTTTTTGTTAGATTCTTAGCTAGTTCCACTAGAACCTGTATTTTGTTGTCGTGATATAATAAAATCTATTTCTAGTACCGGTTTATAATCTCGCTGAGTTTTTTATCTTTTTGGTTCTATGGGGTTTCTTGGTTTGTTTTTTGTTAGTTTTTGCTTCAGAAAGCCTTGGGGTTTTGAAACTATTGATGACCAAATATAAAGGCAATTCTGAATCTGATCCTTACCCAAACATTTCAGACCTTTTCAACTAATTTACAAGTTGCACATTTTACTTTTTAGATATAGATTGTGACCTTGTGTGTTACTTGTTTATTGCTGTGTAACAAATTACCCAAAACTTAATAGTTTAAAACAAGAAAACTTACAGTGAGAGAACGGTAAACATCAGCTTCCAAACTTTCTAACTTGGCATTCCTCAGATTTTTGATGGCTGTTGGCCATATAAAGCACAGCATAACCAATGTATTAAAGTATCGTTACCCTTTCCATCCATATCTGGCCTGATGGTGAGAAGACACCTGCAAGTTAGCATAAGGTAATCTTTGTAAAGTAGATAAATGATACGCTTGAAATTATCTGTGTTAAGGATTTTTTTCAGTCTTAGTAATATTGGAGGTCTTTCTGTTCTACATGATAGAAGTGAAATGCATAGAAATGTGCATGTATTGATGTGTTTTTTGTTTTTTTTTTAAGCTGAGCTATCCTGCCACCTACTCAGCTATCCTACTCAGCTCGGGCTGGGTATCGAACTGCTGTTGCTCACACCTCTTGAGTGAGCTCTTAACCAACTGAGCCATTCGGCTGGCCCCTATGTGTGTTTTTTTTTTTTTTTTTTTTTTTTTTAAAGGACTAGGCAATGAAAACCTTATGACTAGAGCGTAAGAAGAAGATATAAATGTCCAATGATTAAACTTTTTTCACTGCTGTTCACATCATGATTTGTTGTGATTAATGTGTGTGGATGAGGACATAATGGAAAAAAATTGTGAAGCTTATACATACTAGTTTTTGTACATTGATTTACCTATAAATGTTTTTTCCTTTTAGGAATAAAATTGAAGGATATTTTTCTTAGAAAGCATTTGTCTCGTTTACCTGATCAAGAATTCAAAGATGTATATAATAAGGTAAGAGGTTTATAAATTTATTAGTTTTGAAAACAAAAAATACCTGAGCAAAAAATTGACATTTGAGAATAATTTGGATATTGTGGATATTGTGCACAATTAAATTTTTTTCCTTACTCTTTGAGCTTTCAAAGATAACGTAAACATGATTTCAAAGGTAATATAATTTTCTGAATCAATAGATTAGATTAAGAATAGGCAATTGGTTGGGCGGGGGATAGGACTTTTAACTTGAATAGTCATCTTTTATTTAAAATAATGACATAATATTTTCAACCTTTGAAATTCTTAGAGATCATGTGTTCTGGGGTTTAAACTTGCTGAAGTATTGGCCATTCTATAAATTCCCTTTGATATGCCAGTGGGTGACCATCCTATAACTTAAGCTTTCTTCAAAAAACAGTAGATAGGCAGGTGGTTGAAAGCTGGGAATCTCAATTCTAATACCAGGTTAATCTGTCATTAATAGGTATATTGTCTTTGGGTGTTCTCCAATTTGAGGAATATAAAGGGAAAACATTTTTGTGACTACTCAATATGGATTTAATTTTCTATTTCTTAAATTTCTACAACATAAAAGTTGATATAAAGTTTATGTCCCTTAATGAAAAGATTTACAAAATAAATGCATTCATAAACAAAACTAAAACATTAATGGGATGGATGCTACTGTTTTAAGAGCGGTAAACAGGATACTGGTTGTAAACATGAAGGGTCTTGTACCTTGTGATGATTGTAAAGTTTAACAATCTGGAAAGGAGAGGAGGCCTAAGTTCTAAAAAGAATGACTTCGAACTGTCTGCAAATCCTAATTTGAAGAATTTTGTATTATCTCCAAACATTCTTCTAGCTCCAGTGAGTAATTCAGTCTTGAAACTAGCATACCTTTGGGAAAAGCTTCATCTAAAATTAGAGTTGGCTAATAGTTAACTAAATTGAATTAAAATTTGACTATTTGTGAACTAATACAAGTTTTTCTTCTTAGATACAGGTAGTCCTTACTTGGCACCATTCCAACATGCGTGGATGTCTGTTTTCATAGTTTAAATAACACCAGCCCAACAACATGGTTGAAATTTCAGTTACCACAATATTAATTGAATTGTTGCATAATCTTTGTTGCTAGCTCTTTATTCCACATATCATTATGCAAATGAAAAATGTGCATCATTAGCAGTAACCAGTTACATCACTTCTTTCAAAGCCTGTTGTGATTGGTGGTCACTGCAACAGTTCACACTCAGAGAGTAAAGAATAGTTGTGTTGCCACCTTGTCTCCCAGTAAGAAAGCTATGAAACATTTACAAAAATGGATGATCAAAACAAAGTCTTAGTCAACAAAGATGACAGCATCAAAGAAACAAAATGTGATAACCCTGGAAGTGAAATTGGATATGTTTAGGTTTGAAAATGGTGTCAGCAAAACAAAGATAGGATGAGACCTAGGCCTACATGAAGCTACAGTACGAACCATATTTTAAAAACCTGATGAATATAAAATACAACGTAAAGTTGCTTCAACATCTTTTAATTTTTTTTTTTTGAGGGCAGTGTCACTGGCCCTCATATGTGCGGGGCCGCTGGCTTCCCAAGCCAGCGCTTAACCACCGCGCCACTCGGCTGGCCCCCAACATCTTTTCATCTTAAGTTGCATTAGGAACAGAAAGCCGCTTAGGGTTGAAATGGAGCGTTTACTTCTACTTTGGATTGCAGACTATAATCAAAAACAGATCCCAGTCAGTTTTCAGTCAAAGCGTTAAAGTTAGTTCCTGCATTGATGGAAATGGTAATTACAAGGAGTCTGAAAAAAAGAAATACTGCCAGTAAAGGCTGGTTTCATCGTTTCAGAAGTCTGCATGAATTGATTTAATGTTATGCTATCTCATGAAGCTGCAAACTCTGGTAAGGATGCTACTGTGAAATTCGACACCCAGATTCCAAGAATTACAGGCAGTTCTGGCTTTGCACAATATAGTGCAAGACTAAGACTGTACTGTGCAAAAAACTTTGCAGTTTGGATGAAATATAAATGAAGTTATAGAAGATGTAGGAGACCATGGGAATGTTGACACTGCCTCCATTCAAGAATTAGTTATGCAGCCAGAGGAACTTAGTGAAGGCAAACATAGTTACAAGTGAGGAAAGTGTCATAAAGGATGAACACATCTTGGAGGAGGGGATGAAGAGGAAAAATTTCACATTAAAGAAACTTGCGGAGATACTTTACTCCATTGAGAGCACAAAGGATAAGATTTCGGAGGCTGATCCAAACTTTGGAGTATGATGATTTGTCAAGGCATAGAAAAGGTGTTCATATGGTAAATTATATAATGAGAAGAAAGCAAGCACTGTTCAAACTATTTTTATGAAGAAATAAAACTATAATTATCAATGTTTCTAATGTTTTAAATATTTTATTTACATTTATAACCAACATCAAGGGAATTTTCAATGTTTTTACAAATTTTAAGGTCACAGAATAATCATAGATGGTTAATCCCATAGATTAAGATTGCTTTGCTGTTTTAGCTTGCATAGTTGAAGTGAGAGCTGCCTGCATTTAAAACAAGTTTGGGACTCTATATTTTACCAAATGTAAGTCTAGAAACAGCTATATTTAAGCCTTACGATAACCCAGTATAGTTTACTTTTTTCATATTGTCTGTGTGCTACCATATCAAAGGCTTTGAAACATTTTATAATTCTGAATGTCTTGTATTTTTGACTTTGAGTATTAATCCATTTGTAGGCTAAATCCTGTCCAATAGGACAGGGTCTGGCAAACTTCCTGTAAAGGACCATATAGTAAATATTTTAGTTTTTGCAGACCATATGGTCTCTGTAGTCACTACTCAACTTTGCCCTTGCACCACAAAAACAGCCATAGACGATCGATAAACCATTAAGGGTGACTGTGTTCTGTTGATCTTAAAGACCCAGATGTTTCTCCAGCAAAAGGTTTATTTGGGAACAACAGAATTGCATTTTGGGACGTTTGGTCTAATGGAAAACCATGCACAAGACCAGAGAGCAAAGTAGAGGAACATAGAGGAAGGGGGAGAGTTCAGAGGAGCTGTTGAGGAGCTGTTTCCTCCACTAAAGAGTTTAGTGGAGGAAACTCTATTACCTGCTGGAGTAGTAGAGGAAAACATTCCTGTTGGAAATGGAAGTACCTCTCTTCCTGTTTGGGATCATTGAGGATGAGTGGTAGGGAGCAAGAGCACCCCCTGCAGACCCTCAGCTCCAATTTAAGTGGTTTATTAATCACCGTTAAAACTGGAAACATTTCAATTTAATCATCTCGTCATTAAATATATTTCTTTTCACAATTTTTTGTTTTCACAAAATATTTTACTTAGCTCACAGGGCCTTACAAAAGGGTGGTGGGGGGCAAGTTTGTAGTTTGACTTATGCCATAGGAAAACGTAGTTGTACTGGAATTGTTTTTCCACCGGAGAGGCATCTGCTTTAATAGGATTACAGAACAAGGAAGAAGGATTACTTTTTAAAATTACAGGATTCAGCTCTCTTGCCAGTTCTGTTATCACAAAGATAGCGATTTTGTTACAAAATAATAAACGTATCACAAGAATCATTTTTAAGTGAACTAACATTTGAAGAGCATTGACTGCCAATCACTTGAGCACTTAGGAAGCGTTCTTTCGGTCTGTCCTCACAAACCTGTTCCGACTTGGCAAACCTCAGAGGAGACTCCATTCACTCAAGGACCAAGAGCTGGAGAACGAGTACAGCAAGCCTCCCAAAGCGTAGATCAAGGCGCGCGCGTCTCAGGCCACCTGCCCTGATATGGGTCTACAGTGACGGCCTCTGGCCAACTCTGCAGGTGGCAGAATGATCCAGTGGTTATAAGTGTGGGCTTTGGACCTGGACTGCGTTTGCTTCCAACCCCTGCTCTTCTTTTTCCTCCAGCTCCTTAACTCGTTCGTTTACTCACCTGTAGAATCATAACTGCTAAGTTTTATAGATCCCTTCTATGCGCTGAACAGGTCCAAAACTCCCTCCTGTAGGAACTCATTTAATGGGGACACCAGAATTTCCCTTACACAGAAGGAAGTATCTATAGTGCCCAAAGCCCTGTCTGGCACAGTGCTCAGTAAATGCCAGCATTGATTGAGAAGCCAGTCTGGCTTTGCGAGTGCTGGCATCCCTCACCGTGGCTCATTGCTAGGTCTCCACAGCACTGGCACATGGAAAACAGCTAACCTCAGTGGTGGTAACCCAAGTTTGGATTAGGTGCCCTCAGTGCCCTCGGGAAGAGCTGGTAGATCATGGGGAGGCTCCAGAGGCGTGTGCTTCTGTGTCCGTTGACTTCAGGCACTCGGAGTCGCTATCGCACTCATTCTTGTTTTGGAGGTCCTGGGTCTGCTAATCCTGGAGGTCTGCCACCAAGTTCAGCCACCAGGCCCTGAGCATCCTTCCCCTTGGTCTTCCAGACTCGGGACTCCCACACCTGTTCTGCCAGATTACGACATACTTCACCTCCATGGCATGGCTCTTGGTGTCAGGATAGTAAGTTGAGGAAACCGTCTTCTCCAGCCCTTCCCCACGTGATCACAATATCTAATGCTGCACTCAGGTCTGGCTCCTCCAGCGCTATCCAGCTGCCTGCTTCTGCCGAAGTGGTTGGAGAAGCCACAGCAGGTCTTGGCGCCGCAGGGAGCAAGCAGCTCTCGCAGCAGCTCCTTGTGCTTCGGAATCCAGCTCGTTCAGCTGGAGCAGCACGGAGAAGAGGTCCAGGCCGCTCTGCACGCACACGCCCCAGCTTCCTCTTGCCCACCTGCACAGTGATGCGAATTGAGTCAGTTCCCCGCTTGACCGACCTAAGGACATCCAGGGCAGGAGCACCAGGGTAGGGTCCATGGAGGGGAGAGAGCGGGCGAGGAGGGGCAGGACTCAGGCCTCCGTTAGTCTCCGCTGCCCTGGCCTCAGCCCACCGCCTGCTTCGCACCCAGCTCCCTGTTCATGGCCCCAGCCCCGCCACCGGAAGTTGGCCTCCCAGGATTGTATTTAGAGATACCAAACACTGTAATGTAACTACTACTTGAATCTTTTTTGAGTTTTTGGAAAGTTGTTCTAATGAACCTTGTTTCTCTTACCAATGCACACTTCCAGGTAGCACAGAGTTCAATGTTTTCTTTTGGATCAAACGGCCCTACGTTTAAGACAAATTCTTATTGGCACCTATTTAGGTGAACTAGTCCTTGAAAGTCAAATAAAAATGGCTTTTTTAGAACACTGGAAATTAGCTGTTGTAGCCTAAGTTATCCACATGAGATGGTCTGTTTCAGTCCCACAGATATAAACTTGTTTTTTAAGTTGAACCACAAGCATAAGACACTCAAAGGGCGTTGGAAAGAATACAGTGAGAGTACAAAAAGGTGCCTACTCTCTAGTGCTGACATAGGAGGTCTTGGTTTTCAAGTTGTTAAAACGCAATATTGTAGAACCGAGTAAGCAACGTTAAGAACCAAGTCATAAATTACTGTCACTGCAATAAGGCCCTTGCAGCCCTATTTTCACGTGGTTTGTCCGGTACTGGCAGTGTCGCGGGGGCTACTGACGTCTCAGGACTAGTGCTACGTGGCGTCCCTGCGAGCCATCGCCGTTCTCCGGCCAGACAGCTACTCAGCAGGACTTCTCTCGTTCGCATCCTCGGGGACACCGCGCCGACGCCCTACGCGCCGCCCCTCAGGGCAGGTCCCTAGCCTCACTGACCCAGGGGAGACGCCCCAGTTGGTGCCCCGCCGGCCGGCCACCGCGCCCGGAAGTGCCGGAGTGTGCGGGGCGGGGCGCCGTTCCCGGAAGCTGGCTGGGCCGCTGGGCGGGGCTGCGGCTGCCACGTTGAAGCGGAACGTGGAGGTGGCCCTGGGCCGGGAGGAGGGGTGGTGGCGAATGCGGGAAGCCTGTGACGGACGCTGGGCTAGCGCAGGAACGGGACGCCTAGGGTCTCCGCCAGGTGTGTCTACCGCGCTCCCTCCTGTCCTCTTCGCTGGCCCGCGGGCCCTGCGGTAGGGCGCGGGCCGAAGCTGGAACCCCGCGCTCGGTGCCCGCCGGTCCCCGCCAGCCTGCGGCCCGGTCTCCGGCAGCGGCGCGCCCCTGCTCTCGGTGCTGGGCCTGGCGGGACAACGCCTGGCGTCACGGCTGCTCCGGACCGCGCGGGTCCACTTCCGCCGCCGTTTCCACTGCTGAGCAGGACAGGGCCGGTAACCGGGGTCTGAGGCTAGGAGACCTTCCCATCCCTGTGCACAAAGGGGTGCCGTCCCCCAGGGCGAGGGAAGGGAACAGACCGCAGGGTCACGTTGGTTGGCTTTAGTTGGATTAGGATTTTTGTATTTTAACTGTTGTCAGATTGCAAGGTTCGTAGATTTTAACTGAAGGCTACTGTCATGTAACCAGCATTGGATTATTTTAAAGGTACTTGTCGCCACTCGTAGCCTATATGCCTGGAAGGAAGTCTCGTTAAGTGTTGTACGTTTTTGCTAATAAATTATAAGATGTTGAATTATGGGGCAGGTGCAAGATCAATCAAAAAGATTGCCTGGGCTTGTGGGCATTATAAACTTTTCTGTTTGTTCAAGGAATTCATTTTACATAGGACTCTCTGAAATTGCTATGATGATCTCTGATAAAATTTTTCCTCCTAAACTGCCTTTTCGAAGTTTAGAAAACTGAAGTTTGATCGTCTTTGTTGGCAACTGTAACTGTATTTAATCGATGATTAGAGCCTCGTCCTTGTATCATGCTATCCCTACCAGTTTTAGAGTTGGCTAAAATTTACTCGTCTTTTATTAGTGATTCTTCTGTGCTTCGTGTTTCTCATTGTCCCTTCATTACAGCTCTCGGAAAGGTTTGTAGACTACAAACTTAATTTGAGACTTGGAATGGTTTTAGAATTATACTGCTTCATTTTATAGAAGCAGGGTCTTTTCTGAAACTAATAACCTAAGAATAGAAAGAAATTTATAAGCTGTAAAGAGCAGTGATTCTTCACCTTTTGGAATTCCACTTTTTTTTTTGAAGATCTGATGAAAGCACTGGATCATCTTCCTAGAAAAATGCACACATAGGGTTTTCTATATAATTTATGAGGTTTACCAACCCAAGTTAAAAACTCCTGTAAGATGATATCATTAAAATGATGTTTACATTGTTTTTAGAAATCTTGTCATTTGTAGGTTAATTTCAGGTCAAAAAGTTTTATTTATTAGGTTCCAGATAAGTATGACACCATTTAGCCCAGTAACCAGTGCACAGTTGCTTTTTTGATTTCGTTATGGTTGAGTGAGATGAGCCAAAACATTGATACTAAATAAAATCCTGTAGAACAAATGTGCCCATCATAAGGAGATACTTGGTCCACACAAGATGGATTTTTTACTAAAGTCAGTGCTAGCTTGGGATTGATTCCTGGATTCCTGGTTTAGGAGTTCAAGTTTCCAATTCTGTTACCTCCTTCGCTTTTTACTTTCTGAGGTGTCAGCTCTCTATGTAGCATTGTAAGGTTGGTATTTGCTTTGAGAGTAGTACTGCGGGTTTTAGTATTTTTTTCACAAAATTATCATTTAGAAAGTGAGCAGAAAGAAAAAAGTTTCCACTTAACTACACACAGTTGTGGAGAAAAAAGTTGGATGAAAAAATGAGAGTTTTAGTCTGGAACATAAATTTTCTTCAGTTAGATGTATTCTTGAGGATTCACTAGGATAAACATTTATTTTTATTTTTATGTTTTACATTCCTCCACCCATGAAAATTTAATAAACATTATATATCATTAAAAACAAAACTCAGAGATGAGAAAATATTAACATTATTAAAAAGAGATATTATAAAGTCAGGAAAATAAAGTAAAAACAAAATAAAACTCACTTTAGAACTAATGAATAATTTAGAAACCTCAAGAAACAAGGGGTCGACAGATCAAAGCAAATTATGAACATAAAGTTTTGATAAAATCATGCTGAAATCAGAATAAAATGAGATGATCAAAGCAACAAAACAAAGGTGATAATTTGAAATATCAGACAGTAATGACCCAACATAATTTTTGTTCTTAAAGTAGAAACCCCAAAATTTAACAAAAGCTAGCATTCAGAGATATATGAACTAAAGGTAAATTTTAAAATACACTAGGGAATATTTTTAAAAAAATAAGTGGGTCTGGAACAATTGGCAATGATACATGATTAAATTATTAAACTTCAAATACAAAGAAAGCATTTGTCAGATAATTGAGGACAGAAAAGCAAGTCATCTATTGTAGAAAAATAAAAATGTACTCTGACCTTACATTTCTCCACAGCAACATTAAATGCCAAAATATAACAGTGCACTAGCTACAAAGTTCTGAGGGAAAATAAAAACCTGAGCCAAGATTTTACACATGCCCAAATTGTCCTTCAAGTGCAATAAAACAGGACAAAACAATACAGAATGACAGATATTTTCAGGCATGCAGAAACTCAGGGAATACAGCATTTATGGGCCATTTTTTAAGGCAAAAAAAAAGCAAATTTGATAAATAACCCCAGTCAACTAAGTGATGAGGCAAAACAAAATAAAATCCAAAATGGAAAACCTGTCATAAAAAACTGGCTGAAAACGCTGAATCCATTTAAAAATAGAATTAATACCAAACATCTCTGGAAATTGAAGTTTTAAAACAGAATATGAATTTTATAAACTTTGACAATATATAAATAATAATGTAACTTACAAATATTGGCACATGGGGCAGGACAGAGGGAAACAGATCAGCATTATTTATCTAATCATTTTGAACAGGGATTCAAATATCATTCTCTAAAATTGAAACATGCAGTTGAAAAATTGACTCCATTTCTTAAAGATTAAAAAGTGATCCCTTACTCTTTTTTTAAAAAACTTATTATTATTATTTACAGATGTACAAAACAATGCAAGTTATTTTTTTCACCCCTTACAAAGTGACTCCCACTGCCCCTGCCCCACACCCCTGATAGCATACATATCTATTACAATTCCATTGACTCCATTCCCACACTATATTCCACATCCCATGACTATATATGTGTTAAATCATGTTGACATCTAATATTATTCAACGGCAGCTTCAGATGTACAGTGCAGTGGTCAGGCCACTACACCATAGGATAAACATTTTAAGTTGTTACTTTTGTAATAGCTCACATTTATGAGTATTTATTTACTACCTGCCAGATGCTATTCTCAGCACTCTGTATAATACCTCACTTAATTTTCTCAACAACTCTATGGTATCCATACTTCTTTAATACTTAGTTTACCAAGTGGATAGTCAAGACTCACATAGGTAGTTACATGCCTAAGTCACAGATAGGACATGGTGGAGCTGGGATTTAAACTGAGGCTGTTGGCTCCAGACTCCAGACTCTTAACTGCTGTGCTAGATATTATCTTGTAGATGGCATATGTGAACAAGCCACTGTCCTCACAACTTTCTTTTTATATTTTCAGAATGATTATATTCCATGTGACATAGCCTTGAATGAAACAAGTCTGCATAGTGTGAATTCTAATCCCATATAATATTGAAAAAAATTACACAAAGCTTTTAAAGCAAGTCTCACTTGGGAAGTACATATGGTTTAATCTCAACCTTCATATTTTCAAGAATATTAGTTACAACTAATGAATGATCATTTCTTTTTTTTTTTTTTTTTTAAAGATTTTATTGGGGAATTGGGGGAGGGGAACAGCGTTGGGGAATCGGGGAAGGGGAACAGACAAGTTGCCGTCTTTTTGTTCTTCAGTCTAGTTGCGGAGGATGTTGCTTCACTGGCCCATGTTGGTATTGTCATTGCGCTCTTCCCGGATGAGGCAGATCAGTCGTCGGCCTCTAGATGGTCACTCACCACGGCTATTGGCAGCTCACGCTGGCTGCCAGCCGCTCACGCTGGCTGCCGGCCACTCACTGTGCCTTGGCAGCCCACTGCAGCAGGGGCTGCAGCCTACACCATCGCCAGGGCTCGCACAGCCCAGCTCCAGGAGGAGCTGTTGTTAGTTGTAGAGGGCAGTGTCACTGGCCCTCATATGTGGGATCCGAACCGGGGCTGCTGGCATCCCAAAACCAGCTCTTAACCAATGTGCCACTTGGCCGGCCCTGAATGATCATTTCTAAGAGAAGGAAATACACGTGCTTTCAGATGAAGCTGTATTTCTAAGACATTCTTAGTAATTTTGAGAATGATTACAGTAGGTGGATTATGGTACTCTTGTTTAATTAGATTCAGACCACATAATGTAGTTAGTTACAGGCCTTTGTTGTATAGTGCTCCCGCCTTTGCCCCCCCTTAACAGATGATATTGAAGCCTTGTGTTCAGTACAGGTTAATAAATGGAACTGCTTCTGGTTGAAGTACTAAGACAAAAAAATAGATTTTTATAAATGCTTTGAATTCCCACTTACCCATTTTATGTTGTGAATTTATCTCTTTTTCTTTCAGTAAATGTTACACATTAACTAAATGTTCATGAATTAGGTAGCCCTTGTACCTTTGCTCTTGGAGATACTGTAATTCTATTCAGCTGGGTTTAAATATATATATATTTTTTTATTTTCACTTTTAGAAATTATTCTTAAAGCATTTTATAAAACCTTTCTCCCCCAACAGTACTTTTCCCTATTTTTAAAATAAGATGTTTTAAACAGTTATGAATTTAAAAATTAAATGTTTACCTGAAATTGGCCTTTCTAGCTCATCAGTCTATTTGAATTCCCCTAAATATAAACAGTCAGAATCAATCAAACGAAATTTTTGTGTACCTCACCCTGTGCTAAGCAATTTTGAGTCTGAAAAAGGTAAAAGTTTAAAAACTTGATTGAAAAAAGACATCATTTGTCTAGTTTATGAGGCAAGATGACGTACAAAACTATTGGTAAAAAGGCAGTGGTAAAATACGTAAACAATTTGTACTAATAGAATGTTGTAAAGTTCTGTTACGATAGAATAAGACATTATTATAAAATGTGTAAACTGTAGTAAAGACAGATATAAATGGTTAAGAGTTTATTTAAATCGGTGTGGATTGGATCATTAGGGCAGTTTTCATGAAGGAGCTAGGACTTGAACGTGACAATTGCCTGAGGAAGAAGTTGGCATTTCATATAAAGAAAATAGGCTTCTTTTTCACTTCGTAGAAAATTGGGAATTGTTTTCTTTTTTTCAGAATAGTCTTAGGAAACTAAATGTGTAGTTTTCTTGATTAATCTTATGATAGTAATAATTTTTAAATGTAGTTAAGCATAGTAAAACACTTATTTACCTATGTGCTAGATACTTTGTTTGGCCCTCTATAAAATACAATATCTCATTTAAACCTCATAGCATTCCATGTGGTAATCACACTTATCCCCATTTTACATATATATAGAAACTGGGGCTCAGAGAGCTTAAATAATATGTCCAAATTATCATAAGTAACAGAGCCAATATTTAAATCAAGGATTGAATTTAGAGGCCCTGCTTTTAACCACATGAGTGATTCAAACTCCTAATCCACTTTTGCTTAACCTAGTACAGTTTCTAAAATACATTTCTTATTCTCTTAATTTCATCATGCATCATAATTGCTTTGCCATTAATTATTTCTTCTAAATGCTAGTATTTCTTCTCTGATTAAAATCGAATATCTGGGCTGGCCGAGTGGTGCAGTGGTTAAGCACTGGCTTGGGAAGCCAGTGGCCCCAGTTCGGGTTCCACATTTGAGGGCCAGTAACACTGCCCTCAAAAAAAAAAAAAAAAAAATCGAATATCTGAACTTGTTGAAATAACAGACTCTGGAGCTAGACTTCTGCGTTCAAATCTTGACTCTGCCTCTTGCCAGCATGTAAAAATTATTTAATCTTTATGTGCCTTCATTTTATCATCTGTAAAATGTTCTTTAAATATAAACATTTTCAACCTGTATGCCTCAGGGCATATTGTTACTCTCAGGTCCTCTTAAGGAAACTAGTAGAAGATGAACTTCATCCTTTAGAGATAAGTAAGAAAACTGGCAAAAATACTGTTGGAGAGCATTGGTTATATTTGTTTATAGACCTGAGACTAAAAAGCAGGAATAAAGAAGAATAAAATGTACATATTAAATATATTACAATATAGGAATTGGTTTTAAAACTTTAAAACATTAAAACTGGAAGGTAGGAAGAAAATTGGAGGTAGAATGAGTTTGTGGATTGCCACATCTGTAATGGCTGGAAGTCAAAGGACATCATTTACAGCTGACAAATCAGTTAGTAGAAGTATAGGTATATTTAACAGGTCAAAGGTAAACACTGAGAAAGATAATACTGTTGACTTTAACTGTAGTGCAAGAGGGGCAGTACGATTACACAACCTAATTTATTTAGTGCTCATAATTACTGTGTAAAGAAATAGAAGGTTAATGGTATTAAACAAATTATTTAAAATTATGGTTATAAAGATATAACCAGAAACACAGAACAAAAATACAAATCATCCTAATTATCAGAAAAACTATAAATACACAATAAGAAAATAGACAATATAATACCAAACATAGCAAAATAAGATGAACTAAGAGCAGTCATATCTGTCATCTCAATAAATTTTATTTTATTTTGTTTGTTTTCTTTTTTCATATCAATAAATTTTAAATGACCTTATTGGTGAATCTATTGAAAAGATTTTCAAATTGGATCACCAAACAAAGTCTGATTTTTGTTTGCTGTATTCAAGACAGCCAGTGAAAACTAAATGGTTCAGAAGTTGCAAAGGGCAAAAGTGTACACATAAAGACAAATACAAAGAAAACTAGGGCCGGCCGAGTGGTGCAGTGGTTAAGCGCTGGCTTTGGAAGCCAGCGGCCCCGGTTCGGGTCCCACATATGAGGGCCAGTGACACTGCCCTCAAAAAAAAACAAAAAAAAATAAAGAAAACTAGGTAGTTGATCATTCTTTGAGACAAAGTAGAATTCAGGCCCAAAGATATTAATTAAGACTAAGAAAAATTCTTCATGAAGCTAAAAGATGTATTTGACAGTGAACATTTAATGTTATAAATATCTGTCTACCAAATAATTATGTATTAAATAACAAAGTAACTTTCATAAAGCGAGTTTCAGGCAATACCAGGAGAAATGGACACAAATACATTAGTGGTAGGAGACTTATAATTCATTGTTCTTGGTCCAAGGCAGATTAAATGGGAAAAAAAAATAGGGATATGGAAGACCTAAAACAAGTAACAGAATGGATTTTTTTTTTTTTTGAGGGCAGTGTCACTGGCCCTCATATGTGGGACCTGAACCGGGGCTGCTGGCTTCCCAAACCAGTGCTTAACCACCGCGCCACTCGGCTGGCCCTAACAGAATGGATTTGATAACTGTATATTGAACTCAACCGTGAAAACAGAGCACCTCTTTTTGTAGGTCTCATGGAACATTCACAGAAACATCTGCATATGCCCCAAAGAAAACTTAAACAAATTTCATAAAGGAGAAATAGTATAGAAAAATCAGAATGCAGTAAAAATAAAGGCCCCTGGACTTGGATATTAAATTCAGCAATTCTTGGATCAGTGGAGAATACAAATGGAAATTGTAGAATGTAGGTGACCATAGTAATGAAAACACTAGGAAATTATAACTTACCAAAAATTACCTTAAGTAAACAAAATTCAAATAGATCAATTCCCATAAAAGAAACGGAGAAAATTACCAAAGGGGTAGCTACCCCCGAAAGTACCAGAGCGTAGGAAAACTCCCACATTTTTTTGTGAAGCAAGTAAAACATTGATATCAAAATCTTGACATTTGCACAAAAGAAGAAAACACAAAAGATATAATAAAAACTCATGTAGGGCCAGCTGAGTGGCTCAGTTGGTTAAGAGTTCGCGCAAGAGTGCGAGCTGAGCTCTGAGCAACAGAGCAGTTCGATGCCCAGGCCAAGCTGAGCTGCCGCTGAGTTGCCAACAGGTGGCAGGATGGCTCAGCTAAAAAAAAAACAAAAACAAAAAAAAGAACTCCTATAAGTCAACACCAGAAAAAACAACCAATCCAATTGAAAAATGGACAGAGTACCTGAATAGACATTTCTCTGAAGAGGAAATAAAGATTACCAGCAGACATATGTAAAGATCCTCAATATCACTAATCATCAGAGAAATGGAAATTAAAACCAACCATGATATATAACCTTATACTGTCAGAATGGCCATCATCAATAAATTAACAAATAACAAATTTGGCAAAGATGTGGAGACAGGGGAACTCCTGTGCACTGTTTGTGGGATTGCAAATTGGTGCAGCCACTGTGGAAAACGGTATGGAGGTTTCTCAAAAAATTAAAAATAGAACTATATTAATAGTTCCACTCCTGGGTATTTATCCAAAGAAATCCAAAACACTAATTTGAAAAGATATTCACTCCTTTGTTTACTGCAGCACTATTCACAATAGCCAAGATATGGAAACTATTGAAATACCCATCCATAGATGACTGGATAAAGAAATTGTGGTACATATATACATGGAATATTACTCTGCCATAAAAAGGAATGAAGTTTTTACCATTTGCAACAACATCAGTGGACCTAGAGGGTATTATGCTAAATGAAATAAGTCAGACTGAGAAAGACAAATACCATATCATCTCACTTATATGTGGAATCTAAACAACAGAAAAAATGAACAAATGAAACACTCATAGATACAGAGAACAAATTGGTGGTTGCTGGATGGGAGTAGGGTTGGAGGGCTGGGTGAGAAAGGTGAAGGGATTAGAAAGTACTAATTGGTAGTTACAAAGTAGTCACAAGTTTGGGAAGCACAGTATAGGGAGTATAGTCAATAATATTGTAAAAACTATGTATAGTGTCAGATGGGTACTAAACCTATTGGGTGGATTACTTCATAAGTTATATAGATGCCTACTATGCTGTAATATAAAATAATATGAATTTCAACTATAATTAAAATATATGTATGACCATGTGTGTGTGTGTGTATATATATATATATATATATATATATATATATATATATATATGGTCACAGGGTGTAAAGTACAGCAGCACAGGGAATATAGTCAACGTATTGTAATAACTTTGTACGGTGCCAGATGGATAGTAGACTTGTTGGGATTATCACTTTGTGAAGTGTATAAATGTCTAATCTCTGTGTTGTTTTGTGCACCTGAAACTAATAGAAAAAGAAGAAAGCACTAAAGAATAAATCTCACTATGACTGTAGAAGCAAAGCTCTTTAACAAATGGAATCTAGCAGCACATTCTAATACTATATCATGATCAAGAGAAGTTTATTCAGAATATGGGAAGATGGTTCACGATTAGTATAATTTGTTTTTATTGATAGGCCTAAGGTGAAAAATCATATGGTCATCTCCAATTACCTAATGAAAAGCACTTGACAGAGTTCAACACCCAATCTTTATTTTATTTATTTATTTATTTATTTATTTATTTTTATTTATAGCTGAGCCATCCTGCCACCTGTTGGCAGCTCAATGGCAGCTCAGCTAGGGCTGGGCATAGAACTGCTGTTGCTCAGAGCTCAGCTCACACGCATGAGCGAGCTCTTAACCAACTGAGCCATTTAACACTCAATCTTTAAAATAATATTCAGTAAAACAGTAATCAGTGGCTATTTCCTTACATTATATACACTTATATCTATATGTATGTTTGTATATCTCAAATCTCCAAATCATGCTCAATGGTGATACAGTATGATTTTCCACTGAGGCATCTGGGCAGCAGCTCAGCTCAATGTGCCAAGTTCAGTCTTAGTTGCAGGTGGGCATAGCC
Organism: Aselliscus stoliczkanus; assembly: GCA_033961575.1. Taxonomy (NCBI): domain Eukaryota; kingdom Metazoa; phylum Chordata; class Mammalia; order Chiroptera; family Hipposideridae; genus Aselliscus; species Aselliscus stoliczkanus. The sequence continues at coordinate 92,948,330 of CM066734.1, read as the reverse complement.
ACCATCTAAACAGGCAATTTTATTGTTACACCAGCTGAGCCATCCTGCTACCTGTTGGCAGCTCAGTGACAGCTCAGCTAGGGCGCAGCGTTCACTGGCCCATGTGGGAATCAAACGGGTGGCCCTGTTGCTCAGAGTTGGAGTTCTTAAGCTAACTCTTAACCAACTGAGCCATTCGGCTGGCCGCCTCAGTGTTTCAAACAGTGGAGTGCTTAGCATGTAAATAAACAAATGAATATAAGGAATGGAAATCCAGAAATAAGCCTAAATATATATAGGAGGTAAACGCTAAGCTACATCCAATACCTGAAGTAATATAAACCTAACTAGTAAATCTAGAAATAAACCTAAATACAGGAATTTAGTACATGATAAAGGTGATATTTGAAATTAGTAGGAAAAAGACTTTTCAATAAATGGCTTTGGAGTAATAAGAAATAAAATAACTTTGAACATATATCATATACCAGGATATATTCCGTATGAGTCAAAATTTAAATGTGAGGAGTAAGCCATAGTTTTTAATCTAGTATTTATTCAGTAGCTAATACACATAGATCAGAGTAAGCACAGTATGCTGATGTGTAAAACACATAGTTTTTGCACCTTACTGGAAAGATATTTAACACATTTTTTTCAGTTTCTATTTATTGTCACTTATTTCCTGGCCACTAATGATACATATAAATACTGTGTTATCCAGGGTTATAGTGCTTATTTCTAGTTGATGATGAAGTACCTGGAAACTTCCAGCATTTTCTTGATGTTTTATTATATTCCTGGTAATATTTTTGGTCCTTCATCATTAATAATTCTTTTAGTATTCACTGTGCTAATACTGATCAAAATAAATTTATTTCAAATTCATGTGGATGTCATATTTCACTGCTATAGGATTTCCATTGTAATTTTGGAACTAATTAACATACCTTTAAAGTGTTACCCACATTTTTCATTTTAAATATAAAAAAAAGAATGAGCCATAAATGAATTTGTTAGAAGAAAAATATGGATCGATTTCTTCATAATCTTAGCTTGCAGAAGGAACTTTTTCTAACTAATCAAATTTTAGAAAACATTTTTTAAAAAGTGATTGTTTTGACTGTAAAAAATAAAAATTATGGTACATCAATAATGGAATGAGAAGTTTAGGACAGAAACTTCTCAATGATACTGAAACTTCTGGTGGATATGTGTCATCATTATACATTTGTCAAAACACATACAACATACAACACAGAGTGAACCGCAGTGTAAACTATGGACTTTGGATGATGATGTGTCAGTGTTGGTTTATCAGTCATACCAAATGTGCCACTGTGGAGCAGGATTTTTTTTTTTTTTTCTTTTTGGGGGTAGTATCACTGGCCCTCACATATGGGAACCAAACCGGGACCGCTGGCATCCCAAGCCAGCACTTAACCACCGCGCCACTCGGCCTGCCCTGGTGCAGGATTTTGATGGTAGGAGAGGCTGTGGTTGGTGGGGTGGGGGAGAAGTACATGGGAATTTTATATACTTTTCATTCAATTGTCCTGTGAACCTAAAACGATTCTAATATATCAAATCTATTCTTTAAAAAAATAAAAATCCTGTGAAAGGTAAAAGTATATATATAAGTAAAATTAAAAGATGAAGTCTGACAACCTAATGGAAAAATAGACAAGTGATATGGACAAGAATAGACAGAAAAGGTGACAGAGAAGGAAAACCACATACAAAAGATGCTCAAAACCACATACAAAAGATGCTTAACATTATTTATAGTATATGAAATGCAAATTATAACTATATAAATCTGACTTTTTTTTTTTTTTTGAGGTCAGTGTCACTGGCCCTCATACGTGGGATCTGAACCGGGGCCGCCGGCCTCCCAAGCCAGCGCTCAACCACTGCGCCACTAAAGCTGGCCCTAAAGCTGACATTTTGGCCAGCCCTAAAGCTGACATTTTTCACTTATCAATCATGTTGGTAAAAAAACCTGTTACCAAAAAAAAAGAAAAAGAAAAAAAGTGTTACTATAGTGAGGCTGTAGGGCAGAAGCTACTCATGTATTACTCCCGGAAATGTGAAAAGGTACAGTTGCCATGGAGGGCAACATAGCAATATCCATCAGAATTAAAATTGCATTTAACCTTTAACCCAGTAGTATTCTGGAAATTCATGCAGTCCTTGCCCCTGAATGAAATAATACGTACATATGGCCATGTATTTCAGCATTGTTTGCAAAAATAGCAACAGGTTAGAAACAACTCAGATGTTTCATCAGTAGCAGACTAAGAAATTATGGTACATCTTACAGTGGAATATTGTAAAATAGGAAAGATTTCTTTTACAGCTATAGCACAGTACCCTCTGAATTTTTCTACCCAGAGCAACTTTAACAGAGAGAAGATATAAACTAGTGGTATAGGGGATTGTAGTTTGGAGTGACCAGTTTTTAAAAAATTTTTGCTTTATCTTTAAAATCTGTGTGCTTACTATGTTCTTTTTTAAGTTAGTCTGTTTTAATCTAAAACCAGTTTTAAAAACTGCCCTTAACATGGAGTGTTCTGCTGCAGGAAGATGCACCTTGTTTTCTGTGTGCCTTCGCTTACCCTGATATGCTGCCAGCCACCCTTGTCTGAGAAGCATATAGTGTAGCAGGTTTTTCTCTGGACTGATTTTTCAGGACTGTAATCTGTAAACAATTAAAATAGCCCTGTATTTGTCTCAAAATAATTTAATAAGTTTCTCTTTATAATATTGAACATTCCCAATACAATACCTAATTTGATTTATTGGCATTCAGGCATGATATAGTGGTTTGTCCAGTACATTCATATGTTACATGTTCAGTATATTTCTATGTAAAATATTCTCTTTAGCAGGATGAAGTTAAAGGAAGTAGATCGTACTGCCATGCAGGCATGGAGCCCTGCCCAGAATCATCCCATTTACCTAGCTACAGGTAAGTTCAACAGAGAAAATAGTATGTATCACCAAATTTCTTGTCTTCCACATCTGACTTCTTTATACCTATTTTTTAAGATTCTGTTCAAGCTTCATTTCTAGAAAGCCTCTCCTTCCGTGGTGAGATCTGTCCCTCCTTCCTGTCAGCTAAGTTCAGTGACCTTCCTCAGTGTTCCCATGGTACCTTGTACATCATAGCATTAATCATGATGCATTATATTTATATATAGTATCTTCCCAGTTTTACCTTTATTCTCCCTGGATTAAGCACAATAGATAATGTAAAAAATAGTTAATAAATATCAATTCATATGAATGAATGAACAGTTTTGATGCTACCATTTTTATATAGGAAGAGTTGGAGTTGATATCATTTGTGACTATAAGCAGATATAGTAAATCATGAGACTGTTTTTACAAAGAGCTTTTAAAATATTAACAGGCTTAAAAAATTATCTGCACTACCCACTCTTAAAAACATCATCTCGGAGCCCTGTGTTAGTATCTCGTTGCTGTAGTAATTTAAGCATCTGCTCAATGGCATGTGTGCTGAGATTTCAGCCACTAGTATAGCACTCATGAGGAGATAATTGAAAAACATGGATTTAATTTCTATTTTGTATGTTTTTTTCTGAGTCTTTTATTTTTGCATGCATAGTTAACATAAATGTATTTCCTATAGGAACATCTGCTCAGCAATTGGATGCAACATTCAGTACCAATGCTTCCCTTGAAATATTTGAATTAGACCTATCTGATCCGTCCTTGGATATGAAATCTTGTGCCACTTTCTCTTCTTCTCACAGGTATGAGATTCAAACTTAAATTTATATAATGAGATTTAATTACGTTATGTGATTGATGCCTAGTTTGTCTATAAACATGCCATTATTCAAAACTACAAGGAATACCAGCAATGATATGAACTATTTTGTGCAGTAAATATATGAGTGAATTTCTATGAAAGTGAAGTAAAGAAGAGTCTATGACTATTGACTTATTTTATATTGCTAACTGTTATGTGTAGGATTGGAAGGAAAGGATCTAGTTTCTATTGTTTTTTTCCTCATGATATAAAATATGATATAGTAGAATTGCTTTCTTTTATCTCCTTTAGCTCACCTGTTTACAAAAAGGTAGGTATTACTAGAAAAAAGCAGTTCAATGAATATTAAGATGTTAATAGTGGTTATTTTGGAATGGTAGGTTATTTTAATTTTTTTCCTTGTACTTATCTACAGAGGGTGCCAAAAAAATGTATACACATTTCAAGGAAGGAAAACTGTATTAAAATTGTAATACTCAATATACACCAATAACAAAAGACAAATACAAGTCACATTTGACTTCTGCAATTACAAGAGGTGCTCAAAGTGGTTACCATCAGTGTTCAGACACTTCTGATTACAGCAAAGTACTGTTTGAGCAACATTGATCAGTGTCCACTTGTATGCATTTTTTTGGCACCCCTGGTATATATGAAAATGTATTTCACAGAGAATTTTATTGACTTGATTTCTGATACAGGAGGTGTTTGGATCACCTTCCCAAGTACTTTTTGTTAAAATGCAGAGAAAGTACACTTTCATTTGAGTAGTAAAATTGCTTTATTGCTTCAATTGCTTGGCAGGTTTTGGTGAAGAGATGGTACCTTAGCTAACAGAATCATGGAGTCTTAATGGGACCCTTCATATTCTTCAGAGCCCTCCCACTGTGATAGGAACCCCCAATTTTGTCTAGCAGTTTTTCTTATCACCATCACATTTGTCTCATTGTATACCTCCATCCCACCTTCATATTTTATCTCCGTGCCAAACCATAATCTTTTATTCTTCACCAGTAGGGGTACTTGTCATAATAGACATAATTTTGATGTCACTTTTCTACTGTCAAAATACATTATTTTTCTTAAAATATTTCAGACAACTCCCTTAACATCTTACCGTTTAACAGACCACTTGTTGGTGAGTGCCTCTGTAGTCAAATAGAATCAAGGGAAATGGTTGATTAGCTCTATTTTTCAGATGAACCAAAAGCAGCCTAGAAAACTTAAGTAACTTGCCCAGGGTCTCTCAGTTTTTAAATGGTGAAACCATTTATAGGGCCATGTCTTTTTTTTTTTTTTTTTTTTAAAGATTTTATTGGGGAATTGGCGGAGGGGAACAACGTTGGGGAATCGGGGAAGGGGAACAGACAAGTTGCTGTCTTTTTGTTCTTCAGTTTAGTTGCAGAGTATGTTGCTTCACTGTTGGTATCGTCATTGCGCTCTTCCCGGATGAGGCACATCGGTCGCTGGCCTCTGGATCTCGCTCACCGCGGCTATTGGCAGCTCACTCTTGGCTGCCAGCCGCTCACGCTGGCTGTGGGCCACTCACTGTAGCCTATGGCAGCCCACTGCAGCAGGGGCTGCAGCCCACACCATCACCGGGGCTCGCACAGCCCAGCTCCATGTGGAGCTGTTGTTAGCTGTAGAGGGCAGTGTCACTGGCCCTCATGTGGGATCCGAACCGGGGCCACTGGCATCCCAAAACCAGCGCTTAACCAATGCGCCACTCGGCCTGCCCAGGGCCATGTTTTTGACACACAAATTAAGTATACGTTGTCATACTATATTACCTCTACAAAAGAGTTTTATTATTCTTTAAGATTATAATATCAAATATTCACATTTGAGTATAAATTAAAACCAAAATGCCATTTCACCAAGTCATGCACAATTACCAGAAATAGAGGAGAAGCAATGTTTCTGGAGTATTTATGAAGACATAAAGAATTAAATATAAAGTTTCAGATTCTTTTCTACATTTATTTGACTTCAAAAATGAGTTATTTTACTCATTTTCTCCTAAAGGTACCACAAGTTGATTTGGGGGCCTCATAGGATGGATTCCAAAGGAAATATCTCTGGAGTTCTGATTGCAGGTGGTGAAAATGGAAATATCATTCTTTATGATCCTTCTAAAATTATAGCTGGAGACAAGGAAGTTGTGATTGCCCAAAATGACAAACATACTGGCCCAGTGAGAGCCTTGGATGTGAACATTTTCCAGGTGAGACTTTTGATATTGATTCATAATTCTTGAAATATAAGCTGCTTATTTGAAATAAATATGTGAATCTACTATACCTTGGTCTTGGAGTCAAAAGTTAAAAATGTGTGCCTGTGCAGGTTGATGAGTGAGGATATTTGTTCGAAGAGTGAAGGATTCAGAGTTCGGTTCAGAGTAGGTAATACTAACTCCATGGAGGGAATACTAACACAATGGAGGGGATCCGATTCAGCTGATGGGTTTAATTTGGAGAAGTCTGGAGGTGTCATACCATCTCATTGGACATTTTTTTAAACATTAGGAGCCCTGAAGTTTGGAAACCTTGCCTTTTAAAAGTTTGTGCCGGGCTGGCTGAGTGGCTCAGTGGTGAAGAGCTGGCTTAGAGCGCAAGCTCTGAGCAGCCGGGCTGCTGGTTCGATTCCCACATAGGCCAGTGATGCTGCGCCCTAGCTGAGCTGTCCTTGTGCTGCCAACAGGTGGCAGGGTGGCTCAACTGTAACATCCAGATTGTCTGTTCAATGGTGGGCTACACCCACCCACAACTAAAGATTGAACTCAGCACCTTGAGCTTAGAGGCACAAGCTGCCGACAGGGAGCCAGATGGCGACTGGTGCCCTCCACAACGAAGATTGAAGAACAACCTGGCTGGTCCCCTCCCCCATTCCCCGAACACTGTTCCCCTCCCCCAATTCACCAATAAAAAAACCTTAAATAAAAGGTTTGTGCTAGTTCAGCGTTAGGTTGGTGCTGTGGTGCCTGGATTAATCCACTGTTTTATTAAATGAGAAATTTTATGTTTATTATAAAGAGATTAATACTCTATTAGATATTTAGAAATATACACAAATTTAGTGCAGATTTAATTAATAGTCAATTAAGAGTCTTTCTACTGTTGCCATAATGAATATTAATTATAAATGTGTAGGTTAATAAAGATCTTGAGTTAATAGGATCTTAGAGTATAACAACCAATAAATGAATATTATCTTAAGAAAGTTTAAATTCGTTATTTTTTTGTATTATGAATAGATACTTAGGGTATAGAAATACAAAACCCAAACTTTTTGATTTCTACAATGGTATCTACTCTTTAGATTAGAAAGCTGGGTTTTTTTGTTAATTGGATTAAACAGACAGCTGCTAATTTTTGGTTAGTGTCTCATAGATTATTGGGGGCTATTACATAGAATTTCTCTATTTTCATTGTTGTATGTTGGTTGATCAAAGAAGAATTTATGAGAGTGAGCAATAAAGGATTAAAGTTAATACACAAAATGCATAATCTTGCTGTACTTCATATCACAGTTTTAGGGTCTTTTTGACTTAAAGATGTGCAACAGAGATAACCTAGAAATATTGCCACCTGAAACAAGGTTGAATGTAAATGAAGTAGAATTATGTAAGGGTTTAAGACAGAAGATGTTACTAGCTCTGTCTATCTCTCCAGACCAAGATAGGGCTATTAAAATCCCAGATAGATGTCATTATTTTGGGATTCATTTATTTATCTGAAAATAATAATCTGTGACCTGTTTTTGTCTCCCACTATCAGATCCTCTTCCAGAGATGCACACAAGTGATAATCCCCATGTGGTTGCATGATTGTTTAAGAATTTATCCATATAATTACTTTTTTAATGTCTTATGTTAAAATGTCAGTACACATATTTTTAAGTTAAATGGAATTTTATAATATGTTTCTCTTCAAAGCTACTTAAAAGTTTAGATTGTTATGCATAGTATTTAGGAATTCATGGGGGTTTTTTTGTTTTGTTTTTTTTTTCATGTTTTCTTTTTCTTTTTTTTTTTTAAAGATTATTATTGGGGGTTTGGGGAAAAGGAACACTGTTGGGGAATTGGGGAAGGGGACCAACTAAGTTGTTATTCTTCAGTCTTCTTTGTGGAGGGGGCCAGTCGCCATCTGGCTTCCTGTCGACAGCTCATGGCCTCTAAGCTCAAGGTGCTGTGTTCAATCTTAGTTGCAGGTGGGCGTAGCCACCATCCCATGTGGGAGTTGAACTGGCAGCCTTGTTGTTAAGAGCACACGCTCTATCCACTGAGCCATCTGGGCAGCAGCTCATCTCAAGGTGCCAAGTTCAGTCTTAGTTGCAGGTGGGCGTAGCCACCATCAAACAGGCAATTTTATTGTTACACCAGCTGAACCTTCCTGCCACCTGTTGGCAGCTCAGCGACAGCTTAGCTTGGGCGCAGCATTCACTGGCCCATGTCGGAATCGAATTGGTGGCCTTGTTGCTCAGAGCTCATGCTGTTAAGCCAACTCTTAACCAACTGAGCCACTTGGCCGGCCCACATGTTTTCTTTTTAAATTAAATATAAAATGTGTATGCTCTGAAACTGATGGATCTTTTATAAGTGCTGTTTAATTATTAATTATTTCTTACTGCAGACTAATCTGGTAGCCTCTGGTGCCAATGAGTCTGAAATCTACATTTGGGATCTAAACAATTTTGCAACTCCAATGACACCAGGAGCCAAAACACAGGTAATTACATTGATTTTGATACAATCAAAAGAACGAAAATCAGTTCTTCAACATTTATTTCAGCTTTTTTTTCCCACACAAAATATATTTGTTTAAAATCAATGTTTAGATGTCATTGACTTTCCTTCTGTTTAATAAAGTGTTAATAAATGTGTTTTTTTCAAAGTGTCAGCAAGTCCATCAACAGCAAATATTTATACATTGTGCCATCTGCCAGGGATTGTTTGTTGTATTAGACATGCAGTAGTGAATACAATAGATAAGTCTTTAATAATTTTCTTAGGTACAGCATTTTATATGGTATAGTATTTTATATCGTACAGTATTTTTTTTTTAAAGTTGCAGAAAAGGAGTTTAATAGGAGAAACAAAATACATTTCAAAAAAGCAGAAGTGGGAGAAAAAGTACATTCCAAAGAATTTGAAGCGGGCTGAGCAAAAGAAGCTCAAAAGGCCCAGTATTTTAACAATGTACAGCCTTAGAATAATAAATCATACACTAGAAAGGAAACTTAATTAAGAAAAAAATAACTCATACCCTTTCCTATGTATTTTCAAGAAGTTGAGAAAGAACAGCCCTCCCGCTGCTTCTTTGAGTTTCTTTCTGTTGTTTGGACAACTCAGTTTGAGTAGCCCTTATAATGGGCCCTAACATTTTGGCAGTCTGTGAGGTACCATAATGATAGCATATGGTCTACCACTTATAAAGATATTTTTCTAATCGTCTAGGCTGTAATTTTTGCTCTGCCTAGTTGTCTGTCATATTGACGCACATCTACATTGTGGTGCGTCATCTACCTCATGGCACCTGCAAAATAAAGGAATGGTGCTTGATTTATAATAGGAGTTTAATAAGTGCCTGATGAATGAGACAGTATGAAACAAGGTAGTAAAATGCTTGGATTGGCATATGCATATACCTAAGCTTTAAACTGTACTGTATATGTTGAGAACTTAGGAATGTGAAGCAAATTTCTAGAATGAATAGATCAGGTTTTTAAGTAATCCATTTTAAAAAAATAAGGATCAGATTTTGTAGTTAAATTTGATTATAATTGAGAAATGGTTTTTAATAGTTTATTCCTTATAGCCCCCAGAGGATATCAGCTGCATTGCGTGGAACAGACAAGTTCAGCATATTTTAGCATCAGCCAGTCCCAGTGGCCGGGCCACTGTGTGGGATCTTAGGAAAAATGAGCCTATAATCAAAGTCAGTGATCATAGTAACAGGGTAAGTATATGCTTGATTTGTGGTAAACATATTGTATTTCTGTTGTAGGTATTCCTATATTGTTTGTTAGAGTTGGCAACAAATCAGAATTCTTTGATGTCAAATTCTGTCTTTTCATGGACCAATCATGTTGGAATGAGCGGATCTTTCCTTAGGGAAAATAATAAAATTCCCAATAAACCATGTTGGATATTACTGATACTGAAGAGGAATTTATTAATCGATGGGCTTATTACATGATAATACTGGTTGTTTTGTTTTGCTAGCTGTTTCAAAGCATTTATAGCAACTTTTGGATTCATCTTTAGCTTTCTCTAGACTGTAGACTTTTCCTTCTAGTAATTTTATGACCGTAAACTGGTAGTTTCCAAACTCTTGGCTTCATCTCTTCTGATTCGGTATGGCTCAAGTGAGGTAATACTCTTCTCCCACTTGCCCATGAACACTAAATTTCCACCTTATGAATTCCTTAATATTGTTTCATCATTTGTTGTAAGATAATTTAGACACAGTTAGGGCCTTGTATTGTTAGTTTGTTTTTAATTACATAGTATAGTTTGACATTTTCAAAAACAAGTTCACCTAAATCAGAGAATACATATATAATATTTAAATAACAACATAACAACAAAAAACTCTTTAGAAGAATATTTTTGCAGGGTATTGTTTTTGAATGAATCCAGAGTTTTAAAATAAGTTTCAGTGGAATAAAGCATACAATAAGCATTTCAGTCATCTTCTGGAATTCTTAATAAGATCTGAACTTCCAGGTAATTCTCAATAATAATGTTAATTTATTTCCATGTGAAAATTTAAATGGTAATTGTTGCTGTAGACATTCTATCTTGATTTTTCTGATAAAATAGAAGAAGGGTGCGGATTTTCTTTGTTATTAAAATCTTTTATCCCTTTATTTTCTTTTTTCTCAAACTATTAAATTTTAAATTTATATAAAATTTTCCCCCTAAGTTACAACTTTGACAGGAAAACATATTTTTGGTATAGAATTATTCTGGCCCAGAAAGGTTGTATGTATCAGACAGCTGGATAAATTTAAAATATTTAAACTTTTTACTTTTATTTTTATTTATGTTTTTTTTTATGAGGGCAGTGTTACTGACCCTCATATGTGGGACCGAACCTGGGCTGCTGGCTTCCCAAGCCAGCGCTTAACCACCACGCCACTCGGCCGGCCCCTAAACTTTTTACTTGTAAAACTACTGTTTAAGACTGTTTAATAAAATCTAATAGTTTTAGACTTTCAGGTTTTTTTTTTTAAATAAACTAAGCCTGCACTGATGTTTTTACTGTTTGTTTCAACAAAGGCACATTCCTTAAGTTCATTTTGGTTTTTCATAAAGTAATATGATTGATAAAATGTGAGTCTTGACTATCTGCAGATGCATTGCTCTGGGTTGGCGTGGCATCCTGATGTTGCTACTCAGATGGTCCTTGCATCTGAAGATGATAGGTTACCAGTGGTTCAGATGTGGGATCTTCGCTTTGCCTCCTCTCCACTCCGTGTCCTGGAAAACCATGCCAGGTATCATGCTGCTCTTCCAAGGAACTTAATTTGTTCATATGTACTTACTACTTTGAATTATTAGATAATTTTTATTAAGTTAGGGAATCTACTTTGTCTCTAAAAGTCACTGTAAGTGGTTTGTTTTTATTTAAAGCAGGAGTCACTTGGTTTTCTGTACCCCCAAATGGTATCCAAATCATAGCATAACAACATGAAAATGTGTAGAGGATTTTCCACTATTTATTTCAAGTCATAAGTAATAGATGAAAATTCCAGCTTATCACAACACTTTGGGGCAACTCTTGACATTATACAGTTTGCACTTTATTAGGGTCATCATGCTTATGAAGAAGAGTCTTCCATAATATTCAATGTGAAGCAACAGTTGAAAAGTTTGTTTTATTTCTAAGATTTTATTTTAATGTAAAAGTAAATATTTTTGAGAAATTAGGTGGTTCGTTCAGCTTTCAATTTTAATAAATGTGTGGATGCTCCAGGAGAATTTTCTCGTTAGTGTTAGTAGCATTCAATTCCATTAGTAATTTAGCAAATTTCCTATCATTGTTATTCAGGTACCCAGGGAGTTTATACATATGTGTTCACTGATTTTAAACAAGAAACAAATCTCTTGTTTGTTTTTTTAAAAATATTTTATTGGGGAATTGGAGAAGGGGAATAGTGTTGGAGAATTGGGGAAGGGGAACAGCCAAGTTGTTGTCCTTCAGTCTTAGTTGTGGAGGGCACAGTTAGCTCAGCTCCAAGCCCAGTTGCCATCTGGACCCCCATAAGCAGCTCACAGCTGCTCAGCTCAAGGTGCCGTGTTCAATCTTAGTTGCTGGTGGGCACCATCCCATGTGGGAGTCGAACCTTGTTGTTCAGAGCACATGCTCTCACCAGGTGAGCCACTCTGGCAGTTAAACAGTAGCTCAGCTCGAGTGCAGCTCACTGGCCCATGTGGGAATCGAACTGGCAACCCTGTTGCTCAGAACTCACGCTCTTAACCAACTGAGCCACTCGGCCGGCCCCTTAATACTTTTTTATGAGATACATTTTTGGATTTTTTTCCTTAATTAAAAATACTTCATATGATAGTAGAACTTCTCTGATAACAAAAACTAGAAAATGTAAATAAAAAGTAGAAAATATGAAATACACTTCCTACTCATCCATTACTAAAACATTTTATTGAGCATGTTCTTAATTTATATATATTGTACATAGCCCCACGTATGCAAATATCTAATGTAGTTATATATTTTTATACAAATTTATGTACACATTGACCTTTTTTCCTCAATTGTGAACACCATATAATAGTAGATTTCTACAACATATTTTAAAAATTAAATTAAGTTTATTGGTATGATATTGGTTAATACATTAAGTTTCAAGTGTACAATTCTGTAACACATCCTCTGTATATTGCATTGCGTGCTCACCACCCAAAGTTTTAGTCTCCTTCCATCACCATATATTTGGCCCCTTTTACCCTCTTCATCCTCCTCCCATCCTCTGCCCCTCTGGTAACCAACATACTGTTGTCTGTGTGAGTTTGTTTGTTTGTCTGCAACATAATTTTTAACTACACATTTTCTCATTAAAAGATGACCTGTAATTTATTATTACATAGTCCATGTTGTTGGGCATTTGGTTTTAGTTTTTGCCATCATATACTGCACAGTATACTGAATATCTTTGTAATGATCTAAGTGCATACACATTACTAAATTCCTTTCCGAAACGATTATATGAAATTATACTTCTATTAGCAGTATGTGTCTTTAAAGCTTAGACAGAAATAGTTGGACATTTGGTTTTTTCAGGATTAAAAATTGCTTTATTTCTTTGTGTTTTTTATAAGGGGGATTTTGGCAATTGCTTGGAGCATGGCAGACCCTGAATTGTTGCTGAGCTGTGGAAAAGACGCTAAGATTCTCTGCTCCAACCCAAACACAGCAGAGGTATGGGTGGAAATGTTTCTAAAACTTACAGCTATTATAATATTTTACCTCTAGCTGAATGAGAAATTTTCCATATGGATTCTTTAGTGCATTATCACAATTAAGGACATGTGAAAGTAGATGGAGATGTGTGCAAAATGTTAATCTAGCAGAGATTTTTATCAGGAACATTATTTAAGTGAAGCTGTTTCATCCAGGAAAGTCAGTCATTGAAATAGTATTATTTGGAACTAGTAATCATTGCCCATCCACGATTTCTAATAAAAGGTGTTTACCTAGACTCATAAATACAGAAAGGTGCCAAAAAAATGAATGCACATTTTTTTTTGTTTTTTAGATTTTGTGGGAAGGGAACAGTGTTGGGAAATTGGGGAAGGGGAACAGACAAGTTGCCGTCCTTTTGTTCTTTAGTCTAGTTGTGGAGGATGCTGCTTCACTGGCCCATGTTGGTATTATCATTGCGCTCTTCTCAGCTGAGGCAGATGGTCCCCATTGGACAGCCACTCAACGGCAGCTTGGCCGGACGCTCACGCTGGCTGCGGGCCACTCACGGTAGCTCATGGCAGCCCACTGCAGTCCCATTGCAGCCTACGCCGTCACCGGCCACTTATTGCAGCCCAGCTCCATGTTGAGCTGTTGTTCACCATCTTAGCTGTAGAGGGCGCAGCATCCCTGGCCCATGCGGGAACCGAACCGGCGGCCCTGCTGCTCAGAGCTCACACTCGCAAGCCAACTCTTAACCAGCTGAGCCACCTTGCTGGCCCCTGAATGCACATTTTAAGAAAAGAAAAAAACTATTAAAATTACGTTGATGGTAACCACTTTGGGTAGCACCACTTGTAATTGCAGAAGTCAAATATGACTTGTATTCATCTTTTGTTATTGGTATATGTTGAGTATTACAATGTTGATACAGTGTTTTCTTTTCTTAAAATGTGTATACAGTTTTTAGTACCCTTTGTAGTTGGTTTGATTTGTTTAACATGCAGTTTCTGGAAATGGTGCCTTCAAAGTAGGAAATTCAGGATTTGGGTCTTTTTCCTGCATTATCATTCCTGAAAATCCTTTTTGACTTTTGGTAATCAGTAGATTAGGTTTTAATCTCTCTTCTGAACTATATAGCAAGAATATACTTTATAATTTAATATTATATGTTCTACACAGAAATTTGAATGGACTTTTCTTGTACTTGCAAAAAATTTTATAATTGTTTTTCTTAGCTAAAGACACTTTCTAAAAATGTTTAATTAAACTGTGGCTTGTTGGTCATATTAATCCAGATGTTTGGGCTATAAAGTGGCTATACCATTTTCTGCCTTTTTGTTTTTTGGCCTAGGTGTTATATGAACTTCCCACTAACACACAGTGGTGCTTTGATATTCAGTGGTGTCCCAGAAATCCTGCTGTCTTATCAGCTGCTTCCTTTGATGGGCGTATCAGTGTTTATTCCATCATGGGAGGGAGCACAGATGGTTTAAGGCAGAAACAAGTTGACAAGGTAATAGAAAATGTTAGTTTTTGATTATGACAACTGAAAACAGCCATCTTAACTGAATTTTTGAAAGTGATGTTACTGATCATGAATACTGATTAATTGGATAATTGATAAAAAAATTTCTTGGATATGCCTTGAAAATGTGTAATATAGTCTTGTTTAAGTTAGAAATTCTCATGTTGTTATTATTATTTTTTTTAGCTTTCTTCATCTTTTGGGAATCTTGATCCCTTTGGCACAGGACAACCCCTCCCTCCATTACAAATTCCTCAGCAGACCGCTCAGCATAGTATAGTGTTGCCTCTCAAGAAGCCCCCCAAGTGGATCCGAAGGCCTGTTGGTGCTTCCTTTTCAGTAGGTGGATTGTTTTTGTGGTCCATAATCACAAAGGACTTACCACAGAAAAGTGTTACTATGGGATCGCTCTGATGGAAGAATATTGAGTTTGAGTTGTGTCTGTGGCTTGTTCATCATTTAAAATGGTTTCTCAAGAGAACTAGGACCTACTCCCTTTTTTTCTTTTTAATTGTGGCAAAATATACGTAACATAAAATTGACGGTTTTGACCATTTTAAAGCATACCATTCACATTGTATTAAGTACATTCACATTGTGTGCAACCTTCACACCATCCCCCCTTAACCCTCAATCTTATTAAACTTGTCTTTCTTCTCTCTCTCTCCTTCCTTTGTTCCGTTTCTTTTTTGGAGAGGGTTGTGCCCTTCCTTCTCTTCTTCCCTTCTAGCTTTTTTTTAAATTGCCAATTTCTTTTCTTTTTTATGGTAAAAACACATAACATGAAATTTACCATCTTAACCATTTTTAAGTGTACAGTACAGTATGTTAACTGTGCATATTGTATTGCAACAAATCTCTCAAACTTTTTCATCTTGTAAAACTGAAACACTATACCTATTGAACAACTGCCTATTTCCCCTCCCCTAGCTCCTGGTAATCACATTCTACTTTCTGTTTCTGTGATTTTTGACTATTTAAGGTAACTCATAGTTGGAATCATGGAGTATTTATTTTTTTGTGATTAAGGACATTATGCTAAGTGAAATAAGTCAAAGTTCATCCATGTTGTAGTGTATGACAGGATTTTCTTCTTTTAAAAGGCTGAATAATATTTCATTGTATATGTTATATATATTCCATCCACAGTGGAATATATATAATTTCCATTCATCTATCAGTGGGCATTTAGGTTGCTTCAGCCTCCTGGCTATTGTGAAGAATGCTGCAGTGAACATTTATGTGCAATCATCTTGTGAAACTCAGTTTAGGTCTTTCTTCTGAGTTCAGTTTTCCCACACTTCTCTAGAATTGCAGAAACCCAGAGGTTTTGCCTTTCTGTGAAGTTCCATACTATGTGTGGTATTATCTGCACCACATTTGGCACTTACATGTGCCTGTTGTATCCAGTTTTGTGTTCTTGTTAAGTTTCTTAAGGATAGTGGTTTGTGTTTTCTTATGTCTCGGTATTTCCTACAATGCCTGATATAACAAACATATTAGACATTTAATAAGATAAGTTTATGCAAAGACCATAATAATACAAAAATTACTGAGTCGAAAGAACCAAATATGGTCCTGTGTTTCCTTCTTTACCTATATTTATTGATTATGAATATATTAATCAGATATTGACTGTCTACTTGCTATTACAAGGCAGATATTGGGTACTGTAGGGGATACAAGAATAAAGTAGATACAGAGCTTTCCTTGTAAGTCTAGTGGAGGGGGTAGAACTTTTCATCTACTCTGCTAGGGTTTTTGGCTGGGTCTGAGAAATAAATTCATAAGGCAGATTAATAGGAGAAAAGCATTCAGATATTTACATGTATGTGAGAGAGGGACCCCATATGAAAATGAAAACCCAAAGAAGTGGCAAAACCTGTGTTTATATACTAGGTTAAACTAGGTTAACAAATGGCAGTTATAGAAAAGTAACTAAAATGTATAGAGAAACTAAAGGAAAAAAATTGTTATTTAATCAGCTCTGTTTGCATCGAGTTCTCTCAGCCTTCCTCCCATCTCTGGTGATAAGAATGTTCCTTTCCTCCTGGTATAGGGAGAGCAGCTCTCACATGGGAATTTCATTTGCTTTCAGGAAGAAAAGAGGGCAGAGTGCCTTTCTTGCTCCTGCTCATTTTCAGGTAGTCTGTAAAATCTCAAAATAGTCATTATGCCAAATGGCATATTTTTAAAAAGTTGCATATTCTTCAACCCTTTAAAACTTAGAAGGTGAGGTAAATACATATAGCTAATAGTTGAAGCAAAAGACATACATTATATACTGAGGGCATGAAGGATGGAAGAGGTGGCATTTGCCTGGGCCTTGTGAAGAGGTAGCATTGAATATGTAGAAGTTAATAAAATCAAGTAAGTGAGAAATTGTGGGGCACAATAACTAGTACATTTTACCTAGAAGATGGATGGTATGAAGAGGAATAATAATTGAAGGCTGGGGTCAGATTGGGGAGTATGGGAGAGTGTATCAGCTACTTTTATCCAAAGTAGTATATATCAGTTTTTTCCATTAGCAGGTTTACAATAAGCACATTCTCGGACCATGTCCTTGTGATTCAAACTGATTTTGTTAATTTGTTCTTTTATAGTTTGGAGGCAAACTGGTTACCTTTGAGTATGTCAAAATGCAGCCTCAGCAGGGAGCTGAACAGCAGCAGCAGCAGCCCCAGCACGTGTTCATCAGTCAGGTTGTAACAGAAAAGGAATTCCTCAGCCGGTCGGACCAACTTCAGCAGGTCGTGCAGTCACAAGGATTTGTCAATTATTGTCAGAAAAAAATTGATGCTTCTCAGACGGAGTTTGAAAAAAATGTGTGGTCCTTTTTGAAGGTAAAGTTGGTATTAAAACAATTCTATTTCATTATCTGCAAATTGAACTTCCCATTATATCCTAAATTTGTCTTAATGTTAAAGAAACAATTGGAAGAATAATTTCAGAAACCTCAGGATGAAATTAAAGAAAACTTACGAAGAGCACATGATCTAACTTTTTATGTCTGCTTTGAAAAGCCTGATTTGAAGTACTTTTTTAATAAGTAAAAAGCAATATAATGTATTTAAGTGAGAGAGATATAATATTCACCAGACCTATGTTAAAATTAGAACATAGAGCTTGGTGTAATAATAATGTTAGTATAATAAAAAATACAATATTTAATTTCTGCAGTAGATCCAGTTACAGAAAATGAGGAAAGACGGAAGAGGTACGGGGAGAAAGGTTGGAGGCATTTCTCCTCTTTTTTACTGAGTTGTATTTATGACAGTAGGGTCACAAATAGAATTTTCAGGTTGGTCATTTGCCTCCACTAGAATGTCTGTTTCTTGATATTGAATTTTCCAAAGAAAAGAGATCTTGACTACAATAAGGTTAAATTCTAAAATTATAGAGTTTTGTTTTGTTTTTTCTTTTTTGTAATTAAGTGTTAATTTTGGGAAAGAGCTTCAAGATGAATGTTCCACATAGTGTGAATTTTGCAACTTTGGACATGAGTCAGTTTATAACAGTTATAGTTTAAAAGTAAGCTTTATTCAACCAGGGTAGTTATTAGTATATTTACTATTTAAAAAAGTGACTTATATTAAAAAAAAAACAAACTATTCTTTGGATTCTTTCTTACAGTGAACTTTCTAGTTGATATGGTAGACTTTAGAAATTTTTAATAATTCTACTTGAAATTTGATCAATTAATTAAAAATGCAGGCCTTTGTTTCAAGAATGTATCTCTTTTAAAGGCAAACTTTGAAGAGGATTCTCGTGGAAAATACCTTGAACTTCTAGGATACAGAAAAGAAGACCTAGGAAAGAAGGTAAACTTCTGGAAAAATTAAAAGGTTATGCTTATTTATACAAGTAAGATATTTATATAGCATAGATTTAAAAAAAAAATAAACTTCTACACAAATGATCTCAAGTCATTCAATAAACAATTAGTAAGAATTTGTGTTTGGTTGCCAAAGTTTTGAATACTTATTGTAAAATGTGAAATTCCATATTATACCTAGGTTTAGAAGCTTCCAGAACTACCTTCAGTTCAATCTTGATTTAAAGAGCTGTGTCATGGAGAATTGGGCCTTGAAAGATAAGAGGCTTTGAACCTCAAACACTGGAAACACAGATTTTTAAGAGGGTGTGTAACCGATGGCCCTAGGAGAAGAGAGAGAGGAGAACTATTAGAGATCACCCCCTGTTTATTACGTAGGAGATGAAAAAAGGGTACTATTTCAAGCTATCACATTTTCCACCCTAGGTGTTTATGCCCTTAGACTACAATTCCCAAGCTGTGTATTGAGTTGGTTCAGCTAACAGGTAACTAGTAAATATTTTGGAACAAGGGTGATTTATTGCACTGAGCCTGAATAAATAAAAAGTCCGTGTGATTTACTTACTATTTTTATTTTTTTATTTTTTTTGAGGGCAGTGTCACTGACCCTCATATGTGGGACCCAAACTGGGGCCGCTGGCTTCCCAAGCCAGCGCTTAACCACCGTGCTACTTGGCCGGCCTTCCTTATTATTTTTTTAGTTTTTTAACTTTTAAAAATTTTTTTATTGGGGAACAGTGTGTTTCTCCAGGACCCATCAGCTCCAAGTTAAGTAGTTGTTTCAATCTAATTGTGGAGGTTGCATCTCAGTGGCCCATGTGGGAATAGAACCAGCATCCTTGGTGTTGTGAGCACTGCGCCCCGTGCTCTAACCGTCTGAGCTAACTGGAGCTAACTGGGCGTCCCTACTTACCTTTTTTTTTTTTTTCAATATTTTTTTAAAAGAAATTTTATTGGGGAACAGTCTATTTTTCCAGGACCCATCAGCTTCAAGTCAGGTAGTTGTTTCATTCCAGTTTGAGGGGGTGGGGTGTCGCAGCCCACCATCCCATGCAGGAATCGAACCAGCAACCATGTTGTTAAGAGCACACACTCTAACCAACTGAGCCATTCAGCAGCTCACTGGTAGCTCAGCGGCAGCTCAACTCAAGTCATTGTCTTCAATCTAGTTGCGGAGGGCACAGCTCGCTGGCCCATGTGAGAATCGAATTGGCAACCTTGTTCAGAGCACTCATTCTAACCAACTGAGCTACCAGGCCACTCCCCTACTTAACATTTTTTTTTTTTTTTTGAGGGCAGTGTCACTGGCCCTCATATGTGGGACCCGAACCGGGGCCGCTGACTTCCCAAACCAGCGCTTAACTGCCACGCCACTTGGCCGGCCCATCCCCTACTTAACATTTTAACTTAAAAAAAAAAAAAGATTCCTTTTTAAAAAGAGGAAGTTATATTCCAGTTTTATAGTTTTCTTCTCCAAGAGTGTCTTGTTATTCCACAGTGTTAACATGAACAGCAGTAAAAACAGTCTGACTTTAGAGGCCTTGAAGGAAATATTGTAGATTCTTTGTGTAATTTATATTAGCCCTTGTTATTCTTTGAAAATGACTAAAGTTTTCTGTAGCATTGCAGGGTTACTGCATACATGGTACAGGCTGGACTCGGCACACTCTGGTGTGCCAAGCACCTGGAATATGAGTGCCCCTGTGATATCAGACAGACTTGGGGTCACATCACAGCTCCGCTGCTTACTGGCTTTGTGTCTTTATCACTCCTTTAGAATTTTATATTGAACTTTATTGTTAGTCTAAACTTCTGGATGTTATAACTTTTTTAGGTTAGTAAGAGATTAATATAAAAGTTTTACTGCATGCCATATAGCAAAAAATGAGGAAATAGGGCCGGCCGAGTGGCGCATTGGTTAAGAGCTGGTTTTGGGATGTCAGCGGCCCCGGTTCAGATCCCACGTGAGGGCCAGTGACACTACCCTCTACAGCTAACAACAGCTCCACCTGGAGCTGGGCTGTGAGCCTCGGCGATGGTGTAGGCTGCAGCCCCTGCTGCAGTGGGCTGCCATAAGCTACAGTGAGTGGCCGGCAGCCAGCGTGAGTGGCTGACCAGCGTGAGCTGCCAATAGCCACGGTGAACGACATCCAGAGGCCGTGGACCAATCTAACTCATCCAGGAAGAGCGCAATGACGATACCAACATGGGCCAGTGAAGCAACATCCTCTGCAACTAGACTGAAGAACAAAAGGAGAGCAACTTGTCTGTTCCCCTTCCCCCATTCCCCAATGCTGTTCCCCTCCCCCAATTCCCCAATAAAATCTTTAAAAAAAAAAAATGAGGAAATAGAATTTCTTTTTTTTTTTTAGCTGAGCCATCCTGCCACCTGTTGGCAGCTCAGCTGCTGCTCAGCTCGGGCTGGGCATCAAACTGCTGTTGCTCAGAGCTCAGCTTGCACTCTTGAGCGAGCTCTTAACCAACTAAGCCACTCAGCCAGCACAGGAAATAGAATTTGATTGTCAGAATACCCCTGCAGTTCTTTCCATAGTGAGTACCTGAAGATATATTTTTAAAAATTAAAGTTTTTTTACTTAAAAATAAAGTAGAAGGAAACTGTCTTGTTTTTAGATTAGTTTTGTGGTTGAATAACAGTGAGATGATAAGTGAGCAGTGCAGTTCCATATGATTGAAATTAGAACCATTGAGAATTCTGCACAGATTTTTGTTTTTTTCTTAAACATACTACCCCTGATCTGAACTTCTGTGGATATTTGCCAATGAGAATGGAATAAGAAGTGAACGTTTGCTATATACCTTGAACTAGAATTCCGTTTAGTAGGTGAGTTGTTGTTTTTATTTCAGATTGCTTTGGCCTTGAACAAAGTGGATGGACCTGATGTGGTAAGAAGGCCTTTAAAAATAGCTACTTTCTAAAATTTTGGTTTAGGTGATAACAAAGAAATGCCATTTAAGAAAAATTGTCTGTTTTATTGCTTCATAGTGTAAAATGTTGATTGTAGATATTTTAATAAGTGAATACTCATTTTAAAAGGGTATAAATTTCGCTGGTAAAGCATTCCTTTCTCTTGTCGGAATTTGAATTTCCCAAAAGGAGAAAACTAAAATTAATGACTGCTCAGATATGTAAAGTTAAGATCTTTGTTGATAAGGGACAGTTGGTGGGAAAGAAAGAGAAGGTCTCAGCAGTAATGGCTCTTTGCTTTTCCTCTAATGGTGTTTCTCATGTAAATTTACTTGGTGTTGCTTCTTATGATTAAACAAGCTCTGAATGTTGTTTATTGGGTCTTTTGTCTTCCTTGTTCACTAATAACCTGTTAATGCTGCATTCTTCAACTTCCTCTGCAATTGTTTTGTGTACCAAAGGCTGTTAAAGACTCTGATCAAGTAGCACAGAGTGATGGGGAGGAGAGCCCTGCTGCTGAAGAGCAGCTCTTGGGAGAGGTACTTATTTTTTCATTTTTAATTACATTGGGAAAATATGTGATATTTGTTGATCTCACATTGAAATATGTAAAATTTCCTTTTTTTAATAAAGATTTTATTGGGGAATTGGGGGAGGGGACTAGCCAAGTTGTTCTTCAATCTTCGTTGTGGAGGGCGCCAGTCGCCATCTGGCTTCTCGTTGGCAGCTCGTGGCCTCTAAAGATCAAGGTGCTGTGTTCAGTCTTAGTTTCGGGTGGGCATAGGCACCATTCCATGCAGGAGTCGAACCAGCAGCCTTGTTGTTAAGAGCACACACTCTATCCTCTGAGCCATCCAGGCAGCAGCTCAGCTCAAGGTGCCAAGTTCAGTCTTAGTTGTGGGTGGGCGTAGCACACCATTGAACAGGCAATCTTGTTGTGACAACAGCGGAGCCATCCTGCCACCTGTTGGCAGCTCAGCAACAGCTCAGCTTGTGCACAGCATCACTGGCCCATGTGGGAATCAAACCGTGTGCCCTGTTGCTCAGAGCTCGCGCTCTAAGCCAACTCTTAACCAACTGAGCAACTCAGCCGGAAAATTTTCTCGACTGCTTGTTCCAAAATAAAGTTGGAGTATATGTTTTCTTAGAGATGTTTAGGGTAGGAGTCTATTCATTAGTTTGACAGAAGTATCATCTCTGAAATCTTCAGCTTTCTGACCTAGCTTCTGGATTACATGGTTTAAAATAAACAGTTGATGTGAGGTTGACTTAATTTGGTTAGGTGGATATCATGATGTCAAATTGAAGATAATTTATTCCGAAATCTGCATTGTAGTGCATCTAAAGTTCATGGTTTTTTCTTGGCACATTAATATTCAGGGCCCACTATCAGTAGTGTAGGCTTCTGAATTAGTCTATTGAATTTTGAGTCCAAGTAAAGAATACTTCACTACATAAACTGATTGTCATGATTTACTATAAATGTATTCTGAGTTTTAGTTGACAGTTTATATAACTAGTTAAACATTTTCATTGCAACGTTCATCTATAGTCAAATGATATTTCCATGCCCCTGACTGCGGCATTCAACTTTACCAGAGGAGCTCAGTGTTCCACAAAGGAAGTTTAGGAAAGCAAATCTACATTTTTCTATATATTTGTGTTTTTCAAGAATGAATAACAATAGGAAATTTTTATACTTTAAAGTAATCATTTATTTTAATAAAATGTAGCACCTTAACTATTTACTTAAGAATATAAATACCGTAATTACATTCTGTGGATTTTTGACACATTTTGGAGAACAAACTTGAAATCAGTTAACACCGTGAAACGGTTAAAAGGGTCTTTGAACACAGAGTTGTATCATTAATTTTTTTCGTTTTAATTTTCTGGGTTTTTTTTTTTAACTAATAAATAATTCTGGAATTACTTTTCTTACTTTCTAATTATATTTCATCTTGGAAAATTAATCTACAGGTTATTGTTCTCATCTCGTCTTTGACTTTTTAATTTTTCTTTGTGATGTGGGGATATCTGAACTATGGAATGTTTCATGCAGCCTTTTACTAAGTTATACACATAATTCATCAATAAATTTAGACTTATTACAAGATGATTATACAAAAAACATTTTTCTTAGAAGTGGGTCTTCTAGCATTTATTTAACTTGAGAATAAAGATATGAGTAAAATCTTACAAAAATTTTGAACCACCATATTTTGCTGTGTATAATGCACACTTTTTTACCCCAATTTGTGAGGGAAAAATAAGGAAGGGCATAGACATGGGTAGTTCTAATTCCCTATCTATGTTTTTAATTCTTTTATTTATGCTTATGAGTTAAAAATGTAACTCTAGAAATCAATAACAATATCCGTATGCAAAATAATTCCCTGGAATACAATAATCGGTTCTGTTGAATTTAGGACAAACTTGCAACAATGAAGAGTTCTTGACCTTCTGTGATGTGTATTTATTAGACATTTGTTACCAGGGCATAAAATTTCTTGTATCATAATATGTTAAAAAATAAATGCTAAAATTCCTTTATAATATAAAAAACAAGTACCTAAATGTAAACAAATAAAAATTTGAATTGAAAAATTAAAATGAAAGATTTGTTTCCTTGAAAGTTTGGGCCAAAAATGTAAGTGTGCTTTATACACTGAGCACATTATACACGGCAAAATACAGTACTCTGGTGAATACCTAGACAAAATACCTATAAAAAATCACTTCTATATAACTACATTAACTAGGTATTATTGAACAGAGGAGCATTTGGAAATACACTCATGAATTAATAGATAAGGAGCATATGTATATATGTATCAGTGGATACTTTCAGAGTATCTGAAAAAATTTTCTTTGAGGGGGTAAAATCTTTCCCTGTCCCTTTATCTTGCTGATGCTATTTGTTTATTAAACATAGTAGATTACACACTGAAGATACTCAATACATAATTGTGCATTGTTTGGCTTTATGTATACTTTAGAAGTCCATAAATAAAGGTTTATTAATTGTTTTTATAAAGCAAATTTGAAAAAATAGTTAAAAGAAAGAAGAGGGTTTTTTGGTAAGTTTCTTAGTGAATAATCAGGTTAGTATTTGATTTATTCCTTAAAGTGAATAACTTAATTCTGAAATTCTTTTTGTTAGAGTTTTAAATTCTAAAATGCTTCTCTTTAGTTGGGGAAAGAATTAAGGTTATAGTTATTCTTCTGTAATAGTCACTATTAACTAATTAGCATTATTTACATAGGCTGCTGTGCTGTGCTTTGCACTAAAATTATCCAATCCAAAAATGCTCCTGAATTTGAATACTAGGCGCTTTTACATTCAGTTGTGTAGGTAACACAAGCACAGAAGATAGATAGGCATTTTGCCTCATGCAAGACAGCTATGTTTTTCTTTAAAATTATCTCAGTAATTGCTTTTACTTTTTGTCTTTTCAATTTTTATGCATAGAAGAGAAGGCATTTAAAGTGTTTGTCAGCAATATGCTTCCATTATATTTCCTTCCTTCTAAAGGAATATTGAATTTATTTATACTCAGTCTTACAAGTTGTCTCAGAAATTTATAGCAGAACTGTATATATTTTTACCAGACTAATCTGCCGTTCTGTGTTTGATTAATTGAAGAGAACACAAAATTTTTAATGGGAGTATATTCATAAACAATCTTTATATTGCATTTATGGAACGCACCAAGTGATTTTTTTTTCATGACTAATTCAGCCAGAACAAACAAACAAACAAAAACCTTAAACCTAGTGGACAGAAATTTTTAGATGTTTAGAAGCAGGGTTGTTTTACTATCTAAGGATAGTATAATTAAAAACATTTTGCATGTTTCAAGCTATTCTTAGTTGAGGTATCTAAGAAAACAAAGATTCTTCAGCCTCAAAACTTCTGAGCTACCAATAGTGGATATGTACACTTAAATTTATTTAATGTTGTTCTTGATGATCTTGGATTTTTTTAGGATTGTATAATAGAAGTTAATTCTTAGGGAAGCTATAGAACTTAGTGTCAACTTGGATCTGAGAACTTTTCTGCAAAAACTTGGCATGTCATTTAGTCAGTAAGTGAAGAATAATATATAAATTTTGTTTTGCCAGTAAATTATTCCACAGTTTCATTGTGGCTAAATTGTTGCCCTTTCCATCTCTTTAGCACATTAAAGAGGAAAAACGAGAATCTGAATTTCTACCATCAGCGGGAGGAACATTTAACCTCTCCATCAGTGGGGGTAAGCAGCTATTGGTTTTGATTTCTAATTTTTTAAAACCATTTTGAAAGCAAATAGTCCCTAAATTTAAGTTAGAAATGTTTTGTCACAGGTGGTAGAGGGTTGAAAAAAAGAACACAGTTTTATCATTTAGTATATATAATCAGTGTCTTGGAAATGATGGAATGTTCTGACACCTATGTGATGGAAACTGTATAATGATCTTTATTATTCTAGTTTAAGGAGCCTGGACTATGTGTTATTTTACTTGATTTTACTTATATATGCATCTCAGTATATTTCTATATATATCTCAAAAGTTTGTGTTAGAAATTAATCACAACTAATATTCAGAAATTAGAATTTGTTTTTCTTTTTATCTACATGTAAAAATTGGTGTGTGTAGTATTTTTTTCTTGTAAGAAAAAACTTTAACTTGGGTGTATTATTTCCTTATTGCAGATATTGATGGTTTAATTACTCAGGCTTTGCTGACCGGTAACTTTGAGAGTGCTGTTGATCTTTGTTTACATGATAACCGCATGGCTGATGCCATTATATTGGCCATAGCAGGTGGACAAGAACTCTTGGCTTCAACCCAGAAAAAATACTTTGCAAAATCCCAAAGCAAAATTACCAGGGTATGTTATTTTAAAAACAAATAAACAAACAGTACAATTTATCTGATTATAAAAGCAATACATTCTTATTCTAAACTATTGAAATGCATGAACAGTAAAGAACAAAAAAACCTAGCCATAATCCTTGACCCAGAAATCGTTATTGTTGATAATTTGGTGTGATTATTCCAGTTTTTGTTTTCTGCATGTATAATTTTTTAAATGAAAAATGTTTTTCATATATTTTATTGCAGAAAAGTTAGAACATAGAACATTTTAAAGATAGAAATTTAACACCTCCTAATTCTTCCATCATATTGGTACCTCTCAATCTCAGATTGGTTCGATTCTATCATACCTCTTTCTGTGTACTTGTAGAACTTTAAAAAACAGAATCAAGATCACATATGTGTGATTTTGCTGATAGATATTGTCACTTAAATTGCAAACATTTTCCCATATCAAAATTCCTTACAAAAAAAAATTCAATTGCTCTATAAATACATAGCATTGATATATTATTTCTTTAATTTTGGGGTGTTTAGGTAGTTTTTAACACTTTTCTAACCTAGATGTTAGTAATAAACATTCTTGTTGCACTTAAAGATTTTTTTCAAATTTCGAATTGATAAATGAGGCTATAGTCCAGGGAAGGAAGTTTCTGGTGCAGAGAATCTGAACATTTTTAAGTCCCTGCTTGATGTTACTAATTTCTTTCCATAAAGGCTGTCCCAGTGTTCAGTCTTCCCAGTATTGGTTGCTGTCAGTCTCCCCAGCCCTGTCTCCTTTCACTTCCTCCCCTGTTATCTTTTAGTCGTATTGGCTACCTTTCAGTTCCTCACACACTCCATGTGCCTTCCTCCTTCCGGATTTTGAACCTGGTATTCCTTTGGCTTGGAATGCTTTTTTCCTTCTTAAAGATGAAGTTAACTCTGATTTGATATCTCAAGTGCCTGTATGCTCAGAAAGTTTTCCATGGTCCATCAGACATGTTAAATGTTTTGATAACAACTCTGTATTTTTCCTTCTCAGCATTTTATAAAGTATATTTGTGTAATTTTATTTAGAGAATTTTTTAGAGAATTTGTCTAGAATAAGAGTGTATTGCTCTAAGAATTTGTCTAGAATAAGAGTGTATTGCTTTAAGAGTTTGAGCCTGTGTGATTTTTTTTTTTTGAGGAAAAATAATACCATCTTCTATGTCAGTTGGTTCAAGGAAATACTTCATCTTGGTGCTGCTTTATTCTGCATGAAATACTGTGAATAATAATAGTTTTGAAAGATATGATTTAGCTAGAGTTAGTTTTTATTAATATACCAAAGGCTTTTAATTCTCCCTTTGTTTTCTTTTCCCAAGCTAATTACTGCAGTGGTGATGAAGAACTGGAAAGAGATTGTTGAGTCTTGTGATCTTAAAAACTGGAAAGAGGCTTTAGCTGCAGTACTGACTTATGCTAAACTTGATGAGTTTTCAGCCCTTTGTGGTAAGAAAATGAGCTTTATTTGTATTACATATTTGGCATAGTGTGTTGTAAATAAAATTGACAGACATTATTAGAAAGTTTTTTTTGTTTTGTTTTTGTTTTGTTTTGTTTTGAATGCAGTGGCACTGGCCCTCATATGTGGGAACTGAACCGGGGCCGCTGGCTTCCCAAGCCAACGCTTAACCACCGCGCCACTCGGCCGGCCCTAGAAAGTTTTGTAAACCTACCAATCACAAATAAAAAGAGAGTTCTTGTAATGAGTATATATAGTGCCATGTGGGCACTAGACTAATTGGGAGATCACTTCGTAAATTATATAAATGTCTAATCACTATGCTGTATACCTGAAAGTAATATAAAATAACATCGAATGTCAACTTTAATTGAAAAATTAAAAAAGAGAGAAAAAGAAGTGCTCATTTGAATGCTTGTCTCAGATTATTAACTGCATCACTTCTCCATACCTAGTCATTATTTTTAATAATACTGTTTAATGATTTTGGTTTCAGACAGACCAAACTTGGAATCTTGCCTCTGCCAATTACTAGCTATGATCTAGTAAAAATTACTTTCTAAGCCTTAGTCTATTCATAATAAAATGGCACATAATCAGCTCTCAGTGTTATCTTGATAAAATTAATAATTATAACATTTGGATGGAAATTACCATTAAAGATCATGACTAAATTGATGGCTAAGAATAACATTTATTGTTTGCAAGAACAAAAGCTTTAAACTGTTAGTATAAGAGCAAAAAACAATTTGTTACCTTGAAAGTATTATACGAATAGGAAAATTACCAAATTAATTGTGTTATTATAAATAGTTTATAGTAATCCTAGCTACTATTGATGTTTATTCCAAATGTCCCATATTTCAGACCACTGCTTACAAAAGCATATGATGTGATAAAATGGAGTTAAATTCTTTCCATAAGGATTCCTGTACAAATATTGTTTCCATTTATTGTTTTTTCTAATATAATTAACGAAAATCTATTCTACAACCAGGTATAGAATATTGTGAAGTTGTTTATTATATACAGTTTGTCACACACTGTCATTCATTTAACAAATTTACTGAGCATTTACATGAAGAGTAATTTTGTTTCTACCTACTACTCCATACTTCTGAAAATATTATTGGGCTGCTCACAACCTCATATACAGATTACAATGGGGATAATTTTACTTTGTTTTCCTCTTGATCTGTAGATCTCTTGGGAACCAGGCTTGAAAGTGAAGGTGATAGCCTCTTGCAGACTCAGGCATGTCTCTGCTATATCTGTGCAGGGAATGTAGAGAAACTAGTTGCCTGTTGGACTAAAGCTCAAGATGGCAGCAATCCTTTGTCTCTTCAGGTTAGTATCTTTGAAACAGAGGGTACTTCCTTTTTGTGTTGTTGTCTTTTACCCTACTTATATTCTAGAAATTGATTTGTTCCAGAAGTTCATTGCTTTCACCCTTATTTACATTTTAGGAGTTCTTTTGCTAGATAATTATGTATATTTATTGCTATATTTGGAGGGACAAAATTTGAGATGATGGGTTAGTTAAATGGGGTTGCAACTGTGAGATCAAGGTTGTGATTTGGTAGTTGATAGGGGTAAGTAGGTGGCCAAAATATGTAAACAGCCCTTGGCTTTGCCTCTTTTTCCTCATTTCCTCTCTCTGCCTCCAGTGACCCTGTCTGCCATGGGCAAAGAAAGAAGCACTTTGGGGTTAGAAGTGGGGGGCAGTCCCCGTACCAATAGAGAATCTTCACAATTAAGGGAAAATGAAAGTAAGAGGTCAGTGGAATCCCATGTAGCATCAATGCACAGGCAAGAGTAATACTCAGGCACTGAGTAATTATATATTTAGATTCTTTTTTTTCCCCTAAGCATATAATCAGAGTCTCATGATATTTCAGTCTAATATTTATTTTTCTTTCTGGAACAAGGTTTTCTCAGTAAGGTTATTGCTTTAAAGATCACTCTGTTGAAACTGGAAAATCTGGTAGGAAATGAAGGTTTTCCTTCTAAGTGCTTCTGAGAGAAAACACATTTGGTTCACGCTTCTGAATTTGTGTACTTCGGAAAGGCAGAGAGGTAGGATATTCTTGTGCTTTGTACCTGAAGCATAGCTCCCATTGTTGAAAGAATTGGTATTGCAGAGCAACATGAGAAACTTTGGGTTGAAATAGTAAGCCTGTTTGGAGGCCACATCATGATAGTACTATTTTTATAATATAGGTAGTATGACGTCTTCATTCATAGTTTCTCCTGTACCTGCTGAAATGTTTCTGCCTTCAGACACCTGCCTATCACTTTCTCTGTGGATATTTGCCTATTTTAGCTCACAAGTAGATGTTTAGGAGAAGGTGGTAACCCATGCCATATCCATAAGTAAGAGACCTTCTTCCTCCTTCTTTTTTCAGTTACCTAAATGGTGGTCAGCTATTCCAGACCTTTCTAAGAGAGATAATAGGTATTATACTTTTAGTAGGTTTTGGACATCTTAGTAACTATCTTTTCCTGCTTCCTCTCATATACATCTTGGTATCTTTGTTTCTCCTTTACTCTCCCTTCTTTTTCTCATTTAGGATCTGATTGAGAAAGTTGTCATCCTACGAAAAGCTGTGCAACTTACCCAAGCCATGGACACTAATACTGTAGGAGTTCTGTTGGCTGAGAAGATGAGTCAATATGCCAACCTGTTGGCAGCCCAGGGCAGTATTGCTGCAGCCTTGGCTTTTCTTCCTGAAAGCACCAACCAGGTAATTCAAATTGGCTCTTTTTCCTCTTGTAAAGTATGAGTAAGATGAGTCCAGTAGATAGCACGCAGTATTAAACATAAACATACTAGGAGGTGGAATGTTTTGGAGCAGTTGAATTTCTATCACCTGACTATAGGTGAATGTTACTGACAGTTCTTTAGAATCATTTTAGGTGTACCTAGATATGTCAGAGAGCTAGGATGCTGTTGTGGTATGATATATCCCTTTGTACAGAGGGGTACAGTATTTGAGGAAAATAAATGGGAAAATTTATTTCTTAAGCCAAATGCTAAATTTGTGTACAAGGACCTCTGTAGGAATCATGTTGAAAAGCTATAAATGTTAATAATTAATCAAACTATTGGGTCATAATTTTAAAATTCCCGTAAGTGCCATCCCAGATATTAATAAAGATCATTCTGTAAGCCATTTCACTCTGATACTGTCTGTGGGCGAGCATATTTTTAAAGTATTCAAGGCAGAAAGAATTACATTACATTCCTAATGTAGCGTCCTTATTTGATGTGCAGTAAAACTCAGGCTTTTTCATAGTATTGGTTTCAATTCAACTCAATAAGTCACTGAGTCTACAGTGATGAACAAAATTGCCAAGATCCTTTCCCCGAGGGAGCTGCCAAGCTCAGCCTGACTACAGACAAGTACAGGTGGGATTCCAAAAGTGCAGAGTACAGTGTTGGAGGGAGGAATGCTGTGGGATCACACGAGGGAAATCTGAAACCCATGATGAAGAAGCACGTGTGGGTGGGCGTCGGGGTCGGGTTTGAGGAAAGTTTTCCACAATAGAGGTATTGATATCTGCACTGTGTGCTTGACAGAGCTTAATTTTGAGCCTTGAAAATATTTTATTTCTGTACTTTTTATTGTAAACTTAATTCTGTTTTTATTGGATTCTTTTTAGTTAAAATTGTTTTCAGCATTGTGTCTGTTTTAGGGAATTATCAATAAATTTCATTGAATACTAATACTTACACCTGTGTATCAGGATTATGGAGGTATGACAATCTCCAATTGGTTTTGTATACACGTACATGTAAAATCCAGCTCATATCTTTCCAAATTGTTAATGAGAATAATAGGTGAAATAGAAACTTAGTCTTTATGATGACTTTGGCATAAGAGTTTTATGACTACTTATTGGTCTCATTTTTATATTGAGATGTAAGACCCTTTATTTTTATTAAGTAAGACTTTGTTAAGTAAGACTAACTTAATCTAAGGCTTTTAGATCGTCTAGCCTTAGAATTAAACTCCTTTCAATACCACTTATAAGCACATACATTTTCTATACATTATTCTTTTTTTTTTTTTTTTTTTTTTTTTTTTTTTTAGGGCAGTGTCACTGGCCCTCATATGTGGGACTGAACCGGGGCCGCTGGCTTCCCAGGCCAGAGCTTAACCACCGTGCCACTCGGCCGGCCCTCTATACATTATTCTTCATGCTTTTCTTAGAACCCTTAAAGAATGTTCTTTATACAAAAATCATAATTTTGATGTTGCTTCCTCCTATACATTTCATTATACCCATAGTTTCTGGGGAATATGTCCTGAAACTTTGTGATATCATTATAGTATGTAATTGTCCTCTGTAAAAGATAATAAAGCATCACTAAAAAGTTCAAAGGAGGGCCGGGCTGAGTGGCTCAGTTGGCTAAGAGCTCGCTCAAGAGTGCGAGCAGAGCTCTGAGCAATGGTGGTTCGATGCCAGCCCGAGCTGAGTTGCCATTGAGCTGCCAACAGGTGGCAGGATAGCTCAGCTAAAAATAAATAAATAAATAAATAAATAAATAAATAAATAAATAAAATAAAGTTAAAAGGACATTTTTAAACCTTTAATGAATTTATAGAAATATATAATTTTTAAAGATATTAAAAGGAATTCTTGCTGAAGCATTTCAACGTTTGCTTTTTCATTATTATTAATACCTAGAGCGTGCATATGGTCAGCTCATACTATAGATCTACATAATTGTAGATCTGCATAAGCTTCTTTGAGTTTGACTTCTTATTTTATTTTAAATATCTTTTTTTTTTTTTTGAGGGCAGTGTCACTGGCCCTCATATGTGGGACCTGAACCGGGGCCGCTGGCTTCCGAAGCCTGCGCTTAACCACCGCACCACTCTGCTGGCCCTCAAACATCTTTTTAAATTATTTTTTATCTCTTTCTTAGATCACCATTTTTTTTCACCACCATCTGTAGCAGTTGATTCTCTTTTTGGGGCCTTTTTTTCCCTTCAAAGAAACAGTTGTATGTTTTCTAACTACTTTTGTGATTTGTGAGCAGTACTCAGCTACAAGAAAAGAGTAGTGATGAAAAGTGACATTGATCTTGCATGCTACCATGTGAGCATAATTCAAATCCCTGCCTATAAGTTACACTATATATCGTTGATCTTTGGTGTCAAACCCTAATATGCCAAGGTCTGTTGTATATGAACAATCGATTTGATGAAGAAAATCAACATGCTGTCGTATATTTAGGTGAACTCTAACAGGTTGCTTTGCTTTCTTACATTGCTTCTCATAGCCAAATATTGTGCAGCTTCGTGACAGACTTTATAGAGCACAAGGACAGCCTGTACCAGGACAGGAATCGCCTAAAGTTTCCTATGAGCGGCAGCAGCTGCCCAAGGGCAGGCCTGGACCAATTGCTGGCCACACACAGATGCCAAGAGCTCCAACTCAACAATATTATCCCCATGTGAGTGATAAGGTCCAGATTAAGTAAGAACATTTATGTATTTCGATTCAAATTGGTGGTTTTACTTTGTTGGTAAGAGACCATATCTGCTATAATAAAACTAGACAGTTGTAGTGTTTTAATAGTTATTATACTTTTTATATTCTTCAAAGTGGTATTTAAGAATTGGTTTTCATAGCTATCCCTTTAATCTTGTCAAATAGATTATATTTTAGATATAAATTAAGCTCTCGAGAGATTTGTCCATCACTCAAACTTCCCTTACACATGTACATCTCTCTGTTCTTGAAGCTTCTACCATTTGATTCATGTAACAAACTATAAGTAAGTAAAATGGCAGGAACAATTTTGTAGGTGATTTGGTTAATTTTGTAAGATATTTTTTAGAAAATAGTGTTTTTTGAGTATTTTTTCTGAATCATTAGTGTAGGTTTGCTGTGTCTTGTGTGTCTGCACAATAAAGAGTTGAGAATACAAACTTTTTGCCGGGCCAACTTGGAAAGTGAATGAGCAAAGGTTTATGAAGTTGTAGGTCACAGGGAATGTGAAGATGATTAAATAATTTTTATTAATTTATTAAAATTACCAAATGCTGGTGGCATAAAATGTGGCCCTTATTGTTTTTTACTGTTTCACATAGAAACTTATATTTTTAGACCAGCAGATAACCTTCATGTTCTTAAAGAAAAAGTATATTTTTATAAGTAATAATGGTCTTGATTGAAAACAAAGTTAACAGGTACTCTGCCCATTTTAAAATAGAATAAATTGCTGATAGAATTGACAGGGCCTTTCTTACATTTTATTGTAGCAAAGTAAATATAAAAGCATGAATAACTGAAAAAAAATTAAATCATGCTTTTTTTGTCTATTATACTTTTGGTTAATTCGGATAGATTACATTTGAACATAACTATCTAGAGTACTCTCTGTTTTGTTTTTTCATTCATTTGGCAAATATTTATTGAGAGCCTACTGTGAGTGCCTGTCTTAATCCTACCTTTTTGGGGTATATTGGTAAACAAAACAGTAAACTCCCCATTCTTGTAGAGATTAAACTAGACTTGGAAAGTCTGTGATGTAGGTAGGGCAGATCAGGTGATGGCTGGGAAAACTGAGAGGTGGCATGGTCAAGCAGCCAACCAGAGCTTGAAGGCAAAGGGCCTGACGTGTTCAGCCTTGCATAGCTAGATAATCGACACTGTGGGACTAGAACTCCCAGGCACCTTGAATTGGACCACACTGTCTCTCAGGCTTCCCTTCACTGGGAGAAGAGAATATTTACTCTTTATGTCCTTGGATTTACTTGTCTTTCTGGGAAAACATGAAACATCAGAAGACTTTTGTTTTACTTTGACTTAGCAGTCTCATACTTTAAGAAAAGAAAAACAAATTCAACCGTAAATTAAGCAGTGATTTTCTTGATTAAAGCTTATGCTATGCTGAATGAGGACAGGGATTTGTGGTTTTAAAAGAATGTTTGCAGGCAGAACCGAAGAGACGAAAGGGAGACCAGATTCGTAGGCGTTCCACTCCCACTTTGATCAGCACCTTTACTATTGTTTATGTATTAGAGTTTCTACAAAGATTTACTTGACAAACAAGATTTTGATGGTTTAAAAAAAAAATTTGGAAACCTCTGGACTTCAGGGTAAGCAGCATGGTGGAGTGTAGCAGATACTGGCCTGGGAGTCAGGAGACCTGGAATCAATCCCAGCCCCTTCACCAGTGATTTGGAGGGACCTCAGTAAACCGCTTCCTTCCTCCTGGCCTTGGTTTTCTCAGTGGTCAAGAAATGGGGATTAGGGGCCGGCCGAGTGGTGCGGTGGTTAAGCGCTGGCTTGGGAAGCCAGTGGCCCCCGGTTCGGGTCCCACATATGAGGGCCAGTGACACTGCCCTCAAAAATAAAAAATAAAATAAAAATTTAAAAAATAAAGAAAGAAATGGGGATTAGACTGGATGTTCTTCAATATTCTCTGTATGATTCTAAGCCTCATATGGGACTAATTTGATTTTTGTGGCTCTAATGAAATCCAGAAAAGGGAACTTACAGCAGTATGTTTACAGATCTAATACTAGCATGAATACTATTAATGCTTCAAAATCACTTTTTTACTCAATTACCTTTTTTTTCTCAGAATGTCTTCTTGCCTTCCCTACTTACAGGACCTAGCGTCCCCCCTTATTCCTGACACTTGAATGGCATTGTTCTTTGTGCTTTGATTTAGGTTTTCAGATTGATTTTTCTGTTGCCTCCCTTCTCCTTTTTATTGTGAATGTGTGTTTTTCTTTTGGAATCCCAACTATCTTGAAAGCAATTGCCTGACAGTGCTGTCTTGCTGCTCTTACCTTTTGCTTTGCGTGTGGCTGTTAATGCCTTTTGGGTTTTGTTTTTTTTCTTCTTTTAACATTTTCATTTTTTATTTTCTGTGATTGGTGTTTCTTTGTTCAATTCAGGTTAGAATTGCCCCTACTGTCACTACCTGGAGTAACAAAACTCCTACCGCCCTTCCCAGCCATCCACCTGCAGCCTGTCCCTCTGACACACAGGTACATCCTTCATTATTCCTCTCTGAGCAGAACTCGGCTCACCTCAACATAGATAGTTATATATTCTCTATCCCGTCTTTCTCAAGTTCCCCACTCCCATCTATCTGCCTCCTTGTTGCATTTGAATGCTTTCAGGATGCAAGAAGCAGTTCTCAGCACAGCCTGTTTATTTTCTTGTCCCTCTCTCCTCTTTTGCTGTTCTTGATTTACTTGAGCTGGAAAAACATCAACCAAAGTTCTAACAGTGGTTTAAATCTGATTTCACTGAAGATTTTCTTTTTCTTTTTCTTTGTTTTTGAGCATTCCAGAAATTGAAAAGAAGCAAACTTCCCTTATGGCATTTATACTTAATTTCCAAAGTGTGGAGTAGTGGATGGAGTTTAGTACACATGGAAAATCCTGGTGACTTAACTATAAATATCACTGACACTGCTGTATGAGGCTATTAGCATTTGTCATTCATTGCAGTTATTATTAATACTTTGAACTTATCTGATCTTTATTTTTTATTTTTTATTTTTATTAGTTTCAGGTGTACAAAACAGTGCTGTTACTTTTCACCCCTCACAAACTGACAACCCCCCCTCCTCAATCCACTGCCCCCCCCAATATCATACATATCTATTACAATTCCATTGACTCCACTCCCCGCACTATACTCCACATCCCGTGACTATATATATATATATATATATATATATATATGAAATTGTAGTTGACATACAATATCGTTCAACGTCAGCTTCAGGTGTACAGAGCAGTGGTCAAGCCTCTACATTGTCCATGAAGTGGTCTCCCTAAAAAGACATGTGTCCATCTGATACCCTACAAAATATTTACATTATTAATTATATTCCCCGAACTGTCTTTCATATCCCTGTGGCAATATTGTAGTTACCAATTTATGCTGTCGTGTCCCTTCCCCTTCTCCCTCATCCCCACCCCCCTCCCAACTAGCAACCCTCAGTTTTTCTTCTGTCTCTGAGACTATTTCTGTTTACTTTGCTCTTTCATTCAGTTCTTTAGATTCCACATATAAGTGAGATCATGTGGTATTTGTCTTTCTCCAACTGACTTATTACACTTAACATAATGTTTTCTAGGTCCATCCATATCGTTGTACATGGTAAGATTTTAAATCACTCAGAATATGTTGCTCAGAAATTGTGTTCTGAAGAAGACAGAATATGCAAAATGCAATGTTTCTTACATAATAAAGTTTTGTTTTGTTTTGTTTTTTTAGTAGAATTCCATGTCGGAGATTATAAATCCATCGGGTAAGATTCTTGGTTCCAAATATAATCCTCCTTTTACCATATTCTCATTTCTTAGGGAGAAAATCCTCCACCTCCAGGTTTCCTGATGCATGGAAATGTTAACCCAAATGTTGCCGCAGCTCAGCTTCCCACCACTCCAGGTCATATGCACACCCAGGTCTCACCTTATCCACAGTCTCAGCGTAAGTAGTGTGACCCTGAAGTCCTCTCACAGCAGCATGTCTTATCTAATGTAGTAACTAGTTACGTTGAAGCTCCAAAGCCATGATCAAATCAGTTTTAACAACTAAAGACCGAACCACTGTGTGTAGGGCTTGAGTCCTTGCTGTAGAGATACATGGTTTCCCTAGGAAGCATCCTCAGTCAGCATGCTAGCAAAGAGCTCCTGTGTCAGAACACTTAGCCCTTGTTCCTGAACCTTTACTGAGACCTGTTAAAGAGAGTCAGTTGTGCCATGATTTGGTATAAAAAAAACAGAATTTTAGAAATTATTTGGTACATATTCTTTTCCTTCAGGCAAATGGCACAAACCATTTTTGGAAAAATGGTTCCACAGGACATTTGTTGTTTTCCATTTATTTTATTTTTTTTAAAGAAATAGACTTTAAGTTTTTAGAACCGTTTAAGGTTTATAGCAAAATTGAGTGGAAAGTACAGAAAGTTTCAATATACTTGCATGTAAACCTCCCCCACTGTTGACGTCCTGCCCTACAGTTGTACATTTGTCACAAGTCAGTGAGCCTACACTGATGCATCATTATCATCCAAAGTCCACACTTTAATCTAGGGTTCTCTCTTGGTGTTGTACCTTCTGTGAGTTTTGACAAATGTGTAATAATGACATATATCCACCATTGGCTTTTGTGTTTGTTTTTTTCCAGAAAATATTTGCACTTGGAAAGTTAAATATTGCTACTATTTTAAAATTTAAATGGAGAACAAAAAAATAAAAATCTCAAAGGGAAAGATATGACTGAACAACTATTACAAAAACAAGAGGCTACAACCTAGTAAGAACTAATCTTAATGAGCATGTTCCGTGCTAAAATGGATGTTCTTACTTAACACGAATACAAATTTGATACAACTTTTCACTGAGTTGCTCAATGGGAAAGTGAGCAAGCAAAGTTCTGCTAGATTTAGATTCACTCCAGAAGTTCATGCCTACCCCAGTCACACAGACTGTGATGGTATTAAGATGGCTAATCTGAGTTCAGGTCTTTGCATTAAAATATTAGTTGTCTGCCTGATTGCTTACTAACCAACTATGTACAGTATATAAAATATTATATCGTAATTGTTTTGTAAGGGATCTTAGAGTTGACCATTAATTTGGAATTGTATTCATACTCAGAATTTGAGTAGCTGATGATTTTACTAGACTTTAGAGAATATATTTGATCCATAGCAATAGTGCTCACTCTGCAATCCTTATGGTGGGGAAGATCCTGAGCTGCCACCAACTCGTCATTCTTACTGTAAAGGATGCGCAGTTCCCCTTTGTATTTGTAATTCCTTCCTGGTTCCATTTAGTGGCTAGTTTGTGTCACTGCAGTCTTTTCACAGGAACAGGAAGTCTCATAAAAGTGTCAGTCTTTTAAAAAACATTTTGTTAATTTTTAAAAACTTTTCAATTACAGTAGACATATAATATTAGTTTCAGGTATACAACAGAGTGATTAGACATTTATATATCTTATGAAGTGATCCCTCTGGAAAGCCTAGTAGAGAAAAGGGTCAGTCTTACAGTTTTTGGGTCTGATGATTGAAAGATTTTCATAGCCCACAGCAATCTGGAGATGGCAGGTTTCAAATATGGGATCCAATAACTTTTAGTATATTTAGGTTAACAGAGCTATCAAAAACATAGCATAGTACACCTGAAACTAAAGAAAAAAGAAAAAAAAAAGGGGGACAGTTTCTGGAGTCGTTCATACAGATCTTGGCTTGAAACCCAGATCTTTCTCTTTCCAATTATGTGACTTTGAGGAATATACATCTCTGAGCCTCCAAAGTTCCCTTAGTGATCTCTGTTTCCTGGTTTTTATGCCCTTATGTCCCCTCCCCTGATGGATGTTGGTCTGTCTGACCAACAAAATATGACAGATGTAATGGCATGTAACATTCAAGATTAAATTATAAAAGACTGCAAAAAAACCCCATAGCATATCATAAATGGTCATGTATGGTTGTAATTTACTGTTAAAAGAAGAATGATTAAAACAATTTCCATAGACTGAGATAATTTGGTTTTCTGTTATTGTCTAAATAAACTTGTAACTAATTAAAATTTCTGTTTCTTCTTCTTGGTGTAGCTTATCAAGCAGCCCAGCAGTTTATCCTCGGAACAGGGGGGTCATCAGCATATCAACCTCAACAGCCTGTTGCTCCTTCTGCTTCAAACGCTTACCCTAACAGCCCTTACATGTCTTCTGCTCCTTCCTATTCTGGGCAGTCTCAGCTTTACACAGCACAGCACCAGGTCTCTCCACCTACCTCCAGCCCTGCTGCTGCTTTCCCCACTCTCCCTTCCTCTGGAGCATCCTTCCAGCATGGCGGGCCAGGAGCTCCCTCATCTTCAGCTTATGCACCACCTCCTGGATCAACAGGTATACTGCCTGCTGCCAGTGAGCTGCCTGCATCCCACAGAACAGGTCTGAGCTTGGAAGGGATTTGGTTTGGCCCCCTCCTTTATTTTTTCATGAACACATGGGTGGATGGAGGGGAATTATTTCTAACTGTTTGTATACTGGGTAATGTGAGGTGTTGATTGAGTTTTTATAACAAATTCTAAAACTATTTCTAGAAGTGTGATTCTCCCAGAATGAGCTTTAATTACTAAATGAGGAAAGCTGTAGAGCTAAAAAGAGTAAGAGTGTATAATCTGCATTCAAGTTAAAGTGGTAAGAAATTATTTGGCAAGGTAAGTGGTGATTGGAACCAGATTTAATTGATACTAATTTCTTTACAAGAGCAAAACTGTGCTCTGTGTTTTTACTGAGAAGTTTTCAATTTTGAAAATTTTTTGTGCCTTAAACTCATTCATGGAGTTAAACAGGACAGGGTCTTAGTGAGATAGTACAAATTTTAAAATTATTTGTAAAGATGAGGAGGGATCTACATATGCTTATCTAAAGGAAAAAAGTGAGAGCACACAACTGACAGACTCTTAACACAGCAGAAAATCAGTGTACTGTGGTATACTGGCTCTCCATTAGGGCAGTACCACCCTCTCAAACATTTCTAGGTGTGTTTTTTTTGGTCTAGTAGTGTAGTTGGGCCTGAAATTTTCTAATTAAAATCATAATTAAAGATTTTTATAGTGAAATACATGTTTTATAAATTTATTTCTCATGTTACAATTAGAGCATTATATTAACTTTTTATGTTTAGGTTATATTATCTGATTTTTATTTCGGGATAGTAAAAGGGGCATCAAAAACATGTGCTATAGAAAAGGATTAATGCATCAGGGTTAAGAACCAGTACTAGCATAGTGGTTAAGAATGCAGGCTTTGAAATTAGACTTCCTGGGTTTGTATCCCAGCTTCATTCTTTTCCAGTTATGTGACTTGAGTAAATTTCTTAACTTCTTTAAGCCTCAGTTTCCTCAAAATAATAATAGCACCTACTCATAAGCCTATAAAGAGTATTGAATGCATTAATTAAAAACATTTAGGAACACTGACTGCAAAATTAGCCATGATTACACAAAACCTCAGTTAAAATTAGAGTTCTATGCATTTTAGTATTTGAAAATATTTTCTCTTTCAGATTATAACATGTTTTTGAACTAGAGGGACAAAAAGATGA
The DNA here is from genome assembly GCA_033961575.1 of Aselliscus stoliczkanus. Taxonomy (NCBI): domain Eukaryota; kingdom Metazoa; phylum Chordata; class Mammalia; order Chiroptera; family Hipposideridae; genus Aselliscus; species Aselliscus stoliczkanus. The sequence goes on along the minus strand of CM066734.1, from coordinate 92,907,378 downwards.
GTGATTCTTGCTTTGCTTCTAATACTGAAGTTGCTCCTGGGGAGCCCCGTATATGTTTTTCTCCTTTTATGTGCTAAGCAGTAGCTTTAATTGCTAAAAATACTTATCAAAAAATAGGACCTATTAAGAAAATATTCTTGTCTAATAAAGTCATATGGATCCAGAAGTATATACATACCTCTTCCTCTCTTTTTGATTATGTAATATTATAATAAGTCCAAAGTACCGAAAATTACACACAATATGTGCCATCCTTTACTGCAGAAATAAAATTTCTAGAATTTTCAATACACATACTTTAATAGGTTAGAGAGAAGTGCTAATTCCATTGTAGAGTTAAAAAAATTACCTTTTGGCCAGCCGAGTGGTGCAGTGGTTAAGCGCTGGCTTGGGAAGCCAGCGGCCCCGGTTCGGTCCCACATATGAGGGCCAGTGACACTGCCCTCAAAAAAAAAAAAAATTACCTTTTAAAACCTGGATGAAGACAGTCTACAGATTGTTTCAGTGAATAGTTGGGTACTCGAGTGTATGACTGAAAGATGTGTTTGAGTAAATCCCCACTTAACAGGTATAGTACAGGGAAGTAGGGAAGTGAATTATCATTTATTGAACATATATTGACATGTACCAGCACTTGATAAATAATTCCTTATATCATTTTCACAACCATGAGAAATTATTTTTTTTTTTTAAATTGACATGAGGAAACTTGAATTTCCTTGGAGTTGTATTATATTCTCACTATTATACTGCAATAGTCACCAAGTTGAGATACAAACCCAGGTCTCTCAATCTTCAAAGCCAGTGTTCATTGTTCTTTACCATGTAGAGTAGTCCTGGTGTAATAGAAATAGCTATCGGTGTTGGAATTAGAAAAATCATTAAGCAACACTGTTTTAGGCATTTGTTACTTCATCATCTAAGTTAAATATTAATAGTTGCATGGATATCATTTTCTTAAGCAAAGGTGCATTTGGCCGTGAGATAAAGTCTTTGCTTATATACAAAGTAACAGAATGTTCTAACCTGGCTGAGAAAGAGTGACTGACTAATAGAAAGAAGCCAAACAAACATTTTCAATATTCAGCATGCACTAAGCTAGGTGCTTTGTTACCTCTTGCATGTTAATAGTCTCCTATATTTTAATTAACAGTTACAGTTTTATCATATTTTATTTCCTAAAAATTTTGCTTAGGTTATAAAAGTAATTGTGACTGAAAATTTTATCTTTGTTCTGATGTGTCTTAGATCCTATTATGGTCTCGATAGGACTTGGAGATTCTGCTTGTCCAGTGGGTAATTCTTGACAAATGCTAGGATTTTCAAGCTCTCTATTAGGGAATCACAAAATTATGTGCACACGCTCAGAGAAACTAATGTTACAACCATCAAATTCATTCAGTAAATTCTTTTTTTTTAATTCAGTACATTCCTTTTTTTTTTTAAGATTTTACTGGGGAATCGGGGAAGGGGAACAGACAAATTGCTGTCCTTTTGTTCTTCAGTCTAGTTGTGGAGGACATCGCTTCACTGGCCCATGTTGATATTATCATTGCGCTCTTCCCAGATGAGGCAGTTGCTTGCTGGCTGTTGGACGGCTGCTTACTGCCGCTGCTGGACAGAAAGCTCACGCTCGCTGCTGGCCAGCTCCACGGCAGCCTACGCCGTCCCCGGCGACTCATGGCAGCCCAGCTCCCGGTTGAGCTGTTGTTTACCACCTTAGCTGTAGAGGGCGCAGCGTCACTGGCCCTCATATGTGGGATCCGAACCCAGGCCCTGCTGCTCAGAGCTGACGTCCCAAGCCAACTACTAACCAACACGCCACTGAGCTGGCCCAGTTCAGTAAATTCTTAATGAGTATGTATTCAGCCTATAGTCACAATTATTCCAGGCAGAGGTAGGGAGGCAGAAAAAGACAGTACATTTCTAGATTTCTAGTGAACAGCACTTAGCTTTGCTATAAGTTAGAACATAAATTTTGTAATTAGGCCAAATTTTGGAAAGCCTTAAATGCCAAAGCAAGAATTTTATATTAATACTTCATACGGTAAGCAGAAAAGTTCTAGTGAAGGAATTTGAACTGCTCAGAGGCATGGTTGAATTGGTACTTGAGGGAGGTTAGTCCGGGGTGGTCCTACATAACAGAATGGATAGCATGGCAGAATCAGAGATAAGGAAAGCAGGCTCTCTCTCCCAGCTCTGGGTATAATGTGTTCACAGCCTGAGTTAGGATAGTGAAATGTTGGTTTACTGGTGGCAGCACAGAAAGCAGAAAGTTTTCCGTGTTCTACTGTCGAGGATAAGTAGGAAACTGACAGTTTTTTGTGTCATTGTGTCCCTGGTTTACCATGTTTGCTTGTTACTAAGGATGAACACTTTCAAATAGGAGGCCCTAGAATTGTACTAAAAAAAAAAAAGATGTTTTCCAATAAAATGATCTGCAAGTTGTCATGAATCTATCTTTGAGTGAACATTATCGATTTTGTTAAACAATGAAAAATTTAATTTAGGAAGATAGTCTTGTGCTTCTTTGCATAGAAGAGTCTTGAAAGGGCATAATATTACATATTTTCATAAAACAGTATTCTGAAAAACTTTAATTTTCATAATATTTCTTAGTCAAATTATAAGGACTTGGTTTTAACCTTTTAAATGAAGGAAAGGAGCATGATAGCCTTCCCTACTTTTTTTGGGAAAGTTCTGTTTCATGTCATTGGGAATAACCTTAAAGATTTGTGTCTTTATAAATTCTAATTTTTAATTTTGTCACTTTTTTTTTAATGTGACATGCTAGACATTTAGGGGAAAGGAGATGTATATTGTTGACAAAGATGCTCTATTCTCTTCATATCAAATTATCTTCTAGCCAAAAGTCTCTGTACCATCAGCGCTAATATTTTGTGAGTCCACCGAAAAGTATCTTAGCCAGTACACAGATCCTATCATTATGTTCCTGCAAGAATAGCTAAGAAGGTTTCCAGTGAGAAGTGGGATTCAAGTAAGGATGGTATGCAGCTCCACTCGTGTATGTACCACTGAGCTTTTTTCCCCAAAGACCTGTGAAGGACTAATCCCTACGTTAATGGGGAAAAAGGGTCTCCGTATCCAGCGCCATGCCATATTCAGCTTTTAAATTAATTTTCCTTTGATTTTTATTAATTTCTCACTGTAGGATTTTGAAAGACTCCAAATAGTATAAAGAATAAAATTATTAATATAATTCTACCACCCAAATATAACCACTAATAATTTAGGTTTATTTATTCCCTTCATAAACATATATACATACATATAGGTGTGTTTTATGTGTGCATGTAATAAAACGTTTTCTAAATATGGTTAAAATATATGTAACATATCGTTTACCATTTTAATCATTTTTGCGGGTATAGTTTGGGTAACAGTCCATTCCCATTGTTGTACAGCTATCTCCAGAACTGTTTCATCCTCCCATAGTGAAACTATAACTGTTCCCTCCTCCCTGCCTCTGGTAACCACTTTCTGTCTCTATGTATCTGACTACTCCAGATAGCTCGTGTAAGTGGAATCATACAATATTTGTCCTTTTGTAATTGGCTGTTCTCACTGTCTTCAGAATTCCTCCATGTTGTAGCACGTATCAGAATGTCTTTCCTTTGTAAGGCTGAATAATAATATTCCATTGTATGTGTATACAATTCATCTGCATGTGAGCATTTTGGCTATTGTGAACAATGCTGGCATGGACATGGATATACACATGTATCTGTTCAAGTTCCTGCTTTTAGTTTTTTTGGGCATAAAGCCAGAAATGGAATTGCGGGATCAAATAATAATTCAATGTTTCAGTTTTTGAGGAACCACCATACTGTTTTTCCACAGTGGCTATACCAATTTAGATTCCCACCAGCAATGTACAAGGGTTCCAATTTCTCCACATTAGAGAAATTTCTCCACATTTCTCTCACCAACACTGTTGTTTTCTGTGTGTTTTTGTTTTGTTTTTTTCATTCTAATCGTTCTAATGGGTGTGAAGTAGTATCTCATTGTGTGTGTACATTTTTAAACAATTGAGATCATAATACACACTTAATTTTGCATCTTTTTTCCCTTAATGTTACACCATGAACCATTTTTTTCACCCTTTAAAGTCACGTGCTTGCTGTTTTTAGCTGAGCCATCCTACCACTTTTTGGCAGCTGTTGGCAGCTCAGTTGTGCTTTTTGTAAAGTATGAAAGAGATTTAGGGCCGGCCGAGTGGCTCGGTGGTTGAGCACTGGCTTGGGAGGCCAGCGGCTCCGGTTAGGGTCCCACATATGGGGGCCAGTGACACTGCCCTCAAAAAAAATAAATAAATAAAGGTTTTTAAAAAAAAAGAGAGATTTATCCCCATTTTATAGTTTTTTGACAGAGTAAAAATGATTATCTCCTCTTGTTACAGTTTTATGAGATAATTATGTTCCTGATTAGATTATACTGTGTCTGTTATTTATTTATTTATTTATTTATGAACTAAAAACGAAATTTGTTTATTGAGGACAAGAGGATGCAAGCAACATAAAAATCAGAAGCTTATCCGGCTTTAATTGGCTTTTCTTTCTCTTGTCAAATGAGGATGGGATTTTATTTGTACATTTTCTAAGGGTCCCAAACTGCTCATGAAATCCTTACAAGCTGTGGGGCAGAGATTCTATAAGAGACTCATTAGGAGAACTCTTATTAGGGAGGGAATAATTGCTCAGTGCTGCCAGCTTCTTTCTGCTTCATGTGTACTACAAAATAGTCAGTGCATGCGATGGTGAGCCCAGCAATTTGCAAAAAGAAGTTTTGGAAGCCCACGCTGCAGTCTCCACACTGGTCCAGGCCCTTCATTATTTTGTCCATGGCCAGAGGGTCTTTTTGGTTTTCCAAAAATCCAGAGAACTCCTTTTCCATGAGCACCTGGAGGTCCTCCTTTGTTAATTATAATTAGCCTTTATCCCGAGCAAATTTGTGCATTGTGAACATCAAGCTTACCTTGGCATGTTTCATTTGAGACAGCATTTTGGTGAGTTCCTAGCCCGAGGCGCAGCAGGATTGCTCGGCTGGCTGGAATGCATGGCCAGTTTTGTTGATTTTTTTAAATGCTGACCAAGAGTATCATTATGCACGTCTCCAGTGAACGCCCATAATACTTGCTTCTGTAGATATTCATGTTCTTCATGTAGCTTGTTTTATCTGTTGTTGCCATTAAAGTGTATCTCTTTTTAAAAAGCATATTTAAACAGTCAGTATAAAGACATAAAAGCAAAAAGATTGAAAGGGTTTAGAATTATAGCTGAGACAAAAATGCATTAAATTGATAAGAGAGTTGAACAAGTATTGGGGTTGTAAGAAAATCATGATGCATTTTGGCAATGAAAAACAGAAAAAATACATCATGACTTTTCCGACAACCCAATATTACCTGGGCGGAAATAAAACATAGCTAAATATATTGCATTGTTTGAGGTCTGCAGGAGTCGGGCATATAGTTTGTGGAGAACTTCGTGCAACTCTCACTTTCTGTTCAACAGACCTCCCCACCCACCCTCAAGTTATGTGGGCTAGCCAACTGGGTATATGTTCCTGTTGAGTATCTTTTTGTTTCTGAATTGATTTCAGTTTCAGTTATAACTTTGAGTTCGATTTGATTTCATTATAACGTTGGTGTCATTCTACCAAAGGGACATATGAAATTGCTCCACACATTTTTTTTTATGCTGCTCATAGTTTGTGAAGGCAGGGTACCCTCTCAGGCTTAGGTCACCATGAGAGGTTAGAGGAAAAACTGCTCTCATCTTCTGATTTTGCCCCTCATGGGGCAGGGGTGGAGGACATGTTGTTGGGACTACTTCCTAAAAAGGAGAGTCAAGGCCAAGGTATTTTCAGTATTTTCAGGTTTGTAATATATCCACCCCTCTGCCCAGAAGCTGAAGTGTTAGTACATTAGTAGCTGCAAATCAGGTCAGTCCTGTCATAATGCACATGTGACTCCCAGGGTTTCTTAACTACAATGCCATGAGGTCATATCTTGCAGGGGGAGTTAGGTTGTAAAGTCATCATTTAAGGCAAAAGTAGGAAATCACTTGTAGTCAATTATCTTTTGAGCATTTCTGTCTTCAGTTAAGCCCTTGATGGACAAGTTCATTTGTATTTAAGAGTCATATTGGATAGAAAAGCATCTATTCATAAACTCCATACAGTGAGACTTCAAGCTATGGGATTACATCTCCCACCTCACAGATTTCTCTAAGGCACGTGCTTCTTGAATAGAGCTCAAACTGGATTGAACCCACTAATTAATTGCTCTATTGTCTTGGTTCCTCTCTCCCCAAATGAAGATGGTTGAGTTCCCAAGTTATTTCTGTGTGCATGCGATGTACCTCCACTGCATGCTTTTGATTTGAGGTTGGGCCTGGCCTGACCCTGAATATCTGACAATTTTCGAATTGCTGCTTTGTTTTCAGCATTCTTTCCTCTTATCCACTGCCAGAAACCAGTTCCCTTAAGAGAAGTAGTGATATCTGGAAAACTTTTGCTAAACAGTCTACAAATCTATATATTCTTACAGAAAACACCATATGAGGTGGTTACAGATTTACTGGGCCAGTTCTCATGTATGAGCATATTCATGAGGTGACCCCAGAAATTAGTTTCTCCAGAATGCAGACATTTGGGGCCTCCCAAATCCAGCAGTGGAGTGGCACCATCTTGTTAAGATTGTCTAACATGTTTATCTTTAACAAGTGCAGTGCCGAAGTCTGCAGGCTAGTGTAGAAATCCTCCCATTTCGCTTTCAATCCTTACTACTTAAAAAGAGTTTTGAACAGCATCGTCAGCATTACTTGGGAGCAGGCCCCACACTATATGAATTAGAATCTGAATTTTAACAAAATCTTCAGCTGATTTAGATTCACAGCTTTAAATAACTAAAATGGACACATTAGTTATAGTATGTTAGGAAGTGCTCTCCCCCCAGCGATATTTCTGAGTTTCATTAATCAATTAGAAAAATAATCCATGCAAACAATTGGGGAAAAATTATTTTAAATAGGAAAGAATGAAAGTTTCTCTTAAAAGAGACAGCACAGTAAGGGGAAAAAGTGATGTGTAAGAGTAACTGGAACTGACTGACACAACTTAAATGAATTTGCTTTACCCCAAAACTGAATACTTTTTTAATTAGATAAAAGACATTTCACGTGACTTGATTAACAGTAAGTTTTATTCCCTTATAAGATTAGTTCTTTCTGTGAGTTGATAGAGGGAGAAGAAACAATTATAAAATGAAAAGTAGACTTTAGAATGTCTTTGATGATAATATCGTTTAAGTGACTTTTACATTTTGTCTACAGAAAATGAGTCTATGCAAGACCAGGCACCTATGTTGGAAGGTGAATTGGTTATAAAATATACTTCTGGAAATCTCTGAATCATTGAATGCAATTAATGATTGGACATTCACAATAATGCATGTGAACTTCAAAGCTGATAATATCCTAAATCTGATCAGTATCAATTTTTTTATTTGGCTTTCTAATGAATCAGATATTAGAATTGATTGAATTAACATGGTGACACAAATAGCTTTAAATCATGAAAGTCCTCTATTTCATATAGACATAAAGACAACGACTACACCAAGATTGTCTTCAAGATGAATAAGATTAGAAGGTGATGGGAGAGATGTGAATGATTAATCAGTGTATGGCTAGAACTTTCAGAATTTGTTAAGCAGATAACAGCATGTGGCTTAATATTTTGTGATTAGCTTTTGAGAGTTTTGAGGCTCATTTGGCATTCTATCTTCTAGTAAACTTGTAGAAAATTAATTCTATTTTTAAAATCAAAGCAAATCGTACCTGCTGGTTAGAAGGTCTTGTTTTAAAAAAAAATTCTGTGACATTCTATATGAATCACAGGTTCTTTGGTTTGCTAAGCAATTTTGTGATTTAATATCATGGATATCAATGAAAAAGTAAAATGTAAAATACTGAAAGGATATTTAATTGATTGAAAGAGGAATGATTTTTTTTTTTTTTATCATTACACATACACAAAACTCAATGAAATGTAATATGCTTATACTGTGATTTAAAAATTATCCCACCTTGTTTCTGGCATATTTTATTCCTTTTTTCTTTAAAGACACTGACATTAGAGTACTAAATGAGTTCTGCTACTTATGTTCATTTCTTTTTTTTTTTTTTTTTTAAAGATTTTATTGGGGAATTGGCAGAGGGGAACAGCGTTGGGGAATCAGGGAAGGGGAACAGACAAGTCGCTGTCTTTTTGTTCTTCAGTTTAGTTGCAGAGGATGTTGCTTCACTGTTGGTATCGTCATTGCGCTCTTCCCGGATGAGGCAGATCGGTCGCTGGCCTCTGGATGTCGCTCACCGCGGCTATTGGCAGTTCACGCTTGGCTGCCAGCCGCTCACGCTGGCTGCGGGCCACTCACTGTAGCCTATGGCAGCCCACTGCAGCAGGGGCTGCAGCCCACACCATCACCGGGGCTCGCACAGCCCAGCTCCAGGTGGAGCTGTTGTTAGCTGTAGAGGGCAGTGTCACTGGCCCTCATGTGGGATCCGAACCGGGGCCGCTGGCATCCCAAAACCAGCGCTTAACCAATGCGCCACTCGGCCGGCCCCTTATGTTCATTTCTCACTTTGAGATGACAGGGTGTTTTTATGTTTTGTTTTGTTTTTTTTAGAGGAAATTTACTAAAGTTGATAGTAGTTTAATTTTACATTTGCTGCCAGCCTAGAATTTGTTTTGTAGCATTAAAAAATCTTATCATCAATATTTGAATGCCCTTTTCTACTTTGTAAGTAATTCCTAAGGCAAAGATGATAAAAATTACTGGTGTTGTGTAGTTGGGCTCTGCTTTTTTTAAACAGTGTTTCTACCATGTGGATGATTTGCTTATGTTGAATTTCTCTCTTGGGCAATAGAGAACTTTTATTTTTTTTTGTATGTTGTGTATCAGAGGCCTTTTTTTTTTTTTTTTTAAATTTTTGTTAACAATTTCTTTTTTTTTTTTTTTAAGATTTTATTGGGGAATTGGCAGAGGGGAACAGCGTTGGGGAATCGGGGAAGGGGAACAGACAAGTCGCTGTCTTTTTGTTCTTCAGTTTAGTTGCGGAGGATGTTGCTTCACTGTTGGTATCTTCATTGCGCGCTTCCCGGATGAGGCAGATCGGTCGCTGGCCTCTGGATGTCGCTCACCGTGGCTATGGGCAGCCCACGCTTGGCTGCCAGCCGCTCACGCTGGCTGCGGGCCACTCACTGTAGCCTATGGCAGCCCACACCATCACCGGGGCTCACACAGCCCAGCTCCAGGTGGAGCTGTTGTTAGCTGTAGAGGGCAGTGTCACTGGCCCTCATGTGGTATCTGAACCGGGGCCACTGGCATCCCAAAACCAGCGCTTAACCAATGCGCCACTCGGCCGGCCCATATCAGAGGCCTTTTTTAAAGTAGACTGAAGTGATTTATTCTTTCTTTCTTAGGAGAGAATCTTTAACAGTTCTTGAAGGCTATGTACCTACATAGACATAAAGACCTCATCACTTCCCTTAAAGTTAGCACAGCTCTTTCACTTTAATATCAAGATATTTTGCCTCCTAAGCCAGGGCCTTGTGATTATTAGAGGTAATGAGTGGGACTCCAGCGCTACATAGTGATCACCCTCACCTCAGCTGGTAAAACTTTTGCTATAGTTATCTCAGGGCTAAGGCATAATTCGAAGGTATTTTATGATGGATACAATTTAGTTTTAGTCTTTTCAGGATTCTAAAGGAAAATGCTCTCTCTTCTCTGTTATAGGTCCTCAGAACGGTTGGAATGATCCTCCAGCTTTGAACAGAGTACCCAAGAAGAAGAAGGTACTAGAAAAAGATGTCCATCCAGTTGCCTACAGATGTTCTGTTAATCACATAGCCACCTGGAACACACCACACTTCACCGATCCTTTTAAAGGCAAAGCTTACTGACTGATATATTGGGTGATCGGAAAAGTCATGACGCATTTTTGCAACGAAAATGATAGAAAAAATACATTGTGACTTTTCTGACAACCCAATATTTAAAGTGTATTTCAACTTAACATCTTCTAATCCATGATGGGAAGGAAAGAAAGTAGGAAACACTATGATGGTATGAATTAAACCTCTTTTAGAAGACAAGATATAAATTCCCAACAGATATCTTTCAAAGAGAGTAGGCTTCTAAAATGAATTTTTCTTTAGAAGTTACGTTGGTTTTGGGATTCCAGCAATAATCATGAATTTGGTAATCATATTTTGGACTATTTTTGTCTATCACATATAATATGAATGAAGAAATAGCCTTGAAGCTGAGCATTGTTTAGATGTCTGTAACTATTGAGAAGTGTTAGAGCACAAGATAAGATTCTTCTTTCCTTCTTTCTCCCCAAGCCATTTTCTACTTTTTTTTTTTTAACTCCTAGTGATCTTCCCCTAAATACAATGAGAGGCCATAGCAAAATTGGGAGACACTAAATGAGCAAGAAAACCCAAAATTTAAATCAGAAACTTAATCTATTGCTTTTAGTGTGATTGACAGGTGATATCTACCTAGTGATCTAAGAAAAGGGTATTACATCATGATCGTATTAAACACAGAAACACACATTTGGCATAGCTAATTTTAGTCTCGCTAGATATAATTCTCCAGACTTTGACATCCTCTTTCAAAAACACCATGGTGTTGGCTCCTCCTTATGGGAGTAAGCATGGAAGACAAAGGGGAAACTGATAAGTCTGGGTTAGAGCTCTCCGCCCCTCTTAGCCAGATGAGCTCTGCTTTTATGGTTTACTCTAGAATTATGCATAACATTTCATTTGAAAAGTAGTCTATTAGTATTAAAAAAATGTTTTTAACCATGGAATAGTCTAACTTCCTTACTTAAGCTGAGGAAATATTTTTATTTTATTTTATTTCTTTTTTACTCTTGTTCTCTTCTATTACCATCTTTAAAAAGATGCCTGAAAACTTTATGCCTCCCGTTCCCATCACATCGCCAATCATGAACCCCTTGGGTGATCCCCAGTCACAGATGCTGCAGCAACAGCCTTCAGCTCCAGTACCACTGTCCAGCCAAGCTTCATTCCCACAGCCACACCTTCCAGGTGGCCAGCCCTCCTTCCATGGCATACAGCAACCCCTTGGTCAACCAGGCATGCCACCATCTTTCACAAAGCCCAACATCGAGGGTGCCCCAGGGGCTCCTATTGGAAATACCATCCAGGTAACAGTAAATCTGTGGAAGTGGAATGGGGAGATGGCTCTATTGCAGTACATTTTATTTTTTTTAAAGATTTTATTGGGAAATTGGGGGAGAACAGTGTTGGGGAATTGGGGGAGGGGACCAGCCAAGTTGTTCTTCAATCTTCATTGTGGAGGGCGCCAGTCACCATCTGGCTTCCCGTCGGCAGCTCGTGGCCTCTAAGCTCAAGGTGCCAAGTTCAATCTTTAGTTGCAGGTGGGCGTAACCCACCATTGAACAGGCAATCTTGTTGTTACACAAGCTGAGCCATCCTGCCACCTGTTGGCAGCTCAGCAACAGCTCAGCTAGGGTGCATCGTTCACTGGCCCACATGGGAATCAAACCGGCGGCCCTGTTGCTCAGAGCACATGCTCTGAGCCACTCGGCCGGCCCTCAGTACATTTTTTTAATGTGTTAACTTTTATGGTTATACTGTAATTAATGAACATCTAGGTTTGGTTTCGATGTAAACAAACTGAATAAAAAGTAGTAACCTTTTTTATTTTTTTTTTATTTATTTATTTTTTATTTTTTGAGGGCAGTGTCACTGGCCCTCATATGTGGGACCAAACCGGGGCCGCTGGCTTCCGAAGCCAGCGCTTAACCACCGTGCCACTCAGCCAGCCCTTGTTACCCTTTTAAAGATTGATCATCTATGCATATTGTTTTTCAATAATATTACATAGCTATATACAAACTTCCTAGAAGGGGGCTTACATATTTACTAGTGTATGTTTATAATAGCTTGGCAACTGTAGTATTTCACTTGATCTAACTAGTAGCCACAATTTAAGATCAGTTGAATCCAGTATTTGCTTCCAGGGTTGCTAAGCAGAAGCTGTTTCCAAAGGTTTTTCCCTTTAAATTGTAAAATAAAAATGTAATGTGTTATATCTTTTCTTGTGTACCTGTAAGAGCTAATAATATAGAGCCTTATCTTCAGATGGAGATATAAATTTGTACTTGATTTTTACATACAGACTGTTAGTTGCCAGGGTACTAGATGATGAAAAATCTATTACATTTCCGTATAACTGACTGGACACACAAAGGTAAACATTTTTATCTATTCATGAAAAATAGTGAGCTTGGGCCAAAGTTTAACATAAGATGAAACAAATTCCTGCCCAAGTATAAAACTAATTCTTCTATTTTTGTTTTTGACTTGAACCCAAATTTGTAACACTTGTATATCTATCACAAGAGTATGCTTTTTTGTAAAGAGATAGTTCTGCCTAAAGAACTTCTAAATATTAATAATGTTGCATTATAAAAACCAGTGTTTTTTTGTTTTGTATTTTTTAAGATTTTATTGGGGAATTGGGGAAAGGGAACAATGTTGGGGAATTGGGGAAGGGGAACAGCCAAGTTGTTGTCCTTCAGTCTTAGTTGTGGAGGGCGCAGCTAGCTCAGCTCCAAGTCCAGTTGCTATCTGGTTGCCTGCCTGCAACTCAGGACAGCTCAGCTCAAGGTGCCATGTTCAGTCTTAGTTGTGTCAGTCTTAGTTGTGGGTGGGCATAGCCCATCATCCCTTGTAGGAGTCGAATTGGCAACCTTGTTAGGAGCATGTGCTCTCACTAGCTGAGCCATCCTGCCACCTCTTGGCAGCTCAGTGGCAGCTCAGCTCAGGTGCAGCTCACTGGCCCATGTCGGGATCAGACCGGCGACCCTGTTGCTCAGAGCTCACACTCTTAACCAACTGAGCCACTCGGCCGGCCCCAAAATCCAGTGTTTTGATGGAGGTAGGAGGATTTGCTTCTTTCCACAAGAATATAAATTATAAAGATGTATTGTTAATTTTTTTTATGATTACAAGTCTGTGTTAGTTTGGGAAGGTACCCAGCCGTACACTTTTGTTAAGACCTTGGTGCTCATGCTATACTCATCCAGACTAGAACCTCAGGTACCAGTGAAGGAGAGAGCTGTAGAGATGTGTGTTCAGCCAGGCCATAATATTCAGCTGCCTGCCTACTTGGATGTCTTCAAGGCACCTCACACTTAACATGTCCAAAACCTAATTTCCAGCCTTCCTCCCAAACCTAGTCTTTTTTTGGTGTTTTCTGTTTCAGTGAGTGGCACCATAATCCCTTCTACTCAATCCAGCCAAAAACTTGGGAACATCTTTGTACTCTTTTTCCTTTGAACTCTTTTTCAAATCTATCCCCAAATCTTGTTTCTATTACTTTAAAATCTCTCTCAAATCCCTTTTCTGCGTTTCCAGTCTGGTCCATGCTACGTTCATCTCCAGTCCACAACAGTACAGGAGCCTCTAATTGGCGTGACAGCATCTGTAATACTTTGATCCATCTGTAATCTGGTCATATCTCCTCTTTACTTAAAACATTACAGCTTCCCCTTGTTCTCAGGAAAAGACCAGAGTATTTCACATTATCTGGAAGGTCTCAGCTCATACTCCCCTGCTCTCTGTCTGCTCCAGCCACACTGGCCTCCTTGTAGTCCTTTTGTATCATGATCTTTCCCTTTGTACGTGTTCTTCCTCCATCTGGAATGCTTTTCCTTCCCCATTTAACTGGTGAAGTCCCACTTACCCTTCCGACATAATTCCCTGAAGACAGCCTTCCCCTAAGTTACATTGTCTTTTGGTTCCACTGATGTTAACTTACCACAGTTGCTATTTTACATACATTCATGCCATTTTTCAACTTTCTTTCCATTAGCCTGTAAACTCCCTGAGGGCAGAGATAATTCCTTTATTGGCAGACCAGTACGTACCAGTGCCTGGCCCATAATTGCTTAATATTTTTTGAATGAATGAACTAATAAATCAAAACTTTAAAAATGTAAACATTCCTTCTTTGTTTTTCCTTCTTTACACTCAGTAACATCATGGTCTCTTCTATCTTAACCTTTGATTTAATCTTGCAGTTTGATAATAGCCCAGTTAATAATTTCCAAGGGTAAAATAATGAATAGAAGAATGCCAGGATAGACAGAAATGAGCTGGGCCGGCTGAGTGGTGCGGTGGTTAAGCGCTGGCTTGGGAAGCCAGCAGCCCTGGTTCGGGTCCTACATATGAGGGCCAGTGACACTGCCCTCAAAAAAAAAAAAAAAAAAAAAGGGCTGACAAGCAGAACAAGCAGCCACTCTAACCAGCCAACTTTATAAATGTCTTGTTCTTTTTATTGGCACAGGTCTGTTTCCCACCAGTTATATGCAGTAGTGGTCAACATATGTTCCATAATTAATTAAATACTTCATATCCAGTCCTGTTATTGAGAATCAAAGCTGTAGGAGGAACCTGTACCTTTACTGGATATCTGCTTTTCATTTTCACTTAAGTGTTTCACATGTTAATTTTCCATTTGTTTTTGAATAGCCTATCCACAAGTCATTGGTTTCTCTCTAACATAGAGTTTCAGGGCTCTGTGTATAGGTAGCTTCTGGTCATTCCTACTCATTTTGTGGTATTATTTCTTCCAGCAAGTGCAGTCTTTGCCAACAGAAAAAATCACCAAGAAACCTATTCCAGACGAGCACCTCATTCTGAAGACCACATTTGAGGATCTTATCCAGCGCTGCTTCTCTTCAGCCACAGATCCTGTACGTATCTGTTCTCATATTTTGCTTAATTAAATAATCCTTTATGAAGTTCTATAATTATTGCTCAAAGTCCTACAAGATATCTTTTTAAAGTTTGTACAAAAATAATAAAGCTAGTGCTTAATATAGTTTTCTTTACCTATAAAAATGTAATTCCATTATTTTTATATATATAAGTTTATTTAATCCTCACAACCATCCCACAGTAGGTAGATTTTTCATCTTTATATTACAGATGAGGACACTAAGGCAAAAGCATTTAAGTACCACCCAAGGTCAGAGGCAGCATTCAAACCCAGTCTGGCTCCAGAATCCATGCTCTCAGCCACTGTGTGCACTTCTCCTCAGCACAGCTTATGTTTGGCACATTAAACAGAACAGAATGGTAGTATGCAAAACATCCACACTTGGGCTGTTTTCCTGAGCTTACATCGAAGCTTTTAACAGTAGATAATCTTATACGTATCTTTGCAAAGATCTTAAAAATAGTTAAATGCTTTAGCTATTAATTGGAGTCATAGTCATAGTTAAAGCAACTGATTTTACTTAGTTTACTTAGAGGATGTGTATTGGCAAGAACAGAAACTCCGCAAAGCCAGTTTTGTTTCAGATGAAATTTCAATTTCTGCCAGCAAATGTTGAATAGACTTATTTAGTCACTGGCCACTTGTCTGCTTGAAAAACAGCTTCTAGAATTTGTTGTTTTATCAACACTGAGTATTGTATGTGCAGCCTTCGGCTGTTCTTTTGGAAAGCAGTTCCCTGTACTGAAAGTGTTAGGAAAGCAGAGAGGCAGGGAAAGGTTAACAGACACCTTTGCGCCTGACATTTTGGGAGTGATGGAAAGACCAAGCTAGCACAGGGCAGATGAAGCAAATAGCCAGGTAAACACATCCCCTATGGGCAGTCTTTAAATAGATAGGCCACAGCCATTCAAAAATAGAGGAGTCTCAATACAAACGTGAGGAAACTCCAGTCCTTCTTCAGGCGTGAGTCAGCACGAAGAGGTTGGGAGGACACATAATTCATTGCCCAGCTTACCCTCCTCTAGGTCACCAGGCCATCTTCCTCCATCTTCCTTCTGGGCCCACAGGCACTCTGGGCAGCTGAGAACCACACAAGACAAACTGTTCCTCTAATTCCTGTAACTCATTGTGGGGGAAGTTCTTATATTCTCTCTTGCTTGCTCAGCTGCCCCTGCCTGCTTAGGGTAGGGCTCCTGCTGGTAGCCATGTGAGATTAGTCCATTTTAATCAATAGTTGGAATCATTTTTATAGTATTCCTATTTTCACTTTAATTGTGTCCAAACCAAACAGCACAAAGTAACCTGGCAGCACAACTTAATTTGTAATGTTATCTTCAATGGCTTTCTCTCTTCCTCTCCTCTTCTGACACAGTGGCATTCCTTCTTCAGATGGGCCAAGAGCGCGTCAGCAGCACGGGCTTGTACTTGCTGCCCCTCCTGCCTGTCATTCTTCCCCACAGAACTGCACTGCTCACTTCTCACTTGTTTCAGGCTACTGCTCACGTGTCCCATTAGCCATCAGGCCTGACTTTACCCCCCGCCACTCCCAACACCTTTAGCCCCTTACTCTGCTCACTTTCCTTCATGGCGCTATCACCATCTGATATAGAATGTATTGTCTATTTAGTATCTTTTTTTCTACCCAATAGAATAGGAGCTCCGTGAGACACAAGACTGCGTCCCTGGCATGGCACATAGTAGGCACTCAATAAATATTGAAGAACATTGTCACCTCTAAAGCTCTTGGATAATGTAGATCATCACGCTAATCACATTGTGATTTTAATCCTTTAGTTTTGATTTTAGAATAGTTTTCTCTCACTATACCTACAGTACTAGGATGGGACTTGGGAGGATCTCCTTAATTTAATAACTCATTTTACTTCTTCCCTCTTAGTTGTCTTAAGTCACCAGAAGATAGTTTTCTTTTTTTTCTGGGTGTTTTAAAGGCTCGGAAAGAGGCAGGATTAAACATACTAAATGACTAAGTGTATAAGTAATATTTTTGAAAGGTTAAAACAGGATTCCAGTTCACCTACATGTTTGCCTTCTAGCAGCCATAACTTCTCATGACTGTACTTAGACCTTCCTTCCTGTTGCCCCCTGACCCCTTGCTGCCCCCAGATGACCCTGTCTGTGGCTTGTGGCTGTAGCGCGTCTGTACACGCACACACCTTGGCAAGTGGGTTGGCAGTCCCTGTGAAGTCCTGCCAGAACTGCATTTGCACACCAGAACGAAGTCTCGTCTTCTTGCCTTCCCCCCGTTGATAGATTCCTGATCTCTGTCCTAACAATCTGTTCACGTTTCTCGGCCATAGTTATCTCCATTTCTTCATACAGTGAAACTGTCCAACATCATGAGTGTAAGGTTAGCGAAAGGAGAGAAGGCAAATTCTCCGGATGAAAGTTCAGGTTCAAATATAACTTAACCTGTTTTCCCCTCTTGCAGCAAACCAAGAGGAAGCTAGACGATGCCAGCAAACGCCTGGAGTTTCTGTATGATAAACTTAGGGAACAGACAGTAAGTTCGTGGGGTTAAAAAAAAAGGATTTATGATAAACGTTTGTTCCTGGTTTTTAGTAAAATAAGCATTTCATCAGCACATGAGTATAGTGTGCTTGGGGTCAGAATTCTCATGACAATGATAGAATGGGCTTTGCTCTAACTGAATCTTACATTTCATTCATTAGGGATGAGGGGATAGTGCAGAGCGTGAGAGAGAGAGCGAGAGAGAGAGAAAGGGAAAGAGAAAGAGAGAGAGAGGAGCAGGGAAATGTTAACCCATTTTGTAACAGTAGAAATACAAATTGGCTTGTATTGGCCCTAAGGTAACTGGTCTTCTCTTTGTTTTACACATCCCTTGAATCAAGAAGTCAAAGTGGGGGGCGGCTGCTTAGCTCAGTGGGTTAGAGCGCAGTGCTCATAACACAAAGGTTACTGGCTTGATCCCCACATGGGTCACTGAGTTGCACCCTCCACAATTAGATTTAAACAATTACTTGACTTGGAGCTGATGGGTCCTGGAAAAACACACTGTTCCCCAATTTAAAAAAATAAAAACAAAGAAAAATCAAAGTGGAAAGATATTTTGTGTTCCAGAGACCAAATCTATAATCTTTCTCACAATGTAGGACTCCTGACCCTTTTCTTATAGCACCTGTTACACAAAGGCAAAGCCAAATACAGCCACAAGATAGCAGATGAACGGCTATAACTGAAGACAGCCAGCAGCAGGAAGAAATCCACTGCCTTCTGTTCCCTTGTCCCCACCTCTCCTTTCCTTTCTAGAATAGTTTTTGCCTTATTAATGAAAGTACTAGGATAGGAGAGGAAAAAAGAACTGGGACTTGTTTATATTTTTGCCTTTCAGCATTCCTCTTACTTATTCCCCAGCTCAATTCCATCAGATAAACATAACCATTTTATCTCATGAGAACCAAATGAACAAAGGTTGATATAACAGTGACAGGGGTGTAGTCCATGGACTGATCCAAAAGAAACTCTTCCCTCAGAAGTATGGACATGTGAGCCACAGGATGACATGAAAACAAACTATAGATTTTATGGATTTAAGAGATGACAGGATTATAAAAAAACATAAATTTGAGTACATGATGAGGGCTGTTGCCCTACTAATGGAAGTAGACCAAAAGTTCAGGATCTCTATTATAGACAAGTTCTAAATAAATTGGGTCCTTAAGGTATGAGGTTATATCTAAAATAATTGAAGAATTAAAGCTCTTAAGTGGAGAGAGATGTTAGCATTTCAGCATGGGGGAGGAAATCTGGCTGCTTTTCTATAAGAAAAAACCTGGCTTATCATACATGTTTAAGTCATAAATAATTTGCTTACATATTATTTTGTTATGGTTCTGTTTTATAGCTTAAGGGTTGCTTGATCTAAAAAACTATTTCTAGAAATGCTTAATAATTTATACATTTTTATAGTGTTTATTTCAAGCTCCTTTTAAATATTTGAGGTGTAATATTTATAGAGGGCATCATGGGAAATTCTTAATTTAATTCTTCCTCTTGGTTCCACCTTTATTTCAGCTTTCACCCACAATCATCAATGGTTTACACAACATTGCAAGGAGCATTGAAATGCGAAACTACTCAGAAGGCTTGACCATCCACACCCACATAGTGAGCACCAGCAACTTCAGTGAGACCTCCGCTTTCATGCCAGTTCTCAAAGTTGTTCTCACTCAGGCCAATAAGCTCGGCGTCTAAAAACAGCTTCACTCTCAGCTTCACTGACATTTTCCCAAAGAAACACATTTTTTTTAAAAAATGATAAGATATGGACCAGTCCTCATTAGCATGTTTCCATAGCAGCCAGTCAAGATCATTTGTACTATTTCTGCAGATACGCTCATCTTAGAACTGCTCCAAACCCTGGTGCTTTCTTTTGTTTTAATCTTTTATTGTCTGTGATGATTTTCCTATTCTGCAAATAGTGTATTTCCTGTTACACATAGTATGTTTTTCTGAAGTATTCTGATAAAATGTGGTTTATAAAACCTTAGTGTACTTTCTGGAAAAGGAACATCTGGTTATGTGTAAAGCCGAGCTAAAACTGAGTTTTTTCCATGTCCTCCCTACTTCCTTCCTCCATGTCAATCAGATTAAAGTGTGTAATCCTGTTTTAAGTGTATGTAGATTTTTTTTAAACAGCTGCTCACAGTTTAGTTTAATCCCTTTGTGTGTGTGTCTGTGTGTCTGTGTGTCTTTGGCTTCAGTCTGGTCCTGAATAATTAAATCTAGAGGCTGCTATAAAGATTTAGCAAATATTAGTAAAAAGTGGGATCATTAGCTTTAAGTATCTATAGGAAAAGATAGCATTTTCATTCTGTAGAGTGCATTGAACTTTATTAATGTTTTTAATATTCTGTTTGAATTAAAGATTAAATTGTCTCCATTTTATAAAAATTCATCCATTTTCAAAAAGTTATCTATAGCTCTGAGGTTTAAGTTCAGGAAAAAAACTTTAATTTCTGTCAGCCTCCTGAATCAAAGCCAGACATTTTTTTCAGCCAGTTTTTCTATCAAGTGATTTTATTATAATCTGTCTTAAGAACAGTGTGGTAAATAAAAGATAATGGTCCCCATAGAATCTTGAGGAGAATCAGATACTAATAATTTTTCATTGTTTATGCAATTTTACCTAAGTGGGTTGGAAAACTAGAAAATAAATCCTGTGATTACTGTGGAGATAAAGAGGTGCTGCTTCTAGGAATAAGAGTAATTTGTCAGGTTTTTCGGTAGCCTGCAGGGAACAGTTTGCAAGAATCTCTCGATTTCCTTGGTTGGGATTCCCTACTCACCAAATAAAATCCCTCTTTTAAAAATTAACCCACTCATTTTTTAGGTCAGAATAGTTTTATAACTAAAAAAAAGGAGGACCTTCATAGCATGTATGAGCACTGAAGCCTTAGGAATGGGTGACATATCAGCACCCTGCCTTTCAGTCTCCTGAAAGTTCGTTAGTCTGAGTCACTTCTGTGACTCATTTAAGTGGCAACTTGACCTTCTGGACCTCTCCCTCAAGTGTGTTGTCAGCCCAAGACAACAGCAGGCTGGCCTCGAGTAATATTGGGTTGTTGGAAAAGTCATGATGCATTTTTGCAACGAAAAACAAAAAATACATCATGACTTTTCCAACAGCCCAATAGTTTTCATTCATTGCCCTTATAATTAGGATTCGTGTTATGGCTGCAGGCTTACCGTGGCATGACAGTGGCATAACTGGCAGCATTTTACAAAAAAACAAATTCCCCAAAGATGAAAAACAAGAGTAGGTGGCAGTGGAGCCCTGGCCAATCCCAAAGATTTTACAAGTATGAACAACAATTTGTTACTTGGGCCAGCCAAGTGGCGCGGTGGTTAAGAGCTGGCTTGGGACGCCAGTGGCCCCAGTTCGGATCCCACATATGAGGGCCAGTGACACTGCCCTCTAAAAAAAAAACAAACTATTTGTTACTTAACCGCCGTGCCACTTGGCCAGCCCTTAAAAAAAAAAAAAAAAAAATTACCTCAAAAACTATTTGGTACTGACATCTGATAGCTGTTATCTCCTTTTTCGATACAGCATTGTGATTGTTTTCCACCGTGGAGACATTTTTCCACGTGGCTTATAACCTTGGAGAAGCTTCATGTAAGTGGATGGAAGTAAGAAGAGCTGAACCCAAAATACTGTTTTGTCTCTGAAATATGAAGATAATAGATTATGGAGAGTAGTTTGTTTCCCTGGAGAAAAGTCAAACAACTTTGAAAAGTTTTCTTTTTTGACAAGTAGAGAAAAAACTCCCAACTTGATGTTGTAAATGAAACTGTTGTTAATGTTTTCATGTCTGAAAACATTACAGTGTATGCCTAAACAATTCAGGCACCTGTGTAAGGCTATTCTCACGTAAAGATGTGGCTGATACCATTGATGGCTGTTTAGCTTGGGAAAGTGACAGCTGTACCCTTGCCCTTCCTTCATGTATCATTCTTTCTGAATCCCAAGTCTGTTCAGTTTTGCTTTTTACATTATGTGCTTTTCATTTTTTTAACCTACTTAATTTGAAAACAAGGAAAGAGCTTGGAGGGAAACTGGTAGGTGGGGTGGGTGTTGGCCAGGAGACTCACCACCTCTCCCTGGCTGGTGCTTTTTTTATGTTGCTCCTGCCCCGCTCTTCCATTCTTCATACGACCCTTTGGGTTGGGCCAGGATGGATGCCCCCTCAGCCGCAATGGAGAATCTTTATGTGTAATGGCATAAATACCTGATGGACTGCACTACTTATTTGACTACCATCCTGGCATCAGGACAAAGTTGAAAATAACTGCTCTGCACTGAACTGTTGAGAGTCCAGTTAGCCTATCTATTCCTTTGGATTCAGAAAATTCCCATGATTCCTCAGGGACAGAAGGATGCACTGGGATTCCTGACAACCAGATGTACCCTGCCTGAAAGATAGAGAGGGATGGTGCCTGGTCAACACTTTTCTGATACCCATTTGTCTCCTGGACCAGATTTGGGTTAGCCTAAGAAGGACTGCCAGGCTGTCCCGTATGCATGCTCCCCTCTTTATTTTGTTGTTCACTGCTGTGGTGGCAGCATTCCCAAATTTCATCCCTGACATATCTGTAGGGGTGTTCATCAAAGACTGACGATGTCACAGGTAGTGACTCAAATGATTCCGTGAATAACAGGGACTGTCTGTGCACAGAAAATCTTAACTACTTGATCTTAGGGATAAGTGACCCAAATCTTTCAACCAAACTAGATTACAAAGAAAAAGCAATCAAATCAGCTTTATATTTCTACTTTTTCTGGTACACTTTGTTTTACCAACATCTCTAGGATATTTCCTATTCAGTGCTTTGGGAACCATAGAAGTCTCTTAGCTCAGGTTGCATAGTGTTCATGTAAGCCTGGGGGACCATTCTCAAATTTCCAGCTGTTGCCTTTTTCTCCACTCGGGGAGGTGTGGGATGTGGGTTTTAAGTGGTTGGAGCAGATCTTGAAAAAGCGAATAAAAGCAAACAAAAGGGAATAGACTTAACTGTGGTGTGTGTGTTTTGCACTCCGGATTTATGTTTCCAGAGATCTGATTATTTAGCACGCATGTTAATGTTACTTCTGAAACACGTCATTACTCAGTAATGTCTGCACTGTTTAATGGAGCTGCACTCCTTGTTGAATTTGAATTTGAATTTTGGCTGATATTCCATAGGCCTAGAAGCCTATTGTTCATCAGGTAGGCCCTGTCTCTGCTTTTGTCACTGGTGCCTTATCATCTCCCAATCTATGACCTTTCTAAAACCACTTTTTGTGTATCAGTGGGTTTTCACCTTGCAAATGGTGTGTTTGTGTGTGTATGTAGCTTCAGAAACCTTGTGAAACAGAAGAAACCTTTCTATATCAAAAAGATACACAATCTTGTTGGATTTTTAGTTCTTACATATGTGCAGTTAAACGTCACAAAATCTGTGTCTCAAACATATCTACCATTATCTCTTTTACACCTTTGAAGGCTGTAACATTCCCCAGCTCTAGAGAGTGGCATCCTCGAGTTGCTATTAACTTGATTTCCTTACCCAGGTAAATATAAAGTGCTTTGTGCCACTCAGGAGAGACTTCCTGTCCAAACATGTGCTTCCAGGTAGGCAACATGAAGTGAATCAGTAGGGAGCCTACCCCAGGAGACTGGATTCAGGTTTGATTAGAAGAGGGACGTTTCAGACTATTTTTCTGAATAGTAAAAGAGCAGTGAATATAATACATGATTTAAGGGAGCCATTAAAGATGCCCAGTGAGTATAATTTGGTTAATGATGGAAAATCATTTCATTTGTATTTTGTCCAATAAAGGAATTGCCCATGCTAGGAGGACTAGAATGTGCTATGGAATTGAATATAACAGATGTCAGTAGTAAAAAAGGAAAGAAACCATCTCCTAAAAGTAATTTTTTTCCCCTGTGGATATATCTCCGAAGAGCAGATGACCCGTCTGACCACCTCTTTTGCTTAAGGAGTCTTTGGGAAACCACATCAGTTGTAACAGGCTGAAGGCAACTTCACAAAGAGGAACTGCTTGGACGCACTGAAAGGATCTAGTGTTTACTTGAGCTGGGCACTTAGCTGGGCACTTAGTGCTCTCTCAGTCCTCACATCTGCCCAGGGAACTAAGCGGTTAATTGCAGTTGCCTGGTGCACCTGGTGAGCAGTAGAATCTGGATTCAGATCCACGTCTCAGCCGAGTGAGTTCATCTTTATTTCCCACAGAACCTTTCCCCCCGCCCCCAAAGTAGGGATAACTGCCACTGAAGAAAAACCTGAGTTTTGCTTTCTGACTGCTTTCTTCCCCTCTCCTAATAGCCTGCAGAGATCTGCATTAGCCCACAAAAGAAGAATGTGGTTATTATAAATGAGTAAATGTATTGAGCATCATTGTATGTTGGCTTCTTTTCAGGCAGGTTTTCTTTACAGGGTGGGAATGACAGCCCCTGGCAGCCCACAGCCTCCATCTCCACTGCTTGTGATATATAGATATAGATATAGATATAGATATAGATATAGATATATAGATATATATACACAAAGGAAGGAAAAAAACAACTCCAGTTGCCTCTGTTTGCGTCTCATGCCCACGACCTCACCGAGTTCTGAGCCCAGAGAGGTAGGGTACCGGAACTGGCTGGCCCAGCTAGTGCGCCCACCCTGTCTGGTGCCAGCACAGTGATTTTAATCCCCACTAGAACCACGTGGAGTGGTTCCCCAAAGGGAAGAGTGCAGTTTAGAGAAGGGGAGAAAAGAGTGGGCCAAGACAACCGCATCCCTCCCGTAGGTCAGTTACAGTCGCAGGGTTCCAGACTGGAGGGCAACCCCGGGGTGGTAACAGTAAAACGCTGCTACGGAGCCCACTTTGTCCCATTTGCGATAAATTGTGTCTTCGTGAGGGACAGTAGAAGAGCACCTGTCTGAAAAGCAAGGAGCTGCATTTTCGTGTCTTCTCTGCCACTTACTGTCAGTCAAGTCATGTCACCTCTTTCTGCCTCCATTTCCCCGTCTGTAAAATGGGGATAGGACTAGATGTTCTCTAATTTCAGTTCCAGCTCTGGAAGTCTGTGATCCATCTACTTTTCCCACAGCCTCTTTGTCTATTGCCTACAAGTCTTCAGAAGGAATGGAAAACAAATTTGAATAAGCACAAAGCTTTGAAGAAAAACAACAAAAACAACTCAGGTCTATTTATATTTGGATACCTTGTTTCCTCTTGTAGAGTTCATTTCATTTCTAGTCTGGAGAAAAATCAATGCAGCACTTGCTTGATTGGAAATGAGTAGGCTGGGATTAAAGAAATAGTTTGTAATGTGAAGACTGAGGACAAATACATTTGCTTGGCCTTGAGGTTCCTCAGCAGTGATACATATTTCTGTGAGATGGACCTTTCTACATACTTGTTCCTCACATCAAGCCTAAGCTACATTTGATGGCATAGGGTACTCAGATGAGCTAGTTTTCCCTCTGATGCTGCAGATCTAGGTCACCCTTTTGACATTCCTGAACTCTATTTACAATGCTCCCGCCCCTCTGGAGAGCTACAGGGGCCTTTGCCTTTTAAGAGCAGCCTGCAGTAATTGACACAGCAGGGGAAGAAAGAGGTCATTGAAACAGAAACAATAACAGCAGCTAATGCTGAGAAATAAGGAAGAGCTTCTCTACGTTCATCTGCCCTTGGAAACCGACATAACTATCCTAAAAGAAAATGGGGTGGGTGTTTGGGGGGGAGGGGAACTGGAGAGCTGGAAGAGATGGGGGCGAAAACCTTGTCAATACTCTCTTTCTTCTGTGACAATGACAGGGATTGTTCATTTATTTCAGAGAGCTGGGAGTTGGGAGCTAGGAGAGACTGGGGAGGACTTTGGTTTGTGGGCCTTATTCTAGCCAGATGTTGGTCAAAGGGGGATGTGGCGTAGGTATTAGCAAATGTTCACATGCCATGACTGGGTCTCGAAAAAGATGATAGTGAATCCTTCAGAGCATTTGCTCGAGTTTGTGGTGTACGCCTCTCGTCATAATTATTTGGTACTCTCTGTGTCCTCTCCTGACCCGTGGGTCCCATGCACTCAGTCATACACTCCTGTGCATGGAGCTGAACTCATGCTTGGCTTCTAGAGGAGGCTCTATAAGTAGATATTGAACGAAAGGTTGTTAATTGATGCAAACTGAAGAAAACTTGGAGAGATGCCAAGGGCAGCATATCACTGACAGACAGGTCTGGGTTGGCTGCAGAACTTCAGTAGGGTTTTCATGAAGCAGACCCTCTTATCTATGAATTAGGAGGCATCGGCCTGCAAACCTGGCCATCCCTCATGCCGTTTCCTGCTGCCAAATCGCAGCACTCTTATGAGTGGTCAGGAAATATGGGAAGGGTCTTAAGCAATAAGGTTGGGGTTTTGGTTCAAAGAAAACCCCTCATTCTCTTCACATCCAAAGCAATAGAAACATTCATTTTAGGGGAACGGGTCACCCCTCGTCCACTGCTATAAAATCTCAATGGGAAATGTTTCCAATCCATTTAGCCGGGAAAAGGAGAAGCCAATCCTTTTGTGACTGGAGGAAGCTGACAGGATTGATTTTTCTACTAAGCCATGGTGTTGCTCTATTTCAAAACCAATCTTCCTTGAATCTTGGAGACCAACTTCCCAACTTTATGCTGCCCGGAAATCATCCTACTCCAAAGCCTGTGAGTGGTTTTCTCACCATAAGAGCACAAAGTTTGTCTACATTTGAAATCATTATCCCTGCACCTCATCCAAGAGGCAGCCTCCCCTCCCTCCCTCCTTGAATACCTAAGAGCTGCATCCCTTCCTTGTGCCCACGGAGCTGCCTTCAATGATTACCTCTAATCAAGCAGAGCAGGAGATTTTATATCCCAGAATTCATTATTTCAAGATCTGAATCCCTCCAGTTCCCCCCCCCCCCAGTTATGTTAGTTTCCCAATCTGGGACTCCCAGATACACCCTGGCTTCTTGGCCAGGCATGTTTCATAACTATTGAGTCTGTCTCTCTGGGATAATTAAAAAACAATAAAATACCCTCATTATTCAGCAGTTACTAGATACCGAATGCTGTACTAAGCTCTGTTCCTGTGAGGTAGGCAGTATCATCTCCATTTTGTACATGAAAAAACTGAAGTTAGATTATTAGGTAAATTTCACAGAGAGGATGAATCGGAAGACCTAAGAGACTGCAGATGTCTCCAAATCAGAGACTTGCTAAATCGGAACGGTGGGTCCACACTCAAACCCAAGTTTTCAGGTGCCAAACCTGGGTCATTTCACATGTAGCTGCTGTAGCCAAAATCTAAATTTCCATAAGAAAAGCATAGACATGAGAATCATTGTAAATCTCTTAATTTCAAGAATGGATCTTGTTTCTCCTCTTTACTTCCTCCCTAGAGCCAGCATTTTCTCCACCAATATTTTGACACAATTTTTAAAAATCTTGGTATGCACCCTCTGAAGGACTACATACACTCTTGGCTAGATACTTTGCCAGGCTCACTCCCATCTCTGAGTCTTTTCTTATACAATTATCCAGCTGGGAGACTCTGCCAAGTCATTCTATCTTGCAAGGCCTTGTTTGCTGCCACCTCCTCCATGAAGCTCTCCTGACCATTCCAGCCACCTGCCTCACCAAGCATCTCTCACACACAGTTTTTGTAGGTGGTGTTACCATTGAACACTTTGTATCTTCTGTCTTCATTCTATCTTCTATACCTGAAGCAACTTCTCTAATGTACATACGCTGGCCAGAGTCTAGGCATTCTAGCTATGATGGTTTTCTCCTACTACATCTGATTGCAATCCTTACCTGGTAAACTTAAACAAAGAGGCAAAAAATTTGTACACTGAAAACTACAAAATATCGCAGAGAGAAATTAAAACAAAAATAAATGGAAAGACATCCCATGTCCATGGATTGGAGACTTAATATTGTTAAGGTGTCAATACCAATTAAAGTAACCTCCAGATTTAATGCCATCCTTATCAAAATCCAAGTGGCATTTTTTGCAGAATTAGAAAAAATCTATCCTATTCCATATATAAAAATTAACTCAAAATGGATCAAAGACCTAAACGTAATTACTGAAACTATAAAACTCGGAAGAAAACATAAGGGAAAACCTTCATAACTTTGGATTTGGCAATGATTTCTTGGATATGACACCAAAGGCATAGGTAACAAAAGTAAAAATAGATAAATTGGACTATATCAAAATTAAAAACTATACATCAAGACATAATCAACAGTGAAAAGGCAACCTATGGAATTGGAGAAAATATTTGCAAAACACATATCAAATAAGGGACTAATATCCAGAGTATATAAAGAACTGTTAACTAAACAAAAACAAACAACTCAATTAAAAAATAGGCAAAGGACTAGAATAGACATTTCTCCGAAGATGATATACAAATGGCCAAGAAGCATATGAAAATGTGCTCAACATCGCTAATCATTAGGGAAATGCAAATCAAAACCACAACGAGATATCATCATTTCATATCCATTAGGATGGCTATAATCTTAACAACAACAACAACAAAAAAACCCAACAGAAAATAACAAGTGCTAGTGAGGATGTGGAGAAGTTGGAACACTTGTGTACTGTTGGTGGGAATGTAAATGGTGCAGCTGCTAAGGGCAACAGTATGGAGGTTCCAAAAACATTAAAAATAGAATTACCATAAATTCTAGTAATACCACTTCTGAATATATATCCAAAAGAATTGAAAGCAAGGTCTCAAAGAAATAGTTGTACACCTATGTTCGCAGTAGCATTATTTACAACAGCCAAAAGGTGGAAGCAACCCAAGTGTCCATTGCCAGATGAATGGATAAGCAAAATGTGGCCTATACATAAAATGGAATATTATTTGGCCTTGAAAAGGAAGGAAATTCTGAGACATGGATGAAACTTGAAGACATTGTGCTAAGTGAAATAAGCCAGTCATACAAAAAGAAAAATACTATATGACTTCACTTACATGAGGTTTCTAGAGTAGTCAAACTCATAGAAACAGAGTACAATGGTGGTTGCCAGTGGGTAGGAAGAGGGAGAAACAGGGAATTATCATTTAATGTGTATAGAGTTTCAGTTTGCAAGAAGAAAGGTTCTGGAGATTGGTTTCACAACAATGTACATATAGTTAGCACTACTGAACTGAACACTTAAAAATGTTTCAGGGCCGGCCGAGTTGCGTGGTGGTTAAGAGCTGGCTTGGGACACCAGTGGCCCCAGTTCGGATCCCACATATGAGGGCCAGTGACACTGCCCTCAAAAACAAACAAACAAACAAACAAACAAATGGTTCAGATGGTAAATTTTATGTAATGTGTATTTTACCACAATTTAAAAATTTAATCAAGTTTCAAAAAAAAAAAATCCTTACCCAGATATCACCCCTCCAGCCTCTCCAGTGTGAATCCCTCCTTTGTCCCTTCACTTTATCTTCCACATATTAGGGCTCTTATCACATTTTTGGTAATTATTATTTATTTGACAGGATAAGGGTTACTGTCTGATTTGCTCCCATCAAGGGGTGAGATGAACACTCATCCACTTCTGGGGTCTTGACCGGAAGCTAAGAAAATAGACGGTCTTTGGAAAAGACCTGAGATGAGAAAAGAGACATATTATGCCTGATGGAAAATGTGCTACAGGGGATCGCTTCAGCTCCAGTGTCCCACCCAGTGAAGGAGCAATTAGCCAAAATGAAGGCAGGAGGTTTAACTGAAGCCAAACCTGCCATTCCAGAAATCCAGGAGATTGCTGATGAGGTTAAACCACAGCTTGAAGAACAAACAAATGATAGAATACAAAACTCAAGTGGTCGCTGGAATAAATTACTATATTAAGGTACAAGTCAGCGACAATCATTATATTCACATGAAAATATTCAAACCTTTTCCTCAACGAAGGCAGTCTTTGACATTTACTGGTTACCAGACTGACAAAAGCCAGGACGATGAGCTGAAGGGCTTTTAGCAGCATGTTCCCAAAGTGGTCTGATTCCTTCCACTGGCTACCAATTAATGATCCCTGGTAATAAATGCAACTATCACTAAAAAAAAAAAAAGAAAAAAAAAGAAAATGTACTACAGGGAACAGTCATTATTAGCAAGAGTACATCTTATACCTGTGGAGATTTCACTCTGAGGTGAGATCTGGAAGAGATCTGAGATTTGAGGTTCCTTTAGTCATCCTTTTGTAGGCAGGATCTGAAAAACCTTAAGAGCCCTTCCCCTCACCCACATACAAACATCCATCCTCAGTCCAACCAGCTGAAATGACTGGCCTAACTCAGCCTGACCCATTGGAGGGATGAGAGGGACATGTTCATTCAGGATAGATTCAAGATACAGTAGCTTATCTGACAGATAAAATACCCAGGGGCCAACTAAAGAACTATTTTGTTGCCCTCCCCGCCCCGCCCCACCCCCACCCCCACCCCCGGACTCTTTGTCTCTTTGTATGTATTCTTGATGCCTAATAAGAATTTTCTTTTTCTGACAATGGACTGGACCATCCTGCCCTCCCAAGGTCATAGCCAAGAGTTGACATTTGTTTGCTCTGTCTTCCCTTCTAGATAGGGAGTCTTCTGAGGGACAGGGCTAGACCTTATTCATCCTTGTATCCCCAGTGTCCACTAGTCCTGGCACATAGCAGGTGCCCCCAAAATGCCAAACAAATGATTGCATGGTTAGAGTGACGGTGGAATGAGTCATTATAATAACCCAGCAACTAGTCCAATCCAGAGAGAAAGGACAGTCTGAGTTAGAGAGCCACAGGGAGTATATGGGTCTGGTGGGAGTGGGAAGCAGAAGGAGCATGAGAGGAAAAAAAAAAAAAAGTGGTTCATTATAAAGCCCAGGATGAGTAGGCTGATGAAATTTATACCCTCCAGTTTCATGTTGTATTGTCTCACTTGTCATTATTCAGTGCTGACATTTATCTGGCCCACGGGCAAATTTCCTTTCATTCTAAAATTTCAGCTCCATCTGAAACACCACCACCATAACCCTGGCTCAGTGGCCGTGGCCCCACAGCCACATACCTTGTTTCAGTTTTACATTAGACATACCTGGCTCATTGGACTGGTTCAGGTCTGCTAACAACAAGACGCTCAAGTGTGGCCCTTTCATAAGGTCAGTTCTTGATAATTTTTTCCTCCTCTTCTGGAATCCTGGAAAGGATTCCTAACAGTGGGGGAAACCAAAAAAACGAAGCTTTATTTATCAACATCATGGTACCCCTGCAAGCTCACAGTTACAGAATTTGCATGCTGGAAGGAAGAATAAAGATTAGTTTTGTTTCCCCAGTAAGGAAATTTGTGCCGAGTTGGGTCACAGTGAGTTAGAACTGGAGCTCAGAGCCTACGTGGGACAAAACCCTGTGCAACTACGGTTCCCTCTGCACAGCTCTAAATGATCTGTGTTAGGAGGCGAGCAACGAGCAGACCCTATTTTTCACAGGTTAATTTTCCTGTGGACGTTCTGGGTGATTTTTTCCTAAAGCCCCGTTCTCAATGGTGCTGACTTTAAGGTACTGATCCATCAACTGAGGGCTGATACCGCCCGCAAGCATGCTGGTTAGCTAAGAATTTGCCATAAACAGGTCTGTGCGGCTCATGGGCTGCGCGGTGGGCAGGGCACTGTTGGCTACTAACCAGCCCCCAAATCCTTTATGTGTCATCCCATAGGCACTAACTGAGCACCTATTATAGTGTGCCTCGCTTCACCTGCCTAATTAAGAGTTGAGCAGCTGTCCTCCGTTGTCCCTCCACAGGCCCAAAGAGCCATACGAACCGGCAGCTACAGGAACTTCTGATTCTCACATCTTGCCTGAACTTGTATTGAGATTCCGGGCAAATATTTTAAATTCTTCAACACGGGTGGCCTGTGGCTTCAAAGTTAAAAAAAAAAAAAAAAAAGGAGCCTTTCAAAAGGAAAAGGTGTTTTTTGGAACTGGAGAAACACAAGAACAGAAGCGCTGCGGGGAGCCGCATCCCTCCCTCCCCCGGGGCCAGGCTGCTAAGGGCCTGCCCTGGGGAGCCCGGGCAGCGGAGACCAAGGGGACGCCTTTCTCTTTAAGAGCCCCACAGGCGATCGTGATTGGCTGTAGCTATGCAGGTCTTTCTTCCCGGCTCCCTCCGAGCGCTGCCTCCCCCGCCGCTCTGTCGGCTCTCCTTTCACACCCTGTCCCCCAGCGCCTCCGCGCCCCCGCCCGCCCCCCGCGCTCGCCCCCTCCTCCTTGCAGCCTAGGTCAGCCCCGGCGGCGGCATGGGTAGTGCGCCAGCAACAGATGCCGGTCTGCCTGGGCTGCATCCTTAGGCCACGCTGAACGCCTGCGGAAGAGAAGGCGTCGGAGCAGGGCCGGGAAGGCGGGACGCGAGGTGCACGGATCCCCTCTAAAAGGCAGAAGCCCCCGCCCCCACCGGAGAGCTCCGCGCCGGCTCAGCGCTGCCTGCCCGCTGTCGAGCCGCCAGCGCCCACCTCTCCCCAGCCATGCCAGGCCGGGCGGTCGACTGGGCGAAGGTCCCCTTGCGCAGCGCCACGGAGGAAATCCGTGCGGGGGTCGAGGGCGCGCAGGGCGGCGGCGGCGGCCAGGAGGGCCCGGGCGCACGCAGGCAGCGGCGGGACATCGTCTGGAGGAACGTCGTCCTGATGAGCCTTCTCCACCTGGCTGCCGTGTACTCCCTGGTGCTCATCCCCAAAGCCAAGCCGCTCACGTTGCTCTGGGGTAAGTGCTGCCGTCGCCTCCTGAGCCCCGGGCACCGTGGCGAGGCCGCGCCGGGGCGCGCGGGGTCGCTGGTCGGCTGCTGGCTGTGCGGAGCCCCGTTGGTTCTCCCCTCGCCTCGCCCAACTCTCCCCGGCTCTCTTGGCCTGTAGCTACCCGCCCTTTGGGACCGACAGGTATTTCTGTCCAGGTATTTCAACTTCTGCCTCCCCCCGCTGTCTGCCTAAGTAGGCGCCTTTGCCGGCTCCCGGATGGAGAGCTGGCGGGACCCGGAGTCCTGCGGCGCCACGGCTGTGGGCAGAGGTGCGCGAAGGGAGACGCTGGGCACTGGTGGAACCAGGCTTCGAGGGAGGGAAGACTGGCGGGCTGATTGTGTTGCCCGTGAGGGCCCTAGGAGCTCTCCTATCTGCCCCCTTTCAGCTCCTCGGTGTCCTCTTCAGGCCACAGACCTTGGGGCCCAGTTAAGGACAAGAAAGGAGGTGAGGTGCAGACGGTGGGGGGAGACCTGGCCTAGGCACAGTCTTGGTTTTCGCGCACGAGGTGGGAGAAACCAGTTCCCGTCCTAGCCCCTGCAAGGCTCCTATCCCTGCACCCTCCGTGATCTTCTGTGTCCAGTCGCTCTTTGTGTCCCCAGAAGTTTCTTGGCAAGCACACCGAGCTCACGTTGAGAGCGCTCTGCCCCCAGCACAAAGCTCCGATTGTGGCCACGCAGAGCCCCCTGCAGGCCCTGTCCCCCTCTGGCCAGTGAGGGTCTGTCGTCTCACCTGTGGCTCTCCAGCTACGCTCCTTCCTAGCACCTGCGCCCCAGCTGTCAGGGGCAGGAGCGCGGGAGTCCACCACCCGCCAACCCCTCCCACTCCCCAAGCTCCAGGGGCTCAGAATCTGCCCTGCATGGTTCCAGCCGCTGACCTCTGAACCACCTCGAAGACCCCCCGGGCCCCGTAACTGGTGTTAGCCTCGGTAGCTGTAGCGACAGTAGCCAGGACAAAAGGCCCAGGCATTGATGTCCCAGGACTGAGAATTCGACAAGGTGATCCAAGAAGCTCTTTCAGCTCCTTGTCTGAGATCGCCAAGGAACCGAGACAGGAGAAATACAACCTACTTTTATTTCCAAAGGGGAAGAGGAAGGAAGAAAATAAGGCCTCTTTCTACAAAGCTTCTCATTTGACATAGTGCCAGCTTCGAATGCCTAGGTTGATAACGGGGCCATTCAGGTTCCAAGCCGTTCCTTGAAATCCTGCAGTCCCTGCTCTTGGAAGGAAGCCCGTGTAGACTATGGGTCCCTCTTACGGGTGTGTGGCTGAGGGAGGGAAAGCAGGATTCAAAAATGGTGAGAGGGGTGGGGGGTCTTCGGGAATCATGAAGCCTTTCAAAGTCCCCTGAAAGCTTTGGGTGACCTCCCTGATCAGCTCTCCCACGCAGCTCACCTCCTCTGTTCTGGGCCCCTTTCACCATGGTCTTTCTTGTATGTTGGTTTAATTTTGCTCTGTCTTATCTCCAAGTGACTAAATTGTAAGATGTGCAGCTGTTAATTCATGAACACACATTTACCGCCAAAGCTCCAAAGCCCCCATGGAGCCCCCCCCACCCAGGGACTTCAGAGTCCACCTGCCTCCAGGGGATTCACTGGGGCTTAGCCTTAATAGTTACAGTGTCAGAGAGAACTCAGGGAGAAGTGAGCACTTAAAATATTATCTTACATGTCTGGAGCTCCACAGGGCCCACAGGCTCCACTCCTTGCAGCCACCAAACCCCCTGCTGACCCGCCGGGAGCCACAAGGACAAGGCCTTCTATTCAGGTTTGCCAAGTCACCTCTGCTGTCGGTGGTGAAGACAGAATCTTTGTTCTGAAAGACCTTGGTCAGAGGACATCTCCCCCCATCCCAAACTCCTGTCGCTTCTCCAGGGAAGTCAACACACAGAATGAATCTGGTTTCCTCTTTGTGGGTGACGTTGCCAAACCCCATCCTTACACCTCCCTGCGTAGTCTTTGGTTTTAGTTACTTTTCATCAGCTCCATTCTCTGAACGTTGATTCTCTCCCTACTGGTGCTTCATTGCTGAGAGAGAGGGGGAGAGGGAGAGAGGAAGAAGGCAATGGTGGATGTTGTAGTTTCAAGGTCCAAAACTGTGACAGAAACATTCCAAACAAATGAATCTTATCTGATGGATATCTGGTGAGAGAAGGAATGAGGGACAGACATGAGGTAAGATCCATTGTGCTGTGGCTAGGATATTTAGGGCAACTGGAAAGCTAGGGACACCGTAACTAGGGTTATTTTCAGTGAAACCTCTGGTGCCTTGACCCACAAATGTCCCCCCTCCGGATGCCCATTTCACCCCTACCCCCACTGGCTCCTTCCAGCTTTAGGGCTGAGCTTATGCACCAGTGGGCTGTTCATTCAGGGACCTGAGTTGTCAAAGAACTAGGCTTAGCCCACCCACTGCTTGCTGCCCTCCACCCCAGGGGAGGTTGCCTTGGAAACAAGAGGCATCCATGTAGTGCACCCAGCAGAGGATGTGCTAGGTATCCCGTGCGCGGAGAGGAATTTGCGTGGTGGTAAAATGTCACCCATGAAAGATCTATCAAGTTGCTCAATCCAACCTCTTTCACTGCCTAACCTCCCACCTTTTCATGACTGCCCTTGGGGCCATAGCAAGTTGTGTTCCCTTCTTATTCTTGCAGTGTTCCGAGTGGGCAGGCTTAGAACGGAATGCTCTTGGTGCCTACAGGCCCTGAGGGATGGGTTTACGAGTTTCAAGGACAGAATGCAAACTTGAACTGGAGGAAAAATCTTCACCTGAAGGCTTGTGCTCACAAAAGTGCCTGCTTTGAGGGGTTTTGGCCCAAGGGGCAGCTATTCCATGCCCTGAATCCCAAGATGAGTAGACCAGGGGAGTAAGGAGCAGTAGTCATGGGGTCAAAGGAGAATTTCTGGGGCTCCTTCCCAGGGAGCTTTGCCCTGACTGTCTCTAGGCATTCTGGCTGTTGGTTTCCAGAAATGTCAGGGACCTTTCTGGTTTCTCTTGAAATGTCATCTGAGTCCCCTAAATTTGTCCCACAGTGATTACGTGGTTTTTTTTCCCTCATGGGAGAACTTCAGTGGTAGTTCCAGGCATGTAAAGCAGTAATTTGCCCTGCTCCCTTCTTTCCTACTACCGCAGGGCAAACATGAGCATTATTAAGCTGATACAGGATGGTCTGGTGTCCTTCTGGTTGCTGGAACATCTATCTGTACCATTCTGGGGGGATTCAGCCTATGGGGAGGAAGCTGAGAGGTGGCAGGGATTAATAAGGCAGTCTGAGGACTGAAGCAGGGGGAGAGTGGGCTATCAGGAGAGGCTGGGGTTTGGAAAGTATGGGTCCATCAAATCCTGTCCAGTTCTGAAAGTTGCCCTACGATGTGCTGTCTCCTGTCCGGCATCGAGTAACCTCCACCCACCCCTTAGGATGGTCCTGTTGGCTTTGTTGGGTTGTGCTGCTTTTTCCATCAAGTCCCTAAGGTTGTTGAGGAGCCCCAAGAATGTGTGGGGAGCAGGGCTTGAGAGAGAAACAGATCTGAATGCGAAGCCCTGCTCTCTTACTTAGCTGCATGGCCTTGGACAAACAAATGTCTATAAATCTCAGCTTTCTCACCTGTAAAATGGGTATATTAATACTACGAGCTCATGAAGTTGGGAGAATTAAATTAGATAATACATGTAAATCACCTAACACAGTGCCTGGCCCTTGGTTGGTGTTCAGTAATTGTTAGCTGCCATTATTATGACTGGCCCCAATACTGGCTGTTTTTCTCTAGTAGAACGAAAGAAGGCCCTCTTGCAGCACAATCAGTTCTACGAAGCAGCACAGGACTTGGCGTCATTGCCTCTCTTGCATGAAAACATTGCTTTGGCTTTGGCAACAAGGGTTCTTTCTCAAAGCCCTCAAAGAGAAGTGAACACAACCCCTCCTGTCCTTCACTCCCCCCATTCCCTTCTCTTGTATTTATTTTCCTCCAAAAGGCCACTATTTTGTAGATGAGAATCTTTTTGTTCAGCTGACAACTCACCTGGTCCTTGGGTTTGTCTTTGGGGACCATTGCTGTAGACACAGGACCAAATCATTTCTTTAAATCTCTTAGGGTCTCAGTTTTGATTTTTTTCCCCCTCCCTGTCTCCTTGAGTTATCTTAAAAAAAAAAAATCTTTGATGTTCAGTTAAACTACTAAAAAAAACTGAAAACTGTAAATGCATCTTCCTTTTAACCCCTGTAATTCTCAGCCCATTGTTGTTGCAACGTTTGCATTTTTAATAAATGGGCAAGCACTAAGAGCTTGACCCAAGGCTGGAATGCCACAAAACCAGGAGACTAGAGTGTGCTTTCTGCCGGCTGTGTAATCCTAACACATATAAATAGAGGTTGAGGTTAACATTATTGGTTCAGTTGTTTTTCTACCACTGGTCAAGGTCACTGCAGAGGGCACTGTGATCAGGAAATGAGAAGCAATGCTGTGGAATAGAAGCCAGGGCTGGAATCCTGGCATGCCACTTAGCTTAGTTCAACCACATACATGTCCCTTTCCAGTGTGTCAGCCTCAGTTTCCTGGTCTGTGAGACGGGGACAAGAACACTGAGCTGAAAGAGCTGAGGCACATAATAAAGGGCCTGCCAGAGAGTAGACACTCAGGGCTACCTGCGGTTGTTAGCTCCCATGACGGAAGCTTAGGTCATGAAAGTTGTACTGGCTTCATCGGCCGTGTGAAACTTACAGCACTTTTGGCTCAAATAGAAGGCACAGCCTTTAAGCCCAAATATTTGATCATGACTTTGCTATAAAAGTTTAGTTCTCCCCTTATCTGGTTTTGTGTATTGTATACATTTTAATAATTGCTTAGAAAAGCCATTGATAGATTTACAAAAGAATGACCCAGCCATGGTGGGATCTCCAAGGTTTTACAAAAGACAACATCGTCTTTGGGTGTCTTTGTTCTCACTGAGCATTGATTTTGACATTCTGTAGTCCCTGGTCTGCAGTCTACCTGTCCCTCTGCTGTCACATGTCACTTTCTTTACAAGTGCCACAACTCTGGGATTCAGAGTCTGGGCTTTAGCGTCAGAGGATCTGGATTCTAAGCCCAGCCCCCCAAGTTCAGCCTTCAGTGGATCGCTCACCCTCCCTAACCTCAGTGTCCCCAACTGTACTATGAGGACAATAACAGTACAGCCAGCAGCTGGAAGGAAATGAAGCAGTACAGTAAAGAACTTGGTCCAGAAGCTGGCACAGGTCTTCGTTAGCCATCTGCCTCAGTCGCACATGCTCTTGGCACTTCCCTTCATGTCTTCCCTCCATGGAGCTCCTGCTTTGGAGGCTGAGATTTGTTCCAACCTGCCCCCTGATTATCAGAAAGCTCTGATCGGGGTAAAGGCAGTTTGTCTCCAGTTTTCTTTCTCTTGGCCTTGGATTGGTGGCCACAACAATGGGTACCAGCTGTCCTCCCTCAGAAATGCCTGTCGTTTGTTCATTACGTGTGTGCAGAGCTCTGAGCGAGATCCTCACAACTGTGAGGATGTGTGCAGTCGCATATTCATTCATCCACCCATTCATTCATTTCTTCCATTCCAGTGATTGTCAAAAGTGGTTGCACATTAGACTCACTAGGGGAGCCTTTAAAATTTTCACGAGCCTGGGCCTGCACCCAGAAGTACTGAATTGACATCTCTAGGAGTGATGGCCTGGCTTTTTTTTTTTTTTTTTAAGCCATTCAGGTGTTTCTGATGCACAGTGGGGCTGAGAACCATGACTTCATTTCCTCATTTAATAACACTTAATACTCACCCGTTACCTGACGGGCACTGCAACCATCCCTGACTTCATGGTGGGCACTTAGGCGCCTGGTGATAACGGCCAAGGCAGAGCAGTTACAGCTCGGGGAGTTGGGGCAGCTCTCCAGAGGAGGTGGTAGCTGGACAGAGCCTGGCAGGAGGCCCCAGGCTGGCTGGCCCAGGGGTTTGGGAGAGATGGCATCGCAGCCACAGGCAACAGTGAGAGCAGAGCTCCTGAGAGGGGTGAACTGGAGAGTCAGAGCAGGGTGGTTCAAGGACCCAATGGTTCAGTGAGGCTAGAGGTGAGCAGGGCCCAGATCAGGAGCGTTCAGCAGGACCAGGCCAGGGGTGTTCAACAGGACCAGCAGGATGGGGAGGAGGTCGGGCTTGTAGGGCCCGATCTGCTTCTGCCCGACTCACCTCCTCTTAGCCTATCACACACCAGCAATGACAGAATGGTCTGGAGCCCAGTTTCTAGACCAGACACTTGCTAGAGGGATGGGTAAATCTGAAGTTTTTCAGGAGAGACTCCAGAGCTGGGCCCCTCAGGCTGGCCAGAGCTGAGGGGAGGCTAGGAATACTGGTTCTCAGTTGGCATTTGATTCACAGACTCAGAGGTACTGTCCCGGGACTAAGTTACTAAAACGTCCCAAGGGTACATGCATCCCAGACCGAGTGCCCTCCCCCTCCCCCTTTCTTTCTCTCTTCTCTACTCTCCCCTGTGTTTTCAAAAGGTATGTGTGGGCTACCCGAGTGGCTCACTTGGTTAAGAGCGCAAGCTCTGAGCAACAGGGTCACTGGTTCAATTCCCACATGGGCCAGTGAGCTGCCCCCAAGCTGAGCTGCCGCTGGGCTGCCAAGAGGTGGCAGGATTGTTCAGTGGTTAGAGCATGCGCTCTTAGCAACAAGCCTGCTGGTTCAACTCCCGCATGGGATGGTGGGCTGCGCCCCCCCCCACAACTAAGATTGAACACAGAACCTTGAGCTGAGCGGCTGTGAACTGCCTACTGGCAACTGGACTTGGAGCTGAGCCAGCTGTGCCCTCCACAACTAAGACAAGGACAACAACTTGGCTGTTCCCCTTCCCCAATTAAAAAAAAAAAAATCTTAAAAACAAAAACAAAAGGTATGTGTGTCGGGGGCTTGTTCTCACCTCATTTCCTCCCTTGAACCCATGTTTAAAAAGCTAGTTCTCACTAGCCCGCATTGCAGGGATAGTCAGTTCTGCTCCCCATTTCCGCAGTTGTTGGGGTCACTGCAGGGTCTGCTTCTAGGAAAGATTGACGGGCCCTGTGGGTCCTAGCAGGCTGTGATCCAAGGACCAGTGGCATCAGCATCTCCTGGGAGTTTGTTAGAAATAAAGACTCTCAGACCCCGCCCCAGACCTACTGAATCAGTACCTGAGTGTAATAAGATCTCCAGGTGATGTATCTTCATGCTAAAGTTAGAGACGCACTCCCCAGCCTGCCATCCAGCCACCGGCCAACAATTCAGGGAAGCTGGACGTGAGTAGGGTTTGGCAGCAATTCCTGTTTCCTTTTAATGGCCGGCTCCCCTTGGCCTCCCCTCCGCCCCTTCTGCCTCACTGTAGCTTATGCAGGACATGGCAGGATCTGCTTCTCTTGCCATCAAAAAGGCTATTGCTAAAATCTTTCAGCCAGAGCAGCAATGTTTAATTCATGGGCTAGAAAATTAATTTTGTTTTCATAGATAGAGTGGGGAAAAATAACAGGG
Organism: Aselliscus stoliczkanus; assembly: GCA_033961575.1. NCBI lineage: Eukaryota > Metazoa > Chordata > Mammalia > Chiroptera > Hipposideridae > Aselliscus > Aselliscus stoliczkanus. The sequence continues at coordinate 92,867,668 of CM066734.1, read as the reverse complement.
AGGCTCTCTGCACGGCTCTTGGGAATTCCGCTTGTCTATTTAACAGACGAACCGGTAAAGGTGAGGAGGCCTCAGGGGGGAGGCTGCCTTTCACAGAATTGTGAAGCAAATTGTATCAGTTAGAATGCTATTAGCCTAAAGTAGCACAAAACTCAACTTCAGATGGCCTAAATGATAAGGAAAATTTCTAATGTGACTGATAAGAAATCCTGAGGTCTGGCATTTCTGGAATGATTCAGTATTGTCGTCCAAGAGCAGGTTTCATTTCTGTCATGGTGGCCTTGCTGAATTTAGTTTTCCTCGTGGTTACAAGATGGCTGCCAGAGTTCCAGGCAGCCCATGGAGTTACAACAGTGTCCTACAGAAGAAGAGAGATGCTGCCCTTGCTGTCTCATTTTATCGGAGAGAAAAATCTTTCCTGGTTGGCTCACAGCTAATGGCTCCTCAACCCTCACTGTCAGGATTGATGTCTCCTTAACTCTCACTGTCCGGATTGATGACTCCTTAACTCTCACTTTCAGGATTGTGTCCCAGGGCCCTTAAACCCATCATTGGCAAAGGATTCAGCCTAATCAGAGTTGGCCACCATGATGAGGTGGGGAGGGTGGGTGAGGAGCCAAACAAAACCCAGACTCTGCTCCAGGGAAAAAGAGGGCATGGCTGCTGGAACAGCCAACACCTCTGCTCCAGGGGCTTCTTTTGCCCCCCTCTCATGACCTCCCCTCTTTGGTATCCCCTCCATTTCCTGGAAAGACTCTGGTTTCATATGTTGGTGTGCTCATCCCCTCTACTCCCTACCCTCTATGCTTGTCTATGATTCTGCTGTTATTACAGTGAGTTGTAAATGTCTGCCTTTTCCACAAAGCTGAGCTCCTTGATGGCACCTCTGCCCCCCTAGGGCCTGCGAGATAGCCTTTGCTCTCCATATACAGTGGTGTTGGATGAATGAATGAATGAGTTTAATCATTGTGTGGCCCTTTCTTTCTAAGGGAAGTTTACATTTTATCTCTTAAATTTCCCCTCCCCATTAGAGAACTTTCCATACGATTTTTGGGGAAGGACTGGGGAGAGAGAAATTGTGTCAGTGCCCCAGAAATGGGCATGGCCCTCTGTACTTGTGTCCTCCCTGTGGTTCATCCTGACTTCCCCGGGGAGCTTGCAAGGCTCTCTATTGCTCTCCTGGGTTCTCATGCGGTGAGGTGGGACTGGGGGAGGTTGCTCTTCGTGCAGGGAAAGGGAAAATGACTTAGAATGTTTTCTTTACTAAGGTTTTACATGGTGACTCACTTTCCTCAGACTGATAAATAGTTTTCTCGGTTGGTCTTTTTTTTTTTTCATCTTTCAGGTCACACAGAACCTCCGTGATGAAGTTATGGCCAGATTTCTGTTCTCTTGCCTCACATTTTACTTTGTGAGATATTCCAAGTCCATTTAGCCTCACCCAGCAGGTACTTTTTCTTTGCACAAACAACCTAGAAAGAAGCACCTTATGTAGGAGGAAGTTGCTATCTATGTGATCAGGAAAACAAAACAATAGCTTTTTGCTGGAGATCTTGGAAAACCATATTTTAAAGTTTAGACATGGGGTAAATGTGTAGAGTAGGACTGTAGTGTTGCCATTTGTGCAAAACCTTGGAGTCAAATACAGCACATAAAGAGACTACTTTCAGATAAGTGCTTAATTGATGTTGCTGTGAGTGCTTGGTGGGTGGCTTAAATTAGGACTGGTCATTACTCTCCATATTCAAAGGTGACATTGATATGGGAATCAAGGCCTTCAGGATTGTGGAAGTGTGCTGAGAATGCCCTTGAAATGGGGGGGGGGGAATCAAATACCAATGGGCTTGGAAATGAAATGAGACAAGAATGGAATTTAGAACTCAGGTTTAAATTCATTTTCTTTCTTTATCACTCTGTTATCTGAGTATCATCCTATACTTGCAATTTGACTGTGCTGGTTTCAGCTTGGTTCCCTCAAGAGACAATGGTTTATAAATGCAATCTGTGACCTAAATGGGCAAGGCCATCTCCCACAGCACCTTCTTCCTCCTCATCAAGAAGCATTTATCACGCAAGCCATTAATTACTGTGTCCTGAGCCAGACATTGTGTAAAAAAAAACAAAGACCCTGTCTCTACCCTCCTGCCTTTTGTAACTCAAAGGAGTAGCTGTGGTGTGCCTCCAGCACTGTAACCAACAGTGTTCTCTCAGCCTGCGTAGATAATGGAAAACACTCTTCTTTAAAAGTTCCACACATGAAATCATAAAATTAGAAATGAATTTCTACAATGTAACTGTTTCACTCCACTCCTCTAATAAATATGTTCCTTAGAAGCTTTTGCAGGTGGTTACAATGAAGCTCACCTTTACTGTCAGCCTATGACTAGGCTGTGAGTGTCCCCAATGCGTTTGTTTTGCCCTGGTGTCTCTAAAGATAAAAGGAGAGATTCATTAGTCAGTGTAAATAATGACCCACATCTTCCCCCTTCCGTCTCCCCTCCCTGAATCTATTGTGTTTGACTTAGTAGCCCTTGAAAAATAGGTGAGTCTGTTAGCAGTTTTGAGCTACACTCAAATGACTCCAGGGTCTTGACTCCATCTGGAGCTCTGGGGAAAATTAAGTCACTGCTCTCTGCGTATAAATTGGATATGAACCTAAACTAGGCATAGCTCCCATGAAGGTTGGAATAAACCACAGTTATTAAAGCTAATATTCCCTCATGCATAGAGTTGGTATTCAATCAGTGCACACCACTGTGGCTTTATCAGTTGTTAAAATATTGAACAGCTGGTGCCATTCCAGGTACTTCTGGAATTCCCAACAATGCAGGAGCTTACGGGTCATTCAGAGGCAGGATTTAAATCCACATCTGTTCTGATTGGTTTTGATTGGTTGGTGCGCGGTTGGTTTTCAGATATTTTTAATATCACCTCTGCATATTCATCATCCTCTTTTTATCATCTGATCCATATTGTTTTTTGCTTCTCTTTCACAATTTCATTCTAATTGAATGAGAACTTAAAAAAAAAATCATTCTGGCTTAAATTTATATCCCCCAAACCATGTAAGGAAAATATATAAGGGCCTAATCTAAATGCTGGGGTTTTGGGTAACTCATCTGTCTTAATAAAACCTCCTTTTGTGATAGAGGCAATGTATGCCTGGAAGGTGATTTTTTGTTTTTAGACTTTATTGGGGAACAGTGTGTTTTTCCAGGACCCATCAGCACCAAGTCAAGTAGTTGCCTTCAGTCTAGTTGTGGAGCATGCAGCTCACTAGCCCATGTGGGAATCAAACTGGCAACCTTGGTGTTATGAGCCCACGTTCTAACCACCTGAGCTAACCGGCCACCCTGCAAAAGGCAATGTTTATTTTCTGGTTTATAATTGCCTTATAGAAAATTTTCCCTTTGAAAGAATTGATATTAATTTTATCATCAGAAAAAATAACATTGGAAAAATAAGATTTTAAAGTTATTTCCTGTGGCGTTAGGAGCTGGCAGGACAAGGAGTGGAGGAGGCACCACAAATTCAGGCAGGATTCTTCGCTAACATTTCCTGACCCCCAGTGTTGTGGGTGGTGGCGAGGCTGTCCCCTAGCCCAGGGCCAGTGCCACCCAAACCACAGCTGAGGTGCGGTACATGGAGTTATTTCAATGGCAGGAAATTTCAAATACACAGAAGTGGAGAGAATGGAGCCTCTAGTTTCCCACACCCTCCATGGGATTTTCTCTTTGTAAATTTTTACTTCGATATATCATTTCAGACACATAGGACAGTTGTGAGCATAGTATAGGGAACTGCCATATAATCTACCTAGACTCAACAATGTCCCATTTGCTTTATTATATTCTCTGTGTGTAGGTATACACGTATATATGTGTATTATTTTTTCTGAGCTTATTTGAGAATCAGTCAGACACACCATGGCCTTTCATCTCTAAATACTTCAGTATGTATTCCCTAAGCATAAGAATAAATAACCACAGTTGAGTTACCAAAACCAGGAATTTAACCTGGAGATTATCTGCCCAGACAATGGACAGTCAAATGTCATCAGGTATCCTAGTAATGTCCTTTGTAGCTTTTTTTCCCTCTTTTGGATTAGGTTTGAAGCAAATTGCATCTGTAAATCCCGAAGTATTGAGTATCAGTTGGGGTAATTATAGCTACGTCCTCCACAAGGAAAACCTGGGGGGCCACCTTTCCGGTACCTACCGCCGCCCGCTCTTTGGGTATTTTCAAAAGAGGAAAGCCATCAAAACCAAGAAGCAGGAAGAGGGGATGAGTGACTCAGTGCCTCAGCGTGGCCTGCTTGCTGTCTGCATTGGGCCATCTGGGTTGTTTCTTGAGCCTGCAGATTCTACAGATTCGGAGCCCTAACCAAACCTACAGACCAAGAACCTCTGGGAGTGGGGCCCAGGAATCTGCATTTAATAGGCACCACTGGTGGCTCTTATACCCTGTGGGTTGGAGGCGCCCAGTGTTGGGGGTGGGGTGGGGGGAGGTGGCCTTGGAGTGAGGCTCTGTCCCTAGTAGCCGTAACATTGCCAGCGGCTCAGATTTGTCATATGGCTCTGTTACATTGCCTGAAATTCCACCAACCCCAGATTCCTTGGGCTTGACCAAGGCAGCATTTTCTGCATGTGAATAGCTGCAGGGGGCTCCCCTTAATAGGAGCCCACACGTTTATGTGAATTGCTTTTAGGACACATTTTCTTCTAACACAGGTCTTTCCCTGAGGGAGTGGGGTTTTCACTGGAGAGAGGAGAGTGAAGAAAGGAGAAGGGGTGATATCGGTGATATCGGACTTTCCTGGGGGCGTGGGTGGGGGTGGGGAGTGCTGCATGTATCACCTGTAAGATGCCTGGATGAAAAGCTGTTCAGAAGAGGTGAAAAAACCTCTGGAGAAAACCTCAAATAGCTCTAGGCACAAACCTTCACCTGCCTGGGAGAAGGCTTTGAAACCGGCTTTCCTAGAACTGGTGTTAGGGCTGAATTAGGTGCAGCAGCTGCACACCCAGCGCCCCCCCCCCCCCGCAAGGATCAGCCTGACGCCAGGAGTAGCCTGGCAGCATCATTATTATCACTCCCAGAAGCAGCCGTGTCCTTGGTGTTATAACTCTGCTGTATGGAGATATGTCTGCGTTCAGTAGATTTGTTCATTCTAAATATGGAGGTTGATGGACTCCTGCTCTAAGGCCCCTATGAAATCAGGGTCAGTGGCTTTCCAATCATCTTCATTTGCTGAAGAGCAGACACTTCTCGTATTAATCATGCCCCAGGTTCTCGAGCCAGTGGAAACCCAGTGCAGCTCTGCCGACACAAGACACATCTTAGAAGGCATCCAGGACCAGGCTCCTTTGCCATTGGAGATACAAGGGCCCCTTTGTACATGTTTTTGACCCACCAGCAGTGACACGCGTGGAAAGACACTGGCTTCTAGATGTTAACTGTGCATCTGAGAGGTGGCAGAGGGGCTAACCTAACTGGCACCCTGTTAATGGGTCCACCTGACATAGGAGGTCGTACTGGCCCACTGGGTGGAGAGAAGCTTGTGACCACCCTCACCTAGGACAGTACTCCAGGTAGATATTTCAGTTCCTCTTCCTGTTGAATCTATTCCTTGGAAAGGAGACACACTTTCCACGTCACTTTTTTCTTTTAGCCCAGTGGTTGTCAGGCCTTAGCTGGTGTGTGTTTAGATCTCCAGGCTCCTTCAGCCTTCCTTAGGAGAGCCCTGCTGGGCCTCTCTCCTTCAGTGATGCAGAGAGGAAGGGGCAGAGAGCCTCCCAGACCTGGCCAGGCTGAAGTCCTCAAAGGGAAGAGGAAATACAAAGCACTCAAGCCCAGCTTTCCTTGGCCGTGTGCCCAGACTGTCCTGGTGTCTGGGAGCAGCCCCCAGAGAAGGAGAGGCCCACGCCAGCCTGCCGGGGCTGCCAGGCGCTTCTTCATCCTAAAGGCTGGAGGGAAGATTTTGGACTCAGACACATTTTTGCTGAGAGTAAAGTGCTAGTCTCCCGTTTCCCCCTGGCCAGGACCATTCCTAGTGGATATTAATTGGGTTTATGAAAAAAAAAAAAAGTATTTTAAAGTGCAAAAGAGGTTCTCCAGGCACCCTTGTGATGGCGCTGACTAAGCGCATCAGTGTTTGGATCTCTGCTCAGGTTCAAGAGCGGTGACGGAAGAGTACTTGGATGCACGTGTCCTGCCTGCTTGGAGACAGGCTGGCTGAGAGACGCAGATGTCTATATAGTTGAATTCCGATTTCCACACATTTGAGGACGTGCGCCTAGTGTGGACCAGGTGCTGGCAATACACAGGTGAACAAGCTATCATTCCTGCCCACAAGAGGCTCGCAATCTAGAAAGGGAGACGGACTGCGGCCACTTATAACTAACTGTGATGAATGACCGGAAAGGAAAAGGCATGAGGGGCAGGCGGGATGGCTAGAGGAGGGGTCCTTGTAATTCTTTTCATGTCCACAACAGTAACCTGACGAAGTTGTGCCAGGGCCACATGTCTTAACTGCAGGTCTGAATGACAAAAACTTGAAAAACAAAATTATGTCATAACTAATTTAGAGAGGAGACTTGATCCAACAAATTCATTTGGTGCCCAAATCTGACCTGCTTCGTCTGAATAGTCATATAAAAGTATATGATGACAGACCCACTATGGGCATTACTGTAGTGCATAGGCACTCTGTTACCTTTCTAAAATCTGAGGAATTCTGACTTTTGAAGGACATCTGATCCTAAGATTTTGGTAAGGGATTGAGGACTTGTCCCCGTGTCACCTGCGTTTTGCATCGTGGAAGCCGAGTGCAGAGAGGACTCCCTGGCCCAACATCAGTCAGGACTTGCATGAAGGTCCTTCTGATAGGCATCCTCAGGTGACACCATCTCGGAGGCACTGACTCCCTACACAGCCGTGATTTGGGCACTGGACATGTGGGCAGCTCTGGAGCGGGGGTGGGTTGGGATAGCACTGCCTGTGGATGCACCCCTGCTGGCCAAGACCCACCCTCTTGATGCACAGTGACACGGACATGTGTCCATCCCTTCCCTTGGCCCGGGCTCGGCCGGACCCTCAGTCTGGTGGTAGTCAGATTCCGTTGAACAGGAAATGATAATTTTATGCCTCTCTACCTACACAATCTGTTGCCTTGTCAAAATGCCACCTCCTAGGTTATTTCTCACTGCTCCTTTTCCCAATTCTTCATTCTTCTCACATCTTGTTCTCATCAGTGACTGCTGGTCTGTAACCGCTAAGGTCTCCTAAACCAGTGGGAAAGATGTACTTATAAATCTGGAGTTTTCTAAGTTGGAGCATTGTCAGCCTATGTGTAGGCAGGAAGTAAGGAGCCAACAGGGAGAAGTGATTTTTAAGGACACAGAGCTTCAACGGCTCTCAAATTACCTTCTTCAGTTGTCCCAGCATTTGCAGCAGGGAGTCTGGGCTGGAGTGGATGCTTCAAGGGTTCATGAGCCCCCCTGAAATAGATTTTGTGTGTATTGGTGTTTTTCTTCTATCGGATTCTCATTGGGAGTGTGTCTTTAAAAAGGTTAAATGCTGCTGGTCTGAAAGAAGCCACATTAAAACATGCCAGCATTTCCTAAAATGATAAACAGTAAATGAGTATTCATTTATATAGTGCCATCCATTATCTATGAGTGCATCCATAGGCAATATAGTCACTTTCAGGCTTTATTTAATAGATAGGATAGTTAAGCTTTGATAGGATGGAAGGAAAACTTTGGAGCTTTTATGGAGCAGGTCTTCATGGAGCCCCCTAAAGGAAGGATCCCCTTGGATCATGGGACACCCCAAGGACAACAAAAAAAGGGTATTTTTCATTTTTTTACTTAACTCACAATTTTCTCATGGTCTCCTTATCATGAGGGGAGCATTAATGGTACCAGTGGTACATCTGAGGGCCTTTTCCTGCCTCTGCTTAGCTCTGCTTATTAAAAATACTGGTGATAAGAATCCTGAGGACCCAGTGTATTAGTTTTTCTATTGCTGCTGTAACAAGTTATCACAAACTTTGTGACTTACGGCAACATGAATTTATCATATTACAGTTCTACAGATTAGAAGTCGGACATGGGTCTCACTGGGCTAAACTCAAAGTGTCGACAGGGCTCCATTCCCTTCAGGAGGAGACTGTTTCAGGCTGCCCACATTCCTTGGCTTGTGGCCCCTTCCTTCATCTTCAAAGCCTGCAACAGCTACTTGAGCCCTTCTCACAGAGCCTCACGCTGATCTATCAGCATCACTCCTCTTCTGCTTCTCTCCTGCTTTTAAGGACCCCTGTGATTATACTGGGCCCACGTGGTAATCAGAGATCATCTCCTCGCCTTTAAAGTCAGCTGATTTACACCTTCGTTCCATCTGCAACCTTCCTTCCCCCTTGTCCTGTAAAGTAACATAGTCACAGGGACCAGGACGTGGGCATCTTTGGGAGGCCACTTCTCTGCCAGCATACGAACACCCCCAGGAAAACTAATCTGCATGAATTCCTCTGGTTATCGCAGGGACCACTTGGATAGAAATGCTCAGTTATGTCTAACCTTCCTTTGAAGAGAACTGGTTCTCTCGAGCATATCAAAGGGCCATCCAAGTTGAAAGTTCTCTGACCTCATCCTCTCCTCCTTGGTGGATGGTCTGGCCATCTCACATGGCGTGACTCACTTGCTAGGGGACAGCCATGCTGCTGGGGACCTTTCAGAGGACATTTGCTGATTCTAATGTTTGACCACCCACCTCCGGCCAGTCCCTGAGATGACATGTTAGCAAAAAAAAAAAAAAAAAAAAAGGCTGGAGGCGGTTTAGTGCCTTGAAACCATCAGATAAACATTTTATTTGAGATGAGGGTGGGGGGAGAGCCTTAGCTTGCCCATGGTATCCCTTATGAATGTGTGTGTCTCATGTGAGATATGATGAGACAACAAGAGGTAGGAAAACAGAACACCCAAGATTGAGAATAGTAACAGAAACTGGTGCAAATTTATGCAAGAAAATGGAGAGGGGAAAAGAGCCCTTGTTCATGTGACTTGTGAGTCACATAAAAATGATAGCAAGACCTTGTAGGGGGAGATTAGAGCCTTGTGGGGGGAAATGGGTCTCCAGGGAACAGCGTCAGCTTTTGAGGGAGAAGGGGCATTCTCTTGGTGAGGAGACTTTATTGGCTAATTGCATGGATATGAGGCTTTTGTTGGTTTCAATCACTGGTTGGGAAAGCATCCTCCTCTGACTTGTGTAGTGGAGTCGTGACCCTGAAATTGGGGAGGCGACGGTAGGAAAAGGGTGACCAAGGTATTTTCCTAGAGCAGGACCAGCTACATCATTTACAGGGCACCGTGCAAAAAGAAAATACGGGGCCCTTGTTTAACAATTATTGAGTTTCAAGATGGGGATAGCAGAGTATTGAACCAGGCGTGGTACCCTTCTAAGTGCAAGGCCTTGTGTTCTTGCATCTGTTATACATCCATGAAGCTGCCCCTGCCCAGTATAAAGTACCCTGTGTGTGTCCTGGGCACACTCCGTATTATGAATGATGAGATTTGAGGCTGTATCCCAGGGAATTGCCAAGACTGTGGACCTTGGTCCTGAGGACTCACTTTCTTGTCAAAGAACTTGTCCTGATTGCACTGGCTATTTAATACTGTTTGAAAGATGCTTCGCTTCACTTTTGGGGAAACCTACATTCCAGCGTTAGAAATAGAGAGGGGGCTAAGGAGGAGAAACCTAGCACTTTCTCAGAGCCTCACCTTCCTTTCCCAGCTGTGTGGCCTCAAACAAGCGACTTAGATTCTGCCCACCTCAGTTCATTTGTACAACGGAGAGCATGTTACTGACTCCGAAGTGACAGCATGAGGCTTATGGGGTAAGGTGCTCTGAGAGAGGGCCAAGACTCTACCTGCCTGTCGGGGATATAAGGAGGACCCTCCAGCCTGCACCCATCCATCAGGTCTCTGGCCAGAACTAATGGTCATGAAGTCCTCAGAGGACTGTGGGCACAGCTGCTGAGGACCAAGCCAGGTCAGTACGGCTAAGCAGGTATTCTTTTTCCCCTACTTTTTATTATCTGCCCTCAGCATGTGTGTGCGCGCGCATGTGCGCGCGCGCGCGCACACACACACACACACACACACACACACACCCCTACGTGCATGGAAGTGCATTCCTCTGCAGGTCCCCAGAGCCACTGAGCTGGAGGCCTGAGCTTCCACACGGCCAGCCTACCCACAATCCATCCCCTCCGGCAGCTCCCAGCCAAGCCTAAGGGACAGAAGGAATGGAGGTGTGTGGGGATAGGAAAAGTAGACAGTTGTGGCCCAGTGAATTCTGGGGATGGCCACAGACTCATCCTGATCAGCGTTTGCCATTGCTTTCCCAGCGGTCAGTTCACTGGCACTGCTAGCAAAGGGCAGGAAGAATGGCTTTGTGTTCCATCTCTTCTGCCCACCCGCCCTGGCTGAGCCCTAGGTGCTAATTAGCAGTGAGGTGACAGGCTGTGTGAGAGAGTCTGGCCTGGCCAGGCGCAGTTAGAGCCCAAGGGTTTAGGGATGGCTCCAGCCTCACCCAGGGTGCCACATCCAAAGCTTTGCTGATGATTGAATAGCAAATTCTTCTCTTCTCAAAGCCCATCCCAGAATCAGAATCAGAAGACTTTGGGTCTAGTTAACAGTTTTACTCAGGCAATAAATTCTTTTTACCTGTTGGCATAAACAAAGGGTAGAGGAGTGTCTGAGACCTGGGGCCGCTGTCTTCTTTCTGAAGAATTTTATTTTACATCTTATAAATTATGTAATCCTTATACACTGTAGACAGCCTGGAAAATTTAACTATGCAAAAGAAAAAAAATGAATTGTGTCTCTGCATTTTAGAGATACCTACTGTTACATTTTGGACTATATCCTCCTAGACTTTTTTCTCTATGCAATAACTATAGTCTCACTCTCTGCAATTACAGTATAACTATTTTGTTGTCAGCTTTTTGCACTTGTTGGTATATCATAGACATGTTTTCATGCCCATAAATGTGATCCTGGATTGTTTTTTAATGGCAGCATAGTATTCCAAAGTTGGGATATACTTTGCCCCCTTTTGTTGTAAATTTACGTGATTCTTTGTTGCAGTTGTCACTCTTCTCAACAATGCTGCACCCTACTGGCTTCATCTTCATGCACATCCTTAATTGTTTCCTCAGAATAAATTTCTAGATGTGTTTCCATAGGATACATTTCCATATGTATTTTAAAGACTTTAGGCCAGTGGTTCTCAATTAGGGATGACCCTGCTCAGCAAGGGGCATTTAGCAATGTCTGGAGACATTTTAGAGTGTCACAGCCAGCAGAGAGGTTGCTACTAATATCTAGCGGACAGAAACCAGGGTACTGCTAAACATTCCACAATTACAGCACAGCCTCCTACATCAAAGAATATCAAGTCCAAAATGTAAATTGGTGCCCAGGTTAAGAAACTGCTTAGACACATGGATTTTTTTCTCCCCTGAGCTTTATTGAGATGTAATTGACACATACCGTACATTTCTGTGTTACAGAATGATTATCACCAGAGCATTAACTAATTACCATTTCTTTTTTTGTGGTGAGAACATTTGAGATTTACTGTCTTAGCAACTTCCAAGGATATGATAAAATATTAACTAGATCACTCTGCTGTACATTAGGTTCCCAGAACTTGGTAGTTAATCTTATAATTGGAAGTGTGTACCTTTGACCAACATCTCCTCATTTCACCCACACCCTAGCCTCTGGTAACCACCATTCTGTTCTTTATTTTTCTGAGTTTAACATTTTAGATTCCACATATAAGTGATATCATGCAGTATTTGTCTTTCTGTCTGACTTATTTCACTTAGCATAATGCCCTCCAGATTCATCCAAGTTGTCACAAACAGCAGGATTTCCTTCTTTCTCGTGGCTAGATAATATTCTATCTCACTCAAACACACATACGCACACAGTATCTTTATTCTTGGTAATATTTGTGATGCTGGAGCTTCTAAGCCTAAGGGAAATGAGGTCGAGGTATTCAGTTTAATTGGCGATCAATTAAAACCAACCCAGTCCCATCCTGTCTTCTTCTTGCGGAAGGACTCGAGTGCCCAAGCTGTTTTGGAATAGGGAAATGGCTAATGTGAGCCACTCAGAGCCCGTCTTTGCATCCAGGAGAGAAAAGGGCAGGATGCCCTGGGAGGAGGTGCGGGGGGGGGGGGTGGGGGAGAGAGAGAGAGAGAGAGAGAGAGAGAGAGAGAGAGAGAGAGAGAGAGAGAGAAGGACTGGGGAGGGGAGCAGTGCAGTGCTGGACAATGCAGTCCTTGTTGCAATGAAAAGAGGATTGTATGTATTCTTTAGGGACCTGAAGGCCAGTTCCGGGCACTGAGGACGCAGGCAGGGAGAACGCATGCCTTTGCAGAGGGAGCAGACCAGGAAGCTGCTATTGTCTCCCCTGAAGCTGGCATGGAGAGTGCAAAGTCCTGTGTCCCGGGGTGCTGGCCATGGCCTCCCCATCAGGAAGGAAAAACATCAGTGCTCCCCATGCCATGTATTACAATGCTGTGACCTCCAAAATGTTACCCTATCCATGAGCATCCATGATGCTCATGGAAACTGGCTACTTCATGTATTCGTGTTTGGAATGACTATAACCATTTATTCACAACACAGATATTTACCAAGCACCTACTAATGCCAGGCACCATGAGAGGCAATGAATGAAATAGTCACAGTTCCTGCCCTCATGGAGCATAGACTCGCCAACAATGTGCCATGCAGTATAAACACTAGGAAGGGAAAGGTGCATACTGGGTGCTGTGGAGCACAAAGTGGGAGCACTCTACCTAATGGGGGGGCGTGAAGAAGGGCTTGGTGCCAGGGACATTTCTCATAAGAATGGATGTCTAAGTCAAGAACTAAAGAACCAGTTGGAATTTGCCCAAAGCAGAGAAATAGGGACTTTTCCCTGGAAGTCTGAAAATACAAAAGGTTCTGGTCACCCCAAGGCCATTTCAATGTGGTCCACTTTGAAGGAATGCAGTTGGACTAAATATGCCTTTAAAAATCACGGTCTTTTCATTCATCTTTTTATCATTGTGAATATTTCCATCGTATAGAAAGGTGAATGGAACAATGCAGCAAACACCTTCACTGCTGCCACCCTGGTCCAAGGAACCCTGAACAATTGTCCTCCTACAAAGCCTCCCGGTTGCTGTTCTCACCCCTGGCAGCCCATTCTGGGCAGTCCTGTTCGAAGGTAGCTCTGAGCATATCTCCTCTTCTGTGCTCAGAACCTCTTATGGCTCCCATCTCACTCAGCCTGTGTGCTAGTCCTATATCTGAGCTCATTTTTTGCTCCCTCCTGCTGGACTCCTTGCAGTTTCACAAACACAACAGGGACAGTCCCCTTAGAGGCTGTTCACCTGCCTGGGATACTCTCCTCCCAGGTAGCAGCAAGACTTGCTTCATTCCCCAGTGTGTGGTCTTGACTCAACTGTCACCTTCTCAGGGACATCTTTCTGGAAGACCATGGTGGTCAGCAGTAAAAGGGTCCCACCAAAATGTCCACATCCTAATCCCCAAAACCAGTGACTATGTTCCCTTATATGGCAAAAGAGACTTTGCAGATGGGATTAAGTCAAAGACCTTGAAATGGTTTGTGCGGGATTGTGCTGATGGGCCTAGTGTGATCACACAGGTCCTGATAAATGGAGGGAGACAAGAGAGTCAGAGTCAGAGAGATTCGATGTGGGAAGGATTCAACCCACTGGTGCTGGCTTTGAAGCTGGTGGAGGGGGGCCCCAGACAAGTCGTATGGGCAGCCTATAGGAGGTGGAAAAGGAAGGACGCAGAACCTCCAGGAGAAACAGAGTCCTGTTTTAGCACAAGGAGACCATGTTGGACTTCTAACCAGAGAAATGTAAGATACTAAATTTGTGTTGTTTTAATCCACTAAGTTGTGGCAGCAATAGGAGACTCATGTAACCACTGTATTTTAAATTGTAGAGCCGGCCGAGTGGCGCGGTGGTTAAGCGCTGGCTTGGGAAGCCAGCGGCCCCGGTTCGGTTCCCACATATGAGGGCCAGTGACACTGCCCTGAAAAAAATAAATAAATAAATAAAATTGTAGTACAGGCTACACTCTGGCACTCTGTAGCCTTCACCTTTTGCTTCATTTTTTTCTGTAATACTTATCACCAGTAGACATATATTGTACTTATTTTGTTTATTGTCTCCTATTCCCTCCACCCTCAAGAATGTGAACTCAATGAGGGCAAGGATTTCTCTCTCTTTTGTTCATTGTTGAGTTCTAGAAGAGTGCCTAGCATGCAGTAAGTATTCAGTAAATATTTGCTGAATGAATGAATTCTTATACCCAACACCCAGCTTTGTCATCCATTCATCTCTTTATTCAACCAACTTTGTTCATACTAGGATCTGGAACTTAGGTCCTTCACCTTGAGGAGATAACTATCTGGAAAGAAAGACAGACATACAAATATCTGTAATAAAAGGTAGTAAATACTATAGTTGAGTGACCTGCTGTATAAAACCCAAGGAGGGAATTAATGATATACTCATGGATGGTGTCATCGAAGAATTCATTCAACAGGTACTTATGGAGCATCTACTTTGGAGCCCCTGTGCTAAGCCTTGAGGATAAGCAGTGAACAAGATAGACATGGGCAGTCTCTAGGAGGACATTCAACACTTCATTACCAGGGTGATGGGGACAGTGAAGGAAGGGCACAGGGAGCCCCTGGAGAAGGGATTAGCATCCCTCCAGGGGGAATGGTGTGAGCACATGCATAGAAGTGGGAAGGCTTTCTGTGTGTAAGCAGTGGAGAGTAGTTTGTTCTGGTTCCAGGGAGTGGGTGTGGGGTAAAGTGAAACCAGAAAAAAAAGGCAGGGGCCAGACCACAAAGAGCACATTATGCTAAAGAGTTTGGACCTGATCTTTAGGATGGGATCACTGAAGCCATGAAGAATGGGAGCCATTGAAGAAGTTTAAGCAGTAGAACCCTATGATCAGATTTACAAAGATAGATATGGTGGTAACATAGAAGATGGAATGTAGGGGATAAAAAGTGGAAGAAGGAAGACTAGTTAGGAGTCATGTCGGGTATCTTCTGTTTGTCCCTCTAGATCCATTCTCCATCCCTACCCATCCTGCTTTAAGTTCCCAGGACTGACTTGGATGGACTACAGCAATGGCTCCCTTGCCCTTAGGTTTCTGGTGAAATTACAAAGTGCCAGAAGAAGAGAGAGAAGCCAGGGTATGTAGTCTTATGGCTCCCTCTCTGCTGGACTGCAGGAGGGCCAAAGCCATGCCTCTCCATGTAAGGCCCCAGCCGCTCCTCTCTTAGGCTATGGTAGCTCATGCCCCTCATGATTAAGGTGCAATGGCTGCCCACCTTGCTAACCCTCATGATCCTTGAGCATCCCTTGTTGGTTCTCTTGGCTCTGCCTGTACCTTTGTCTTCTTGGGCACCCCTTTTAAGTGTACCATCTATTTCCTGCTAGAACCCTGACTGATGACAAGTCTGATTCAGTAATCTAAGAAGGAGATCAATAGGACCAGATGACACACAATTGTAATGAGAGTGGACAAGAGGAAAAAGTCTTGAAAATTATTTCACAACCACTTCCTTTTGTTGAACATTTACCATGTACAGGGTATTGTTTTAAGTGCTTTACATATTTTTTTTTCTTTTTTGAGGGCAGTGTCACTGGCCCTCACATGTGGGACTGAACCAGGGCCACTGGCTTCCCAAGCCAGCACTTAACCACTGTGCCACTCGGCCGGCCCTTAAGTGCTTTACATATTAACTCTAACTGTTACAAAATGATTCTGGTGTTAGTTACCATTTTATAGGTGAGGACATTAAGACATAGAGAGGTTGAACAAGTTGCCCAGGGTTAAACATGGCAGTTTGACCTCTGCACTCTTTATCTGTTTACTGATTACATTTAGTCTTGTTAGTCTTACCTGTGTAAGAGTGATAAAAGAAAAGAGGATGCATCTGAGGGTCTTAATTTAGGCAGTCAGAGGATGGTCTTGCCATGGACTGAGAAGAGAAATACTGGAGAAGGGAGAGTGTTGGCCTGGAGGCTTGGGGTCTGAGTGTGAAGATGATGAGCATTTCAACCTAAGTGGAAGGTGACTTTGAGACGTCCTGCCATGAGGAGATGGTTTTAATTCTGCTGGCAGAATGTATCCAACCTCACAAAGGAGGCCCATCAGTTCCCCTAAAGCAGAGAGTTTGGGATAGGTAGCCTTTGTGCCCTTGCCATCACCCACCTACTGCCTGCTCCAAAACCAGAAAGTATGCCTTAATCCATAGGCTATGTGACAGAGGCAAGGCTGCCCTCAGAGCAGGACTTGTACCCTATGTTACTGATCTTCTGTAACTCCAGAGTGACTTTCCTATGCAGGGCTGCCTTGGCATGGCATGGAGTTTACCATCAAGAAAGAGGAAAGGTTAGCCATCTGGCCCCTCACATGCCCTGCTCCATCCCCGAGCCATAGAAATAGTCAACTTGACAGTCTGAATCCAAGACCTGTAAAGCAATCTTCATCAAGGCTGCATCTAGACGTACTGTCCACCTTCTCTGGGCCTCATGTGCCAAGTGCTGAGAAGAACTTCAGAAGCCCTGAGATGGTGTCATGAAAGACCTGCCTTACAGAGGGAGGGCTGGGGATGGCACCTCCTTTCATCATACAGAAATGAAAGAAGGTGGTTGAATGACTCTCTTTCTGTGTTGAGTTAACAGAAACTAAAACAAACCAATTTTAGTAGAAAGGTACGTGTCAGTTCAAGTAGCTAGTAAGGTCTCACAGGGAGATGAAGAGCTTCAGGAACCAAGATTTCAGACTCTGAAACAGCCATGGGGCCACCAGAGCTACCTAACATCTCAGCTTCAGTTTTTTCTGCTTGATTTCATCCTATGTACAGGTACTCTGCATGTGGTGGGGAGATAGCCCTGGCAGCCCCAATTCGCATCTTCTCAGCTTAGCAACCCAAACAGAAAGAGAAATCATTCTCCCAGAATTGGCTTTATTCCCAGGGAAGGGTTCTGACTGCCCTTTTAGGATCATGTGGTAGAATGAAAAAATTGTCTACAACATGTGGGACGCATCCCATTAAGAGATAGAGTCTATTTTTCTATCTCTTGAATCTGGACATAGCCACATGACTTGCTTTGTCCAATTGATATGACACAAGTAGAAGTTTGAAAGATGCTTCTGCATTACAGTTATGCTTTTGCTGCCGGGAATCTTTCTGTCTCCGTGAGGAAGCCCAGGCTAGCCTGTAGGAGGATGAGAGATCACATGGAGAGAGAGGCCCGGCCATGCCAGCTGAGCATGGGCCATCCAAGACACAAGTCACACCATCCTAGATCATCCTAAACCAGAAGACCCACCCAGACAACCCACAAAATCGTGAGAAATGATAAATCACTTGAAGCCACTGAGTTTTGAGGAGGATGGTTTGTTAAGCAGTCAAAGCTAATGAATGCAGGTGATATACCTCAAGCATTATTGACAGAGGTGTGAGGTGCTACAGTTAGTCAGGCTTGGATCGAGAGCCCACCCCTATGGCCAAGAGACTGTGCTCCGTAACCCAGGAAGGAATGTTGGGAAAGCTTGGCTGGCAGACCCAAAAGATACCTGCCACTGTTCACTCTAGAGATGCATGAACAGTCATGACCTAGCATCTTTCAACCTGCTCTTTCTCCTATATTCTCAATCATGGTTAAGGGTTCCACCTTCCATCCAGGCACTCAAGCCAAAAGTCTGAGTATCATCCTAGACTCCTTCCCTCCCCTCAACTCCCACCTTCGGTCACTACGTTCTGCTGATTTTATCATTAAACTATCTTTGCCTATGGGAAACAGCCATACATCTTCTTGCATCTTTCCAGACTCAGCTTCAATTTTGCCTTCCCAGGAAACTTTCCTGAAACCCCTCAATGGGTTAAATAAACTTCCTGAGTGCCCATTGGTGCCTTATATCTTAACACCTTATGTGACTGATTATGGACGTGTCTCCCTCTCTAGACTGGAAGATCCCTGAGGGTAGGGACTGTATCCTGCTCACAGGATGTGGTGGTGGTTATGCAACACCTGTGTGTAGAACTGAACCAAACTCCTGATGCAGTTTGTTTTTTTCCTTATTTATTGACAGACTCCAGAAAGAATGAACTCAAAGCCTTTTGTCTCTGAGGGATTTGGAGCAAAGTTGGTCAGTGTTGGCCTGCTAAGATGAATGAAGAGATTCGGGAAGCATGATACAGAGACAGGCATGGAGCCTTGCAGTCTGATGGGTGTAGGTTTGAATGCTAGTTCCTCCCCAGAATCCCCAATCTGGGATCTTGAGCAAAATGTTTACTTCTCTGAGCCACTGGTCCCTGTTTGCAAAAAATAGGCTAATTCCACCTTTCTTGTGGGATTGTTAAAGTCGAACGAGATAACATAGATACAGTATCCAACCCAACGTTATACCTATGTTATATGTTAGTGAAACTTAGTTGCTTTTCTTTTCTTCTTGAAATGCCTTCTGTCTTGCAGTAGCTTTCTCCAAAAGCAGATCCCGAGAGAAAGATTTGTGTGCAAGTAGTTTATTTGGGACGCGATCCCAGGAAAGAGAGAGAAGTGAGATAGGGATGAGGAAGTCCTCTAAGGGTCTGTTAAATCTGTTACCACTGTGGGCAACTGGGGCTCAGTTTCTCTGGAGACATCTGGGAGAGTGTGTAGATTAGCACATGCCTTAGAGGGTGAGGAAGTAGGGGGTATTTATCCACCAAACTCTGTCAGTCGTTGGCTGAAGGATGTTCTCAGAGGCATTAACACCCAGTACTTCTGTTCTGCCTCCTACATGTGGAAAAGCTCTGGCACAGAATCAGAGCAGTTTGCAGCAGGAAGCCATTGGTACATGTGTGAATGGCAAGAGCCAAGGGGACATATGCAGATCACTGAGGATGTTGGCTCTGCTGCCTTTTCTCTGAAAGAATATCCTGAATTCCCATATTTATTCTCATAGTTGCTTATACTTAGCAAATATTTTACTGAATAAGGAGGATTGGGGATAAAATGCAAGGGGACTACTTCCTGTGATCACTGTGGGTGGGTGAGATCTCTAGAAATTCAATAGCTTTCTTACTATGCTCTGGAAGTATAGTAAGAGCAGCCCAAGAGCAGTGAATAGTGGTTAAGCAGACTCTCAGCTGCAGCTCTTCAACCCTTAGGACTTTCAGGCTGCGACTGACTGAGTAAGCAAGGAGAAAAGGGGACAGGGGAAGAGAAAATTTATTATACGGAGGAAAATGTCACATATAGTCTCTTTTATATTTTGATACAGCAGGAAGTTTACAGTAAGGCTATAGGAGGGAAGTGAACATATTCATTTCAGAGGTATTTTTCAGAGCATTTTTTGTTTTTGTGACTTTTTATTGTGTGATAATTTCAAACTTATAGAAAAGTTGCAAGAATAGGCATTCCCATATACCCTTTACCCAGATTGATTAACCATATGTTTACATTTTGCTTCCCTCCCTCCTAGCTCCTTACAATACATATGTATAAATACATATTTTTAAACCATTCAAGAGTAAGCTGGGGACATTGGGTTCCTTTACACATGAATACTTTCATGTGTATTTCCTAAGAACAAAGGTGTTCCTTGATATAACCATAGTCAATTATTTCTGAGCATTTTTAATCATTTTTTGCAGTATTTTAAAGCAACTTCTATCACAGGAAATCCTTTGCCAAAAACCATTCACTGAATGGGTTGAATTGGTGCACTTGTCAAGTTTTACCCAGTGGTGCGGGTTAAGGCTCCAAATTCTACTGATTTTAGTTCAATCTAAAAAAAAAAAAAAAATCTATAAAGTGCTGAAATATTTATGGGCCTTGGAAACTCTGCCTACTTGGCTAATATCCTTTTCACTTAATGGTCTACTTCAATGTGATTGTATTTTACTAATTTATTAACCATCAAGATTCCTATTAAGAGACAGTGTTATAGCTGGAAGGGATCTTAGAGAGTCTTCTAGCCCCACTTTACAGTGAAGCAAACTGGGGAAAGGCATTGCCATGTCAGTTTCCGGGCAGTGGTTGGGACTGAAGCACAACGATGTTAACTCTAGAACTGGAAGGCCATTCAGAGAGAATCAGTTAAGTGTGTGTATAGGGAGCCCATGGGGCTTTTTGGGACCCACCGGGATCCAGAGGGGGTATGGTGAGTGGGAAGAGTGAGACCCCTGCTTCCAACCTCCAACCCCCATCAGATAGCCCTGCTTTCTCCCCTGGTTTTGTATTGAGCTACAGCATAATATTTTAAGGGCCTTTCTACTCAAAAATAAATTAGGCCCAGAGAGGTTTAAAGATGGACTCGGTTTCGCCCAACAAGTTGGTATCAGAGTGGGAGTCAGGACCTGAGCCTTCCACCTAGCCCTCGTACATGTCCAATTCTACTGCCTCACCACAAAGCCTCCTTTCATTAACATCCCTTTACTTCTCCTTGTTTTAAAATTTTTATTGGGGAATTGGGGGAGCCTCAAAAATGCCAAACTATTTCCAAGTAACTCAAGAATATTTATAGGAACACAAAAATATCTAGTACCCAACAAGGCAATATTCACAATGTCTGACATCCATTCAAAAATTACAAGGCATGCAAAAAGGAAGATACAAGCCATGATCAGGAGAAAAGTCAATCGAAAGAAACAGACCACAAAATGACACTTATGATAGAATTTAACAAGAACATTAAAACTATATCTCACATAAAAGAAGGAAAAGGAAAGACTGAGCATGAAATGTAGAGACATGGAAGATTGAAATAAAAAAGGGCCAGCCGAGTGGCGTGTTGGTTAAGAGTTGGCTTGGGAGTGTCAGCTCTGAACAGCAGGGCCCCAGTTCAGATCCCACATGAGAGCCAGTGATGCTGCACCCTCTATAGCTAAGATGGTGAACAACAGCTCCACCTGGAGCTGGGCTGCCGAGAGTTGCCAGCGACAGCATAGGCTGCAGCCCCTGCTGCAGTGGGCTGCCATAAGCTACCATGAGTGGCTGGCAGCCAGTGTGAGTGGCCGGCAGTGGGCATGAGCTGCCTTGAGCTGCTGTGAGCTCTGTCCAATGGCCAGCAACCGATCTGCCTCACCTGGGAAGAGCGCAGTGATCACAATACCCACATGGGCCAGTGAAGCGACGTCTTCCGCAACTAGACTGAAGAACAAAAGGACAGCAACTTGTCTGTTCCCCTTCCCTGATTCCCAACGCTGTTCCCCTCCCCCAATTCCCCAATAAAATCTTAAAAAAAAAAAAAAAGAATAAAAAAGACCTAAGTCAAACTTTTTAGAGATGGAAAATACAATATCTGAGATGAAAATACGGTAAGTGGGATTTATGGCAGACTACGCACTGCGGAAGAAAAGGTTAGTGAATTTGAAGATACAGTAATAGAAATTATTCAAAATAAAGCACAAAAGAAAGAACTGGAGGGTAAAAAACAGCATCAGTGAGCTGTGAAACAACTTCAAGTGGCATAATATAAGTGTAATCAGAGTCCAAAGAGTAGGGGTAAGAAAGAAAAAAAATATTTGAAGGAATACTGGCCAAAATTTTTCAAATTTTATCAAAATGAAAATCTGATTCAAAAAGCTCAGCACAGCCCAAGCTTAAGAAATATGAAAAGAAAACCCAACCCTACACAAACATCAAAATGAAATTCTTAAAACCAGTAATAATGAGGAAATCTTAAAAGCATCCAGAGGAAGAAAGGACATATTACGTATAGAGGAACAGACAAGGAAGGTGGCAAACTTCTTGTTGGAAACAAAGCAAGACCAAATACAGTGGGGCAACACCTTTGAAGCACTGAAAGGAAAAAAAAAGAACAGTAAAAAAAAAAATATATATATATATATATATATATATATATATATATATATATAAATTGAGAATTCTATATTCATCAAAAATGTCTTTCAAAATGAAGTTAAATAGTTTTTCCAACATAAAAACCAAGCAAATTCATTGCCAGCAGACCTGCACCACAATAAATGTTAAAGGAAGTTCTTCACTTAGATGGGAAATATACCAGCCGGAAGTCTTGATCAATATACAGGAGTAAATAACATCAGAAATTGATAAATATAAAAAATTATTTTTTTATTTTAAAAATATTTTTGGGCCTGCCAAGTGGCGCATTGGTTAAGAGCTGGCTTGCAACGCCAGTGGCCCCGGTTTGGATCCCACATATGAGGGCCAGTTACACTGCTCTCTACAACTAACAGCTCTACCTGGAGCTGGGCTGCGAGCCCCCGCGATGGTGTAGGCTGCAGCCCCTGCTGCAGTGGGCTGCCATAGGCTACAGTGAGTGGCCGGCAGCCAGTGTGAGCGGCTGGCATCCAGCGTGAGTTGCCAATAGCCGCGGTGAGTGACCATCCAGAGGCCGGCAACGGATCTGCCTCATCCGGGAAGAGCGCAATGACGATACCAACATGGGCCAGTGAAGCGACATCCTCCGCAACTAGACTGAAGAACAAAAAGACAGCAACTTGTCTGTTCCCCTTCCCCGATTCCCCTATTAAATATATATATATATATATATATATATATATATATATATATATATTTAATATTTAATATATATATTATATATATATATTTAAAAGGTAATAGCTGTTTAAGGGAAAAATACTAACACTGTATTTTGAGGTTTAAAACATGTAGAAGTAAAATATATGAAAAGCATTGCACAAAGACTAGGAAGGGGAAATGAAATAAACATTCTAAAATTCTTATATGATATGTGAAGTGGTATAGTATTATTTGAAGGTAGATAATAATACTTGAAAGATGTAGACTGTGAACACTAAAACAACCAATAAATAACAAAATAGTTATCACTAATAAGCCAACAAAGGAGATAAAATGGAATGAGGGAAAATGTTCAATTAATTCAAAGCAGGCAGAAAAAGATTAAAAAGAGAACAAAGAACAGTTTGAGAAATAGAAATTAAATAGCAAAATGGTAGATTTAACCAGCCATGTTAATAATCCCACCAAATGTAAATGGTTCAATAGGATTTTCTGTGATGATAGCACTGTTCTCTATTTGTGCTAATAATACCTAGTCATACATGGCTATTGAACACTTGAAATGTAGCTCATGAAATGAATTCTAAATTTTATTAAATTTTGATTAATTTAAAATAGCCACATGAGGATAGTGGCCTATTGGACAACACAATGCTAAATACCTCAGTTATTAGAAGGCAGAGATTGTCAGACTGGCTAAAAAAGCAAGGCCCGACTATATGTTGGCAAAAGAACCTCTCTTTAAACATAAAGACAAGTAGATTAAAAGTAAGAGAATGGAAAAAGATACATCATGTAAACGTTAATCAATAAAAGCTGATATATTAACATCAAAGTAGGTAGCAAGAGGACATAATTCCTCTGAAGACAAACATTTTTATTGAAGTCATCTTTGGTATTAAGTTTTGCTGGTGGGACAGCTGAGGAAAGAGGGGCAGTGCATGAGTTTGCTAGGGCTGCCATAACAAAATACCACAGATGAGTGGCTTAAATAACAGAAACTTATTTTCTCGCGGTTCTGGAGGCTGTAAGTCCAAGAGGAAAGTGCCATCAGGGTTGGTTTCTCCCGAGCCCTCTTTCCTTGGCCTGTAGATGGCCACCGCTGCCTTTACATGCTCATCTCTCTGTGCACGTGCACCCTTGCTGTCTCTCTGTGTCCAAATTTCCTCTTCTTTTAAGGATACCAGTCAGATTGTATTAGGACCCACTGAAACAGCCTCATTTAACTTACTCACCACTTTAAAGGCCCTCTTTCCAAATACACTCATATTCTGAGGCACTGAGGGTTAGAGCTTCAACATATGAATTTGGGTGGGGGGAACAGCCAGGGACATTATTTATCACAACTGTCCTCCCAAGAACAGGATCTCTGGGATTCCAAGATACTGTACAATTGTCTAGAGCAGACAGTGCCCTCCCTGGCCTTATGATGACTGTAAAGCCAAGACCAACCCAAGAGAGGCAGGACCTGGGTTTTGGGTAGGGCTATGGTTTGTCTCTCAAGAGAGTAGTAGTATTTCTTTTGAATCTTCTAACAACAAATTGTTCCTCTTGATATATCTCTTTTCTTCATTGAAGTGTCACTCTACATTTTTTCCTTTTAATGAAAAGAAAACTTCATGTTGTTTCTTCTGATATGCAGGAGAAGAACCAACTGAAAATGCTGACCCTTCCAGAAGCCTACCAGTTCTTCCCCACCCACAGCAAGCTGCCTTTTGTTGCCATGGCAACAGTGGCTTTCAGCTAATTGGAGGTGCTAGTTTTGGCTTCACTTTGTTGAATGTTAGGAGACTAGAGCTAGTTCATCAGTTTAGCCCTAAGGTGCAAGGTTGCTCTGTGAGGCTTGAAATTTGGAAGAGAGGAAAGAAAGGGAAGCTGAAGAAAGTTCCTGTGGGAGTGAAGGTTTCAGGGACCGTGAACTACATGATCTGTAAAAGAAGTTAGAGCAAGTCTATAGAGCAATTTAAAAACAGATGGATTTCCTGAAATCGCCACTGTTTCCATGGCAACACCTCAGCTGATTGTCAGGTGCTGTAAAGTATTCTCCCCTGTGTGTGGACAGAATCTTGGTGCCAACTAGAGAGAAGGACCCAAGGCAGAATAAATCAGACTAACCTAGAAAGGAGAAGAGCAAATTTGGGATAGCTGTTAAGGCCTTAGGAAGATTTTCCGAAGAGCCAGGCCACATGTCGCCACGGGAGATATCAGATGTCACCTGTCTAAAGATTTATATGGGAATAGTGGCAGGGAATAGTTCTTTGGTTGGAATGGCTGTGGCACCTTCCTTCTTGCCTCTAGGCTTTGATAGATAACCAGAGGACACTTGCCAACCTGTAACTCATTCATTTGATAAAATATTTAGAAAGTACCTAGCATTGAATTCTGCCAAAAGCATCCATCATGCTGGTGAAATGCATGCCTGTTACAATGACTATCGATTGCTTACATTTCCTGTGACAGATCTGCAACAATAGAGGCTAATATTCCAAATCCTCCAAATGGCCAGTTGCTTCTTTTCACCCACACTCTTGTTGTGTGTGTGCTGTGTTTAAGGCACTGTGTTAGGTGTTGAGGTTATGAAAAGGAATGAAACCAGGCACCAGTCCTTCCCTTGGGAGGCGTACAGTCTAGGTGGGATGATGAGCATTGGTGTGGTAAGAATAAATGATAATACAAGGTGACATGTGATCCAAATTAATGCTGCAGACAATGAGCTCCACAGGAATTCAAAATAGTGGCCTTTCTTCCAGGGCTGGGGTGACCAGGAAGAGAATCATGGAGGAGGTGGGACTTGAACTGGGCTTGAATGAAGGTCAGGACTTGGGTAACAGGGAGGATCTTGAAGACAAATAAACGAGGAGAGTGGCAAAAGCACTGAGACAGGAGTGAGTATGGGTGGTTAGTCAGGGGAAAGGAGGAGACTTATTTGAGAAGAAGGGTTCATGACATGGAGAGTGGAAAATAAAATTGGCAAGAAAGATTTGGGGGCTCAGGTTATCAGGATCCTGAGGGCATGGCAGGGAGGTTAGACTTTGTCATGGAGGCAGTGAAGGATAGTCAGAAGTTTTAAAGCAAGAAAGCTGGGCTTGTTTGTTTGCTTGTTTTTTGCAAAGTAACGCTGCTTAACCTGGCAGCCCTGTACAGGATTGGTTTGAAGGAGTAAAGAAAAAGCCAGAAAAAATTGAATGGGGTTAAGATGGAGGTTGAAGGAATGGGAAGAAAGGGATGAGTGGATGGATGGATGGAAGGATGGATGGATGGATGGATGGGTGGATGGATGGATTGAATGGACAGATTCCAGAGATACTGAGAAGGAATAGACTGTAATGGATTGGATTTAGCAGGGGAGGTAAGGGAGAGTGTAAGAGTCAATAGGAAAGGAGCTTATTGTTTTAAAAGAAATTATGCCAGTGAAGCCTTGTGTTAATCAAAAAGAAAAAAGGAGGAAAATCCATGCCCTGAAGTCGCCGTAGCTCATAGCCTTGTAGGAGAACACAAGTGAGATTATAGATGCTAGGATAGAAGCATGTACAGAAAACAATGAGGGGCTCACAGGAAGGAGAGGTCAATTCTGGGGAGGGAGAACAAGGAGGTCGCCTTTGTCGGAGATGATCTTGAGCTGAATGGTGAGAGGGGGCTTGCTTGAGAAGAAATATGATAAGTTAAGGGTTATATTTGACTTCAGAGTTTAGTTTCAGGTGAAGCAGAACATCAAAAAGTAGGAAGCATCCATTTATCTGATTAATTCTGATGGAGGGATTTCTAAATGAGGCTGCCAAGGGCAGGGACTCCAAGAGAGAGGAATAAGGCTCACTCCCTGACCTTGAGGAACTGCCCGTCCACTGGGGGAAAAGACAGCACTCATTCCAGTGTTCAAAGGTATATCTTGAGACCTTCCTATTCACCAGGTGCTACCCTGGGTCCTGGGAACACAGGAGCGAAGAGAATGGACTAAATTCCCGGCTAGAATGGAGGCCACATTCTAGTTAAGGACTTAAATAGGCAGAATCAGGCTAAGTAGGGAAGACAGGTTGAAGAAAACGAGCAGTGAGTTCTGACTAGACCGTACCTGGGAGGCTTGTGCTGTCAGGAAGTGTGAGGTGACTGACTGACAGACTGACTGACTGGCAGCCTTATTAAATAGCAGTTGGAGATGTCAGTCCAGAGCTGCAGTGAAGAGTACGGTCAGGCTGCAGAATGAGTCCAAATGTCTGTGTGCGCCTCATGATTGTGAGGTGATGTGCTTGTGTTTCACCAGGGAAGTGTCTTTGTAGGGGTGACAGCTAAAGCCAGGCATGCATGACCTGTGCTCCCCAAGACTCCCTCTCAAGGGAGCCAGCCTTCTTTTCTAGGCTCTGCACGTGCTGGTTCTCTCACTGTGTTTACTCAAATACTGATGGAGCCACCATGACCCAACAGGCAATGCATTCGCCTGCTCCAAGCTCATGTTCACAGAGCCTGTGTCCTTGTCACCCAAATCCTACACACCAATCCAAGACTTCGTTACTGGTGTTACAGAGTGGTCTCTGGATGGAGAGTGCATGTTATGGGTTGAATTGTGTCCCCCACAAATCCGTATATTGAAGTCCTAACCCCCAGTCCTCCCAGAATGTGACTGTATTTGAAGCAGGGACTTTTACAAGGTAATCGAATTAAAATGAAGTCAGTAGTGTGGACACTAATCAAGCATAATGGGTGTCCTTATCAAAGGAGAAAGTTTGGATAGAGATGTACGCAGGGAGAATGCCATGTGAGGATGAAGGCAGAGATTGGTATTGATGCGTCTGTGTGCTAAACAGCAGCAGAAATTGCCAGCAAGCCAGAAGCTAGGACGGAGGCCAGGAACGGAGTCTCCCCTGGAGGCCTTGGCAGGAACCAACCCTGCCAACACCTTCATTCCAGGCTTCTAACTTCCAGAACTGAGACAATAGACTTCTGTTGTGTAAGCCACCCAGTCTGTGGTACTTTGTTATGGCAGCCCAAGCAAGTGAATACAGTGGGTCAGTAAGTCTTTCAAAGCAGGAGCCTGTGGGGCTGCCCCCTGCTGCCCTGGGCTATACTGTCCTAGGCTGACCCCTTCCCCGATGCTGTGTAAATCTGTGTGTTTGGTGTGTGCTCTGAGACGCTCAGTCAGAAGTTTAATGGTGGTTGATTGGCTCCAGCTCCTTCAGAGAAGCAGACAACATATGTGTATATCCATCTTTCCCACCTCATTTATTTCTCTGAAGATTCTCGTTACTAAAAGTGATGGAGCCTCTGGATATGCCTGCTGCACAAGTGTTAGATGTGTGAGGTCAGCTAAAGAAGGAAAATTCAACATGTGTTTGTGGTGGTGTTTGACAGGATTTACAAGGTTATATAGCATTCTAATGAGCCGAGAGGGTTTTCACGCAAATTCCTGGCATGAAGGGCAACGAGTTTCCATTAGCATCACCAGCAGCCGATTCTGCTGGGGCTGAGGGGCAAGGAAGTCATGGAAACAGAGATTAGTTAAGCAGATCCTCTGGGCAAAGTGTGGATCAGTACCCTGTTATCAGAAAGAGTTTCAGCTAAGCTTAGCTGTGGAGAGTTGATCTCCTGTAGAAACTGTCAGGATGATCGAGAGTCCTATTGGCCCTCCTCTCCCTCCACTCATTGGCTTCTGTGTGTGTGGGGTGGGGTGGGGTGGGGTGGTGGTGAACAGCTTGCTCTGGATTCACTGTCATCCTCCAGAATCTTCCAGAATGTCTCCACTTGATCCGTATAGGGCTGCTCTCACTAACCCAGGCTCTCAGGAATGGGGCACAATTACCAGCTGATTCAACTATTTTCTTGTTTACTTTTTTGAAATCTCAGAAGCAGCCACATGAACAACATATCCAAGGTGATCTTGGCATATCCATTAATGAGTTCTGCCCACAAAAATGTTAGAAGCTTGCAGTTGTACTTTTTAGAAAATTTCCATCCTGGTGGTACTTTCCATATGTCAGGAC
This sequence comes from Aselliscus stoliczkanus, assembly GCA_033961575.1. Taxonomy (NCBI): domain Eukaryota; kingdom Metazoa; phylum Chordata; class Mammalia; order Chiroptera; family Hipposideridae; genus Aselliscus; species Aselliscus stoliczkanus. The sequence goes on along the minus strand of CM066734.1, from coordinate 92,839,057 downwards.
TTTCCTTCCCTTAAGTATATATAATGTGTTTAAGATGTGCCAAGCACCAAGCTAAGGATGATATGTTGATTTCGTTCATTCTTCATGATACCTCTATGATGGAGATACTGCAATCAGCCCCATTTTACAGATGAGGGTCTACAAGTCAGTGACTTGATGAAGGTCATATAGCCAGTAAATGCTGGAGCCAGGATGTGCCCAGCACTCTGATTCCAGAGTCCCTGCTCTTAACCACTGTACCACACAATCATCGATTTGGGGTTGAATACCCATGCTGGGGGTATAAAGGTGTTTGGGATGAGTCCTGTCCTCAAGCTCCAGAGAATTGCAGTCTGACCTGGTGGGTGTGGGGCAGGAGAAATGCACAGGGCTTTGGGAACCCAGAAGGAGGAGTTTGCACAGGGCTGGATTCTGAAGGTAATGGTGACTCAGTTGGGACCTATAGGACTTTTCCACGGAGGAATCACACAGACAAAAGCATGGAGGTTTGAGACAGCAAGGTGGAGGATGAACAGTAGCTTGGTGTAACTGGAGTGAAAGGCAAAGAGATAGAAGAGGAGTGGCTGAAAATAAAGATGGAGAGCAAGTGGGGGAGGGGCAGGGTGGGGAGGACACCTTATGTGACACACGAAATTTGGATGGTCCCCCTGTGAAGGGTGAGGTGCCATTGAAGGGTTTTGAGAATGAGGGTGAAAAGTTTTGTTTCATGTTTTAGATGGATCAGTGTGGTGCTTCTGTGGAGGATGGATTGGGGTGGCAGTGGGGATGGTGCGGCAAGAATACAAACAGGTACAGACAAGGAAACCAAGGAGGAAGATGTTGTTAGTCCAGGTGAGAGACGGTGAGGGCTGCAAACAAATAGGAAAGGGGTTGGAGAGGATTTTGAATTTGACAGGTCCTGACAACTGAGTGGATGTGCGATTGAGGAACAGGAAGTCTTAGCCAACCCTGAGCCCTGGATATGCACTAGGTATGGTTCTAAGTGTATGATGTAAAGTATTTTAACTCATTTCCTTTCACAGCGACCTTAACACTTTGTAAGCGGGCATAACACTTTGTATGACAAGTTTACTCGTTTCCCGCAAAAATGTGTTAAGAGGTTTTACAGATGAAGAAGTGGAGGCACAGAGAGGCTAAGTGACTTGTCACGAGAGCACTCACATAGCTAGCAAGTGACAAACTGGGACTCATGTCAGGTGATCTGGCTCTGTTGCCCTCTGTCTTCATCACCGTGCTGCACCTCTCCTGAGTGGGCCTAGGGGCCAAAGGAAGTATCTAATGATCCCCGCCCCACCACCACTACCATCACTACTGCTATCACCACCTCCACTGCCAGATGGGCGAGTGGATGGTGGTGCCATTGACCATGGATTCTGGGAGGGAGCAGAGAAGGATACTGGGCTCTGCATTACAGTGTTTAGTGTGAGGTACTTGTGGAAAACCCCGTGAAGGAATCCAACTGAGGCCTTTGCCCTTCCTCCTGGAGCCCCCCATCACGGAGCCAGTGGGCTCCTGCACCTACACTGTGTCGTACTGCTTTGCCTTTAGATGACAGATTGAGAAGGAAAAAAACCTGGTGGTGCAGGGTCTAAAAATCTCTGAAGGGATTCCTCTCTGTTTCCAGTCTACTGACTAGATGGAAGATTAAAATGTAACTTCTTTTTTATGTTTTATTTATTTATTTATTTATTTATTTTGAGGGCAGTGTCACTGGCCCTCATATGTGGGATCCGAACTGGGGCCTCTGGCGTCCCAAGCCAGTGCTTAACCACCGCGCCACTCGGCTGGCCCTAAAATGTGACTTCTTGACAAAAAAGTAATGTAGCTGTGCCAACCTTCAGTGTCTTGAGCATAAAATTAATTTCAACATTGTATTATACATTTGAAGACTTGTCATTATAAGGTTGACCAGGTAAATATGATTTAGAGGGTAGGTTTTGAGAAATGAGTAAGAGAACTAAAGTACGGAATAAAGTAACAGTAGAGATGACTTTTTTTTTTTTTAAGATTTTATTGGGGATTTGGGGGAGGGGAACAGTGGCGGGGAACCGGGGAAGGGGAACAGACAAGTTGCTGTCCTTTTGTTCTTCAGTCTAGTTGTGGAGGATGTTGCTTCACTGGCCCATGTTGGTATCGTCATTGCGCTCTTCCTGGATGAGGCAGATCGGTCGCCGGCCTCTGGATGGTCACTCACCACGGCTATTGGCAGCTCACGCTGGCTGCTGGTCACTCACTGTAGCCTATGGCAGCCCACTGCAGCAGGGGCTGCAGCCTACACCATCGCCGGGGCTCACAGCCCAGCTTCAGGTGGAGGTGTTGTTAGCTGTAGAGGGCAGTGTCACTGGCCCTCATATGTGGGATCCGAACTGGGGTCGCTGGCATCCCAAAACCAGCTCTTAACTAATGCGCCACTCAGCCTGCCCGAGATGACATATTTTTAAAAAACGTATCTGATGGTGTTAAACAGTCCTATTTGATCACATTGTTTAACATCGCCTCCTTGTTTACCTGTTTGACTAAGGGACTCTGATGTGTTGGATAGGTCCTCCTATTGAAACCTAGGAATTCAACACCCACTTTCTCCTTTCCTGGGCTTTTAATTTGCCGTCTTTCACCCATATTTTTCTTGTTGGCTACATGGTTCAGTCTGGCTATGGACTAACTTCTGAGTTCTGAAGGTAAAGCTAAGATCAGATTCTTCCCCTCTACCTGAGCACACCCCTTACTCAGACACTCCAGCACCTTCTGTTTTAGTTGCTGTCTATCCAGGGTAGGGGTTTGGGGTCTTACTGCAACAGCTCCTCTGTGCAAAGCCTTCGAAGGGCACCTGCTCAATTCTGTGTCCTGGCCTTCGAGGCTTGTCATTTCTGTCAATGTAAGAATGAAATATAGGTCAACCTCACAGATCCCAGTGTTAAAAATAAAACTTCCTCCCAGGCTCTGCAGGTTTGTAGATTGGCATGGGTTCCCCCTTCCACCAACCCCACTTCTAAATTGCTTCTTGGAGCTTAGCTGATGCCACTTTCCATATAAGAGGGAACCTGAAAATAGAAGACGAGCCGAAATTATCTCCCTCGGCAGACTCCATTCCAAAATGTGACAATTGCCTGAATGGAAATTGTAAATAGAAGTGCTGAGCAGATTGCCTTCCAGTTATGAGGTGAAAAGTGCTGGCTGCTGGTGAGGGGGAAGGAGATAGAAAGTTTAGCCCATTTTCTAGACAAGTGGGTCTGGAATGGCTCCTGGAAGGAGTTCCTTTCCCTTTGTGGACCACCCAGCGTGCCTGTCCTGCAGCAGCCAAGGGACCAGGCAGTGTACTTCCTCAAAATTTGATGAAAGGCCCTCCAATTCCCCCTTTCTCATTCCTAGTCCTGGCATTTGGGCCATCTCAGAAGGGTCAGCCCTGCTTCTGTGATATTAAAATTCAGGAAGCAAAAAAACAGAGCTTTTCATTTCCTTTTAATAATCACACATTTCTCTTCTCCTGCACTCTCATTTTTATTTCCCCTCTTCTCTTTCTCCTTCTATTCTGATTTCCCCCTTTATGTCCCTTTGACTTCATTCCATTTTGCCCTTTTTTGCTCCTGCAAAACTAGGAGATAAGTTATCCTTCACATAAAAGCCATGGGCTCTGGGAATTCAAGTCTTTGGATAGATGCCTTAACCGCGCCCCCAGTCTCAGGTCTCATTTTTCAGGCTGGTTTATGCTTGACAGGAGCTGCATTATCTGTGAGGAGACCCTGAGGAGCAAGGAGAATTTGACATTTGGGCTTTTTATAGACCATATCTGCAATGTCCGGGCAAATCTCAAAACCAATTTTGCCTTCCTTCCACAGCTGGTAGCAGTGTTGCTTTTTCTTTTTTTTGTAGAAGCTGGTCAGCCTCCAACGTAAGCATTTTCCAAGGGTTCAAGGGAATGGAATGAACCCGCCTTGTATTTTAATCCTTCTGAGTTGGATTTCTGTCTAGGTAGTATGTGCTGGCTGCTTTTCCCCTACACAGGAGGGGAGGCAGGGGAGAGGAAGACGGCTGGGAGGAGGACAGGCAAATATGAATGCATCTAACACACCTTTGGTGGGTCAAACAGAAATGTGATGGCTGCACAATTGTCTAAGCTATACTCCAGGCCAAATTAAATTATTTCTTTGAGGGAAGAGTAGGGCTCAGAAAAGAGTGAGATGGGTGACCCTCTATGAACATAGCCTTTTGCACCCATCACTCAGCCCAAGAAGAGCCAGACTGTTGAGGGCACAGGAAACTGAAGCCCATCCTCTTCAGGAACCCTAGGGCATGTTGCTCTGTGGGTTCAGCCCTACCACTGGCTTACTTCGTGACCTTGGGCCAGTCACTTGGCCTCGCTGCAATTGCATTTCTTCATCTGTGAAACAGAGAGTTGGACAGGAGCAGTGCTACTCAACTCTGGCTGCAGAGTCACTGGGGCATGTTAAACCGCATCAGCATCCAGAGGTTCCTGATTAATTGGCCCTCAGATGAGCAAGGCCTGGCTTGGGTAGCTGCTAAAGCTTTCTAGATGTTTCTCCTATGCAGCCAGGGGTGAGAAGCACTGCCTAGGAATTCTCAAATTGGAGTGTGCACATGAATCACGTAGGATCTTGTTATAATTCAAATCTAATCCTGCAGGTTTCCATGGGCGCAGGAGGTTCTATTCTAGCAGGCTCCTGGTTAGGCGGGTGGTACTGGCCCTCTGACCTCTCTCTGAGTGGCAGAGGCCGGATATCCTTCAATTTCTTTGCAGTTTTGATATTATAGGGTTACTTACTTATTTTTTTTGTCAGGGAATAAGTGAAAGAGGCATATTTTGATGATAGTGGGAATGAACTCCTTTTCATCATTTGGAAAAATGTAATTCAGTATTTGGTAGGTAGGGTTCAATTTGTTTCTGTTTTCAACACTGAAGTAGGTTTATTTAGGGAGGAAAAGAGGACAGATGTAGCTGTGTGTGTGTGTGTGTGTGTGTGTGTGTGTGAGAGAGAGAGAGAGAGAGAGATTATATGTAGAGAGAGATTAGAGACAGTATGAGGGGAGAGAATGGGGGAGAATATGTGAATGTATGAATGCTTGTAGGATGAGTATTCTATATTATATGAATCTTAGGGTTGGGAAGATCAAAGGGCAACAAATGTTTAGGCTTCTCCAGGTCCAGGTATGGTGGGGAGATGAGAAGAGTGGGCAGACTTTACTGAGCTGGGATTTAAGGTAAAGATCTTGCTTCCTAGAGCAACTCAAAGGCTGGAAGATTCCATTTCCTCAGCCCTATCGTTTTCCTGTGCTAAGCAGCCATTTGCTGCAATTATTCTTGAATTATAGTGACAGTTTTGGTTTATGCAGGGCTTCAAATCATCTGAACTTAGGAGCAGAAGTAAAATTATGCCTTTCTTGTTCAGAACATTTCAGCCAGTTGCTTTTAAAAGACTCTCTCCTTTCCACCTCTTTTCCATCTCCCCACCACCCCAAACTTGGTGTGAGCCACAGACACCATTTTGGGGTGTCAAAATTCTGCCTGATTTCTGTACAACTACATAAATATTTTAAAGTCAAAGTCAGCCTTAGAGAGATGTTGCCTTCTGTTTTTTCTAATCTTTATGTGCGTGACAATTCCCATATGTGAACAAATACTCCTGGTTTAAAATTTTATGTAAGGTTCCATACTTCAGGCCTTGTGGTAGGGATTCTCTTGCCCACATAGTTATGGAGATTTCTTTTGCTGTAGAACGGATCTTTAACAAAGCAGTATTTCTTGCCAAAATCCCAAATCCATGATTTTGTCACTATCCTATTTTCAGGGATTCCTCCAACTTGTGGTTAAGAGGAGAATATTTTTCTAATGATTTTTCCAATCTAGAGAAAAGATATTTTTCTCTTTCCATGGTTTTGTTTTAACCCTCCTCCCCTCCATAAAGAAAGATTCTTCATAGCCTCAATGTACTCACCTGTGTGATGGGAATACGAATTATACCTCACCTGTTGTGAGGCTCAGGTGGGGTAAGAGTTCTGAAATTGATGCTAAGGCATAAAGCGTTATTCACATGTCTTCTCCTCCTTTTCCTTCTGTTCCTCTAATTCTTTTTTCATTCTCTTCCTCAAATATATTAACTTCTGCCCTCCTTGGCCCTTGGATCAGTCATTAGGTCCTTCAAGAAACATTTCCTGAGCACTTGTGAGGCCGCCCTTGTGTTAGGCATTGAGAATGGAGTTGAAAGACCATCTTTGTCCCCCAGGAGGGTGTATGGGTAGGTGGTCAGGAAATTAAATATAGTAGCAAGTGAAACAATAGAGGAGGGGTGCCTAACTCAGCCTGGGCATGGATGGAGGAGGTGAGGCGTGGATTGTGGAGCAGTCAGAGGAGGTTACAGAGATGAATGATGAGTGGTAATTAGCCAGACAGAGGAAACATAGGAGTGAACAGACACGTGATCTCAGCAAGCTGAAAATAGCTTGGTTGGTTCTTATGGGAACCAAGCAATCAGTAATGAGATTCCTCACAAGTAGTACTGAGTTTGTCTTTCATATGATATGAGTAATTTTCTGACCCATCGTGGCAAGATGGTTATTCTAAATTATTCTTTATGCAAGAGTGAGAGATTTGCCTCCTAGCCCCTAGCCAAGGATGTGCCCTCATGAGATGGCTGTTTAGAGTTAGGCATTCACTAATGGCTCAGAATATAAGAGCTAATGGGGCTTGGTGGGGATTGAGCCTCTGACCATAGTTCCATTAGGCCAGTGCTCTGTCCAACTGAGAAAGCTAACACAGGCTCTTCCCATTGTTTGCCATGACTTTAGAATCTGGAATTTGCAAATGTACTTCTTTATAGCATGATTTTTCAAATTGCAGTTCACAGCCCATATTTTATATAGGTTATAAATCAATAGATTGCAAATAGCATTTTTTTTTTTTTTTTGAGGACAGTGTCACTGGCCCTCACATGTGGGACTGAACTGGGGCTGCTGGCTTCCCAAGCCAGCACTTAACCACCGCGCTACTCGGCTGGCCCACAAATAGCATTTTAAAAAGTGAAATAGAATAGAAAGTCAAAACACATCACACAAATAAGGGCCCAGATTATTTAGTGAAACCTTGTGTGTGTACTCAATGCAAGTATCATTTTTAACTATGGATCATGGAAAGAGAATTTGAAATACTTTAGAGTGTATACTCCCAGGCCAAGGAGGCAAAAGCATTTCATCAAGTATTCTGACTTTAATTGATTTGTGGTGGCTGGCTGGAGTACTGTATTGAAAACAAATCAGAGGTGGTGTCTAGACTCAGAGAGAAAGTGCAATCATGGGTTAGCAATATTTAACATGGACTTTCAGCAGGGGGATGAGGTTCCAGGGTCTATCCCTGTGGGAAGAAAGCACTATGCAAGCAATAAAGGTAGCTGCCAGGAGGTGAATTGTGGAGTCTGGTTATAACTGAGTGAGCCAACAGGCAAGGCTTTCCCGTCTGTGACTAACCCCAGGAGATGGGAGGTGTGTGTGTGTGTGTGTGTGTACACATACACACATAGACACACATATACTTTATTATGGTTTTTCCATTAACAAGGAACCTCATTATAATAAAAAGCATAGATAGTTATTATTTACTAATGAGATAGTTTAAAACATTTTAGCCTATGGAATGCCTTTTGAGAGCTACTTTTTAGGCTAACCTAGTTTGTTTGTTTCATTTTGGAAGGTACAAGATTCAAAAGATTTACTTGGTTAACCCTTGTGTTCTGAGAATGACATTTGTAACTTGAAAAACTGCATTATAGGAAAGTTCCCTCCCTGACTGGTAGTCATAAGGTCTGGCTTTTCTCGGTCTTATGAAAGAAAATATTTAAAGCAATACCAATAATCAGGTCCAGTGTAAATGTCCCCATGAAATAGAGAATGCAAGTATTCATTCCTCAAGTCCCTATTCTCCCACACACATATTTGTTCATGTGCTTGTGCATTTATTCCACTCATATTTATTGTGCGCTTATTATATCCTTTATGCTGTGCTAACACAGCCCTTTGCTAAGCACTTAAGATACAATGGAAAACGGAAACAGACCTGGGCCTTGTTCTCATGAAGTTTGAAGACCGGTGAGAAAGACAAATACATAAGTGCAGTGGGAGGGAGGAATGCAGATCTACGAGCACAGAAAAAAGACCCCCATCCAGAGAGGAGACTGCCCTCTAAGAACATCTTAGCTACAGTCAGAATTTGTGGGGAAGATACATTCTTGGTATTTGCTACAGAACTTTACAAGCACTTTGTACCCCAGAGCCCTTGGCAAACATTTGCACTTCAGCCTTAAACATAAGATGAACACTGCATGTAAAATGGGCCCCGTACCCTCCCTCTCTGTCCACCCCCAGACCTTTTATCCGAGCTTCCTCTTTTTCACCTGCAAAACTTTCTCTTAAAACAGACATACTTAACTCCCTTTAGATTCCACCCTTTCTTGCTACAAGCAGCCCTATGGCGCTGGGTAGAAATACAGCTGTATTCTTGAGACTCAAAACGCTCCTCATGACTTCCTTGGAGCTTTAAGAACATTTTTCTGGAAGTAGTTTTATTAGCCTCAATGAACACTTTCACTTATTGTTCCCATCACATTCTTAATCTTCATAAAGTGTGCTTCTTTGTTTCTAATTTTGAATTTTTTTTATCACCTCTTGTGCATGTGAACCAGTAATTTAAAAAAATATATTTTTATTGGAGAACAGCCATGGCCATTGGTTACACATTGCTTTCATGCTATAATGGCATAGTTGACTCTTTTAGGGAGAGGTCAGATCACAGTGGCCCATGCAGGGATCAAACCGGCAACCAGCAACCTTGGTGTTATCAGCACCACGCTCTAACTAACTGAGCTAACTGGTCACCCCATGAACCAGTATTTTTTTTTTTTTTAATAGCTGAGCCATCCTGCCACCTGTTGGCAGCTCAACGGCAACTCAGCTCAGGCTGGCGTTGAACTGCTGTTGCTCAGAGCTCAGCTCGCACTCTTGAGCGAGCTCTTAACCAACTGAGCCATTTGGCTGGCCCTATGAACGAGTAATTTTTAAGCAGACTTATTGGATATGATATTTCCTTATTGTATATGATGTTGCTCCCTCAGACTGTTAGGTACCTCTTCCTTGTCTCTAGTCTGTGCACTCACCTGCCATTAAACAGAGAGTGGGGAGATGGGTCTCAAATGTATCTGTGTGGGAGACCATGCTTGTGCAGTACCCTGGCTCCTTCCAATAGCCATCTCACACCAACTCAGGCTCTCTGCCACCTTAGTGATAATAGTAATGAAAGCAAACATTTTTGTGGACTGATGACATGCTATCCATTGAGCTGCATACTTTATGCACCATTTTATGTAATCCTCACTATGATTATATGAGGCAAGTCCTATTATTACAGATGAGGAAACCAAGTCTTGAAGAAGTTAAGTAACTTGCCACAGTTATACAGTTAATATGTATAGAACTGGGGTTTGAACTAGGAAGTCAGATCCCAGAGTCCTTATTCTTATTTATTTATTTATTTATTTATTTATTTATTTATTTATTTATTTTTGAGGGCAGTGTCACTGGCCCTCATATGCGGGATCCGAACCAGGGCCGCTGGCATCCCAAGCCAGCTCTTAACCACCGCGCCACTCAGCCGGCCCCCAGAGTCCTTATTCTTAGCCACTATACTTATATTGCCTTCCTAAATAATATAAAACATGCTTAGGAGTATAAAGCCGAAAGTCATTTCAGATGAATACCTCCCAAATTGGCATTGTTCCAAAATGGACAATTTCAAACAGCACACAAGGCGACTCATTAATAACTTCTAGAGCAGTCATTTCTCATATCTTGATATGACAGCTCTCCTTTAATTGTTGGACGATTTAGAGTGAAATTGTGTGATGTTGGCATTTGGAGCTATTTCTCGCCATCTGGCATCATGGTGTGGCTTCTGCCGAGCAAGATGGATATATGTTTTTGTAATATGAAGACACTCAGCAGTTTCTAAGAATGAAACATTGCCCATTTGGCACAGCTTGTATTGTTATTTACTTTTCTGTTTATGTGCATGTTCTGTTTCCTTAAATAGACTGTAAACTTCTTGAGAACAATGTCCTTCAATGACTCACACATTGTAGAGAATAATACTTATTGAGGACAGTGGTGATAAAGACAGAAGCAAGTGCTGCCTCCTCCTCCCTCTGGCCTTTTCCACTGAAAAGTGTTGTTCCCTGAATATGTGACCAGCTGCCCACTAACTCAGCCCAGTTCTGCAGTCTAATGATAAATTTAGCACATTGTATCCTCCTTGTTTCTTCACATTTGGTTTTCTTCTTCTACTAACCTCTGTAAATTCCCTTGCACTGTTTCTTGGGTCTCAAGAGTTTTTTGGGACCGTCTATAGAAGGATTTGTACTATGTACTATATCCAACCATCTGCAGATATAATAACATATTTTTAAAGTCCACTTTGCTGGAGTCATAGTGATGCTTTATAATATTTTTGCCTATGTACCTAAGGGATTGCAGCAGATGTGTTAATTCTCAGCCTAAAAGGTGTTAAAAATAAATGTCATTGCCTATTGATTATTTAAACCTAAAATCTTGGCATCCTTGGCCTGGCAAAGTAGAAATAAACACAGCTGAATTTGATGTTCTCATCTAGCTGATCCAAAAAAAAACCAAAAAAAAACCCCAACAAAAACAACCCACAAAATAAAATACAAACAAGGGTGGAAATAACAAAGGTTCGTTTTGTGCCCTCTCACCACACTCCCTGCAGTTTGCCCTCTGCTTGCTGAGTCAAAGTAGCCCTTAAATCTGAGCCTGGTCAATTCTTCTGTGGGCAGTTGTTTTCTTTCTTGTTTCCTCACAGTGGATGGATGGGTCCTCCTCCTCATCTTTTCTCTTCCCCTAGTTTGACTCTGTTTAAATTCTGGTTCCCATTTAAGACTTGGAAATTAAATCCTTTTCTTTTAGGTTAAAATGGGCCAGAGACCCTGAATAAATTCTTCTCAGCCCTAAATCTGTTACTCTTTTGTGGGAGTACGTCTTTACACAGTACATGAGCAACAACTTCCACTCCAGTCTCCAAGTAACTCATTTTCTCCCCAGCGGTACTCTTCCTGCCTTCCATAATGTACTGACTTTGTCCTTTAGGAGACTAGCTCAGCTGTGGTCTCTAACATCAGCCCTTCCTGTCTTCCTGATTCCGTAGGCCTGAATCGAAACCTTTCTGATGGGTGCAGTTTCCTTATTTTACTCTGCCACCGCACACTTCAGCCCTCAGTGGTGTCTTGTTTTGTCCTGGTGCCAAGGGCAGGAATGAGGTGCCATGGGAAATGCCTTTATCGAGAAAGGGGTCCAAAGGCAGTTGGCCAAATGGCACACTGAATGGCCATATGGAATGTTTACAGTTCTAGGCAGCCTTGCAAAGACTGGCATAACAATAATGGCAGTTGGCAACTATTTGAACATTTACTGTGAGCCAGCTACGATGTTAACTCTTTGAATAAACATCTCATTTTTATTTTTATTGGGAACAGTGTGTTTTTCCAGGACCCATCAGCTCCAAGTCAAGTAGTTGTTTCAATCTAGTTGTGGAGGGCACATCTCAGTGGCCCACGTGGAGATCGAACCAGCAACCTTGGTGTTATGAGCACTGCGCTCTAACCACCTGAGCTAACCAGCTGCCCCCATAAATATCTCATATAATTTTCACAAAATCCTGTGGGGAAGCGACTGGTATCACCCCAATTTTATGTAAGAGGAAATTAAGTGAGGTTTGAGATGTTAAATAGATGGTAAGTAGTACAGCTGGAATTTAGGCCCAGCAGGCCTGGTTCTAAAAACCCCTAGAGCACTGTGTAAGGAAAAGGCATGAGCTTTGGAGTCAGGGAATCCAAGTTGGAGTGCTGGCTCTCACACTTACTAGCAGTGAGTCTCAGGCAGGCTTTTACCTTCTCAAGGGCCAGTTTCCTTACTTATAGTTATAAATAATGCCATCTACTTTTCAGAGTCATTGTGAAAAGTATGATTGATGGTTATGAAGTGCTGTGCCTGGTGCATAGTAGGTACTCAGTCTATGGTCAATATTAAAATTATTAAAATTATTCTTACTTTTGCTTGAATATTACTAACTCTCCCCCATTTGCTCTCATATATTCTCCAAAAATATATCTTCTTGAAAATATATGTTAGTCTTTGCCTTTACCTTATCAGTCACCTATTTGTCCAGACTTCTGTGGAATATGGAAAAATATATGAAAGAAGGACTTTGTAGTATGGGGTGGAATAATCAGTTGGTATGGCTGATACTCTTAAAAATCAAGATGAAAACCTGACTGATCTAAAGAGAGGAAATCCAAGTTCAAGTTTAAATTTAAATTTGATTCCATTCTAGTGAATCAAAATATGTCATCATGGCCTCAGATAAAAATCAAAAAGAAAGAAAAAAGGCAAAATGCACATCAGAGAATGAGAATTCTTTTCAGAAAATAGATATTTATGGCATCTCATTGCAACAAAAGCACTTTCATCTTAATTCACTAAAAAGCACTCCTCAGCTTAAGAGAGCTCTAGCCTGGTCATCTGGGATGTCCTTTTGGATAACTTCCTCTGATTCTCACTTTCCTGCTGTGGTGTTGCTTCCATAATTTTCTAATTCAAACACAATGAAAACCACTCAGTCTCCTGATTTCTCTCACGTCCTGTTCAGCATGCTTGACTCCAGTTGTCATAGAAACTCAATTCTTGTATCTTGGGTTGTGAGCAATAGTTTCACAAAGCAATTCTTACTAATAAAGAAAGCTCATATAGCACTTACTATAGGCAGGTGTGGTTCTGTGCCCTTTATAGATATTAAGCCATTTAATTTTCACAGCAACGTAGACGGTAGATTACAAACAAAGAAACTGAAGCATAGATTCTGCAATTGCCCAGGGTTATCTGGCTGCTGTTTAATCCTACGGAAACTGCATTTAGTGTCTGTTCTTTCATCACTCCGTACTGTATCTTACCTGCCTCAGTTACATGCAGTACTCTCTGATGCTTTCTATTCTACTCTGTATTTTATTATTTTATTTTAAGATGGTGTCTGAGTATGTCTTGCAAAATGATTCCATAGCCTTAAGGGGTACAGACACTCAAAGTTCAAAAATCACTGGCCAGACCCTCTCTGTCATGAGATGGACACCCCAAGCTGCCTTAGCCTGCTGCCTGAAACCTTCATTCCCATCTCCCCTTGCTGTGATGCCATGCTCATCCAGTGACCCAGTGCTTAGGGTTTGGCCTCCCACAGAGGTATGCCTGCTGCGAAAGAATGCATTGGTTATGAGGACTTCGAGTATCTCTGTGAATTGGGAAACTGTCTCTCTGGTTTAGGCTGGGAAGCTTGATCATGTGAATCTGCCTCTAAGAAATGGGTCCTTGAGAAATGGCATTCATTGGATCAGACTTCAGTGCCAGTGAGGCTGAGGGCCATGCCCTGGACCTTGACAAAATCTTCAAGTTTCACCCTGTGATGTCCTTGCAGGACAGCCTGCAAGATGTCTCCCTGAGGTGGTGATTCCAGCACTGAGGAGTGACTGTTGGAGCATGATTTAAACTTCCATGGCCCCGAGCATCATTTAAATGTTCCACAGTCAGAAACAGAGCTCAGCACCCTTGTTCTTCATCTAGCGTAAGTCTTATTGACTCATACATCTTTCCGTAGAGAAGACATTGATGCTCCTTTCCTGCTTCATCTTTATTATACTACATCAATAAATGCAACGCATCACCTGCAAATAATTGATTGAAATGCAATGCCTTTCTCTCTCAGTCCAGCCAGTCTCTCTCTTAAGGTGGTATTCAGTGAGGCTATGTCTTCATGCATTATGCATCTCTATGATTATGCATTAAGTTCTTGAGAACCAGCTAGTGATACCAAAATTCTTCAAGCATGTTTGGTTATGCTAAATAATTGATTGCATCTTTTATTTATAAAAATGTATTTGCTGGAAGTTCAGACATGGGTTCTGCCAACCCGCCTTCTCTATTAGATTTTAACTTCCCAGCATGAAGTCCAAAGACTCATCTACAGATTTCAGTCTCTGAAAGCTCATAGACAGGTGTGCAGATGAAGTCCTGTATTCCAGACATGTGAGACTGGCCGTCAGCCAATAGACAGCTGTACTGACCTCCCACAGTCATGGGGATAAAGCTTGCCAAGGCCTTAAGCATCTGAGGAAACCTGTTTCCAAATTTATAGCCCATGTCCTAAATGATGAACAGCTATGGATTTTCTGAACCTGGATAAATATAATCATGTAACAAGTTATAAGCCCACCTAGGTTGGGAGGATAATGTAAGCAAAGAGAAATATAAGGAACTGTCTGGGGAAAAAGACTGCACAAAGAGAACTTTTTTTGTCTTTTGAAAAGTGTATTCCAGAGAAATGGTGAACAGATAAAAATCAATGTAACTAGCATGTCCAACAAACACAATTAATTAGTGATGCAATCAAAATAGTGCATTCTGCCCCTACCCCACCCCCACCCCCGTCTCCCTTTTAAATTTTATTTACTAGGGGAAGGTTGATGTAAAACCTTAGCCTGTGACTGTTTTCAACTCATGGTCAAACCCTGTGACTTTTCAACTCCTTAGGAAAGTCATTTCATTGTCATGCCATGTCATTCTAAGTTGCCCTCTGTCTCAATTCAGAAATTAGAATGTGCACCCAAGATGAGAGTCAAGCTTTGACGGTGATTTAGTGCTGACCCTCTTTCCCTTCCCCATCTCAAGCCTGCACCAGGCTGGGAGTCTGCCCTGGGAAAGGTTGGGGAGGGTAGATGGAGGCTTTCCTGGGGTCTCTACTTTATGCTTTTTTCCTGCTTGCAGTTCTCAGTTTGTTAGCTAGTTTCTGAACCTCCAAGACTGGGTGGCAGGTAGGATGTTAGACAGGGGAATTAGAAAGGTCAGTTTCCCACTGAGCCTGGCCAGTGTTTGGTGTGATGCCTTCCCTTACTGGGCATTGTGGTGGGTTCTTCAGAAACCCCCACTGTTGGCCTTCTCTCTCCTACAGTTCTCTGATCATAAGGAGATACATCTTTATTTTAGGAGGTCCCTTTGGATTTCTTTCTAAGATCCTAGCAATCCAGTGTCCACCTCTAGCTTCTTGCTGCTTGGGTCTCTTTGCCCTTCTAGGTGTCCTATGAGACAGGACTCAAGCTAATCCCACACCATCTCTCTCTTCTGAGTGATCACGTTTGGTCCACAGGACACACTTTACCCCCAGAAACCCCACAAGAGCAGACCAGTCCCACATGCTCGCCATCATGTTTCATAGTCCATTCTGGGCATTGAGGCATGAATCGGGGCACATTTTGTCTACTATTTCCTGGCTGCATTTCAGAATTCTCCAAGTGGCCTGCCCACATAAGCTTATGTCACTGGGTGTGAGGTGAAGGAGATACAGCTCGAGTCCCTCTTTTCTTGGGGAATGTTAAGGGGACATTCACAACTCGTTAACAGCTTTCTATAAAAACAAAACAAAACAAAAGCTCTACCTATCTTCCCCCCCCCCCCCCGCTCACATACCGCCCTCTGACTCCTTCCATATCCTTGATCTGGATGAGGTGTCCAAGAGTGATGGAACCTGGTCTTGATAATTTCCTTTGTGAATTCTGTATAAGGGGGTTTGCTTCACAGTCATGTGGGGCTCTGATAGCTATCATATTGGTGCCTCAATCGAAACAGAGGCAGAAAAAAAGTCCCATTCTAGTATCTTATTCCATAAACAACAGCGATAAAGGTAAGAAGTATGCATTTCAGTTATCCATTGCTGCCTAACCCCCAACCCTGAGTGGCTTCAACCAGCACTAGCATATCGTTTCTCATGGTTCTGTGGGCTGGCTGGGCTTCTCCTCTGCTGGTTTCACCTGGGCTGGCTCCTGCAGCTGCACTCAGCCATCCCTCCCACGGCTGGCAGTCGGCACTGGCTGTTGGCTGGGTGCCTCGGCTCTCATTTCACGGTTCTCATTCTCTGGGAGGTGAAATCTTTCATGGTGATCTGGGCAGCGTTTCAAGAGACCAAAGCAGAAGCTATAAGGCCTCTTGAGGCCTAGGCTCCGGAAATCACTCAGCGTTACTTTCCTACATTCTGTTGGCTCAAGCAAAATGGCAGGACCAGCCTGGATTCAAGAGGTAGGAAAAAAGGACCCCACCTTTAGCATGTACAGTCTTGGCTCTCCCCAGTTCACTATGGAGAGCTCTACCTGGGCCAGCTCTGGTTCTAGACTCTTTCTGAGAAGATTTGGAGTAAAGGAGTAGGAGAGGAACGAAAATGAGTCTATATTGGTTTGATTGGCTTACATTTGGAAGGATAGAAAGGAACAGAAAAGAAAGGGTCCTGAAGGTGGGCAGAAAAAGCAGAGCCAATTGGGGCTGCCTTTGGGAAAGCATCCTGGGAATGGACTACAGGTTGGAAACTGGAAGCCCCTGGTTTACAGAACAGGTCAGGCTGGTTCTTCCATTTATGAAGGTATGAGTAGGTAATATCTTTGTGTGAATTGGGGTGACAGGCAGGACCTGTGGGAGCTTATTGTGAAAATGGACTTCACCATAAATTAGATTCCTCTTGGGGCCTGGCTTAAGTGGACACTGTGGGATACTGACTCCTTAATGCCCAAGCCCAGTACTGATGATCTCTTCCTCCCCCTGTCCCCCTGGACACACCTCCAGCTTCCATTCTTCCTCTCCTCTGACTTTGTGCTCACAGGGAAGGTAAATGATGCAGGAGAGGTGCAGAGTACTGGCCAAACAACCCCATCTTCAGGGGTGAGGTTTCAGGAATTGGTGAGTAGGAGAAGCAAGGAAATCAAGGCAATTATTAGCTCTGTGGCTCTGTTCTGTGGGCTGTAGATTCGAGGCTCCAGGGTTTTCATTTTTAAACCATTTCTAAAACCTTTAGAAATGGATTAAAATGGGGTGTTAAAAGTGAGGATGCTTTATGTGTGTTTATCTAGAGTCTAAGTGGAAAGGGCCTGTTTTTCACATTAAATACCATTAGGGAGGAAGGGAACGGAGGCTGGTGACATTGGAAGGACAGGTCACATTGCTGAAAAATGAAGTGCCCGGGGCTTGTATTCAGCTGGCAAAGGTGAGCGGGCTCAAATAGCAGGTTGTTGCAGCTGAGAAGCACCCTTGGGGGGAAGCTCAGAACATTTACTTGGCCTCATATGTTAAATGAACACACAAAAGCTGTGGAAGAATTTATTTTTCACTTTCAGAGAATAGGTACATGCCTGTGTTTAAGGGAACATGCCATGCTAAAAAAAGAAAAGAAAGAAAGGACAATTTAAAAGTTGTGGCTTTTCATTATCCACAAAGTTTAGCACAAGCATTTATAGACTGCCTCACCATCTGACTCCCTCCTAAGCTATTCTGTAATCCTTTTGCCCTCTTTAAAATCTTTGCCCATCTGAATCCTATGCACTTTTTTTTTTTTAGCAAACACACAGCAATGTATACTATGCAATAGGGATGAGCTGAGCTTGGAGCATGCCTGAGTCACTTCTCCTTTTCCACAGTCCCCACCTCTAGGCCACCTCAGCGGCAGAGCCAGCAGGAGGGAGTGCTGAGCTGTTGACCATGGCCTCACTGCCGAGAGATTGCCGGTAGGGGGCACTGTGTGTACACCTCTGGCCACCAGCATGATGACACTATCAGGTTTCATAAATAGTTAGAAATTGAAAACTGCAGGGGATGTTAGAAACCATACCATCCTCTGGTTTCCTTTAGCCCATAAAGACCCTGTGGTCCAGAGAGGGAAATTAGTGGTGCAAGTGGAGCTAAAACACAGGCCTCCTGACTTCCAGGCTAGGATCCCCACCGTCCCGTCCTGCTCCTTGCCCAGATACCCCCAGCCACAGCCCCTTGCGTGATCTCAAATATTTTACCGGTGTGTTGAGGGGAAGATGACTTTCATGGGGAACTGTTAGAAAAGAAGAGAAGATGGTAAGGTGTTTACTGCTGTTTGCCTGGGAAATCACAGTTTGGGACTTTTTGCATTTGGCCTCATAGGAACAGTCAGCTCCTAAATAGTAGGGATGAGATTAAAATGTATATTTTAAAATTATATAGTAAAAAATAACACACTTGTGGGAAAGGTTAAAATTTATTATAATACGAATCACCAGAGAGGCAATATGTTATGTCAGTGCTCAGTTCTTTTAGTACCAGTGGGGTGATCTTGGCCAAGTTTCGAAACTTCATTTTGCCTCATCTATAAAATGAGGTAATAGTGTTGGTGAAGATTAAATGAGATGAGGCATGTAAAGTGCTTATTTTAGGTCAAGGGCATATTCTAAAGTGCTCGATGAAGTGCCAAGAACAATAATAATAATAACAATAGCACTATTGGGCATCTGTAACTTGGAACTGCAGTGTAACTGTGTCTAGTGCAATGGAGAAATGCCCCTTCTCCTCACCCACTAGATAAGTAGCTCTTTGGAGAAGCTTCTCTACCAACTACTAGTAGCCCCACCAGAGTCCAAATTGTGGCCAGGAGTTAGCGGGGATTAGGGAATGGGGCAGGGGATGGTGGAGGGGAGGGATGGGGGAGTGGGGGGGAGGTAGAGGGGTGGAAGGGATGAGTGATTAGTTATGTAGTCTAAGCTTATGAATAAGAAAGAACTGAGTGAAGAAGGAAGCATGCTGGGGTGAATTCTTCCCCAACGGGAGATCCTTCTTATAGGCAAAAAGTAAAATAAAATAAAGGCAAAGAAATGGACAATAACTCGGTTGGGTTTTTTTTTTGTTTGTTTGTTTTTTTAAGATTTTATTGGGGAATTGGGGGAGAAGAACAGCACTGGGGAATCGGGGAAGGGGAACAGACAAGTTGCTGCCCTTTCGTTCTTCAGTCTAGTTGTGGAGGACGCCGCTTCACTGGCCCATGTGGGTATCGTCATTGCACTCTTCTCGGTTGAGGCAGATCCATTGCAGGTCCTGGATGGCTGCTCACAGCAGCTCTTGGCAGCTCACACCAGCTGCCAGCCACTCATGCTGGCTGCTGGCCACTCACTGTAGCCCATGGCAGCCCACTGCAGCAGGGGCTGCAGCCTACACCATCACCAGGGCTCGCACAGCCCAGCTCCAGGTGGAGCTATTGTTAGCTGTAGAGGGCAGTGTCCCTGGCCCTCATATGTGGTATCCGTACTGGGACCGCTGGCATCCCAAAACCAGCTCTTAACCAATGCCCCACTCAGCCAGCCCAGCTTGTTTTAAAAAAGAAAAATTCGGGCCATTTTTTATCAAGTAATTTTGTAATGTTTAGCATTTCTTGTACAGTTCTTAGTTTTTGCTGTTCTTGTTTTACATTTTTGGATGATACCTGGAAAAGGAGATATCTTTCTAGGTAGCAGGTATTCTTTGAACGAATTAAATTGACTTTCTGTACATCCTGTAGCCTGTTTTCAAATACTTAAGTTTTTATTGAGATACAATTGACATAAGCATTGTGTTAGTTTTAGTTGTGCAATATAATGATTTGAGATATGTATGTATTACAAAATGATCACCACAAGTCTAATTAACATTCATCACCACACATAGTTATAATTTTTTTCTTGTGCTGAGAACTTTTAAGACCTACTCTCTTAGCAACTTTCAAATATGCAATTCAGTATTGTTAACCATAGCTAACTACTCTCAAATACTTCAGTGTTTTTCAATTTGTTTAAATTTTCTTGTCTTTTCTGTAACCTTGTTTTCCTCCCTACCTCTCCTACCCCATTATGTCAGTGAAGACATCTTGACCTGGGTATCTTTCTCTCTTTACAGAGTCTGATCCGGTAGTTGTAGAATGCTTTGAGATCATAACATGTAAATAGTGCCTTAGCAGAAAGGTACAATATAAATCAAAGAAGGCCAGGAAGTCAAGCATGAAAATAGTGCCCCTGATTTTTTTTTCAGTAGCACATGATACCACATGAATAATTGCTGGGCATGTTTGACAAATCAGGCATAGAGTTCATTAGGGAGCTGGGGAACTTAAAAATCAGGCTGCCTTCAGGAAAATTGATGAGGGGATTACTGTGTGCAGCCAACAGTAAATAGGGCTCCAGGAACCTGGGCTGAATTGATGTTCTTTTCTTCCTGAGGGGGACTTGCGTCGACTGAGCAAAACTTTCTTGAGTGAAAGTAGCTTAGGGGAGAAATTGTTTGTGATAAATAGAATGGATGAAAGAAATGAACATCCAGAATGTCTAGGGAATGGAATCCAATCCACAAGGGCAGCACTATTTCTACTGCATTCATGGTCAAAAAAATCTGAACATGTCGTTCACACCGGAGGCCACACAAACAGAAAACAAACCCTTGAAAAAGGATTCAGCCTCCTTAGTAATTTTAAGAATTTAAAACACAAAATCATACAATACCACTTAAACTGTAAAAGTAAATTATAATTACAAAATCAAAATCTGGCAAGGCTTTTGAGAAAACTGTATTCTCATATAGACATAATTTAGTACAATAGTTCTGGAAAGCAACATGGCCAACTATAATGAGCCATGATATATCACATTCTTTGGACTTCAAAACATGTTTGAGATTAATTCCTGGAGAAATAACTCAAAAGAAGAAAATTAGGGGGGGAAAAAAGAGAAGAAAAATGGAAAAAATACCTAAAGTAATAAAACATACTATGGATGTAAAATGAAATACAATATTACTGTTAAGAATGGTAAATGTGTGTATTATGAAAACAAATAGATATGTTGATATATAATGCTAAGTGAAAAATAGCTGAGCTCAAATTTTATGAATATTAACTATTGGTATGTAAAAAAATAAAGCCTAAGCAACAATAAAGCTAAGAAGAGACTATTCGGTTTTATTACATGGCAGGGTAAGAAGTGAATTTGATTTTCCTGTTGCTTTGATGTTGGTGTTCATCTCTCAATACAAAATTTGTTAAAAACACAATTTTAAGGGCTGCATTCTATATTGTAATTTGTCAAGGACAGAAAAGAGGTAAACCCTACACCACTGACAACTGCACAGATCTTAAACGTGAGCTGGAATAGCATAGGGACAGAATCTCAGAGCTGCACAAAGTCTCTCCTGATTGTACAGAGAAAGAATGTGTGATTACCAAGTGCCTTGAGTGGTTGTAGGAGAAAAATCATGTCAGGTTAGCTATCTAGTCAGCTCATCTGATGCCAGAGCTTTATCTACTTGGATCTGGTGCTTGGATTGTTTCGGGGTTTTTTGGAAGGGAGAGAGGCCAGTGTGGGAGAGAGGATGCAGGCCCCTTACCAGTAGAGACACTTGTAAGAATTCCCCCCCATTAATTAAGCCAGTACCACATTTCAGTGTCA
Source organism: Aselliscus stoliczkanus (assembly GCA_033961575.1). NCBI lineage: Eukaryota > Metazoa > Chordata > Mammalia > Chiroptera > Hipposideridae > Aselliscus > Aselliscus stoliczkanus. Next base: position 92,817,695 of record CM066734.1, on the reverse strand, counting down.
TAGGCCTCCTTTTCCTTAGGGTCTGCTCCTTCTTGCTACACAAGGTTGGCTTCTCCTGATGGTTATTTTTGCTATCTTATCTGCCTCTAACAGCAATAATAATCTTAATAAAATATAGTTCCACATTTCCTCTAAGTAGCTGGATGTTTTTAAGGGTTTAGAACAAAGACTTCATTTTATTTAATAGTGGCCATTTTTCTTTTTGCCTTGCACCTGTGTAAACAGGGCACTAAATTTTGTACATCTCACTCCTATTTGCATCTTTACAGCAGCATAGACACAGAATTCTGATTACATCAGGTTGTTCTCAGTGTCAAAGGGTGGTGGGCCTGGGTCAACACCATCTGCTTTCATGAGAAGATTAAATATGAGGCTGACTCAGTTGGTTAAGAGCTCGCTCAAGAGTGCAAGCTGAGCTCTGAGCAACAGCGGTTCAAGGCCAGCCCAAGCTGAGTTGCCGTTGAGCTGCCAACAGGTGGCAGGATGGCTCAGCTAAAAAAAAAAAAATATGAGGCTGAGATCAGAATGGAGAGAGTTACATTTCCACCCTCAGGTGTGCACAAAGTACTTCATTAACATGTGCTTCCCAGCAGAGGCGACAATGGGCAGGGACCTTCCTGAGTTCTTACCTGGGAAGCTGTTACAGAATGCTCAGCCTGGAGTTTCCAAATTCCTTTTTCCCTCTCTTCTCTTTCCCATGTTTTTCTTCCTTTTTTTTTTCGTCCACAAATTAGAGGCCTTCAAGTTAATAAGGTAACATTTCTTGAGCATGTGCTATGTATCAGGTATGCTTACATATATAAACCTATTTAATCTTTACAACCATACTATGAGGTAGATAGGTACGTTTATTATCCCCGCTTGACAGCTTAGGAAAGGGGCACGAAACGCCTAAGTAGCTTGTCCAGGTTCACAACATGGTGGAACCAAGCTGCAAACCCAAGTCGTTGGCCCCAAGTGCAAGCTCTTGGCCACTGAGCTATTCTACCTCGTGACAGGGAACCAGGATTGGTTTGCCCACACTCTGAGAAGACAAGATCAAAGCCAGAGTGAGGAGTGAGGTGAGGAGTGAGGTAAGGATGGGTGTGTGAGTGTGAGAGTGTGTGTGTGTGTGTGTGTGAGTGTGAGAGTGTGTGTGTGTAGAGCCTGACTTGTTCTGTCATTTACTCTGTGAATACACCAATTTGCTTACCTTCTCAGTTTCTCAGTTTTCTCATTTGTAAAATTGCAAGAACATTAACAGTACTTAACTCCTTAGAGGGTTGTTGTGATGATTAAATGTATTAGTAAAGTTCTTAGAACAGTGGCTGGTGTATAGCTATTATTATGCACCAGTCATTGTCATCATCATCAATCATGCCAACATTTGGGAACCATGGCTCCCAATAATAAAAAATAGCATTTCTGACAAGTTTCTAGGAGCCATGGCTGCTTCTAGTCTGTGAACCACACTTTGAGAACCACTGAGGAAAAGGATCCAGAAGCTCTCATTTCCTAGCAGCCCAGGTTTCAGTTCTTTCCCTGAGCTCTGTCCCTGGAGTATCAGCACTTTCTGTCCTTACCTAGTGAGGCAACCCAGGGACTGCACCCCAGCTTGCAGGGATATTCATAATCGGAAAGATGCCATCTCAGAACCTGGCCAGAGGCCTGGGTTTCAGCAGCATCTGACAGTCAAGTTTCAGCCAGAGGGAGACTGACTCAAGCCAGTGAGAAGACTGGGGCTAGCAAATGCTGAACACAGGCAGGCACAGAAACTCACCTGGCTGAGTGGTTCCATGAATAAAAACAGTAGGTGATTTTATAAGTAACAGGAGGGGAGAGAAAAGAATCTTCTCTAGAAGAAAATGTCCTTTGAGCATGGAGGTGATGAAGGAGAGTGAGGAGAAGTTGGAATTGTGGGGCTTGTAAGAAGCAAACACTGGACGGGGCACATTGGTTTGATCCAGGGAGAGATGACAACGTATCTTTCCCAAAGTAAATGGTGATACTGTATAAATAAGTGAGAACTGCAGTCATTTTCCTACCTCTGGGAAGGGAAGGGAGTGAGGAGCAAATTGGGCTGTTTGGGGGTCCTTAGATTTGTGCGGCTGTGAGGTCTGAATTCTCTCCAGCTCACTTTTTGTCTTCATAGGTGGAGTGATGGGCCTCTCCATCCAAGACTCCAAACCCTACACTCCCCTCTCATCAGAACTGCACTGCCTCCTATCAGCTGGAGAGGCTCCCTGAGGGAAGCAGATAAGCTTTGGAAATAAGGGTTCCACCTCTAGGTGGATGGGACTCCAGGTCTGGGGCCTTGTGCCCCCTGATGCAGTCAATACTCTCAGTTGTGGTAACTGCTGGTGGCTGTTTCCAGGGCTCTCACAGCCCCAAGCCCTGTCCTGGAGTGGCTTACAGCAAGTCTCATGGCATGGAGGCAGGAAGGCTGTCAGGAAGTTACCTCTGGAATGGGGAGAAGGAGAAGGAGGGAGCTGGTGCTCTCTAAGGGTGACCTGCTCTGGGGCTCACAGGCCCAGCAGGCTCTCAAAGCCATCCTAGCCAGGCCCAGCAGCTGTTTTCTGCACCTTGGATTCCTGACAAGGCAAAGTAATTGCCGTTTCCAGCTACAACCAGCTGGCTACCGGGAGGAGTTACCCAGGGAGAATTCTGCTGTGTCCTCCACACCCCGCATCTGCAGCCTTCTGTTGTCAAGAATGGCAGACTTGGCTGATCCTCTGCTTATCAGTCACAAAGTTGGAAATGATAATGAAATGAAAGGAACTAAAAAGTACAAAACATGGGGTAGAGTGTCCCAGTCTAATAGCTGATGGATCTGTGGGCCTCCTTGTGCCCTAAGCAGGAGGGTTAGACTTGCTTTGAGGAACCTTCTCTAGAAGAAACAGTATTTCAAGAGAGCAAGCTCTTGGGATGGCCAAGTGGCACGTTGGTTAAGAGTTGGCTTGGGACACCAGCTCTGAGCAGTAGGGCCCTGGTTCAGATCCCTCATGAGGGCCAGTGACCCTGCTCCCTCTGCAGCCAAGATGGTGAACAACCATCTGGAGCTGGGCTGCCGTGAGTCGCCGGTGATGGCGTAGGCTGCAGTGGGGCTGGCTGGCAGCTGGTGTGAGCTTTCGTGAGCTGCTGTGAGCAGCTGTCCAGTGGCCGGTGAGTGACTGCCTCACCCGAGAAGAGCACAATGATGATACCAACATGGGCCAGTGAAGCGGCGTCCTCCACAACTAGACTGAAGAACAAAACGGACAGCAACTTGTCTGTTTCCCTTTCCGGATTCCCCAATAAAATCTTTAAAAAAAAAAAAAAAAGAGTAAGCTCTTTATGTTTAAGAAGACGGTGGTGTGTTTAAAATTCTTTCTCTTTTTTTTTTTTTTTTTTTTTTTTTTAAAGATTTTACTGGGGAATTGGCGGAGGGGAACAGCGTTGGGGAATCGGGGAAGGGGAACAGACAAGTTGCTGTCTTTTTGTTCTTCAGTCTAGTTGCAGAGGATGTTGCTTCACTGTTGGTATCGTCATTGCGCTCCTCCCGGATGAGGCAGATCGGTCGCTGGCCTCTGGATGTCGCTCACCACAGCTATTGGCAGCTCACTCTTGGCTGCCAGCCGCTCACGCTGGCTGCGGGCCACTCACTGTAGCCTATGGCAGCCCACTGCAGCAGGGGCTGCAGCCCACACCATCACCGGGGCTTGCACAGCCCAGCTCCAGGTGGAGCTGTTGTTAGCTGTAGAGGGCAGTGTCACTGGCCCTCATGTGGGATCCGAACCGGGGCCGCTGGCATCCCAAAACCAGCGCTTAACCAATGCGCCACTCGGCCGGCCCTAAAATTCTTTCTCTTAAACATGCCCCTTTTACCCTTCCGCCTTCTATTAATTCCAAGAATGTTTCCTGTTCCATTGGAATCCAGAGCTGTTTGCTGCCCTCAGGGAGCTTACAGTTGAGCTTATCAGACAAAGTATAAATACAAGTTCAATAAGCCACCTGCCCAACCTCCAGCTCTGGCCCAGCCTCCATGCTCCCCCAAACAGCCCCCTTGGCTCTCTTCACCACCTGAGATATACAGATTCTCTTCTGGGAAACCCTTTCTCACCCTTCTAGCCACAAATGAACCTGTCTGCCTTCTAGACAGCAACTTATTCATCTTCACAGACTTGGCAATTCATCACAAACCTTTGGGATGGGTACCTCTTGGTGGCTTGGATTCTTTTATTTCAGCCATGCAGTTTCAGCTTTGGGAGGCTCAACAATGGTTTCTTCCCTTATGAGGTGGATTGGTGAGATTTAGGTGAGAAGAGCTGTCCGTGGCTACCTTGACCACATGGAGCTTCCAGGCACTTTCATGCATTTCTTCCTCCTCTCTGTCTGGGAAATTCCCATTCTTTCTCAAAAGCTGAGGTCAGAAATCACATCCTCTTTGCAGCCTTCCCTATTCCTCCAGACAGACGCAATCACATAGTTCTTCATTTCCCTTTTGGTTTGGCGTCTTAATTCTGGAGCCCGGAGCATCTCACCATCAGAGACAAAATCCCCCTCAGTATTTCTTCCCAGAGTCAGAGCTGTTAGCACTAGCATGCAAGCTAGGTCCCCTTTGGTATCCTCATACTTGTGTTATGCTGGGGAATAACTGGCTTTATTTTTATGTAAAAGGTTCTTTCTAAGAGATGCAAGTCTTGGCTTGAGATGTGACTTTTGCAAGTGATCATCTTGGACATTGGGGATGGAAATAGTTTTCATTCCGGAAGTTGGAGCGTCTGGTTTCCTACTGGTTGGAAAAGTGTCTTAAACATGGAAACGTGCTGTAAACGGAAATAATAAACAGTGGCTCTCAAGCTTACCTACACTTTGTAATCACCCGGAGAGCTTTAAAAATACCAATGGCTGGGCCCCCATAGCCCCTGATTTAACTGGTGTGGAGTGCAGCCTGGGCTCCAGACTGGAAAGCTCCTCAGGTGATTCCAATGTGCCACCCAGGTTGGGAACACTGCTCAGACGGGAGTCCTGATGACTATCTGCAGAAAGGAGAAGACACTTAATTGGTGAGCCTGGGGACGCTCAATGCCGAAGAATTGTGAGAACTAACATATGTTCATTAAAAAGGGTGGGGGGGAAGCCAGGTAGGCAAAAACAGGACATGCACAAGCAAATTCAGGCTATGCTTCTTAAATGGCTTAACGTACTGGACTAGCTGGGAACAGGAAAAAGATATAGAAGAAATAAGATAGTCTTACTCATGGAAAAGGTCAAGGCCAAAGAGGAGAGACTGAGAGAAGCTGGACCTCTCAGACTCAGGGAAACAACAGTTGGTAAGGGATTTACCTGTGAAGTCAGAACAGTTTTGACTATTGGTGGGGATGTCCAAGGGGCAGGCAGGAAAGACCATTACTTCTCAAAAGAATCAAAAGGGAACCAAAGCCTGGCGCAGCCCTGTCCCTGGGAGATTAAAGAAAGAATGTTCACATGGGGGTACAGGGGTGGTCCATAACTCCTGACTTAGGGAGACCACAACCCAGGGGTGAGGCCTGCACATTCAAGTGCCTCTCTTTTTGTTTTTAAAGATTTTATTGGGAAATTGGGGTAGGGGAACAGCATTGGGGAAGCAGGGAAGAGGAACACACAAGTTGCTGTCCTTTTGTTCTTCAGCCTAGTTGTGGAGGACATTGCTTCACTGGCTCATGCTGGCATCCGTCATTGCACTCCTCTCGGGTGAGGCAGATCAGTCACCAGCCTCTGGACAGCCACTCACAGAGGCTCTTGGCAGCTCACACTGGCCGACAGCCGCTCACGCTGGCTGCTGGCCACTCACGCTGGCTGCCGGCCACTCCCTGTAGCCTATGGCAGCCCACTGCAGCAGGGGCTGCAGCTATGCTGTCCCGGGGACTCACAGCAGCCCAGCTCCAGGTGGAGCTGTTGTTCAGCATCTTAGCTGTATAGGGCAGTGTCACTGGCCCTCATATGTGGGATCTGAACCGGGGCCGCTGGCATCCCAAGCCAGCTCTTAACCAATGCACCACTCGGCCAGCCCGACAAGTGCCTCTCTTGAGTGTTTGAAATATATTCAACTTTGTGGCTGGTGGGCCAGTGTGCACAAGTCCAAGGGCACCATGCTCACTGTGCTCTGTGTGGATGGCACCCCCTCGTGGGCTATTCTAGGGACAGTGCAGCTTGTACCCTTGCAGCTGAGCCGCACCACGCCTTTTCCAGTGCATATCACGGTTGCACACAAATCCCTATGCTCCATAGCCAAGTTCGGGTTTCACTTGACTCCAAGGATGCGGAGTTCAGAATCTCATGGATATGTGTGATGGGGGAAATCTCTCCTGGCTTGCATATGTGAGGAAAGCCTCAAAATGTGAGATGGGGTGGCTCTAACCCACCCTATTTTATCCTGTGATAATTGTAAAGATAAATAGGCCCCACTCCATTGGAGGTGGGACAGCCCCCACTCTGGTAGCAATGATGGGTGCCCTTCAGCACTTTGACGATGTGGAGGAAAAGAAAAACCGTCCTTTTTTTTTTTTTTGGACTAGTCAAGACTGATGTGTGGCAGCTCTTGGGGAAAGGAACAGGATGAGGAGGAGTCGGCCAAGAAGCAAAGGCATTCTCCAGCCCAGCATGTTTCAAACTGCAGATGCTAATCTATTAGTGGGTGAGCAGCTCTTTAGCTTGGATTGTGACCAACATTTAAAAAAATAATAGAGGGCTGGCTGAGTGGTGCATTGGTTAAGAGCTGGTTTGGGACGCCAGCGGCCCTGGTTCGGATCCCACATATGAGGGCCAGTGACACTGCCCTCTACAGCTAACAACAGCTCCACCTGGAGCGGGCTGTGCGAGCCCCGGCGACGGTGTAAGCTGCAGCCCCTGCTGCAGTGGGCTGCCATAGGCTACAGTGAGTGGCCGGCAGCCAGTGTGAGTGGCTGGCAGCCAGCGTGAGCTGCCAATAGCCACGGTGAGCGACCATCCAGAGGCCGGCAATCGATCTGCCTCATCCGGGAAGAATGCAGTGACGATATCAACATGGGCCAGTGAAGCAATGTCCTCCGCAACTAGACTGAAGAACAAAAAGACAGCAACTTGTCTGTTCCCCTTCACCAATAATAATAATAGAACAAAAAATATCAGTGCATTGAGGATAGTAAAGATTAAGGATTCTTTTATGACAATTCTATGTGTTGTATTTATGTGTTCTAGGTTGCAGTGTGTAATCCATTTTACTGCAAGTCTCTATTTAAAAAAAAAAAAAAGGCAGCTGCCTCCTTAACACACAGGGTAAAAACAACTAGCCTTTTCAATTCCAGGTCCAGGTAACTTGTTTGCCCAAGTTGGGAAAATCCTATTAGCCTCGCTGTAAAAATTCAAAGTTAGTTTTTAGTAACAGGCGTACTGGTAGCAGAAAGTAGTTTCATGTACCCGTTTAAGAGCCTTGGAAGGACACTGTCTCCACTCAACTGATGCAGGGTGTCCAGGGATTCAGAAGCTCGAAGACCCTCCAGGTGGCTGTTTCCTCACTTCTTTTCTGTGATTTACCTTGTCACTAGAATTGCTACTCCCCTTAGGTGTGGGGTCAAAGCAAATGTTTCTTTCCAGGGCTTTATTTCCATAAGGTATCCTGTCTTAGAGTTTTCATGGAGGAGCTAAAGCATCACAGAAACAAAGGGGGTAAAAGAAAACACCCATGCAAGCCAAAGCTGTCATTTTTGTTTGTTTGGCGAGACAAAAAGGTGCCGTTGAGGTACTGTGAATGCTAGATGGTGATATGAAAATAAAACTCAGGTATGAGTTTTATCTTCAGAAAGTTCATGTTGGCTGACAGGAGTGATAGCTTTCTCAGAGTTGGAATTGAATTCAAGGTTTTGTTCTAAACATCAAAAGCCTCTGCCCTTGAGCCCTTTATTCTCAGAGGAAAGCCTAACATCATCTATATTGCATGTGAAATGGAAAGATTTATTTATTTCTAAAGCTCAAGGAAGTTATTTTTTTTTTAAAGCAATAAAATATCCCAAGGTCTTGACATAGATTACTGGAAAAATTTGGCTTCCTAGGTTTTTTCTTTTTTCTTTTCTTAGGCCTTCAAGAGACCCCTCTTGAATTCTTCCTATTACCCTAAATGCGAGTGTGCAATCTGAAATGTAAACACGATGTGTCCACTGATTTCTTTGTATGGGAGAGGGTGACAAGTCTCTTCGTTATCATTTTTGTGCTCATTAGGAAAGAAACGCCACAGATGGTTTCTCTCAGAGACAGTACAGCCCAGTGCCGCCTGGAGGACAGGCTCTGGGTCCAGAATGTCTGGGTTCTTATCTCCCTGCTGCCATGGGCTATCCCCACAATCCACAGTCACAGTAACAGCCTTTACGAGTGTATTTATCATCTAGCTACTGCATGTCAGGCTCTCTCAACATTCCTTCTCTTTCACCCTAGAAACAGACAGTCCTCCCAGATTTGTTTTGTTCCCCCCATTTTGCTGATAAGGAAACTGAGACTCAAAAAGGATCAGAGAAGAGCTAAACCTAGCCACTTGTCTATCTTTTTACATTATTTTTTGTCTGACCTTGTCTTCCCCACTTGTTTTAGGGCCTATGTATTGGTAGGCAGGAAGGAGAAGTATTTGTATTTAACTTGAATTACTTTAGTATTATAAAGCCAGCATAAAGAAAGGTTTAACCTGTATTTTCCCAAGCTGACCCTCTGCATCCTGATTCTGAAGTTTGGTTTGTGTGTTCTTGGGTGATGCAAAAGATGAAAGATGAACTTTAATATTTGTGTATTGACTCGCAGCGACATTTATTTTCCCCAAACTTTTAATATGAACATTTTTAAACACAGAGAATTTTAAAGACTAATACTTGAACACCTGTGTATTTACTACAAGATTCAACAGTTACTAACATTTTACCATATTTGCTTTATGTATCTGTGATTTTTCTTCTCAATCATTTAAAAGTAAGTTGCAGATGTTATAGCCCTTTATCCCTAAACAATTCCACACGCATCCCCTAAAAATAAGGACATCCTTATGATTAAATAAGAATCTACTATCTAGTTCATATTCAAAATTTCTCCAGCTGTCCTCAAAATATCTTTTATGTATACATATTAATATATTTTTTTTTGGAACCAGGATTTAATCAAGCTTATTGCATTCATTGCATTTGATTGTTATTTGTTTTCACTGTCTTTGGAACAGACTTTTACCTTTGACATTGACTTTTTGAAGAGACCAGATTAGTTTTCTGTAGAGCGTCCTACATTTTGGATTGTCTGATTGTTTTCTTTTTCCCTATATTTTCTGTAAACGGGGGGCTAGGTCTAAAAGCAGTCAGATTAAAGTTAAACCTATTAGGCAAGAATGCATCATGGGTGATGCTATGTGCTTCATGTTTATCACACCAAATGGCAAATAATATCAGGTTCTTCTACTCACTATTACTGATGCTAAGTTTCATCTTTTGGTTAAGTGCTGGATTTCTCAATTGTTAAATTTTATTTTCCCCTTCACAATTAGTGAGCAGTCTGGGGCGAGCTGTGTGTGTGTGATGCTTTGACAACATGGGGCTATCCCACTTCCCAAGCATGCTTTGACCTAATGATTTTTTTTTTATAAAGATTTCCTTTTTTTTATTTTTTGAAAATTTTTTTGAGGGCAGTGTCACTGACCCTCATATGTGGAATCCGAACTGGGGCCGCTGGCATCCCAAAACCAGCTCTTAACCAATGCGCCACTCGGCCGACCCCAGTTTGTTGTTTTTTTAAAAAGGTTTTATTGGGGAATTGGGGGAGGGGAGCAGCGTTGGGGAATCGGGGAAGGGGAACAGACAAGTTGCTGTCTTTTTGTTCTTCAGTCTAGTTATGGAGGATATTGCTTCACTGGCCCATGTTGGTATCGTCATTGCGCTCTTCCCGGATGAGGCAGATCGGTCGCCGGCCTCTGAATGGTTGCTCACTGCGGCTATTGGCAGCTCACACTGGCTGCCAGCTGCTCACACTGGCTGCCAGCCACTCACTGTAGCCTATGGCAGCCCACTGCAGCAGGGGCTGCAGCCTACACCATCACTGGGGCCGGGGCTCACGCAGCCCAACTCTGGGTGGAGCTGTTGTTCACCATCTTAGCTATAGAGGGCAGTGTCACTGGCCCCCATATGTGGGATCTGAACTGGGGCCGCTGGCATCCCAAGCCAGCTCTTAACCAATGCACCACTGGGCCGGCCCTGTTGCCTCAGTTTTTAAAAAAATCTGGGGGCTGATTATGGCCTGAGAGCTACTGGTGTGAGGAGCTGGAGGCCATGAGGATTGTTGACTATATCCATACTCAGTACCTTGTAGAAAACCTGGCACATGCAAGGTACTCACACATGTTTGCCGAGGAACAAATGAGTGAATAATTATATTTTGCTATGGCAAGTTACTAAAATTAGGCTTGATTTTATGCCTCAAAACCAGTGAAGATCAGAAAACTAGGCCCTGGATTGTGCTGGGGGAAAAAAAAAAAATCTGCCTTGGGTTATTCACAGCAATTTACAGAGACTTGGCAGGAATAAAAATGCATGAAGAAAACCCTTAAAACCAAAGTTTGTGAACTAGGTCAGGCTACCTCAGTGAAGCTGTCACCAATCAGAGAATCAAAGGGGATTTTGTGCTCTCTTGATAGAATTCAGCATTATTATATTTTTGACTTATTTTTCCTGTTTAAGGCAGAAACATTATTGTGTTAAGAAACCACCTTGAGAAAGAAAGAAAGAAAGAAAGAAAGAAAGAAAGAAAGAAAGAAAGAAAGAAAGAAAGAAAGAAAGAAAGAAAGAAAGAAAGAAAGAAAGAAAGAAACTTACAAAAACTGCATTTTGTTATTTTTTTTTCCCTCTGGGGAACCAAGTACACCTCACTGCCAGACGTTTCTCATCTCCGTCCTTGGCCTTTGGTTGCTAGGTGGAAGAAGTCTGGTCAGAATCCCCTGAGTTCATGGCAAGCCCCTTCTCAGGGAGGACCTTCTCTGGTCTGAAGAGAGGGTGAGAAAGATGAGGAGCCCCTGAGGCAAAATGGGGACAGAGAGAAAGCAGTGCTTCTCTTGACTTTTCACGATAATTCCCAGCTCTTTTGTCTCAGACATAAAAGTAGCAGTGGTCCCTGGAGTTTTTCTTGTCAGAACTTTTCTCGAAGATGCCTCTTCAGGGCTCAACGCTCAGCCCCCTGAGGATCTGAGTATCCAAGTTGTCCTGCTTTACTAATGATAAGGTGCCTGCTAACTGCCGCTTAAACACTGGGTCTGGGCTCTACCACTAGCTGTCTTAAGTCTATTAGAGGAAATTGCTTGTGTGAGGTGTGTGTGTGTGTGTGTGTGTGTGTGTGTGAGAGAGAGAGAGAGAGAGAGAGAGAGAGAGAGAGGTAGAGAGGTGAGGAGCCATAATTACCCAGATAACTCAGATGATGAGGGCAAAAATTATTCTTTTTTTTCCCACTGTCCCCAAATTGACCAGTGTGGGTGCTGTTTTTAACCTTAGTCTTCCTTCAGAAGGACCAACATTTTTCATATTATAGTTTCCCGTTTGTGGTCAGAGGCATTAATGAGCATGCACATAGCTATAGCAATATATAAAATGTATGTGCACACATATCTCTATCTCTTTCTCACACACACACACACACACACACACACACACACACACACACACACTGCTTCCTGGTCACCCAGTCTCAGCCGGGCACTGGCTGACTGGTGATAACAATAGTGGTACATTATTAAACATTTCCAGTAATGTTTATTGAGATACTGTATTTTCTAAATACCTTGTATACATTTTCATTTGTCTTACAAGAACTGTTGAGCTAGTCTTTTGTTTGTTTCACCGATAGGAGAACTGAGACTAAGAAAGAATAACATGGTAACCACCACCCCCACTTCACCCCCCTCTAGGAAATGGCAAGTGGGCAATTCACAGGTACCCTGTACACCCTGAATTTCTTTGTGTGAGAAGCCTATGTTCTCTAGGAGTTGTTCCAGCGAGCTGATTCCCATGCCTCATACGTGATTTCTCCCCCTTCCCCAAGAGAAGCTTTGTGTTACTTGGGGGAGAGGAAGAGTCTTTGAAGAAGAAAATAAGAAAACCTAGAGGGAGCAGGGAAGCCACAGTAGAAAGATCTCAGTCTGAACTAGTTTATGCTCTTGAACAGTTATCTCTCAAGGATTTGCTTTGATGTTGTACTGAACAAATACTGATAGATAATAAAATAACTTTGATTTTTTTGTTGGCATTTTTAGTAAAAGATTAAGCAATTGGCTTCTCCAAATATAGCTCTTCTTACATGTGTGGCCACTCCCACCACAGGCCAAACATTTACAAAAGTGGACTGGCAGCAGAACAGTGTTAGTGTAAAGAAAACAATTCTTCTCCTCCCTACCCCCCACCCGTTCAGTTTGGTTAACTTGTTGTACATACTTTCCTTCAGGACAAAGCCTGTCAACACCATTCTGTGATGATTAAGAGCTCTCAACAGTTCTGTTGAACGAATTCTACTCCTATCAAGGGATCTTTTCCCACCAAGGCTGGAAGGTGGTGCTGCAATGCACAGATGCTCTTCAGCCTTGGTTCTTTGGACAGTTCTTGTGTTTTTATGTTATGGAATTGTTTTTGTGATGATTCGAAGGCAGTTCTTGTCTCCTCAATTTTAAAATCTACATGAAATAAACTTTTTCACTGTACCTGAAGAAAAAAAGCAGGAAAGGAAGGAAGGCAGCAAAGGGCAAGCACAGGGCTGTTTGTAGGGAGATGGGACTGCCATCCTGGACTCTGTTGCTAAAAACCTTTTTGCCTTCATCACAAACCAAGAAGAGAAGCTAGGTTTCCTTGGTCCTAGTGAGTCCCACTGCCATGCAACTCAAAGTGTGGTCTGTGGGACAGCAGCAGTATCGTTACGTGTGAGCTTGTTGGCAATCCGGAATCTCTGGCCCCACTCAGACCTACCGGCTTAGTGTCAGCAGTTTCCCAACATTCCCAGGTGATTTGTGGGTACATTCTTTTAACAAGCACTGTCTTTGTCCATCACTCCTACACCAGGTTGAGTACCATCCAGAGTTCCAGAGTTGCAAACCCCTGCCTTCTCAGCATAAGGTTCTAGAACGTGTATAGGTTTTAAAGTTCCTCAAGTAATTCTGATGCAGCTAGCCCAGCACCAGAGCAGCCCTTTGGTACAGCCTACAGAGGCCAGCCTCCTGGGGCACAGAGCAGTGTGAGGAGGGAGGGTGTGTGTCTGTAGGGGTGCATGGAGAATCCCCAGCACAACTTTTTGAGTTTTGCCTGCTGAATCTGTTCTCCACAACGCTTTCACATCTGTCATTCTAAATCTGATCATATGAAATTCTGTAGTGGTCTTCAGGACAATGAAATTCTTTATTGATCAAATATATCTTATATCTTAGCATCATATATAAGTCTCTCCTGGTCAGGCCCCTGCCTATTTTTTTCATTTCATTTTACCCCACACCCCATCTCAGGAGCCAGACCAAATCACCCTCCTTTGCTAGAGCACACAAAGCCTTCATACCTCCATGCCTTTGCTCTCTCCATTCCTTCTGTCTGGAACACCATTCCTCCTTCGTGAGCTGTGGTGGTCCTGTAGCACCTGTGCCTCTCCTTTTTGTTCCCATCACCCACATTAGGAATTGTTTCATATATACCTAGAGACTGCCCACAAGTCAAGGGACCACATCTGGATAAGAGTAGTTATCCAGTAGTTATGTGGGGGTGGAGATGAGGGGAGAAGGACAGAAACCTGACTGACTGGGAAGTGAGGAACTATAACCTGCAATTAAGGCACAGTCCATTCACTAAGTTTTGCTGTAAAGGGGAGTAGGGAAATGAAATAGGATCTAGGCAGGGAAGTGGGGTCAAAAGAAGTTTTTATTAATTTTGGTTTTTAACATGAGAGAAATAACACTGTGGTTATAGGCTGTGGGAATGATATGGAGGGAGGGTATTGAAGATGTAGAGAGGATGGAAAAATGGCAAAGCTAGTGAGTAGGATGGAGTGGGTGAGATGCACAAGGAAGGGCCAGCCTTAGAGGGAGTGTGACCTGTAGTAATGGAGAAATCATAGGGTACACAGGCTCAGGTGCTGGAGCATGGGGAGAGGTAGAGGAGCCTGAGGAGGTTCTGCTATTCTCAAGGAGATCAGAAGCAAAGTTATCACATGACCTGGGGAAGGGAGGTGATTGAAGCAGGTATGAAATAGATGTCTAGGAGAGAGGGGGTGCATATGGACCACGGAAATGCAATATGATTGCTGGGTAATACGAAAGCCCAACTGAGGTTAATGGTCATGAATTTGAAAGTAAGACCCATTAGCATGGTTGCATATTTTTCTCTAGCTTAGTTAGTTGCAGCACGCCAGTGGAAAATACGTGGAAAAAGAGATGTGATCTTCTCCTCCTGGAGATTATGTTTTAGAAGGGAAGATGGCATCAGACCAGTGATTCCTTATTTAAAAACATGTGATGGTCACCATCTTGGAAACCACAGAGGGCCAGCAAGCATCTAGCAGGGATGCCTGGTCTAGCGTGAGCGCCTGAAGTGAGCTCTGTATATTATGGGATGAGGTCCTGGAAAAGAACCTGAATTCTTCCCTTCTTTTTTGTTGGAATTACAAGGAATGTGATGCAATAGCAGAGTTGTAGCAAGTTATGTATAATTTTATGTTTCTTAGTGATTCTGCTCTGACTCACTCTAATTGTCATAAGCTGTAAATCAACCAGGAAAAGTATTAATAGCATTTGCCCAGGGATTTAGAGCCATTGAAGTGGACCTAACTGGAAGCAGGAAGGATGCCTGAGGAAGATAGGCAGTGCATGTAAAATGCATGAAATATGTCTTTTCTCTCTTGTTCCATTTCTTTTTTTTTTTCTTGTTTTTTAGAGGGCAGTGTCACTGGCCCTCATGTGTGGGATCCGAACCGGGGCCACTGGCTTCCCAAGCCAGCTCTTAACCACTGTGCCACTCGGCTGGCCCTCTTGTTCCATTTCTTTTCTGCTGAAGCTTCTTAGAAGATGGGACAGTTGCTGAAAGATTCATACCATGAGAGTCTTAAGAGAACATGTCTTCCCACAGCCCATTTGCAGCACGATAGAAGATGGCTTAGTGGAAGGAAGTGCTGTTGCAAAAAGGGGCTGCTGGTTAGTGTAAATATGATAGAATTCAGAAGATTTTAGTAGTAAAGAGAAACCCTGTGCTTCTCAGCCTGCCTTCTCCATACCCTGTGAAATGTTCTACTTTGTTTTTTTTTTTTTTTTTTTTTAGCTGACCCATCCTGCCACCTGTTGGCAGCTCAGCTGCAGCTCAGCTCCAACTGGTCATTGAACTGCTGTTGCTCAGAGCTCAGCTCGCACTCTTGAGCAAGCTCTTAATCAACTGAGCCACTCAGCCGGCCCCAGAAATGTTCTACTTTTGAGAGAATTGTTGAAAAGATACTCGGGAGGAAATTGACTTAGAATCTCCAACCTGGTAAACCCAAACCTTCAAAGGGAAGATATAAGGTCTAATTGAAATTCTTTGAAATGCTGTTTCCTGACATGAGTGGCCATAGAGGGCCTTGCCTTGTCACTGGCAGCCCTTTATCAGGCTCTCTCTCAGATGTGGCTGGTCATCTAAACACCCTGGGACCCTGGACCAGCAGCAGCACCACATGTGAACTTGTTAGAAACAAGAATAACGGGTCCCTCCCTCCTGAGACCCACTGAATTGGTCGGAATCTCTGGGAGTAGGGCCAACATCTGCATTTAAACAAGATCCCCTGGTGATTTATACGGTACATTCAAGTTCAAGAATCAGTGACCTAAAATACTAATGATCTTTCATCCTATTCCTTTGTATTAGGCTTGTTAGAGATAAATTATTTCTACAGCTCCCCACGAAACCAGAGAGATGTGAAGAAGCAAAGACAGGTGCAGTTATACCGGAGAATGGACTGGGAAGGTTACTAGAACTTTGCTAGGAAATTAGAATAGGATTCTGTCTCGGCACTATTGACATTTCGGTAATGATAATCCTTTGTTGTAGGGAGCATCTGGGCATTGGAGGATGCTTAGCAGCATCCCTGGCCTTTACCTACTAGATGCCAGTAGTACCTTTCAAGTTTGGTTGTGACAACTAATAATGTCTGAAGACTTTGCTAAATGTTCCCAGTAGAAGGGGCAAGGCAAAATTGCTCACCCCTTGGAGAGCCATAAGCATGCACAGGTGTCTTCAGAGGGGGTTATTTATCAGGGGAGGGATATTTTACAGAGGTAGTGGGGTGGCACTCATAACCCGGGCAATAATATTTGTCAGTGCTCACTTCTTACCAGGCACGGCCTGTGTTTTGCATACCTCATTTAATCTTTACAACAAATCCATGTTTATTGTAAAGCAGGTAACTATTTTCCCCATTTTCTGGGTGAAGACACCAAGGCGTAGAGATTAAGTCACACTGATAAGTGATATACTGAGGGTTCAATTTCAGGTCCATTTAGCCAGTCATATACATATATAGTTATATGTATCTCTATCTGTGTCTCTCCATCTATGGGTCTGCTGGCCTGTTCTGATCTATTTTCTGAATCTGGAAAGGACTGGAGAGGAGAAACAGTCATTTCTTGGCCAGAGCCCCAAAGTGACTTTCAAAACACTTGAGCTCACATGGAAAGCAGGTATGCAAGCGCTGTGTCTTCTTCCATTGCAGTGTCCCCCCTTCCCACTGCCTCCCACATCTGTGTTGCCCTGTGCTTAGGAGCCTTTGGTTTCTGCTTGCTTCCCCCACCTCTTCCCTTTCCTTGGTGTATGCTTATTATGTCCATGTTTAGCAGCCTGAGCCCCAGTGTACACCTGCCCCCCCACCCCCGGTGCCTGAATATCAGAGGCTCCGCTGTGCAGGGCCTGGGGGCCCGCTGGCATCATCAGAGGGAGCTACTGGGAGGAGAGTGCAAACAGCACCCAGACTTCACATGAAAGAGCCACCTGGTCTTTCCTGACCCACCGCGGGAGCCAGTAGCTCCACAGAGGTCTGTGTCTGGCTGAGCTGGATAGAGCGCAGTGCTCTCTGGATCTCTGGTTCCTCCACTTGTAAATTGAGGGAATGGGACCAAATGGTCTCTAAAAGAGGCTATACCTTATAGAGCAGCAGTTTTTCGGGCCTGTAGCAACCTTGGAGAGAGCTATGCAGCAGAATCACCCATGGAGAGAGTTGCCTGCTCTCCTGGCCCTTATCTCCGATTCACTCGGCTCTGTGGGCTGCAGCATGTGTTTAAGATTCCAGGTAATTGCCAGGTGTGCGGCCATGGCTGAGAACCACTGCAGCAGGGGAAAGGGCTTGGGGCTGGACTGGTCTGGCGTTTGGGCCCCAGCTCAGTCACTGTGAGATCTGAAGGCATTTACTTAAGGGTTCTAGGCCTCAGTTTTACACATCTGTAAAATGGGGATTATAATATCTACTTCATAGTAGTAAAACAATAAAATTAGATACCTTGGTGAAGTGACAGTCCATGGCAGGCATTCAGTGAGAGCAGACTCCCTTCTCCAGCCTCCCTTCTGACGCTGTTAGGCAGTGCTGGTGTATTTTTTTTATAAGAGGAAATTTACTGTGCATTGGTTTAAGAAATGAATGGAGCCAACTTCCTTTTGCTCTTTGTTCATAAATATTGATCTTTTGATCTTATCACTCCTGTAATAGGAGTTGTAATGATCTTATGTATGCAAAGTTTTTGAAGGTGGACAAAAGAAGGTTGTTTTAAGAAGTATCAGAAGGAGTTATAGCAAAATGTTAACAGGGATTGATTTGGGGTGGTGACTGTTTTCCTCCTTCTCCTTTCCGTGAATTTTCTAAATACTTCCATGCTTGAAGTTCTTCTCATGGCTCTCAGCACAGCACCCAGTCATCTCAGTGTGACTTCACCAGCCTTTCGTGTAAGCCCCCTGAACCTTCTTTTTAGACACCCTCCCCCTCTCATTCTGGGCTTCAAACAGGCTTTAAAAAAAAATTATGGTAAAATATACATAACATAAAATTTATTATTCTAACCATTTTTAAGTGTACAGCTCAGTGACATCAAGTATATTCACGATGTTGTGCTACCATCACCACCATCCGTCCACAGAACTCTTTTATCATCCCAAACAAAAAGTCTGTACCCACTGAACAACTTACAACTTCCATTTCCACCTCCTTCTGTCCCTGGTAACTTCAATTCTACTTTCTGTCCCTATGAATTTGCTTGTTGTGGGTACCCCATATAAGTGGTATTATACAATATTTATCTTTTTGTGTCTGGTTCATTTCACTTAGCATGTTTTCAAGGTTCATCCATGTTCTGTATTCGTATGTTAGAATTCCATTCTACTTGATGGTCATAATGTTCTGTTGTATGTTTATACCACATTTTGTTTATCTTCATCTGTTGATAGACGGTTGGTTTGGCTTCACCCTTTGGCTATTGTGAAGGATGCTGCTATGAACATGGTTGTACAAGAGTCTCTGCCTTCAATTCTTTGGGGTTGTTGGGGAGGAAACATTTTCTTTCTAACCCTCTATGTCCTTTGGTTGGTCTAATAATCAAATTAACATAAGACAGATTAACAGGAGAAAAAAATTTTATTTTGTAAGTACTGAGGTTCCATAAGAATATGAAGGCCTATAGGCAGGGTCTTATATGCCATTCTGTACTAAAAAAGGACAGGAGTCTGGGACTGCAAAGGGGAGAAAGACACTTCACGTGGAGATGGAAAAACCGATGTTTGTCATGCAATGCAGAAACAATGGGACACAGAGAGGCCTTTGGTCTCCAAGCTCTGCCATGTCCCCTCACCACACGTAACCCGTACTCTCTGTGGATACCTCTGATGATGGTGCTCTCTCTGGACCGGGCTCTTTATTCTTTTAGGAAGTTAAGGGGGTGACTAAAAGCTCTTCCTGAGGGCCAGCCGAGTGGCGCATTGGTTAAGCGCTGGTTTTGGGATGGCAGCGGCCCCGGTTCGGATCCCACATGAGGGCCAGTGACACTGCCCTTTACAGCTAACAACAGCTCCAGCTAACAACAGCTCCACCTGGAGCTAGGCTGTGCGAGCCCCGGTAATGGTGTGGGCTGCAGCCCCTGCTGCAGTGGGCTGCCATAGGCTACAGTGAGTGGCCCTCAGCCAGCGTGAGCGGCTGGCAGCCAAGCGTGAGCTGCCAATAGCCGCGATGAGCGACATCCAGAGGCCGGCGATCGATCTGCCTCATCCGGGAAGAGCGCAATGATGATACCAACAGTGAAGCAACATCCTCCGCAACTAAACTGAAGAACAAAAAGACAGCAACTTGTCTGTTCCCCTTCCCCGATTCCCCAACGCTGTTCCCCTCCACCAAATCCCCAATAAAATCTTTAAAAAAAAAAAAAAAAAAAAAAAAAAAAAGCTCTTCCTGAGTCTTTTGGGCCTCAGTTATTTCAGCTCAGGATAATCTGTATGCCACATTCTTGGGAGACTCTTTCTGAACCCCCTACATGGTGTATGCCTAGAAGTGGAATGAATGGGTCAAATGGTGATTCTATATTTAACTTTTTGAGGAACCACCAAACTTTTCCATGGTGGCTGCATCATTTTACATTCCCACTAGCAATGCACAAGAGTTCCAATTTCTCCACATCCTCACCTACACGTGTTATTTTCTGTTTGTTTTTATTTTGTTGTAGCAGCTGTCTTAGTGGGTGTGAGGTGGTCAGACACAGGCTTTTTATCAGATCCTCTTCTCCAGCCTAGGGCTTCACATCTGTTGGGCCCTCTGCCAGAATCTTGCCTCCTCCTCATCCTTCAGGGGTTAGCTTAATTCTCACTTCCTCTGCGAAGTCTTTCCTGGTCCTGTAAATGCAATTATCCCCCATTTAATCTCTCTTATATTATTCTGTCCATTTCCTCGACTGTACTTTGTAATTATATAGTAAGAAATCTTACTTTCAAACTCCTGTTTGAAAACTTCTCTTTTCTAACATGGAGGGAAAGGGCCATGTGTATGTGGTCACCTTGTAAACCTGGTTCTGAACTCAGTGCCTGGTCCATAATGGGACCTCAGTGAACTGTCTCATGAAGCTTTGGCTTGTCTGGTGCTCATGTTTATGACAAGCTGAGACTGAACTGGATGCAGAATGATGGTGAAGGTGTTACTGGAAGTAAGCTTGCCAGTTGGTAAAGGCAAAATACAAACTAAGAGTTTTGACTTTCAGCTTCTGTTTTGAGCTGACTAAAAGGACATGATGCATTCATGCACTTCCCATTAGAATTAAGGCAGCCTCCAGGAGGGGTGTTCAGATATGGGCTCTCCCTACTTTAGATTAGATCCTGGCTGTATCACTTTCTGTCTATAAAATGCAGATCATACTATTGCTTCTCCCTAGACTTGAGGTGAGTATTCAATAAGTTACTATAATACATGTAAAGTGTTGCAAATAGCCTGGCACATAGAAAGTTCTCAGTCAATAGTAGCTATTATTATTATTTGTTATTATCCTGATGCTAGAGAGGCAGGTAATAAGTAAGGGTTAAAGAGCTCTGCCAGTTGCTTCCTCTGTTGAGTGCCCAGGGATGGGGCTTGAAGGGCACTCTCTCTGATCGGGTCCAGAATTAAGGGAGTTTTAATTTTGGGTTCTTAGCATTTCTCCAGGACTGCCCTATGGTTATGTGGTCCAGAAGGGGGGTCACTACAATAATTCTCCAAACATAGTTCCAGTAGGGGACTCAGGATAGACGGGAGGCTCTGCCTTCCCTGAAAGCCAAAGGTGTGGATTCTCCCTCTTCTGCTCCTGGTAGCTAGAGCTTGAGCTTATGATCCAAGCATGGGCATTTAGGTGGTTCTGCCTGGGGATCTTGGGTCTTAATAGATTAAGGCATAGGTGTAGGGTCAAATATAGACTCTTCTTGGCAGCTGTGGAAGATGTAAGTGTTCATGGTGTGACTTGAGTGTCCAGCGGTACCAAGTGTCCAGGGATGATGATGACTCTGGTGGCATCAGAGGCAAATGGTTGATTTTTGTTTGTTCTTTTTTGTTTTGTGACAGGTCTATTTTATTTTTACAGAGAGAAAATATACATAGTTACAAAATCTAATAGGAATTCAGTAATTTTCCAATAGCTGCTTTATTGAGCTATAACTCATACCATACAATTAATCTATTTAAAGTGTGCAACTCATTGTTATTAGTATTTTCACAGACATGTGCAACTATCACCAAAATCAATTCTAGAACTTTTTATCACCCTTCAACCCCCAAACCCTATATGCATTTAGCAGTTGTTCCTCTCTTCCTTCACCTCTGCCTGCCCCAGCCCCAGGCAATGTGAATATCCTTTCTGTCCCTATAGATGGCAAGCTGTTATTAAACCAGGATTTAAACTGTGCCTTCCTTCTCTTAGAGGAAGGTTCCTACTTTAGGCTTGCATTAGTTACCTGTTGCTGCAGAACAAATTACCCCAAAATTTAGGAGCTTAATACATTTATTGTCTCATAGTTTTTATGGAGCAGGAACCCAAGTACTGCTGAGCTGGGTCCTCTGCTTCAGGATCTCTCATGAAGCAGCAATGTGTTGGCCAGGGCTGTGGTCTTACCTGAAAGCTCAACTGGGAAAGGACCTGCCTTCAAGCTCACTTACACTGTTGCTGGCAGGACTCGGTTTCCTGAGGATGGTTGGACTGAGGACCTCATTTCCTTCTTGACTGTTGTCTGGAGGCCTCCCTCAGTTCCTTGCCCCATGGGCCTTTCCAATGTGCAGCCTACTTCATCACAGCCAACGTGAGAATCTACTAGCAAAACAGAAGTCATAATCTTTTCTAATCTAATCTAGAAAATGACATTCCCTCCATATTGCTATATATTCTTTTGGTTAGAAGCAAGTTACTCAAGGGGAGGAGACTACACAAGACCATGGGTACCAAGAAGCAGGGAGCATTGGGGCCATCTTTTAGGCTGTGCACCAAAACTTTTCTGCAACCTTCCCATGAGTTCTATGGGCTACTCAATATCTTTATAATACATTTCTGTTTGACTTGAGCTAACCAGATTTGATGACTGTTGTTTGCATTCAGACAAATATACAGATGCTCATAGACATAACAATGGGGTTACATCCTGATAAATCCTTCATAAGTGGAAAATATCATAAGTTGAAAATGCATTTAATATGCCTAACCTACCACACATCATAGCTTAGTCTAGCCTACTTTAAATGTGTTGGGAGCACTTACGTTAGCCTACAGTTTCATCTCAAGATTGCCTTTCTCTTCTAATCACCAGAAGCAGGAGACACAGATGGACATTTTGTAGACATGATGAGATGCAAAACCACAAAAAAACAATATCCAAAAAACTGCTGCAACACAGTACAGTGTATTGATTGTTTACCCTCTTGATCGAGCGACTGACCAGGAGCTGCGTCCCAAGAGACCGCCTTACCGCATATTGCTAGCCTGGGAAAAAAAATCAAAATTCAAAATTTGAAGTGCTGTTTCTACTGAATACATACTGCTTTTGCACCATCATACAGTCAGAAAACCATAAGTTGAACCATTGTCAGTGGGGGACCATCAACTTGCTTACTGTTCGGTAATATTGTGAATCATGGTTTTTATTGATCTAGCTCCTTCCTGTGTGAGTAATTAACAGTGCTAATTACTCCTCCCTGTTTTTGTTTTTTTTCAAAGTTATCACTTCTGTGTCTGAATACTTTACTACCTCAGAGCCAGCCAGCCAGCATCCATCAAAAATTAGTTTGGATATTCATCTCCACAAAGTTGATAAAGAGAGGTTAAGAACCTCTTAAATTAGCCTTATCAAAATAGGAAAACTGAGTTCTGTTAATGGAACATCCCATTAACCCTCATATCCTGCCCAGGGTTTTTGCAGTTTATCCTCATTTGGGCAACGATGAGACGGTCGCTTTCTTTCTTAGAGGTTCTGCAGAATTTCAGTATCAGAAATCTCGTGCAAACTAGCTTAAGCAAGAAAAGGGAATTTGTTGTTCCCCATAACTAGGAGAAATACTGGGAGGCTCCCAGGACCAAAAGAAGAACTATAGAGCTCCAGGGCTTGCAACCAATGGCTCAGTGCAGGCAGCTCTCTCTCAAGCTCTTGGTGACATCTCCATTATCTTTGTGTCTCCCTTTCTCGGCCTCGCTCTTTACTATTGCAATCATGCCTTGGTATGTGACCTTTAGTCTTTCCGCCATAAGGGAGACAAGGGTCGGGCCATGTCTTTATTCCCAATGCCTTTATATCCCAAGGATACTATGCTAAGCCAGGCCTGGGCCACATGGCTGCATTCCTGTTGCCAGAAGAAAGGCCATGAAAAACTACTGCCCAGCACAGGCTCTGACTCAAGCCCATTGTCAGTGCCCCTTCCCCCCAGGCATGGACAGATCAACCATGTCAGTGACCCCTGAAGTATTTGAGATCCCAAAAAGGACAAGACAATGCCATAGTCTGTGTTAAGGCCCTACCCGGCATCTGTGGATTGGCCAGTGTTTTTCATGGAGTCTTGAAATTCGTTTCATTGCACACAAGGTCCAGTGTCTTAGCCCACTGACAAAATAGGGTCACATTGAATTTTTCCGGTATAGAGTTCACTTGTTCCCTAACTACCTGACAGTTGGGGGAAATTATCGTAGAGACGTGAAGGCCAGGGGTAACATGGGAAATAGCTGTCCATTTCATGGACTCATGACTAGAGTTAAATTACATTAACAAAAAAGGCCAGAGCTTTTTATTTACTGCTACTTTCTGTGATTTATGGGCAGATTTTTTTTTTAACCTTTAAAGTAAGGAATGATTTGTCAAGTTCATGAAAATCACATGTATTCAGAGACTCATTAATCTTAGCACCAAGGGTGAGTCTTGTTTTTAGACCCATGGGATCTTCGATCTTGATCTTGGATTGAGCTCAAGATCAGTCAGATTTGGTTCTTGGAAGATGTAATATTATGTTTCCTGAAAATATATATATTGTCACTGAAGTTACCCTAGTAATTTCCCCCAAGGAAGTACTACAGGCAGTACTAAGTACTCATCCTGGCCTGGGACCATTCATTCACAGTTGCTCAGGGATGTACTCACAGCTGTTCTTTGGCGGTTCTTTGTGGAGGCCCTGCATGTGCTAAGTGCTAGAAGCCATTATGTAGGGTAACCTGCCTGATCTTATCTACTAATAGCCTGATTTAGGGCTCTACCCCCAATTAAGGAAGCTGCTCACTTTTACATTTAGATTGGATCCACTATTAAAGATGACAATGGGGTGCAGAGAAGTGAAGATAAAACTTACCTGATGTTACCCAGAAGCGAAGGGTCATATAGAGGGCAGGAACTCAGTTCTTGGTTTAGACAGACTTGGGTTTGTCTCTTAGCAAAGACACCTCCTAGCTTTGTGATGCTGGGAAATATTTCACTTTTTTAAGCTTCTGTTTCCTCATTTGTAAAATGGGTCTAATAATAATGCAAACATAAAGGGATTGTTTGATGTGTTGTAATAAGATAATCTAAGAAATATATTTAGCATTATGTGAGCACATTGCTTTAAAGCCACCATGGTAGTTGTAATAATCTCTGGAATTGTGATTTTTTTTTTCATTCCCTGTGTGTCCCCTTTCCACCATGCACTTATAATCTCTCCCAAGTGTGTATGGAGATACACAGAGCAAACCACTGCTGCCACCTGGGGCTGGCATGGGGCTTCCGGCAGAGACTTTAGAACGAGGCCGACTTGGGTTTCAGTATAGGATTCAGCTCTCAGACATCCATTTCCTCAATGGTAAAATGAGACAGTAGCACATGTTGTGAGGGTTAGAGATAATATATTTAAATATGTGGCAGATAATAAGCTCCACTGTAGGTTGGCTTTTAAAAAATTCCTCATCAGGGCGGCCGATTAACTCAGGTGGTTAGAGCACAGGCTCATAACACCAAGGTTCCGGTTCGATTCCCACATGGGCCAAGGAGCTGCGCCCTCCACAACCAGATTGAAGACAACCACTTGACTTGGCGCTGATGGGTCCTGGAAAAACATATCATTCCCCAATAAAATTTCTTAAAAAACAAAAAAATTCCTCATTGGGCCACCTTTGCCAGGCCAGGTCATAGTGATGGTATAAGTGAAGATCTCTAGACGACAAATCATAGATAGCTGTCCCTGCTGTATGTTTTACTGTCCCCGAGCCAGACTTCATTGCTTTTAGGTCTGGCATGATTTCCTTCGAACCAAGGTCTATGGAGCCATGATAATGGGCACTGCCACTTAGAAATATGCTGTTCACATAGCTCATCCTGACATGGGTGTCAATTAAGAGGCAACATAGAGATCAATCTCAGCTCCACTGAGAGTGGGTGTGTTAAGACCGAATTATCAATGCACACTAATATGGGTGTGACTTTGCATCAAGACTGGCAAGAAACACTAGCAAGTAAAAGATTTGTTTGATATAGAAAAAAATGACGTTCAAAGGTTAAAGTTTCTTGAGGAAAGTTCTCTCCACTTCTGCCTGGTACTGGAAAGCTATACGTTAATAAAAAGCCTGATTTTCCCAAGTTACTGATTCTTCACATGCAGATTTTTCCCCTGACACCGTTTCACATGGGTCCCTATTCAGGAGTGAATAAAAGCCTGGGGGGTGTTTAAAAGCTCAGTGATACCTGCTGACATTGTCCCTGCTTCTGTCTTGCAGCCTACTTCTGCTTCCTCCTGACGGCTCTGGGTGTGACCGCTGGTGCCCATCGCTTGTGGAGCCACAGGTCCTACAAGGCCAAGCTGCCTCTGAGGATATTTCTGGCTGCTGCTAACTCCATGGCTTTCCAGGTGGGGATAGATGGTCTTCTCTGCCGTGGGTAGCACTGTGGGAGGAGGCACAGACATGCTCCCTGTGGAGTGGACATTCCTCTACAGCCATTCTAGGCTCCGTGCTCAGGCCCCAAACACTCCGCCTGCCTGTCCCAAGTTTTATCTCTTTGTAGCTGTCCATGATGTAAAATGTCAGCTCAGGACTTGTGTGGCTCAAGACTTGCTGACCTACAGAGGAGGAAAGGAGATTCCTCCCTCCAGAGTACATACCCTCCATGTGCCCTGAAATCCTCAACATTCTCCTGGCTCTAATGATGGCCAAGTTCTGTGCCGAGCACGCTATGTGCATATTGCATTTGATCCTCCCAGTAACCCCATGTTGCTATATGTTATGTGTGTCCCCATTTTACAGATGAGGAAATTAAGGCTTAATGAAGTTAAAGAACATACTCAGATTATATGACTGAAAAATGGAACATCTAGGGCAGGTAAATACAGGTCTGCTACAAGGCCATTGCTCCTACAAAACATATTCCTAAGGTCACCTTATATGTTTGTAGTGGAAAGTCTATTCAATATGGAGTCAGAAGACACAGGATTTGAGTCTTATTCTGATGGTTTCTAGCTGTGAATCACTTATGATGATTTCTAGATGAAGAATCTCCAGTTTCTTCATCTATAAAAATATGAATGTAATTTCACTCCCCGGGTTATTATGAAATCATTGAAAATTGCAAAGAGCTATGAAAATGTCAGACAGAATCATCACTGAACTAGGATTGGGCCATATCCTTCAGGTCTGCTCCAGCCCTAGATCATTTTCCAACACTGGCTGCTTTGTGAACTGCCAGAATTTTGGTTTGATCGTGGAGCTCTCTTTTCCCAAATTCTCATCTGACCCAGGCAGGGTAAGTGCGACTAACTTGCTTTCAAAGTTTCTGCCCATATATGAATGCAGATGATTCCAGGCCCTGTGTATTTTCACCCCTTGGGAAGAAATGGAGATTCCCAAAACTGCTTTAGGGTCAAGGGAAACAAGTGACCCAGGAGCCTCTAAGTGACCCTCAGACATGCAAGTCATGTGGCCACCTCTGCAATGGGTCTCCTATCCCTGCAAGACAGCCTCACCCTAAGCATTTCTCTAACTTGCTCTTGTGTCTTAAGAATTGAAATCCCTGAGGCGGCCGGTTAGCTCAGTTGATTAGAGCACAGTGCTCATAACATCAAAGTTGCTGGTTCGATCCACATGCCCTCCACAACCAGATTGAAACAACTGCTTGACTTGAAGCTGATGGGACCTGGAAAAACAAACTGTTCCCCAATAAATTAAAAAAGAAAAGAAAAAGAATTCAAATCCCTATTTCAGGCTTCCCTCCTACAGTCTGAACATTCATAAAGCAAATAGGATCTAACACAATAGATCACTTTGGGAACACAATTCATATGCTGAATACCTACCTACTGGTTATGATTCAAGCACAGTTGGGGATTAGTGTCAGGGCCGAGGGCAGAAGCCGTTGTGCATAGAGGAGTAGCGGGCAGCTTCTTGGTTTCATGGTTTATTTACCACTGGCAAAGTGAACTCTGCTGCACTTTATTTTGACCAACCATCTTTGTTCAGTGTTGTGCTTTGTTTATCATAACAACCAGTTTTGCTAATGATAATTTAGAAACTCATTGACTTAGGGCTCAGATGCTATTTAGGACTTAACTCAGTAATTTGTTTGTTTTGTTCAAGCAGTTTATTATTTTTAGCTTCCACTTACACACTCATGCAGTTTTAAAACACCTCTATTATTGGAATTTTTTTCTAATGTAAATAACTTGGAATTGAGAGCCAAAACCGCTTTTCCCAGTGAAATTATTTGTTTATAACTCAACGTTTGAGGACCTAAGTTTCCTTAACAAAACATCACATAACAGAACATTGTGATTTTTAAATTTATTTTGGGGAGAAAATACATTGTAGACCCAGGTCCTGGAATAAATTCTTGGCTTTGCCATTTGCTAGACGTGGGCCTTTGTGCAAGTCTCTGTTTCTTTATCTGCAGAGGAGGGCAGGTAGTGATACTTAACTCACAGAGTTGTTGGGAAGGTGAAGTAATGAATAAAAAGTGCTAAGTTTATAGTAGCATTCAGTGACTGTTAAATGAATTAATAGTTTTCAAAAGTATTTTTAGAAATCATCAAATTTGAACTGTGCCTCCTTCTTCCAGACCCACATTTGTGGTGATTTTTTTTCCATTCATCCAACAAATACTTGTTGAGCACCTACTATGTGATAGGCACTGCTCTAAGCACAGTGGGTTTAATGATCAGCAAACACAGTCACAATCCTTGCTTTATGGAGCTTTCCATTTGTGGGATATTAGAATTCCCACAATTTCCCCCTGGAAATGTCAGTGCTGCATGGGCCCGGGGTTTTATAACAATGTCACTTAGACCTAGGTGAGAGGTATGCATAAACTCAGCATAGGGCCAGCTTCCCTACAATGCATAACTGTGTCAGAAGGAGAGAATGCAGTCGATCCAAACCACTTAAAGCTAGGAAGAGAACCACCTGGGAAAGTAAAAACTGTGCTGTGATCTGCCTGCCAGTCTAGGGTACTGACAGCCCTGACTTAATGCAGTGTCATTGATTTAGTTTCCCTTCCATGTCCCCCTGGGTTTTTAAAGATAGTTTCAAGGGTTCTCTTCTGCTTTCCTCCATCAAAGCGGTCATGCCTTTGGCCAAAATGGACAAGTCATGCGGTGGTTATCTTTGTTTGATGATCAGCAGGGCTTTTGCTAGATACTGCAAACAAGATCTGGATCATCAAAAACAATTTTCTTCCTGTGAATAATGGCATCTAGGAGCAGTGAGCCAGGAAGTTCTGGATGGAAGGCCTGAGGAAAAGAGGAAGGGGAAAGCAGCCTTTTGAAAGAGATTGTCTAAGATCTCCTCTTTTTCTTTCTCCCTCAGAGAATATAATTAACTGTATTAAGATCAACACGATTGCTATAGGCTGAATACCCAAAACTTTTGTATGGTATGCTGAAGTCCTAACCCCAGTATCTCGGAATATGACTGTATTTAGAAACAGGGCCTAAAAGAGGTAATCAAGGTAAAATACAGTCATTAAGGTGGGCTGTATTCCCAACTGAAGAAGAGATTAGATCACAGAGAAGCACACAGGGAAGCTTACTCTTTGTCAATTTTTCATCAATAAAACAGTTTTGGAAAATAAAACAAACAATCTTCTTAAAATTGGAACTTAAACGTTTGAAATTCTCTTTTCTCTTTCTTCTGCGGGGTTGGGGGTGGTGGTGTATGTCCTGGGCAGGGGGCGATAGTGGGAAAGGTGGAGGTACTTTTAATCTGAAAAGATGTCCTTCTGCTCCTGTCCTTGAGTTTTCTCAGAGACCTCTTCTTACATAGGCTTTAAGGCTTTCAGTTGTTTCAGTTGAAATCCCCTGTTATTACACAGAAGCCCTATTGACATGGAGATTCTATGCTTCTGTGTTTAGGAGTCAGTCTTTTGGTGAGCCTGAGCTGAATATTTCCCTCTCCCTAGCTCAGCCAGGCTTTGGTAAAACCCAGTTGATTAGGCTCTGGGAAGGCAGTTTCTCTTGAGGACAGACCTTGCTAAGGAGAACACAGAGCTCTGTGGCTACCTCGCTCCTTTTCCTGCTGGAAGAGCAAGGGGATTTTTCTCAGCTCTTCCTGGCGAGACCTTGGAAGCAACATCCTTGAGTGTGGAGCCTCCAAAGACTGGGCCCTCAAGGAGTTTTTAATTTTCAGGCTTGTCCACACCAAGCCTCCAGCAATTCCTCACTGACAGCTTCAAGTGTTCCTATCCATCCTGGTGCCAATTGCAGGCTTTGGCTCCTGGGCCTCTGCATCCAGCAGGTTGTGAATCTCCGTAACTGCCTGTTTGTCTCTCTAGTTTTCAGGGCAGCAATTTGCCTGTGACCTCAATTCTCTGATGGATCTAAGAAGAGTTGTTGATTTTCAGTTCATTTGGCTTTTTTTTCTTGTTGCAAGGATAGTGGTTGACTACTTCCAAGCTGTTTACATGTCAGACTAGAAAGTGGAAGTTGCAGTGTGATTCGTAAATGTCACGTAGTCATTTGGCAGGTATATAACAACAAAAACAACAGCAATTTTTTAAAATTTCTTTTATTGTGACAACAGCAATTTTTGAGTGCTCACCACATACCAGTGCTTCATTAATTACATTGCCATCTGACAATGCCCCTATAAAGTAGATACTATTATTTTCCTCATTTCATAGGTGAGAAAATGAAAAGAAAGAGGCCATGTAACCTGACCAAGGACATACAGATTTAAGTGACAGAAGGGGGACTCAAGTGCAGGCGGCTTGACTCCAGAGGTCACCCTCTCACTGATGCTCTAATGCTTCTCCCAGGATCAAAGTGTATATTTATCCTTTCATTTTGCAAATACATGTGCTAAGCATTGTTCCCAGCACTGGAGAACAAGACAGACAAGGTCCTTATCCTCATAACATGTAAATAATAGCAGGAGAGAAAATAAATAAACAAGTAAACAAAAATATGAAGACTTTAAACACAGCAATGTGAGAAAGAGTGTCAGGGAGGTAGGTGGCTTTTGTAGAGAGGATGGTCAGAGAAGACCTTGCCGAGGAGGTGGTGTGATTGCTGAGGCCTGGGGGAGCAGACAGGTAGGGGGACAGCATTCATACAGAAGGGGAAGCCAAAATAAAGTGGGAGCAAGTATGGTGTGTTCAAGGAAGAGAAGGATGGCCAGTGTGGGAGATGGCCGTAGAAGAGGTCAGAGACATGGACAGGACACACCAGTGCAGGACTCTGTCAGGCATAGCAAGGAGTTTGGGTATTGTCCTGAAAGCCATGGGAAGGCATTGTAAGACTGCAGGCAAGGGAGCGACATGGCTTCATACATTTCAATGGCACCTCAGAGATTCTGTGCTAGATTCAGGATCATGGACCAACTCCCAAGCCTCTGTGGGTATGCGCATTGAAGAGGGTGACTTGGACATGGCCAGTGCTCTCGAGTGTGGCTCAGGGTGTTAGCAGCAGCATGTGGTGGCTCTCGATTAGAAGGAGAGCCAATCACAGGCCCTCTACTGCAAGCTCGAAAATCCTAACCCTCGCATAGCTCTCTGTGCAGCTTCTAACGCTCACTACAGACATCCTGTTTCAGTGTTGGCCACCTCTCCTAACCACAAGTCTAAGCTTCAGATGTCTGGCCTTTCTTCTGCACATCAGAAACAGGTTTGCCTTTCTCTTTCTAGGATGGGGGGATGTGGTTGGTTTCCTACTCCTGTGTAAACACACAGCTGCAGAAGTGGCCCTGACCCTGGTGCCCTGAGAAGCCTTCCCAGTGTGGTTTTGGAAGGTAGCTGGCGCGCCCTGCCTCACACTGTCTCCTTCAACAGCATTTTGCCCTCCTGGCACAATTAGAAATCAAGTGGAAAGGACAAATGGCTTGGCCATCTTTGAGCAACTTCTCTGCTCACGATGATGGTGACTTATGGAGTCGTTAAAATGATATTGTTATATATGCACAACTTTGTAACTGGCAGTATTGGCAGGATACTTTGACAGATGGCAGGGCAGCGGTAGTGTGTGTGTGTGTATATGCGTGTGTGTGGGAACTCCATTGAGACTGCTATATTTTCCATATGTACTTACCTGGCAGGAATACACTTCCTACCAATAAAAATGTACCTTTTAAGGTGGAGATTTAAATGGCTCCACCCCCGTAAGATGTCTCACTTCCTTCTTTGTTGTGGATCTGGGTCAGTGAAAGCAGGTGAGGTGAATAAAATCACTTCAAAGGAATGAAAAGCGATAGCCTGAGGTAGCCTGAGAAAAGAGTAATTCTATAGATGGACACACCAACCATTAGGGCTAGTCTGTCTCTCATGCTACCCTCCACAAATATAGCAGAAACATGCAGATGTTATACATTTTTTTTTAAAAGATTTTATTGGGGAATTGGGGGAGGGGAACAGCATTGGGGAATTGGGGAAGGGGAACAGACAAGTTGCTGTCTTTTTGTTCTTCAGTCTAGTTGCAAAGGATGTTGCTTCACTGTCCCATGTTGGTATCCTCACTGTGCTCTTCCCGGATGAGGCAGATCGATCGCTGGCCTCTGGATCGTCGCTCACCGCCGTTATTGGCAGCTCACGCTGGCTGGCAGCCACTCACTGTAGCCCATGGCAGCCCACTGCAGCAGGGGCTGCAGCCTACACCGTCGCCGGGGCTCGCAGCCCAGCTCCAGGTGAAGCTGTTGTTAACTGTAGAGGGCAGTGTCATTGGCCCTCATATGGAGGATCCGAACTGGGGCCGCTGGCATCCCAAGCCAGCTCTTAACCAATGCGCCACTCGGCCGGCCCATACTTTTTGTACAACAGATGTGTTCCTTAGCATTTCAAAGTGATTAAGTTTTTATAAACAAAAAAATATATACTTTATAGTCAAACAGAGAGTTTTTATTTAAAGAAATACTTGGTAAAGTAGAGGGTATGTCTATAAACAGATAGCTACTAGATTTTATATATTAATTTGGCTCCACATTTATGTTGAAAAAAAAGATGAACTTGTTTAAGATGAATTCCACATGCAGTCTTGTGAATTTGGAAGCTATTCTGAAACATATTTTGAAGGTAAATGTTTCATTCTGCCTTCTTTTCATAATCTTTTCATAAATCTTTAGAAGTGCTCAGACGGGGGGCTGGCCGAGTGGCGCTTTGGTTAAGAGCTGGCTTGGGACGCCAGCTCTGAGCAGCAGGGCCCCAGTTCGGATCCCACATGAGGGCCAGTGACACTGTGCCCTCTACAGCTAAGATGGTGAACAATGGCTCGACCTGGTGCTGGGCTACTATGAGTCTCTGGCGACGGCATAGGCTGCAGCGGGGCTGGCTGGCAGCTGGCGTGCACTTTCATGAGCTACCTTGAGCCACCTTGAGCAGTCATACAATGGCCAGTGAGGAACTGCCTCACCCGGGAAGAGCGCAATGATCATAATACCAACATGGGCCAGTGAAACAATGTCCTCCACAACTAGACTGAAGAACAAAAGGACAGCAATTTGTCTGTTCCCCTTTTCCAATTCCCCAATGCTGTTCCCCTCCTCCAGTTCCCCAATAAAATCTTTAAAAAAAAGTGCTTAGGACACCTCGTTAACTGTGCTCTCTCCTTTGCCAATCTCTTCCTTTCCTAGAACCACAGGAGGTTAGAGCTGGGAGACCTGAGAAGCCAAATTTCATTACTCTTCTAACAACTGAAGAAACTAAGACCCAGATGCCTGAGCTTACTTCTGTTTATTTTCCCACATTGTCTCCAAAAATGTTCATGGGTGTTGAAGGAGACTGTGTTACAATGCAATTCTTTGACAAGTGATTTCTTCCAGTACCTGCCACCAATCATTTGGGCTGAGATGGCATGTTGTCACTGCTCATTCTTTATTCCATTGCTCTCCTGCCAGACACTCTTATGTTGCTGCTTTCTAGGTTTCCCAACCCACTGATTCTTTCATGTTTTGGATAATTTCTCTCCCAGCTGCCTTCATTTGCATTTTTCCTAAATCAGACTACATTGTGATCATTTCTATTCATATTTCTAACCTTTTTAGATCCATCTGTGTTATTTCTGTTCTCAAAGATGTCTGCAGCACCTCTTAATTTGGTGCCAACCTACAATGTTATTAACCAAATGTTATGCCTTGTTCCCAGTCATTAACGAAGATGCTAGATTAAACCAGTAGATCCTACACATACACTGGAGCCTTCCATTGGCTGCCTCCCCTCACCTCCCCCTCGTTAGATATTGAGCTGTTTTTTAAAATTTATTTCTGGTCCTTGTTTATTAAAGTTCAGGCTTTTCCTGGTGGAGCTGGCCAGACTTATGTGCAATAAAAAGGGACTCTGACAAGACAATGTGGAGTTAAATTGCTCAAAAGCTTCATAATGCCTCTTAGGGCTGCAGAAATATGAATGAGGGTTAGGGTATTAAGGTAAAGCCTAATGCAGAAGGGGAGTTTGGAGTTGAACTTTGAAAGGTGAAAAGGGTTTGCATGGACAAGGAAGAAGGGGAGAAGATAGGGAAAAGAATTGAGCAAATGTAAGAGAGAGGAATGATCATGACATACTGTACAGGGTCCCTATGTGGTAGAGTCAGTCTGATCGGAGAAGGATACTGATGGTGTGTTGCTAATCCGGGGACCTGTGTGACATTTCTCACATGATGTCTCTTATGTATCTCAAAATCAATGTGCCCCAAACAAAAGTTGTGATTTTATCCCCTCCCCCAAAACTACTTCTCTCCTCGTTTTCCCCATCAAAAACCTGGGTATCACCCATGGTTTCTCTGTTTCCCTAATCATTTAGGGAATGAGTCTCCATTTCCTGTCACTCAGGAAATTTCAGTGCTTTTAAGTTTTGTGCCAAGAAACACCAGGGACAAAGACCAGATATATTCTTAAGTATACCAGATATATTATTTAATACATTCTTTATTCTTTATTTTTTATTATAATGCTGCTCAGATTTCATCTTGCACCACTCTTGCCCTAGCTCCAGGCACCCAACACACTGGAATTCTCAGTTTCTGGACAGTGCCAAGTGCATCCGTCTACCTGAGACATTCCTTTTTCTCCCTTACCCCCACCTGATTCTTCTTAACCTAAAGATTACCTGATGAAAAGGTCTTTGTCTTGCTCAATGCTCCCCTTATTTTTTCACATACTTATTTGCTTCATAGTGCTAATACCAATCTGAAATGATGTTGACTTCATTTACTTTATGTTTGTCTCCTCCATAAAATATAAATTCCTTGAGGATATATCCTCTTTTTTTTTTTTTAAAGATTTTATTGGGGGAGGAGAACAGCATTGGGGAACTGGGAAGAGAAACAGACAAGTTGTTGTCCTCTTGTTCTTCAGTCTAGTTGTGGAGGACATTGCTTCACTGGACCATGTTGGTATTGTGATCATTTCACTCTTCCCAGATGAGGCAGTTGCTCACTGGCCATTGGGCAGCCGCTCACTGCAGCTCATGCTGGGTGCCCGCTGCTCACGCTGGCTGCCAGCCACTCATGGTAGCTCACAGCAGCCCACTGCAGCAGGGGCTGCAGCCTATGCCATTGCCAGCGACTCACGGGAGCCCAGCTCCAGGTTGAGCTGTTGTTCACCATCTTAGCTGTAGAGGGCGCAGCATCACTGGCCCTCATGTGGGATCCGAACTGGGGCCCTGCTGCTCAGAGCTGGTATCCAAAGCCACCTCTTAACCAACACACCACTCAGCCAGCCCCAGGATATAACCTCTTGACTGTCTTGTCTTTTCTTTATCTCCTAACACATACCAACAGCCAGGAAATATTTGTTAAATTAAAAAATAAGCAGGAAAGATAAGAATAATTAGGCCAGTTGAAGCTCTTTGATTGCCAAGAAGAAGTGTTTAGGCGATGAGAAAAGTAACATGGAGTGGTTGTCAGATAATAAGCAAGGGAATGATAGGTATTTGGGGAGTATGAATGTGAAAGTATTGCAGAAGGGGAAAGGACTAGAGACAGCAGGCTTTAGAAGGCAATTATAGGAATCCAGGTCAACTGATAAAAGCCTGAACAAGGGGAGTGGGGTAAAAATGGAGTGGAAGGGAAAAATCTGAGATTTTTCAAGGAAGATGCCTTGACTTTCTTCTTTTTAAGTTTAACTTTTTGTTTTTAAATAATTTCAAACTTCCAAAAATACCACAAAGAACTGTATATCTTTACCCAGATTCGCTAGTTATTAACATATTGCCTTGTTACCTTTATTATTCTTTTTCTCTCTGTCTGTGTGTGTGTGTATATATATATATTTCTGTTATTTTTTTTCTAAATCATTTATAGTAAGTTATAAACATCATGCCTCTTCACCCCCAAGTACTTCAGTGTGTATTTCCTAATAAATATCTTTCACATGAACACAGTACATGTATCAAAATCAGAAAAATTAATGTTAATACAATACTATATCAATGATCCTAGTCCAGGAACCAATTTAGCCTCCTTTCATCTGGAATAGTTCCTCAGTCTTTCTTTGATTTTACAATGTTGACATTGTTGAAATGTACAGACAAATTATTTTGTAGAATGCTCCTCATTTTTGGTTTGCTCACATTTCCTCACAACTGTACTCAGATTGTACATTTTGGGCAGGAATGTTACATTAATGATCTTGTGTCCTGAGCATCAAACAAGAGGAATGTGTCATCACTTTGTCATATTATTGGCGGTATAAACTTTGGTCACTTGGTTCAGGGGGTGTCTACCACTGGTTTCCTCACTGTAAGATTACTATTTTTCCTTTTCCAGTTAAGGAGTAATTTATGCTGAGATGCTATGAGTTATGAAAATTGTTTTTCATCAACCTTTTATACAGTAGTTTTAGCATACATATTGGTGATTCTTGCTTGAATCTCACACTTCTAATTTTGCCAGGAAGGCAAAATGCTGTGGAAGGATTCAAGCAAGGGTATATTGCCATGAAACCCACAAAAATGATGATTTTCTAACTCCATAATTTCTTCTACATTTGTTGGCTTATTTATTTATTTATTTTGGGCTAATGGATTCTTATGTTATTAAATGGATTTTAGTCCATTTCTGTTATTATTCATCTTAATCCCCAAATTATTAATCAAATTACCCCATTTTGTTCACTGGAAAGCAATACAAATGGACTCTTATGTCCTTTTTGACATGTTGCCATCATTTTAAGAGCAATCCCTCACTTTCTGGCACAACAAAATATACAAGTTCCTCTTATGTTTTTTCTTGTGCTAGTTCTGGCATCAGTCTTTTCACCAAAGAGTCCTGACTCCTTTTAGTGGGAAATTGTATTTAAAAGCCAAGATCTGGGAATATGGTGGGTCCATTGCTACTGGGTTCTCATTGTTTTCTAGGCCGTTTCTTCCCTGAAACTTTGATTCATTGAGTGAAGAAGATGTAGCTTAGGAGACAACAATGATCACATCACTGATCAAAAAATCCTCCAAAACTCAAATTGGGCAGATTCACAGAAGGCCAACTTGTCTACCAAGAGGACTATCCAAGCCATTTAAAAAATGTGTGGTAAAATGTGTTTTATAAAAGTGTAAGTCTTATTCAAATACATTCTCATTGTAAGAGATTTGCATAGTTGAGTAATGAAAGAAAATATGAAACACCCCTTTCCTTCTTTGCAATTTTCAAGTGTTGTCAAACACTTTTTAAACCACCAAAGTTGGCTTTTCAACACTTGCACAGCTTCTAAAACCTCCCAAGGCCAAGGGCAACATAAAGGCTAGGCAGCAGGAAGGGACATGCTCTCCTGAAATTCAATTTGCCAGGTGGTATAGACTGCTGCCAGGCCTTTTTTGGGGACTTTCTGGGCTCTTCTTACAGATTGCTAGTGTTATCTGGGTGGGAATCAGTGCTGACCCAGTACCAACAATGGGGAAAGCACCGAATGTTCTTTACTGTTTGAAAAGTACAATGTTGGCATCTAAACTGGAGTAGATTATATTCAGATACCAGAGACTGTGAGAAAGCCTATTTTAAATGGTCCCTACAGACTGGAGGCAGTGGTGTCTTTCCCTCTTTGACTTCCTTGGTGTAACAACTCTTGTCCCAGACAGGATGCCATTCTAGTAGACATATGTTCTACTCTAAAACCTACCTGTTCAAGCTGACATGTCATTCCTGCTCCTAGTTTCTTTTTCACTATTGACTGGAAACAAAGATGCATTATGAATACAAGTAGAATTTCCTTTGGCTATGTTTTGAGGCCACCTGGTAAATTTCCCCTTTTGGAACCTTAAGCAGCCACACAACGGAGTTAGGGGAGAGAACAAGCACACTGGTGTCTGGTCAAAAACAAGCATCTGTTTGTAGCTAGGCTGGAGGAAAGCGGATCAATGGTTCTGGGCTCACAGCTGTGGAATGGAATGCTGTTTCCATTTCGCTTTTATTTTGCTAACTAATGGAAATTATGTGGGCCTTACAAGACAGTTTTCCCTGTGGCCCTTTAGAGGACTAGACTTGAATTTCTTTGGAACAGAAAAGGAAGTGGGGGAAACGCACTGTTGAGCTGGTGGTTTCATAATCTGCTTCAGTGGAGTTTTTGAGATTGATTACCTTTGCTCAACTCCCAGATAACACTCAAAGGCTGTGCTTATGGACAAAAATCACCACATGATCAATTTCAATTTCTACAGCCTCAGCAGGGACTCTGTGTAGGGATATTATCTATGTTGGAGAGTGAAGTAATAAAGATACAAGACACAGGGTGGGTTCAAGGGCACTGTCACACAGGTTGAAGTGTGCTTGATTTGTGCCAAGAAGAACAAAGATGGAAGAAGGGTGATGTCAAGTTCTATAACTGACTGGATTTCTAGATGATCTTACTATTTCATAGAGTTTTTCCCTAATGTGATGGGAGAAGCTGGGTTGTTTTGGAATATAGAAACGTAAATTTTTTCCCCTCCATATTACAAAAGAAAAACTTGTTTATTATAAAAATTTAGAAAATACAAGCTACAAGAAAAAAAATTTAAAATCACCAACCATCTCGCTTCCTACAGAGAACCACTGTAAAAAGGTTGGCTTATGCTTCCTTTATTTTTCCTATGCCCAAATACACATTGTATTAAAAATGGGTTCATACTTTGAAGACTACTTTTCACTTAACTATGTTCCCTCTCCTCTCTCTGTGCCAAAATTGCAATACACTTTTTGTTAGTCTTTTTAATACAAAACGAATAGATTCTCTTGTTGAAACTTTCAGTGTATAAGATAAAACATAAAAGTATTTCTCTTCATCTCCTACCTCCTACTCTCACTCACCTGAGGTAACCTTAAGAGTTTTTTCTTAATATTTCTCTCCAGAAGCTTTACACACACACACACACACACACACACACACACACACACACAGTATTGAATTAATATATTACACAGTACTCAGACAAATCCTGTAATGTGAAAATTCAGGGGTTTTCCACATTTTCACTACAGTGACCATTTTTATGGTTAAATCTTTACAAACAATCATTTTTATTTCCTTAAGATAAATTCATTTTATCTTAAGATAAATTTCCTTAAAATAAAGAAAATGAATTGCTACATTTTAGATATGCACGATTTTAACCCTTTTGATATATGCAGCCCATTTGCCCTTCACATGGTTTGTGCCAATTTCACACTCTCATCGGTAAGCAACATTGAATTTTTAAAAACTTATAAAAGTACAACACACATATAAAAAAATGTACAAGCCATGAGTTGGAGCTGCACTGTCCAATATGGTAGCCACTAGCCATATGTGACTACTGAGCACTTGAAATGTGGCTAGTCCAATTGAGGTGTGCTCGAAATGTAGAACACACACCCAATTTCAAAGAATTGGTACAGAAAAAAAAATAAAGTATTTCATTAAAAATTTATGCTAATAGTATATTGAAATGATATTTTGAATATATTATGTTAAGTAAAATATATTATTAAAATTAATTTTACATGTTTCTTTTCACTTTTTTTAAAAAAGATTTTGTTGGGGAATTGGGGGAGGGGAACAGCGTTGGGGAACCAGGGAAGGGGCACAGACAAGTTGCTGTCCTTTTGTTCTTCAGTCTAGTTGTGGAGGATGTTGCTTCACTGGCTCATGTTGGTATCATCATTGTGCTCCTCTCAGGTGAGGCAGATCGGTCGCCGGCCTCTGGACGGCTGCTCACAGTGGCTCTTGGCAGCTCACACCGGCTGCCAGCCGCTCACGCTAGCTGCCCACCACTCACTGTAGCCTATGGCAGCCCATTGCAGCAGGAGCTGCAGCTATGCCAGCCTGGGGACTCACAGCAGCCCAGCTCCAGGTGGAGCTGCACTATCTTAGCTGTAGAGGGTAGTGTTACTGGCCCTCATATGTTGGATCTGAACCTGGGCCACTGGCGTCCCAAGCCAGATCTTAACCAGTGTGCCACTTGTCTGGCCCTTTTTTCACTTTAAAAAAATTTTTATTAAAATATAGCTAACATAAAATATTTTATTAATTTCAGATGTCCATCATAGTTATTCAACATTTGTATACCTAAAGAAGTGATCACCATAAGTCCAGCAATCATCTGACACCGTACTATGTTATTACAATATTATTGATTATATTTCCTATGCTGTACATTACATCCCCAAGACTTATTTGTTTTATACCCAGAAATTTGGACCTCTTATTCCCCTTCACCTTCCCCCCACCTTTTACATTTTCAATTGCAATTGACATTCAATATTATTTTATATTAATTTCAGGTGGACAGTGGATAGTGGTTACACATCTCTATAATTTACAAAGTGATCCCCTGACTAGTCTAGTACCCACCTGGCACCATACATAGTTATTACCATATTATTGACTATATTCCCAATACTTTACTTTACATCCCTATGACTATTTTGTAACTACCAATTTTACTTCTTAATCCCTTCATTTTTTTCACCCTGTCCCCCAACTCCCCTCCCATCCATCACCTGGATAAATCTAGTACCCATCTGAGACCATACATAGTTATTATAATATTATTCATGGTATTCCTTATGCTATACCCTACATCCCCATGACTACTTTGTAACAACCAATTTCTACTTCCTAATCCCTTCCCCTTTTTCACCTACTCCCATCTCCCCTCCCATCTGGCAATCATCAAAATGTTTTCTGTATCTATGAGTTTGTTTCTGTTTTGTTTCTTTGTTTATTTTGTTCTTTAGAATCCACATATAAGTGAAATCACATTGCATCAGTCTTTATCTGGCATACTTCACTCAGCATAGTACCTTTCAGGTCCATCCATGCAACTGCAGATGGCAAGAACCCCTTCCCTTCCATGGCCGAGCAATATTCCATTGTACAATATATATGTACCACTTACTCTTTATCCATTCATCCCTCAGTAGACACTCAGGCTGCCTCCACATCTTCGTCATTGTTAACAATGCTGTGATGAACATATGGATGCACATATGTCCTCGAAGTAGCATTTTGGGTTTCATCAGATAAATACCCAGAAGTGGGATTACTGGGTATTTCTTTGTCTCTTGTTATATAGCTTTTGTTTTGAAGTTTGTTTTTCCTGGTATAAGTATTGTTATGCCAGTTTTTTGGTTTTTTTTTTTTTTCATTTCCATTTTCATGAAATATGTTTTTCCCATCCCTTTATTTTCAGTCTGTGCATGTCTTTTGATCTGATGTCTCTTATAGGCAGCATATGTAAAGGTCTTGTTTTCTTATCCATTCAGCCACCCTTGCTTTTGATTGAAGCATTTAATCCATTTATATTTAAAGCAATTGTTGATAGATATGTAGTTGTTGCCATTTTATTCATATTTTTAATCTTTTTTTTCATCTTGAAAAAGTTCCTCTAAGATTTCTTGCAATACTGGTTTAGTGGTGATGAACTCTTTAAGCTTTTTCTTGTGTGGGAAGCTCTTTATCTGTCCTTTGATTCTAAATGATAGCTTTGCTGGGCAAAGTAATTTTAGTTGTAAATCCTTGCTTTTTATCACTTTGAATATTTCATGACAATCCCTTCTGACATGCAAAAGTTCTATTGAGAAGTCAGTTGACAGTCTTATAGGAGCTCCCTTGTAGGTAACTAATTGTTTTTCTTTTGCTGCTTTTGAGATTCTTTCTTTGTCTTTAACATTTGGCTTTTTTTTTTTTTTTTTTTTTTTTTAGATTTTTTAATTGAGGATTTTGGGGATGGAAAGTGTTAGGAAATTGGGGAAGGGGCCAGCCAAGTTGCTGTTCTTCAATCTTCATTGTGAAGGGCACCAGTTGCCATCTGGCTTCCCGTTGGCAGCTTGTGGCCTCTAAGCTCAAGGTGCTGTGCTCAATCTTAGTTGCAGATGGGCGTAGCCACCATCCCATGTGGGAGTGAACCAGCAGACTTGTTAAGAGCACACACTCTATCCACTGAGCCATCTGGGAAGCAGCTCAGCTCAAGGTGCCGAGTTCAGTCTTAGTTGTGGGTGGACATAGCCACCATCCCATGCAGGAGTCAAACCCGCCAGCCTTGTTATTAAGAGCGCACACTCTATCCACTGAGCCATGGGGTGGCAGCTCAGCTCAAGGTGCCAAGTTCAGTCTTAGTTGCGGATGGGCATAGCCCACCATCGAACAGGCAGTCTTCTTGTTACACCAGCTGAGCCATCCTGCCACCTGTTGGCAGCTCATCAACAGCTCAGCTCGGGATTCAGCATCACTGGCACATGTGGGAATCGAACCGGTGGTCCTGTTGCTCAGAGCTTGAACTCTTAAGCCAACTCTTAACCAACTGAGCCACTCAGCCGGCCCAACATTTGGTGTCTTAATTTTGATGTGTCTTGATGTGGGCATCTTTGGGTTCATCTTGTTTGGGATTCTCTGTGTTTCTATTTCCTTTGCCAGGTTAGGGAAGTTTTCTGTCATTATTTCTTCAAATGAGTTTTCATTCCTTGCTTGCTCTCTTTTCTTTTTTTTTTCTTTTCTTTTCTTTTTTTTTTTGAGGGCAGTGTCACTGACCCTCATATGTGGGATCCGAACCAGGGCTGCTGGCATCCCAAGCCAGCACTTAACCACCGCGCCACTCGGCCGGCCCTCGTTCTCTTTTCTTTATGGTAACCGTATGATGCATACTTGATATTGTCCCAAAGATCCCTTAAACTGTCCTCACTTTTTTGGATTCTTTTTGTTTTTGCTGCTCTGATTGGGTGTTTTCTACTACCTTTACTTTTAAATTGTTGATTCGAACCTCTGCTTCATCTATTGTATTTTTGATTACTTGCAATGTATTCTCCATTTCAGTTACTGTATTCGTCATTTGTGACTGGTTCATTTTTGTTTTCTGTCTCCACTTTTATGTTTCCTATCTCTTTGTTGAAATTCTCCTGAGATCACTGAACATTCTTATAACCACTGTTTGGAAGTCAGCATCTGGTTTAGTTTTTTATTTTTTTTCTGGAGCTTTGTTCTGTTCTTTTTTTTGGGACATGTATCTTTGTCTCCCCATTTTGGCTGCCTCCCTGTGTTTGTTTCTATGTATTAGGTAGGGCTGCTATGTCTCCCAGTCTTAGTAGAGTGGCCTTATGTTGTAGGTGTGCTGTGGGGCCCAGTGGCTCAGTCTCACTGGTCAACTGAACCAGGTGCTCCAGTTGTATCCCTTGTGTGGGTTGTATGTGCCCTCCTGTTGTAGTTGAGCCATGGTTGCTGTTTGCACGTTAGTGGGAGGGATTGACCCTTGGGCTGATTGGTTATGAGGACTGGCCATGACCACAGTGGAGAAGGTATTGTTCAGGGGCTGACCCTACAGAGCAGGATTTGCTTTAGCAGGGCTCTGGTGCCTGCCCATTCTGCCCTTTGGGTGTGTCATATTT
Source organism: Aselliscus stoliczkanus (assembly GCA_033961575.1). Lineage (NCBI taxonomy): Eukaryota > Metazoa > Chordata > Mammalia > Chiroptera > Hipposideridae > Aselliscus > Aselliscus stoliczkanus. The sequence goes on along the minus strand of CM066734.1, from coordinate 92,774,501 downwards.
GGAAGTGGTCAGGTAATGCTCTGGTGTGGCCTGAAGCTGGCCACCAGGTGTACTGGCCCCAGAGCTTCCTGGGAGGGGCCCCGCCACAAGCCAAATTCAACCACAGCCTGTGCCCTGCCCAGAGCCACCTGGCATGAGTCACAAGGCAATCTACAGATGGCTTCCACCTGCGCTGGGCTTGGATATGCCTCAAAGGTCCAAGCTGTGAAATGAGGCTAGCTGCCACTAGTGCCAGGCTTGGGGCTACTCAGGAATTCTGGGCTGTGGTATGGGGCTGGGATCCCTTGCTCCTCTGGGGGCACCTCTGTAGCTGAGATATCCCTCCTGATTTTTAATGGTCACACATGGTGTGGGAGCAGCCCATTCCACATCTCCACCCCTCCTACCAGTGTTGAGGTGATTTCTTCTGTATGTTCTTAGTGGTAGGATTTCAGTTCAGCTAAACTTCGGGTGATTCTCAATGATGGTTGTTCTGTAGTTTAGTTGTATTTTTGATGTGCTCATGAGAGGAAGGAAGCATAGCATTTACCTACTCTGCCATTTTGACCAGAAAGTCCTAGAAGAATTTAATTACATATGAGGTTTGTATTATATTTCTCTTAGACAGCACAAAGTAGGACCTGTCATGACTCCTCAGATATTAAACCTACCACCTGAGGTACACTTCTGCTCTGTCCTCTCCCTCTTCTTCCTCCACCTGAATGATCAATAAACATGCGATGAATGTCCACTTTTGAAGGTAATGGGGTTGCATATCAAGACTATGATCTGCCAGAACCAACCGTCAAGTACAAAATCTAAGTTGCAAATTGAATTGTTTGTTAATTGATTTATTAGAATGTGTAAGTCTTTAAGCTTCAGGAGATGCTGCTGAGGTCAACATCATTACCACTATCAAAACGTACACACAGGACATGAACAGATAGAGTATACATACTTGAGAGTCAGCTCATTGTTGGAAGTTCACCATCTCTCTGTACCTCATTTTTTTTCCATTTCTATGAAGCAAGGATGGGCTGGTCGAGTGGCGCGTCGGTTAAGTGCTGGCTTCGGAAGCCAGTGGCCCCGGTTCGGGTCCCACTTATAAGGGGCAGTGACACTGCCCAGAAAAAAAAAAAAAAGCAATCTATGAAGCAAGGATGATGGAGTGGTGCAAATAGTTTCAGACAAGAGTAATCAGCACTATATACACACAGGGAGGAAGAGAGATTACTAGTATGTTGCTGGGGCTATAGCAGTGGCTACAGGCTGTTGCCTCTCACTCCCCACCTCTGCAGAGAGGTTTGCTTAGCCATCTCTCCCTCTTCATCAGCCCTCAGCTTTCCCTTTCATACATGTTGACTATACCAAACACACCCTAGGTACACACAGCTATTCAGCAAACACAAATGCTATTCACAAGTTGGCTCCCACTCCCAATCACTGTAGGATAAAAGCAAAATACAGGGAAGTAGAAAGAAAAAGACCCCTGGGTGAGCATATGAATCTTGCTCCCTTTCTGCCCTATTGTTGCCTTACATCTTGTCCTTTGAGTCACCTTTTCACTGGACTCAGCTTTAGAGTTAAAAACAAAACAATAACAAAGGATTAAAAGAAATACATCTTAAAGTATTTTTGGCTCAATTGTGTGCTTAATCATTTGGAATGTGGTCAAAATCCTTGCTTCATTCCACTGTTGCAGTCAAAGCGGCTTTTGTTGGGAAGGTATCCAGGTAAGAGGAGTTAAAATAAATATCTCTGTTCCAACTTGTCTTCATCATCATTCTTTTGTTATTGTATTATGTTTAATTTTGTGAGAATAATGTTTCTAGCCCTTGGAACTCTCCACTTAGAATTTTTATAAAATTGTACTGTGCTAAATTAAGGAATTAATCTTTTAACCAGAAAAATGAGAGTTCTCTATATAAGACACCCTTCCCCCCAATTTTTTTTTTTTTTTAGAATAAGATAACTAGAACAAAAGTGGAGCCATCTTTGTTCCATTACAGTTTTGACTTAGATGAACTTAAGCAAACGTCTTCTAAGCTTAATTTTGCCCTCTGTGAACTGGGGAAAGAGGCTTCCCCTTTCTTCCTATGTTCAGATGGGCATTGCAATAAAAGCAATAAACTAATTGTGAAGGGAATAAATTATCCTAGCCAGCAATGGTCTTGACTGACGTTTTAAATTCTTTCCCAACTCCAGATTCTGTGATTACAAATAATAAATGTTTTCACTTTTTCCAACTACTGTGTTTAAATGCACTGGTAAAATCTATCACGGTAAGCCAGGCTATAATGTTTGCATTACACAGACTGCTAAGCCCCCCACCCCTGCTTTCTGTCTTTATATTCAAGCTGATCATATACTTCTTAGGGTCTTCCTGCCTCCCCCTTCTCTGTCCCATTACCCAGGAGTAAGCAAATTTTGTAAGTTTTCAATGGTGCTATAGATGAACAAGGTTGAGTAGCCTTTCAGTAACATTGGGTAAGCCAGAGAAACCAAAAGCTCAGTGAACCCTTTTTTGATTAAAAGAATTATTAGAACTTTGATAATAAAACAGTTCCCTCTCTTCTCTTCAGCAAGATAAAGATAATATCTGTGAAAAGGTAGATTCCTAATGAAAACATAACTAAGCACTGAATAGTATGGTGTAAAAAACTATTGCCATTTCCTTAAAAAAAAAAGAAGGGCTTATACACTATATAAATTTATTTTTATTTTCAGGTTAATTTTCTTATCAAAAACTACCTCAGACCTAATTTGCCTTCTCAAGGTTTTAAAAACATTATCAGATTTAAAAAAAACTGAGCATAAATTGAAAGTCTATAGATATCACTGGCCCATGGGTATAGATAAGGTTTCATTACTACTATTTGTGCCTTCATATTTTGCAGAGGTTTGATGGAGTAGCTCTTTGGGTTTTTGCTTCCTGGCTTCCTGCTCTCCATAAGTTGGACATGAAGGCCATTGGACAGGGGGAGGAGGGGCAGAGAGATCCAGGCTAAAAGCCAACCCCCTTTCATACTCAAGGTTGACCCTCTTCTCTGACAACCAAGACTTATCCATTCGCGACATGAATGATCTCCCAGGAGACTTTAATAGCCTCCACCAGACGTTTTTTTCAGGTTTCCCCACCAGTTCAAGCAACAAGGCTGAACCTCCTGCAGTGGGCACATCCCAAACACGAGCTAAGATCCCTACTAAGGAAGGATTGACTCTTGTTTAGTTGCTGTTCACCCCAGACCAACCCCGAGGATTAAACTGGAGGTTGAGAGACTGCGGGTTGAGGATGGGAGCAAAGCGGAAGTCAGTGGTCCGAATGGGGTTGGGGGCAGGGAAAGGATGAGAAGCTTGCAAGAAGGCGCCAGAGGACTTTGTCTCTTCATTCAGGGTGTGCATTCTCTCTGCAGAACGACATATTCGAGTGGGCCAGAGACCACCGCGTCCACCACAAGTACTCGGAGACCGACGCTGACCCCCACAACGCCCGCCGGGGCTTCTTTTTTGCCCACATCGGGTGGCTGTTTGTTCGCAAGCATCAAGATGTCATTGAGAAGGGGAGAAAGCTTGACTTCACTGACCTGCTGGATGATCCTGTGGTCCGGTTCCAGAGAAAGTAAGTGAAAGGACACCACAGAGTTGTCTCTCAGGAGATGGGACCAAGAGACAGAGAGTGCATGGGACACAGTAATATCCCCAAATAGTTCTCTTCACAGTACTTACCCTGATAATTGGATCTTCTTGTTAGGATTTCTCAGTTTATTCACTTCCTTCTGCTCATGAAGTTTTCCCTGTTCACATATTTGGTTTTCATTTTAATTTGAAATGGATTTTCTTTAAGCCCAATGTCATTTCCTTCAGACCAATCTGCATGGCTAATTTCATGAAATCTGTTTCTGTAGTTCCCCCATTCCCCATTCTTGTTTCCCTGGGGTGACGAGGAAGGCAGGGGGAATTGGCTGTATGTTAGCGATACACCTGATTCCGTACCTGGACTCTCTCCAGGTATCCTGCTCTGTTCTCCTGGTATTCTCTTGTAGTGAAGTCTCCCCTCCCTTCACTCCCAGAGATGTTAAACTAGTAGGTTTCTGTGCAGAGAAGATGTGACTGTATAACAGAGAACCTCAAAGTGCCTGTGTGCACTAATGGTGTCAATGGGGTATATTCAGTCATTTGCAGGGTGAATCTACTTTCAACAAGCACATGGAGAAAGACTGCCTATAATTGTGCTGGGAAGTGAGAGCAACCATTGTTCACCTTTTAACAAAGCATAAGGCAGGCATGGACTGTATCCATGTTGGTCTAGAGATAAATTTGGCCATCATAAGAGCATTTATAAATGAGCTTGTTGCCTCAAAGCAATGGATTTATGTTTTATATTCAAAACTCATCATGTTGTCCCAAAGAGGGATGATTTATGGATCACCCTCTGGTTAGAGACTTGAGATAATATGGTGAACAAGTGGTTATTAGAGACCATTTCCACTGACAAGCAGGACTCATTTGAGGACTTATCCAAATAGAATCTCCCAAAAATGGAAATGGAGGCTTTGTCTGAGACAAGAGATCCTTGCATGAAAAAAAGTATGGCTGAGAAATATGCTCATTTTCCCTTCAGCCCCTCCTTTTACAGTAGAGTATAGTGAGAAAATGGCGGACCATGGAGGCAGGCCAACCAGGATCAAACTCTGTGGCTCCTCCACGTGCTAGTAAAAGAATTGGCCACTGTAAGGCTCAGTTTTGACTATAAAATGGGAATAATAGTGGTACCTATCTCCTACAGTTTTGGTGAGGATGTAACGGAAAAAAAAAATGGCAAATGCCTAGCACATAGTAAGAGCTTAGATCAGTGATTATTATTATTACCCAGGTAGTTGCTACTCCAGAGGTCTCCATCCCCTGCTTCTATTGATTATACCACAGGATCTTCTCAGTGGTCCTCAGTACAGCTCTTTCAGGTGGACACACCCAGTATCAATAGCCAAAAGCTTTATCGCAGAAAATAACAAGATGTTTTTTATTAACAATGAAAGGATTTGTTTATTTTGATTTTTCACCAAGAGAATTAAATATTTAAGGTCATTAAAGAAAATCTGCGAAGTTCAGAAACATAGAAAGAAAATTATTCATAGGCCCTAACACGTAAACAGAACCACTATTAATATTCAGTAGTATATATTTCTATATTATATGCATATATTTTACATGATGGCAGTCATACTACATATGTTATTTATGTCTCACCTTTTAACTTCAGATTATATTGTAGGCACATTGTCAAAAGCTGCATGAGTTCACCGATTGAATACATAGTTTATTTAACCATCGCTTTGTGACTGGATATGTATGACATTTCCAATTTTGTGATATAAATGATGTTGCTAAACAAATAACAATGCTTTGGGACAGTCAGACCTTAGATTAATTTGAAGAGCTCAGATGAGAAGGCCAAGGACCTTTTATTTTATTAATGAGAGCTGAGCTGATTATAATAGTCTGGGTTCCTCTGACCATAAAACTGGAAGTTTTTTTTATGTTTCCCTTAAAAAATGTGGTAATCTGATTCCGTAGGTGTGTGCTCATGGTACATATGTCCAAAAATTATTTCTAAATGCAGGCAGAAGGACAAAGACTATTTCAGCATGTTCCCTGAGAACATCTTTCATCACCAGTCCCGTGCCCAAAGGGGGTTGTAACTATCAGAAACCATCCACTCATATTATTATTTCATATATGTCACTGAGCTCCTTCTAGGAATTGATGCTGAGGATACAACCTCAAAGATTGATCTCTGTCCCCCCAGAATTTGCAGACTAACGGGGAACCCACAAATTAATTTATGGACAATTACCCCCTAGTAAAAGGAGTGCTATAATAGGGTAGTCCAGGGCACCATGGGAACACAGAGAGGAGTCTCCTAGCCCACACTGCAGGCTAGGGAGGGTGAGAGAAGGCCGATGGAAGGAGCTAACTTCTAAGCCAAGACCTGAAAGATGAGAAGAAGTTAGATGAGGGTTGGGGAAATGATATTTAAGATGTCTATCATTTCATAGTGTTATATAAAGCCATTGAGCTTTAGAGCTAGGAGGGACCTTACAAATCTTTTAGCCCATGCCTTCCATTTTTTCCTGTAAAAAAAGTAATAAGCAAATGTACATAGAAAGTTGGGAATAGAAGTACTTTCTTAGTTTGTTTGGGCTGTTGTAACAAAACTACCATTGACGGGGTGGCTTACACAACAAATATTTATTTCTCACAGTTTTGGAGGCTGGGAAGTCCAAGATCAAAACGCCAGTATATTTGGTGTCTTGTGAGATCTCTCTTCCTAGTTCATAGACCATCTTCTTGCTGTGTCCTCACATGGTAGAAGGGGCAAGGGAGCTCTTTGAGGCCTCTTTTATAAGGTCACTAATCCCATTCATGAGACCTCTACCTCAGACCTAATCACCTCCCAAAGGCCCTACCTTCTAATACCATTGCAATGGGGATTAGGTTTCAACATATGAATTGGGGACAGTGGGGGAAACATATGAACATTCAGTCTTATCAAGTACCTACATCTCAGATTATTTGATCAATGTTCTTTTGATTATGTATGCCTTGCTATTTGAAAGGGGCTATACCAGTCCTCTGAAGTGGGGTGAGCAGTTATGTCCTTTGATAATTATCCAGCCTAGAGAACATAAAGATCCCTAAGCCAAAATAAGGCTTAGAATCACTGAACTAAAAGGAAAAGAGCTTCCAAGATACACAGAGGAAGTACAACAGTTTGGATATATTCACATTCGTGAAGCCAGCTTTACTGGTCCTGCCAGGCTGGCCATGTAGAAGAAACAGTTCCGCAAGGAATGAGGCTTTGCTCTTAGGAGTGTGAGCTGGAAGGTGGATCTGTCATCAGGGGCACTACCACATCACGTCTCAGTCCTTGCTACTCTAGGCTGAGTAGGGCGCTTCCAGGGTAACAGAGAAAAGTACCCAGCTTGTATGGGGCTGAGCCCCATGTCATTTCAATGGCATACCTTATAGAGTGCCTCTCCTGGGCAGAATTCCCCCTGCTCCCTTATGATTCTCTGAGGGCAACAGTCCCTGTTGGAGAGTTTTCTCAAAGAGGCAAATGTGTAAATGACACAGACCAAGGACATAGAGCCTCCTCCTCCTTCATTCAGTACACCAGCATTAATATTGCGGTTGATTGCTAAACCTGTTTAGCCATCCCAGTGACAATCCGCCAAAGGAAAGTGTGCCAGAGGGCCAGACTTGATCAATGTCTCATTATACAGTCTCACAAGAGAGGATGGTGGCATTAAGGATAACAAGAAAACAACACAGTTCAAGCTATAGTTCCAGGCTTTTTCTCTAAGAGATAATCTTATGAAGGTTGTCTTAAGAAGTAGTTAACTGGACTACTTTAAGTTTTGCGCTACCATCAGGTTGTGAATGAGGAAAAGGCAGGGATTAGGGAGTGAGGAGGAGAGAAGCCAGTGGTATTGCATTTAGACCCTGGGAGCTTAGGCCCTTGCCCTAGGTCCTATGCCATCAAAGGCCATGCTTCTCCACAGGGAGACCACAGGGCAAAGGAACATGCCACCTGGAACCTTCCCCTACTTCTAGACCATGCCTTGGGGTCCTAGGATCCTGGAATCCCCTGCCCAAATGGCTCTGAACCCATCTCCAGAGCTTATACCAGCCTGTCTTGGGCTCTGTCCTCCTGGTGGAAACTGTGTACCCTAGGCCTGAGGAGTGGCGAAGGAGTAGTGTTAGCCTGTGGTTGAGCTTAGAAGTGTAAGCTGGGATGTCCACACAAAGCAGACAAAGCTAGGGGTGGGAAGAGAAGGCGGTGGATGGGCCACAATAGGAGGCCTCCACCTCTGCCCTTGGCCTGAGTCCTGCCAATGTTGCGGGGAGTCTAGAAGGGAGCTACTCAGAAGGTTGACAATGGGTCTACCAGTTAGAAACTGTGTTTGGCTTAACCAAGATGGAAATTTATTTCTCACCAATATAAAAGAACTGTGGAGTTCTAGGGTATGGCGGCAGCACACGGTCAATAGAGAACAGTATTCTTTGATCTTTCTGCTCCACCATCCTTAGCTTGTGGCTTTCATTCTTTCATTTTATTGTTCAGGGTGACCACTAGTGCTCCAAGCAGAAGGAATGTGGGAGTGGGGATGGGGTGATGCCGCTCAGCTGAGTCGGTCAATTCCAGGAAGCTTTCCCAGAAGACACACATACCCCTCCATCGACCATATTTGCACTCAAGGGGAATTGGGAAGTGTAGTCTTCTTGGTTAATATATTCACCCTTGAAGAAAACCCTGGTTTTGTTTCTGTTGAAAGAAGAGTGAATAGATATGGGGTAAGCACTTAGCAGTTTCTGCCATAGTTCCTTAATTGTTCTGCCTTGAGCAAAACGATTGGCAGTCACATGCTACTCAGTCTTCGAACATTTTTGTGAAGCAAGGGATTAGCATCTCTGTCTCCCTTTAGTGAGCAGAAACTAGAATCTCAAATCCTTTTTCTGAGATGAGAGAATGAGGATGAGATCCAGAGGTTGTTTCTCCTAATGCTTTGCTTATCCCATCGATCCCCATCTTAGATAAGATAAGACATTCCTTTAGAAGTATTGTAGTACGAGACACTGCATGAGCATTTTTCGGAATTAATTGAAGAGGGTGCTAGTCTGGTGCAGACATGTGAAAACAAGGTCCTGGCCTCATTATCATGGGGATGGGGTAAGCTATGAGAAAATGGATAAAATGATTCAGAAGAGTGAAGTGTTTCTGTTTTGGTGCCCTGGGAAGAGATGAAACTGTATAAATCTTGCCACTCCAGGAAGGCACTTGAATCTTTCTAAGGCCTGTTTTGTCTCAATTTGTCCCCTCGACTGTTATCATTAGTTTTTTGGGTTTTTGTTTTTATGAGCATGACATCTCTCAGTGTTATGACTTTGTGTCATTCTTTTCTGTCTAAGCCCTAGGTGACCACCATGTCTCTGTTGGTGAGTGCCACATAGCCAGAGCTGAGCAGTCAGATAATTGACTCATCTTCATTTCTCTCCACACCATCCCCAGCTTCATCTTCCACTTGGGAGATCCGCTAGGGAGTGGGATGAGTCATCTGAAGATTCAAAGTCAGCTTGTCTCCATCTCCCTTGACCCAATATCTTTGATCAGTCTTCTATGTTGAGCTGTTGGGGGTTTCTCTGTGTGAGTCCATTTTCCTTGGGGCCTTACCCTATGGGTTGCTAAGTTGTCTAGATATTAGTGATTTTGAATGTCTGAACTCATGATAGGCCTTGGTGGAATAGTTGTAATTTGTGGAAAACTATAGAAACAATCCCTAAATGGGAGACCCTAGATGTTGAGACATTCAAACATCTAAACATGTGAGTGAGATTCGGAGACAGACATGGAGGCAGAGCCTTTTAAGCATGACCGCCCTCTGCCACTCCTTTGCTCATCAGTTTCTCTTTGTCTGACCCTTACCTGTTTCACTTGGGTCCTTGATGGTCCTGCAATAACAAAACCAAACGGGCCCTGAGGTGAGCATCGTTGTGCAGAGCACGTCTCTTTGGTACCCTCTCTGCCAGCTCATACCTGAATAATGGAAGCCATGAGGCACCTGGCATTTCTTAAGGGATTCAGCTTCCTTCTCTTTTTGGCATGTATCACTTTTCATTCAACACCTGTGTTTCGATCACCACTTTATACCACGCATTGTTCTAGGTGATGCGGGTTGGACATTGGATAAGAGAACCAGATTCTAGAGGTTCTTGCTCTTTCTTTTTGGAGCTCCGTTTTGGGTTTGGGAATGTGAGGAAGGAAGCCCCACCATACACCTGTTCCCTGCCTGTCTGGGCCTTTCTCCACAGACACCTTTGCTGCTCCCCATCCATCTCTCCTGTTACTCAGTCCCTATTTCACGAATCTGATTTTGGTTCAGTCTCTCTTGTCTATTTGCTCTTTCTGTCCCCACACTCTGTTCCCCTGCCAAAGGGCTTCATTCCTCCCTTAGGGCCCTTCTCTGCATGGGGACATTTTCCCTCACCTGTCACACCGTGTTCTCAATGCTATGATGTTCTTCCTCTTGCTCAGCTTTATTAGAGAACAAAAACCATTTATCCTATTGCTCAGGCAGACTCTTTTATTTATTTATGTATTTATGTGTATGTATTTATATAGTATGTATTTAGACAGGGAGATGAGTGTGTTTTTCACTTATATTCTCTCCTCGCTTCATCGTCCTGCTCTGATTTAGTTTTTCATAAGTTCCTAGTGTGTGTGTAAATATTCCCTCTCCTTGAATCTTATCTCTCATTTTGGAGGGGCAGTCTCCCTTTGGCTAACAGCCTGAGCCCTGGAATCTTCTCTCCCATTCTGCCCTCACTTCAAACTGTTGCATTTTAGCCTGCTTCCATAATAATTTGGGGAATAAGATACTTTTTTCTTTGAATAATTTCCCCTGCTTCCAGTTGCTATTATCAGAAATTAAAACTGTGAATTTCTAAGTTCTAAGGACATGATAAACCTTAACTAAAGAGGTGTGAGCTATGTTTAATTAGATCCCTTTTGTTAAAAGTCAATAGAAGAGGTAAAGCATCTTTTAACTATTTGTATTAAACCTTTGGCCTTCTAAAGAGACTCTGATTGCTATAGCCAAACAGTTGAATTGTGCTCTGGAATACAGGAAAGAGATGATTGAATATTGAGGTTACAGCAGCAAGATCCAAATTTCCCTACATTAGTGGTTAAAAATGTAGGGCAGGGGAGAAACCAGAGTGGGACACAATTCAACAGCTTATTTTGATTTTTTAAAACTTTCCAAGTCAAAATGTCATTTATTTGCCTCTGTATGTGGTACTTTTCCTAGTAGAACTTTGGGACAACTTGCTTCTCTCTCTCTCTCTCTCTCTCTCTCTCTCTCTCTCTCTCTCTCTGTCTCTGTCTCTCTCTGTCTCTCTCTCTCATACACCAGCTGCATTAGCAGTAATTTTCTTTCCCTACACTGACCATCCCTTTGTATGTACAAAATTCCCCTGGCAGGATGAAGAGACAGTTCCTCAAATGTCTGGAACTTGAGTACTTCACTCACTAGCCTATTAGACATATTAATCAGCAGGTCAATGGATTCTGGAACTGCTCTTTGTAAAGTGTTGTCTTAGCTTCACTGTTGATGGCAAAAAAGGCATCTTCATGCATCTCTGATACACTTCAGTACCCAGAATTAGCTGCCATTTATTAACTGCCTGCTATCTACTTCCACTATGTCTTTACACACATTATCTCTGATCCTTTCAATAACTCTGTCATGTAGGTGGTGGTACCCGGATTCTGGATTTGAATCTAAATATTCTGATTCCCCATGACCTCAATTAACCATGTCAAAAAAGAACAGCGTATGTTTGCCCTAAATTATTCTTTCTCTAGTAAAATATTACTTTGCTACCAAAGCTGAGATAAAATCTTAGCTGCTTTTAATGCAAATTTTAAATAGTATATGGAAGTCAAAGCAAGATTAGATATTATAAAAGACATTTTGGTACAAGTAGATATCATTATCACTAATATTTAGATATTATCAATTCCTGGCTGTCTTTCTAGAATAAACAGTTCTTCAAGACTCTCGCTCCACGGCTTCAGCCAATAGAGAGAGCATCAACAACCCATATAGGAGGCTTCTGTTTAATCCTTATTTATTCTCAAAAAGTTGCCATTGGCTTATACATAAGAGAAAAGGACACTTACTCTTTGTCATTTCATTGTCTCTTTATCTCACATAGTAGGGCAAAAAAAAGCAGAGAAAACTTTTCATAACAGATAATTAATTTTCTGTTATTACTTCTTTCAACAATTTCCTTATAAAATTTCTCTAATCTCAGAGCTCTTGAAATCTGTACATTATCTATTAAAAATATTTAAGCAGAGCATACAGTATAAAATGTAATAAATGCAGGAAATTTAGAAAATGCAAATAAACTTTGTAAAGAGTAAAGTAAAATAATTTGTAATCCTTCCATGAGAAAAAAATCAGTTAAAATTTCACTGATTTCTTCTAAGTCTTTTTTAATAAATCATGTTATGCTTTCTTTTTACAAAAAAGAATGTATGTGCTATATACTATTTAAGTGATTAAAATAAGAAAAATACATTTAATATTTACTTTCATCATTTTATTTCCAGTCTCTTCATTTTCTGTGTGTGTGTGTGTGTGTGTGTGTGTGTGTGTGTATCCTAATTTCCATTTGATATCATCTTTCTGCCTGAAAAAATTTTGTTAACATTTCTTGTAGCACAGGTCTGTTTCCAATAAATTCTCAGCTATGTATGTCCGAAGGTCTTTACCTTCATTTTTTTTTTTTTAAAGATTTTTTTGGGGAATTGGGGGAGGGCAACAGCATTGGGGAACTGGGGAAGGGGAACAGACAAGTTGCTGTCCTTTTGTTCTTCAGTCTAGTTGGCCCATGTTGGTATCATCATTGCGCTCTTCCCGGGTGAGGCAGATCGGTTGCTGGACTCTGGACGGTTGCTCACAGTGGCTCTTGGCAGCTCACACTGGCTGCCAGCCGCTCATGCTGGCTGCCAGCCACTCACTGTAGCCTATGGCAGTCCACTGCAACACAGGCTGCAGCTATGCTGTCCTGGGGACTCACAGCAGCCTAGCTCCAGGTGGAGCTGTTGTTCACCGTCTTAGCTGTAGAGGGCAGTGTCACTGGCCCTCATATGGGGGATCCGAACTGGGGCCGCTAGCTTCCCAAGCCAGCTCTTAACCAATGTGCGACTCGGCCAGCCCTTTACCTTCATTTCTTTTTTCATTTTCCTTTTTTAGCTGAGACATCGTGGGCATCAAACTGCTGTTGCTCAGAGCTTAGCTCTCACTCTTGAGCGAGTTCTTAACCAACTGAGCCACTCGGCTGGCCCTACCCTCATTTTTGAAAGCTATTTTTTACTGGACATAAAATTCTAGATTGACAGGTATTTTCCTTTCAGTATTATAAGATGTCAATCCCTTGTCTTATGCCTTGCATAGTTTCTGAGAAGTCTGCTCTGGTTCTTATCATTATTCCTTTGCATATGTTTCTTTTTTCTCACTGCCCTCAAGATTTTTTCTTTATCTTTGGTTTTCAGCAGTTTGACTTTGATGTGTCTAGGTTTGTTTTTTTGATGGGTAGGAGTTATCCTGTTTGAGATTCTTTAGGGTTCTTGGATCTGTGACTTGTCTTTCCTTAATTTTGAAAAATTCTTGGTCATTAGGCCTTCAAATTATTTTTGGCCTCTTTTTTCTTTCTCTCTTCTTCTGTGATTCTAATGACATATACTGCACTTCAGATCTTGGAGGTGCTGTTCTGTTTAATTCCCTCTTTTTTAGTTTATATTTCAGTTTGAATAATTTCTATTGACATCTCTTCAAGTTTACTAATTCTTTCTCAGCTATGTCTAGTCTGCCGATGAACCCATCAAAGGCATATTTCATCTCTGATACTGATGTTTATGTATAACATTTGCATTTGACACTTTTATACTTCCTCTCTCTCTCAATCTCTCAGTCTCTCATCTGTCTATGCATATTGTCCACCTTTCCTTTTAACATGTTAAGTATAGTTAAAGTCCCTGATAGTTGTAACATCTGGATCATCTTTGAGTCTATTAACTACTTTATCTCTTGACAATTTGTTTCTTGCATTTTTGCGTGATTCATAATTTTTCATTATATACTGAACATGTCTAGAAGAACAGAGAAATTAAGGCAAATATCATCTATGCTTAAGAATGGGCACATCTATTCTTCTTTCAGACCATTAGTGTGCGTGAGTGAGTGGCTGAGGATGGAGGCTGAGTCAGTGAGTCAGGAGTTGAGGTGGGTTTTGGTTTTGTTGTTGCTGTGGTTACCTTTACTACACCATAGGCTTCAGTGGATGGCTGCTGTTACCATGTGCTTAGAATGGGGCGCCAAAGGGGATATCTGAGTATTAATGTTTTACCCTCAGTTTTCAGCTGTCCCTGCACACCTGCACCATACAGTAGATCTCTCTCTATGCTCACAAGGCGGGAGCGGGGGAGGGGGGGCTTCTGTTACTTGTTGTAAGGGTTTGGGGTGTTATTGTTGTTGTCCTGGTCCTGTATCTATCTCAGGAAAACCCTATGTACCTGATCCTTGGAGTTAAGGCTTTCTGAGTATTCCGGCCTCTCCCCCAGAAATAGGAGGCCTCTGCTTTGGAGCACTGCAGGATCCTGAGCACAAGCCATGGGGGAGAAAGGTTTTGCTTCCTCCCTTTCTTCGGCAGCAATGGCCCTTTACTGTGTCTAGAAGTGAGAATTCTTCACCCCTCCTTCAGAGACAAGTAGGTTTTACCTCTAGTCTTCTCCCAGAAGCAATGGACTTTTGCCTGGTTTTAGAGGCAGTAGTTTTTCTGCCTTCTCCCAGCAGCTTAAAACTTTTGCTTTGCAAGAGAGGGTTCTGGGGAAGAAGGCAAGGCACTGTGCTTATCTCCCAACAGTAGCTGGTTGCCTCCTGAATGTCTATGCCTATTCAGTGAAGGAGGGTCTCTCTAGTCTCTGACTTTGCCTCTAACCTTTCTTATGAAGACCCAGTGGAGATCTGTTAAAAAGGATGCAGGAAAATTCCCTTATGTCTGAGGCTCTAAGCTATTCCATATTTACACACTAGCCCATACGTGGCCTTTAAGGATTTGTTGAATTTCTTCTTATCTATTTTTATGGTGGCCTTTGCCAAAAGTTCACAAGATGAGCTTATCAGTCTTTGGAATTCAATTTATTTAGTTGCCATGTTACCTCAACTCTCTGATGGGCTCAAGAAAAATTAGTATTTTTCTCATTGTTCAAATGGGAACAGTATTCTCTTATGACTTTCTACATCCCAAGTAGAAGCAGAATATTTTATCATATTTTATAATCTGTCGTTTTCACTTAACAGAGTGCTGTGAAATCTTTCCAGTTTTAATGCCTGCTTAATATTTCATTGTGAGGATGTATGATAATTATTTCTGATGAACATGGGAGGATTTTCACCCCTTTAAAAAAAGTTATTATAACAATGCTATAATGAACAACTTTGTAAATAAATCTTTGATCATAGATATGATACTTTCCTTTGGCTAAAGTCAGAATTGCTGAGTCAAATAATATGTAAAACTCTCAGCTTTTGACACTCATTGTAATAATGAACTTATAAATCTTTGGTTCCTAGCAAGGCTAAACATGTGTTCATATGTTTTTGGCCATTTGCGTTTTAAAGGAGAAATATAGTTCTTGTCCTCACAACTCCAAATCTACCATTGGACAAGGACAAAGATACCATTTCTTCATCCCCTTCTGTTTTGGTTGAAGAGAAAAATCTGATAAAGTGAGATGACAAAGCCTACTTCCCTACTCAGAGTCCTCCTGCTGCCCATGGAACAAGAATATGGAACAGTAACAAATGAATCTGATGTATAAACAGGCAAATTAAGACATGATACATATTACATATTTCTTGTTCTTATTCTCCACAGTGCTCTGAGCTGGGATATATTTCTCCATAGATAACAATGGTCATTTTAGTGTTGGTTTGCTTCAGGCGAGACTCTCCATCTCGTACTCCAGCACTTGCTATATTTATCCAGCTACTATAATATTAAACTAGAAAAAGATTAACATAGGAGAAATTGTTTAAACAAGAGGTGTCTGATGTCACAAATGCATATGTTTAAAGTAAGAAGTAGATTGGTTGAGTGGAAACTTATTCTTATTCTCCAACATATATAGTTCTTGCCATGAAATGATTTGTGAGGTTAATGTCCTTGTGACAGCTATTTTGTGAAAATTTTGAATGAGGTTGTGTCCCTTTTCAGAATGGAAAGATTGTGATTCATATTTGTGAAATTCAAGTACATTTTCTCTTTTACTGATGCACACTGCTGATGGCAATATATTATGGAGACCCCTTGTCAGTTGACAGCTGAAGTGAAAATATTGTCTTAAGTAATGAATTTGTTGATAGCTGTTCTATTACTCAAAATAAATATTTAGATTAGTCGTATGCAGGCTGTTGTTTCCGTGCTGTCAGGAGCTTTTCCTTTGGCATAATTTATTCAGATTCCTCAGTTCCCACCTCACCATGTTCTATCCTATAGAATGCATCATGGAATGATTAGGGTGAGAGATAAGTGGTTTTGTTATTGGCACAATTTACACAGGAGTGCTGAAGAAATTAAACCCTTGCTGAACTAACCTGGGTAGAATTCTCAGCCATTTTCTCTATTCTTTATCAGTAGAAAGGATATCCAGAGACAAGGAAGGGCCCTCGACCATTGCACTACAAGATGTTTTGTGAATTGCATCAAGGATGCATATTGAAAAGTAACCCTTCCTGGAGTATGCTGTTTGGCTTTGTTATGATCTCACTGAAACCACTCTACAAAGTGCTTCTTGATGCCCCGTGCTCTTCTATGCCCCTGGAGGTATTTTGAAGGTCAGAAGAGACACACGACAGAGGGATGTAACATTGGTAGCATGATATATTTACTATACAGTAGTTCCCCAATAATCCATAGTTTCACTTTCTGTGGTTTCAGTTACCCATAATCAACCTGGTATGGAAATATTAAATGGAAAATTATAGAAATAAATGATTTATAAGTTTTAAATTGTACACTGTTCTGAGTAGCGTGATCTCTCCCCATCCTACTCCATGGGCCTGAGAAGTGAATTGCTCCTTTGCCCAGTGTCTCCATGCTGCTTATGCCCCCTGCCCCACCTGTTAGTCACTCAACAGCTGTCTGAGTTATCATAGTGTCAAAGTGTTTATGTTCAAGTTGCCCTTATTTTATTGTTATAATTATTTTTTTATTAGATATTTCTGTTAATCTCTTATGGTGCCTAATTTATAAATTAAACTTCATTATAAGTATGTATATGTAGGAAAAATATAATATATATAGGGTTTGGTACTATCTGTGGTTTCAAGCATCCATGTCTTGGAACATATCCCCCACAGATAAGGCGGGACTACTGTATATATCATATGCATTGATGACATTATATAAGTAACAGATGTGCATTCAGAAATGAAGCCACTTTTATAACTGTGTGAAGCATAGGCAGAATTATAATCTGTGTTGGCATTGGGTTATTTATTCATTCATTCAGTCAACACAAAGAAGCAGCTATGGAGAGGTAAAATACAGTCTTGAAATGAAAAGATCCTGCTTTTGCCGTTCTCTGAGATTCTATGTACACATCCATAAAGTGGTGGTAGTGGTGATATTTACCTTACAAAATTACTGGATGAAAAAATTAGTTAATTTATGTGAAAGTATCCATCACAGAGAAAATATGCAAGAAATATTTGTGAATTAACTACACATACAGCACGATATGAAAGCCATTCCATTTATGAAGACCTTAGGTTCTAAAAACCTATTCGTGTCCATTTTTTTCTTAAGTCCAAAGTGACTAAGAGAGGCTTAGCTACCAGTCTCCAGGTGCATCTCCATAAATTAAAATATAAATGGGTCCTTCAAAACTTTAAAACCAGGAGTGCTCCTCTTACATTCTATTGACTATTTTCCCCCAAACATGTGCCTCTTACATCTACAGTACCCTCATTTGCCATCTCTCCAGCCATTGGATGTTTTGCTGAGTTGGATAGGCCTTGCACCCAGTAACTTTGAAGCTGTGGGGCCACCCTTGCCTACAGCAGACACATCTATAGCTTTGCACCAGGGCAGGCTTCCGTTCACTCATCAACTCGAGGCTTTCCCAGAATTCACAAAGCTTAGGCCAAGGGACATTGTTTATTGTTACTAACACTTAGCCATAATCTCAAAAAGTTGCATTTTTTATTTCACTAATTCCTGTTCCTTCCTTTTTGATCGTTATTTGGTCTTTGGCCTTAAAAGGATTCTTCCTATGGTGCCATAAGCTCCCTGCAACAGATGGCATTCTCTCACCACTTTTGGTTTTGAAAAATTATTTCTACTTTCATTTCCATCATAACTGAATCTTTTTTTGGCAGCATTTTAAAGGTACTCACTTCTTTCACACTTTCCAAACTGATGATGTTACTGATGTTCATAAAATATCTTAGAACTGAGCGCAAACCCAGCTCCCACCCCCTGACTGAGGAACAATATGTGGCAGAATGATTGCTTACGGCTGCTAATGCCAACTGCTGGTGGTGGGCACAGCTGGTGCCCCTTGCCACCCTGCTTTGTTCATATCTCTGAACTTCCTTAAATGGAAAACTTGTAAGGAGAGGCATTTTTGTACTAAGGGGAAGAAAAGAGACAGTCCCTGCTTTTATTAATCTTATTAGGAAGGAAAGACACATACTTATAAAATAGCCAGACACCTCCAACTCCATATATGAAAGCAACACTGCCATAAATGATTATATTAAGAGCTGAGGAAATTCACAATAAAGGGTAGAATGAGGTCCTTGAAGTCTGTATGGAAGTGATGGTTCTTTATAAGTGGCCCGACAAGGGCCCTTTCATACTGTCACTCTCCTAGAACAGAGTCTATCCCTTTATTACCACTTCTTTTACATCCTTCAGTAAATGTTTATAGTTGTCTAAATATAGATCTTACATGTTTCTTGTTCAGCTTATTCCTAGACATGTTATATGTTGTTACCGTCAATAGGAATCCCCCAGTTTTTCTCCCAGGGAGTGGATGCCCAGACACCTTACCTTACCTCCCTAGATATCCCAGGTGAGCAGCAGCATCTGTCAAGTAGCCCAGACTTCTCACAGGATGCCACTGGGAGCCACGCCTGAAGAGGATGTCATGGGGGTTGTTGCCCAGAGGCACGCTGGCAGGAGGCAGAGGGCGCTCAACCCAGAACTACCATGGAGATGGCTTAATCAGCTTTAGAAATTAAAAAGTCACCTTCTTCCTTTCCTGCGTTTTTAAAAACATGCTTTCATGGATTCAGAAAATTTTTTAAATGAATAAATGAGAGGATAGGCTAATGTTCACTTCCTGGGGAAAGGACTTTATGGCAAAGAGTGTTCTAAGAGTCAAATTCTTCGCCTAAAATACTGAAATTACAAAGATGAAAAGGAATGGATTCCTGGGCCCGCCGAGTGGCACCGTGGTTAAGCGCTGGCTTGGGACGCCAGCGGCCCTGGTTCGGGTCCCACATATGAGGGCCAGTGACACTGCCCTCAAAAAAAAAAAAAAATGGCATGGATTCCTAGTGAAAGACCAAAGCAATCATTGTTAGCCCACCGGTTGAGGAAATCCTTGTCAGAAATCACCTTTGAAATGTCTTCCTGTCCAAGTTACTTACTTCCCACACTGACTATTTTCATATAAAACAATAACAAATCTGTCACACAGATGCAAAGAATCTTAGTGCTGAGAGAATGTGATTTGTCACAACATGCTCATTGACTCAACTGAAGCGTACTATATCTTCTGACATTGGCTTTCCCTTATAAACCTGCTTTTATCTTGTCTTCCATTTTAGAGTAGAGAAAAACAATTACTCAGATGTCCTAACTATCAAGAGATTTAGAGACCCATATATTCTTTTTTCAAAATAAATAAACAGGCTTTCAAATTCTGCCCAACTAAGAACCTGGATTTTTAAGATAATGAAAACTTTAATTTACAAACATCAGAGAGCCAATCAATATTTATTCTAATGGATTGAGAAAGAAGCACATCATATATGGCTGTAATAACCAACACTTCAGGCAAGAATGAAATATTGCAAGTCTCAGAATCCCAGGTGTGGGGGAGGGGAATTTCTGAATCATGAAGGCCAAGTATTTCCAGAGAAAAAGAGAAGCAAAATTAGAAAAAGACGGTCTAATGCAGGTGCTCCAGCAGAGAGAGATTTTAAAAACTGTGATGGCTCAATTTAATATGTAAATATAAATGTTTTCTCCTCTGTGCTCTTTGTGCCTCTGCTCATTATTACCTGTATTAACTTCCAGGTAAAGAGAAGGGGGATTGGGAAACAGGAAGCCATTCAAATTTTGTATTGAAATTTTGGGTCCAAGTTCTCTTGGAAGAAAGGATGATTAACATGAGGAATGAGGTCCTTCTCTTCTATTTGTTGTCAGCATCTAACACGTTCCTCCTCTTTCGTTGCTATGGACAACTATGAGCTGATATTGCCTAGCATATAAATAGGCAGCTTTTACTTTTAGGGGATTCCCCTCAGGTGCTCATTCAGAATCTTTTTGATCTTGAAAATACAAAATTCTAATAAGCGCAGTTATCTTGTTTCAAGGCTACGTCTAACCTTAGAATAACAATAATTGCTTCCAGTTGTTATTTTTATTATGCCTGGAACATTCTTTCATATTGATTTGTATGTATTGAGTACCTGCTATACACCACACTTGTTCTCTGTGCATATAATTCATCTCTTGTATCTTTTCATATGATGGAACCTGAGGCTCTGAGAAGGTGACTCAGTGACAATTTATAAATGGCAGAGCTGAAATTTAAGCAAAGTCTGTCCAAACTCAAAGTACCTGCTCTTTCAATTCAGCTACATTTAATAATATTCATAGAGAATATTATCTTTCTTCTTCCCCCACATCATCCTATTGCCCACATACTTTGCTTGTATGTTTCCTATTTATTGCCATTCTGAGTTATTCACAATAAGAAGTTTTGCCCACCTATGAGCCAGTTGTCTCCTGTTTAGCACTTTTCCATGACTTCTCCTGGGGAAAAGTTACAACTGTTCTCCCCCTGACCTGGCATGCTTACCTTATCTCCTGGTACTTCTGTCTTGCACTTCACTTTCTAGTCATGCTATTCCCCTCATTCTTCAGGCTGTTCTGTGTCACTGTGCCTTTGCTCCTGCCAGTTCTCTGGCCTAAATCCTTGCTACTCAAAATGGTTCTGGGACCAGCAGCATCAGTACCACCTAGGACTTGTTAGAAATGCAGGATTCAAGCCTCACCCCAGACCTCAAGCAATTCAGTGTACAGTGATTGTTTGAGACACGCTGACCTAGAATATTCTTGCCATGTTTGTCATCTTACCTTAATACCTCTTCCTTTTCCTTCAAAACTCACCTCCAGGAGGCTGAGGTCAGCAGTTCAACAACCCTCTGAGTAGTGGAAGGGAGTGTGTGTTCCTCAGCATGTAAGCTTTCTATGTAGTATAAATACTGTATAAGCTTTTGCCTTTTAGCGGGTTTGTGAGGTCCCCCCTTTTCCAACTGCACATCTGTGTGAAGCAAATGTTCTTCATAGACTCCAACCCAAACAATATATGTTGCAACAGAATGGCCATGGAAGCAGATGTGTCAATCCAGCTGCTTCTAGTAAACCAGACGTTAGAGATTTGCAATTATATAAAATGATACCATTCTTCACACAAAAATGTTTTCTGTTTTGGAAAATAGAGTTATTTTTTTATAAAAGGGTGTTATTTATGTTAACATGTAATAGGTATATTATTGTTGTTTTAATGAATCAATGTATTTAATATTTATTTTATAGTATTAAATACATTTTATATATAATATATAATTCTATATGTTAACATATATTAACATTTAATAATTAATAAAGCATTTCTCAGTTTTAATTTCCCTTACAGTAAGTATTGATGGATGTAAACCACATAATCAAAAGCTCTTTGGAGTTCTCAATAGTAGTTTTTAAATGTAAAAGTGTCATGAGACCAAAGAGAGTGAGATCCATTGTCCTAGGGTAAGTTAAGTGCCTCTCCTCAGCAGGTCTATGGAATCATGGGCATATCTCACTTTTACGCTTACCGTGTTATATTAAAATGATCCACTTGTATTTCTTTCCCATTTGACCATCACCTCCTTGAATACTGTTGGAACTAAGGAGTATGTTTATTCTTCAGTTTATAGAGAGCCCTAGACAACCTATACCTGAGAACCAGCCTCAGGGGTGATGATTTGTGATTGATGCTCTAACCCTCAGTTGCTGAAATAAGTAGTGCATATACAGCACCATCAGCACTCGTGGAATCCCCCTCACTCAGAGTATGAGGGTTTCAGCAGCCTGGAAGCCCACCACCCAGGGTGAGGTGGGGAAGCTCCATGAGCACACTGCCCACTTATGCAGTCTCATCCCATCAACAGTAGTCTTCTCTAGTGCTGGTGGTGCCTCTGACCCTCAAAGTTATGGTGAGAGGACTACAAAAACATAGGTAATGCAACACAAGACCCATTGGGCCACATTTGTCGGGAACTGACCTTGGCCAACTCCAGTGTGAGAGGAGGGGGAAGATGATGGGTCTTCCATACAACAGAATCACACCCACGTCAGACCAAATTCTACCACAATTAGTAATTAGGGACAAAGGCAGCCATGTGACCCATCTGTAAACTTGCTGCAGCCCTGCCTCCTGCCCTTTGGGATGCCCCGACAAGCCTCTTGCATGGAAGGCAAGATGCAGAAGTGTCACCTTCTTGTCAGAATCCAGCAGCAGAGTTCTGTCAGTGGTTGGGCACAGCGGGGAGCAAAGTCTAGGTGATGCTGCACTGAGGAATGTATGCTGCTGGGAGGTCCCTGTATAGGATTTCGAACCAGTCCTCATATTCCAACCACTTATTTTACTGGTGAAGATTAATTTCCCTTATTCTAATGACAAACTCTTTAGTGCTGATTAGAGATGAAAATAGCTGAAGTCTATAAGAGACCTGTGGTTTATGAACTATTAGAGTTTGTCAAATGCTAACTAAGCATGCCTAAAGTGTGGGTTCTTGATTAGGGTACTTCAGATGTTAATGAACAGCCCCTAGGCTGTTCATTAGCATAAAACACACACACACACACACACACACACACACACACACACACACACACACACACACCCCTACCTCACACTGTTTATGCTGAAATATCTTCAGGCAAATGGCAGGTAGTATAACAATATCATTAGGTTCAAATACATGCAGTGTAGTGAAAGCTCAATAAAGTAGTGTCTCATCTGTTTGAAATTCAGCTATCCAGTAGTTTCTTTTCACTGGAATAAAGCCAAGAACCTGTAAATAAACAGAGAGTCATCATAGCAAATGCTCAGCGCCAGATTCACATTATTGCATGAAACCTACTAAACTCCAAGGTGCGTGTTCCACCCTCTATCGCCCCAGAGAGAGTTTTGAATAAATGTCACAATTCTAATAATTTTTATTTCAGTCTCAGCACAGAAGAGCCCTGTCAGCTCTCGCCCAGAGCCCATGTGTTCTTCATTTGCACACAGGTTGAACACGCTTATCTCTCGGGTTTTCAGTGCCTTCAAAGATTAAGCAAAGCAGGTTAGAAGGGGACAGAGAAGCTACTGGGAACCCTGACAAATGGAAGTGACAGCTTAGGAGCATACCTGAAAATAAGGGAGGGATCAAAAAGATTTAATTAGTAAATATGGGGGTGATCACTATGTAGTATATACAAATGTCAAATTATAATGTACACCTGAAATATAATGATGTATACCATTTTAACCTCAATTTTAAAAAGTAAATACAGGAACTCAGTTCTTATACTGACTGAGTCATATCATGACTCAGTTAGTCAAGACCAAGAGCTCGTCACACCTCAACAGACACTGTGGGCAAAACATAGGGCATCCACCGATGTGTCTAAACTCACTATCATTGTGTCAGACACCTGTGGAGCACCACTGCATACTGTCTGGACCTCCTTTGTCCTGGGGCCATTGGCCACTTGTTCTGTGCAGCTCTGTGCAGCCCAGCATCTTGTGCTTCTGACAGCACCTTCCTCATACCTGCACCGTGTGTTGGGGCATCTTGGGGCTTCTCTGTTGGTGCTGAAGCCTGTGATACCTCTCAACACTTATAGTCACAATCCAGAACGGGGGGTGGGTTTTGTAATGAAGGAGAAAGCTGCCAGGTACATTCTTTCCCTGTTCTCCTTCCAGAGGGAATGTTCCAAAACTCAGTTGTTCATATGGCCTCTTGGGATGTGGTCCCACTAGGTTGAGATATCCAGCAGTGGCCAGCTCAGTAACTCACTCTCCTGTTGGCCCCAACCCTTTAGCTGCCTCCCGCATTCTCTTTCCCTGGACTGAGCTTCCTTTATAAAGTCGTAGCTTGTAAGCTTTTGCCTTAAGCTCTGCCTTCCGTGAAACCCCGAATAAGACACCCATCACTGTCAAAGTTGATCAAGTTTTTTCCATGAGCTCTGATTAAGAAGACAGAAAAATGATTAATAATTTCCACATGCAATTTTTTTTTTAAATTGGGGAATTGGGGAAAGGAAGCAGTGTTGGAAAATTGGGGAAGGGGAACAGCCAAGTCGTTGTCCTTCAATCTTAGTTGTGGAGGGTGCAGCTAGCTCAGCTCCAAGTCCAGTCGCCATCCAGCTGTCTGCGGCAGCTCAGGACAGCTCAGCTCAAGGTGCTGTGTTCAACCTTGTGAGCGTGGCCCACCATCCCATGCCGGAGTTGAATCAGCAACCTTGTTGTTAGGAGCATGAGCTCTCACCAGCTGAGCCATCCTGCCAACAGACAGCTCAACAGCAACTCAGCTCAGGCACAGCTCAGTGGCCCATGTGGGAATTGAACCTACAACCGTGTTGCTCAGAGCTTGTGCTCTTAACCAACTGATCCACTCGGCCGGCCCCACATACAATTTTTTAAAAGTTGGGGTAATTGAACATGTATACCTTCAGCCAGCAGGAAAACTCAGCTATCTAAAATGATTGTCCTCTTGAGTCTTTACAGCACAGTTGTGCTGAAGGGATGTTGAATAATGCAATAACCACAGTTGAGAGGAGACTTATCAGGGTAGGCTTTCTGGAGGAAATCAATTTTGAGTGGAGTTTTGGAGGCCTGCCAGGGTGGAGTTTTGGAGGCCTGCTTTGGAAGGATGGTGAGCTTGAATTTAGGAATGGAAACCCTCGGTTTGAAAGCATGTGCACAGAGGGTCATACCTTTTACATGGGAAATGAAGAAATTGTATGGTATCAGCCTGTTCGGTTTGCCCTCAATAAGAAAAACGGTCAGCCCACCCAATCAATTCAGCTGCAGCCATTGATATTGATCATGAATATGGCTTAAATGACTCCATTGGCTACTTTCCTGCATAGATTGGCTGCCAGTGAGTAGTTTACCATTGATAGTTTTGGAATTAAACTTGCTCCATATGGGGATAGAGAGTTGTGCTCTTTAAGCACAAAATCCACATATATGTAAGCTAGAATGATCAAGGGAGTGAACACACATGCACACAAGCATGCACACAGTCACACTCACACGCATGCACACACACACCCCTATTGAATGTCACTATAATTCCTTCAAAATTTTTATTACCGAAAAAGTAAAACAGACAATCCTATTTTTTAAAGCACCAATTTTTAAATTAAGTTAAATTTTCTCACTTAAATCTTAGGTCAGATCCTAAAGTAAACAGAGAAAATCAAAGTTAAACAACATCATCAAAGAAAAAGTAGTTACCTTTCAAATGTATTGAGCTTTCATTCCTTCGGGAGCCGAATAGCTCTTTGAGAGTTTGATGAAAGCTATGGACTTTGAACCTGAGAAAAAATGGAACACATAGAAGAGTCTGCATACAATTTCATGGATCTTCAATTGAGAAAAATGTTTTGTTTTCTCCTGCAATGTTCAGTTTATCTCGGATAGCAAGGGTGACAGTGGAATGCAGTTGAGAGAAAGTGGAAATACCGCAACTTCGTTTTAAAAATAATTTTGTAAATGATTTTAGATGCTCATTTTCCTCATGCTATTCTACATATGATCAAGAGTTAGTCTGTTGTTCCCATAACTTATTGAGAACAATTGATAACTAATCAGGAAGGGAAGGAGGAGAGTGGGAGAGAGGAAGGACAGAGATAGACAAAGACAGACAATCCTAGAGAAACATCGGTCTAATCAATTTTAATTTCTATCGAGAGGACTAGAGAAGCTCTACATATCAAACAGTCATGAGGGTTAACTGATCTCATTGCTTTTGCCAAAGACAGATGGATCCTCACCCTCTGTTCCTTCTAGTACACATCAACAATTCAGTGCCTACTGGGCATCTACTCTGCTGACGAGCATTTTGTGTGCCGGGAACTTTGAGTGATGTGAATTGAAT
The DNA here is from genome assembly GCA_033961575.1 of Aselliscus stoliczkanus. Taxonomy (NCBI): domain Eukaryota; kingdom Metazoa; phylum Chordata; class Mammalia; order Chiroptera; family Hipposideridae; genus Aselliscus; species Aselliscus stoliczkanus. The sequence goes on along the minus strand of CM066734.1, from coordinate 92,748,456 downwards.
CAAGACCAATCCTGCCCTCAAAGAACTTGCCCTCCGCTTACTCTGATGGAATCAACGCTTTGAAAAGGGCCTTTTAAACTTTCCTTACAGTCTTAGCCATCAGCAAGCATACCTGGGTAATTTCTCTAAGGACTTCATTGTTAATGAGGTAGAAATAATGCTCTTTGTGTTGAAATTCTGAAATAATGGTGTTTATCTTTTGTGCTGCTTCTTACTGAATCAATGCAAGCTGTTTGTACAAAGACAAATTAAATTCAAATGGATAGATGCAACCAACTTCCACACTCAGACCTCAAAAGCAAATAAAGCTGAAGTCAGAGAAAATTAAGGTGTCTTTTTCCTACTGCGTTGCAAGCTTCCAAAGGAGACACTTTCATGGAGCAGACTTTTGCTGTCGGCTTCCTTCCTGGAGGAAGAGAAACATCTACAAGTTGAGGATTATGCATCTAGATAGTCCAATTAAAAGATTTTCTTCTACGGGAATCCTCATCATGAAGTAACACAGGGGAAGTGATGTCAAGACTAATTGAGGGTCAAAGACAAATCTGGAGTGATTAAGAGTTTCAGAGAAGACTTCATATGCAACAGTCATGCACGCTTCCATTTACAGACACTGCAACCCCGGAGAGGAATAACGAAGAACCAAGAACACAGCAGCAAACGACATTTTCAACTTAGATAATTCAAAGAGGCTGGAAGATTTTCTGAAAAACTCCAAAGAGCTACCCATCAATGGGTTTCCATCTTCACATCTGCATCCACATTAATCACATATTCTGCCTCCTGTGAGAAGTACCTGAAGGGACAAAGGAAAGGGGGTAGAATGTCCCATGTATTTACAGACTACACCTGTCCTCTAAATAAATGTTTATAGTAAGCATTTAAATCATTTTGCCTCACCCCCTGCAAGATGCAAAAATTGTAGGGAAAATGAGTTTCTGGCTAGGCTCTAAATGGAATCCCAAAACCAACTATGTTTAATCAAGATGCCAATGACAGCTCATTGCTCATCATTACCATACCTGTGTGGGGCTGTAATTTCTCTCTCACCCATTGTGGTGCTTGTTTCTTTTCACATTCCCTCAGGCTGCCCCTCCCCGCCCCCCCTCCCCCGCTGGAAGTCAGCAGGTCATTTTCCTTTCCTTGGTGGTTTAATACATTTCACTCTCAGTATCTCACACACCACCAGCTCTGGACTGCTGTGCTTAGGGTTAGTCAAGCAACAGGAAATGCTTGCAGACAGAGAACAATTTCTTTTCCATCTGAAGAAAAATGAGAGTTTTCAGATACTTGTCACACTCGGATTAAAAAAAAAAATATCCTTTCTTCTTCATAGAACAAATTTTTGGTCTCAAAGCTATTTTTAATGTTTCAGTTCTTTTTATTGTGAACCAGGAATGAGGATATTTTTCAAATTGTTGAAGGTGTTGAAAGGTTAGGACCCTCGTCTATTTTTGTGTTGTGGCTGAAGCTACGTGGACTGGGACGTTGTGGTGGGTGATGGCATTTGATTGTATGAAAAGGGACTCCTTAGCTTTAGCTAAGTGATGAAAAAACATCTTCCTAATTGTGGTATTAGTATAATGAGGAATTGTGAGGTGCTGAGTGTGGAAACATTTTCCAACATCTGTTGTAGACTTGTTCATATAAGCTGTCACCTTAAAACTACAGAAAGCTGCTCCCCAGTCACCAGTAAAGTGTGCTTGAGTGCTTTGGCTTTTGTGTTTTTGGCTTAATGTGTATCTCTGGTTTCAAATCTGTAGAGGAGAGCTACTCTTCCTTGGGTCGTTCTTGGATTCATATCACCCCTTTCTCTAGTCCTTACTTACTACTTTTTGTCCCTGGATGATTTTTTTTTTTTAAAGATTTTATTGGAATTGGTGGAGGGGAACAGCGTTGGGGAACTGGGGAAGGGGAACAGACAAGTTGCTGTCTTCTTCTTCTTCAGTCTAGTTGAGAAGGACGTTGCTTCACTGGCCCATGTTGGTATCGTCACTGCGCTCTTCCCGGGTGAGGCAGATCGGTCGCCAGCCTCTGGATGGTCGCTCACTGGGGCTATTGGCCGCTCACGCTGTCTACCGGCCACTCACTGTAGCCTATGGCAGCCCACTGCAGCAGGGGCTGCAGCCTACACTGTTGCCGGGGCTCGCACAGCCCAGCTCCAGGTGGAGTTGTTGTTAGCTGTAGAGGGCAGTGTCACTGGCCCTCATATGAGGGATCCAAACTGGGGCTGCCAGCGTCCCAAGCCAGCTTTTAACCAATGCGCCACTTGGCCGGCCCTGTCCCTGGATGATTTTAGGAGTCTTCTCCGTCACAGGAAGACAGAAAAGAAGCTACTCACATTCCAAACCAAGACCCAACCTGTTAGAGTAGCTGTTAATCTTAAATACTGCCAAAATTTTAACCATGTTTGGCAGGTCAGAGAATGACCTGAAAGTTCATGTTCAGAAATCATTCATTTAAACTAGAGGTAGGGAGCCTCACAGGGTTTTTGTCCTGATGAGCCAAGGACCCATTCTTTGAGTCCTTGACTAAAGAATGCCTTTAGCCAAGTTGTTGGCTTTACAGCCACAATCCTGCGTTGTCACCTATCCAAGAGATAAGCATCTAATGAAGAACCCAAAAGTGGGCTGCACATTTATTGTGTGGTTTGTATTTTTTTGAAAGCTGTGGCATTTTTTCTCTCACATTCTTTGCTTTATTGAAGTCATTGCAGTGCTTTTATTTTCCTGAGAAGCTGAGAACTCATAATGTTTTAACCAAAGTACCATTCATTTAATTATTTCACAAATACATAGGAATGCTGCTATGTGTGTCTCTACTAGATGCTGGAGAGCCTGGCTCTCTGCTGGACTCAGCTGGCCCAGCAATATATCCATGTCCCTGGTCAGGTTACCCCAGAAGCTGATTCTGAGATGGGTATTACATTGTAGGAAGTTTACTGGGGAGGGTTCTTGGGGTCAACACCTGTGGAAGAAGGGCGAGAAGCAGGATTGGGCAAGAGAAGAATATGGGCTTTGATTTGTTTTAGTGAAGCCCTCAGCCGACCAAAAGGTGAATGCTGAAGCTGGGATGGCTCCAGAATCATCGAGAGCTGGGGCAATGGGACTAGACCTGGGCCATGGCCAATTCCCCTTATTGGTCAGCCACTGGATGCAGTCGTTAGGAGAAGGCATGCCCTAGGACAAGGCAGCTCCCCTTGGCAGAGGCAGCACTGCCAGCGACTGGGAGATTAAGCCCTCCAGTGCTGAGAGGAGATCGGGATGGCACATCATAGGTCCACTGGGTATACTAGGATGCTTTCAGCTACTCCACAGGAGATCTTGACTCAACTGGCTTGTCCCAGAGTGAGGCATCGTGGATAAAGCAAATCTAGGATTGGTTAGTTCAGTGGCTCAAGAGCATGTTCAATGACCTTTCCATCTCTCTGCTCTGTCAACCTAAGGGGCTGGCTGTGTTTCTCAGCCTTTTTCCCGTCACAGTTACAAGATGACTGTTGCAGGTTTGGGTGTCAATGTGAAAAAGCTGAAGCCATATCTGCCTGTGTGCTCTTTCTATTGTTAAGGAAAATATTGCCTCATTTCTCTCTCTCTCTTTTTTTTTTATTATGGTAGAATGCATACAACATAATATTTATCATTTTAACCATTCATATGTATACAGTTCTGTGGCATTGAGTACTTATTACCATGTTATTGGCTATATTCCCTATGCTTTACTTTACCTGTCTATGAAACAATAACATCCCATTCCCTCTAGTTCCTCATCACCTCTATTCTACTTTCTGTCTCTATGAGTTTGCCTGTTATATGTACCTCATAAAAGTGGACTCCTAACAATATTTGTCCTTCTTGTGTCTGATTTATTTCACAAAGCATGTTTCCAAGGCCCATCTATCTTGTAGCATATATCAAAATTTCATTCCTTTTAATGGCTGAGTAATATTCTGTTGTATGTATACGAGGTTTGACAATTAAGTTCCCAAAGTCATCCTAGAAAAAGTGCTACATACCTCATTGCTGAATATCACTATGGTCACCTTCCAAGTACGCCCCTTGGGAAATTATGTACTGATGCCAGCGCCTAGTCCACCCTTCAAAGCAATTTTGCATCTCTTTTTCTGGAATGGCCATCAGAGCTGTTGTCGTATTACCCTTGATGTCCTGAATGTTATCAAAATGTTTTCCTTTCAATATTTCCTTTATCTTCAGGTACAGAAATAAGTCATTGGGGGCCAGATCAGGTGAGTAGGGAGGGTGTTCCAACACAGTTATTTGTTTACTGGCTAAAGACTTCCTCACAGACAGTGCTGTGGGAGCTGGTGCATTGTCATGAGGCAAGAGCCATGAATTGTTGGCGAAAAGTGCAGGTCATCTCTTTTTCATAGAGCCTTTTCAGCACTTCCAGATAGTAAACTTGGTTAACTGTTTGTCCAATTGATACAAATTCATAATGAATAATCCCTCTGATATAAAAAAAAGGTTAGCAACATTGCTACAAGTTCGCAAACTTAATTGTCAGGCCTCATATATACTATTTTGTTCATTCATGTATTGATGGACACTTGGGTTATTTCCACCTATTGGCTATTGTGAATAATGTTTCTGTGGACACTGGTGTACAAATATCTGTTCAAATCCCTGTTTTCCATTCTTTTGAACACACATCTAGGAATGGAATTGCTGGGTTTTATGGTAATTTGATGTTTAACCTTTTGAGAAACTGCCGAACTGTTTTCTACAGAAGTTGCACCATTTTGCAGTTCCACCAGCAATGCACAAGGGACCTAATTTCTCTACACCTTCACCAACATTCAGTTCCCATTTAAAAAATTATAGCCATTCTTTCCCTCATATCTATTGGCTACTATTGGCCAATTTGTAACAATTACTGGCAAAATGAATGAGATCACCATGATTGCCTCAAACCAATCAGGACCCATGCCCTGGGTGGAGTCCATTTCCCTGAAGAACATAGGTGCAAAGAGGACAGACAGATGGATATCTGAACAAAATCAGGACATTCCAGCAAGAAAGAAAGGATGGGAGTGTGTTACACAGAGGCTACCATCAATGTTTGCAAGAAGAAGCTTTAAAATATCAGTGCCCAGACCAGAAATTTGGATTCAATTGGTCTGCAGTGGGTTCTCAACATCAGTCATTTTTAAATGTTTGCCCAGTTGAGTCTAAGGGGCAGCCAGAATTGAGACCAGTGATCTAGCAGGTGAGATGGCCCAGTAAGCCAGCAAGTATGAGTACTGAGAGTTGAGAACTACAAGATGCTACAGGAACTGGGGCACATTGCCTGGTCCGAGAGGACAAAGGAAATCCTCCAAGAAGAGGTTATGTTTAGACTGATATTTGTAAAAGTCAGGTCAACCAGGCCAGGGAAGATTATCATAGACATAGGGGATCCCTGCCTCAGGGTCTTTGTTCTTGTGGTTTTCTTTGCCTGCAGTCCTCTGCCCCATTTAGTCATGTGACTAACTTCTTACTTCCTTCAAGTCTTTCCTTAAAAGCTTGGTGTCAGGAAGGCCTGCCCTAGATACCCTATCCTTACTTCATATTCTCCTTCTCTGCTTTATTTTTTTTCCTTAGGATTTGCCACTAACATGCTCCATGTATTGTTCATGTATATTATTTATTAGCTGTCTTCCCTACCAGAAAAAAATATAAAAATATAACCTACCTATAAGAATACCCCTGTTCCAAAGACAGGGCTTTTAGCCTGTTTTGTTCATTTTATATCTCCAGTGCTAGGACAGTACCTGGCACATAGTAGGCACTCAATAAATTTGTTAGTACTGCATTTTACAGAAGAGAAACATAGTCTCAGTGCAATTAAATAATTTACACAGCATCACACAGCTAGGAGGAAGTGGCAGAGGTGGGTAGTTAAATATTCTATGATGCTTTACAACATAAAAAACCCACTTAGCCAAAAGACAGTGCAATATCAATGGCCCCACTCCAGCCTTCCTTCCTACCACCAGTTGAAGAAAAAAATCTTTTAAATGAGGAAGGAAGGATTAGGTGCTGAAAGCTTTGTGGCTTTGCTCTGTGTACCCGCCCTTAGGTGTTCAGATTTGAGTGTTTTTAAGCAAGGAAGGTAGGAAGCCATCTCAGCACTTGTTCTGAGGCACGAAGGCCAGTGACTGTAATTAAATGCAGACCAGCTGCTCAGTGGCAGTGGCCGGCAGGAGGAAGGAAGGGGTATGCAGCCACATGGGAAGATAGGCTGTTTGTTTGAAATGGTTGAGGAGAATTTTCACACAGTTATCAGCATCAAGATCCATCTCACTGGCAATCCCACCCAGACTTACCATGACTCCTAAAAATTCTTTCCTCTTTCATCCATTACATTAAACACACAAAGAGGAATCTTAGCAGAATATAAGAAGAGCAATCAGAGAATAGCCCTATAATTAGATTTGCTAACACTTTGTTGGAATGAGGGCAGTCATATTTATTTATCTTTTCATTTATTTATTTAATAATTGTTTTATTTCTCAATTACAATTGACATTCAATATTACATTAGTTTCAGGTGTACGACATAGTGATTAGACATTTATTTAACTTAGGAAGTGATCACCCTGATAAATCTAATACCCATGTGACACCATACACAGTTATGATATTATTGATTATATCCCTTATGCTATATATACCCTACATCCCCATGACTACTGTGTAAGAATAAATTTGTATTTCTTAATCCCCTTACCCAACCACCCTCCCAGCTGGCAATTATAAAAATATTCTCTGTGCCTGAGTTTATTTCTGTTTTGTTTGTTTATTTTGTTGTTTACATTCTACATGTAAATGAAATCATATGGCATTAAGATTCTGTCTTTGTCTTTAACCTTTGGCATTTTGATTATGATGTGTCCTAGTGTGAGCTTCTTTGGGTTTGTCTTGTTTGGGACTCTGTATTTCCTGGGCTTGTATGTCTATTTCCTTTGCCAGGTTAAGGAAGTTTTTTGTCATTATTTCTTCAAATAGATTTTCAATTCCTTGCTCTCTCTCTTCTCCTTCTGGTTTCCCTATGATATGAATGTTGGTATGTTTGATGTTTTCCCACAGGCTTCTTAAACTGTCCTCATTTTTTTTTCTTCTTTTTTCCTTTTGCTGTTCTGATTTGGGTATTTTCTGCTTCCTTAACTTCTAAATCACTGATTCAATCCTCTGTTTCACATAATCTACTCCTGATTCTCTCTAATGTATTTTTTATTTTAGTTATTGTATTCTTCATTTCTGACTGGTTCTTTTTTATGTTTTTTATCTCCATTTTTACATTTCCTATCTCTTTGTTAAAGTTCTCACCGAGTTCATCTACTCTTCTCCTAAGATCATTGAAAATCCTTATAACCAGTGTTTTGAACTCTACATCTGGTAGATTGCTTGTCTCCATTTCGTTTAGTTCTTTTTCTGGAGCTTTGTTCTGTTCTTTCATTTGGGACATGTTTCTTTGTCTCCCCATTTTGGCTACCTCCCTGTGTTTGCTTCTCTGTATTAGGTAGAGCTGCTATGTCTCCTGGTCTTAGTAGAGTGGTCTTATGTAGTAGGTGTGCTGTGGGGCCCAGTGGTGCAGCCCCCATGGTCACCTGAGCTGGGTGCTCCAGGTGTGTCCCTTGTGTGGGTTGTGTGTGCCCTCCTGTTATAGTTGAGCCTTGGTTGCTGTTTGCATGTCAATGGAGGGGATTGACCTTTAGGCTGATTGGTTGTGAGGACTGGCCATGACTACAGTAGAGAAGGTATTGTTTAGGGACTGATCCTACAGAGCAAGATTCGCTTTAGCAGAGCTCTGGCACCTGGCCAGTGTGCCCTTTGAATATGTTGCCCGTGGAGGTGGCCGGGTGGTACTCCAGGTTGGCCTGAAGCTGGCCACTAGGTTTGCCAGCTCCAGAGCCTACTGGGATGGGCCCCACCACAGGCCAAGTTCAGCCACAGCCTGTGCCTTGCCCAAGGCTACCTGGCGTGAACCACAGAGCAGTCTGCAGATGGCAGCCACCCACACTGGGCTTGCAGGTGCCTGGGATTGGCCAAGCTACAGACTGAGGCTTGCTGCCACTAGTGCCAGGCTTGGGGCTGCTCACCACAAAGTACCAGGCATACTGAGGCCAGATGCTGTTTGTTTGGGTTTGTGAACCTTTGAGAGATTTTAGGAAAGCCCACAGCATGAGCCAAGACAGGTCATTTGTACAGAAAAGCTCCTGGAAGCAGATTGGCTGGGTCCTCAAGTTGGGTGAAGTGGCATCTTAGGGAATCACCAGGGCAGGGCAAAGATAACCAGGTTGATGGAGACTCAGCTATGGTGGCCACATGTGTCTGCATGTCAGGAGCATGGAGGGCTCAACAAAGAAACAATGGATTCTACCAGCACTTGTGTCTTAGAGAAAACTGCCCCTCCAGCCCTCGCCCTGGGCCAGACAGTTCAGCTCCTCTGCACATGTCCCTGGTGCCTTTCAAGCTGCTGCCCCAGTGTTGGAACTTAGAGCGAATAAGTTCTTCAGTGAGTCAAGTCCATGCTTGGATTCTTTAAGAGGAACACCTAGAACTCTAGCCATCCTCCATCTCATTCAGCTACAATCTCCTCTGGTTGTCACACCCAGTATTTGTAAGGACTTCTCTTTCTGGCACTGGGATCCTGGTGTGGGGCTGGGACCCCACACTGCTCAGCGGGACCTCCACAGCCAAGATATCACTCCCTATTTTTAATTGCCACACATGGGTGTGGGGACTAGCACTTTCCACATCTCTGCTCCTCCTACTGGTCTAAAGGTGGCTTCTGCTATACATCCTTAGTTGTAGGACTTCCGTTCAGCTAGACTTCAGGCAATTCTCAATGATTGTTGTTTTGTAGTTTAGTTGTAATTTTGATATGGTTGTGAAAGGAGGCAAGCAGTGTTTACCTACTCTTCCATCTTGACTAAAAACTAAGGGCAATGACTTTAATGAGCATGGATTTTGTTTTGTTTCTGATTTTGAGGAAAAGAAAATTTAGCTGAACAGTGGTTGTGCCAGGAGGTGAAGCCCAGGCCTTTTGCTCCTCTCACTCCTTGCCACATTGCTGGCTCTGTCCCTCCACAGAGACCCAGCCTTTTAGGGGCGTGGAGTTTCTGGAATGAGAGTCCCGGCAGGCAGGTGGCTTTTCTAAACAGTTCAAAGGGAGGAAGCGAGGGCAGGGCATAAGTGGAAGCCAAGTCCTGCAGGCTGGTCAAACTGAGAAGATGTATTCCATGGGTCCAAGCAAAGCAAGGGCCTTACACCTCTCTAAGGTGAGGGGTCCTCATTGGCAGAGTTTGTCCATCCTGAGTTTGCTGTGTGGAGTAATTGAGAGAAGACCTCTGACATGCTTAGCCTGGTGCCCAACACAGAGGAAGTTCTCAATGCATGAGTTTTCTTTCTCCTTCTTTTCAGAAGCAAAATGAGGGCCCCAGACATTGGCTCAGAACCGGAATAAGAGAGGCTCTTTTCAAAGGTTCTGGGTTGTAACCCAGAGCCACTGAAGTTGCAAAATACCTTCTCTTGGCAATGTTCATCTGCTTGTTTTTCTCCTCAGAGGTGCAAACAAGGAGCAGCAGCAGCAGCAGCAGCAGTCTTGGACTCTAGGCATGTCTTCCATTTTCCCTTCAGAGCACCCTGCCTCTTCACATGCTAGTGTGAAGGGCCCTGCATGCTTTACCCAAATCCCCTCTTCAGATGCTTTTCCTACCCTCCAGCTGTTTTCCTTTCTGGGCATTGCTCTTGCCCACATGGAATTCTGGGAATTGCCGTTGCCCACATGGAATTCTGGGAAATTCCCATGCCCACAATGGAACTGCCTTGCCCAAGGGTTCGCCCCTCCCAGAGGGCACCCTGAGGCCAATGGCTGTATGATGGGACAACTGTAAAGTCTCATCCAGCCCCAGAGTTCCCCCATTGGATCTGCTGAAACTCTTTGTGTGTGAGCTTCTCTTGGCCTGGTCCTATCTTCCTCCCTTCCTCACAGGTATCTCTCAAGAGCACCCCCCAAAAGTCTTCTGCCCATGACTCTGGAGATCCCACTCTAAGACCAGCAGTCCCTTTGTTGTCTGTTGTCTTTGTCTCTCCAACCACAGCCACTCATATGATCTCCCAGGAACCCTGTTTCCACTAAAGTGCAACCATCTTATAGCCCAATGACTGGAAAACATGTGCTCATGAGTTAATATGTTGCCCAACGAAGAACAGTTATCATTATGGGAACTGATACTTATGTGCAGCCAGCAATCTACAAAGCACAATTATGTACATGATTTCATTTGCAAAGCAGACTAGCATGATGGTCTCCAAGGAGATTCTGCCTGGATTTGAATCTTGGTCCTACTACTTCTTAGCCTAGTGACTTTGGACCAGCTACATAACCTTTCTGTTGCTCAACTACCGTCTGTAAATTGGGGATAGTAATGGTCCTTTCCTCCTAGAGTTGGGATGAAATGAGTCAGTACACAAAACAGTCTCAGAATAGTCGTGACACACAGTAAGCACGTGGTATATGTTAGCTATTAGTAGCTATTAGTATTTGATCTTCACAAGAACCCATGAGGTATTATGATTACTACCTGGGCTGGGTTGGACACCTCTTTTGCCCTTTCTTGCTCATACTCTTGGCCCACCTTTTCTCTCCAGCTGTTGCTGCAGCCACCTGCGGGCACAGGTGTGACCCAATAGCACGCTGCTCAGCTATACCGTTTATTTCTTACTTCCTGCCCTGCTCCTTTGCCACTTCTGACTGAGATGCCTGTGGAATGCACTCAGCCATTCTGACCCAAGCAAACAGGGAATTGTGAGGAGCTAATATCCCATGTGGAATTCTTGTAGTCCCTTCTTTGATTCCTTGAGAGAATAATTCTGAGGTAGAATCTGCCCCCTTAATACCAACTTCAGTTGCCCACAGCTGCGGCACCCCTGGCTTGGCTTTCCCTCCTTCCCTGTTTCATTCTTCCTGGTTGCTCACTCCTGTAGTATGCGCGCACTTCCCAAAATATAGTACCCACACACAAACCCTTGCCTCATGCTCTGCTTTTTGGTAAATCATCTAATTGTGCACAAGAGGAGAATGAAAGGATAAAAAGAGGCCTGTTCAACATCCAGAATCAGATCCGAATTCAAATCAAAGCCTTCTGTCTGCCAAATCTCATGTCCTCACACTGTGCCACCTCCAAGTTGATACATGTGTCTTTTGACAGAGGCCTTGATTAGATGATGGGAGGCTGGGGAGGAAATCACTATGAACAGGTAGCTTTGGACACTTTTATGTCACAGCCCCTCTCCTGTCCCTGCATAAAACTGATCCTACACAACCAGAGGATGGTGAACACTGGTTTCACTTGACTGAAGCCTGGAGCAAACAGTGTGTCGAATTTGCCTCTGTATCACCAGCACTTAGGGACCAGCATGTAGTAGGTACTCAATAAATTTTTGCTGGATGCACAAGTCCAGAAATCAAACTGTTGATAGTATTTTTTTAATGATTACTTTTTATATGGCTATGCCTGTCCCTGTACTTAGTGTTTATTTTTTATGCTGATTTGGAATGTAATCTTTTTTTTTTTTTTAAAGATTTTATTGGGGAATTGGAGGAGGGGAACAGTTGCTGTCCTTTTTGTTCTTCAGTCTAGTTGTAGAGGACGTTGCTTCACTGTTCCATGTTGGTATTATCATTGTGCTCTTCCCGGGTGAGGCAGATTGCTTGCCGGCCATTGGACGGCTGCTTACGCTGGCTGCCAGCCACTCACAGTAGCTCACGGTAGCTCAGCTTCAGGTTGAGCTGTTGTTCACCATCTTAGCTGTAGAGGGCACAACATCACTGGCCCTCATGTGGGATCTGAACCAGTGGCCCTGCTGCTGAGAGCTCGTGCTCCCAAGCCAACTCTTAACCAAGGAGCCACTCGGCTGGCCCTGGAATGTAATCTTTAATGAACAGAATTCATTTTGGGTAGTGGATTGTTTTCCTTTTTTACCAAGCTAAATTAGGACAAAATCATGTGCCTGAAAATTGATGAGGCAGAAGAAGAGTTAATAAAAGTGATCCCAAGGGGAACTGTCCAAGCCTGTATCTCTTTGCCAGGGACTGCCCAGGCTCATCCTCTAGAGATAAATTAAGCTGTCCAAACTCCCTTAGAAAGAGGAGATAAGACTCTACCCAGAGTAATCTAGTTTTAATGCCTAAAAAAACTGCTGGAGCCTGCCCATTGTTTGAACTCCAGCCTCATTATAATAGAATTAAAATAAAATGAACATTATGGCTTACCCCCCCCACCCCTATGGTTTTTTCTGTTTGCATTCTGGGTAAGAACATGTGCAGAAAGAAACTAGTTATATAACCAACATATGTCAGTATATACGTCAGATGTCCTGAGTTTAGGCTTGACATCCTCTACTGTAAAGAAATTTACCTACCCTTTCCTAGATAAGAAAAAGCTAACCTGAGGTTAGGTGCAGTTATCTGCAGTAATCTGCTTGAGACTCTACCCCTGGCAGTTCTGCTGGTGTTTCTCTTCAATAAACTTTCTAACTTCTACTCCTTTTGAGTCTTGTGAATTCTTTCACATTCTGTGAATGATCAGGGTTATCCAGACAAAGCAAAAGTTATTCCAGAAATACTGAATATTTCTTGAAATTATTCAAGAAAACCTGATTACTAGGTTGATTGAAGAAACAGCTAGGATCTGTCAAACTGGTGGCTTGTAGGACAAGTTTAGCTCTAAGATATGTGAGTTTGCCATCACAATGTTGATTATTGTATATTGAAATTCCTCTGAAATATGTACAGGCCCTACCACTTCCTATCGTGTTCTACCTGTCCTAGTTCTCAAATTTCTGTTACCTGCCTAATCCTTGTGGGCATATGGGTTTGTGACCCCTGCACAGAGTGACACACAACAAGGTATTCCTTATACAGAAAGTGTTGAAGTTGTTGACCAGCAAAATTTCTGATTTTTCCTGTAGCTTGTTCAGCCTCTCCCCACCACCATCAGCAGGTACCCAATGAAAGCATAATATCCTGCCTTCCAGGTACTATAAGATCACCGTGGTGCTCATGTGCTTCGTGGTTCCCACACTGGTACCCTGGTGCATCTGGGGAGAGAGTCTGTGGAATTCCTACTTCTTGGCCTCTATCCTCCGCTATACCGTCTCACTCAATGTTACCTGGCTGGTCAACAGCGCTGCCCACATGTATGGAAACCGACCCTATGACAAGCACATCAGCCCTCGGCAGAACCCACTGGTCACTCTGGGCGCCATTGGTGAGTAGAGGTGTGAGAGCCAATGGAGAGAATGGCAGCTTGATTTTCTTGGCTTCTCATGGTTTTGTGGAATCTGTAAAGAGAAGCAGTGGAGTAGAGTGGAATGAACTTGGCCTTTGATGGTAGAATTCTGGCTCTTGGACAAGTCATTTAATCTCTGATTTACTGTCTTCTTATCTGTGAAATGAGACTAGCAATGCCTACTTCATAGAGATGTTGCGAGGATTAAGTAAGATACTAGAATATCTAAATTGCTTGGAACAGTACCTAGCACATAGTAGGTGATCAATAATTAGTAGCTATTTATTTTTGTCATGGAAATTTAACTAAAGGAGAGTAGCAGTAGATTTTTCTCTCCAACTGCCCTGAACACTCAAGCCTCAGCTGTCTGATCATTTGTCTGATCATAAGAAAATAAGCCTTCAAACAAAGAGATAGGAAAAATGAGATTGTGGCATTTCATGCTATCACAAAATGGCTAAGAGTGAAGCCTTTGGAGTCCAACAAGTTTGGTAGGGCCCTGGTTCCATCACTTACACTCTGGGCAAGTTATCTGGCTCCTCCACATCTGTGTTCTCATCTCTAAAGTGGGGATAATAGTAGCATTTACCTCCTCCTAGGGTTGTTGGAGGGTTAGATGAGTTAATATACAGCATTGGCAGCAGTACTTAGCACAAAATAAGCCTTCAGTGATGTTGCTTTTATCACTAACCATATGGTCTTAGGCAAGTTACTTGTCCCTTCTGTGCATTTACATTGTCATTTAAAAATGAGGATAATCATAGCCCAGAGGTGTGAGGATTACAGGAGCTCATACTCATTAAAGCACCTAGCACTATGGCTAACACAACAGTAAGTGATTAATAAATATTAGTTATAGCTTTATAGAAGCAATTTGGGTTTCTTGGTAAGGTGAGCCTTGATCAAAGAGATCAAACCCAGGAAAAGAAGTTCCTACTTTAAGTAGAAATGGTCTCTGCATCACTTAACAATGAGTTTTTACCATCGCTCTGTTAAGGTTTTCCATTTATTAAGACCCCAGGGATCTTTTGTTGACAAGAGCAATATAAAGTGGAGAAAACACCAAATTTAGCTATCGGATAACAGGATAAGCATAGAGAAAAGTGCTCAGAATATATACTTGGAAATCAGGAAGAAGAGTTTCCTGACCCACCTATTGCTTTCTCCTCCTCTTACCCTTCATCTTCTAGAAGGACTCTAATGAGGGGAGCCGCATCTAATGTTGACTCTGAGAACAGACTGGAGTGGAGGCAAGATGGGCTGTTACCATCTTATATAAGAGATGGTGGTCTAGGAAACCCAAGGAACATGGCCACTGCACAGTCCCTGAAGAACTGGGTATTGGTTTTAAGTCTACCCGGGTCAACATGGGACCCCCAGTCAATTTTCTTCATAAAAGTCCTTGGAAGGCTCTTATTACACCCAACTGTACAGTAGATGGTGAACACATACAGAATGGTGCCTGTTTCTGAGTATAAGGGGAGCTTCTCTATACTGTGCCCTAGCCCAGGAAAAAAACTAAAAGTGATGAGGGTGGAGGAGCAAAGTAAAGAAGACCTAAATTAAGAAAATGACAGACCAAAGATCAATCCATCTGATATACTCATTGTAGAGCAGAATCCTTCAAATATGGCCAATAGAAGAACTATATATTTATCCACTAAAATAGTAAAGGAAGAAACTGGCAGCTCTTCAAATGGTTAAAACTAGTTGCTATATGATCCAGCAACTCTACTCCTAGATTTATACCCAAGAGAAATGGAAACGTATGTCCACACAAAAACTTGTATGTGAATGCTTATAGCAATATTATTCCAATAACTAAAAAATGGACATAATCTAAATGTCAATCAACCAATGAATAGATAAACACAATTATATAAACACAATGGCACCATGAATGGTGGTGTACCCATCTAATGAAATACAATTCAGCAATAAAAGAAAATGAAATACTGATATCTGCTACACCTTGGAAACATTATGCTAAGTGAAAGAAACCAGTCACACAGGACTACATATTGTATGATTTCATTTATATGAAATGTTCATATAAATTTATAGAGATTGTATTAGTCAGGGTTCTCCAGAGAAACAGAAACTGTGTGTGTGTGTGTGTGTGTGTGTGTGTGTGTGTGTGTGTGTATCTCAGAATATATACTTATATATATATTACATGTATTACTCTGTGGGGAGCCATTTGCTGGCACAGCAAAGTGAGCTAGGGCTCACAGCCGCTCGGTTTCTTTAAGTTGCTATATCAAGACAGGCCACACAGCATGAAAGCCCACACCCTGATAAAATATCTTTTAACCACCTCAGCCTTTTCTTGGTGTAGCTCCACCCCTGCCAATTCCTGGAGTAACCCTCCTTGCAGGTCTAGTTGCTATTGATAACTCCCGCCTTCGCATACTCTCCCTCCCCCTCAAGTTCCTTGACTATATAAGCCACCTCCTGCTCTTCAATAAACGAGACTTGATCAGACAGCCTGTCTTGTCTCCATTCTTTGTGTCTCCTGCCCCCTTCCCCCTTTTTGCCTTTGGGTCCCTGTTGATCGTCCTGCTGGCCGGGACATTACTCATAATAAATTTCCATATATATAGAAACAGTAGGATATCTATATAAACATAGATATATTCTATTGTTTCTGTAGATAGAGAGTGTGTGTGCAAGAGAGGGAAAGATAGGCTGATTGATTCATTATGAGAAATTGGCTCAAGCTATTGTGGAGGCTGAGAAGTCTCATGATCTGCTGTGTGCAAGCTGGAGACTCAGGAAAGGAAAGCCAGCTGTGTAATTAAGTGCAGCCTGAGAACCAAGGGAGCCAACAGTGTAAAACCTAGTCCAAGGGCAGGAGAAAATGACAGAAGTCCCAGTTCAATCAGTGAGTGAGGCAGAAAAATTCCTCCTTCCTCCACCCTTTGTTCTATTCAGGCCTTTAATGGATTGGATGAAACCCACCCACATTGGGGATTGGTATCTACTTTACTGAACCCACTGATTCAAATGCTAATCTCATCCAGCAACACCTTTACAGACATACCCATAATAATGTTTAATGGGCCCCCCTTGGCCCGTCAGGTTGACACATAGAATCAACCATCACAGAGACAGAAAGTAGGGCTAGGAAGGATAGGCAATGGTTGTGTGATGACAGCTAAAGGGTGTGGGCTTTCCTTTTATCTTTTTTTTTTTTTTTTGAGGGCAGTGTCACTGGCCCTCATATATGGGATCCGAACCGGGGCTGCTGGCGTCGTCCCAAGCCAGCTCCTAACCACCACGCCACTCGCCCGGCCCAATGGACTTTCCTTTTAGATAATGAAAATATTATAATTCATTGTGGTGATGGATGCTCAACTCTGAATATTCTAAAGGCCACTAAATCATACACTTTAAATAGGTGAATTGTGTGGTAAGTGAGTTATATTCCAATAAAACTGTTTTTAAAAATCAAATGAAAGAAGCCTTGAGATACCCACCCCCCCCCCCACTCCCCAAAAACACCTTTAAAAACAGTAAAGGAGGAAAAGCTATACTGGGAGGGATAGAATAATATATAGGCAATTTTGGATATTTAAAGATCCAGTTCTTAATTTCCTTACATATCTGAACAATTCTCATTTATCTCTTCCAAGCTCTCCTATGCAGTCTTGCTCTAATTACTCCAGTCCACAGAGGCTATTTTCCTTTTATGAACATACATCAACATGATGATCTATTAGCAGCCATTCAGCATTTAGCTTAGGAAGTCTGGCTCTGAAGTCATGGTAGCCTGTCACCGATTCATACAGAAACATTATGTGACTTTACGCTGGTATCTTTTATTGGTATTTTCCATTCACATTTAGTTTTTCTAGGCACCTAAGTAAATGCTTCCTAAGGGCAGGAACCAAATCCTTTGCTCTCCAAAGATTCTGTCTGGCATAGTGTCTTAAACATGGTAGACCCTCAATAAATAAGTGATTAAAATATCTGTGCATGGGGCGGCCGGTTAGCTCAGGTGGGTAGAGTACAGTACTCATAATACCAAGGTTGCCGGTTCGATACCCATATGGGCCATGGTGCTGCACCCTCCACAACTAGATTGAAACAACTACTTGACTTGGAGCTGATGGGTCCTGGAAAAACACACTATTCCCCAATAAGAGTTTTAAAAAAAAAATCTGTACAGAAAGGAGGTGTGTGGTTTATTTCAATGCTTATTTTGTCTTCCAGGTGAAGGCTTTCACAATTACCATCACACCTTTCCCTATGACTACTCTGCGAGTGAATTTGGCTTAAATTTCAACCCAACCACCTGGTTCATTGATATCATGTGCTGGCTGGGGCTGGCCACTGACCGCAAACGGGCAACCAAGCCAGTGGTCGAGGCCCGGAAAGCCAAGACTGGAGATGGCAGCACTTGATCCTGGAGCCTCCATCCAATATGTCCGCCGTCGACACTTTGGTTCACGTCTTCTGTTACTATCTTTCTCTTGTCCATTGTATCGTGGGAGGGCATAGAGGGTGGGAGGGAATGGAATCTATGTGGTTTGGGAAGTTTTTGTTTGTCTCAAAGTCAAGATACAACTATTGATGAAAAAACGAATTTTTAAGTCAGTGTAACTCTGATTTAACATTAGAGCGTGGACATGTGATTAAATTGCTGTAGGTACAATAAGTCAAACATACATTGTCATGTGCTTGTACATAATGTTAACCCTGACAGGATGAAGGAATTTAATATTCTTTCAGTGGGATTCAGGAGAGCATTTGTTTTCTTTTCCACCAACTAACCCAGAATTATTTTTAAACACACTACCTGAAGGAGCAGAGAGGCAGGGTAGAAGACAAAAGAGGTGGGGGTCTAAGGAGTAATAAAGAATGTTTCTGTTTTGTAATTATTGTGTGTGTTTCTGTTGTTTTTTAAGTTAGAGAATTGAACATTTTTAAAAATAAGATACAGAAAATGTCTTTTTTTTTTTTTTAGCCCTGTTTACAACTTGTTAATGCCCCACTGTCTTTGCTTCAAAAGAGATGTTTACTGCCCAGCTAGCTTTGTGTCCTGAGCTGTACAGCCGACCCTATAAATCAATGCCTGTTTAGGTGTTTGATTTTGTTCTCTTTGTTATTGTCATTCTAAAGGTGTATAACTCAGACGTACCAGCCATTAAGCTCAAATTAAGATCTCATTTCAATGTTTAGATACATAATTTATATTCTAATTGATCCCAGCCACTGATGCATGTACTTTAGCTGCTTCTGATAAATAAGCATATTAAGTTTCCACACCAGGCCATCAGATCTTAATAACCGACAATTGTCTAGAACTCAGTGTCTACTAATATTGCACCTGCATGAGGCCTTCATTGATTTTTCAGCAAAATATAAAGTGATCATTATGTAGCTTCTGGATTAAAAATTTTTTTGTGTGTTAAGTTGCCTTGTAAAGAGCATGTTGAATTGATGGGACAATGAGCCCTTTGTGTTAGGTGTTAGAGCAAAAGAAAGGCTTATAATGTTGGCATTGGAGCCCTTTGAAAATAGATCTTTTTAGGAAAGATGTAGAATTTAAAATTAAAATTTTAAATTTTTGAAAAAGAAGTGACGCCAATAGAGAATTGTTATAATGAAGTTCTTCATCCAGCAGGTGTTTACCAGTGTTATTTTGCCATTAATAATCTGTAAACTATGAGTGATTTACAATAAATGATTATAAATTTGTTGGTGTTCTTGACCAGATGTTAAGTGTTCTTTAAAGACTGTCCTCTCTGACCATCTGATTCACATTTCATTTGAGCTCTGGACTAACAAGAGCCCCTAAGACTAGGCCTCTCGTATCTCATCTGCCATAGGCATAACCAGAGGTAAAACCAGCAAGTTGTATTTGAATGAGGAACCCTCAGTGATATCATTCCCCATTTCTCACTCCCCAACACTGTCACTTGTACTACTCCTAGCTGATAAGTGGGAACCTCTACTCCTACATGTCACCCAAAAGAGCCGGAAGGCACATTTTCTTCCCTGAGTCCCGTCAGCCCCAGTGGCGACCAGAGGTTGGGGAGATGGACTCTCACTCCAGTCCTGCCTCTCTCAGCTTTGCCTCCGTGCTGCCTCAGCCTCTGCCTGTCTTTGGCCCAGAAGCAACGGAGCCTGTGCCTTTAGCTATAGACTTCTTAGCCTGTGTGCCGTTGAGTGGGATTCCAGCCATTGGGGCCTGACCACGTCTCATTTTGCAAGGACCCGCTGGATCCAACTGCGGCATCTTTTCAACGGTGTCATATTCCAGTTACATAGTCCTAAGATGCTATATGGAGTGTTGGCAGAGTACGGCTGTATTCCAACATTAGTTTGTATCAGCATGACCTCAAATGGCCCTGATTTGGAATGTTTTTGTGAACCTTTGACCCATAAGAGTACTTACTTACTTACTTGTCCAATTATAGAAAAAGATTACCTTTGGAACAGCTATTTAGAATCTTCTCACAAAAGGAGGGTACTTCTCAGTCCAAATAAATCCGAAAACTCACTTCTTTGAACCTGGGTGCCACATCTTTCTCTGCAGCAGTACCACGAGTGAGATAAGGATTGGGATGCTTTGGATGAAGGAGTGAATGAAGGTTATCATTCTAGAGTTTTCCTTATTGATGTGCTCAGCAGCACCTAAGGGAGAAGTAGACCTGGGAAGCATCTGCTAAGCCTGTCCAAGGTGGCCCTAGAGAGGTTGGTATATTTTTTGAAAAGTTCAGTTTCAAGTAAGGAAATATCCTGTCTTAAATCTCCTGAGTCCTACAAGACTTATTTCAGAAGCACCCACCCCTGCATTTAGGTGAATGAAGCCAAGAAGAAGCTGTTCCCATGGTGCATATCCCATGTGTGTCATGGCAGCAGCTACACAGAGTGAGCCTGGAGTGACAGAGCTAGCTCAAGGGCACTTCCAGCTGTGCTACTGGCATAGCCTTGAGAAAATCAGTCTTTCTGGATCCAGTTTGCTCACGTGCAAAGAGCGGATGAAACCAGACTCTTGATCTAAATTGCTGCGTTACCTAGGACATATTTTTAGGCTGAACCACGTGAAAGTACCATTTACTAACCTACTGAGCCCCTCTGAGCCTCAGTGTCCTCATCCACACCACGGGACCATCATGCCTGTGTGCATCCCATAAATCTGGGGACGTTGAGCCCAGGGCCTGGTGTGAAGCTCCACAGGAGACGTCAGCTGAGGGTGAGGGGTGTGCCCCAAAGATGGAAACTGAGATGTCGTCAAACACTGCAGAATGGAGGGAGGAAGACCAGCTTCTAGTTCTCGTTTTTTGCTACTGACTAACTGGATGGTGAAGGGTAGCAGAAGGTGCCCTAAATACACCACCTTGTCAAGGATTACTCTGAATTAAAGCACTTGAAAAACAATACATGCGAAGAAGGGGATTCTGACTTCTCCTTTTCTTCCTAAAAGCAGAAGTTAAGACTCCCACATGCCCTGAAAGATGGTTTCTCTGTAGGAGGAGGAAAGGATGATAATATTCTTATCATCAGAGAAAGGATGAAAGGGGCTGGGAGAAATCAGTACAAATAAACCTTGTAAGTAGCTCTTATCTTCCTTTAGCCTCTCTCTCTCTCTCTGTCTGTCTCTCTCTCTCTCTCTCTCTCTCTCTCTCTCTCTATATATATATATATATATATATATATATATATATATTTTTTTTTTTTTTTTAATTTATTTTTCAATTACAGTTGACATACAATATTCGTTTCAGGTATATAACATAGTAATTAACATTTATATACCTTACGAAGTGATTACCCTGATTACGTCTAGTATCCATCTGACACCATACATAGTGGTTACAATATTATGGACTATATATATATATATTTTTTTACTTTTCCACAATTACTACTTTTTTTTTTTTTTTAAAGATTTTATTGGGGAATTGGCGGAGGGGAACAGCGTTGGGAAATCGGGGAAGGGGAACAGACAAGTTGCTGTCTTTTTGTTCTTCAGTTTAGTTGCGGAGGATGTTGCTTCACTGTTGGTATCGTCATTGCGCTCTTCCCGGATGAGGCAGATCGGTCGCTGGCCTCTGGATGTCGCTCACTGCGGCTATTGGCAGCTCACTCTTGGCTGCCAGCCGCTCACGCTGGCTGCGGGCCACTCACTATAGCCTATGGCAGCCCACACCATCACCGGGGCTCGCACAGCCCAGCTCCAGGTGGAGCTGTTGTTAGCTGTAAGAGGGCAGTGTCACTGGCCCTCATGTGGGATCCGAACCGGGGCCGCTGGCATCCCAAAACCAGCGCTTAACCAATGCGCCACTCGGCCGGCCCCACAATTACTACTTTTTGTTCATCCTAGTACATAAGTATTTTGGCCCAACTGCTTTTTGGGGTCTTCATTGTTATGTGGAGGCTCCCATGTATATGTAATGATAAGATTTGTATGCTTTTCTGTTAGCCTGTCTTAGCTCAACTTAATTCTCAGGCCCAGCTAGTGATTTTAAAAGGGTAGAGGAAAGTCTTGCCTCCCCTACAATGGCCCTAACCTCTCAGAGCTTCAGCGTCCCCTTCTGTGAGGAACCTGACTGGCTGGGTTGTCCTGTCCAGCTCTGCCATTTTAGGGGTCTCCCCCCGTCTGTGTGAAGCAGCCCGAGCATGCGGCCAGAGCCTGGGCAGCAGCCTGCCTCCGCCTAGTCACTGTGTGTCCTTCTGAGCCCTTGGCTTCCTGCCTGTGTCGTCACACCTCCATCAGAAGCTAAGGCTGCACTACAAGGTCATTTATGCTTCATTCAGCTCATTTTTCTCCTCATCAGGAGCCAGGACAGGTTTGTGGAAGGAAGAGGTTGAAGCTAATCGATAAGTATGAGCTGCGGGGATTATCTGTGCCGCTCATTTATCCATTTCAATCCTGTCCCCAATTACAGAGGAGATTGAAAGCCAGCTACATTCTCAGTGGCTGCTCCTGTGAAAAACAAAGAAGGAAAGAAATACTCTAACCTTTAGAATCCTTTTTAAAATTGCCCCATTTGTAGTTCAGGGCATTAGTGTAAGTACCTTCTTTCCCTTTCCTCGACATCAAGGAAGTGCTATAAATGGCCTGGAAACTGCTCTCCTTGTTCTCCCTGTGGGCCAGAGGGTTCATAACCACACTCCCCACCCAGGAATGTCCCTGACTTCTAAATTTGTGCCATCAGAAGCAGAAGGAAGAAGACTTCTGACCACGGAGTACTTGTAATGGAACAAGCCTGTGTCTGAGCAGCTGTGGGCTCTGTGACAGCCTTTTTCTCCTCCTCTGCCTTTTACCCTCCCGTGATGCCTCTCACTCTGCATCTGGAAGGCCAGTCAGCACATCCTGCTGCGACTTCTCACAGGATCCAAAAGGAAAAAGCCCACTGACAGCACCCAAGCTGGCTAGGGCTGTGAAGGCTTTGCCCTGAGGAAGTACCCTTCCCTACAGGACTTCCTTAGAAGGTACCCTTTCCTATAACACTTACTGAGAAAATACTTCCCTGACAATACTGAGAAAGTACCCTTCTCTAAAGCACTTACTGAGAAAACACCCTTCCCTACAGCACTTACTGAGAAATAAGACTTCTCTATAAGACTTACTGAAAAATACTTTCCTTACAATACCGAGAAAGTACCCTTCTCTAAAACACTTACTGAGAAAATACCCTTCTCTATAGCACTTACTGAGAAAATACCCTTCCTGACCTACAGTTATTATGGAAAAAAGGTGACTTTGCCTTAAACCACCTGTCCAAATCCCTACAACTGAGGATGTACTAAATCGACATTCTGTGTCCACCCTTTTCCAATCTTTTACAAAGGCTACGTTTCACGTCATTGAGAGAAATCTCTGAAGTTGCTTCTCTGAAGGACGCACAAACTGTTGGGCAGAGCCACTGTCCCCCAAGTGTTGGTGGACAAAGTAACTGGGCCCTACTGGTGTGTTGGTATGGTTGTATTTTCATTATCAAGTTTTACATAAGCCTGAGCTCACAGCATGCAGATTGCAGACACAGGAGCGGCAGGCAGAGGTTGCTCCTTGTTCTGGGCTGTATGACAACACTGTGTGATGCGTGGGGTGGGAGGCAGGGACACTCTACCAGGTACCTGTGCTCGCTGTGCTCACTGGTGGCGGACAGATGAACTCGGCTGCCGACTGGGATAGCCAGTGTCTATCCCAGTTGGCAAGAATGGGCTTTCCAGTTCCGGCAAACAGGCTTCTCACACCTGAGGTGGATGGAGAGGGAAGACCCACTTCAGTTCCTTCCTGGCCCTGGAATTCCTGTCCATGAATATAAAACAGATCTGTGAGAGTCCACTGGGCCCCCTCAACTCCCTTTTCTGAACGAAAAGGCACTTAAGCGCAAGGCATCATAAAGAGCTTGTTCCAGATGTGCTGGCCAATGGGCACGTCTATTTGCACTGTTTTCTACAGCTCCTGCTAGATTGAGCTATTGGTTACACACAGGACCCAAATGCTTTGAGTCAGCTTGTTAGAATGTGCACACAGCTGCTACACAGTCCACTGAGGCACAAAAAGTGAGAAAAATGATCTCCAAGTGGATACTTTGGCCTAGATGGTTTTAAAAGTGAAGACCATGATTTTGCCTCGATGTGGACATTTTTAGGCGATGATACATTGGCCCCTTTACACCCACCTTTTCAGTAAATTTGAAGCCAGAGGCCTAGATCAGCTTTAAGATACTGAAACTGATAGGCCATTTTGATATGATTTTTGTTTAAACGTTACTTGACTCTGTGGCCCATATCTATACACTCCAGGGATGTTGAAATTGTTCCTTTGTTGGGAGACAAACAGCGTAAGGGGAAATATGCAAAATCTGTGTTCCTTCATCTATAGTATGTAAAAAGTAGAACAAATAATTGCTTAGGTCCTTTCTTAGATCAAAAACTACAGGAATCAATCGTAAGCAAGCTTAGAAAATGTTAGATTCTTCTTTACGCAAGCAAAATATATAGCTGGAAGCCATCCTAGTTGTGTATCCCCTTAAAAGGAAAAAAAGAAAAGAAAAGAAGAGAGGCTCGAGGCCGATAAACAGACTCTCTCTTGACATCCATGTGAACAGCTATACGGAGAGATAGACTAGTGAAGCTGGGCTGTCATTGTGAAAACTAGAGATTTCTAAACAATCTCATTCTTTTGTTTTTGTTTTGCCTTGTATTGTTTTTTGTTTTGTTTTCAAGTTTCCAGTTAAGAGGTGTCCTTAAAAGGAGCATTGCTGTGTCCAGGAAATTGCAGCTTTATAATACTTGGAAACAATAGCATGCTTCAAAATAGAGACACTCACCATCAGATGCCATATGATTTGGCTGCCAAAATTCCACACACCATGCGAGGGGGAGGCTGAGTGTGCACAAAGCTCAGAGAAGTTATTTAAACCCCCCCCCCCCAAACAAACTTGTCTTGGTTAATTTGATTGATACAATCTCTTTCATTATAACATTCAGTCTGTTGTTTTTCCATTTGCTTTAAATTCAGCACTGACACATGAGGGAGAAAGAGAAAATAGAACAAGTTGAAAAAGATGTAAAAATATAATTACTCTTTTGAAAGTATGCATATTTATCTTTTTTTTTTTTACTACCTCCATTTCACTTCTTTTTGCAGATGTAACAAGACAAATGTTCCTTGCTCATGGCTATAGAGTACATATGGGTTACTTCTAATTGAGAAGAATATTCTTTTTACAATTCCAAGGCCACTGATTGCAGTGCATTTTTAAAATTTATTTTGCATCAAAAAAGAAATCAAATGAAAGTATATCAGGCTTGAAAGACCATTGGGGGTACCACAGAAACTTAGCAAACCAGTCTAAAAATGATACCTCAAATCACTGAAAGTTTGCTCAGCACACCACCTTTAGAAAAAATAATGACAAAAAGAAGAAATGAACAAAAAAAAATCACTAGAAAGCTATTTTCCCAAACTCCACATACTTTTCACTGCATTTGGCTCAATTTTCTGAATCTGTTATAGCTGCATCTATAAAATAATAGACAAAGAATTCACAACTCCCATTTAAGAGCTAAGCAGACCGTGCTTGTCTAAGTCACCAGTGTTTCCCCAGCCCCACAGAACAGGGCCTGAGAGGGCGTGAGAGGTGGGAAATGCTTGACCAATGTTACTGGATGGATGGATGGATGGATGGATGGATGGATGGATGGATGGATGGATGGAAGAATGAATAGGATGAAAGGGAGAGAGGGAGGGAGGGAGGAAGGAATGAACTGCAATGCAGAAAGTAACTCTATTTAGCATTAACTGTGTCTCATCTTTGTAACTCTTTCCTTTGTTTGCCCTGTTACATGTGAAACCCTGGGCAGGCAGACCCACATTTGCCTTATGCACAGTTCTCTTAAGCTCCCAGCAGTGAGCTTACTATGTAGCAGCACCTTGAAGTTTTTTGGTAAGTTGTCACTGTTTATGAATATGGATATCTCCTACTTTCAGAAACAGTTGACCCAGAAATCCAAACTTAACAAAAGTAAATAAATTAGACGATGACTTTTAATTTTACAACAGTGTTTATTACAGGTTTGCTTTCATCAACAGGACTTGAAATCATGCATCAACTTATAAAAAGTCTTCATCAGCTTTTAAAAAGCACTGTGTGGTAGGGGACGCAAGATACTTATGAGAAATGTCCAGTCACAGATCCCCTTTGAGATGGCCAGTGTTAGAAAATTGCACCTCCCCTCTGAGAGGTCACTCTCTATAAGAAGTGAAACAGGCAAAAACTGTTTTATGGGCTGAATTTTGCCCTCTCAAATTCATTGAAGTCCTAACCCCCAGTCTCAGAATATGACTGGAGAGAGGGTCTTTAAGAAGGATACAAATCCACCCGGAAGGGAAGAAACCAAATCTTCCCCATACCTTATCCCACTGTCCAAATATGACCACATGTAGACATTTTTCACAATTACTGTTCTAAAAGTGGTAGAAAAATAAGTGACTAAGTAAGCCCTGGGTCTTTTCAGTTAAGAATTTGGCAAATATTAAGTAGGGGGTGGGAGAGGGAGGTGGTCAATGTTATATAAAAAAAAAAAGTTACTTTCTTTCACGTAAAATAGGCCAAGCGTCATCAAACAATTAAATACATTAGTTCCTTGTAACAGAAGCTCAAATCAAATGTCTCACTCAATCAAACTAAGTTAGGAGAGAAACCATCTGTGAGCTCCGGGTACGGTTCTAGCTGGCTTGTTTCAAACACCATTGGCTGAGGCCTGTTTGTATCATTAAAAAAATTATCTTAACTGCTTACTGCCAAAAGTAATTTGCCTAGCATTGTCCACTCCTCGGAAGCAGAACTAATGTTTCCTGCAGCTGTGAAGCTCTGTGAAATAACATCACAACATAAATGCCTACAGGCAGCTAGAGACAGTGAGCCGATCACGGTGAGGAGCCCTCTGTAGTAATTGATAAGAAAGATCTAAGGGGCCAAGTGTACAAATGGTCACAGGTCACTCTGCAAAGCACCATGACCTTGGAAAGGTAGTCAGATCTGGGGTACTGGACTGCGTGGACAGGTTTATAAGCAGTCTAAGGAGTGTGGGTGACTTCAGACTCTGGTCCCTTTATTGCCTCTCACACTCACATGAAAGATCTAGGAAAGTCAAATAGGGTGCGTGTGCATGCGTGGTGTGTGTGTGTGTGTGTGTGTGTGTGTGTGTGTGTGCTCTCAATCGATCTCTCTTCCCCCCCCCCCGCTCTTCCCCCTCCCTCCCCCTCCCTCCTCTTCCCTCCCCTTCCCTCCCCTCCTCTCCTCTCCTCCTCCTCCCCCTCCTCCTCCTCCTCCTCTCTGTCTCTATCTTTAGCTCTCTCCCTTTCTCCATCTCCAAGAAACAACTCTATGTCACTTCTTCGTAAGGCCCTTGTTTTGGCACGTGGAGCTGCTGAGGGGTTGGAGACCACTTGTCTAGAAGCTGACCAGTGAGTCTGGGATGCAGGCAGCTGGGGAAAAGCACAGGAGGCAGCGTCTTTCCCTGACTCACTCTTCTCCAAGGCTGGCTAATCTCTCCCTTAGAGACTTCGTTTCTCCTCTGTGGTGGTCCTTATATGTTGGACGCATTTTGTTTGCCCCTCCACCCTACTCTCTGCTCACCGGAGGCTGATAGGCGGGCATGACATCAGAGAGCTGGTTGGGAAGGGAGAACAGGGAGCAGCAGCAGCAGGATGGAGGGAGGAGAATAAGGTCCAGGTGCTTATTCCCTGAGTCCCTCCCTGCAGGCTGGCTGCAGGCTGGCTGCTCCCTTAACGGAAGTCCCCACTGTCTGTCAGTCCTTGGAGCTAAGGGGGTAATGGTGTTGCCCCTCTCTCACCAGCTCTGCTCCGTTGCTGTGGCTGCTCAAACTTGCTTTTGTCATACAACAGCCATGGAGGTGGACCCCTCAAGATCTTCCTGCAAGAAAGAACTTGCCCTTCAGCTGCAAGCCTGCTGTCAACTGGTTGCTTTCATACTTCAATACCCGTTGTTGCTGCTGCTGCTGTTTTGCTGCACTCTTCTTGAACAGACTCAGTGTATGCCTGAGCTTGGTGGGTACTAGGGCCTGGTCCTTTCTGCCTAACAAGAGGGACTCCACTAACTGGCAGTCTTTGCTCCCAGCTCCTGCTGGAGCAGCTAAGACTCTGTCATATCTGAATCTGGCTCTGAGGTCCCCCTGCCTAATTCTGCTTCCTCCCTTGTGTTCTTTCATATGTATCAAAGACGAAGGTTTTCCTTGTTCATTCCTGCTTCCTCCCCTCTTATCTTTCCCAGGCATTGTCCCCCAATTAATCAGTTGCACCCCTAAGTCCACCCAGCACCTGGTCTTGGAGAATCCAACTAACCTACCTTTTTATAACTCTCCCCCAAGGGACCTATTTAATTGCACCTCTCTTCCCTACCAAGCCCTGACAAGACCCCTGATGCTCATTGAATGGCTTTCTCCATGGGTTCATGTACTAACTTGGGGAGGTGATGCCTTTGAGCCTGGCTGCCCTGCCCATGACTATGGACAAAGATGAAATTCTGAGACTCCAGTTCCTGTCACCTCCCAGCCTCCCCGCCAGCGTTTCTTCGTCACCCACATCCAGGCTCTCACCCTGGCGCATCCAGACCTGTGCATGGGGTCCTAAAACAACAGGGAAGAAAGGCTGGAAAGAAGAGGGGAACCTGCAGGACGGTGGGTAACAAGCACTGAAAATGATAAGAAGTGCAGGCCTCTGGCTTTTCTCAATAGAAACTTAGAAAAGCACGTTTAATCCTAATCAATTGGAAAAAAATGTCCAAGGTCATGGAAGCAGTGAGACAAAAATAGCATCAGCACTGTCCAAAGTCTATTCATTAACCCTGGAACCCAGACTTGTTGCTAACTGGGAGCTGGGCTAGTTAGCCTTTCTGGGCCGGATCTACTCAATGAAGGTTAGCAAATAGCATTTTTCTGCAGGCAGGATGATTCCGAATGGTTTAGGTTAGACTGTGGGATGCCTAATGCACTTTGTGACAAATATCTAGGTTAGTACTTCCGAGTCCTATTCTGGCAACGCTCCACATATTTTTTTTTAATTCTCTCAAGATGGAATGAGTGCCGCAAAATTCTAGAAACAAAATTAATTTACTTATAAAAAAGCAAGTATGCCATAGAGGGCCTCGAACATACAGCCTACATATTCTAAGGCACTTCTAATTTGAAGGATTCTTGCCAGTTAACAAAAGTACATTTATGATCAGACCATATATGAATATCTTCAATGGGGTTCAGAAATTTTGATCCTATTGTTCATGCAGCATTTTTAGGAGAGGGAAAGAGATGGAGGAAGGTGAAGTATGGCTATCACATTCTTGAACTTTAAAAATGGTTAAGATTTGTCCCTATCATATTAGTTATTGGTTCTTTTATGTAATAAATGAAGCCCAATTGTTCTTCACTAGTTTCTCCCCCCTCCCCTCCTTAGATTTGTGATTATTTCATGATTTCCTTTTTTGGGAAGTGGGAGCTGAGGAAATGCCAAGTGAGAGAGAGAAATTGCCAGTGCCAGACAGCAGGGCACAAATCCTAATTACTAGGTGCTTCAGCTGCAGGCAGCTTTCCAATTCTGAGGTTCTTCACCTGGGAGCTTGCTTCCACATTTGGATCAAGCTGTCACATGCACTATACTTGCTTTAGGGCAAACATCTGTGACCAGAACTCATTCTTGCTGCCTTGCACAAATTTGTCCCTAAACAGCAGCAAAAATGTAGGATCTCTTCAGGTTCCAGGTGTAACCCAGATGGCCCTGCTGCCCTCCCTCCCCACGCCCTTCCTTAGCTCCTGGGTCAAACTCCATAGAAGACTCAGTGCTTGAAACTCTGGTGCAAGCCATTCTCTCCATGCTTCTGTTCTCTGTAACGCTTGGACACCTCCCCATAGGCAACCATCTACTCTTTTCCTCATCCTCTCCTCTCCCCTCAATATTCTTTTGTGCTTTATTTCTTCTGACTCTTCCCTTCACGTGGTAGACCTCCCCTGTCCATCTCAATTATTTCCCAAAACTCCCATTGGAAACAGACTAGTCCATTTCGGTCTTCTAGCGTACAAGCAGCTTCTCTCCATCACCCCCCAACCCCGGGACCAGGACAGGAGGTAAAGATTCTCCCACTGATATTTCCAATCCCTCACTTCTCCACTCTCGTTCAGAAACCTTTCCTCTTTTGCTCCTCCTCCTGCAATATGCACATACATTCATGTAACCACTACCTCCTGCTTGTTCCAATCTTCCATAGCCTCCAAGTTATTCCCCCTATACATGAAGTACTTTTCCACCTTGTTCACAAAGTATTTTTTTTTAATATATCTTGAGCGTGTGTTTTTTTGTTGTTGTTGTGTTTTGTTGTTGTTTTTTTAATTTTATTGGGGAATTCGGGGAGGGGTACAAACAAGTTGCTGTCCTTTTGCTCTTCAGTCTAGTTGCGGAGGACGTTGCTCCACTGGCCCAAGTTAGTATCATCATTGCCCTCTTCCTGGATGAGGCAGATCGGTCGCCAACCTCTGGATGGTTGCTCACAGTGGCTATTGGCAGCTCCCGCAGGCTGCCAGCCACTCACACTGCTGCCAGCTACTCACTGTAGCCTATGGCAGCCCACTACAGCAGGGGCTGCAGCCTACACCATCGCCGGGGCTCACACAGCCCAGCTCCAGGTGGAGCTGTTGTTAGCTATAGAGGGCAGTGTCACTGGCCCTCATGTGGGATCCGAACCGGGGCTGCTGGCATCCCAAAACCAGCGCTTAACCAATGCGCCACTCGGCCGGCCCCGTACTTTTTTTTTTTTAAGATTTTATTGGGGAATTGGGGAAGGGGAACAGCGTTGGGGAATCAGGGAAGGGGAACAGACAAGTTGCTGTCTTTTTGTTCTTCAGTCTAGTTGTGTTGGACATTGCTTCACTGGCCCATGTTGGTGTCATCATTGCGCTCTTTCCCAGGTGAGGCAGATCGGTTGCCAGCCTCTGGACGGCTGTTCACGGCGGCTCTTGGCAGCTCACACCAGCTGCCAGCCGCTCACGCTGGCTGCCGCCCACTCACTGTAGCCTATGGCAGCCCACTGCAGCAGGGGCTGCAGCTATGCTGTCCTGGGGACTCACAGCAGCCCAGCTCCAGGTGGAGCTGTTGATCCCCATCCTAGCTGTAGAGGGCAGTGTCACTGGCCCTCATATGTGGGATCTGAACCGGGGCCACTGGCGTCCCAAGCCAGCTGTTAACCAACGTGCCACTCGGCCGGCCCTGCTACTTACATATATATATTTTTTTATTATTATTTTTTATTTTATTAGTTTTCGGTGTACAACACAATGCAATAGTTATACTCTTTACCCCCCAAAGTGAAAACACCCCTCCCCCAGTTCGCCACCCCACTCCACTCCCATATCATACATATCCATCACAACTCCCCTGACTCCCCTCCACAGCATACTCCACATCCCGTGACCACCCACATATTCAGTTGCAGTTGGCATACAATACTATACAACGTCAGCTTCAGGTGTACAATACAGTGATAAAACCTCTACTCCATCCATGAAGTGGTCTCCCTAACAAGACATGTGACTATCTGACATGCCACAAAATTTTTACATTATTATATTCCCTGAACTGTGTTTCATATCCCTGTGGCAATATTGTAGTTGTCTATTTATGCTGTCTAATCCTTTCCCCTTTCCCCATCCCCACCCCCCTCCCAACTAGCAACCCTCAGTTTTTCCTCTACATCTATGAGTCTGTTTACTTTGATCGTTCACTCAGTTCTTCAGACTCCACACACAAGTGAGATCACATGGTACCTGTCCTTCTCCAACTGACTTATCTCTCACAACATAATAGTCTCTTCACAACATTATCAATTACATTCCCAGAACTGCCCCCATATCCCTGCGGCAACATTGTAGTCCCACATACACTGTCCAAAAACTTCCCCCTCTCCCTCTTCCCCACTCCCTCCCAACCAGCAACCATCAGTTTTTCCTTTATATCTGCTTGATATGACGTCTATCTTCTTAAATTGTCTCTCTGGGTTAGCTTGTTTACCCCTTTCTTTTGTTTAAAAAAGTCCTTTTAACATTTCTTGCAATGCTGGCTTGGTGGTAATGAATTCCTTAAGCTTATTCTTTTCTGAGAAGCTCTTTATTTCTCCTTCAATTTTAAGTGATAGCCGTGCTGGGTAGAGCAATCTTGGTTGTAGGCCTTTATTTTGTGTCACTTGGAGTATCTCCTGCCACTCCCTTCTGGCCTGCAGAGTTTCTGTAGACAAGTCAGCTGTTAGTCTAACAGGAGTTCCTTTGTATGTAACCTGCTGTCTTTCTCTTGCAGCCTCTAGGATTCTGTCTCTGTCTTTAACCTTTGCCATTTTAACTATGATGTGTCTTGGTGTGGACCTGTTTGGGTTCAGCTTGTTTGGAACCCTCTGCACTTCCTGGGCATGTATGTTGATTTCCTTTACCAAGGTAGGGAAGTTTTCAGTCATTATTTTTTGAAATACCTTTTCAACCCCTTGCTTCTTCTCTTCTCCTTCTGGTATCCCTATGATTCGAAGGTGGTTGCGCTTCACCTTGTCCCATAGGGCTCTTAAACTATTTTCATTGTTTTTTATTCTTTGGTCTTTTTGCTGTGCCAACTGGGTGAGTTCTGCTATTTTATCTTCCAAAGCGCTGATCCGCTCCTCTGCTTCATCTACTCTACTGGTGATTCCTTCGAGTGTGTTCTTCATTTCAGTTATTGTATTCTTTAGTTCTAACAGGTTGTTTTTTATGGTTTCCCTATCCTTCTTTATGTCCTCGCTAAGTTCCTTAAACATTCTTATCATCAATGTTCTAAACTGTGTCTCTGAAAGGTTGGATCCCTCTGTTTCATTTGGTTCCATTTCTGGAGGTTTCTTCTGATCTTTTACTTGTGACATGTTTCTTTGTTTCCCCATTCTGGCTGTCGCTCTGGGATTGCTTTGTTGTATTAGATAGATCACCAGGAGAGCCCTGGCTGGATCACGCAGGCACACAGCTCACGGCCCAACACTCCCAGGAGAACTCCCAGTCTCAGCCTGTCCCAATCAGCCGCTCGCAGATCAGGCCGAGCAGCCCGACAACCAATCACCAGCCTGGTAACTCTGCAAGCGGAGTGTGGAAAGCAGAGACCCAAGGTGGCTTGCGTGCTCCCGCGTCTCAGTGAGCAGCCTGTTGGAGTCGGATCACTCCCACTAGGCATTTCCCTGGCAACACAGCACAAGCCGAGCGGAGGGTGGGGATCCGAGGCGGCTAGCGCACTCCCGGGTCTCAGTGAGCAGCCGTAGAAGCCGGAGGGCACCACCCTGCGTTTCCCTGGCAACGCAGTATAAGCCGGGCGGAGGGTGGGGATCCAAGGCTGCAGGTGCGCGCGCACGCACACACGTACTTCTGCGCCAATTCCACCAGACCAGTTAGGTCTCGGACATGATCCTCCGTGGGAGGGCCCAAGCCCGACAAAATGGCGCCCTCCTTACACCACTAGCGTGCAGGCTCCGCACCACGGGAACAACAATCCAAAAACCTCCAGCCTTTGCACCAAAGGTGCTCAGCTCAGTCCGTCCCCGCAGGCTCCCAGCTCACACAGCCACTCCCTCCACCAGGAACCAGGTAAGTGCTCACCGGTGAGCAAGCCCGGGCGCCGGCCCCACTGATTCTCCAGCCGCTCTTAGCCTCACCGAGCTGAGGAAAGAGAGTCCTTACTAATTTATTGCCAGCTATCTTAGAACTCCTCTTCCCGGCAAAGGAGCTCCTGGGCTGGTGAGCTTAGGGTGCGGCCGGAGGGTCTCTCCCCCAACCAGACAAGCTTCCCACGGCTGGGGCTTCCCTCACGGGGCTCGCCCTCTCTCGTCTCCGCCCGTCCTACCAGACCCGACGTGGCCTCCTCTTTAAGTTCTTCGTTTAGTGGTTCTGTTCCTCCAGTGTTCCGGGGACCTCCAGGGTTGAATGCTGTATAATTTGCTTGTAATTTTGGTGTGATCCTGGGAGGCAGTTAGCACAGCGTCTGTCTATTGCGCCATTTTACCGGAAGTTCCTACTTACATATGTTCTTGATCGCACCGATTGCAAAGAAAGCTGGTTCTTTTAGCTGGTTCCATTGCTGTCCTGAGTATAATCAAGATTCTATTAGTATTGGATAGGAACTAATACTCTTGTCTTGTAGTTCCTGTCCAATATCATTGACCTTTTCCTACTCCACTTCAGCTACCTATTCCCTTGGCCATTCTCTGAATTTTGTTACCATTAAACCCTTCATTAAGGGATCTATTAAGTTCTAACATCCTACCCTCTGTCCTTCGCCACCTACCTTGCACTTCCTGTGCTCTCACATATGTTCTTCCACCACATGGAGACATCAAATCAAGTCCCTGGCTCCTTTGTTCCTCCCTCCCCCATTTATAAAATGTTATGTCAGTTTCGGTTCTCAAAGAGCCAGACACCAAGATGAAATTGGATGTACAAGAGGTCTCCTGAGGGAAATGCCTATGAAGATAAAATGGGATGGAGAGCACGAGTAATCAGGGAGAGCCTTTGATCCATGATGCCGGTCTGACACTTCTGAAAGGAGAGAGGGAAGAAAGCTTGGGAAGAGCCTCTGACTGCAGCATCGTTCTGAGAAAATCTCAGTCAGGGCATTGGAAAGACCCTGAGCCAAAATTGTCCATTAGAGGGATCCTGTGTTTGGCAGAAACAGCCCAGATACAGGGCTCCATTTCCTGCCCTTTTGACAACCCTTTCAACAACCCACACATTTATCTTCATCCCCGATCATTCATATGCCTTCTCCTAAAATCCAAGCAGAGGCTCTCTCCACCTTCTTTCCTGGTCTTTCATTGCTTGCTTTCTATTTCCTCCAGGTCCTTAATTAGTCTATTTGTTCTGGTTTCTTCAGCCTTACCAGATAACAGCAGGATTATAAAACAGCACAGTGGGGGCCCAGAACTATAAGGGGTTTTGTCTGGCTGGAGCAAAATGGATGAGGTAGAGAGTGCTTCATGACATAGGCAAGGCCACTTACAAAGGGCTCCTGGGTTATGCCAGATAGCTTGAATGTTATCACATGACAGGGAAGTGTGGCCCCCTGGAAGGGATTAACCAGGGAATAACAGATTAGCATTTCAGTTGGGTCAGACTGGGGGCAGCATGAAGAGAGAATTTCATAGAGCAGGGTCTGGGCGAAGACCCTGGAGAAGACCTATTGACAGATCATCACAGTGGGCCTGGGAAAGTAAGAATAAAGATTGTTAAGAAGAGACCCAGAGGGCCAACTGAGTGGCGCGTTGGTTAAGAGCTGGCTTGGGACACCAGCGGCCCTGGTTTGCATTCCATATATGAGAGCCAGTGACACTGCCCTCTACAGCTAAGATGGTGAACAACAGCTCCACCTGGAGCTGAGCTCTGTGAGTCCCCGGGATGTCATAGCTGCAGCCCCTGCTGCAGTGGGCTGCCATAGACTACAGTGAGTGGCCAGCAGTCAGCGTGAGTGGCTGACAGCCGGTGTGAGCTACCAAGAGCCACTGTGAGCGGCCGTCCAGAGGCCCGCGACCGATCTGCCTCACCCAGGAAGAGTGCAATGATGATGCCAACATGGGCCAGTGAAGCAATGTCCTCCACAATTAGACTGAAGAACAAAAGGACAGCAACTTGTCTGTTCCCCCTCCCCAATTCCCCAATGCTGTTCCCCTCCCACAATAAAAATCTTTTAAAAAAATAAAAGAAGACAGACCCAGAAACAAAAGTTAAAATGTGAGGTTTGCAGTAGGATGTGTTTTAGGTGTCCTGAACTCCAGCAGAGCTCTCCCTCACTTGCCCTCAGGCAGCTCACATCCAACTTCTCCCCAAAGGATGATTTTCTCTCCCTCCTCGTGTTCTCTTCTGTTTGGGTATCAAAATCAATTCTACCCCACCTTTTGCCTTCAGGGTAATCAGCCAGGTGTCTACAATCCCATCTGATAAACATCTCTAGAGTTTGTTCTCCTGTCCCCATCCTGAGTGTTGCGTCCTTACATCAGGCTTGCCTGGACCACTGCAGCACACTGCTGGATGGTCTCCCCGCCTCACTTCCTCCTCCATGTCACTGTCAGTGACTTTCAGATGAACTGTGGCGATGTCACAGGTTTGGTTCCAAACCACCGCAATAAAGCAGTAAAGTGAGTCACAAGAATGTTTTGGGTTTCCCAGTGCATGTAAGTTATGTTTATATTATACTGTAGTCTACTAAGTGTACAATAACATGTCTAAAAAAACAATGTACATGCCTTAATTAAAAAATACTTTATTATTAAAAAATGCTAACCATCATCTGATCCTTCCTCAAGTCGAAATCTTTTTTTGGGTGGAGCATCTTGCCCTGATGTTGATAAAAACGCAGTTATCTGCAAAGCACAATAAAACACAGTGCAATACAATGATGCCTCCCTGTATGTCATTCCTCTGATTACAATCTTTTTTTTTTTTTTTTTAAGATTTTATTGGGGAATTGCGGGAGGGGAACAGCATTGGGGAATTGGGGAAGGGGAACAGACAAGTTGCTGTCTTTTTGTTCTTCAGTCTAGTTGGGGAGGACGTTGCTTCTCTGGCCCATGTTGGTATTGTCATTGCGTTCTTCCCGGGTGAGGCAGTTGCTCGTCGGCCTCTGGATGGTCTCGCTCATCGCGGCTATTGGCAGCTCACGCTGGCTGCCGGCCACTCACTGTAGCCTATGGCAGCCCACTTCAGCAGGGGCTGCAGCCTACATCATCACCAGGGCTCGTGCAACCCAGCTCCAGGTGGAGCTGTTGTTAGCTGTAGAGGGCAGTGTCACTGACCCTCATATGTGGGATCCGAACCAGGGCCGCTGGCATCCCAAAACCAGCTCTTAACCAATGCACCACTCGGCTGGCCCTGATTACAATCTTTCAATGGCTTTCATTTGCTATGAGAAAACAGCCCAAGCTCTATTATTGCATATAATATTTCCCACCTTCTTGCTATCATACACCTCTTGAGTTTCTAGCCCTCCTCTCTTTGTCTGCAATGTGGTGTTCTGGTGAAACAAGTGGTTCCTAGGTGCTTCCTCAAACACACTGAGCCATTTCATATCTCCATTCTTTTCATAGATTCAGCTCTCTGTCTACAGCGTCCGTATCTTCCTTACAGACCCAGCACACTCCTATTCTTTTTAAAACCCTGCCACTGTCAGATTCTCGCCGAAGTCTTTCTTGTACTTCTGCTTACTTTGCCTTCTTTATAATTCTATTATACTTACTTCTTCCCAGCTAGTGTGCATGTCATGAAAGCAGGGATCAGGAACATTTTGTTTCTAACATTATATCTCCAGGACTTAGAATAATTCCCAGTACATAATAAATGCTCAATAAATATTTACTGAGTGAGTAAATATCTGTTTTGTCTCGTCTGTAGACTAAGATTTTTGAGGACAGGAATTGTGTCATGTCTATTTCTGTACTCTCCCTTATAACTTGCATGTAGTAGTACGAAGTTGCTGAGCTAGGAAAGTTGATCTACTAATTTCTTACTGTATTGGAAACAAAATTAGTTTTCTAAGTTCTTCATTTTATTTAATGCCTTAGTATGGAACCTGTCATACAATAAGTGTTTAATGAATGTGTTTAATTAATTGGAAATGAACCTTTTGCTCTCTGGGTAGCACATGCATATTAATGGCAAAGGGAAATGGAAAGGCGGAAGTGATGATTTATCTATCTAAACTACTTCTGTACTTCTGATACCTTATGGGCTTGCACGAATGTTATCTATCCTATGAATACATCCTGCTGCTCTCAGGACTAACTGTAATCAACAGGATATTACAGAGGTGCGTGCTATCAGATCGTAGTGTCTCTCTCTTTCCTCAGTTGTTGATTTTCAGAGTCCAGGACTTTTGGGCACCAGTGAAAAGTAGCTGCAGGAATTGGTACAGATCCAGGCTGTGGACAAAGACTTCGACTTTTGTTGGAGGCAAAAATGCAAAGCATTCTATAGGAAGTTATCAAGACTTCAGGCGTGAGCAGTACACAGGGGCCATACAGTCAGGTGTCCTCCCTCTGAACTAAGAAATAAAGAACACTCTTAAGAATCATAGAAAAATCATGAAAATGCACCCTGTAAGGGTAGAACTGAAAGGTTTTTTTCCATCAAAATATTATGGTATCAACTTGAGTGAAATCAGGCTGGACTTAACAATATTAAGTGTAAAGTTGCTATAGACCCTCTGCAAGGCATTAGCGTATCCAAAGAGAAAAAAAGAGGGGTGTTTATCAAAGAGATGGTGGACCACATAAAGCATAGGGTCTGCCATGAAGATCCTGTCTTGCCTGCACCAATTGTGGATACTCTGGCCTATGGTTAACCTGTGCCGTCCCAAGAGCCAGCATCTCTCCACAAGAGACAAGGCTGCTCAGACTGTCAGAGCCCGATGCCATAGGGCCTCTAAGTCCCCTTGCTTGGATTCATGCTCAGCACATGCTCTTCTAATGATAATTTGATTTTCTATAGGATGAAAACCCACTGAGTATTACAGGCCATGTGTCACGTGCCTTTCTCATTGTAATTATAACCCCGGCCTTTTGCTTTGCTCCTCAGTTTCTTGTGAGTTAGGCAACAGTGAGTATTTCCTCAAGGATTACTGACAGTCACCTTTCCAAGCCTACAGAGCTGAGGGCAAGACCTGAGAATGGTAATGTCAAAATGTTAATGACAGGCCTCTCAGTGGACAGGCACTCAGCCAGCCTTTCCTTATGACATCCCGCCATCTCAATAAAGGTCCTTTCAAGCTGTGCTCACAGGCTAGCTGTGTGTGTGTGTGGATAGCTGAGTAAATTCCACTGAGCAAGAATAAGAAATTGTGTGTGAGTGCGTGAGTGTGTGTACACATGCACAGGTATCTAGAGAAACATAACTTCTTCACAAGGCTGGGTCATCAATCTGCTTTACCACATGGCCTTTCATTAGCTACGCTTTTTGTTACAGAGGCTTCTTCACAGTCAATGTGGGATGGATAGACGAATGAATGAACAAGTGAACGAATAAACGTTAGCTGTTTACTTTTGACTTTGAACTTAGTAGCTCTCAGGCATTAGTACAAGGTTACTGAGCTAGTGCTATGGTTTGAATTTTATGTTACCCCAAAATTCATATTTGAAACCCTGACAACCTCTCCCCCCACACCCTTAAGGATGATGGTATGAGGAGGTGGGGCTTTGGGAGGTGCTTAAGTCATGAGGGTGGAGCCCCCATGAATAGGATCCCTCTCTCCTTCCACCATGTGAAGACACAGAGAGAAAGCATGGTGATGAACCAGGAAGAGGGCCCATCACCCAACCATGGTGTTCCCCTGATCTTGGACTTCCAGCCTTCAGAACTGTGGGAAATCAATTTCTGTTGTTTATAAGCTACCCAGTCTGTGGTATTTTTGTAACAGAAGCCCAAGTGGACTTAAGCTAGGAAATATGATCTGCTAATTTCTTACTGTATTGGAAACAAAATTATTTTTCTAAGTTTCTCATTTCATTTAAAAGATGACTTTAGGGAATAGCTAAATTCAGAATAGAGCCAAATTATAGAGTATTATGGATTTTCCTTAAATAAAACAAAGAGGAATTATCTGTTAAAATTACATTAGAAGACAATGGCTTAAGTAAAGAAAACGTTGAAAGCTATGCTGAGAGAATTTAAAGATCCATACGAGGGGGAGGATTCTCTTAATCTAGGAGTTTTATATTGATAGCAGTAGGGAAATGAAGACTGTGAGTAATATTGAGACCACAATTTTCATTTTTGCAGAATTGAAAATTTGGGTAGTTTTCATGACTCATACTTTTTATTAGGACACCATTTTAAATGCACATATAAAAGTCTTTGGGGTGGTAAATTGTGCACACTATTAATGAATTGTTAGATGAAACATCAATTAAAATCCAGGTGGTGAACAAAATGACAGTATCATTTTTTTCAAATGCCTCATCACAAGATGTAAAAAATTTCCCTGAGTCACCAAGTGATTATTCATATTAATGGAGATAAAAGTATAATACACTGCAGACAAAAGCCCAACCACACACCCGTGCTGCTCCCAGAGTTGGGATGGCAGAATGAACTTGGAGGAGAGCCTCCTGGTCCAGGTTTCCTTGACAACGGCTCCTGTAGAACCAGTGTTCAAAGCTAAGCTTCAGCAAAGCACCCAGGAAAACTAATTGATGATCAGACTCCCATATCTAAGATGGCATCGTGATTTGATGATATTGCATGAACTATTACTAAATTTAAAGGGAAATGTGGGTGAATATGTGTTTTAAATCTCACTTCTCTTCTTTTATTGTTATTTTTGTGTGTGTGGAATTCCCCCTTCTTCTTTCTCAGTTCCAAAATAAGAAACTCCTTTATAAAAAGGATAATAACCACAGTGAACTTGCTACCTTGGAAAAATCTAACCTAGAAAATAATTATTTCTCATTTAAAACCAATAATCCCACCTAAGGAGCAGCAGGTAAGCAGGGCAACAGTGAGTGGCAAATGGGAGGTAGTTCTGAGGGATGTCACCATCACTCTGTAAAAATCACCTTGTGTGTGTGGATATGATGGATGCCTCAACAATACTGGTGTACTGCCAAACACCGGGAAATTAGTTCATAGCCCAAATGGTCACAAA
This sequence comes from Aselliscus stoliczkanus, assembly GCA_033961575.1. Classification (NCBI taxonomy): domain Eukaryota; kingdom Metazoa; phylum Chordata; class Mammalia; order Chiroptera; family Hipposideridae; genus Aselliscus; species Aselliscus stoliczkanus. The sequence continues at coordinate 92,708,002 of CM066734.1, read as the reverse complement.
AATGCAAGCGCACTCTGAGGAAGAGAAGGCGACAGTTCTACTGTGTCAGCCTCTTTCCCATTTGTTTGCAGAGACATCTCAGCAAGCAACTCCAAGTGCAGAGAGAAAACTGCAGGTAAACAGTAGAAAGAGGTGGAGACAGTGACGCCGTGAATGACCATGAGGATAAACAACACAAAGAAACCCAATATGTTGGATCAAAAGAAACCTTTGAGGTGGTATAATAGCATTTAAGCCCATTCTGGTCACCCAAATAAGAGAGACCAGAAATGCAATTTCTCCATCCCTGAGAAGTAAATACATAAAATAAGAAGCCAGAGGGAAAGCAAGCCAGAATAAAGACTTAAATTAACAGAAGCACCCTAAGTAATCACCTTCCCCTTTCCTTTTTTTCTGGGTGATATTTTAGATGCCTTTCCACAAATGGGCAATTATTTCAGCAGACTGAAGTAAGAAATGAAATTGCAGTGCACATACATTACAATGGAGGAGGGCAGACACAGCAATGGAGGGCCAAAGGACAGCGGCTAGGCGCAAGCTTTGTCAGTCACCTGTGTGTCCTGTCATGCAGAAAATTCAGTAGGTCCTTCAAACACTGAGCCTAAGAAAAGCACTTTGAATTATTTCATCTTAAAGCAAACAAATTTTCCTCAACAACAGGAAATCCACTAGAAGTTGCAGGAAGGCAAAGTGGAAATTTCTTTTTTTTTTTTTTTTTTTAAAGATTTTATTGGGGATTTGGTGGAGGGGAACAGCGTTGGGGAATCGGGGAAGGGGAACAGACAAGTTGCTGTCTTCTTGTTCTTCAGTTTAGTTGCGGAGGATGTTGCTTCACTGTTGGTATCATCATTGCCCTCTTCCCGGATGAGGCAGATCGGTCGCCGGCCTCTGGATGTCGCTCACCGCGGCTATTGGCAGCTCACGCTTGGCTGCCAGCCGCTCACGCTGGCTGAGGGCCACTCACTGTAGCCTATGGCAGCCCACTGCAGCAGGGGCTGCAGCCCACACCATTACCGGGGCTCGCACAGCCTAGCTCCAGGTGGAGCTGTTGTTAGCTGGAGCTGTTGTTAGCTGTAAAGGGCAGTGTCACTGGCCCTCATGTGGGATCCGAACCGGGGCCGCTGGCATCCCAAAACCAGTGCTTAACCAATGCGCCACTCGGCCGGCCCCAAAGTGGAAATTTCTTGACGGTGAGCTTCTTGGTTGTCTGATTCAAACTTGTCACTTACCTAATGTGGTTTGAAAGGTCCGCAATGTGTCTGCATGCAATAACTAAGGTCAGCCTGGCTATGTAGCCATCGTGTCATCACCATCTCAGCCAGATGTGCTTACTGCCTGTCTGCATATGAGGATGGTTTGTATAATAGAGTACAGCTCACAACCCTTGCCTTCTAAGAGAGGGATTCTTGACTTTAAGGCATTCCTTATAGTTTGGTTATTTCAGGAAATGATTGATTCCCTCCAAGAAAAAATAATTTGAATTAACTTTTGCTTTAAACATTTTAAGCAATACATGGTGAAGGTATGGCGAAATGGCTGCTGCCTAAATTGTCAGTGGGAAGTGCTAATTGATATAAGCTTTCTGGAAGAAAATCTGGTCATATATATCAACATTTAAAAAGATGTAATCAGACAAAATATATCTACAATCTGACCGTTTCTCATCACCCACTTCTACCTCCCTGGTCCACACCACCATCTTTTGCCTGCTTTTCTGCAGAAATCTCCAGTTTGACCACTATGCTTTCCCCCTGACTTGTCAGTCTCTCCTCACCAAGCAGTGGGATCATATCAGACCCCTTGTCACTCTCTCCAATGACTTCCCATATCGCCAGAACAAAAGCCTTACAGCAGCCTTACAAGGCCCCCCTCCTCCCATTTCCTACCCCAAGTCTGTAGCTTCTCTCATGTTTACTGGTTCCACACCAGCAAGATTCCCCTCTGAGCTGTCATCAGGCATGCTTCTGCCTCTGTTCTTTTGTACTTGCTGTTCCTGTATCCAGGAAAGCTTGCATCTTCTCTGTCCTACCTCCACCCTTCCTTCACCAACTTCTAGTCTTTTCTCAATAGCCAGCTTCTCAGTGAGGCTTTCTTTGTCCTCTCTATTTAACATTGCAATGTTCCCTCGCTTCCTATTCCTCTTTCCTGTTGAGCTTTTCTCCATAGCATTTCTAGACCTATCACCATCTCATACCTTATATATTAGGTAATGACTTTTATTTAAATATCATATAAAAGAGTAATCTCTGTAACTCTGGAACACCCAAGGAGTACAAAGGCAACTGATCTCTAAGTTACATAAACTAACAGAAGGATTCATAAATGTCATTAAAAAATCAATTTTCTTGCTTTTTAGTTATTTCTTCCTCTATAAATAGCTATAATTGATATTTATATATGTTATGACTAATACCTCCAGAAGAGAAACACTATTAGCCACTATGAATGATAATCATTTGTTAGTTCAAGGTCTTCTTATGTCTTATGATGGGGATCATATCTTAGTGTCAGATGGATGCTGGATCTTTTTGAAAAAGGTGAGATGTAAGAAAGGTAATTCTTATATGAAAATTAAAACATACTGTAGGGCCAGCAGAGTGGCTCAGTTGGTTGAGTTGGCTTAAGAGCACGAGCTCTGAGCAACAGGGCCACTGGTTCGGTTCCCACATGGGCCAGTGACGCTGTGCCCTAGCTGAACTGTTGTTGAGCTGCCAACAGGTGGCAGGATTGCTCAGCTGGTGTAACAACAAGATTGCCTGTTCAATGGTGGGCTATGCTCACCCGCAACTAAGACTGAACTTGGCACCTTGAGCTTAGAGGTCACGAGCTGCCGACAGGAAGCCAGATGGCGACTGGCGCTCTCCACAACGAAGATTGAAGAACAACAACTTGGCTGGTCCCCCTCCCCAATTCCCCAAAACTGTTCCCCTCCCCCAATTTCCCAATAAAATCTTTGAAACAAAGAAAACATACTGTAATTCATCAATTTAAGACAGGCAAGACATCATCTCAAAATCCTATTTATAAGATGGCAGGGTAGCTCAGTTGGGTAGAACACAGTGGTCATAACACCAAGGTTACCGGTTCGATCCCCACATGGGCCACTGTGTTGCACCCTCCACTACTAGAATGAAACAACTACTCAACTTGGAGCTGATGGGTCCTGGAAAAACATACTGTTCCCCAATTAAAAAGAAAAAGTCCTATTTAATGAATTTTGTTGGGAGCCGTCAGCACCCCCATATGTGACAAGGTTTCACGGCCGGTCATAGTCTCCACTCCTGTGAACCCATGTGCCTTTCCTCTACATCGGATCCTATAGGAGACAATACTCTCACTGCATTTATGGCAAGTTCCTGTGATACCCCAATGAGCTAACTACGCAGCCAAAGATGGGTAAGATCTCCTAGAAAAGAGGGGAGACAACCTAAGCCAGGAGGTAATTCTGTGGGTACCCCTGAACTGAGATATTGGGGACTCAAGCCTCTTGGAAACTGAAACACAGACCTTTGGCCACATAGGCCAAAAAAGCTTGGCTGTGAGAAACTGCTGATAACAGCCCCTGAGCTAACTTGCCTAAGATAATCAGCGAAATGTCTCCTCAGAGGCCAAAGGTCTCCAGGCCATGAAAGTTCTGATAAGAGACACTTACTGACCATGAGCTATGTTAATCAATAGACTTGTGTGAATGCCTTTGCCTTGTGCCTTGTTGCAGCAACAGATACTGAAGCTTTGACTGAGAAACAGATGCTACCTCCATAGGATAAGAGAGGTGTGAGATGCCTTTGATTACTAGGTATTGAATTCACTAAAAAATAGACTTTAGACTCAGCCATTCCTAGTCTCTCTCGGTAGTAACTCAAGTATATGCCCTGTGAGTCTTACGATTGTGTGTTAGCTGCTGGAATTTCGGATAGTTGCTAAATAGTCAATGTAGTCATGGTAGCCATTCTTTAGATGAGAAGTAGAAACTGAGTTTGTGTCGCAAGGAGAACATCATACTAAAAGATAAGATAATCCGTAAATGTAGAATAGTCACAGTTTACCCTGGAGAGAATAATTACAAGGAAGTAAAGACTGTGAAAGCCCGGAGAAAGAAAAAAACATCAAACTCATGTGAAACATAACTTGTAATTGAGGTAATGGTCAAGAGTCCCTATAAAAGGGGAACATGCTGTAACAATAAATTGAGACGCTCCTGAGAAACTCCGGTGTCTCCGCTCTCTTTCTTTCTCTCTTTTTTTTCCTCGCCGACTCCGTCCCACCCGAGGGAATCCCTGGACTCTGCGGAGGTTGGACCCTCGCAGAATTTAACCATCACCTTTCCTGGGTAACTAAATATAGTACAGCCTCAGTCACAGCATTAATCCCATTCTGTTAGTTTTACAATATTGTCATTTATGTATTTTTATTTACGGCTTTCGTTAATTATAAACTTCCCAAGCTAAAGCTTCTGTGTGTGTGTAGAGGGGTATGAATCTTCTATTTCCCTCAGCCTGTGTGGCAGTCCACAAGTACTTCCAGGATTTCAGTCCACAAGTACTTCCAGATGCCTTCCTGTGCATGCAATGCAGCATTGGGCAAGCCTCTAACATAATAGAAAAGACAGTTTGAACTGGAGCCACGAGTGTTACAAAAGTGAGAAGAGTGAACCCGTGGCATGTGACCAAGGGCCCTAACCTCGCAGTGTCCCGGGGGTGGGGGCAAGGGTCAAGAAACAGCTCTCTGAGAAGTAGGGCTACACTCAGTTTTCTTGGCAAAGATGGGGAAGGAGGAGTCTTCAGGCAGAGGGAACAACGTGTACAGAGAAAGATCCTGAAGTGTCACAAAGGATGAAATGTTCTAGAATCACAAAGAAAACCCCTAAGACTGGACAGGAAGACACAGTCTTGCAGTCTGGGTGAGGACTGTCAGACTCGATCCTAAGGGTAAAGGAAGGCAGTGAAGGGTTTTAAGTCAGGGATCACTTTGGTCTGTGCCCTGTGGTCGGTCAGTCTCTGTAGCCTTTTGATTTTTTGACCTTTTCCTTGCCTAATTGCTGTGCTGTTATATAATAACCATTCCAGACTCATTTTCCAGGACTTTTAAGGGAACTCATTAAACCCATTTTACTCTCTGTTGTGCTTATTGGTAGGATATAAAATAGATTTTAAATAACACCTAAAGAACCTAACCAGTAATTACTTAGGAAATAAAAAAATTGTATGTCACTTGTAGTATCTATACTCTTCCATATTTTCCTACCAGACTCAGTGCAAGCAGTATTGTATAGTATTTAGAAGAACATAGATGCTGTAACTTGGGTTCAAATCTCACTCTGTCACTTAACTTCCATATGTAAACGTTTGCAGTTTACTTAAATTCATGGTGCCTTGTTTTTTTTTTTCCATTTGTAAAGTGGAGGATAATTATAGTATCTCATAGGCAGGGTGACCACATAATTAATCATCCAAACTGGACATTTTGGAGACAAAGAGGGTACTAGCTTAAGTCAATGTGTGTAAAGCACTTAGAATAGTGACTGGCCATAATATGTCTGGTTATTAACGTTATTGAGATGCTTTCATTTATTCCTGAAAAGACTAGGAACCACCAACTGATTATATATATCAACATGGTTGAAAAGGAGAACTGAAAAATATTTAAAACCCCATGGTACGTGAAGAGGATTATCTTTTGACAGAAAACTAAGCAAAGAAATAAAAAACTAAATAAAATCAAACCAAAGCTGTGCTTAGAAATACCAATCCTTTTGGTGGGCAATAGTGGTTAAATACAATATAAATACTTTTTAAAATGGGATTTAAAATAATCTGATTTACAGATTTCGGTGTTAATCTGTCAGAAGCACTAATTAGATGAGAACTTCCTTTAGTTCTGATTATTAAAGTAATCACTGCTGGTTACAGAAAAATTAAAGATGAAAAAAGAAGGAAATGAAAGTCATTCGTACTCAAATCATTAAAAATAACTACCACAGGGCCGGCCAAGTGGCTCAGTTGGTTAAGAGCTCACTCTAGAGTACGAGCTGAGCTCTGAGCAACAGGGTTGCTGGTTGGATTCCTGGCCTGAGCTGAGCAGCCGCTGAGCTGCCAACAGACGGCAGGATGGCTCAGCTAAAAAAATAAAAATAGAAAAAATAACCACCACAATGACTTTGCTACATGCTCTTGTATGCAATATCCCTCTTTCTGTATGCTTTCCACTGTGCATACATATCTATCGATCAATCGATCGATTTATCATCTATCTATCTATCTATCTATCTATCATCACCTGACGAGCTTTTCAAAATGAAAACCATTCTATAAATACTTGTATATTAGTTTCTTATGGCTACCATAAGAAAGTACCAGTAACTGGGTGTCTTAAAACAGGAGATCTTTATTCTCTCACTGTTCTGGAGGCCAGAAGCTTGAGCTCCAGATATAGGCAGGGCCACGTTCTCTCTGAAGAGCCTAGAGGATGACACTTGCTTTGCCTCTTCTAGTTTCTGGTCATTGCCAGCAATCCTGGTGTTCCTTGACTTGGGGCAGCAGCACTTCAATCTCTGCCTCTGTCTTCTTCACATGGCCTTTTTCTCTGTGTGTTTGCATTTCTGTATGTTCATGTGGCTTTCTTATAAGAACACCAGTCACTCAATTTAGGGCCCAACCTAGTCCAGTAAGACCTCATCTTAACTAATTATATCTGCAAATACCCTATTTCCAAATAAATCACATTCTGAGGTTCCAGGTAAATACGAATATTTGGGGGACATCATTCAGCCCAGTACAGCATGTAATGAAAATATGCGACTTTACATTGTAACATACAAGGCTATTCTTCCATCCCATGGTATCCCAAAGTGAAATATTTGAGTCTCCTATTACCAAGATTCACGGGCGACCTGGCTTCCTTCCATTCCTCCCCCCTGGAAATGTCTGCTTACTTACTGGGGTGGGGGTGGAGTGCTACTGACATTATCCAGGATGCAGAGAGGATAATCGAATCTCCCTAGAATCATGGAGTCTATGGCCTGGGTTTAGCCATTTCACAGTGTTAAGCTTGGCCTAAGAGTTAGCCACCAGGATGACCATTCTGTAAGGTCCACATGCACCAGCCATGTCCCAGGGCACACACCTGCCTCCTAAGGCGCTATCCTAGCATAGACTCATGTTCATGGACCTAAATGATCACTGACACTTGTTGCCTCAGGATACAACAGACTACCAGTCCTATCTCTTTCTAACTTCAAAGTAATTTTATGACAAAAGACCCTTTGGCTTATCCTGACTGTGCGCCTTAGTTAGGGCCTTTCCATCCACCCTGAAAGCATTGTCTAACTTTGAGTTTCAGGGATAAATTATTAGACTCTGGGTCACTTTCTTCTCGGAAGACCTTTGGGCTTCTTATGTAAATGAGAGCACTTTGTCCCTGGAATGATACACCCTAAGAAGCAGGAGAGATATGTTGGCTCAGCCACAGAAAACACACTGTCCTTCCCTCAAGCAACAGGTGCCTAACTGCCTTGTTACATTTCGGAACGAGTTCACAACTTTTGAGTAATTCTTGCCATGGAAAGGAAAGTGCATATCAGGAGGCTGGTGGTCTCCTCCCACAGACCTAGAGGTCTCTGGCACCCCTTTAAACTTCCCCACAGAGTACTGCTTTTGAAACAGCATCGCATCAAAATTTGCATACTATCCTATGGCATGGCTAGACTATAATTTATTTAACTCTCCCCATATTTTGATACATTTAGGTGGTTTCCCACCATGAATTAACTGGAATTTAAAAAATCCTCATTCACTTAACAAATATTTATTACGTATGTAGTAGTTGCCAGTCAATGTTTTAGGCCCACTGCGTTTAAAGTTCTTATTCTTAAAGAGCTTACGTTTTAGTGACAGAGAAGGAGGACAGCAAACAAGTAAATGTAAAATGTAATGCCTTCATAATTACAATGAAGGAAAAGAATGCAGAGCAAAGTGATAGAGTAACGGGTTACTATTCCACATAGATGAGTGGGAGGGACCTTACCGAAAAACTGGGTTTGATACAACCTGTCCAATCTGATAAACTGGAGAAGGTTCTTTATAAAGCATCGCAATGTTCACATGAAGTTTTGTATTTTTTGTTGTTGTTGTTTGTTCACTAACTATATCACATATGAATATAAATACAATGGAACTCTCTCCATGAAGTGAAGTCACCACTTAAATCAACATAAGTGCAATTTGCACAAGCAGATGAAGAATAAACTGGATTTAAAAATTAATGGCTGCTCAAAAAGCCACGATTAATATGGTATTTACTCCATCAAATATATGTGTTACCAAAATGAAAGGGTGGCATTGAAAACCATAAAAAGTGGCTACCAACTCTCTTTCAGCTGAGATATGGCTATAACATATTATTTTGTGTTTAGAGATTTGATTGTTTTTATCCTCTCCATAGTTGTGTCAACAAAATTGGTACCAAATGAAAACTAGCAAACCTACTCAGACTCTGAAAGTAAGCCTTTCCCAATCTATCATAATTTACTTACTAAAAAGACCCAGTCTGCCTTTAAAATACTGTCCTGTATTTTCAAATACTTAAATATTTTTGTCTCACTGAGAACCAATCTCAACACTATTTTATCCCTTAGTTTTATCATGCTGTAACATTTTAGGCAGCCAGATGTCCTGCACTTGAGTTTTAAAGTGTGAGTGAGTGAGTGAGTGAGTGTGTGTGTGTGTGTGTGTGTGTGTGTGTGTGTGTTCTGGTTATCAGTTTACTGCTGTGTAACAAACAACCCAAAATGTAGTGGCTTAAAACAACCGTAATCATTTTATTATGCCCACTCCCTGTGGGGCAAGAATTTGGACAAGATTCGACTGAGCAATTCTTATGCTCTATTGGCACTACAAAGAAGTCACTCAGTGGTACCCAGCTGGTGAATGAGCTGCGCTGGTGGGTCCAAGGTAGCTTCACATGCTTGGCTCCTCTGTGGGGACAACTGGAAAGCTGGGCCCCTTCCCTTTCTATGGAGTCTCAAAGCCTCTCCTTGTGGTCTCTCCAGAAGGACAGTCAGACATTTACATGGTATGTGTCCCAAGAGACACTGGACTGTCGATCTCACAAGGCCAAAGCCAGCACACTAACACAGATGTCCCCAGGATTCTACAGCTCTCTTCTCTTTGTCACTGTCTGAAAGTCTTCACTTTTACTTCTCTTAGTCACTGTCTAAAATTTCACCAATTACAGATTCATTTCAGTTAAAATCATCTCATTTAAAAAGGTAAATATCTTCAGTCATCATGCCTTAAAGCAAATTGATTTATTCAATCATCCTATCCTAACACCTGGTGTGGATCCACCACACTGAACAAGAAAGTACTGAGGGATGGTGGGGGTTGAGGGTGGAGAATGTTCATGATAACTCTGGAACATGAGGATGAGGGTGAGACAAGTGGGAAGGGTGCAGCAGGGGAGAGAACTCTAGGATGATAGATGTAAAGAACCCACTGTCTCATCAGAAGAGAACAGAAGCAGGGAACAGAGGCATGCATAAGAGAATTGGTGGGCCCCAAAGGGGACATTGTCCTCTTTGTAATTTTACCCAAGAGTGACCCTGTTTATTTGCACGCTTTCCAAAAATGTATCAGTTGCTTAACCCTGGATGTCGCCTCTGTATTGTTTGTCCAGGCTTACTATTCCCACCGTGAACTGGAATCTAGAGATGATAGAACAAAGGGCAATCAGGAAGTAAATATTGGTGTATGTAGTTGTTTGGTTAGTAGTACCCTCAATGACACTATCCGACTGGCATTGTGGCTTAACCACAGAATATTTCATTTCATGGTGTGGATTTCAAAATTCTCAAACATATCATTACTCCCACACCAGGAACTTGAAGAAACAGTTCACAGACTGCAGAAAAGACTTTTGAGAAGGGATGGAGGGTGGGGTGGGAAAGAAGCAATACACACATTTTCAAATAATTAACTTAATCATTTCTAAAATTACTCAACGGAAAAGAACCTTGCTTCATGCACATCTCAGTTTACCATCTTCTCCTTTGCAAAGACTTCCCAAGCAGCTGAGGTCTTTAACATAAAGTGCCACGCTGCCCTTATAAATGGGACAGCAGCCTAATACAGCATCTGTGTTTTGACAGATCAGCTTCTAGGAACCAGGGAAAAAAAACCCATCATGTGACACCATGTGCAATGAAAGCCTGACAGGTATTAAGCAATAGTGACATATTGCCCAAACTTCTCCTGCCAGGGATTCTCTTGATATCTGCATGTATTCTCTGGGTCTCCTTCTGGCTTTTATTTCCCTCAATTTAAGTGTTTCTTCCTTTTCTGGCCATAGCAAGACTGTACATCTATCCCTTCCTCCCTTCTCTCCCTATACATCATAAGTAGTATTTCTCCAACTGTATCCCATTCAGCTTCTATTTTATATTTGCATTGTACCTCATTATTATGCCCTCTTTAGAAGACCCTGTGGCTGAGTGGTGGGTTGGGAAGTGTTTCAAGAATATTATAAGTAGTGCTGGCCACCTGGAGAACATAGGCCAACATTTCAGTAGGACTTCTTGGATAAACTTGATATAGGCATACCTCGTTGTATTGCACTTCACAGACGTTGTGTTTTTTATAAACCAAAGGCAAGACGCTCCACCAGGAAAAAGATTAGGACTCACTTTATTGAGATGAACTGGAACCAAACCTGCCATATCTCTGAGGTATGCCTGTAATGGCATTTCATTTTCCTGTGCCTAAGATTTTCTTTCTATAAAATGAAATGCTAAATAATGCATCATTTCTTTAGAGAGAGTATGATTATATTTAATCACTTAGTCATTTTTTTTTTTTTTTGAGGACAGTGTCACTGGCCCTCATATGTGAGACCCGAACCGGGGCCGCTGGCTTCCCAAGCCAGTGCTTAACCACCGTGCCACTCAGCCAGCCCAATAATGCATCGTTTTTAAATAGTACTTACAGTGTAGCACTTGTGCATGTTCTATCTCATTTGATCTTCAAAACAATGCCATTTCAGTGGGTATTTTATCCACAAACCAATTTTACCAGGTTTGCTGGAAACGTTCCTGATTTGGGGCACTCTTCAGTGCTGCAGATACCGTTGGTTCCTGCACGCTCTACCTTCCTTGCCAACAGAACTTCCCTGGGGGAAGAAGACCCTCACCCAGCTCAGTGGTAAGCCCTGAATAGCACAAGTAGTCATGGTGACTTTATTTTCTTGGCCAGTGACTGTTTTGAGGTTGGGCAAATGACCCAGTTCCTGCTAATGAAACAGAAGAGGTCTGCTGGGGGTGCTTCTAGGTCTGATGAGGGTCTTCAAGGTTTCAGAAAGACACAGAGATGAGACAGTCCTTCTGAATCTGTGTCTGACTTTGATGCCTAGAACGTGGGAGCCATCTTATGTCTATGCAGAGAAGTAGCCCAGAAGAAAGCGAAGAAGGTCAGATGACAGAGGGAAAGACAGAAGAATATAAAACTGAAGATCTTGTTGAGCCACTGAATTAACCAAGCCTAGATCCACCGTAAGCCCTCATATTATATGAAATAATAAATCTCCTTATGGATTGCCAGGATTTTCTATACTTTGCAGCTGACGATAATCTAAATAATATGTCAAACTTTACAGGTATGTTTGAGTCTTTTGGCTTTAAAAGGATCACTCAACTTGCACTATGAGTGCAGGTACTCATCTAAGGTTCTGAGCATGGTTCTCGACTTTGCCTGCGCATGAAAATCACCTGGGGGGAATCAAGATGTGGTCATGTCTGAGCTTCACCTGCAGACATTCTCACACAATTGGTTTAGGCAGGGGTGTGGAGCTTGATATATACGTTTTTTAATCTCCCCAGGAAATTTGAATGTGAGAACCATTGGTCTAAAAGCTCCAAAGTACACATCAGATATATTTTAGGACACTTTTTCCAACCCTATCCTGCCTCATCCCTCATCTCCTCTCACCCCATGTTCTTACCACCTCCCAAACATAAACATAGGGTGACAATACTTTGACTGGGACAGCCCCAGTTTGTAACTGTTGCCGTGACATAATTTCAATAGCAAACCCCTTCATCTCAAAACTGTTCCAATTTGGATGATTGGTTGCCTTGCCTAAAAGAACTCTAAGTGGAGCTAGTTTAATTCAGGTGAGCATGTGCCTACTCCCGAGCTGCTAGGAGGCTCAGGTGTGCAGAGGACACCGGCTTGCTGGAGTTTTAATGAGTGCTTCAGTCCCAACCCTGGAGGCTTTAAATTTCTGGTGGACAATTGGAGGCTGCAAGAGTGTATCAGATGTCTGGTAGAAAGTTAACTGTTTCCTGAATTATTTTTCTATCCTAAATTATTTATTACTACTCTGGTGTGTGTGCAGCCTTGCCTGAAGGCAGGAGAATGATGTAGGGGGTTCCCCCAGGTCCCCCCAACCCCAGAGTTCTCTGATCATGCACATCCTAATGCATGCAGCCCTTTGGAATCAAAAGAGGAAATTACACCATGGGGTCTGTTGAAGCAGAAGAGAGCCTTGGAGTGACATTCAAATCAGAGAGCTGAAGCATCAAGCAAAGAAACTGAAAGGCAGGGAAAGCAAAAACCAAAGGAAAGATATGGAGTTGCTTTTACTATTAGCGAATGAAGGTTTCAGAGCTTGCTTGGGATTAGCAAGGCATTTTGGATATCACGTAAGTAACTAAACTGTGGGGATTGGAAGGGGCCAGCCAAGACCACACAGGGCAACCAAGTGGAGTCCTAATTTCACAGAGATCTGATGACTCTTTGCAGGGACAACAGAGGATTTGGAGGACAGCATTTTGGGCTCCAGGAAGCTATAATTAAGACTTCTAAACAGGAAGGGGCCATCCAGGCTGCTGCTGCTTTCTTGCGCAATGCCTGCTGTAGATGTTTAGAGAGATTACTCTGTGGGAGGGACAAGCTGCAGGCCCAGAGGACTCTAGAAACACAGGTCAGTTGAAGAAAGTGTGTTCTTTAGAAGGAGACACTGGATGGTGCCATTTAAACTCTTGAGTTCTCTGACACAACTAAAAAAGAACAAGAAATTGGAAGAGCAAGTTTCTTGCTGTTACCCCACAGGCAAGAGATCTTTCCATTACCTTTAGGAGAGAAGTGGGGTCAACTTTGGGGATTGTTTTATTACTACATTTCTGTGTGACAAACTGTCTCAAAACTTAGTGGTTTAAAACAAGAACCATTTATTTGCTCACAATTTTGATAACAGGTCAGGGTTAGGTTGGCAAGATTCATCTTTACTCCATGTCTGCTGGGACAGCCTCAGTGGAACTGAGGATCTACTTTCAAGTCAGCCTTCTCCCATATAGCTGCCAAGTTGGGGCTGGCTGGGAGCTGGCAGCCAGTGCCTTGATTCTCTTCCACATGGATTTCTCCAAGTAGCTGTTCATGTTCCCCTATAGCATGAAGGCTGGGTCCCAGGAGGGACAAGGAGGAATCTGACCGCCTTATTAGAGGCAAGACTCATAACTGGGACAGCATCAGTCTCTTTGTATTCCATTGCTCAATGCAGTGGCAGGCCCTGTGCATATGCAGAGGGGTGGAGAAATAGATCCCAGCCCTCAGTGAAGAAAGAGACAAAGAATTCACTACTGTCTTTAATACACTACCTGAGCCATGGAAAATGTCAGCCATAAATAAAATATCTCAACAAAGGGCTATCGAAGTGGAACTTCTAGATCAGTGAAAAAGTATTCTGATCCTACAAGGAGGAAGGAAAAAAGAAATTTGGTAAGTTCAATATTCCTGGTGATTTGCTGGGGAGGAAGAAGAGACAAAGGCCATTTTTGTTATCATTGCTACTATACTCCTAATCTTACTTCTAAATTCGTGTAGTCAGGGGAACAAAACATAGATACCTATAGCTGAAAACATCAGGACTTAAGATTGACATATGACAAATTATTCAATTCAAAAATATTAAGCAAAATTATTTACTATGTACAAGACCATATAATAGGCCTTACATTAATTATAAAGTTTTATAAAACATGGCCCTCGTTCTAAAGGAGCTTTTCAGTTGACTTACAAGCAATAGTCAAGCATGTGCTAAACACTGTGCTAGGTGCTACCAGCTGGTAGATGGATGTCAAGATAGAAAACACCACTCTCTCTGCCTTCATGGAGATCACAGTCTAATAAGGGAAAGAGATATGAATATAAATATTAAAATGTCTTGTGATATGTATGACCCAAGCTCTGTAAATGATAAATTATGTATATGTATAATAGAAAAAGAATGAAAATATACAGTCCAAAATGTTAATGATGGGCTTTTGTTTTCTTCCTTATACTTTAATATTTTCAAAAATGAATTACTTTTAAGATAGAAAAACAATACATATTAGTTTTAAGTGCAATATAGTGTTTTCATAGAGAAATGTACAGAGTGTTCTGAGAGCTGAAAGGGAGTCCCTAGCTCCTCCTGGAAGGAGGAGAGAGAAGTTCACATCAGCCTCTTAGAAGAGGTGACATCAAAGTCATGGCTCGAAGGGTGAATGGAAGTTGTGGTTGATATTTGTCTTTAGGGGGGATGTGTAACTTTGCTGAACCCTCTTATCTGGGGGAAATTCTTTATTGTATGTGGTCCTGTTGGGTCTGGAGAGCTTTGCCCCTTAAGAAAAGTCAGAGAGATAAGAGACTCCATTTCTTTTCTTCATGGAATCCAGGGAATGAGCACAAGACCTGAGTTCAGTCTGTCAGACACCCTGCCCAGGGTAATGAACCTGGTGCTAAAGGAGCAAAGATAGGATGGGTAGAATTTATCTATAGCAGGCATGGAGGAATACAATGTGGTGACTGTGGTAGCTAATGGCAACAGTGCCCAGCCTTTTTAAAGTGGTGGCAAAACCCTTTTAAAAACAGCTGCGTTTCTTGGTCTTGGGCCTCCTTGGCTGCCTATCTGTATTCTAATCTTGGCTCTCTAGCCTCCTATTATTCTGTGAGTCCCCAAAAACCCTTCCAACAAATTCCTTAAGGAGAACCAAGCTTGGGTTCTGTTGTTTCAAGTGACTGACTAATAGAGGAGTTGCCTAGGCAGAGAAGGGAGGGAGGTGAGAGAATCACAGCACACGCAAAGATAGAGAAGCCTAAGAGAGTGCATCATGTAGTACCATCCAGAAAAAGTGCATCATGTAGTACCATCCAGAAAAAGAGACAAGATGTACTCAGGTATGTGTGTGTGTGTGTATATATATATATATATATATATATATATATATATATATTCATACTCACATATATGGTGCCAAAAAATGTATACACATTTGAAGAAAGGAACACTGTATTAATACTCAATATATACTGATAATAAAAGATGAATACAGCTCACTTTTATCTTCTGCAATTACAAGAGGTGCTCAAAGTGGTTACTATTAGCATCCAGCCACTTCTGACACGACAAACTACTGCTTGAGCAATGTTGACCAAAGTGTCCACTTGTATACATTTTTTGGCACCACTAGTATATATATATGAGATAGAGATAGAGAGTAGGGAAAAAAGTACATGCTAAATATTTTGGGGGTGCAGAGGAAGGCATAAGCACTTCCTGCTGGGTTAGCAAAGATGCTGTGGGAGGAATCAGTTTAATCATTGGAGAAGTGGAAAAAACAGGGTAGTTATTTCAGGCAGAAGGAAAAGTATATATGAATTGAAAAGATCTGTTTGTATTTCAGAATCTAGTAGTAAAGTAATTAAAAATAGCTGAAGCATAGAGGAGAAGCAGAGGAGCTTGGAAGGTTGGTAGGTGCTAAATTCCACTGGTGTTTTATGCTAGGACATAGACTTGGGACTTTATTTGGTACGTAATAGGAAACATAGGTTTGTGAAAAGGGAGTTTCATCATGCAAGTGATGCTTTCAGTTGCTAAACCTGGTGGCTATGGACAGAATGGTCAGCTAGGAGGCTTTGGCCATAAGTTAGGATGAGTTGATAATGTCTTGAATTAGGCTGATGCTAGTGAGATTGGAAAGGACTGATGTGCAAAACATAAATAAGGATTTGTAAACTGACAGCTCCTCTGTTAAAAAAAAAAATTTAAACATGCAAATGAACACAATCACTATGCTTAAATGGACTAATTTACATATATACAGAGTATAACACACCACATATGCTGGCTGTAATTCTCTGCAACTAATAGAGTGGTAAATTTATTCCATACATTATGCGAAACAAATAAAAAATAAATATAAAGAGTTAAAAATGCTCTGCATCATTCTATGAAAGTGCTTGGAACGTGTGTAGGTGTGTGTATGTGTGTGTGCATGCATGTGGACGTGGAATGCAGTATGCAGCAAAAAGCTTAGGCTATAGTTGGAGTACTCAGGTTCCTCCTAGGAGTCAGACTGTTTCCCATAACTCTGCTCTTACTACAGTTGGAATTGGTGACTACTACAAGGGATTGTTGCTGAAGTAGGTAGGCGTTCACTGGGTTTGTCCATGGAAAACACTCTGATAGATCCAAGTTCAGTGAAGTTTAAAAGGTTCCTTGATAAATAGGATAAGCTAAGGCAATGATGTGATAGGCTGTGAGATTCAATTTACAACCCTCCTAGCATCCAATCAAGTCTATTACTTTTACTTCCTAATTATATTTGAAATCTGTACCCTATTCTAGTCTAATCCCTCACTGTCGCCCCCAAACTTCCTGACCACGATGTTTTTAGTCAGTTAGGCCTCTCAGTTTCCCATAAAGGGTATATGTCTGTCAATTCGTCTACCTTCATGATGCCTCCACCAGCAGGTGTTTCCCCATGGCTCTTCCTGAGTAGACAGAGAGCAAGCTTTGTGACCCTGCCCCCAACCACATTTGGACCTGACTCAGGACTCACCTATCACATTCCCTTCTTCAGGAATTTGGAATTGGGATCCAATGACTCTAATTAGCTGTAAGTGTTGGATCTGAAGATCTTTTAGACTCTGGAGCTTGGCACCATTTGAGGGAAGCCACAGTGAGCCATGTGAAACAGCAATGAAATTAGTTTGGAGAGAGAGAAGAATGGATGTACCAAGGGAACTGGAAACAAAAGTTCCCATCACCCCAGAAGGAAGGAGAGAGAGAGAGAGAGAGAGACAGAGAGAGAGAGAGAGAGAGAGAGAGATGGCAAGATGACTGGCTACTGTGATTCCTAATGTATTTCAGATCTAGAAACTACAGTTCCTGGATCTTGAGGGGCCAGGATGCACTCCCTCCCTGGGTTCCAAACATTTCCCTACGTCCTTATGATGAGCCCTCGTTGATTTCAGCCAGTTTGAGGTTATTCCTATTCTTTGCCCCAAATATGCCCTAATTAACCATCCCACAGCACCTATTCCATGCTCTGCCTAAGCACTTACACATTATGCTGCAGCTGTTTGTTTGCTATGTCCCTTCCCTGCTGGGCTTTGAACTCCCTTGAGGATAAGAAATTTGTCCTATTCATCCTTTGAATCATCAACAATTAAGAGAGTGACTGACATATAGCAGAAATGCAGTGAAAGATAGTACTTTAAGAGATAGGGGTCAACATTTTCACAAATTGTATTGATTCAGCCCTTATTGTAACTCAATTTTTCCACTAGGTTTTAACAGTATAGATGTTACCCATAAGCAACTGCTTCTGGGCTGTTCTGGGAGTCTCAGAATGTGGTGCTATGAACTGGGAAATGCTAGCTTCCTGGGCTGGAAGGAATCTTTCACAGAACATTATTCTATGAAAACCTGAGAGAGTTCTGCAGTGAAAGACTAGCCACTCTCTTTTACTTAAAAACAACATTAACTTCATACACACACACACAAAAAAAATACTGTAGCGATACTGATGGAAAGACCAGTTTTTAAGAAACCATCTATAATGTCATCATTGCAATAAAATAACCTGTTTTCATATGTCCACATGCCCTGCTAGCCCCTATTTGCATGCATTATATAATTTTTGCAAGATTGTAGTCATCATTCAGATAAACTTTTTCTCTATTTCATGTAACAACTCATCATAACTATATTTCTATATCATTACTGAGACTTTCTAAGTTTTAATGGCTCCATAATGCTTGATTAGGCATTCCTTAAATTATTTAATTCTCCTGTGGATATTCACATAGTTTCTTTCTCTCTTTCTTTCATCTCTCCCTCCCTTTCTTCTTTCCTTCCTCCCTCCCTTCCTTCCTTTTTGTTATTATAATATTATTGCATTGGACATCTTTGTGTAAATTCTTTTTTTCTTCCAGCTTGATTCTTTTAGAATAATTCTGGCCAAAGCCCCGTTACTGGTATAAGGCTCTGCTTTCGTTCAACAACATTTACTGAGCACCTACTGCTTCAGCTACTAAATGCTGGAGACACAATGATGAAAATGAAGTTCTGACCCTCGAAGAGTTTTCTCTTCCTGGTGATGGAGAGAGACATATTAACAGAAAAATCAGAATATACCACAGTAAAATGCTACAACATAGATATAGAACATAGATAAGAACAATTTGTTATGCGGTTTGGGTCCCACATATGAGGGTCAGTGACACTGCCCTCAAAAAAAAAAAAAAAAATTAGGGCCGGCAGAGTGGCTCAGTTGGTTAAGAGCTCACTCAAGAGTGCGAGCTGAGCTCTGAGCAACAGCAGTTTGATGCCCAGCCTGAGCTGAGCAGCCACTGAGCTGCCAACAGGTAGCAGGATGGCTAGCTAAAAAAAAAAAAAAAAAAAAAGAACACATTGTTATGGAAACCCAGACAGACTATGTCTAGAGATGGGAGTGTGCTTGACTTGCCATGTTTCTTTCTAAAAGATGCATATGTGCTCCATGCCCAGCACTGCATGGGTATCTTGTGATCTCTCTAGCCCCAAAATCATTACTAAAGACATTCAGAGAAGGACTTGCAGCTCCCCTCATGGTACTAATGATCACTTACTGAATTCTTATCATGTTCCAGTGGTTTACGTATCTAATATAATTCCCTTGACAGTAATATGAGGTAGTTATTATTGTCCCATTTTACAGAATAGGAAATAGAGGCTCAAAGATGGGAAGTAACTTGCCAGCATCACACAGCTAAAAAGTCATGGAGCCAGGCTATGAATTCACCCAGTTTAGATACAGAGTCACACTCTGAACCACCACACTCTCCTGTGGATAATACAACACTGTGCGGAGGGGAATCCTTTTTAAACTGAAACCCCTTTCTTACCGTGAATGCCGCCCAGTTGAGCTATATTCTCTGTTAACACAATGGCTGCTTTTCCAGCAAGGAGCTCACCGGAAAGCCTTGTGTTAGTCTTACTTGACGACCTGGTTTTAAGTCTATTCAAAATAGTCTCTCTTTCCTCTTCAGCCCACACTATCAGTCCCTCTTCCTGCCCACTTTCATGGCTTACAGCCATGTTGGCTGAGCAGAGGGTATTTGGATAATCATTGGGAGCCCACTCTCATACACTCGCTATTAGAGTACCTGCGAGGATGCTCTGTCAGAGCTGAGCTTAATTTTTAGCTTCTTAGTTTAGGTCAATGTGATCTTCGTAGAAGGTGATACCTGTTCCTTCTTCTTGGATATTCCTATTTCTGCTCACTGCAGTAATTGCATATAGAAATATATACGTCTATGTGAACTTACCTACATAGAAACACGTAATCATCCTCATAGTGGTTCCTAGGTATGGAATTATTAGCAGCTAAATAGAAAGAAGAAGTTGCCTTTGCTTGGGTTCCCAAGAAACAGTCCCTGAGACAAAGGTTCAGGAACAAGTGACTTACTAAAGAAACACTCCCAGGAGAAGCCAGTGAGGGAGTGGAGGAAGCAGAACAGGGAAGTGGGAGATGCTGGGCAAGGGTGAATTTCAGATGAAGTGTCTGTTTCTGCCTGATCCCTAGGGGAACTCTGGAGTGTTAATTATGCCTCAGAGTTTGTATGGGTCAAAGCCAGGGAGTTGAACTTGGGTACTCCTGGGCAGTGAATCGCTGGCATTGGGCCAGTGTATCGATATGTAAACTCTGTGCACTTTTGGCTCTTTGGGCTTGGGCAAAGACCCAGTATAGTTCCGGAGTCCTCTGAAGGTCACAGGTGTGAGGTGCTGGAAGAGAAGCAGGTAGATGTGGGGGATGGGCATGCAGCAACTGTAAAAGGAAGGCATCCTACTGAAGGCGTACTGCCCAGTGGGTAGGAGCAAAGCCCTTAGAAGTAGACCGGGCTTTGCATTCCAACTTCACTGTGCTAGATGCATAGCCTGACCTCTCTAAGCCTTGGTGTTCACCTTTATAAAATGGAAATAATATCTTCTGGGACAGGTGTAATGATTGAAGATATTTCATTTGAAGGATTCTTTTTATGACTATCATAAACAGGTGCTCGATAAATGGTAGCTATTCATTCTGATTTGATATACAGATAATTTTAAAAATTAGTCAGCCCAGCTGGATCATACACATAAAAAATCCTTTTTCATATCATGAAATATGCATAAGTCATATAGAGAGATAATCTATTTTTCCTATCACTTCACCTGTATAGACAACTTCCCTTAGAGCCATCAGTCTGAAATCAGAAATGAACTTCTTTTAAGCATGCAAGCAGGAAGAAACTTTATTCGTGCTCACCAGTGTTTTTTAGTTTTAGCCTTTATAATGAAGATTTTTGAACATATACAGAAAGAGAAAAGAGTATGATGAACCCCTGGAGAGTATAATGAACCCAGTTTCAACAATTATCAACTCATGGCCAGCCTTCTTTCATCTATACCCCACCATTTCCCTCCCTCCCACATTATTTTGAAGCCAGTACTAGATATGGTATCATTTCATCCATGAATATTTCAATATGTATCTCTAAAAAGTAAGGACTCTTTTAATTTTTAAATTAATATGCAGCAAAACTGCCTTTTTGTGGTGTTTATAGTTCCATGGATTTTAACACATTATAGACCCATGTAACCATCATTACAATCACGATACAGAATAGTTCCATCACTCCCAGAGTACTCTTTTTCTTTTTAAATCCATAGCCACAATACCATTATCACACCTTACAAAAATTGACAATAACAAATAGACTTTTAAAGATAAATACTTCTCTACAATATGAGACAACACAATCCAATTCATAGTGTCCCTTTTACAAAAAAAAAAAAAAATTACTCATGCCTAGGTATTCAGATATGCCATGAATAGAACATGTTCTAACCATCCTTCACCCTCCTTTCTGACAAGAGGGCCAAACAAGCATGAACATTTTTGTAACATTCATCCATTTTCTTCTGCATACCATGACCTTCCTGCTCTTTCTTTTATAGATATTTCATAACAGCCTTGTTCTCCCAATTAGTAGAATTATCCACTTTAACATGACCAACTGTTGAGATTTATAGAAGCGTGGACTGATCTCTTAATCAGTTTTTGTTGAATGATGGAGTTTTATCTGAAATAACTCAAATGCTGCCATTATTTCTTAAGAAAATAGTTTAGAATTTTAGATCTGTAAGGAGTTTATAAGCTATTCACTTGAATCCTCTCATTTCATGGATGAGAAAAATCAACTCAGAAAAGTTTAAAAACTTACCAAAGGCACACGGCTGGTTAGGGGAAAAGCCAAGACCAGAACAGGTCTCCTGGTTTAAGGGTTCTTTCACTAAACCATAGTGTTGGTCATCTTTTCCCTTTCATTTTGCTGACCCGAGTGCAGGTTCCGTTACCAGGTGAATATCCATATTCCATGAAAAGCAGTTAGGAATATTTTCAGCTATCAAAAGAAGTGTTTTATGAAGTGTCCAAAAAGCACAAATCTATTACAGACAGAAAGCAAATTAGAATAGGGATTGACTGCAAACTGGCACAAAGAATCTTTCTGAGGTGATAAAAATGTTCTAAACCTGGATTGTAGTAATGATTCCACAACTCTGTGAATTTACTAAAATTGTACTCTTAACATGGGTGATTTTTATGTTGCCTAAATTAAATTATACCTCAATAAAGCTGTTTTAAGAAATAGTTGCATACAGATGTTTAATTATCTCTTATAACAAAATGTCTGAAATAGGTGATTCTCAGCTTGGTTCAGCAGCTCCACAATGTCATCATACTCATATTCTCATGGCATTTTTACTCTGTCATCTGAACATGATTGCCTTTTGTCCTCATGCTCATCCTTTCATTGTCCCAGAATTGCTGATGCAGCTTCAGGATCAGGTCTGCATACACAGCAGAAGAAAAATGGCGTAGATGAGTTCTTAGCTCCTGCCAGTCTCCTTTATAAGAGAAATCTCTCCGTTGATGTCTCTCGTTGGGCAAAACCACGTCACATGCCACCCTTATATCCAAAAAAGGCTGAGGATGTGAGCAAATAGCAAACAGGAATAGAGTTATCAAGACTGGCTTAGTGCTGGGACTGTTGGCATGAAAAAGGGGAGGTGGACTGAGATGAATATTGACTGGGCAACTAAAAGTGTTTCCTACATTAGGAAATTAAAAATGTGCTAAATTGGGCTGGCTGAGTGGCTCAGTTGGTTAAGAGCTCGCTCAAGAGTGCGAGCTGAGCTCTGAGCAACAGCAGTTCAATGCTCAGCCTGAGCTGAGCAGCCATTGAGCTGCTAACGGGTGGCAGGATGGCTCAGCTAAAAACAAACAAAAAAATGTGCTAAATATCTTATTATTTGTTCAGAGATTTTATAGCATAATGGTTAAGAGCACAGGCTCTGAAGAGAGACTGCTGGGGTTCAATCCCAGCCCCACCCAGCTTACTATGTAACTTTAGGGAGATTAATAGCCACTCTGTGCCTCTGTTTCCTTCACTGTAAACTGGGGATAATAAAAGCATCTACTTCATAGAGTTATGTGAGAACTAAATTAGTTAAAACAGGTAAAATGCTAAGAACAATGCCTGAGATATGATTAGCACTGTATGAATGATATTATGATGCATGTGTGTGATTTCATGTAAAAGTGTTATCTTGGCATCTCCTTTATTCATTTTCATTCTTTTATTATAGCTAATATATAATATTTATTAGTTTCAGGTGTACACCATAGTTAGTCAACATTTATATACCAAAAGAAGTGATCACCATAAATCCAGAACCATCTGACACTGTACCACACTATCACAATATTATTAACTATATTCTCTATGCTATACATTACATCCCCATGACTTACTTATTTTATACCTAGAAATTTGAATCTCCTATTCCTCTTCATTTTTCCCCTTAACTTTTAAATTTTTTCAACTACAGTTGATGTTCAATATTATCTTATATTAATTTCAGTTGTACAGCATAGTGGTTACACATTTACAGAATTTAAGAAGTGATCCCTCTGACTAGTCTAGTACTCTCACCTGGCACTATACCTATGAGGTCTGACAATTAAGTTCACGAACTCATCCTAGAGAAAGTGCTACATACTTCATTGCCAAATATCACTGTGGTCATCTTCGAAGTACTCCCCTTGGGAAGCTATGCACTGATACCAGCACCTAGTCCACCCTTCAAAGCAGTTTTGGAACTCTTTTTCGGGAATGGCCATCAGAGCTGTCGTCGTATTACCCTTGATGTCCTTCCTGAATGTCATCAAAATGTCTTCTTTTCAATATTTCCTTTATGTCCAGATAAATAAAGAAGTCATTGGGGGCTTCTTTCAGGTGAGTAAGGAGAGTGTTCTAATAAAGTTATTTGTTTACAGGCTAAAAACTCCCTCACAGACAGTGCCTTGTGAGCTGGTGCATTGTCATGATGCAAGAGCCATGAATTATTAGTGAAAAGTTCAGGTTGTCTAACTTTTTCACACAGCCTTTTCAGTACTTCTAAATAGTCAACTTTGTTAACTGTTTGTCCAGTTGGTACAAATTCATAATAAATAATCCCTCTGATATCAAAAAAGATTAGCAACATCGATTTGGACTGACAGAACTTTTTTGGTCATGGAGAATTGACTGACTTCCATCATGCACTTTGACGCTTTGTTTCAGAGTCGTATTGGTACACCCATGTTTCATCACCAGTGATAACACAGCCCAAAACATTGTCTTGCCTCTCCAAAAGGTCTTGGCAAACTTTGACTCTCCTTTGCTTTTGTTCATCCGTGAGCTCCTTCAGGACCATTTTTGTACACACCTTTCTCATGGCCAGATTTTCAGTTAAGATTTTCCTGTTTTTCTATCGATATTTACTTGGTCTGTGATGCTTCTCACAGTCAGCGGATGATTTTGACTCACAATTTGACAAATTTTTGCAATATTTTTGTCAGTTCTGCTTGTTACTGGCTGCCCTGACCTCTCTTCATCAGTTACGTGTTCTCTCCCCTCAGAGAAACGTTTAATCCATTTGTACACTGCCATTTTCTTCACGGCATTATCCCCATAAACTTGGACTAACATGTCCCTGATTTCATTTCCACTCTTGCCAAGTTTAACAAGAAATTTAATGTTTGTTCATTGCTCTAATTCAAGCTCAGACATTCTCGTGACGGCACACAAAAACATGAGACAATAATGAACGCCACTCAACAAGACACTGCCACGTGTCAACACAAACACAGCTGTGAGACGCTGATATATCAAGGTATGAAACCTTACAGAGGTGTTTGTACAGTGCTGCCAATGTAAGTGCACAGTGGCACGTTTGAGAACTTAATTGTCAGACCTTCATAGTTATTAGCATATCATTGACAATATTCCCTATGCTTTACTTTACATCCCCATGACTATTTAGTAACTACCAATTTGTACTTCTTAATCCCTTCCACGTTTTCACCCACTCCCAACCCATATCCCATCTGGCAATCATCAAAATGTTCTCTGTGTCTATGAGTTTGTTTCTGTTTTGTTTGTTTATTATGTTCCTTGGATTCCACATATAAACAAAACTACATTGCACCTGTCTTTCTGTCAGACATACTCCACTCAGCACAAACCTGCAGGTCTACCCATGCTGCCATGGATGGCAAGAACCCATTTCCTTCCATGGCTGAGCAATATTCCATTGTATATAGTATGTACCACCTCCCCTTTATCCATTCATCCATCAATAGACACCCAAGCTACCTACATATCTAGACCATTGTAAACAATGTTTCAATGAACATACCGATGCACATGTCCCCTCAAAGTAGCATTTTAGGTTTCTCTACATAAATACCTAGAAGTGGAATTACTGGGTTCTTATTTGTCTCTTGTTATAGCCTTTGTTTTAAATCTTCTTTGTCTCTTGTTATAGCCTTTGTTTTAAAGTCTATTTTATCTGGTATAATATCGCTACCCCAGCTTTTTTTGGTTTCCATTTTTAGGAAATATCTTTTCCCCATCCCTTTACTTTCAGTTTGTGTGTGCCTTTTGATCTGAAATGAGTCTCTTGTAGGCAACATATTATGGGTCTTGTTTCCTTATGCATTCAGCCACTCTATTTTTTGATTGGAGTGTTTAATCCATTTACATTTAAAGTAATTGTTGATAGATATGTAGTTATTGCCATTTTATTTTTCATATTTTTTATCTTTTTTCATCTTAAATAAGTTTCTCTAAGATTCCTTGTAGTACTGGTTTGGTGGCAATGAACTCCGTTAGCTTTTTCTTGTCTGAGAAGCTCTTCATGTGTCCTTTGATTCTAAATAACAGCTTTGCTAGGTAGAGTAATCTTGGTTGTATGTCCTTGCTTTTCATCACTTTGATATTTCATGCCAATCTCTTCTGGTCTGCAAAGTTTCTGTTGAGAAATCAGCCGACAGTCATATGGGAGCTCCCTTGTAGGTAACTAATTGCTTTTCTCTTGCTGCTTTTAAGATTTTTTCTTTGTCTTTAAACCTTTGGCATTTTAATTATGATGTGTCTTGGTGTGGGCTTCTTTGGGTTCATCTTGTTTAGGATTCTCTATGCTTTCTGGGCTTATATATCTATTTCCTTCACCAGGTTATGGAAGTTTTCTGTTATTATATCTTCAATTCCTTGCTCTCTCTCTTCTCCTTCTGGTAACCCTATGACATGAATGTTGGTATTTGATGTTGTCCCAGAAGCCCTTCAACTATCCTCATTTCTTGGATTCTTTTTTCTTTTTGCTGTTCTGCTTGGGTGTTTACTGCTACCTTAACTTCTAAATTGCTGATTCAGTCCTCTGCTTGATCTAACCTACTGTTGATTCTCTGTAATATATTCTCCCTTTCAGTTATTGTATTGTTTATTTCTTACTGATCCTTTTTTATGTTTTCTATCTCCATTTTTTTGTTTTCTATCTCTTTGTTGAAGTTCTCCCTGAGACCCCTGAGCATCCTTATAACCAGTGTTTTGAACTTTGCATGTAGTAGATTGCTTGCCTGTATTTGTTTAGTTCCTTTTTTTTGGAGCTTTGTTCTGTTCTTTTATTTAGGAAATGTTTCTTTGTCTTCCTTTTTTGGCTGCCTCCCTGTGCTTGATTCTATGTATTAGGTAGGGCTGCTATATCTCCTGTTCTTAGCAGAGTGGACTTATGTAGTAGGTGTGCTGTGGGGCCCATAGTGGTGCAGTCTCCCTGGTCATCAGAGCTGGGTGCTCCAGGTATATCCCTTGTGTGGGTTGTGTGTGCCCTCGTGTTGCAGTTGAATCTTGGTGGCTGTTTGCAATCCAGACTGGTGGAAAAGGTCAATATCACTGGAACAAAGTGTGCAAGGGGGATGAAGCCTGGGTAAGGTTAAGGAGGTATCCAAACCCCAGACTTCATAGTGCCTTGTAGGCAGTGGGAAAGTGGTGGGATTTTATTCTTAGTGTAATGAGAAGCCACTGAAGAGAGAAATCGTCTGTATAATGTGTTTACTCTAACCACTCTGTGTGGATAGAAGGGAGACAAGAATAGATGTAGGGAAACCCATTGTAAATAATGATACGTTAAACAGGGTAGTGCAAGGGAAATGGAGAGGAGTCCAGGGAACCGTGTGTGTGTGTGTGTGTGTGTGTGTGTGTGTGTGTGTGTGTGTGTAAAATAAGGACTATATGTTCTACCATTATGTTCTATGTCTTCTCACTTTGGTCAGGGGCACGGGTTGCCATTTCTTTTCTTTTTATGGATTAAAATTTTTTTTAATTCTTTTATTGTGAAATAAACATTTTTAAAAATTAGTTTCAGGGTGGGGGGGTTGTCACTTTGAGGGGTAAAATGTATAACTATTGCACTGTGTTGTACACCTGAAACTAATTAAAAATAAAATAAAATTAAAAAAAAAAAATTAGTTTCAGGTGTACAACACAGTGCAATAGTTACACTTTTTACCCCTAAAAGTGACAACACCCCTCCCCCAATTCACCGCTCTACTCCCCCCATATCATACATATTTATTACAATTCGCTTGACTCCACTCCACACTATACTCCACATCCCATGAATATATATATATATATATATATATATATATATATATATATTTTCAATTACAGTTGGCATACAATATTATACAACATCAGCTTCAGGTGTACAGTGCAGTGATCAAGCCTCTACTCCATCCATGAAGTGGTCTCCCTAACAAGACATGTAACCATCTGACACCCCACAAAATATTTACGACATTATTAATTATATTCCTTGAACTGTCTTTCATATCCCTGTGGCACTATTGTAGTTACCTATTTATTGTAGTTACTCTTCTCTCTCATCCTCACCCCCCATCCAACTAGCAACCATCAGTTTTTCTTTTATATCTCTGAGACTATTTTTGTTTACTTTGTTCGTTCATTCAGTTTTTCAGATTTCACATATAAATGAGATCATATGGTATTTGTCTTTCTTGGACTGACTTAACATAATAGTCTCTAGGTCCATCCATATTGTTGAAATGGTATGATTTCATTCTTCTTTATAGCAGAGTAATACGCCATAGTATAAATGTACCACAGTTTCTTAATCCAGTCATCTACAGATGGGCATTTCGATTGTTTCCAAGTCTTGGCTATTGTAAATAGCGCTGCAATAAACATAGGGGTGCATATATTTTTTCGAATTAGCGTCTTGGATTCCTCTGGGTAGATACCCAAGAGTGGAATTGCTGGGTCATATGGCAGTTTCATTTCCAGTTTTTTGAGATACCTCCATACTGATTTCCATAATGGCTGCACCAATTTGCAGTCCCACCAACAGTGCACCAGCGTTCCCTTTTCGCCACACCCTCGCCAGCACTTGTTGTTCGTTTATTTATTGATGATAGCCATTCTGACTGGAATGAGGTAGTATCTCACTGTGGTTTTTATTTGCATTTCTCTAATGATTAGTGAGGTTGAACATTCTTCATATGCCTATTGGGCTATCATTTTTTTTCTACCCTCAATTTCATTCCTTGATGTACCTAGAGACCTACTTTCCCCTCTAGGTAGTGCGTCTGAGATGACAGAGTCCAGATGAAGTCCTGTTGTCCACATGAAGAAGTCAGGCAAGAGATTAAGTATTGCTGGCTGAAGAATGGACAGGCATGAGCTGATAACTATCAGTTAATGGACCTCAGTGACCTGACACAGTGAAGGCCCAGGATCCTGATGAAAAATGAGCTTCTCCTGGAAGAAGCTTGACATTTCTCAAACTTAAAATCTTCTGTCCTCTTTGTCTTTTCCTTCTCCTTCTCTTTTCCAGCCTAACAGTAGTGAGGGGAAACTTGCTCTACAAATATTCACTTGAATCTCTCTGTTTTACAGGTAGACTTCATAACTGAATATTTGCAATCTTGTTTCTTTGTCTTTGAAGTGAGTGACTCCTGTCTCTTTGTCTAAGGTGGTGGCAGGTCCTCAGGGGCAAATGAGAGAATTGTATAAGATGGGGGAGGTTGCATTAATTAATACTTTCAAATATTAAGCAGACATATGCACATATGAGTATGTACAATAGGAATATGGGTAGAGCTGTTATTGTAGAACAAGAAATTGGTTTTATTGCTCTAATCCAGGGGTCAGCAAGCTTTTGAGATGGAAGAGCCAACCCTGTTCCTCAAAGTTTTGCAAGACCTATAAGACAAATGAAATAACCATTATGTGAATAATATCCTTTAAAAATTTTATAAATGAAACTATGATAGTTTTATTTTCATTTTCAATTTTACTTCAGAGCCACATGTACATACCCAAAGAGCCACATGTGGCTTGGGACCCCTGCTCTGGTCTGCAAACTTTGGGGATGGAGAGGGGCTAGGATTTTTCCTACACTCCCTTAACAATGGTTTGGGTGGAGCTCCACGGGATGCAATGGTTGGGAAGAAGGCCGTAGAATAATCCCACCAATCGTAGCTTTAAAAAGATCCAAACCAGACCTAGCCCTCTATCAAAAAGGATGGTGACTGGTTGCTTGGCAACCATGATGCTCCTTCCCCTTTCAGTGTTAGAAGCTTTAGTCAATCAACCAAAGCTGCTCTTAATGTTATTTCTAATCAGGTTTCATCTGTGTAAACCCACTAATGGGGAAGGACAGGGGATCTCACGTTGACTTACCTCAGTTCCATTCTGCGTGGGTGCCTCTATATCTAAAATCATAGTCTATAAGAGCTGGAAGATCATCTAAGTTCCAGAACTTAACTTTACAGCTGAGACCCAGAGAATTTGGCTGGCTCAAGGTGACAAAACCAGTTGATGGCCCAAGAACCATCCTGGACTAACTCAGTTCGGAGGTTTTTGGGTGGAGCTTAATTGAATTGGCTTGACTTGACTCCCACAGGGACCTCCTTCTCACCCAGTACTTGGGGGGCTGTCATGCCTGTTTATAATGCAGAATGGCCTCTTGTAAAGTTGTGCTTGTGGAATCTTGAGCTTTAACTTAGTTTCACTAACCCACAATTGTGGGAGAGCAGACTGAGCCAGTGAACACATTGTAGAAGACTTTAAAACAAGAATAGTTCTATCACTTTCAAATATTGTACCTGTAGTGACAAAAACTGTTAACAAAGAACAGCTAAGGGGCAGTGCAGCCAGCACGCCCAGAGAGAGGGGATGAGGCCAGCCTGCCTCATTAAGGCTCAGAGTTCTGTGGGTCTGAGAGGGCTGGTAGAGGAGAGATTGGAGGGCTGGCACTGTGGACAGAGGATATTTAGAGGCCAGGGGCTGAGATCGCCAGATGGTAGTGTAGGATGCTTACCTTTCAATTAGTGCATTTGAAGAGAAAGAGGTGAGAGAGATAATTAAGTGTGCATATGCAATGCTGACCTGCATATAAAAATCTGATAGACTCACACAGTGGTAGCTGCTGTCTGAGACTGTGGGGCCTGGCTCTCAGGGACCTGTTCTTTAGGAATGAACAATCCAAGGTTTGTTGGTGACTTTGTCCTAGAAGATGGGCCCCAGGAGAGTTTGGAATTCAGGATGGATCAGACCCTGTGCTGACTGACTTACTTTCTTTCATAAGTCACTGTTGTTTAAATGAAGGTGGAGGCAGTCTTTAAGGAGAAAGGGCAGGAAAAGATGTTGGAAAAGGAAACAAATAGCCTAGAGATTAGATAGGGCTTTGCTAGCAAGGAGGCAGCCCCAGCTTTTTGAGGGAGGATGTGGGCAATCCTTTTGCAACTCAGTCAGCAAAAATTGAGTGCCTGCCTTGTGTGTCAGGAACTGTGCTCAGATACAGGGGTATCTAGGGTGACTGGTGTTACTAAGATGAACAAAACAGAGGCCCCCCTTTCACTGGGCCATACTCTACTCTGCACATATGTGTCTCAGGCTCTCTTTGTTCTTAGTACCAATCATTCTACTCATCCCCCTTCAATCTTTAGTACCCTGGGGCATGCCACAGTCCCAAAGTGTGTGTGTGTATGTATGTGGGGGCGGGCAGGGAGGAAGCAGGAGAGGTTTTGCTGGCAAATTATGGAATATTATAAAGCTGTTAAACATAATTTAGCTCAACTGTCCTATTTTAGGCCAGTATTATCCTGACACCAAAACCAGACTGAGAAACCACTATAGAAATGACTATACTTTGTTAAAAGGTCTTATTAAATCATATGTTTAATTCCTGTTTCCTTGCAATAGTTTATTTTGCATATGTATAACTTTAAGGATCTAAAATCCATATTTGTGTTAACATGCCTTTAAATCTCATTTTGCTTAACAAATATTTATTATTCATCATTATTATGTACAAGGCATCATACAGAACTTTATGAGAGAAGTCATCACATCACATCGAAATGGTCTGTTTATGAGTCTCACTTCTCCACTACACAATAGTTCCTTTGAGGTAGCATTCATTTCTCACTCATATTCATGTCCCACCACTTGCACAGACCATCCCCATAGTAGTAAGCATTCAATACATGCCTGGGAATTGTATGTCAAATTGTGTAAACAATTTTAATATAAGACTAAACATAAAGAGTGATGATATTGTAGAAGAGTGGAGATTGGGAGATAAATTAGATGTGGATTTAAGTGTGGGGCAAAGAGGGGCAATAATAATGGGAAATAAGGCTGGGGAGTGAGATAGAATCAGATTGTAAGGAGCCTTGAAGGCCATGCTAAACAGCTGGACCCTAATGTTTTGTCCAGTGGAAGACTGAAGTGTTTGTGGATAATCAAGATCCTTTTTATGTTAGATTTTAGGAAGAAAATTCTTGTAAAGCCCATATGTGTATCAGTTAGGAAGCTTTCCATTGAAAGTAATAGAAAATCCAACTCCAATGAACTTAAAAAAGGGAATTTAGTGGCTTGTAAAACTGAGAGGTAGGATGGACTTCAGGCACAGTTTAGTTAAGACTCTAGCTTCATTTCTCTGTGATTATCTTGGGTTTGTCCTCCTCCAAGTTTTGGCATCAGTATCAGACTGGTTTCTCTCACAGTTACAAGATTGCTGACAGCAGATCAGGACTATTTGTTATTTCCCCTCCAAATTAATGAAAAGTCCTAAGTTTCACTCTAATTAGACCAATTTCGGTCTCATTCTCCATGAATAAATTAATGTTGTCAGAGAAATAGTATTAAACTGCCTTAGGCCACTTGAGGCCATCTCTTTGGCCAAGAGTGGATCAATCCACCCAAGCTGCATGGCTACTACCCAGTAGAAGGGTGTTTGGAAAGCTGAGAAGGTAGCCAACAGTGTTCATTACAATATAACAGTACAAATGTCTAGGATAGGAAAGAAATTTATGAGAAAGAACAGCAAGGGATAATTTGCCTTACTGTATTAAAATTGTCAAGATGAATGGTATTAGCACAGAGAACCCAGAAATAAATTCAAATTGATATTAAAATTATTTCATGACAAAGGTGGTATAAGCTAACATATATACATAGGAAAGATTTTTCCTTTCTTAAAGAAAGTTTTTTTCCTTAAAATGTGTATGTAGGCCGGCCAAGTGGCGCGGTGGTTAAGCACTGGCTTCGGAAGCCAGCGGCCCCGGTTCGGTCCTACATGTGAGGGCCAGTGACACTGCCCTCAAAAAAACAAACAAAAAAACCCCCCAAACAAAATGTGTATGTATGTTTTTGGCACCCTCTGTATGTGAATATACAAAATATGTATACACATACCCACTTAGATCACCCTAAATGTCATAAGGTTTGCGTAACCACATCCTGTGATTTGCTAAGAGTTTGACAGAAGGACTGTGACTTAATGACAATAGCTCTCAACAAACTAGGAACAGAAGGAAAATTCCTCAACCTGATAAAGGCTGTCTACAAAAGCCACCCCCAGCTAACATCATATTTGATGGTGAAAGTCTGATTATTTTCCCCCTCCTAGATCAAGAGCAAGATAAGATGTCAGCTCTTGCCACTTCTATTAAATACTGTACTGAAAGTTCTAGGCAAGGTATTTAGGCAAGAAAAAGCAATAGAAGGCACCCATTTTGGACAAGAAGATATAAAAATATCTCCATTTGCAGTATTACATAATGTTGTATACAGAAAATGCTTATGATCCACCAAACAAACAAAAAAACACAACAAAAAAATCATCCCAAACATGAGAACTAATATTGAAGTTCAGCAAGGTTGCAGGTAACAAGATCAATATACTAAAATCAATTATATTTCTATACATTAGCAGTGAAATTGTGATTTATAATAAAAAATACAGAGGATGCCAAAAAAATGTATACACATTTTAAGAAAGGAAAAAAACTGTATTAAAATTGTAATACTCAATGTATACCAATAACAAAAGATGAATACAAGTCATGTGTATACATTTTTTGGCACCCAGGTATATATTTGGTTTATATTCACTGTTTCTGGCACATAGGTTCTAAAATCACTGGAATTTCCCAAGTTATAAGAGTGATAAAAGTGTTTTTTATTATTTGTAACAAGCCCCTTTCAACCACACCTTAGTTTGTCTTGAAGAGACCACTTTTGGAAAGCCTCTAAGGATGAGCGGTGTTGCCAGGGGAACCACCCTAGTGACTAAAGGGTTGGAACTTTCAGTCGCACTCCCTGACTTCTGGAGAGGGAAGAGTGGCTAGAGTTTGACTCAATCACCAATGGCCAATGATATAATCAATCAAGCCTATGTAATGAAGCCTCCATAAAAACCCAAAAGGACAGGGTTTGGAGAAATTCCAGGTTGGTGATCAAATGGAGGTGCTGGGAGATGAGAGTACCCAGAAGGCATGAAAGCCCCATGTCCTTCCCACATTCCTTGCTCTATGCATCTCTTCCATCTGGCTATTCCTGAGTTATATCCAATTATAATAAACTGATAATCTGGTGAGTGAGATCTTTTCCTGAGGTCTGTGAGCTGCTCTAACAAATTCAGTATAAGGAGAGAATTGTTGTAACCTCCAATTTACAGCTGGTTAGCCAGAAGCACAGGTAACAACCTGAACTTGAGGTTGGCATCTGAAGTGAGGGCTGGGGGCAGTCTTACAGGATTAAACCCTTCACCTGTGGGATTTGACGCTATCTTCAGGTATATCAACCTGCCAGGATCAAGTTAAATTGTAGGACACCCAAGTGATGTTAGAGAATTGCTTGATTGTGCAAAACCCACACATCTGGTGTCAGAAATGAAGTAGTGTTCTAGTAGAGTATTGAAAGTAGAGGAGACACATAGAGTGTGTTTTTCCTTTACATTTTGGTGGCAGTGATGGGATTTGCTAGACTGACCCTGACTCACAGAAACATGTGGTTTGGAAAGAGAAATGATGAAAGAAAGAGGAAAATTAAAATTAAGAAAACAATTTATTTACAATAACATTAAAAGAATAAAATACTTAGGAATAAACTTAACAAAATAAATGCAAAAGATACACTCTGAAAACTACAAAACATTGTTGAAAGGAATTAAAGAAGACTTAGATAAATGAAAAGATAAATGGAAAAACACCCCATGATCATGGGTTGGAAGACCAAATATTATTAATATGGCAATCATTCCCCAGATTGAGCTATAGATTCAATGAAATATCTATTATAATAGCAGCTGCTTCTGTATTTCTGTAAATAATATTCACAGAAATATTATTTCTGTAAATAATATTTCTGTATTTCTGTAAATAATATTTACAGAAATTGACAAGCTGATCCAAAATTTAATATGGAAATAAAAGGGACTCAAAATATCCAAAACAATCCTGAGCACAAAATTAGAGGGCTCACATATCCTGATTTCTAAACTTACCACAGTAATCAGAGTGTGGTACTGGCATAAGGATAGACATATAGATTAATGGAATAGAATTAACAGTCCAGAAATAAATCCTCACACTTACAGTCAACCTCTTTTCACCAAGGATACTAAGACAATTCAATTGGAAAGAATAGCCTGTTAGCAAATGGTCTGGGACAACCAGATATCTACATGCAAAAGGATGAAGTTGAACCTTTTTTCATACCATATACAAAAAGTAACTTAAAATGGATGAAAGGCCTAAATATAAAAGCTGAAACTGTAAAACTCTTGGAAGAAAATATAGGGGTAAATCCTGGGGGCTTGGTTAGGCAAAGCCTTCTATGTAACACCAAAAGCAACAAAAGAAAAAGAAAAAAATAGGTAGTTTGGACTTTATAAAAATTTAAAATATTTGTGCTTCAAAGGATATGTCATGAAAGTGAAAACATAACCAAAGGAACAGGAAAAAATCTTTGCAAATCGTATCTCTGCTAAGGGTCTTGTATCTAGAACATATGAAGAATCTTTACAACTCAATAGTTAAAAGACAAATAATCCAGTTTAAAAATGGGCAAAGGAGCTGAGTAGACATTTCTCCAAAGAACATATACAAATTGCCAATAAGCATATAAAAGATGTTGAACATCATTAGCCATTGAGGAAATGCAAATCAAAACTATGACACTTTACCTAACTAATTATAGGATGGCTATAATTTTAAAAGCAATTAAAAACAAACAAACTAGAAAATAACAATTTTTGGTGAGAATGTGGAGAAATTGAAACCCTCACACACTGCTGGTGGTAATGTAAAATGGTACATTCACTTTTGGAAAACAGTCTGGCAATTCCTCAAACGATTAAATGTAGAGTTACCATGACACCAAAATTTCAGTCCTAGGTATATATCCAAGAGAAATAATGGAGATATATATATTCAATATATATATATATTCATTATATATTCACATATGTATACATATATATTCACACAAAGACTTGTACATGAATGTTCATAACAGCATTATTCATAATAATCAAAAGGTAGAAACAATCTAATATCTATAAATAGATGAATGAATAAATAAAATGTGATATATCCATTCAATGCAATATTATTTCCACTAAAAAAAGGATTAAATACTGATACATGCTGCAACATGAATCAACCTTGAAAACATGCTAAGTGGAAGAGTCCAAACACAAAATACCACATATTATATGATTTCATTTATATGAAATATCCGGAATGTACAAATCCATAGAGACAGACAGGAGGTTAGTGTTTACAAGACCTGAGGAGGTGTTGGGGAAAGTGGGAAGACCGATAATGGGTATGAGATTTCTTTTTGAGGTGATGAAAATGCTCTAAAATTGATTTTGGTGATGTTTGCATAACTCTGTGACTAAAAATCATTTAATTGTACACTTTAAATAGATGCATTGTATGGTATGTGAATTATATTTCAATAAAGCTGTGATTTTTTTTTTAAAGTGCATTGGGGGGCTGGCCGAGTGGTACGGTGGTTAAGAGCTGGCTTGGGACACCAGCGGCCCCGGTTCGGATCCCACATATGAGGGCCAGTGACACTGCCCTCTAAAAAAAGAAAAAGAAAAAAGTGCATTAACTTTATATCTGTTGACTTGGAGAAGACAGAGTTCTAAAGTAATATATGTACTATGCGACCCCATATTTATGTTAAAAATGTGAATATATGTTTGAGTATGAAACTTTTCCAAAGGATATACACGTGGCTATTAACATTGGGAGGTAGGAAGGAAAGGGTTAGAGACAGTGGGAGACTGTTAACTTTTCTTTATACATATTTGGATTTTTTTTTTCACTTTTTAATTGTACATATAGGACCATGTATCTATAATAAAAAAAGAAAGAAAGAAAGAAGGAAAGAAAGAAGGAAAGAAAGAAAGAAAGAAAGAAAGAAAGAAAGAAAGAAAGAAAGAAAGAAAGGAAGGAAGGAAGGAAGGAAGGAAGGAAGGAAGGAAGGAAGGAAGGAAAAGAAACCAACCCTGTGAAATTAAAAAATAAAATAAAATCATTTAAAAAGATACTGGGGAGAAAGGGAATTGGAGTACTGGAGAGAGTGGAGCAGAGAAAAGGAAATAAGACAATTGGGCTTGCTGGAGGTGATGAGGGCTTCCCCTGAAGGAGTAGAAATGAAAAGGAGACAGATTTCTAAGATAGTAAAAGTAGAAACAAGTAATAGGAATTATTTACTGAGTGAAGATGAGATCACTCAAAGAGAAATGAAGGTGTTGCTAACCCAAGATTTCAGGCTGATCTACAAATAACATGTTCCTAGAGTTTGGTTTTGAGTTCAGAGTACTGGCTGGCTCATCAACTAGAGACTCATGATGGGTGAGTGGTCTGGGGAGACATCTGGAAGAAGATAATATTACAGAGAGGAAAGACCAGTGTTGGAAGAGAGAGGACCAAGGGCAGGATATTGAGGACCACATCTCTGTACAGGGCATTCCTGTGAAGAAATATATGAGGAAGTACTCAGAGAAGAAAGAAGTCCAAGAGACTGTGATGACATTGCAAGAAGAGAAGGACCAGCGAGTTTCAAGGAAAATAGGGAGGTGGAGTAGGAGTGCAGATAGCAGTCAGTGGAACTCAGTGCCTAGAAGGTCATTCCTTGTGGATCTACAAGGAAGCATTTTCAACAGAGTAGGTGTGGAATCTAGAATGCTGGGGGCTAAGAGTAAATCAAAGACTGGAATAAAGAGGAGGTAGCAAGTGAAAACCAGGTTTTTGAGAAATTTCTTATCAAAGGGAAAGGAAGTAATGAAACAGGAGCTTGCCTGAGAAAGCAAGACCTATGAAAGATGTTTTTAGGATGGAGGATCTATGCCCATGTTTATAGGCTAAGGGGAAGAGCCTCTTGAGAGGGAGGGACTAGAGAGAGAGCCTTGGCAGAGGACAGAAGAATGAAGAATAACAAGTGGTAGAGTTAGGAGGCTTAGAATAAAGTGAGGACTTTCACCTTCTAAGAGTGGGGGTAGAGGGGTGAGGGAGGGAGGGAAGGAGGGAGGGAGGGGGTGAGGGAGAGAGAGAGAGAGAGAATTACAGAAGATAAAAAAGATATTAAGACATTTTTGATAGAGAGAAGTTGATCCTCCATTGAGCCTCTGTCCAGGGGTGATATTTAAAATACTTAACAGCCAGTGCAGAGTGGGCACCGGCCTAAGTTTCAGGTAGAGGCTGGGGCAGCTGGGGGGGCAGACAGAACATTAAGGCAACATAACTGTAGGGCTGAAACAATGTCTCAGAACTTTAAAGGACTGAGTAAGAATGATCTAAATTCCTCAAAAACGGTCATTTGTGACAAAAAGAATACATTGCTATAAAATGATTCATCTTTAGTTCCCTGATTTAGAAGATTTTTTAAAATCAAATAAATAATGAATGCCTCCCATAAATTCAATGCCTGTTGGCAAGAGGTCCAAAGAAGAGGATATTGATTGAAATCATGACTGTTCACACTCTTTTGGCTTACTCTCTTGCAGCAAACAACAGTCTTGTAGTTCAAATAGGGAAAATGGGGTTCCAGTGAATCTCAGAACACAGAATCTCATGTTTATTTGAGGTTCTCCCTCTGAGCACCAGTCACAGATCTCTTTGCAACTGTACTCTCCCTCTGGAGGGGGAGAGTGAAACGATTACATCTAGGACTCGAGAGAATTCAGGAAAGTGCTTGGGGATTCCCAGATCACAAGTGCCAAGTGCATAACATGGAAACCATCACCAAGGTGATCACATCAACCTCAGCCATATGTCGGCTTCCAAAGGGAAGCACCCCTGTACTTCTCAGCCCTCAGTTTGAGAAATATTTCTCCCTTATCCCTCCAACGCACTGCCGTACTACAGCACCAGATATGCTGGTCTGAGGGCTGCTGGCCCGATGCAGCAAACTCTGAAGGATTAACAGGTCTTCGATCTAGAACATGTTCTGTGTGGCTGTAGCCTTTTCAAAACAGAATTTTCTGATTGAAAGAGACCTTTTATCTAATCTCAGCCCCTTAGAGATGAGGAACCACAGTAGCCAGCCATTAAATAAAAGGCTAAACCAACGTTTAGATCCATTTGGATCTTTTTATCTAGTATCCTTACTTCCAGCTTTCTTATTGGAAAGCTTAAGTTATAATTTACATACACATGAAAGAGATTTCTTGATATATCAGGTAAAATGCCAGAATGAGACACCTTCAGAGGTTTTAAGGTATTATATGGAATGCATTATATTTGAATGTGTAGCTGATATATTGACACAGCTGAATTCATGGCGTAATCAGAAAACAGCTTTATTCTCTTCTATCATGCTTGTTCAAACCTGCTCTGTGGGGCTAGTTGTTTTCCTGCCCCTTGGGTGAATTAATGTATAGGCCCTATGACTTTTGGGTTCATTCTGAAATAATAAAGGGTCCCTGGTTACTTTTAATAAAAAACACAATCTTATGTCAGTAATTAATACTGTCATATCAGTACTATGTCTGGCACAGTACAAAAATAAAAAACTCTGTACTTCAGAGATGAAGGGGATAATGGAAAGCTTCCTCTGTATATCTCCCAGCCTGGCTCTTCTCCCCATCTTCCACACTCACTTAGGCTGCCCTACTCCTCCAGGATTAAAGTGGAAAAGAGAGGGAGCTAAAGAGACAGAAAGGCCCTGGGGGGTTCTAGCTGGCATGGCTTCCTTTGGCCATGGCAGATGTTTCCAGTTGACACTTTCGCTCGTGGGTGTTTTAATGGGTTTGTCAGTACCACCCTCCCCACCACCACCCTGCTGGGAAACCTCTCACCATCCATTTCCTAGGCACAGGCAAAGTCATTTTGCCTCTGACTGGTTGCCTTAGATTCTCCCCCCAGGGCCTTGGGCATCTGAAGGCAAACCTCTGGCTTCTTTCTGCTGAGGTCTCTGCCTTTCTAAGCAGTCCTCTTGGGTACGATCAAAGTCATGCCCACACTGTCTGTCTCACTCTCCTACGTTTGTCTTCTGTGGGAGTAAATTAATACCCCACCTTAGTTTCTGCCCTGTGTTCAGGCCACTTTTGCCAACTCTGGCTCTTTAGATTTCTCAAGCATGACATAGACACCAGTCCATGGTGTTCCCCAGAGTGCAGGGGATACATCCTGAGCTCTCTGGGAGGTCTGCTTGAAGTCCCTCTCACCTGAGTGAAGGTGAGAGAAAAGCCCCTTTGGCCCTCTTGCCCCCCCACCCCACCCGCACCCTACTGGCAGGGAGGGTGAGAAGGAGGGGCCTCTTGGAACATCTACCGCTCCTCTACAGAAACCATTCTCTAACCCATAGCAGTCTCCTCAGCTTCTACTTCAACTTTTATACCTTTAAGTAAGTGAGAGCTTAAGGGAACACTCCTTTGCAAGTCCTGCACCTTGCTTGAAATGTAAGAGTAGTGGACAACTATTACGTGGACCCTCTGATAAAATGGAAATAAAATAGTAGCTCCCATTTAACATCCCATTACCAAATGTATTCTCATTCTCTTTCCAATTACCCCTATAAGGTTTTCTTTAATAGGTAGGTGTTGGTAAAGATTGAATGCCATTTCAGTGAACTTTGTATGGCTTTGCTGTTTATCAGAGAAGACTTGAATTATCAGTGGCTGGAGAAGGGTTGGCAATAACTTCATTATACAGAGATTTTTATTATAATGAGATTCATTGCAATTTGACCAGCAGCAGGGACTCCCAGAATCTTTATGAGTTATGCTTCTCAAGTTTGTTTTTCCAACTGAATAAGGTGTATAGAGCATTAATTATAAACACAAAATGGACCGTAATAATTTTTATAGTTATGTCAGCCTCAAATTGACGGTCAGGCCAGAGCACCATGTGAAAGGTGTAACCAGTGAAGACCCTAAGCAGATAACTCCAGATACAGGGTGGAGTGTGACCATCTAGATGGCTTTATCAGACTGCAGATGGGTGCACTGCACTGTCTTGAGCATAAAATTGGAGCTCTCTGACAGCTTATTGCTCAGGCCTCAACTGACCAGCTGAGATCCACACCTGTACTTGTCTCAGACAGAGCACTTGAAGCCTCACCTCCTGACTGTCTCACCAGCCCCATCTGACGCCTGATGCTATGCACCCCAGCACTATAAGAATTCTCGCCAAACACTGGACTTTCTCATTCTTCTTTTGTAAGACTCTGTTCACCTTGCCTAACTCTATTGCTTTCAAACCTGTGCGACCCTCTTGTGTGAAACCGCTCTACCTCAACTATTGGAGACTATCCTCTGGCTGAACCCTTGGTTAGTGCTTGTGGTAAACCAAGTCAGCAAGACTAGATCTGTGGCTTTTTCTTTTTCTCTTTCTTTTTTAGATTTTATTGGGGAATTGGAGGAGGGGGACAGCGTTGCAGAATTGGGGAAGGGGAACAGACAAGTTGCTGTCCTTTTGTTCTTCAGTCTAGTTGTGGAGGACATTGCTTCACTGGCCCATGTTGGTATTATGATCATTGCTCTCTTTCCGGGTGAGGCA
This sequence comes from Aselliscus stoliczkanus, assembly GCA_033961575.1. Taxonomy (NCBI): domain Eukaryota; kingdom Metazoa; phylum Chordata; class Mammalia; order Chiroptera; family Hipposideridae; genus Aselliscus; species Aselliscus stoliczkanus. The sequence continues at coordinate 92,666,952 of CM066734.1, read as the reverse complement.
GTCGCTCGCTGCCGTTGGATGGGCCACTCATGGCGGCTCACGGCAGCTCACGAAAGCACACGCCAGCTGCCGGCCAACACTACTGCAGCCTATGCCATTGCTAGCGACTCACGGCAGCCCAGCTCCAGTTTGAGCTGTTGTTCACCATCTTAGCTGTAGAGGGCGCATCATCACCTCATGTGGGATCCGAACCGGGGTCCTGATGCTCAGAGCTGGCATCCCAAGCCAACTCTTTTTTTTTTTTTAATATTTTTATTGAGGAATTGGGGGAGGGGAACAGAGTTGGGGGATCGGGGAAGGGGAACAGACAAGTTGCTGTCTTTTTGTTCTTCAGTCTAGTTGCAGAGGTTGTTGCTTCACTGGCCCATGTTGGTATTGTCATTGCGCTCTTCTTGGATGAGGCAGATCGGTCGCGGCTATTGGCAGCTCACGCTGGCTGCCGGCCACTCACTGTAGCCTATGGCAGTCCACTGCAGCAGGGGCTGCAGCCTACACCGTCGCCAGGGCTCGTACAACCCAGCTCCAGGTGGAGCTGTTGTTAGCTGTAGAGGGCAGTGTCACTGACCTTCATATGTGGGATCCGAACCTGGGCCGCTGGCATCCCCAAACCAGCTCTTAACCAATGTGCCACTTGGCCAGCTTGATCTGTGGCTTTATTCTAATAAAGTCTGACATTGTGGAAAGACACAAAAGTGTGTGTGAGACTGCTACTTTGATAGCCATGTCCATCTCATGACAGAAGGCAAGTGATTCGAATCATAAACAATAACAAATTGGCTGCCCAAGTGAAAGGAAATGAGCAAGAATATAAACTTTCTTTGTAATTCGAAATGGTCTGTAGTTGTTTCAGTTAGATAACAAGTTCACTTATATCAGAAAATCTATAACCCCTCCCCCAGGTGGATGGATACTTGTGCTATTCTTCAGAGTTAATCAGCCCAGCTGGTAGAGCAACATGGTGTCAAAATCATGGTGCCTCATTGGGCTCCTGTGGAATGATTATGTCCTTCCCTGCGTGTTGATTTCCATCCTACCCCAAAAAGTTTGTGACTAGCATCTATCTCTAGGTCTAAACCCTGTTTGTTCAATAGTTGGCACTTTCCGCAAAGCCTGAAGTATTTTGGAACACTGTCAACAGATTATTGAAGAATACAGGATGAATCTTTATATATATATATATATATATATATATATATATATATATATATATATATATATCAAGATTTTTTTTTAAAGAGAACTAGCGCTGAGATACTATTTCAAGTTTACACTCATACATGATTTTTAAAAATCTAAGTTCAGATTGAGTGCATGGTAGAAAATGGACAAATGTTAATGGGTGGAATACCAAGACCAATAAAAGAAAGATAAAAGCACAGTTAAATTTATGTTTTGTTTGTCTTCAATTCTCTTGAAACTTCACTAGAACTCTCATGACTCATGACATTAACAGAATCTGCATATAGCAATGAAGTCTCCTTCATGGCCAGCATTGTAACATAATATTTCAGCTGTCAATATTACTGTCAGGAATGTAATTTATTTCACTCTTTGGTTTTATTTGGATAGACATTTTGGAGATGAAGGTGGCAGTGATTTAATGCTGCTGACACATGGCACTGAGCTTGCTTTCCTCACAAATTCAGGTTGGTTTCTTAAGCAAAAGTGAGGCTGCTTCCCAGTGAAAAATAAAAATGTTTAAATAAATTAAACATAGTGCAACAAGTTCTCAGTCCTTCCAAAGACAAAAGGAAAAGTAAGAGCATTATACCGATCCGGGACCCTGTTCCCAAGAAAAGCAGGGTTAATCATGGGCATGTCAGACTCACCTGTGGGTCTTTGTAAAAATACCCACATACTGGCCCCACCTGTCTGCTCACCCCTGACTCCAGGTTCTGACTTGGAGGATTAGAAGTGGAACCAGGCTGTTTTTTAAGGTGATTCCCATGTGCAGACAGCTGAGTGGCACTAATGTTTGGATGGACCCACAAGTTTTAAAAGAATGGATTAGGGGGGCCGACCAAGTGGCGTGGTGGTTAAGGGCTGGCTTGGGAAGCCAGTGGCCCCGGTTCAGGTCCCACATATGAGAGCCAGTGACACTGCCCTCAAAAACAAACAAACAAACAAACAAACAAACAAACAAATAAAAGAATGGATTGGAAGAAGGTCCAGCTGGAGGCTTCCTTTATTTAGTCAGTGCAGAGAGAATTAATGGCTGGGAGGGGATGGAGGGGTGTCACATCAGAGCTGGGGTTCATTCATAGGCAGGCCTCTAGCAATTTATAACTTTGAGAAAGTCACAGATCACTTTGAGAGTTTGAATGGAAGCTATAGTTACTCTCCTCAGAAAAAAACACACATAGGCTAAACACCACAAAATTTAACACATACGTTCAGGGGATTCTAAATAGATTAGAATTAAGTTTTCGATTTTTGCTATTTTAACCCGATGGTCAACAGTCTCATTTGTTAAGGTAAGAAAAACAGGAGAGGCCAGACAGGTCCTCTGACAGTCTAGTAACCAGGAGAAAGCAGTAGCAACAAAACAATATACAAGTGTACACAAGAGTTGTGGGGAAAGGCAGAGTTCTGGAATGTTAAATTGGAGTTGAAACGTGTGCTTTGAGAGGTGACAGATTAATGGAGACAGGTGTGGTACAGAAGCACCCCAAAAGAATGGAAGTCAGTCTGACTAAGGCAGATTGATAAAGGAGGACACTTCAAGGCTACGTTTGGAATAGAAGTTAGTGGTGAACCGTGATAAAAATGGTACTGATCCAGCTGCAGCTCGAGGTCATTGACATGGTGCCATTGGTAGGCTGGGGTCTGCGGTGGGGGAAGCGATTAAAATGCTGATGAATACAGTTTTGTAGCAGACCCGGAGGAAACACTGGGAGGAAGAGAGCAAGCTGTCGCTGGGAGAGCGACCTTGGAGTCGCTATTCATTGCCAGGGTCAGAAGTTGGCTCTGTGTTTGTTCTTTACGATGAAAGGAAACCGCGGGAGAACGCTGAGCGGTGGAGAACTACATTCAGCCATGGGGCATGAAAATGAATTTTAGCTGCTATGTGCAAAAACCCTAGGTGTACGGACAGAAAGGAGCCAGCCGGAAGGTTACAACAGGTCAGGAATAAATAACCAGCAGGCAGAGGATCCCAGATTCCGTCCTTCTTTTGTTGGGTGAGCAGCGCCAGGCAAACGCATTCACAAAGGAAGAAGCGGTTTGTCCGTCCACACTCGGCTCTTGCCCCCGGGTAACTATGATGGGCCCCGAGGGGTGGTAGAAGCGGAGGCCCGGGGAGCTCAGTTCTCGCCGGGAGGCCTCGCAGCAGAGACCCCAGAATAAGTCGGGGGCAGGCCACCGTGCGGCGGGCGGGCAGATCCCACCCCTTCCTGCAAGAAGCGCCCTCCTCGCCGAGCCTGCCGCCGCCGCCACCGCCGCCGCCACTGCCGCCGCCGCAGGTCACGGCCCCGCGAGGTGCCCGCGGCTCCGCCGCACGGAAGCAGGTAGGCGCAGCGCCGCGGCGCCCCCACGCGCTCCCCCGCCCGGGCCCGCCGGCTGCGCGCCCAGCCCGGAGGGGAGACCCAGGCGGCGGGGTCCTCCGGGCCCTGCTCATCTTGCGCCTCCTCCCCGGAGGACAGGAGCGGGACCGACGGCCGGGGCTCCTGCGGGCGCACGCGGCGAGCCAGGCACGGGCGGCGCCCCGGAGCCCCTGCCGTGGCCGCCCTGCGTCCGGGGCGCCGAGCCAGCGCGTCCGGCTCGCCGCCGCCGCCGCCGCCGCCGCAGGGCTGGCCGCCGAGCCCCTGCGCCTCCCTCCGGCTGCGGCTCGGGTCCCGTCCTTGGACAGGTGTCCCCGCCCGCTGCCCCAGGCGGATCCCCAGGCCTTTTGTGGTCGGGTGGACTCTCGTGGAAAGCGACCCCACGTTTGGCCATTCCCGTGTCGCTGCGATTCCGCCGGTCACTTTACCGTTAGCCAAGTCGGGGAGCAGGGGGTGCGGGAAGGAGGCGCCAACTCGCCTTGCCCTGGACAAAGCCTTGCACTGTAAATGTACACTTGTGCGTGCCTTTCCTGGTGGCACACTGGGGAGGAAAGGGCATTTTCGGTTTCTTGGGGAGAGACGGCGGGGGTCCGTTACCGAGGCTGTTTGTGATCATGCGTTAAAAAAGTGATTAGTTTGGGTTACGGAGAGAGCCCTTGTTTAGCGGTTGTCTCCTTAAATAAATCGAGAAGGAGAGGGTTTTCCCATTTTGAATTCATATGCCTTTCTCTCTACTCATCCTTCCCCTCCGTCTACCCTTACCTCCACTGCACATTATTATATCCCAGATACTTCACTGGTGTGTGTGTGTGTGTGTGTGTGTGTGTGTGTGTGTCTTGGGGTGGTGGGGAGGTTATTCCAGCCAGACGGTCTTTTGTGGCTAGCCAGGCAGGATTGTGAGTCCGAAAGTGAGAACACAACCCAGTGAGAACACAGTCCAGTTGGTATGGAAGCCCCCCTCTCCTTGAGTGAACCCATTCCAACTTCCTGCATGCGAGATGTAGGGAACCAGATATGCTAATAGGGAACCAAATGTACTAATGATGTTTTAAAACAAACAAACAAACAAACAAACAAACAATAAAAAACCAGTTCTTGGATGTATTGGAATAACAAAACCTAAACGGTGAAGTTAGTTTCTGCTTCTTTCTCTGCTTGTATCAAAGGCAGATTTTTAATAATGCAGGGCTGTAAACTCCATTCCGGGCTGCAGTTCATCAAAAGGATAGGCTAATGTGGATGTATAAACTCCATGGTAGCAGTTAATAAGTTGACCTACTTAAAAGTTTTCAAAGAAATATTATTAGGCTCATATATGTGATATTTGCAGATCAAAGAATGTTACAGTCTCAGCTCTCATGCATTAAATCTCAAACTTTTTCTTGTGTATGTTTGAGACACCATATTTCCAAGATTAACTATCATCTCTCTTTTTTTTTTTTTTTTTGAGGCAGTGTCACTGGCCCTCATATGTGGGACCGAACCAGGGCCGCTGGCTTAACTATCATCTCTTAATGAACTAGAAATGTGAGTTTAATCTTCAAGGCATAAGCATAGGAATTTTAATGGTGTGTCCTTTACTTACACATTATTAAATAGATGTTTCATAAACTCCCCAAGTTAGAAGCTCAAAAACTGGGCATGGTAAATAAAAGGATGAAGAACTTTTGCTAACAGTATAGACTAGATGGCAGATGTTATGACACTGAGCAAACATGAAGTACTTGGACAATGCGTGTTTATTATAATCTGCCATTAGCCAAAGGCAATCTGTTTGGATTATTTAAATCAACATTAAAATATCTTTATAACAATTGCATAATTCCTCTATTTCACATCAAATGCCTTTCACAGGTTGCTTTGCAGAAGAATTTTGCCCTGTAGAATAATTTTTTTGCATGAACATAATGTCTGTTTAGACTTTGTTATACAACTACCACAATCGTGCTTACAGCAACATTGCAGGGTTTTTTTTTTATGCTCACTTTACCTGCTGTGATTGCTTTGCTTTATATTCTTGTCTTTCCTCCTGCTTTGTTTCCCCTGTGACCTACTCGTAGGCACACGCCTGCAGTACAGTAGCCAGAGTAGCAAGCAGGGCACCTGGAATCACGACAGAGGGAAAGCTAGCTGGCCCTAGCAATCTTAGGCACTTGGTTTCACTGTAACCTGGCCACTTGGAATCAGTTCAGTAATCAGTTAAGCAAGACAGATACAGACAAGATAATGTATTCCCTCTCTGTCTTCTCCTTCAAGAGAGAAGGATCTACAACGCTCAGAATTCACATTACAGTGGTGATTAGGTTCTCTGAAACTCAAATGAGATAGGTGCTAACATTCTCAAAATGTGATACAAAGACCAGGTATTGCTGAATCTGAATCTAAGTTCATGAAAAGGCTAGGGACAGATCTAGGTGTGTATAAATACTTTTTCTCATTCAAATGGTAACAACAGAAGTGGGTCACGAATTATTTTATCTATAAACTTTTATTCCTGGAGCTGATGGTACTGTGTTTTTCTGGTTTTTTTTTTATAAATTACTGTAAGCACTTTCTTTTTTTTTTGAGGGCAGTGTCACTGGCCCTCATATGTGGGACCCGAACCAGGGCCGCTGGCTTCCCAAACCAGTGCTTAACCGCTGCAGCACTCGGCCAGCCCTACTGTAAGCACTTTCAAACTAGCTCATAAGTTAGTGCAACTTTAATAAATTATTGTGATCACCAAATATTTTCTGGTATGTTTGGAGTTTGAAGGACTTGTGGAAATAGAAAGTCAACGCAAAGAGATTTTAGATAGGCCAGGTGGAATGATATTTTGAGATAATGATGGAATCTTTGGCAGTAGCCTTTAAATTCAACCCCATAGTATTCTAAGTCAAGCCAGCTCTACTGAGTAGAGCTTGGAATTCTTTTACCAAATGAGAAATGAACCATTTCTTTTTAGCACTTGTAAATAGTTTTTCTCTAGGTTGGTGCTATCCAACAAAGTTTCTTCAGTGATGGAAATGTTCTATAATCTGCCCAGTGTGGTAGTCAAGAGCCACGGAGAGCTGTTGAACACTTGAAAAATATCTAGTGCAATCGAGGAACTGAATTTTCATTTTTAATTAATTTTAATTCATTTAAATAGCCACATGGGGCTAGTGGCTACCATATTGGACATGCAGCTCTAAATTCTCTCTACCCATTTCCTGCAGAGATAACACTTAATAGCAGTATTTCCTTAGAAGAAAGTGGAAATTGGCATTGATAAAACCAGGAATGAAGATTTGACTCTGTAATCCGTTGTTACAAAAAAAAAAAACACACTTGAATTTACTCTGAAGAAGGTGCTTTATGCTGAAGATCAACTCTAAAAATAAAATTTCCCTTTTAAAATTCCATATGTCTGCTAGCCACAAAAATAAGCATCACCTAGAGTTGTTTAGATTCTTTGGCCTCATGTGTCTGTGTTTTTGAACTTGCTTGCATTTGTCCTCTTGTACATTGTAGAATCACTTATTCTTACAGTCGTTTTATGGACTTTTTAATGTTTCAAGGGGAGGGAGATTTAGAGGAATCGATGGTAATGCACAAGCAGTCCCCTCTCCCTCTCCTGCAGTCACAGAGACATTGTGACAAATCTGACAAATGAGTGCCCCTGCCTCAAGGAGTGGCTGAAGCCCCTGCCGCCCCTGGGCCCATCTTCTCTGGTTTCTTTCCTTTGGGCCTCAAACCCATATCCTCTCACTCATCCTAGGCCCTATGGATGAGCAAATCCACTTAAAAAATAACCTACCATTAATTTTGGTAAAACCATTAAAATGGGATTTTATTTAGCATATACCATGTTGTTTCAATTTTTAAACTAGCTTGTTTGATTAAAGCCATTTGTTTTTACCATTGAGAAGAATGCAATTTTAATTAGACTTTTTCACAAGACATTGCCTTTCATATTTCTTGTGAGTGACCATCCCTCACCCAGACTACGAACCTAGGATACTTCTCATTAGACCGGAGCTCAGGGTCCTGGGAGGTCCCCCTTCTCTGGAAGGGATGCTCCCTCAATCAGTTATTTAGAAATTTATCAAATGCATTTGTGCATATTAACTAAAATATAAATTAAATTCACCCCCAAATTGTCTCTTCCCTGAAGCTGTTAACACCCTAGGATTACATTTACCACATTAGTGTCCATCCCACAAGGGGATGGAGATGTTCAAATAAATTTAGGAAATGATTCACATAATCTGAGTGTGTGTGTATGTATATAGAGAGATTTATAATGCACAATAATAGCATGGTAAGATGGGATATATATACTTGTTAAACTTTTTATTGTTAATGCTTTCCAAAATTTTTTTTTTTTAAAGATTTTATTGGGGAATTGGCGGAGGGGAACAGCGTTGGGGAATCGGGGAAGGGGAACAGACAAGTTGCTGTCTTTTTGTTCTTCAGTTTAGTTGCGGAGGATGTTGCTTCACTGTTGGTATCGTCATTGCACTCTTCCCGGATGAGGCAGATCGGTCGCTGGCCTCTGGATGGTCACTCACCGTGGCTATTGGCAGCTCATGCTTGGCTGCCAGCCGCTCACGCTGGCTGCGGGCCACTCACTGTAGCCTATGGCAGCCCACTGCAGCAGGGGCTGCAGCCCACACCATCACCGGGGCTCACACAGCCCAGCTCCAGGTGGTGCTGTTGTTAGCTGTAGAGGGCAGTGTCACTGGCCCTCATGTGGGATCCGAACCGGGGCCGCTGGCATCCCAAAACCAGTGCTTAACCAATGCGCCACTCGGCCGGCCCCAAAATTTTTTTAATATAACAGTTACATTATATTTCAAACTATATGTCTTGGGTCATAGAATCAATTTAACAGGTTAGAATCAGCATTTTTTTAAAAAAATGAAATGGAGGGCCGGCCGAGTGGCTCGGTGGTTAAGAGCTGCCTTGGGATGCCAGCGGCCCCGGTTCGGGTCCCACATAGGAGGGCCAGTGACACTGCCCTCAAAACAAACAAACAAACAAACAAATAAACAAACAAATGAAATGAAATATATAATAGAATAGGAATTACCACTGTGCATCCCTCTTAGTAAGGGTTACTAGTGTTTGATGAAACTCTTAGCTCTCCCATGTATAGCAAGCACAAGGCCACAAGGCAGTGGAGAGCGGTAGTTAAAAGCACTATGGAAATAGGACCCCTAGGTTCAAATCCTGGCTCTACATGGCCCAGTCCATATATAGTAAGCTCTCTATAAGTATGGTCATTATTTGTATTATTATTACAAAATGTATGTGTGTATACTGGATCGTGATGTAAAACACTGCTTCTGAAATTAGGCTTGGGACCCAACATGGGAGACACTGATCTAAGAGGTATGTAATAATTAATAATAACATGTAGCATTATTGAATACTTACCAAGGGCTCCATGTACATGTGTTACCTTGTTTCTCACAGCAGCCCTTTGATGTAGGTACTGCCATGATCCCACAGTACCCATATTGCAGTAAGTCATGTAGGCAGAATCCGAACCCTGGGCAACCTGGGGACAGAACGCACAAGTTCAACCACCTCACCTCCCATATTGCAGTAGTAATACATAGATGGACATCTGCAGACCTTTGAGACTCAAACACTGTATAGCATGACACAAGTGCAGAAATGAGCTGATAATAGTTGTTTTCTGTGTAAGACAAGGCCTAATGGGCGAGAGGGAAGTCATTGCACATTTAGGCTAGAAGAGACCTCACTGCTGCCAGCCTGTGGCCTCTGAAGTTAATGCCCTTGGGCAGGCAGCCTAGTGCCCAAAGAAACCCAAATGTCCCAGATACTAACAACAAATTGTGCCTCCAGAGCTCAGTTTTCCCCGCCTAACCACTGGTCTGCATACTGGTTTGTAGCAAATAGTGACCAATGGTCTAAACAGATATGTCCATCCCATAAATCCCCTACTTTTTTTTTTTTACTACATTCTAATGTAATATATCATTATATCAGTTTCAGGTGTATGACATCATTATTTAATATTTGTATGTATGGTAACATGATCATCACAATAAGTCTAGTTAATCCACACGGTTACAATATTTTTTCCTTGTGATGAGAAGTTTTAAGATCTACTTTCCTAAAAACTTTCAAATGTACAATACAGTATTGTTAATTATAGTCACCATGCTGTATAGGACATCCCCAGGACTTATTTTATTATTATTATTTTTTGTTTATTAATATGATTATATTTATTTATTAATGCCTATAGAAGTCAGTCTCTGACATCTGTCATCCCTATCTCCATGCCCCTATCCCTTTCTTCATCTCACCTGCCACAGTGAATTTTCAAGCATATAGAAGGTACAGTTTATAAGTACACCTGGGGCTAAAGAAAAGCAGGACTACATGGAAGGAATGAAGAATCCCAAGACTTATTTTATAATGGGAAGTTTATACCTTTTGACTTAATTTTTAATATAATACATGGAAAACAATTTTGTTTTAAGAATTTATGTAAAAGGAAATGTCTTTAAATTGAGGCTGGAAATCTTTTTTTTTTCCCCAGCACCATCTAGAAAGTAAAGCTAATTTTATTTTGGAAGCAGATTTCAGTTTTCTTTAAAGTTCAAGCTAAATATAAGCAATCACTTGTCCATAGACTTTGTGAAGTAGAAGAGGCAACAGCTTGTCATCATGGTTACTTTTCTTCTTTAAAAAGTACAGAAGCTGAGTCCAATATACTAAAAGTCCTTAAGATATTCAGATTTTGTTCAAGGCTGCAGAATTGTTTATCTTGGATGACAGTGATACCGACTATCTGTAGAATACAAAGGAGTGACCTGAAGTGTCTTTGAAAAAATGTTGAAAGTCATCTAGTACTTGTAGGCAAGTGTAGACAAAGCTTAACAACTAATTGTGATTAATTATGGCAGTAGAGGAAATTAGCCTGTAGTTTAAATGGTGTAATTTAACTCTGAAGTAATTAGAATGAATTATAATGGTTTTCAACTGAATGTAAACATAGATGTCTCCAAAAATAGCATAGCTTTTCTATTCATCAAACATTTCATTTAACACAGATGACTTCTTGTGTTGTTTTTTTTTGCTTTATACTTATGATGACTTAACTGCCAAATAAATATTTTAAATGGTAATCACTGGGTTTTAAAGCATAAATTAAAACTGTACGTAGTAAAATGGTGTTATATTTTTTAACTGGGTTGCTTAATAAAATAGTCTTTCAAAATTTTTTTATGCTAATGATTCATGAGTGAAATGGTATTAATTAAGAAATGTTGATAGCATTATAAAGCAAATCAAATAGAAATATAATTTTTTACTGAACTTGTAGTGTGTAAATTTGAATTAAAATTCTGTAAAGTAATTGTCCTGAAATTCCTAATGGAAATACGTATATCTCCTACAATTTCTAAATTCTACTTTTCACTAAAACTTAAAGTGTATTTACATAGAAAAACTGGTAACTAAAATATGCCTACATATTAACTTATGGGTGACAGCTTTTCTTCCATGCAGTGTTATGTCCCCACATTGCCTAGTCTTCAAAAAAGTATGTCATTTCAAAAAATTTTCCAGTCTTGTCAATGACTGCACGGTGTTCACAAGAACCATATTTATCTCCCAGTGATTTTAGCAGCTAATGGAATTTTTCTTGAGAAAGCTGATTATCTTTTCAATGACATTTTGATGGGTGTTTTTCCATTTTAATTTGAGTTTGTATGTAGCATAAAAATTGATTTATATGAAAAGGAGTGGGTTACCGTTTATATACCAAAGTTTTGATTGTGTATGTATGGGTATACAAATAAGAGAAAAATTTTCCATTAACTGATTTGGCAAAAGAATACTGCTGCAATCAAATACCTGCACATTGTGTGCCTTTTTAAAATCAGGCCTTGAGACCCAGTGAATAGTCACTTACCATAAATTTAACAATTCATCAATGGTGTCCTTTATTAGCTATTGAATAATATTTGTGAAGTCCCTAGCATGGTCCCTTGCCAGAGGAACGTTTTTTTTCATTGTTACTTTTTCCTTATTCATAACACAGGAGTTAACTCATTTTATCACATGGGAAATTAAAAGAAGATTGTTCGGGATAACTGTTCCCATCCTGAGCATCTAAGAGCTAGAAAGAGCCTTTGGAAGTCACGCAATTTATTTCTTAGAGTCTTGATATGACCACAGTCATCACAGAGAGATGATGTATAGACTCCATCCTACTTTTAGTCTATGAATATTTTATATTGGTTCTTGATATATTGTTTATCTAGGCTGATTTAACAGGACTCTGAGGTTGAACCTAGGCTCACTGTTGCACATCCCTACTAGTGTGCTTTATTGTTGTACATGTACCGTGCCTTTTCAATTAAATCATTGTTTTTGTGTGTGTGTAGAAATTATATTTTGTAAATTTTTGTATCCCACTGGATTATCTGAGGACAGGGGTTGGCAAACTATTTTGTAAGTAAAGATTTTTCGGAATACAGCTATGCCCATTGCTTGCCTGCTACTGTGGCTGCTCTGGTACTATGATCACAAAGTTGAGTAGTTCCAACAGAGCCCATCGCCTGTAAAGCTGATAATCTATATTATCTGGCTCTTTACAGGAAAAGTTTGTTGACTTCTGTTCATGTGATGCGGTCCTTGAAATTATACGGTCCTTGAAAAAAATGTGAAAAAAAGGCCTATTACAAATTATACCTAGCTAATTGCTTTCAGTAGGGACAGATTTCACATTTAAGTGACTAAATGAATGACACATGTCTTCTCTCTTATTGTTGCACTGTCCATTGGCTGTGAAAGAAGATGTCATCAGCATAGGTTTAGGTGTCATATAGACCTGGGTACTAGCTGTGTAACCTTGAATATGTTACTTAATCCCTTTTAAGCTATTGTTTCTTCGTGGACAAAAGAAGGATAAGTATGGTACCTACTACTATTGGGAGACAGTTCTCCATGTGACCCATGCATTTTGACAGGCCTTACAAAGAGAGGTATGGATGGTGCTTTTGTTCTGGACTGTCTTTTCAAGGATGTTTGTAGTGAACAGTCTTGGATGGTAGAAATAGTGCTGCCCTCTGAAGCGAAGTGCAGGCATGCTTGCATCCAGTACAATAGATTTGAGTTTTCCCCAAGTCAGACTTCCTCTCCAATAAAGCCACTCACCACGTATGCAGGTATTACAAGGTCCTCTTTCTGATACCCTGTGGGAACTGGAGTTAGGGAATTGGTACAAGAAAATGCTGATAAGAATATGCTACTGCTATTGCTGTAAGAATGTTCTTTGTCTCTCACTGAGGAGTCCTGTGTCTTCTGCCAGCATCCATAAAACTGTGATGGTCTAACTTGTACAAATAGCATAAAATCTCAGTCCTTGTACAGTTCTTGGACTCCTGTTTTAAAGGGTTATTATGAGACTTGAATGAGGTAATGAATAGAAAGCATTTAACACAGTGCCTGGCATACAGTAAGTGCCCAATAAATGTTGACTATTAATTATTGTCTAGCTGGTTATTAACCCTGCAGTGTGAAGTTAAGTCCCACTTTTGTGTGGACAACTTATATCTTAAGACAGTGATTTTTCCAACTATAGGTCACCAGGGCTATGAAAACAATTAAGTATATTTATTTTTGTAATAAACCGAAAATTATAGAACAAAGAAAATATCCAAGTGCAAAATATGTAGTAAGCTTGAATTTTGATTTGTAAAACTTTTAGTTTCAGTTATATATACATGTATATCTGTATACTGAATTGTAATATAAAAATATACATTTTTGAGGGCCAGCCGAGTGGCTCAGTTTGTTAAGAGCTCGCTCAAGAGTGTGAGCTGAGCTCTGAGCAACAGCAGTTCGATGCCCAGCCCGAGCTGAGCTGCCGCTGAACTGCTGCCAACAGGTGGCAGGATGGCTCAGCAAAAAAAAAAAAAAAAAAAAAAAAAAAAGTACATTTTATCGTTGGTCATAGTCAAAAAGTTGGAAAACCACTGCTTCCCTAATACATATATGGAACTGTTCAGAAAAACTTTTGTTCATGAAAGTATAGAATTCCTTTCTTAGTTCTCATTCACCTAGGCCACCCTCACTCACCTAGGTGTGGCTGCTGAGAAGAAATGACCAGAGACATTCAGTTTGTTCACCCTCTGCATACCATGTGGCTCATTTTGCCCATGACTAGCAGAAAATGAATGCAACCACCCCAGGTTATTTCCTGAGGAAAGAGATTTTTTTAACATTATAATAGCATTATCCAATAAAACCTTCTGTGGTGATGGAAATGTTCTATTTCTGCACTGTCCAATACAGCAGCCACCAGCTATTGAGCACTTGAATGTACAACTGAGGAGCTGAATTTTTAATTTTAAAGAAATTTTAATTTGGATTAATTTAGACTTAACATACCCATGTGTGGCTATTGTACAGTGCAGTTTTAGATTGAACAGAAAGGTTTGGTTTCCTGCAGTGTAATTTTTATCGTTTGGCTTCTGGTTCTATCCTAAGTTGCGGTGTCTTTCCACTGGGTTGTTCAAACAACCACTGACCCTTTTCCCTGGCTGGCTTGGGCAGACATTGGGGTGAAAAAGTGCTTGATGAGTTGCTGCCACAAGCCAGGAGAAAAAGGCAAGGAGCTAAGGGTCCGAGAGGCTCTCAACCCTGGCTGTACAATAGAATCATCTGAAGAGCTGTAAAAAAATCTAAGCTGCACCCCAGACCAATAAAATCAGACGTTTTTATAAAGCTCCCTGCGTGTTCTCTGGTGCTTTGCCAGCTGGGCAGCACCACAGGTGGGCAAGGCAGACCATGTACTTCGATGCATGCATCATAGGCATGCCTACAATCAGAGGGGCAGGGAAATGGGCACATGAAAGACAGTGGACCCCTATCATATCTTAAACAGAAAGACTCCAACTTATGTTTAGTGTTGGAAGCTGATGTTTTCTCGCCCAGTTGCCTTGGAAACAGGGGCCCCCTTGCTCAGTGGAGCCAAAGTACAAATTTCTGTATGGCAGATTTGAGCTTCAAAGAAGGGAAAAAAATTTTAAATACTTGTATTGACCAGCTCACATGTCCAATGATTTCCATTTATACCTTCAGCAATCATTTTTGGAGTCCCTACTGTATGTTTGAGATATGCTGTTCTTGATTAGTCTAGTGGGGGAGACCGACATGTAAATAGCTATCATATAGCAGAGTAAGCATAATAGTAGAGAGAACCGTAGGGTGCCTTGAGTGCACCCAAGAGGAGGCAGCTGTCCTAGATTGGGGGGAGACATCAGGGACGCTTCCCAGAGGTGGTAATACCCAAGCTAAGTCCTATAAGATCAGAAGGAGTAGTCACATGAAGAAGGGGAAATTAACAAAAAAAAAAAAAAAAAAAAGGAAGGGCCGGCCGAGTGGCATGGTGGTTAAGCGCTGCAGCGGCCCGGGTTCGGTCCCACATGCGAGGGCCAGTGACACTGCCCTCAAAAAAAAACAACAAAAAAACAAAAGGAAGATACAATTTGGAAGGAGGCCCTGGCTGACATATATATCCTTATACTATCTGGCCGTTATCATTTATTCATTCACTCATTCATTCATTCAACAGGTGTGATTTATTGAGGCATTATTATGTGCAGACATGATTTAAGTGCTGGTGATATGGTGATAGAGCAATGAACAAAACAGCATTCTGAAAAAGCCCGCTTTATATTCTAGTGGGGAAGACCGACCAGAAATAAACAAGGAAATAGTAAAGTATATGGCTAATGTGCTATAGAGAAAATCAAACCATGGTAAAGAATTTGGAGGTACTAGAGAATGTGCTTTGAAAATGAAGTCTTATTGCTGTCTCTGCAAACTTACTAACAGTTCCTACCACTTTTCTGAGATTAGACCTGGAGCCGCAGCCATTTTCTTTTGTTTGATCAAGCCTGGCCATCCACCTACATCCATAATCCCATGTTCTCCTACCTCCTCCTACATCTTCCTAATTTGTGCCAACACGATCTCTCATACCCACCTCCTTACCCCCATATATCATATCTTGTATTTTCTCCCTCTTAACTTTTTCACTTCTAGTCCTCTGTTGATCCTCCATTCTTTTCCTCTTCACACTGGAAATCCATGGTTAATAAAGTTCTGTGCCTTTGGCTAATTGTTCTCTCATCCTCCTATGTGGGTCTCTACATGAAAGCCTTGTCATCCTTGACTTTGAGACATTTAGATGTGGTAAACTGTACCTGTTTTCATTACCACTTTCCATCCAGCTTCCAATCACTTCCATTTATTTCTTGACAAACTGAAGACTTGGCTCCACGTCTTTCCATATCTCCTTTTCCTTCCCAACTCATCATAACCATTGGCAACAGCACCATCCTAGGTGATCTTACCATGAATCTGGCCTCAAAATCCATTGGACCTTCCTCATTAATCAGTTCCCCTCCACTAAATCACAGCTATTCACTCCCAACCCTCCACCCAAATTCTTGTCCAGCTGGCACTTTTTCACCTCAGAAACCTTAACTCCAGTGTCCCATTCTCTGATAGCTGTGTAGCCTTTCAACTCTTTCATACACTACTTCTTTTACCTCTTCAACTTCACTGGGTTGTCCAGTCTCTTGACTTCCTTTAACTGCCCAAGCCTTCCCTTTACATATGCTCATATATTTATATCCCTCTTCATCTCCTTTCCCTAGAAGATGTGGTATCCATTTATCCCCATGTTTAAGGTTGGCCCATTTATTGAACCCTGAATGCCATCTCCTCATGCCTCCTTTCAGAACCTTTGCTCTATTAGTATTCCTCTCTCTTCTGTGGCTATGTCTCTCTCTCTGCTCCTTACTGGCTCCTTCACATCAGCCAAGCATTTGCAAACTTCTTCCATCCTAGAAAATAATTCTTCTAGGTTAAATAAATTAAGGTAGATCTCCACAATAGAATACTACATAGTCATCTGAAATATTGATGGAGGTATATATGTCTCACCTGGAAAGATGGTCACAAAAATAAATGAAGAAAGTATTAAATCATCTTTCTTAAGTGGTTTTCTTTTTCAAATTTTATTTATATTTTGAAATTTTTAATTGTGGTAAGAGACACATGACATAAAACTTAACATCGTAATCATTTTTAAGTATACAGTTCAGAGGTGTTAAGTATATTCACACTGCTGTGTATCCAGCTCCAAAACTCTTATCATCTTGTAAAACTGAAATTCTATACTCATTAAACAACAGCTCCCCATTCCCCCTCCTCCCTCTGCCACTGGCAAACACCATTCTACTTTCTCTATGAATTTGACTACTCTAGGTACCTCATATAAATAGAAACAGAATTTGTCTTTTTCTGACTGGCTTAGTTCACTTAGCACATTGTCCTGAAGGTTTACCCATGTTGCAGCATGTGTCAGAATTTTCTTCCTCTTTAAGACTGAATAATAATATCCCATCGTGTGTATGTAGTAGTACATTTTAAGTGATTTCATTTTTGAAGAAAAATGTATTTATTAATATATGTAAATATATATAAAATATATAAACATACATATATAAAAGATTATACATCAAAATGTTAACAGCGATTATCTCTAAATTGTGGAATTTTAAATGCCTTTCATCTTCTTTTTCCTGATCTGGACCTTCTGATGCATTTACAACAAGCACACTTCCCTGCTGTAAATGCCTAAGGAGACAAACCTTCAGTGGCTCCTCATCCGCTACAGTCCAGTCATCCCTGTGATGGGGCACCTGTTCTCATCCCTCCCCACGCCCTGCCTTACCCATCATGCTCTGAGCACCATGGAACTGCGGTTCCACACACACAGTGGCTGGAGGCTGTGGAGCCCCTGCGCATGCCACATTCACAGCTGCATGGGAAGCCTCAGCCCACGGTCATTTCCTGAGGCCCAGCCTCACGTGCTGTCCACCTGCCCTCAGTGCTGGCTCACTTTCCTCCCTCTGGAACACCCTCATTCCCAATCTCTGTTGCTGCACGTGTCTCCTGCACGTGTGAGCTGCTTGGGGACTGTGCCTTCGCCTTTGTATTCACAGCACTTAGCACAGAGCCTGGCTAAATCTGGGCAGCTTGGGGAGCCACTGGTCATTCAGAGGGGCTGGACCGATGGTTGCTCAGACATGAATCCGGAAAAGGAGATGGAAGACTTGCCCTGAGCCCTTCATTCCACCACACCCTGCTGCCCCTTGCATGAGCCATGTAAAGATTTAAGGATACATTTTAATAAAAACAAATTAGATATTAAAATTATTGAGAAACACTACATTTCTATCTTCATGATACTTGTGAACTCTGGCCCCTATCCTTGGTCACGGGGGCCATGCCTGGTCTCCTGTTGTGTTGGGCTCATAAAGCATGTTTGGTAAACACCTCTTACTGGCTTAATAACCCTAGTAGCACTTTAAGATCAAACCTCTGTTCCTTAAATTCAGCTGTGTGAAGAGTCTGGAACAGGATTTCTTTAGGGGCATTAGAGGCCTTTAGCATCCCCCGCCAATATCATATAACAGTGACTAGCTGCCTACACTGCATGTGTGATTGATCCCGATCAGGACCTATTGAGAAATACCAAAGAAGTGAAACAATGGACTGCTGGCAAGGCTTTGAGTGCTGTGTTGAAGCACCCGGTAGGGAAAGAAGCTAATGAATCCTGCTGCCCTTGATGTTGCCAGCTACGCCTTGGACTGAGGGACTTAACGTCATATTGTGAGTAATATTCGTTCACACTGAAAACCTGTAATGGGCCATATAGATTTGGTAAAAAGAATTTCTGAGGCTGGTACAATTAGGTATTTTGGGACAATTCTCTTACATGTAAGAGGAGGATTCTAGGCCTCCTTTAGAGGGTATTAAAAGGGTAGAAAGAAAAAGGAAATATAGTTTTAACTACTGTGAACTAAGTTGGTGGAGGTCATCTTCAGCTAGCTTCTTGGCATGCAAGGATTTATCTTGGTTTTCCTTGGAAAAAAATGGCCCAATGTGAGCGCTTCACCCAAAGCATCTAAAACAATTTTAGCAAAAATTATTGATGACAGGACACTTAATGTTTGAAATGACACATTTTTCAAATGGTGAACCAGCATGTGGTATACTGGCAGACAGAGCCTACACTGTTTGCCTCAGAATCCCAATGGCTTAATTTAATGTTTCCTTCTTACCATGGTCAGGCTCTTTTTGTAGATGTTCGGCTACACCAGATAGTCCTGGTTATGATATTGTTGTTTCCCTTTCTTGTGTTTTTTCCCAGCAGGCCAGAAAGGGAAGCCATGCTATCACTTGGAATAAGCATTAGACTTTTCTGCATTTAAGTCCTAGCCTAACCTCTAAACTGGCTGTATGCTCGGTTACAATTATTTAACGTATAAAAGCTTAGCGTTTCTGTTGTTCATCAGTAAAATGGGGATTTATTTGTCTGTCTTGCTCATTAAACTGCAACCTTCAGAGGAGGGGTTGTGGCTTAGCCATGTTGGAAATACATGGGACAGGGCCTGGCAGGTAGGAACTCTATAAATATTCACAGAACAAATCAGATTCCTCTTACTGCTTCATAGGTTGTTTTGAAGAGCAGGTAGGATGAGCAGCAACAGAGTATCGTGTTCACAGAGCACAGGCCTTGGAGTTAGCCCCCTAAATCCCCATCCTGGCTCCTGCATTCCCAGCAACATGACATTGGGCAGGTTACTATCCTCTGTGCCTCCGTGAAAGTGGGTGACTGGCCCTTTCTGCTAGCGTTGTGAGTATTAGATGCGCCTGGCACTTAGTAAGTGCTATTACATAGCAGTAATTGATATGACATGTGAAAGGGCTTTGCGCAGTGCTATTCACAGAAAGGTAATATTTATTCGATGAGGTCTTGTCAAGACTGGGACACACCGTGAAATACTTTCAGTACTGTGTCTTTTCCTATCTCAGCTAGTGGTAATTCCATCTGTTTCGCATTTCCTAAAGCCTAGTTAGGGTGTCTTTCGCCTGGATCTTTGAATGACATCCATGATCACCTTGATGCAAAGTACAAATTCAAAGAAGAGCTGACTTTGGGGCTGCCCAGCCTGGAACTGCTGCCTGCTCTCTTTCTCCACTGTTTGCTGTGTAGAAATCACTCTCGTCAGTTCCTAGGCATTACAGATTTTTCAGATTATGTTAAATGATAATGATTTCATATGTGAAAACACGGTAGTAGTTTTCACGCTGGTTTCCTTGCCTCCTGCCTCTTGGCCACTTGAGTGCACAGTGCTGTCTGTATGCTCATCTCCCCAGCGGTTCATTTTCATAAGGTTTCCCCAACCCAGGAACACTTCTGAGATTCTACCTTATTTGCAGGACCAAATCCAAGCTACTGGTGTTGGCATTCAGGGCCATGCATAAGCTGAACCCATTTTCTCCATCCACATTTTTCTTCCAGTTGCTCTCTAACATGAACTTTTACTGCGCGCTCACCTGGATCCAGTCTTGTCTTCTTATTGTCATTTTCATGGTCCCCACACTGAGATGCCCGCCCTGGCCCATTCTGTGTATTTACATTTGCCCACAGCATTAAGGCCCACCTTTTTCATGAGCTCTGCCTCTTCCTGAACATTGACTGGCTTCTTCCTATATGTTTGCATTTGATTATATTTAATTTAGAACTTTATTAGGTACCATTTTTAAAATTAGTATCTTCTCATTAAAGACTCAGGTTGTTAATTTGATAATATTAAAATTATTACTCGGATAAGCTTACCATTAGGCATTCAGGAAAATCGTACTCGTTTTATATGTGTAAGTAAAAAAATAAATAACATCCTCTTGGCAGCTATAATTCCACCCCGCGGCACATAACTAAAGTCCTGGAGTCCACATATGCGGTAAAACAAAATAATAGTGTAGAGCAGGGCAGGGCTGCTATTGCTATTATGGGACTCATAAGTCTCCAATTTGGGACTTTTATAATACATGAGACTTCGGCTGCTTCTGTATATCAGCATTTCTTCACCTTTAAACCGTGGATAGACTATAGAATCAAGAGTCAGAACTTTGAAATCATTTAAGTATAATACTGGGAATTCAATAAATGTTGTGGACCAGTTGGTTTGTGGTTTATTTTTGGCTCCTCACTGATTTAGTCTGATTTGTACATGTCAGTTGACCTCTGTGTACCAATTTAGTACATCTTCTAAAATACTAAGATTTTGCCGGCCGAGTGGCGCGGTGGTTAAGCACTGGCCTGGGAAGCCAGCGGCCCCGGTTCGGTCCCACATATGAGGGCCAGTGACACTGCCCTCAAATAAATAAATAAATAAATAAATAAATAAATAAATAAAATACTAAGATTTTATTAAACAAGATACAATGTAATAAAATTGTATTTCTAGAGTACAGATGTATTACACATATCATGAGAATCAATATCATCTTCCTTTCCTTCCTGCCTCCCTCTCTTCTTCTTTTTCTTCTCTTCTTTCACATTGATGGGCATCCAACATGCAGAAAGCATTGCACCAGGAACTATGTGGACTTGTAGATGAGTAAAGCATTTCCTTCTCTCTCTAAGGAATCACAGCTAGCACAGAAGACATGCATGTAAACAACTATATTCTAACCATAATATAAGACTGAATTTAAAAAGGATAAATAGTTATATAAGTAAACTGAGAAAATAAATAGAAAGAAAGAGAAGGTTGGAAAATCCATAACTTATAATAAATCATACTTACTATGTTTATAGTATGTGCCAAGCTCTGGGCTAGGTAATAATTATGTGACTGTAGTCTCGCAACATATGTTTGAAGTAGGTATATTAATCTACTTTTCAAAAACAAAATTGGAATGCACTGTGGAGGCCTCACAGCTCTGGAGGCCAGAAATCCAAAACCGCTGTGTTGGCAGGGCCATGCACCCTTTGAAGCCTCTAGGAGGTGGATCTTTCCTAGTCTCTTCCAGATTCCGGTGGCTCCTGGCATTCCTTGGCTTGTAGCAGCATATCTCCAATCTGTGCCTCTGTCTTCACGTGGCCTCCTTCTCTATTATGTCTTCCTGTGTCTTCTCCTTTTCTTATGAGGTCACCAGTCATTGGATTTAGGACCCACCCTAAATCCATGATGATTTCTTCTCAAGATACTTTGCTAATTACTTCTGCAAAGGCCCTATTTCTAAATAAGGTCACATTCACATGTAACTAGGGTTAGAGCTTGGACATCTTTGTTGAAGGGGGGGGGACACAATTCAACCCACTATATGTCCTGTGAGTAGAAATACAAGTCAAAGGATAGAACCTGTCTTAAGCCTCCTGATACTTATCACTAACTTGTTTTCCAAAATGTGTAAGAGGGCCTGACTCATTTATCACCAGTGGTGTGGAGAGTACCCATTATCTACATCTTCACCTGCATTAAGTATTACCACTTAAAATAAATCTTTGCCTCTTGGAGAGGGCAGAAATGGAAACTCATTATTTTTAAAATTTCATTTCATTAATTGTTGGCAAAGTTAACAAAATTTTTATGTATTTAATATGAACATTTGTAATTATTCTACTGTAAAATCTTTGCATCTTCTGCTCATTGTTTTGTAATGCTTTAGTCATTTTCTTATTGATACTGTCATTATATATGATGAATTTTAGCTCTTTGTAATATTGCTCCTAAATATTTTCCCAGCTTGTTGCTTACCTTTAAATTTTATAGACGTTTAGCCTTATGTGGTCAAAGCTATCAATAGTTCCTTTGTGGGCCGGCCGAGTGGCGCATTGGTTAAGCGCTGGTTTTGGGATGCCAGCAGCCCCGGTTCGGATCCCACATGAGGGCCAGTGACACTGCCCTCTACAGCTAACAACAGCTCCACCTGGAGCTGGGCTGTGCGAGCCCCGGTGATGGTGTGGGCTGCAGCCCCTGCTGCAGTGGGCTGCCATAGGCTACAGTGAGTGGCCCGCAGCCAGCGTGAGCGGCTGGCAGTCAGCGTGAGCTGCCAATAGCCGCGGTGAGCGACCATCTAGAGGCCAGCGACCTATCTGCCTCATCCGGGAAGAGCAATGACGATACCAACAGTGAAGCAACATCCTCCGCAACTAGACTGAAGAACAAAAAGACAGTAACTTGTCTGTTCCCCTTCCCCGATTCCCCAACGCTGTTCCCCTCTGCCAATTCCCCAATAAAATCTTAAAAAAAAAAAATAAAAAAAAATAGTTCCTTTGTGATTTCTTCCTTTGTTTCTAAACTTCCGAAAATGCCTCTCTATCCTAACATTAGCTAAATATTTACCTAAATTTCCTAATCTTGTTCTAGTTCTAAGTCTTACATTTAACTCTTTATTAACCTGGAATTCATGTGTGTTTGGTATCAGATAAGGATCTAAGTATATGGTTTCCCCCCCACTTTGAAATTGATTTTCCTAGTGCATTTATTGAATAATTTCTACATTCCTCATTGATTCCTTTAAAGCAGTGGTTCCCAACTGGAGGTGATTTTTCCCACTGGAGACATTTGACAATGCTGGGAGACCTTTTAGATTGTCATAATAATGGTGAGAGTGCCCACAGGCATCTCATGGGTATCTAATGGGTAGAAGCAGGGATGGTGCTAAACATCTTATGGTGCATAGGTCATCTCCCCATAACAAATAATTTTTTGGCTCAAAATGTCGATAGTACCACTGTGGAGAAACCCTATTTTAAAGTTTGTCTTAGACTAGCCAACCTTCCCCATATTAGATGTTGCTAAATACATAGCCAATGTTGCTACTCATTCTAAAACCTACTATATAGAGTTATCCAGATGAGAAACAGCTCCATCCCAAATCAGTGCCTACATTTCCTTGGGCTTTCCTTTTTCCTTTTCTTTTGTTCAAGTTGGAGGCCCTTTTTAATGTTTTGTGTTTTTTTTTTTAAAGATTTTATTGGGGAATTGGCGGAGGGGAACAGCGTTGGGGAATCGGGGAAGGGGAACAGACAAGTTGCTGTCTTTTTGTTCTTCTGTTTAGTTGCAGAGGATGTTGCTTCACTGTTGGTATCGTCATTGCGCTCTTCCCGGATGAGGCAGATCGGTCGCTGGCCTCTGGATGTCGCTCACCGCGGCTATTGGCAGCTCATGCTTGGCTGCCAGCCGCTCACGCTGGCTGCGGGCCACTCACTGTAGCCTATGGCAGCCCACTGCAGCAGGGGCTGCAGACTACACCATCACCGGGGCTCGCAAAGCCCAGCTCCAGGTGGAGCTGTTGTTAGCTGTAGAGGGCAGTGTCACTGGCCCTCATGTGGGATCCGAACCGGGGCCGCTGGCATCCCCAAACCAGCGCTTAACCAGTGCGCCACTCGGCCGGCTCCCTTTTTAATGTTTATGACCTTATTCTGGTTTTCATGGTACCTCTGGGGTGTACTGTATTGTAAATTTTTAAATCTTCATGTTTTCCTGCTTCCTTAGCATCCTTCCAAACAATTGTGAGCATCCGCCCAGGTGACTGGGTTAGTGTGATATGGCTGCTCCCTTCCAGATCAGGTTCCCCTTTTGCCCTCCCCGTAGGGCTGGAGGCCAGATCAAGGGCACATAATCGCTTAAGGCTCATTAACCTTGGGTTGTCCCACAGGCCAGGCAGATGTTCATCTGATACGGAACTCATCTGAAGCTAGACCTCCACCCAAACCTAAAACAAAAGCCTGGTCAGGTGTGGCCACACCATTCAGTTGACTGTTGGTTTTATTACTACTGGTTCTGGAGCTTTCGTTGGTTTGCAACCTGGAGGCTCACAGCAACTGAGTACCTTCTTGGAAAGGATACCCCAATCCCACATCCCAGACAACACTGCCCTGGTCCCAGATCTCATGGCTGGAGATGAATGACATCATGCCAGGTGACATAATTTCAACCTAAGACTTCACCATTGGAGATAAAGTCACCTCTTACATTAAAGTCTCCACCCCTGGGACACCCATGGACTACTTCTCCAATAGCACAAAGTGGACAGAGGATGACTTTTCGCTTTCATTCCTGAGTTGCTGTCTGCTTAGCCTATGATTCCAGTATACTCCTTGCTCTCTGCTAAAATGTACACCCTACACTTCCATACCCACAGGGGAATCTGGTAGAGGTTACTAAAATTAACAGAGATGATTGCTTTCCTCTGGAGGCACCTGCCTCATATCAGTTAGCCACTTGGTTGAGAGGACCATCTACTCCCTGATGCCGTTCCCTAGACCTCCCTCCCCAGATTTCACCATCCTTTGTTTTGTGTCTATAGCCATGATCACATAACCACTCTTGCCCCTTGGCTAAACACAATACCACATTCTCACGGATTCATTATGCTCAAAACAGTGGCACCTTCAGGTACTATTATGGCCCAAATTCATAGGCACAGCGCCTTATATACTCGTATTTCTTCTTGTTGACCCCCCGACACACACACGTTTTCCTTAATGAAACCATACCACAGTGTGCAATGGTTACACGGGGGATTCCATTAGTTCTTTATCTATTGGGTATTTCCCTGTTTCTATCAACCCAAGGATGCCAGGCAAAACAGACAATATTTATTCCTATTGTAATAGGGCTTGCCATAACCGCAGGAGCTGCCAGCATTGGCACCAGTGTAGTGTCCTTTTTCCAAAATCAAATCAAACTGCCAACCAGCGCCTTCTCATGGCCCTTTCCAATTTATTCAGAGGTTGTGCAAAATATTGTCCCTAATGCAACAAACCCACGAGTCTTTAGCCCAAATTGTAATGGATTCTACTTTGGCTCTTGACTACTTACAAGCCAGGGAAGGAGGGCGTTATCCATTTAGGGTCCCCACTGCTATATGACATTATTAACTCTGGACAGGGACAGGCCAAACCAGGAAGAATGGGCCAAGAGGTAAAGATCTCTCATAACATAACCCACATCTCCCAATGGATTCTCAAAATCAGAGATGCCTGACCTGTTCTCTTGGCTTTGCCCACAAAGTGGGGTGGCTGGCTGTGCATATTCTTGTCATAGGCTTACAGGACTTTTCGTAGCTGTCCCTTATATCAGAGTTTGCTTTCCAGGGACTAAGCCAAGCTGTCGCACTTACCTTTCACATCTCCACAACCCAGATGGCAAGGTCCCAATTAGTTCTGTTACTGATGGTGAAGCATCACAGGGTCGACTGCATTACAAGTTTTTAAAACTTCCCATTTTCCTGCTGCCTCAACTTCCTCATAAACAGACTATGATTGCCCACCCAGGGGAACAGGTTAGTGTGATAAGGCTTGTCCCTAACTTATCTGGCCCTCCCTGACTGACCCGGTGACATTCAAATGTACTGTTGAAATCTCCTTGCACCTTGTTCTCTCTCTCTCTCTCTCTCTCTCTCTCTCTCTCTCTCTCTCTCTCTCTCTCTCTTTCTTCCCCACCTGCTTGGTTTAGCCTACCCCCTGGACATCCTCCCTGGGGCCCCCTGAGTGGTATGCTGTGCCTCTCTCTTCCAGGACCTGGGAGTGTGATCAATCTTTTACTTTTGTATTCCTGCCCATGGTATTATGCTAGGTCTGCACCAGACTAATTAAAAAAAGACAAAACTAAGTAACAGAATTATTCCTTACAATAGGTACCTGTGGCCTCCGCAGCCAAATTGCTTCAATTGCAGGTAGCATCAGATCTTTTCAAACAGACCCTCCAAATCGGGAGGAGAGATGCAGTAGTTTTCTGGGGCTGCAGTAATGGACACACACAAACAATTTTACTTCTGTAACTCAGTGGGGGACTTTGTTTGGGGACTATTCCTTTGAGTTGATTTGTTTGTTGTTTTTTGCAAAAGACTACATTATTTTTATTACCGAAGTTTCTGATATATATTATGTACATGCTTTAAGTTTATGGTATACTTTAACATGTGTTAGGGCAGCCCCCTTCTTGGCTCACATTCCAGATGAAATTGGAAACTTATTGAAGTTTTATGAAACCTACACAAAGCTGTGATAGTTAAACTTTAATGTGTATGTATTGGAATCACTTGGGGAGCTTGGTAAGAAGACAATTTTCTTGAAAATCTACTCTTGTGATTCTGATAAGCCTGGGCTCCACCCAGGAATCTGCACTTTAATAAGCATCCAAGGGATTTGGAGGCAGTAATCCCTAGATACACTGCTGTGAGTAATTTGCACAGAATTGACAACTTTTTGCCGGCTCTCCATTTATTTAGGTCTTTTTATCTTTCTCCTCAAGTTTCCCTCCATATGTTACATCTCGCACATTGTGTTTTTTTCCACATTATATCTTGTAATTGTTATTGCTAGTACACAAGAAAGCTATTGATTTTTTAGGTGTGTGTTTGCTGAGTTCTCTTGTTAAATCTAATATTTTTTCAGTTAAATGATTTACAAGGGTAAGGTAAAAAGGGAAGATTGGTAAATAAGCCCAGCAATGGGAACACTTGGTTTTTGCCTCCTCCTTGATAACATTATACCTTTTATATCTAGTTTATGTGTCACTGCATTGTCCAAAGCTTGCAGAACATTGCTAAATAAACACAGCATCCATCTTAATTTGTTTCTGATTTTAAATGGAATGCCTTTATTATGGTTTAAAATGGTTCTGGCTATTGATTTTAGATAGACCTTTTAAAAATTATGTTAAGAGAATAGTTTTCTATTCATAGTCTTCTTAAAGCTGCCTCCCCCACACACGTTTTTTAAAATAACGAATGAGTGTGGAATCACTCTAGGGAAGAAAAATTCTTTTCCCTTCTACCCTCCTAGGTTCTCCTGTGGGGCCCTGTGAATTGGATTGAGAAAAAAACAGATGAAGAAGAGAAAACAAACAAGTTTATGAGCATGTGCATCCCACTTACACATGGGAGCATCCAGAGATGAGTAAGTGGTTAGAAGTTGGGTCTTATATAATGTTGTCTTTCAATTATACCTCATT
Source organism: Aselliscus stoliczkanus (assembly GCA_033961575.1). Classification (NCBI taxonomy): domain Eukaryota; kingdom Metazoa; phylum Chordata; class Mammalia; order Chiroptera; family Hipposideridae; genus Aselliscus; species Aselliscus stoliczkanus. The sequence goes on along the minus strand of CM066734.1, from coordinate 92,639,567 downwards.
TTAAAAAAGAAAGTGTTTGGGATCTGTATGCCTAACTTCCTAGGTGAAGGGGACAAGGGCACTTATGGCTTTTTGGAAAGGTAATTGGGCCCTTGGCAGAATAGACAGAAGGTATGCTAGTGTGTGACAATGCCTGTCTAGATGTGACTCTCACTTTGCTTCTCTGGGAAGAGGTTAGAGCTACTCCTGGGGAGGGGATTTATGACAGTTGTGTTCTTTGGGGAGGCTCTTCTTTTAGGCAGATAAGGCATTTCAGGAACTCCAGTGTCTTTTCCTCAGAATCATTCTTATGTCAAAGAGGCATATTTTGGGGTGGCATATCCTTATTGCCTTCAAATCTCATTCTGTGCCTTTTCAGTGATTTAAGTGATACTCTTTTCCTTTTCTAAAATAAAACATGTATATTCATACAGTTCCTAGCCCATCCTTGCCCTTCTGAAATAACTGATACTTACTTAGTTGTGCTTATTCTTTTCATGTATTGTAAATTTTATTCCCTATGTTAGCAATCTCTCACTAATTGTGAGAGGTTTAGTTCTAAAAAGTAGCTTACCTGGCAAAACTACGCTTGTCAAAACCAAGGTGTTAAAGGTTGGGGTAAGACAGCAACTTCAGTTTTGAATATTGTAAACTAAATTCAGTAAAGGGAAAGTTCTAGGTGGTTCTAACTTCCAAAATAAACCAACTTTGTTGATATTAAAACCTGTGCTGATAGGTAACTTTTTTCCTGATTCACATCCTTTGATTGATCTGGAAACATTTCTGTGGTTTTATAATTCATTGAGAGACTAAATGTGTTTTGGACTTGAATCCTCCCTTGGGATTCAATAACCTCCCTAGTTTGTTTTTACAAGCTTAGCTAACTACTCCTTAAACTATGGTCATTTAAGAAAATTATCAGCATACTTACTGACATGTTTTGGAAGGCTGCCTGATGATTAATCCATATATTGAGAAGGTGGAGCCAAAAGAGATATTTCTGAATCATGTATTGGGCTTACCCTCAAGATCCAAGGACAGTAATAACTGTTCTCTTTTTTGTTGTTGTTTAAGGGCATAAACTGTGGATATGTAAAAGAAATCAAGAATTTATAGTTTTTGGTAAGGAATTATAACACTTCATCAATTAAAAATTGTGAGAGTTGATATCTTTTATTTTGTTCAGAAATAAAATTGGTCTATAGTTCTCTTTTTTTGGAGATATGCTTATCAGTTTTTGGTATCAGAAATATACTATTTTCAAAACAATTTGGAAGCTTCCCATATTTTCCATGTTTTAGTATATTTATCATTAAAATTAGTTTCTCCTTAAAAGTTTGAAACTTTTGGGCCGGCTGAGTGGTGCGTTGGCTGAGTTGGCTTGGGACGCCAGCTCTGAGCAGTAGGGCCTCGGTTCGGATCCCACATGAAGGCCAGTGACACTGCACCTTCTACAGCTAAGATGGTGAACAACAGCTTGACCTGGAGCTGGGCTGCAGTGGGGCTGGCCAGCAGCTGGCATGCTTTTTGTGAGCTGCCGTGAGCAGCTGTCCAATGGCTGTCAAACGACTGCCTCACCCAGGAAGGGCACAATGATAATACATACCAACATGGGCCAGTGAAGCGATGTCCTCCACAACTAGACCGAAGAACAAAAGGACCACAACTTGTCTATTCCCCTTCCCCGATTCCAATAAAATCTTTAAAAAAAAAAAAAGTTTGAGACTGTTAAAGGATAATATTCAGAAAAGGGTAAATTGGTGATTCTCATATAGATATAAAAATGAACATATGTTATAGACTTTATTGTATTCATTAATCAGCAAGGGAACCAGGCAGATGTTTTATAACCAGATCAAAGAGAACTTTTTAAAAAAACACATTTATAGATATTGAATTATATATAGGCAATATTGAAATCAAATGAATAAATGTGCAAATGGAAGCAAAGTGGTTTTTTCACAGGGAAGGGGAGAATCAATTGAACTTCTACCAAACAGAACAGATTTGCATGTCTATAGAGAATAATTATTCTGCATGCTCTCAGTTACCCATAGCTTATAGTTGTAAGATAGCTTCCTCAGAATCAAATTACCTGGAGAGCAGATCTCTAGATGATGCGTAGTTTTCATTGAACACAATTTTTTTCCTACAAAAATGACACACTAGTAAAGCTAAAGAAATCATTCATTCATGCAACAAAAGTTTGAATTTCTATTCAGTGCCAAGTAACTTTCAATTTCTTCTTGAATTTGATCCATTTGGACAGCCTCCATTAAGAGTCAATTTTGGATATTCACATTTTCCCAGAGTATAGTCTATTTCATTGAGATTTTCAAATGTATTAGCTTATAATATTCAATTACTTATAATCATCTTTTATGATTAAAAAAATCTATATTTTCGGGCCAGCCAAGTGGCGCGGTCGTTAAGCACTGGCTTAGGAAGCCAGCGGCCCCGGTTCGGGTCCCACATATGAGGGCCAGTGACACTGCCCTCAAAAAAAAAAAAAAATCTATATTTTCTAGAACTTTCTTTTTAATTACTTTTGAATTCTTATTCAATATCAAAAATTATTAAAAGTTATTTAGTGAAATATATATCTCCTGTTTTTTCCTCATCTGCCTAATTCTCTCCTTCCAAGAAATTATTACTATTTTATATTTATGTGTGTGTGTGTGTGTGTGTGTATATATATATAGTCATATATATGGTCTTCTCTCTCTCTGTGTGTGTGTGTATATATATGTATATATATATATATAGGTGTGTGTGTGTATATATATATATAGTCATATATATTGTCTTCTCTCTCTCTCTCTGTATATATATATATATATATATATATATATATATACACACACACACACACACACCAATCAGAGCAAATACATATTATAGATAATTTCTAACAGTATTTTTGCATATTTTCATTTGTAAGACATCTGATTTGCCAAATTTCCTGTAGTGGAGGAGGTTTAAAAACCAGCTCTTGAATATCTGTATGTTAATTTGCTCTCTTTTCTTATTCATTGATTGTTACTTTTAACTTTATTATTTCTTCCCTCTTAGTTTTCTTATATTTGTCTTTTTCCCCCTATATTCTAAAGAGAATGCTTTTTTTTTTCTTCCTTTCTTTATTATAATGAAAACTTTTAAGACAACCAATTTATACCTCAGTATAGCCTGGGCTGAATTGTCCTACATATTTGACAAATCCAGAAAGATTATAGCAATGCCTTATCACCTGCACTGAGTATTGTCATTTTTAGTAAATTTTTTGCTGACTTGATAAGCAAACATGTTATTGTCTTATTCATACTCTTTTATTGGCTCTTTACTGGCTTATCATCAGCTCATATAAACCATATGTTTAATTTTGCCACAGTTCCCATCCAAAAAGATCTTTCTGGGTCCTGACCCTTTGAACTATTGCTCCATCTGTCTGTTTACAGCCAAAGCTATTGTAAGAGTAACTCCCATTCCTTTCTCAACCCAATTGATCCAGTATGCTATCAAAATCCTTCACACCACTATCATTAATGATCTCTGAATTGCCAAGTCCAGTGATCTCATGTTGTGTCTGGTCTTTATTGAACTCTCAATATTTGATGTTGTTGACCCATCTCTAGCATCTTGAAACTCTTTATTCCTTGGCTTTCATGACAGTATTCTTTCTTCCTTTTCCTTGGCCTCCATGACCACTTTTTCAGCTTCCCTCCTCCATTGTCCCCTAAACATAAGTGTTCTCCTTGCTCCATCCTTCTCATCCTACACTGCCTATCAAGAGTATTGCAATGGCTACCTTGGCTTGAATTTTGAATCTTGGCCTGAACGTCTATGCAGCTGACTCCCAAACCTCTGTCTTGAACTTCACCCTCTCTTCTGAGCTACCAGTTATATTTCTAACTGTGTACTTATCTCCAGAATGCCCCCAAAGGCATCTCGGATGCAGCTTGTCCACACAATCAAACTTGTTAATTTCCTTGGGAATCTTGATTTTCCTTTTGCTGTTCCTTTCTTTTTTTGAGGGCAGTGTCACTGGCCCTCATATGTGGGACCCAAACCAGGGCCGCTGGCCTCCCAAGCCAGCACTTAACCACCGCGCCACTCGTCTGGCCCGCTATTCCTATCTTAATAAAGCTCTACTTGTTACTAAGTTATCTTTATCTCTGCTCCTTTATGTTCCACTGCATCTGTCCTGCCTTGGTTCCATCAGCCATCCACCTTTTATGCTCTAGTATATGTATATTGGCTGTTGATTACTGCTGGAGACAACTCTATGGAGACTAATTTAGGCCTTCAGCATGGAACAGGATGGTTTTGTATGCCTGCTCACTCACTCCAAACCTCAAAGTGATTATCCTCTTCAGGTCCCTATATCTCATATCTCTCTCTCTTTTTCTCCTACATCTATACATCTAACTCTGTTTCTCTCTTTGCCCTTGCTTTTTACTTTCACAGAGGAAATGGAGATTATCGGGCGTGAACTAACAGATTTTCATTCTCCTATCTTTGCCTCTTCTTTCATGTGGCAGAAAAGGCTCACTTCACCCTTGAGCCACTTGCCCTGCCTCCTGCAGTATCTAGAGCCCTTGTGTACTCCCTCCCTCTCTGTTTTCAGCCTCTTAGTTCTTTCCCATTGGCTATAAAATACACTTGAATCTCCATTTTTTGAAAAACAGGCTTGTCTCTTGATCTTTATTTGGTTCTCCCTTTACTTATGACTTCATAGCTTTCTTTCATAGCCAAGCTTCTCTTGAAAGTAGTCCACATTCACTTGATTTCCTCACCGCCCATCCATTCTTGTCATTGCAGTGAGACCTCTATCTCCACAGTTTCACTAAAACTGCTGTAATAAAGGCCACCACAGATCTGTTATACTAATTGGCAAATCCCACGGCCTCTCTTCAGCTCTCAACTTGACCTCCCTGTAGCCTTTGAGATGGTTGACCATGCCCTTCTTCTCAAAACCCTTCCCTAGCTCCTATAACAAAACTCTTTTGTTCTTCTCCTGTCTGGCTGATTATTCTACTCACTCTCCTTTGCAGCACTCCTTTTGTCCTCGGCCCCTGGTGTTCCTGGGTCCTCTGTCCTTGGCCCTGCTGAGCTCTCCTCTGCTCTGCTGTGTTCCCCTTCATTCCCACTTGCTCATCTCCTCTCTTTGCACACTGTCCTCAAGTGATGTCTCCCCTGCACTTTCATTGGTCCATCACCAGTGTACTTAGACTCCCAAATCAGCATGACCAGCCTGACTGTTTTCCTGAACTTCAGCCCTGCCTCCTGCCTTCTGAACATCCATCCCCACTTTCATGCCTTCAAGACACTGTAAAACTTGATTCGTCCAAGATGGTGGGCAAAGAGTACAAAGAAAGTAGAAATAGGAAAAGAGAAAGGAGAAGAGGGAACATCTTGGGAAGGGAAAAAAACAAAAACAATCATGAATGAACTTTCATGCCTCTCTCACTTTGCCCAGCTGTGTTTTTAGGACATTTGCCACCCTCTTCCCTGCTTTTTTTCACTAGACCTGTGGTTCTCAGTCCCCAGGCTAATAGCACCAGCATCATCTGAGAACTTGTTAGAAATACAAATTCTCAGGCTCCACCCTAGGCCTACTGAATCAGAAACTAAGAGATGAAGCCCAGCGGTCTGTGTCTTAACAAGCCCCCTACGTGATTGTGATGCCTGCTAAAGTTTGAGAATCCCTGCACTAGTGAATTCCCTATTCATGCTTCATGGCCCAGTGTCAATATTACCTCATCTGCAGAGCCCTCCCTAATCCCCTCAGACAAAATTAATGACTTCCTCCTCTGCTTTCCCATAGTACTTTATTCATGCCAATTATATAGCACTTATTCTATTATAGTTACTCTTTAAGAGTCTTTCTCCCCCATAGATTATAAACTCTAGGGTTATTTTTATTGATCTTTATATTTCCAGTGCCTGGCATGAAATAGACATGTTACATTATCACAATTACTTTTATTTCTTTCTGCTCCCATGACCCCTTTTCACTCCCTACTTACCCTTTCTTTTTTTTCCCTTGAACCTGGCTTCTGGGTATGAATAAATCATCAGAATGAGATCTTAACATCCAAAAGTAATGTTTTCATTGGATTCAAGCTTTCAACCTCTCCATATCCATCACTTAGGGTTTAAAGAGAGAAGCAGAACCACAATGAAGATATATAAGTGTGTGTGTGTGTGTGTGTGTGTGTGTGTGTGTGTGTTAAACTGTGTACAAAGCTGTTGTCTTCAACTCTGTGCTGGAGCTTGAAGTCCAGCGGGCAGCCATTTGGGAAGGGAAAGACAGATATAAAGGGGGCGGAGGCGTGAGCAAAGGAAGACTGGATCCCACACACAGACAGTGGAACTCATGAGCATGAACTGGAACTCATGAGGACAGACTGGAACCAACTCAGTTCTCCTGTCTCCAACCTTGAGGAAGTGGATGGCCCACCGGTGATGCAGGTGCCTCCATCATGGAGCTAAGCATACTCCTGACTCAGCAGTGGGAGCAGCTGAGGGAGGATGGGGAAGGGCGAGCAGCTACAGGCCCAGTGCTGCCCCACACTGAGGAGGGATCCAGCAGATAAACAACCATGTGTGGGAGCTGCCAAGGAGCCTACCCCAACCTCACAAGTATAAAAACAAAACAGCTCTGTGCATCTAAAATTATTCCAATATAAACATTTTCTTTTTTTTTTTTAATGACTGCTGCTTCACTTTCACCTCTAAATCTCATGTGAAAATGTCCCTTGTGGCCCATCTCACCAGAAAGAAATTTTGGAAAACTTAATTTAGGCTAGCCAAGTTGACACATTACAAAGACACAAAGACACCACAGTATCCATGTGTCTAATACTGAAATACCTGAGATTTATTTTCTAAACTAAAAAAATCTGAGATACAGAAAATATTTTTAAAAAACCAAAAAAACCTCACTGGCGCTGGTTGGTGAGAGAAAACCTTTCCTACACTGACCTTTCCTATATTGGCTGTTAATGGAACTGGTTCCAGAAAGATGGATAAGGATTACATGGGGGAGACTAGGAAATCCCAGGGGAGACAAAATGATGATTCTCCACAGAAGACCCTCAGTCACCAATTAAAGGCATAATAATGCTGAGTATATTGTCTTTACTGAGGTAAGCTAGATTTTAGAAAGATTATTTGTAAGAATTAGAAGTAAAGCTATCTAAATTGAATTAATTAGGGCCAGCCGAATAGCTCAGTTGGTTAAGAGCTCACTCAAGAGTGCAAGCTCTGAGCAACAGGGTTGCCGGTTTGATTCCAGGCCCAGCTGAGCTGCCGCTTGAGCTGCCAACAGGTGGCAGGATGGCTCAGCCAAAAAAAAAGAATTAGAACATCATCCATGCATTATTTTTAATTGAGGTTTTCTGTAAGTAGTGTAATAAAGGATAATAGTTTAGTACAATGTAGTGGGCAAGAACTTGGATTCAACCACTTACTAGCTGTGTAACTCTTGAGCAAGATATTAAACCTCTGTAAGCCTTTGTAGTCTCATTTATTAATTGGCAATAACAATAGTCTTTTGCTCATAGAGTTGATACAAGGACTTTTACTTTTAATAAGAGAATTCATGTAATGTGCTTGCCAGAATATTAGGCACATAGTACATTAACTGCTGCTAACAATATCTCATCATTGTTTTTGTTGTACTATTATTGTTATTATTTCCCTAAGAAATACCTTATAGGCACATTGATGCCAAAGATTCATAATACCTTTGACCCCTCTAAGTAAGTAGCAGGCCAGCTTAGTAGATAGGATCCAGCATTGATTGTCAGAGGAACTTTGCTCTACTTATGTTTATGCTTCCTTTGGATTAAAATGTAGTTGCTCTTGTCTCCTCAGCCCCAACCCCAAATGCATTCCTGCACTTTTCTGTAAAAGTCCTCTTTCATTTGTCTAGGAAATGGGCTCTGCTGCTTTTCCCATTATCTGCTCTACCAGGCCTTGAGCAAAGATGGTTTTAGAGCCCAGGGTGCAATGGCTGGAGCCCCGGCCACCTTGCCTGTTCATAAGGTAGCTGCCTGACCCACTCTCAGGTCCAGCAGGAAGGAATGGGTGAGGTTAAAGTGAATGAATGGTATTCCTGTAGCAGAGTTTAGGTACTTGTTTTCTGGGACTGTGAAAAACAGACTAATGTCCACCCACAGCCATGGATGTCATTTTATTTTATTATTAATTATTATTATTATTATTTTAAAAGATTTTATTGGGGAATTGGGTGGGGGAGGACAGCGTTGGGGAATCGGGGAAGGGGAACAGACAAGTTGCTGTCCTTTTGTTCTTCGGTCTAGTTGTGGAGGATGTTGCTTCACTGGCCCATGTTGGTATTATCATTGCACTCTTCCAGGCTGAGGTAGATTGATCACAGGCCATTGGGCGGCCGCTCACGGCGGCTCACAGCAGCTTACGCCAGCTGCTCACGCTGGCTGCCAGCCACTCACAGTAGCCTATGGCAGCCCACTGCAGCACGGGCTGCAGCCTATGCCAACGCCGGCAACTCATGGCAGCCCAATTCCCGGTCGAGCTGTTATTCAGCATCTTAGCTGTAGAGGGTGCAGCATCACTGGCCCATGTGGTATCCGAACCGGTGGCCCTGCTGATCAGAGCTCACGCTCCCAAGCCAACTCTTAGCCAAGAAGCCACTCGCTGGCCCCTAGATGTCATTTTATAATCATAATTCAAAGCTGTTAAATAGTTTTACTGCCTGAAAGGACTGGATATTTCTTTATATTTGTTAAACAATAAAAAACAATAAAATGTAATCCTTTCATTAAAGAACCATCCTAACCTCTTTCTTTATCCTGATTATCATTGAGTTTTTGTAAATTTTTATCTCCTGTAAATCTTCAGTCTCATTCCCTCCCCTCTTCTCACCCCTCCCCCCTTCGGATATAATTAGGTTTTCTGGTTTGTTGCCACTTTAAGTGGAGAAAAATTACTGAAGTAGAATTTGGAAATATACAGTCCCTTCTGGTTTTATTACTCAATTTCAATATTAATTTGATCCTCAGAGTGTACTTGCATTGACACACCCCTCTTTTAAAACAAAATCTATAGATCCTATCAATGCAATATTTTTTTTCTCTTTTACCAAGCCAAAACTGACTTTATTCCAAATACAAAAATTCCCTCATTGTAATAAAGTGTTTCCCATTCATTGAAAGGTGCATACCACAGGTCCTACCTCAGCTATGTTTTCAAGAATGAAATATATCAAGCATTCTTTCTGCTTTCACCTCCCACCCCCAAAATATTTCTTAAGTTCATCTGTTTCATGATGTCCCAACTGCTACCACTTTGGTTCAGGAACCAGTGTCTCTCTCCAAGAACATTGCAGTAGCTTTTCACTCCCAATACCACTGCCATACTGGAATCCTCTTCACCGGTGAGAGAGGTTCACCATCGAATCGTGTTGCCATGGCTTTGTTCAAGGTGTCCCTCTCCCAGAATGCCCTTTTAGCTTTGTCTGCCTAGTGAATTCCTTCAAGACCATTTTAAATGTCACCTCCTCTGCTAATCTCTTCTCAGCATCCTCAGGTGGAATTCTGCCTGGATAGAGCTTGTTGTATGATGAAAGTTATTAGTTTGGCATTGATATTACTTCATTGTGTCTATCTCCTCCTCTAGACACCTTGAGGGGCAGAATCTTTCCCATCTTCATAGGTGTACCTTCCCCACTACCGTGTAATACCTGTTGAGTCAATGTAAATACAATCTCCTTTTTTAGGTGTGTATATAAATAAGAAGGAAAGGCGTAAGAAAGAAGATAATTACTTGGATATTTTCCTGAAGAAGCTAGAGAAAGCTGCAAATAATTCATGTGCAATTTAAAAGAAATGGGCTATTCATTCACAGCTACAGGATGAATTGCAGGGCTCTCAAGACATATTTCTCTCCTTTTGGAAATGTATAGTGTCTACCTAAATGTACAATGAATATCTTTGGAGAAGAAAAAAACCAGATATCCTTTGCTGTTATATGTGTGTGTTTACATATATACATATAAATATAATGTATATTTATATTTATATGTTTATATCAAAGAATAAAATGGTACTTCTGAGATAACCTTAACTTCTGCAACCTAATGTTGAATTATGATAATGTTTTTAGTTGTTGTGTTTTAATAAAGTAGGTAATTTTGACCCAACACACTCTTTCCTCTCATTCTTTTAACATTATGTAGAATGCTTCAGGACCATATACACTTGACTATCTGATATCTCTCAGGACAGTACACATTTTGATCGCATGCATTAAGATGCCAAATTTTCTTTGTACCCCAGATAAACCTAGAAGCATCTCTTCAATCTTTGTAAATCTATCATCTAACTCATCAGGAAGTAAAATTATAAGTGCTACTGACCCATAACGGATTTCCAGAGTTTGTTCTGTGAAGTTTTATTGGGGCTTCTTCCCATCACGTCAGCCATTTCAAGAATATTCAACGTTGTGGTCTCTCCGCATTGTTTGGCCTTGGTCAAGTGTGGATTTGGGTGAGATAACAAGGACAGGGTAACGCCAAGCAAGCTCACCAGTCCCAACAAGAGAACTCCCACTAAAGAAGAGTGGTTAGAACATGGGGAGGCGGTCCTCCCTGTGGCTGCCTAGCCTGTTTCTCATCCTCCTGGGTCATATGTTTCTGGAGAATACTGTAAACAAATAGCAAATGTAATCCTCCTAAAGTGCCAAGCATACCTTCTCACTAATAAAGGAATGCTCGGTGCTCCCCCATTACCTAAGAACGCAGTCCCCTTCCTGAGCATGCGGTCCAGGCCCCAGCCTGGCCGCAGACACCTTCCCAGCATCACCTCCCGCCTCACATCTCTTTAACCAAATGCCCCCCGCATCACCCACTGCTTTATGAACTCTTCTCGACAAACATTTTCTATTTCCTCTTCAGGCGGTTTCTCTTGCCTGATAGCCTACCTTTCCTTAGCATCTTGCAGTTCTATTCATCATCCAAAGCCAACTTAAATGCCACCCTCTCCACAGACCCTGTCCTAATTAATCCCCACAGTCAGAATTAATCACTCTTACTGTAGTACAGACATTGAGCTTTGTTTTCAATTTATGTATAGCCATGATCAGGTTATTTCTTAATATGTAGATATTTGTGTCCACATTTATGTTCCCTTGAGCCAAGGTTCCTGCTTTGGTCTTGCTCTTTTACTTCTTAAATCTCCCATTTCCTAATGCAGTGCCTTTCATTCATTCTTCACCAGTGTTCATTGAGCACCCTGCTGTGTATGGCCCAGGCCTTGTTCTAGACACTGGGGAGAAAACAGGAAATAAAAGATAAAAACCCCTATCATCATTTCAGGAAAGGAAAAAGTCTGTTATAATAATAAAACAAATCGATAAAACATAGTACTAGGTGCAATGGAGAAACATACAGCAGGTATGGGGCAGGAAATTCTTGAGATGAGGGGTGAGGGTGATTTAAGATGGGCTTTCAGGGAAAGCCTCCCCAAGAAAGCACTATGTTGTTGAAGAGTTGTGGGGGTGAGGGAACAGTCATGTGCATTGCTGGGTGGCAGCAAAGGTGGGTGCCAGGGGTATCCAAGGTCTGCATGGAAGCCAGAGGGGCCAGTGTAAAGGAAAGTAGTGGGCGAAGGCAGAGAGGAGTGGGTGCTCTGAGGTCGGGCCTCGGCGATCACCCGTAGCAGGGGGTGGAACTAAAGAATACCATGATCTGATCTGTGTTTGAAAAGGCTGTCCCTGTCGCTGTGGTAAGAAGTGGCTAGGTTTCGGATCATTTTTGGGTTAGGATTTTCTGGCACATTCAATGTAGGGTGTATGAGAAGTTGAGGTGTCTAAGGTGACCCTGAGGCTTTTGGCCTGAGAAACAGGAAGGATGGAGCCACCATTAATGGAGAAGTGGAGGCTGTAGGTTTGGGGGAACAAGAGCAAGAGGATGTGTGTGTTCACTGACATTTAAAGGTACCGACAAATATTAAGTTAAAAATTTCACACTTATACATGTGAAGGTGGGAGAAGTCTGGGAAGATAGACTTTTAACTGTTTAGGGTGTACCATTACTGGGGACTTTCACTTTCTACTTTCCAATTTTTAATTCCATGTGTATACAGTTCAGAAGTGCAAGTGACATGAGGGGAACAAACATACATAAGACTTGGCCCAGCCCTCAGCTTGTGTAAGACAGCAAGGAGTAGAACTGGTTGAGGTAAGGGGTTCATACGTGGTGAGTCTGCCCAGGACCAAAGTCCAAACCCTCATCTTTGCAGGTTTCTTTCATTATTTACCAGAAGGTTCGCAAATGCTGGATGCTAACTGACAATAACAAATTCATAAGACATTTCTAAACCAAAATAGAAATGTATTCACAATGGAGTTAAAGTAATTGTCTGCTTAGGAAAATCCTTCCTTGTAAGTAACTCCACTTTAGAAAATCATATTATAGGCCCACAGTGACTTGGTAACTATAGAAATAGAATAGAAGTGAGGATACTTCTATCAGGCAAGACTTTCTTGGCAAATTGCCATTCTTTACTGTTGGGTTGTATCTTTCCAGAAAACTAGCACTCATCCTCAGCATCAAAGCAACTCTTTCCCTGTCCAGCACTGTTCAGACACGCTAAGAATTCTGACGATTCAACTTCCTCAATGAACCTGCCCTTAATTCACCCCAGCCAAGGAACAATTCAAGATATTAGGGGGCAGTGTAATTGATTTGAGACTCTGAATAATATGCTATAAATTCATGATCTACCAAAAGAGAACAGGTTATCTCTACTCACTAATGAGCTATTTCTACAATAAAAGGAAACTATTTTCCCCATCTGTTCTTTGTAAGGGACCAAGTGCTGTCGAGCTGAGAAAGGGGAATTATAGGTAACAAAGCTGGAAGGCAGAAGGAGACAGGCAGGGAGCAAGTCCTGCAAGGCAGAACAGTGCTCAGTGTGCAGGAACCGGGCAGCCACACGCCAGTGGGGAAGAAGCCGCTGGTCTAGGTGTAGTAATGGGAACAAAAAGGAGGAACTTGGGCCAGACCACATGCGTGTCATAAGGAATGATTTTCCCCACCTCCAGCCTGCCCCTCCCTCCCACCCTCGGGAATTGGGCATCAACATCTGATCCATCTTCACAGGGAAGTAGAGATGGGCCACACAAGGGAGCTGACATCTGAGCTGTGAAAGGGACAGTTGGGAGAGCAGTGCCCTGAATAGGTAATCCAGGAGCAAAGCCAAAGCATCCTTCATCCTTGGTGAAAGACACTGTGAGTCTTTGGAGAGCCACCGAGGGGCACTTCGGCCAGAAGCCAGCACACTGAGCTGTTTAGAGTTCCAGTTTCGTGCCAGTCACTACTTTCTGTGACTTGGGAAACATGCCAGTCTTAGCAGCACACGTGTAAGTAGTTCAGATGCATTACACCTCCGCATGCTTAATTTCACTGGTTAACTTAGAGACACCTCTGTTGGTGATTTTCCTGATTTTGCTTCTAACTCTGCAGGTACACTCTAATTTATTAGCTTTTACGTGCTTACAATTAACATCAAGTGACATCATTTGTGGGAATAAGGGGTTGAGGAAGATAGATAATTTATGAGGTCTGTGCCAGGTGGGTTTTGTGCAGGAGACTGCATGCAATGAGAAACTGCATTAGGTCGCTCTTCCCCAGGTGTGTGGAAGGCAGTAAGCCACATTTACAAGTCCCTGGTTTCAGTGGTTTTCATCCCAGTAACGCAGTGGTTCTGACTCTTTGGGGTAGTTTGAGTTTTGAGGTGTTGATTCATTCTTCCTGCCATGGGAAGGATGTAGGGTGATGTATGACCTTCTTAGCACCAGCCTGGACTCCACAAAGAAACATCTGGTCAGGTATACTTCATGTGTTGTTGTTTTTTTTTGTCCTTCCAAAGAAGTCATCAACTTAATTTCTAGGAGACTGAAGGATTTTCTTACAAGGTTATACTCTGCTTCACCAAGAGAATATTAAAAGCCTAGCCTACATTCTCTTTCAGGTTCCTCACTGAATTCCTAAGCAGTCACCATTAAGCTGGAATAAATCTAGTTTTGCTTTCTTTTTTGGGACCACAAATAGGGTGGGCATCAGTGACACTAAGACAGACATTTATAATAATAGGATTCCAATTATTGAGCGCTTGCCATATGCTTATCAGAGATCCTATGTGTTAACTCCCTTAATCCTAATGGAAGCCCTTAGGAAGTAAGTAGTACTATTATGATCCCCATTTTATTTTATTTTTTTATTATTATTAGTTACAGATGTACAAACAATGCAATACTTATCCTTTTCACCCCTTACAAAGTGACTCCCCCTCCCCTCTCCCCTGCCCCCCTACCCCAATATCATACATGTCTATTACAATTCCATTGACTCCATCCCCACACTATATTCCATATCCCATGATTATATATGTGTTAAATTATAGTTAACATCAAATATTATTCAGCGGCAGCTTCAGATGTACAGTGCAGTGGTCAGGCCACTACACCGTCCATGAAGTGGTCTCCTTAACAAGACATAAGTCCTTCGGATCCCTTAAAAAAATATTTACAACATTATTATATTCCCTAAACTGTCTCTTTTGTCCCTGCGGTAGTATTGTAGTTACCAGTTTATGTTGCCTCGTCCCTTCCCCTTCTCCCTCATGCCCACCCCCGTCCCATCTAGCCCTCATCAGTTTTTTCTCTGTGTTTCTAAGACTATTTCTGTTTATGATCCCCATTTTATAGATGAGAAAATTGAGACTTAGATAGGGTAAGCGATTTGCACAGTGTCATCCAGCAACTAAGTGGCAGAGTCCAGATTTGAAACCAGTGACTCTAGATCCAGGACATGTGCTCATGGTTCCAGCTCTGTTGTGTGTTCCCACTGTAATGGAGAGTGGAAAAATCACCACTTTGGGCCATCACCTCTGGCATAACACACCCACTGAGCAGCTGCCAGTTTGTTGGATGAGGAAATGCAAGTTCAGGGTTTGGGGTTTGATGGTCATGTACATTATTAGCCTGACATTTCTCAGCCTTAGCATTTAGCACTAGCCACAGAAGATTCTACCTGAATTCCCATCACAAATCCCCCATCTCTTGAACTGACTGGACTTATCTGTCCCTTGGGGATTTCTTGTTTGCTCTGGTAGTTTTCATGTTTGGTTGTTTCTCTTCATGGAACCAGGCCTGAGGTGTTAGTGTCAGAGTCTAACAAGAGAGAGCCAGCCTCCTGAGGAGTCATTGCTTGTTTTGGCACTTAGAGCTGGGATTGTGGGCCAAAAAAGGTGGTGATGCAATTTCAAAGCCATGGACCAGGGACTTCAGGCATAAGGATTTTGTTTTCAGTGAGCTCATGATCAGGCTGCTTTACAGCGTTTTGTGTGTGTTTGTTTTTTGCCTTCGGGATAGGAAGGCACATGAAATAATTGCATATGGCAAAGTGTCTAGAAAAGATTCTTGAGAGCCGCTGAATCAGGCATATCATGAGTAATCACATCATTGCCATCTATAAAATAAAATTAATCATGTTACCCAGCTTTTTTATATACCTCCCAGGATACTGTGAGTATTCATTTGATTCCAGATAGTTCTGTAGGGAAAAGTTTTGAGTGTATATTTATAAGACCTTTGCAAAAATTATATACAAAAGATTGGTCACTGCTAAGTTAGGAAGCCATGTACTCGCCTTGAGTCTGACACGCAATTAGAGAGACCACCTTGTCACTTGGTACCCTTGGATATCAGCAGATTCACCAGGGCAGGCTTCTATAAATTATTATCACCTCAGGGCTGGCCAAGTGGCGCGGTGCTTAAGTGCTGGCTTGGGAAGCCAGCGGCCCTGATTCGGGTCCCACATATGAGGGCCAGTGACACTGCCCTCAAAAAAATAAAATAAAATAAATAAAATAAAAAGGCAACCATTTAAAAAAATTATTATCACCTCGGAATCCATGTACCTCTCTGGTAGCTCATGGACAGAGCGACTTTGTCATTTTTATAGGGGATAATGGAAGGTATCAGATAAGATGTTAGGGCTGCAGCTAACAGAGTATCTGAACCTATTAACTAGAGTAGCAGATTCAGCTGATGTAACAAGAAACCCAATAATAATGTGGCTTAAAAATGAAGTTTGTTTTTTTCTCACGTAACAGTCCAGGGTGGGTGCCCCATATCAGTGGGGAGGAGGGGTTCATAACAGCCAGGCTATGCTCAACATAGCTTCTTTCTTCTGGTCATCACTGGCTCAGCCCGTAGGAAATGAGTGAGAGATGCATGTGCCAGGCCAGGAAGTGGCGCACATCCCCTCTGCTCACATTTCATTGGTAGGAATTTATGGCTGTTTCTCAGTGCCCAGGAGGCCGGGCAGCCAAATGCCCAGCTATTGTTCTAACATCATGGAAGAAAGGGAAAATGGGTTTTCATAGACAGCTAACTGTCTTGCCACAATCAGTCTCTCTGGCCACCAAGAATGAGTGAACACCCTATTTCCAACACATAGAACACATTCACTTTACCCCAAGGGAGACAGATAAAAAGCCCATCCAGGAAAAGCACTACCGGAAAGTCTGTTGTGTCTGGGTAATGCACACTCCTTTCCATCAGGTTTGGATGTGGGTCCTAATGGTCTGGCAGTCTGTGAACTAAAAGGCAAATTATCTCTTTTGCTACACGTATACGCACACTCTATATACAGTGGTGCAACAGGGAGTACAAAACCACAATCAAAACTCCCATTCAGAAAAGAGGAGAAAGAAATGCACACAGCAGCTCCTGGCCCGTAGCACAGTGCTGGAATCCTGGGGACATGCCACCTGCCCTGGCAGAAGAGAATCTTCCCTTGTAGACCCTCGCTCTGCGATTCAGGGGGACCCCCTTGTCCATGCCTCTGTGTGTCCCTTGGCCTTGCCCTTGGCAGAGGGGGGCTCTTCCTGTTCAATTTCCTTCTTAGCCAAATCTGAAGTGGGTATTAGGGATATGCCCTCCCTTGGTGGCAGTACAGCTCTTACAGCCGACTGCCTGCTGGTGCAGACATGGAGGTCTGAGCAGACAGCCGTCACGAGGTTTTATTGGCTTGGCTTGGCTAATACAGTTCCCTCAGAAAGTCAGTTGGCTTCTGATCTGTTAACTTCCAGATGGTTCACATGTCAGCAGTCTCTCCCAAAGTTATTTCTAAGACACGGGTCTTGAGCTTGCTTTGTTTCTTTGCTTCCTTGCCCACAATGCTTCTCTTTCTCAATGTGATGGTGGCCGTATTGAGGCCTCTGAAACAGAAAACTTCAGAGGGCATGCAACTTGCTTTTTCTCATCTCTAATCTCATGCTGTTTGAGGTGTAGAAGCCATTGGCTTTCCAACCCTCCAAGGCCCCAAATTTCTAAACTCCTCTTCTTTTGCATCTCTTTGCAGATCGTCTGGGCTAGTGTCTTTCTTATAACACCTTGATAAAAATAGCAAAGAGCAGCCAATTCAAACTAATATACAAGCTCTTTTCAATCATTTCTCCTAAAATTATAGGCTCAATAGGAATGTGGTCTGCTTCCAAGTCAGACATATCAGGTGACAGTTCTTTCTCTCTCTCTCTCTCTCTCTCTCTCTCTCTCTCTCTCTCTCTCTCTCTCTCTCTCTCTCTCTCTCTCTCTCTCTCTCTCTCCCTCCCTCTCTCTCTCCCTCCCTCCTTCCTTCCCTCCCTCCCTCCTTCCCTCCCTCCCTTCTTTTTAAAGAATCAGGAGACTTTCTTGGCACAGATCATATTTTTGTAAGACATTTTCCTTGCATATACTCTTTTTTAAAAATTGTAGTAAAATGTCATAACTTAAAATTTACCATTTTAACCATTTTAAGTGTACACTTCAGTGGGATTAAGTACATCCACACTGTTTTGCAACCATCATTACCATTCATCTTCAGAACTTTTTTCATCTTGTAAAACTGAAACTCCTTACCCATTAAACATAATTCCATATTCCCCCTCCTCCCAGCCCCTGGCAACCACCATTCTACTTTATGTCTCTATGAATTTGACTACTCTAGGTACCTCATATGAGTGGAATCATACAATATTTGTCCTGTTTTGACTGGCTTCATTTTGCATAATGTCCTCAAAGATCATCCATGTTGTATCATGTGTCAGAATTTCCTTCTTCTTTAAGGTTGAATAATATTCCATGTATGTAGATACATTTTTTTTTTAATCTATCATTCATTAATAGACACAACCCAAGTGTTGACTTTTTGGCTACTGTGAAAAATGCTGCTATAAATACGGGTGTGCAAATATTTCTATGAGTCTCTGTTTTATACCCTTATGGACATCTATCCAGAAATGGGATTACTGGGTCATATGGTTATTCTGTAAGTTTTTGAGGTGCCGCCATACTATTTTCCACAGCAGCTGCACCACTTTACATTCCCAGCAACATAGCAAAAAGGGTTCCAATTTCTCCACATCCTCACCAGCATTTGTTCTTTTCTGCTGTTTTTAATAATAGACATCCTAATGTGTGTGATGCAGTCCTTCATCTTTTTGATGATGTGTTTATTTTTCTTATTTACTTTTTTATTATGGTGAAGCATATATAACATAACATTTGTCTTTTAACCATTTTACTATATTTCTAAAACTTCATCACCCCATTGATGTTTTTAAAAGTAAATTTTAGACATTATGACAGTTGACCCCTAAATATTTCAGTATGCATCTCTAGAAAATAAAGACCTTTTCCTACCTAATATACAATACTATTATCATATGAGCCTTCACTTTATTCCATTGGAGAGAACTTATGCACAGGTCCATCCTTACTTGAAAGGAAAGCTGCTAATTATAGTGTAGTTAAGTAGCCACTTGCCCAGTTACAATGGAAGAAGGGAGAATGGATTTTGATGCTATACCAACTTACAGTAATAAAGCAATAAAGACTTAATTGATTCACATTACAAGAAGTTTGGGGCTGGTAATATCAGGAGTTTGGTATAGTTTCTCAATGATGTTATCAAGGAATCAGCTCTTTCTACCTTCTACTCTGCCATCCTCAGAAAGTTGGCTTTGCGTCCTCAGGTTTACTGTCTCATGGTTACATAATGGCTGCCATAACACTAGGTATTAGATTTCCACAACAGCATCCCAAGTGGTAAAGGAAGAGAGTGGGCAGAAAAGAGGTTTTCCATTATCAGGGATATGAACCCTTCCCCTTGCTACTCAGTAGTCTCCCCTTTGTATCTCACTGGTCACAAAGAAGCCTGGAAAGATACTCAACAAAGGAAAATGAGACAGCTATGATTGGATTACACTAGTCATGACATATACCCTTAGGCTGAACACATTTTGCTGTCCTGAATAAAACTAGACTCTGTTAGCTAAGAAGAAGAGGAACAATGATTGCTGGTTGGCAATTATATCTGCCACATGTGGGGAATATTTTTTAGTGTCGTTGAAGATATAAATGGTCTCTGAGGAGGATCTTGGCATAGTAAGAAGATATCACATTTGAAGTACTGGTGGAAGGGACTTCCCTCTGGGAGTGCTCCATGAATGGTGTGGGGACAGTGTGTTCCATCCATTTCTGAGAAAAAAAATCCTTGGGGACACAAGCTTGAAAGGATCCCTCTAAGTCATCTGTCAATTGAATGCAGGTAATTGATTTTAGAAATTAAGAGAGAATTGGGAAAAAACCAGTCACCATTGGTTTCACTTAGAAATTATCATATTCTTTTGGAGATGGTAATATTTTACAGAAACCTTTTATTAACTAATAGAGGGTGCCAACAAATGTATACACATTTTAAGAAGGAAAAAGCTATTGGGCTGGCTGAGTGGCTCAGCTGGTTAAGAGCTTGCTTAAGAGTGTGACCTCTGAGGGCCAGCCGAGTGGCACAGTGGTTAAGAGCTGGCTTGGGAAGCCAGCGGCCCCGGTTCGGATCCCACATATGAGGGCCAGTGACACTGCCCTCAAAAATAAATAAATAGATAAATAAATAAATAAATAAAAAGAGTGTGACCTCCGAGCTACAGGGTCGCCAGTTCAATTCCCACATGGGCCAGTGACGCTCTGCCCAAGCTGAGCTGCTGCTGAGCTGCCAGCCAACAGGTGGCAGGATGGTTCAGCTGGTGAGAGCACGTGCTCCTAACAACAAGGTTACTAGTTCAACTCCCACACACAAGGGATGGTGGGCTAGTCCCACCCGCAGCTAAGATTAAACACAGAACCTTGAGCTGAGCTG
The DNA here is from genome assembly GCA_033961575.1 of Aselliscus stoliczkanus. Lineage (NCBI taxonomy): Eukaryota > Metazoa > Chordata > Mammalia > Chiroptera > Hipposideridae > Aselliscus > Aselliscus stoliczkanus. The sequence goes on along the minus strand of CM066734.1, from coordinate 92,619,358 downwards.
CCAAATAGTGATTGGACTTGGAGCTGAACTTGTTGTGCCCTCCACAACGAAGATTGAAGAACAACTTGGCTGGTCCCCTTCCCCAATTCCCCAACACTGTTCCCCTCCCCCAATTCCCCAGTTAAAAAATATATATATGTTAAAATTGTAATACAATGAATGACACTAGCATTCATTTGACTAACACTATCTTTTGAGCAAACATCATACTACACGTTGCTACCGAATTCAATTCAACTTTGAAAAGTAATACACAGATAACATCTCTTAAGATGTGTGCCTTTTTTTGGCACTCCCTGTATATTGTTTCTTGGTAGTCCTCATAAAAATTATTTGGGGACAAAGTTGACATCACAGATTGAATAATATTGTTTATATCTGTTTGATTAGAGGAAGTCATATAATCTTAGGGTGATATCAGGTCACTCAAACTATCATGCTTTTCCCAACTGAAGATTCAGTGGAAGCAAAATTTTAACGATTAGTATAATGAATTGGTTGTATTGCAGATGTCTCCATGCTGATTTATGTCTGAGAGCCTGTAAACATTTTAGGAACAAAACAAAGCAAATAGTTCTGTGATTACCACTTATAATTGTAAATGGATTACAAAATAATACAAGCCCTTCACATTTGCCCAAGACACACATGGAAAATAACTTAAGATTCCCAGAAGGTTAAAAAAAAAATCAAGGATACTGTTGGTTCACAGACACTGTGACAGTCATGGTCATTAGTGGGCGACTCGTTAATCTTTCCTGCTTCGTTCCAGCTGGCCCTGAGAGCAGAAGAAAGATTGCTGTGGCAGGGAGCTCATTTCCTGATAAATTACAAAACGAAAAAAAAGGAAGACCCCAAACATCACTTGCAATGGAATACAGTTAACATTTATTGAAAAGCTGTCAAATGCTAGGCACTATCAATGCTTTAAATATATTTTCAAACCTCATAAAAACCCTATGAGGTAGGTGTCATTATTATTCCCACTTTACTGTTAAAGAAACTGAGGCACAGAGCAGACTTAAGCAAGATCACACAACTATTAAGAGCTGGGGTTCCATACCCTGGTGATCTGGCTTCAGAGTCCATGAACTGCCTCTTACAATTACCCGAAGGAGTACAAACTCTTTCTAACTCCTAACAAGCAATGCCTTTCTGCCCCATAAAATATTATCTTTTTTTAAAATTAATTTATTTATATATATTTTTTAATTAGCTTCAGGTGTACAACAAAGTGCAATAGTTATACTTTTTACCCCCTCAAAGTGACAACCCCCTCCCCCAATTCTCCCCCCTTTCTCTCCCCCATATCATACCATCTATTACAATTCCTTTGACTCCCTTCCACCGTATAATCCACATCCTGTGACTATCTATATATTCAATTACAGTTGGCATACAATATTATACAACATCAATTTCAGGTATATGGTGCAGTGATCAAGCCTCTACTCCATCCATGAAGTGGTCTCCCTAACAAAACATGTGACCATCTGACACCCCACAAAATTTTAACATATTCCCCGAACTGCCTTTCATATCCCTGTGGCAATATTGTAGTTACCTATTTATGCTGTCTAATCCTTTCCCCTTCTCCCTCATCCCCACCCCCCTCCCAACTAGCAACCCTGTTTTTCCTCTATATCTATGTGACTGTTTCTGTTTCTTTTGCTCATTCATTCAGTTTTTCAAATTCCACATATAAGTGACATCATATGGTATTTGTCTTTCTCTGACTGATTTATTTCACTCAACATAATAGTCTCTAGGTCCATCCATATCGTTGCAAATGGTACAATTTCATTCTTCCTTATAGTGGAGTAATACTCCATTGTATAAATGTATCACAGTTTCTTAAGCCAATCATCTACCGATGGGCATTTCGGTTGTTTCCAAGTCTTGGCTATTGTAAATAGCGCTGCAATAAACATAGGGGTGCATATATTTTTTCGAATTAGTGTCTTGGATTCCTCTGGGTAGATTCCCAAGAGTGGAATTGCTGGGTCATACGACAGTTACATTTCCAGCGTTTTGAGATACTTCCATACTGATTTCCATAATGGCTGCACCAATCTGCAATCCCACCAACAGTGCACCAGGGTTCCTTTTTCTCCACACCCTCGCCAGCACTTGTTGTTTGTTGATTTGTTGATGATAGACATTCTGACTGGAGTGAGGTGGTATCTCATTGTGGTTTTTATTTGCATTTCTCTGATGATTAGTGAGGTTGAACATTTTTTCATATGCCTGTTGGCCATCTGTATGTCCTCTTTAGAGAAATGCCTCCTCATATCCTCTGCCCATTTTTTAATTGGGTTGTTTGTTTTTTTGGTGTTGAATTACATGAGTGTTTTATAAATTTTGGATATCAACCCCTTATCAGATATATCGTTGGCAAATATCTTCTCCCATTCAGTAAGCTGCCTTTTTGTTTTATTGATGATTTCCTTTGCTGTGAAAAAAACTTTTAAGTTTGATGTAATCCCATATGTTCATTTTCAGAAAATATTATCTTAATTTTTGTGACATTTCATAGTCATTATTATAAATGGTTTCTCACTAATAAATTTTTTAAAGCTTTTAAAGTTTTTAAATGAAGATGATCCGATAGGATTTGCTTTTCTATTTGTAAATTGAAGGAGTTTTACCAACACCTGATAGAATAGAAAGTTCTATAAAATAGTCTTTAAGGATTACTATTGGTAACAGTATGCTATATTCTTTGACTTCAGTAGCTTCATTTGCTTATTCTGTAAAAACCATCTGTTTTGAATTTGATGATAACATTATGAATAATTGTATGACTTCAACTTTATCAAGAGCCCTTTTTCAAATCAGTTAAAGGTGCTGGAGCTTGGTGCTGAGCTAATGTGGGCTTATAGTAACACTTTGTTTGCTTCCATGAGATTGCAAATTTTCAAGTGGCCAGGTATTCTCTTGGGCATTTCCAGAGGAACAAAATGTCAACAGCAGGAGCTACTGTAAACTTTTGCTACAGTTCATTTTCTCTCTAAGGAAGAATGAGAGCCTCATGAATGCAGGTCACAAAGGGAGCAGAGAGAATGCTGGGAGTTTCAACCTCTGGTTCAGTGTTGAAGAGTCCACACTATGCAGTCTCCCTCCTACCACAGATTGGGTGAAAGAGAGTGAAAATCACTCAAACTGTGATATTTATTGGAAGCAAAGAACACACGATAGAAATATACCAAGTTAGCAGGCTTTCCAGGAGGATTTGACCATCTGGATAACAGCTTTGCAAATCATTTGGATAAATTATACCATTTGCAGGAGAGTCTTCCAAGCCACATCTAAATGCCAGCGTCCGTTTAAGAAAGTTCATGTGATTCTGGCTCTTGTCCTTCTTTTGTCAGAAATTCATTAGGAGACATTGTTCCAGAGATAGTTTACCATTTGGGATATGGGAACAATTATCTTAAGTATTTTACTGTGAGATATTATTGGAAGATTAACATCAGTGGAATAAATATTACACAGAAAAAAAAAGTCTAACTCAGAATGCAAAGATAAACTATCTTAGGAATCTACTGTATTCCTTCCATCTCCCCCTGTTTCCTTAAAAAGGCAAGGAAAAATGTACTCTTCTATTTGGCAGGTACCATGCTGACAGGGAAAGAGTGGAACTTGTCCTTACCATGAAATATAAGTAAAGTTTGGGTGACACTTTTCAATGTGACAGGAAGCAATGGACCAGTTTATTTTAATGGTGTCTGAAAGAAGGGAAGACAGAGAACCATTTCTAAGCTTTAATTTTTAATTCTCAGATAACACTGAGGCAGTGAAGAGGCTGAATTTAATAAATTATTCATTTATTCTTTGCTGAGGTACTTCTAGTCAAATATCTGAATTTGTCAGGCCAAACAGCTCAGAGAGTCTTATGAAACCAAACCTAATCAAATGTTCGTCTTCTTGTACCTCCAGGAATCCTCCAGCACAAAGAGTAGAAAGCACATCAGTGACATTTCTCTACTGGTGGTTCTTTTGTCACATTATAAACTGATATGGGGAAAAGAAGGACAAACGGATTATTTTGGACAAGAAACGTATATGTAACAGAGTCTCCGTTTTTGGTTAATAGTCCCACCAGGGACGGAGAAAGAAGTAAAAAGACCAAGAAATGTCAGAGGGGGAATTGGGAGGTTAGCAAACCAGAAACTAGTCCTGAAAGAACTTTCTACTTTGATCTTTTGGTCTCTGTGATAACTCAGAGGTGGGTAGGGAGGTGTGAAGTAGGTTGAGGGAGCTTTCTCTAGCTGCGCGCGCGCGCACACACACACGCACACACCTCATTATTTTGTTCTTAGGCTCATGCTTGTCAGATGCCAAAAGAACCTGGCATGGTAGGGTATATTATGGTGAAAGTGTATGTTCTTCATTATAAGAATCTTCCTTCACTACTTCAGAAGACTATTAGCTGATTCTCATCAAAATGATTTATAAACTTTTTAGGGTCTAACCTGATTCAGTAAGACAATAGAGACCTACAGTTTAAAAAAGACATAACCAGATCACAAATTTAAATGTAAAATGTAAAACTATAACTTATAAAAAAAAATCTTTTAGGAGAAAATCTTCAAGATCAAGGGTTAGGCAAAGAGTTCTCAGGCTTCACGTCAAAAAACACAGTCCATAGAGACCCCATGGGAGATCCAAGATGGCAGAGTCGATAAACATGGTGCCTGCATCTTTCCATGAACAAATTACAACCAAATTATAAAACAATCAACCTGAAGAACCACCTAAAGTCTAGCCAAACAGAAGTTCTATGACTAAAAATATAAAGAAGCCACATCAAGACTTGTAGGAGGGGTGGAGACACGTAATGGGCCCCAAACCTCCCTATGGCAGTTGAGAATCAGGAGTGATACCTCTGCCGTGGAGGTTCCCCCAGGAGAAGCGAGGGACTCCAGACCCCCACACCAGGCTCCCCAGCCTGGAGTGCTGGTGGGAAAAGGAGCCCCAACAACATCTGGCTTTGAAAAACAGTGGGGATTCTGATCCTTTGGGTAGGATGGAAGGCTGCCAGAAACCCACATGTCCTCCTAAACAGTCTGTGCACAGAATCATTAGCTCGCAGGCATTCACCTTAAGCTCCAGCGGAGGAATGGTGACTCGGGATCTCGGAGACATATTGGGGGAGATTGAGGAGTGTGGCTTCAGGGGGAAGACTGCAAGATAGTTGGCATTTTCCCAGTAAGTGGTCTTCTTCCTGTGCAGCCAGCAGGCCGATGCCATCTTTCCTATGTTGAGTCCGCCCTGACAGGCCATATCTGAATCTGATTGGTCTGGTGAGCTCCACTGCTTAGTGCTGCTAACTCACCTGAGACCCTGCCCCATCAAACTCACATACCGCCAGAGGCAGTTTCTCCAAGAACAGCCAGCCCCTCGCACATTGCACTCTTTCTTGGAAAAATATCAGAGTCCATGTTCCCCAGGTGTTGGTGTACTCTGAGACTTTTGCTGAGTCACACCATGCTCAGCACTGGCACCAAACTAGAGTCTACATTAACCTGGTAACCACAACTCTTCCCGCTTTAGTGATTCCCCAAGACCCTGCCTCACTTAACTCGAGTACTGCATGAGGCTTCATCAGTAGCTGAACCTTAAGGGAGCAGGCAGGTGGCAGCAGGCCTCCAGGTGTCCTGGCTTTTTGTGAAGTTACCCCAGGCCTGTATTGGTGGCTGCTGTTGTCAGTTCACAATGTGGCCTCTTCCACATGCCTCTAGATTTAACATAGGCAGTGCACAACTATGGATCACTTCGTAGCTCCTTCTAGGTAGCCCCTGGCCAGTCACAGTCAGTGGCTGACCTGGGCTGGCACCAGAGTCCCTCGCAAGAGGTCTCAGAACCAGCATACTTGGAGGTTGGCTTCAGACCACAGCAGAGCAACACCCAATTAGCCTTACCAGTGGCACACACAAAGGGTGGTCTCAACAGGCACTAGAGCCCACTGCGGCGAATTCCACGCAGTGAGGTAAGCCTCCCTCACAGCAGCCTGTAAGCTGTGGACATGGCCAAACTCACAGCCAGGGGTCAGTCCCACCCATTGGCATGCCAACAGCAATCAAGGCTCAACTGTAGCAGGAGAACACACACAGCCCACACAAGAGATAATCCTGGAGCACTCAGCTCAGGTGACCTGGGAAACTGTGTCAGGGCCCCACATGACACCTACTACATAAGGCCACCTGGCCAAGACTGGGAGACATAGCAGATCTACCTGTTACATAGAAACAAACACAGAGAGGCAGACAAAATGAGGAAACAAATAAATGTGACCAAAAGGAAAAATCAGGAGAAAAATCCAAAAAAAGAACTAAACAAAATGGAGGTAAGCAACCTACCAGAGACAGAGTTCAAAACAATGGTTATAAGGATACTCAAGGAGCTTAGAACTTCAACAAAGAGACAGCAAGCATAAAAAAAAAAAGACATAGAAACCATAAAAAAGAACCATTCAGAAGTGAAGAATACAGTAACTGAGATGAAGAATGCACTAGAAGGAATCACCAGCAGATTAGATGAAGCAGAGGATCAAATCAGCAATTTGGAAGACAAAGTAGCAGAAAACACCCAATTGGAACAGCAAAAAGAAAAAAGAATTAAAAAATGAGGACAGTTTAAGAGACCTCTGGGACAACATCAAGTGTTACAACACTCACATCATAGGGGTACCAGAAGGAGAAGAGAGAAAGCAAGGGATTGAGAACCTATTTGAAGAAATAATGACTGAAAACGTACCTAACCTGGCAAAGGAAATAGACATACAAGCCCAGGAAGCGCAGAGAATCCCAAACATGATGAAACCAAATGGGCCCACAGCAAGACACATTATAATGTATAATCTATGCCATAGAATGAGACAAAGAGAAAACCCTAAAAGCAGCAAGAGAAAGGCAACTAGTAATTTATAAGGGAGCTCCCGTAAGATTGTCAGCTGATTTCTCAACAGAAACTTGGCAGGCCAGAAGGGATTGTAACAAAATATTCAATATGAAGAAAAGCAAGGACCTACAAGATTCTTCTATCCACAAGGCTATCATTTACAATCGAAGGACAGATAAAGAGCTTCCCTTCCATTTCTTTAAGATGAAAATAAAAAAAGATAAAAATTATGAATAATAAAATGGCAATAGCTACATATTTATCAACAATTACTTTCAATGTAAATGGATTAAATACTTCCCAGATAAGAAAAAGCTAAAGGAATTCATCTTCTCCAAACAAGTATTACAAAGAATGTTAGAGGGATTTCTTTAAGATGAAAATAAAAAAAGATAAAAATTATGAATAATAAAATGGCAATAGCTACATATTTATCAACAATTACTTTCAATGTAAATGTATTAAATGCTCCACTCAAAAGACATAGGATGGAGCCGGCCGAGTGGCTCAGTTGGTTAAGAGCTCACTGAAGAGTGCGAGCTGAGCTCTGAGCAACAGCGGTTGGATGCCAGCCCCAGCTGAGTTGCCATTGCTCAGCTAAAAAAAAGAAAAGAGAAGAAAAAAGGGGCCGGCCGAGTGGTGCGGTGGTTAAGCGCTGCTCTCAGGAAGCCAGGGGCCCCGGTTCGGTCCCACATATGAGGGCCAGTGACACTGCCCTCAAAAAAAAAAGAGTGCGAGCTCTGAGCAACAGGGTCGCCGGTTTATTTCCCAGCACGAGTCCACCTGAAACTAATAAAATGTTGTATCACCTCAGTATTTCCACCAGCGGTATAGTACCTGGCAAAGGTGGGTGTCAGTATTTGTGAATTGGATTGGATTAGATTGATTGAAAGTGTCTCTAATGTCTTTCAACTCCTAGATTCTGTCATTTATTTAACACTCCTACCCAGACAGGTGTTTAGACTATGGCACAGCTTTTTAAGGACACATTATTAGGCCAAGGTGTCTGTCCCCTGGTCTGAAAGATCTACCTATTCAGGTAGGTCAGTTCTGGGAACTAAAACCTTCCTGATACTTTGCAGACCACAACGCTAAAGGGAGGGCCATGTTCTGTCTCTGTTCTCAACGCTTGAAAGGTCCAGGAATGTCAGCATTATGAAAGCAGATACCACGGAGGTGCTCAGAAATGTGACAGTGCTGATTCAAACCCAATACACAATCTTTAGCAGTTAATTATAAAACCTAAGACAATGAGCAGCGATTGCTCCCTAGAGGTACCATTAATTCCATAGCCTTCTGCTTGTCAGTTCACTTGTGGAGGTCACTAGCGCACTTTATTTTCTTGGAACAAGTATTTTTTGTTTTTTTTGCCTTAAGGGTAGTTGACATCCAACGTCTCAAAAAGACTTTTTTTTTTTTTTTTTTAGCTGAGCCATCCTGCAACCTGTTGGCAGTTCAGCGGCAGCTCAGCTCAGGTCAGGAATCAAACCAGCGACCCTGTTGCTCAGAGCTCACACTCCTGAGCAAGCTCTTAACCAACTGAGCCACTCGGCTGGCCCCCTCAAAAAGATTTTTTTTCTGATGTTTTTGGTCAAAGAAGTTAAGTAATATTTATTTCTGTTCTATACAAATTTTTCATGGATACTTCTGAAGTTTCTGCTTTTCATTTTATTTTGGTGGAGAATTTTCTATTTATATGTTTTTGCTTTAACATATAACATCTCAAATTCCTGACATCTGTTTTTTTTTTTTTTTGGTGTGTGTGTATTTTTGTTGGAGCTAATTTACAGTTATACACAAAACGGTTTTCCAGAGCATTCATTTTAGATATGTCTTGAGAAAAGTTCAGATTGGCAAAGCATTTGTCATTTCCTCCTCTGTTGCTAATTTATTTAGTAACCAGTTGTTTCTAACATCCTTGTCTGCCAAGCCGTAGACATATATATGTACATGCAGATACATAGATCCATAAATGTTAATAATAGCACTAAAAGTAGGTTGGAGTTTGCCTTTGGTACCTACCTTTTCTCCTCTAAGTTCTTACTCAAATCCTTTTGTCCTTTCAAAAATACACTGATGATTGTATAAGGATAAATGTAGTTATGAGAAATTTCCCCTCAACTCTCAGCTAAGACTCTGGAATAGTTTAGCTAATGCTAGATGACAATAATCCATGCTACCTGCTTAAGGATGTCCCACATGTGTAGGTGGCAGTAATGATATTGATTTGAATCATGGTTTCTTATAATGCATTCTTTCTCAGCTAAAATAAACTTCCTTTCTGTCTTCAAAGTGATGTAAATTCTTGCCATAGTTACTAATACCTGTTCATTTTATTTCAGGGGTACAGGCATGGATGGGAAGAAATGCAGTGTATGGATGTTTTTACCTCTTGTATTTACTTTGTTTACTTCAGCTGGATTGTGGATAGTGTGAGTATTCTCTTATTTAATTATTTAAGGACTCAGGTGCAATGGAGATAAAAATGTAAAGTTTTGATAGTATATGATATATCTATATGAATGTATTTATAAATACTTTAAAATAATGTTTATGAGTTTAACCTTCCAAAAGTCCCCATTTCTCTTCCCTTCTATTACCCAAAGTAAATAACAAGAGTAAGTAATAAATTAGGCAAAGCAGGTGGTGAATATTTTGTGTTCTTGTGTTCTTCCAATAATGAGCATTCTATAAATTGGCGATATGGGTTCATTATTTGTTAGATTTTCTGATTTTTACACTAACATGCTAAGGATTCCATTCACTGTCCAGTTCATAGTCCAGGATTTTTTGTAACTGGGTTTGGTATGTCTATAGAATAGGTATCATTACATTGGATGTCTTGGTTTATCACAAAATGTTCCCACACTTGCTTATTTCAAGTACCATTTACTTGTAGAAAATTATTTCAGTTCCTTGCAGTTCATTAAGAAAGGAGGAGAAGGGCCGGCCGAGTGGCGCATTGGTTAAGCGCTGGTTTTGGGATGCCAGCGGCCCCGGTTCGGATCCCACATGAGGGCCAGTGACACTGCCCTCTACAGCTAACAACAGCTCCATCTGGAGCTGGGCTGTGCGAGCCCCGGTGATGGTGTGGGCTGCAGCCCCTGCTGCAGTGGGCTGCCATAGGCTACAGTGAGTGGCCCGCAGCCAGCGTGAGCGGCTGGCAGCCAAGCGTGAGCTGCCAATAGCCGCAATGAGCGACATCCAGAGGCCAGCGACGTATCTGCCTCATCCGGGAAGAGCGCAATGACGATACCAACAGTGAAGCAACATCCTCCGCAACTAGACTGAAGAACAAGAAGACGGCAACTTGTCTGTTCCCCTTCCCCGATTCCCCAATGCTGCTCCCCTCCACCAATTCCCCAATAAAATCTTTAAAAAAAAAAAAAAAAAAGAAAGGAGGAGAAGTATTCCTGAAAATTAGAAATTTTGAATTTTAGAATTGTAAGGTCTTATTTCTTCGTTTCCCAGTTTTCAGATGATAATGATTGTCATTAATTTGGGGGATGTTTTGAAAATTAAGGAAATATTATTAATAATGACATCTGAACTTCAAAGAGCTAGATGATCTATAGGTAAAGCATTGTAATAAAAGAACATTGCCCCAGTTAGGAAATCAATGAATGTGATTTAATGTGGTTAGTCTAATAAAACTGGGAAACAAATGATTCTTGGTTTTTTTAAATTTCTTTGTTTTATAAACTTTTATTGTTCTTTCTTCATAGATACTTTATCGCTGTGGAAGATGACAAAATTTTACCATTAAATTCAGCTGAAAGGTAAAATTTATCTCTGGGTAATTCATTGCTCATCAATAGACCTAACAAAAACTTTGCAACTGGTAAGGTTAAATGGCACACAAATCACTGCTTTAACCTGAGCTTCTTTGTTTTCTGTTATCCAGGAAACCTGGTGTGAAGCATGCACCATATATAAGGTACTGTGATAATTCTCTTCTGATTTGTTGGATCTTAGGAAAAGTTGGGAGAGTATCTTAGTTTGGGCTAGTACAACAAAGTAGCATAGACTGGGTAGTTTATAAACAACTGAAATTTATTTCACACAGCTCTGGAAGCTGGAAGTCCAAGTCCAAGATCAGGGTGCCAGCATGGTTGGTCTCTGGTAAGGGCTCTCTTTTGGAGTGTAGGCTGTCATCTTCTCATTGTATCCTCGAGAGAGAGGGAGAGGGAGAGAGAGAGAGGGAGAGGGAGAGGGAGAGGGGGAGAGAGAGAGAGAGAGAGAGAGAGAGAGAGAGAGAGAGAGAGAGAGATCGCTCTCTGGAGCCCCAGGTCTCTGCCAGGCATTGATCTTACCCTTTGAAATTGAGGTGGAGGCAGCCCTGCCCTGCCGGCCTCTGCCTTCTGGGTCTGAGGTGGCAGTGGCAGCCCTGATGATCTCTGAATCGCCTTTGGGGTCCTTCTTCTCTTGTCTCGAGTAACCGTGTGATCACAGCCAATCTGGTCTATGGTCCTGTCCTGCAGGGTTTAAATCCAACAATGTTCCTTCATTTTACCCCATTTTCTGTTTCCTTTAATCCTAGCTGGCAGTGTTTCTACAGGTATAATCCTATCTGTGTTCCTAGCTTTTGTTAAAATGGTTCATTAAATCCATGTTTTATACCCTCACTAATCTCCTTATCAAAGAGTTGTTGGCCACACCTTTAGTGTTCTCTTCCAAACTTGTCACATTTTTTTTTCAGACTTTTTATTGGGGGATTTGGGGAGGGGAACAGCGTTGGGGAATTGGGGAAGGGGAACAGACAAGTTGCTGTCTTTTTGTTCTTCAGTCTAGTTGCGGAGGACATTGCTTCACTGGCCCATGTTGATATTGTCATTGTGTTCTTCCCGGGTGAGGCAGATTGGTGGCTGGTCTCTGGATGGTTGCTCACCAAGGCTATTGGCAGCTCACGCTGGCTGCCTGCGGCTCACGCTGGCCGCTCACTGTAGCCAATGGTAGCCCACTGCAGCAGGGGCTGCAGCCTACACTGTTGCTGGGGCTCGCGCAGCCCAGCTCCAGGTGGATTTGTTGTTAGCTGTAGAGGGCAGTGTCACTGGCCCTCATATGTGGGATCTGAACGGGGGCTGCCGGCATCCCAAAACCAGCTCTTAACCAATGCGCCACTCTGCCGGCCCCAAACTTGTCACTTTTTGCAATATGAGAATTTTCCAAATCTTTAAGATCTGGTTCCTTTTTGCTTAACAGTTCCATCTTCAAATCATTTTTCTCTTCTCGCATTTTACTATAAGTCAGGAGGAACCAAGTTGCTCCTTTGACACTTTGCTTAGAAATCTCTTCAACTAAATATCTAACTTCATCACTCCCAAGTTCTACCTTCCACAAAACACTAGAACACAAACACAATTCAGCTAAGTTCTTTGCCACTTCATAACAAGGATCGCCTTTGCTCTAGCTTCCAATAGCATGTTCTTCATTTCCATCTGAGACCTCACCAGTATGGCCTTTACAGCCCATATTTCTACAAACATTCTGTGTAGGATTATTTAGATATTCTCTAAGAAGACAGGAGCTTTTTCTACAACACTCCTCTTTTCTTTTTCAGCTCTCACCAGAATCGCCTTTAAAAGTCCATTCATGGCAATGTAAGCTTTCTGAGAATGTACCTCAAAACTCTTCTAGCTGCTACCTAGTACCCAGTTCCAAAGCCGCTTCCACATTTTTATGTATTTGTTATAGCAGCACTTCCACTTCTCAATACCAATTTCTGGTTGAGTTAATTTGTGCTGCTATAACAAAGTACCATTGATTGGGTGGCTTATAAACAATAGGAATTTATTTCTCACAGCCTGGAGCCTAGGAATCCAAGATCAGGGTGCCAGCATGGTCAGGTTCTGATGGGAACCCTCCTCTGGGTTGCAGACCGCCATCATCTCATTGTATCCTCACATGGTGGAAAGAGGACAAGAGAGACCTGTCTTGTAAGGGCACTAATCCCATTCATGAGGGCTCCACCCTCATGACCTAATTACCTCCCAAAGGCCCCACCTCCTAATACTATCATATTGGGGATTAGGATTTCAACATATGAATTTTGAGAGGACACAAACATTCAGTCCACTGCAGAAGGTTATAAATTTTAATAGAGTAATAATAAAACGTTTCATATTTTTCAAGTATTGCAGGTGATGAACCTCCAGCAAGCTGTGTGTTTAGTCAAGTTATGAACATGGCAGCATTCCTAGGTAAGAAGATAATAAAGGTTGTGCTTTGATGTGTTTTTATTTATTTTCAGTTCTCCCAAACCCATATCAAAAGCATGGCAGGCTTAGTTGATAATTTGGTGTCATATAATTGCAATATGCAGAAACCAGCTTTTTGTTTTGAGGGTCTTTTTTCTCATAATCCTTTATGTTTACCCCGATTACCTTACAATTTTCTCTTCCTTTTACTATCTTTATCATTTCAGTGTATTCTTGACTTTATTCCTTTTGCTGCATGAAATAATATATTTCACATACCATAAAAATCCTGCATGAGAATGTAATATTGTACAATACATTTGCTTTAAAAAGAAAGCCTTATTTATTCCTTCACTGGCAAAGAATGAAAAATGCATAGGCTCTGTGATGAATATCAATGTGTGTACATATCATTTTTAAATCTAAAGTTCAGCATTAACATTAGGGTGACGTTCTCCCCTGTGTGTGTGTGTGTGTGTGTGTGTGTGTGTGTGTATATATATATATATATATATATATATATATATATATATACACACATCAAGTTGGCAAGTGGAGATGAAGGTTAGAAAAAGAAAGAAAACTTTTGTATGCATGTCCAGCCCCAATTCCCCACTTTTTCTTCAGGGCCCAAGACCCTCATTCTATATCCTGTCCGCTTTGTTCTGTGAGTGCTTCCATGACATGCTGGTCATCTGGGGATCATGGGAACAAGTTATACTCTATCCTTTTCCAGTCGGCCTTATATACCATTTTCTCAAGTCCAGGCCGCCCCAGTGTCTTTCAAAGGGTCAACATCATCTTTGCCAGGCTGCGGTGGACGGGGCAGTGACAACTATAGTTTTCAACAGTGGTTTTCTTTTGGCTGGTGAGAGTCTCACTCCAAGTACATAGAGATAAAGATGATGTTATTACTGAGGGAGTATTTGGTCTTCATAGCACCTACTCTGCAAGTAGTGACCTTTTATTTCATCTGTGTATAATCCCCTTCCATACCCACCAAAAAAATTTCTGCTTACTCTTAAGATGTTCTTTTTAAATGTTTGCTATAGGAAAAGAGAAGACAGGTAGATATTATTGGAAAATCAAGGGAGATGGTTGGTCCAACGTGTAACACAGGCAGAATCTTAGTTGGTTCAGAAGGCTCAAAAAGAGAGAAACATGGAGAATAATCCTGTGAGGCCTAAGAGTCCTCTCCTGAACCTCTGAGGTTCATGGAGAAGCATCTCTGCAGTTAGTAGGATTGCTCCCTGGAGCTAACCTTTTCCTACCCATGCTTCCGCAAAGCATATCTCATTCACTTAAATAGGAAGTTTCTGGAAGGCATGGACTGCTATGCTAGTACTAAAGAACAGGTTGGACATACCCTGATGCTGGGGTTGCTGAATCTTCAGCGAAGCTCTTATCTTCATGCCATTGGCAGGCAGTATTTTCAGTCCCAGATATTCCCAAGTTCTGAGAAGGGTGGTACTTTCAGCAGCTGGTGCACATGTGAGCACCAGAGCCAGTCCCAGTCACTTGGGTTTTGTCTTCACTTCCTTCAGCCTCAGAGCTGCCAGGAGCTTTATACTTGTTCTTTTTTCCTACTCTTGACACCACTCTTCTGAAAAGATCTAATAACCTTATTCATATGAAGGCATAAATGACTGCTAAGGAGGTATTTGTATTTAATAGAGCACAAAGCCCCAAAAGGGAATCTTAAATCACAGGGTCAGGGACCTTTCCCAGCCCCTTTGCAATCACACCACGTAGGCCTGCAAATTGGTAGCTACTCATGTGATCATCCCCACAGGGCCCAATAATAATAATTAAAGACAGTCATTTATATTCCAGGCACAATGCTAAGTGCTTTGCAAACACTACCTCATCTTATCACAGTACAGATGAGATTGCCCTTATGAAAAAGCTGTCACAAGCTGTCTGTCCTCCACTAGGCTTTAAAGAAGTCAAAGAACATGTTGGAAGCCACTTATTGTTTCCTTCAGAGCCTTAAGAAAAAAAAAAATTCAATATTTCCCAGCATTCTTGAGTGCAAAATTTAAAAAAATACCAGTTTGCACAACTCACAAATTTATCCAGTTATATAGTGTACAATTAATTATAAAAGCATTTCCAAAACAAATGAAAACAAGTTCTCCTCTTCCAGATGACAATCGTCATCATCTTACACTCCACTCCTTCCCTGTCCCACCAAGAAGTTTTTACTAGCTTTCCTGATCTAAAGTGTTGCAGCATCTAGTGTTTATTCTTTATTATCTTCCATCATTCTCAGTGTCATCTGGTAGACACAAAACTGATGAAGACTAGTGTTCAGTGGGAGTAAACCATCAATTATTTATTTATCAACTCTGGGAATGAGTCAGTTTACTGATGATTCTTGCTCTGAACTGTGGATGCTTTCCTCTCCCCAGGCCCGTCCTATTCGACCTCAGACTATTACTTTAGACAACATAACTCACTTTAAGAAACAACATACACTGCCTTTAAGTCACTGCTTTTTGGCATCTGTGTAGATTATAATTCACAACCTACACATGCGTCAGTGTAGCATTTATTAAAATTAGTTACCAAGGATCTTTTATCTTTTTGACAGGCTAATCAAAGATTGAATGCTCAATTATTTTCTGTACAGAATTAGTTATGCTCTTTGTCCTGAATGCACACTTTATTTCTCCTGGGAGGGTGGGGAAGACCTAAGACAAATTTCTTGAAGGGAATATTGTTTTCTGCCCTGGAGAGGTTGCGAGGATAAAACTAATAGCTGAATGATTTCAGTCTCCTAATAGCAGCTGATCTCCCTCCTTCAGCCAAAACATATTGATTATTGTGTTCTACTGTAGCCAGAAATCGGAATTACTGATGCACAAACAACCTAAACAAAACAAAAAAGAATTTGGCCAGGCACCAGTTTAGAACTGCAATTAAGAGCTGCTATTCTGAATTTGAACTTTAAAAACCCAATCAGCCTCAAAGTAAAAAATTTGATTAAAGCCATAATTTTAATATTTGTGTTCTCTTAAAATAGGTAAATAGTGGACACCTACAGAGCACCAAACTATTCTGAGCATCAAAAACAATAGGAGGGTTGGTTTTAAAATTAAATATCTTTTCCAAAACTTAATAAAATCTAAGATTTTGAATGAAACTAAAAATTATATCTATTGATTAGAAGATTCATGTGGTAAAAATTGGTTAGCGTATAGAAAGATGGCCTTGAAATTACCCTACTGCTCAGAAATCTTTTTCAGTAATGTATAATTAAACCACTGCTTGGTTGAAAAAGGACCTCGTCACAGATAATCTGAATCTGCCTCCATTTAAACCTAACTGCTAATAAAACTGTTAAAGGACCAGAATCTTTATTATTTCCACCACCCAACTAGAATCTATTTTAAAAGGAAAGTATGCCTTGTCTGAGCTGATTAATAATGGAGTTAATAGATTATAGAGGCAAAGTGTGGTGTTTAGAATGCAATTCTAGAAGTTCAGTTCCTGAAATAGGTTTGAAGTAGGTTTCTGTTTCCTGCTTCATTTCATCATCTGTTCATGATTAAATGATTTGTTTTCATCCCTTTTATAAATGGGAAGGCTAACAATGCTGGGACCAAGAGAATGATCCACTTCCAGTTTTTATTGGAAAAACATGGATAATGCAGAGAATGGCCATCAACTCTCTTCTCCTGGACATAATGGAGCAAAGTGACCACATGGGTCAATGTCAAGAGCCATTTCAGAGTCTGCTTCAGCAGCAGTTTAATGTTTAGTCCAAAGTTCCAGCACCATCCTATCCCTCCAAACTACAGGACAACCAGAGAGTTCCCAGAGTAATACTTTTCACTAGTCATTTTTAGAAGAAGTGATATGTGCTGTTTTGGTATTTTGTTATTATGCCCTCACTAATGTCCATACACAGTTAGTTAGCATGTGTCGCCCATGGTGCCCTGCGTTGCGGTTTCTGGTTTTAATCTAATGGTTTCTTAACTGATGATCACTTTGTACCAGAGTGCTTATGTTCAAGTTCTTCTCTCCCCACTTCCTCCTCCTATTCCCTTTCTAAAAAGCAGTACATTGTGCTGATTTTTCATCCTCTAGGATAGTTATTGTCATTATTAATAGACTTCTGATATGTGATTATAGCTCCTAACTAGGTTCCTCAAACCAGTAGGTTGGGAAACTGTTGTCAACTCAAGTATAATTTATTAATTTTATGATCAATAGGGGGTCTTACCTGAAACATAAATACACTAAAAGCTAAATCAGAACTGAACAATTTGCAATTTCATAAGTTGTGGTTTATTTCTATTTTGTTTCCCAAATCTAGATATTAACCAAGTTGTATAACATTCTTTGATCAGAGGTACTTCGAACTGTCAGCTCACTGAGCTTATCCTTGTAGCTTGAAACTATGAAGTTCAACATACTTGGGAAATGCACATTTATGGATGGGTTTTCTTTATTAATGGCTAAAATAATGGCCTGTGATCAAGGTAAAGCCTTTAGTAAATAATTACCTACTTAATTACTGCATAAATAGGGTAGTTCTTGAATTTCTAATTTTCTTCCCTGCTAAACCTTATTTTCAAAATAATTTGTCTTAGGAAGTAATAAGTGCGTTTCCTTTTATGTAGATATAATTTATATTAATTGCAATTGCCTTTTTTTATCACTTGTAAACTAACATCTCTCAGCTTTTTGTATAAATATGAAAATATCCCTTTACTAAGCAGTTAATTAAAAGGGATTCTTAGATGAGTGGCTTGAGTATGGACCATCCTCAAGGTTACTATTAGAAGTCAAGTTTCAAATCTAGATACCATCCTTCATTCTCTCTTCAGATTCTCTGATGACAATTTGCTTCAAAATATAGATTGGTGTCTTAAAATAAGCAGTTAACATCATTTGGAAGAACTGAGTTTTCTTAATATAATCTGTGTGATGTTTAATTACATACCACACCCCCAAATCTGCTATGTTAAAAATCCAGATTTCATAACTTGGTTACTGTCACTGTTCTAACTTGAATGAACTATCATGGTCCTTTGACAATGAATGCCTCTAGGTGGAAATCGAGGGAAGTGGGAGTAAACCAGTAATGAAGGGATGTGTACACATGCCTTTTCCTTCCTCTCCCCAGGAAGGATTTCTGGCACAGGGACCAGCAGGTTTGTGGAGATGTGGAACCTTGTCTTTCGGCCCTGTTGGTGCTAACACTATTCTAAGTTAAAGGATGATTGAATTTCCGTGCCATGAACTGTCTTCATCCCCAATTTATTTGTTGTGTGTCAAGCCTCTGCAGTGTTTTCCTAAGCCAGCCTGCCTTGTGCTGACCTTGTTTTTGAACACTCTGAGAACAACACTCAACAGTTCTATCATCCTCCCATCACTCACATAACATATAGCACTGCTGCTTCAACTCCTCTCGGCTTCCCCCAGGTTAGATATAGTAAAATATCTAAATAATCATAAGCATCGCATTGGAAGATTTCTTTGAAAAATAGTCTGTCCTTTCAGAGATTTAAAAATGCACTGTGGTGAAAAGTTTAATGTTGTACATTGTGGCTTTAGAACTCTACCTCATAACCTGGGTGCATGATTTAAAATTTTTAATTTTAACATTTTGCTTTGTTCCCAGCTCTTGTGGTGGCTGTTCTTCGCTTCATACAGCTGAAACCAAAGGTTTTAAATCCATGGCTGAATATTAGTGGATTGGTGGCATTGTGTCTGTCTTCCTTTGGAATGACCTTACTTGGTAATTTTCAGGTACTTCATTTGGCCTTTTTCACCTCCATCTCACACCTCACCTATATGATTATCATAGCTACTTGAGGGATAGTCACTGTGTGGCCCATATAATTCTGCATGAATCTTACAAGAAACTGATACTAGTGGTTCCTAATATGCACAAGTTCTCCAGGAGTCAGCCCTTTATGGTTTCTCAGCCTGGTCTACCTAAATTCACATTATACACCAGGGTGCTCACTATGCACTAGAAATAAAGCATTGTTATTGGGAAAAGTAGCTACTAAAAGTATCTACTATATTTTCTACAAAGGATTTCAAAGTGCTTTATACTTTTTTTCATAACAAATTGTATCCTAATGTATCTCTCTAGAAAACTAATAGGATCATTGCCTTTCTAAAATTAAACACCGAGTATCCTTTTGGGATGAAAGCTTGCTTTTCAGATTAGCAAGCTCATATGGGAGTCAACTTTGAAAAGTCAGAATTTCTGTAGAACACCGATGACTTGTGCAAGGATATACTAACACTGACTCTTCTTCCCAGGAATTTAGAAGCCCAAGGTCACAACGTTGAAGAATAATTTCTCTTGCCAATACCATCACCAACTCTTGACCTGAATGACTTCATTTGTAAAATAGACAAGGAGAACCCTGCACTGTTATAGTAGCTGTCTGATTTTCCTGCCTCTGTTCCTCCCCAGCATCCTCTAGACTATGCTATATACCACTGCTAGAAACTTCCTTCTTGTAACCAAACACCAATCCTGACATCTCTCTCCCTTCTATTAAATGAAATCCAAATGGCATAGAAATTCAAGAAAATATGATAGTGGATTTTCTAAGACTGTCTCTGATAATAAGACCCTCAGTCTGATAATTCATTAAACCAAGCTAACTCATTCCCCAGCACTTGCCCTAGCACATAGTAGCAACCCAATAAGTATTTTTGATTTGATGGGTTGTTTGATAGGCAATCCCACCAATTCCTCTTAACTATTCTAGATCTCATCCCATATGAAGCTAGACAACAAGAAAGCAGCGTTCATAAAACATATTGGCTAGGACAATGAATTATCAAGAGAATATTTGAGAGTTTATCCTGTTAAACTCTGAAATGGTAGCATTTTTATTGAGCTTTTGGTGGGAGTCTTTCCCTCACTTACCTGTCTGTGCTGCAGGTGCTGATATGTTGTAAAGTGCTCAAGAACTCTCATTTTTCTCAACAAGGACTTGGGTAGAAATCACTGAGTAGATGTTTTGCTCTTTCCTAAAGTCCTAGGAAAAACCCAGAGATTGGGTTGTTTTGGTGAACCACAAACAGTCAAAGCCATGAATGATACACTACGTATGAAGAACACTCTCTGGAATATCTACAGAGAATACACAGGAAACAAATAACAGATTATTTGCCTGTGGAGAAACCAGGTGGCTAATATTAGGAGATGGACTTTTCAATCTGTATTCTTTTTATAATTTTTTATTTTGAGCCATGTAACTATATTATCTATTTTTAAAATTAGGCTAAAAATAATAAATGAATAGAGGTTAGGAAACCAATTTTCTAGAAGTAAAATTTGATTTGCGGAATCATTTAAGTTTTGAAAATATGTCTTTTGAACTATGAGAGAAAAAAGTGACTTCTTCCAAAGAAGAGGGAAAAAAATCCTACCAAAAAAAAAAATAGAAAAAATTGTAAAAGAAAATATTGATTTGATACAACCACTATTCATAGAATGTCAAACAATAAAACATCTAAAGGCAATGGCAAGTCAAAAAACATTTTCACCATGTTTTAAAAGCCATCTCTTCAAAATAGATTTTTCTATATGTCTATTTTAAAATATACATAATTACTAAAGGTGTTTTTGGTGATAAATAAATTTTTAAAATAGTAGGTAGTGATGTGGGGAGTTTACATCTCTAACCCTCAATTGAAATAACCCAATTGGGTCTCCTTTGGCCCATTAACTCTATAAATGCCATGACTGGAAATCTTCAAACACTTGTTGTTCTTAATGGATCTGCAGATATGACAAAAGCTCATAGGCAGCAGTTTTATTATCATAGGAAAACAAAACAAAACCCACTAATAATGAATTGGTCACACTACCGAGACAGTAGGAGTAAAGAATAGCCCAAGTGTTATTAGTTGACTATGCCAGTGAAATCTTGACTTGCTTAGAGCTGGTCTTCCTCAATCAGTAAATACACAGCCAGATCCCAAGTCTCCTCTTAGTCTGGAAAACAAAGTTTGGCGTGTTTATTTGTAGAAACTTTGACATTTCTCTTTTTTGTGTAATTTTTCTGTTTTTTTCTTTGACTTTCCCACAAAGCTTTTCTGGAAAATAATTTCAAGGAATAGATTATGACTGCCTATATGGTTTTTCTAAGCAAATGTTTTGAGGTTTGAGGGTACTATTTATTTCCTTTCTTCCCCTCAGACATCAAACCAACTGAGAACTGATTGACACAAGGAGCCAGTGGACATGAAGGACTCTAATCTTTCTAAAATCTATCATCGCATTATTGGGATATCACTTCACCTATATTTTCTCCCTCACATATTCCATTGGCTTTTGTCTTTTCTAAGTGGGCCTCCACATGTCACCATCTGTTCATCCCTTAGCTCACGAATGATGAAGAAATCCATAATGTCGGAACCTCCTTGACCTTTGGATTTGGCACATTGACCTGCTGGATCCAGGCTGCACTGACTCTCAGAGTCAACATTAAGAATGAAGGACGGAAAGTTGGAATTCCACGTGTTATCCTCTCGGCATCTATCACTCTCTGTGTAGTCCTCTGTATCCTTTGAATGTGAAAAGGTTCTTTGCCAGTGAGATTAGAACACAGATACCTTGGGCCGGCTGAGTGGCGTGGCGGGACGCCAGCGGCCCTGGTTCAGATCCCACATAGGAGGGCCAGTGACACTGCCCTCAAAAAAATAAAATAAAATAAAAAAATAAAAATAAATAGAACACAGATAACTGTTGATGTAGAAGATGAGAAAATTGCCCTTTCCCAAGTGGTTAGAATACACTGTCAGATCATCTCCAAATCTTAGACAAAACGGAAAAGTAAATGGGTATAAAAACAAAAACTCTCAGACTTATTTTTATACAAAAGAAAAGATGGAGAACTGAAAATAAGACAAGCTCTGCCTTCTTAAGATTGTTTCAATCTGTAGAAGTAGCATCATGCATTCTCCTTATATAATAATATAAAAGGTTATTTACTAATAATGTAAGTTTCCCTTTATGAAAAATATAGAATGCATAACCAAGATTTTTTATGATTTTTTCCCTCCATCCTAAATTTTTTTTTTCATTTGTGACTTTATTAATGGTCCTGTTATTTCATTTATTAACTCTGAAATGAATTTCCAGGACAAATACATTTATATCTTTGAGGAAAATATACTTTTCTGGGAAACAAATTCAAGAATTAGGTTACCACTGCATGTATAGTTGTCCTAACCAAATATTTTAGAGGTTTTGAGATGCTCTTTATTTCCCTTCCTCATAAGGGTTTAAACCAATGGAGAACACAAACAGCCAGATGGGGATGAAGAAATCAGCCTTTATTCCTGGTAAATTTGGAAAGGAAAATGCCGCAGGCCTCTTACACCCTGGAAATCAACTTATCCACAAGTAGAGAAACCAGGCAAAGGAAGAGGAGAGCGCTTCTCTCAGCTTAACCCTAAACATCCCAGAGTGAGGGGCTAGTCTAGGATGGAGCACAGTGACTCCACCCACTGGTGGCATGGCCCAGTGGAAGCTGACCAATTCCATTTCCACCAATCAGATTGCACATTCATTCTGAGAGGTGGAGTGATCATAATTGTTCACTCCTATATCCTCTCCTCAGGAAACCAGAGAAAACGGGAATAAGGTTCCTAGATGGTAGACTATGTAGCTAACACAGTTACACATTTTCAGTTACGTAACAGCCAATATTTATTGGGCCCTTATATGTGCGAGGCATTATCCTAAGTCCTGCAGATCTATGAACTTCCTTAATCTTCACTTAACAGATAAGAATAGGGAAGCATGATCGCACACAATATGTGGTTTAAATCAATATCTTGATTTAAACTCAGGCTCAGTTCTTGTACTCTTAACCAATACATGTCTTACCTTGGAGAACATTGTTTTAAAATATGAAAAGATTTAGCGTTCATAGATGTTCTCTAGTTCAGTGGAGTATGGTTATTTCTTCTTCCATCACAAACTGCCATTCAATCATTTTATGTTTTTTCAAGTTCTCCAGTCACATTAGAGAACATTTAAGAACTTGAAAATCAAACCAAAAAACATTGTTATTGCTAGTAACCTGATAAAATATTTGAGTGAAAAGGTCAGAATTCTGCCAGTATGATATTGGGGAGTTAATGGGAAGATTCAGCCCTTCCCCATTAACTTAAGTAATATTGCTTTGGCAGTATTTTGAATCCTCAGTCAGAAAAGTATGTACAGACTTCAAATTATTCTGAGTTTTGAGCTTATACCAAATGATTCTGCCATTTTATTTCTGAACACGTAGAACTCTTTTTATTTCTGAACACGTAGAACTCTTGGTTCCCAGCTGAATGGATCCAGGCCTTATCCAGAGAGCAAAGTTTAGCTGAAGTAATTTCACATACTCTCTGAAAATTTCCCAAGATTTTAAGTCTACGTTCTGAAGATAAACTAATTCTAAGAGGACATTTTTTATTTTTCTAAATAATGTATTTAGTCCTTGGCCTATTGGTCTTTCACTGCAGCATGCTATGAACCTTTCTCAACACATACACTCCATATATATTAAGACATAGGAGTGTTATCTGTTTTTTAATTGCATATTTTCATTTGGACACAAGTTTAAATGTGACACCAGGAATGAAACTAACCTATATGGTATTGTCTGAAAGATAATAGTGAAAACTAGACAGAAGTGGAAGAGGGACCATCTAAGACATTATTAGTAGCACTGAAGAGATAAATGTAGCTTATATGGAAGTAGTTAGCAATCTGATGTGTTCAAAATTGTTTCTGAAGATAGAATGATGGATGACTATGAATCCATAGTCATTTGCAGTGATTTTTTAAAAGGTAAGTTTACTTGCCTGGCTAATTACTTACTTTGGAATTGTAATCCTTTTGCTAATCTCAGTTTATTAAGCAGCCAGATAGTGGTTGAATGTATGGCCTGGGAGTCAGAGTACTTGAGTTTGAATCCCAGATCCACCAGTTAACACCTGTGTGACTGCAGGCAAATTGGCCTGTATCTCTCTTTTTAAGTGAACTGATGATGACACTAGGACTGTCATGATAATTTAGATTTTCCATGAACGCACTTAGAAACATGTCGCCCAAAGTAAGAGTTAGATAACGTTACCTAGTTCATGTAGATGTTTGTCCTCAGCAAATTCTGTCACGCCAACGCTTGCTAATGAGGGGAAGAGCCAGATTTTTCCTATAATCTGTCTCTAGAAGAGCCCAGTTTTATTTACATGTGGCTTCTTTCCTTGACTGCCCCTTCCAGACTTCATCCTCATGGCTCAAGGCATCCACATGTATGCAGCCAGGGTCCAGTGGGGGCTGGTCATGTGCTTCCTGTCATACTTTGGCACCTTTGCTGTGGAGTTCCGGCATTACCGCTATGAGATTGTTTGTTCTGAGTACCAGGAGAATTTCCTAAGCTTCTCAGAAACTCTGTCTGAAGCTTCTGAGTATCAAACTGACCAGGTGTAACCCATCAGTTTTTCCTAGCTGGTGAGGTGGGTGTGATCGTGGGGGAGGGGCCAGGAGGACACACCCACAGGACATGACACATAACCTCATGACACATTTTACACACACACACACACACACACACACACACACACGTTCATGGCCACATTTGCCAAATGAGCTTTTCAGGGTATTGTTTCTTTAACAAAAAAGCACAAGCCTTTATGTGTCAAAATACCCCGTTACACTGAAAATATATGCACGACAGAGCAAGAAGCTTGTGCATGGTCACCTTTTCCCCTCTCCCAATACTTCCTGCTCTTCTCATTGTTTTCACATACTTCATACATTGAGATCACCCTACTATAGGGTAGGGCAGGCCAAATGTAACATGGGAATAATGCCAATTCCCGAAGTTGCCTTCAGATCCAAAGGGCTTGGAACCAGCTCATGAAGTTCTGAATCTGGCACTAACACTCTTGAATGTATAGAATAACATCTGATTGGATGGAAACTGTGTAGAGATGTGACCCTGTGTAACCTGTGGAAAGGCATGGGATCAAGGATAGAACTTTCCCACGAAAACTCCATCATTGTTCAGTGGTTGGCTGTGAGGATTCAATGAAAGGAATACACTACAAACTGTGAGGGTGAAGCCCACCACAGTGATTTGGACTTTACTGTGACTGAGAGGTATTTCTAAATGTGAATATTTGTAGGGACACGGTCTATGAGGCATGGAACATGATGGGGCCACGAGGCTGAGGTTTCATTTTTGCTTTTGTAGTATGCTATGTATAGTTTTCGTTTTATAGTTCATGGCTTGCCTTCTGTTTTTCAGTAACTACTTAAGGGTCTCTTGAGGCTTCATGGACAAAGATATAGGCCAAATGCAAGAGATGAGCTTGTTTTGGGTTCAACCCTGATAAAAGGAAAAACAAAAAGGTGACCTGCAGCTTTGATTTGCTGCTTTTATGTTTGAAGCTAAGAAAATGGTCACAGAAAAGCACAAAGAAACTCATGGAGGTAATAAATGAGCTTCTGCTGGACATTTATAAAAGATAGGGGTTTTAGAGCATCTTGTTACAAGTCCAGATCAGGGAGAGTTTATTAATATGTATCGATAGCTCAAATTTACTATTTTGGGGAGCTTAAGGGCTTTTCATATTTGGAATTTGTAGAAGCCAATTAAAGGATTACCCGCCCCCGCCCCCCAAAAAAAATTGGTGCAGCTGTCCCAGACTGCCTAACACATAGTTGCCACCAGCTAAGAGTTTAGAACTCAAACTGTAGGCCTGGGCTTTTGAGGCTGAGCTTTATAAAGACCAGAATTCTAAATTCAGCATGTGTTGGAGTAGGCCAAGTTGATAGACCCTCCCATGAGTGCACTTTGTTTAAAGAAATCCCCACATTTACTTTATAGGGGACTGGGATTTCATGGACTATAATGTGAAAAACATTGTTTTTTTAATTCAACCCAAACTCAGCTTCTTGCGGCGGGGTGTGGGGTGAGGGTGGGGGTCAATGACTTTTCATCTCTGTATTTATCTCCACCTCCTAGCACAGTGCCTGGCACATAATAGGTGCTCAACAAATGTCTGTTGAATAGAATTATTGGTAATTTAAGAGTAGGAAAAGGAGTATCAAGAAAGACTCAAAGATGAGTAAGAGAGAATAGATGACTATTTTAAGGAAGATGGGAATGGAAAAAATGAGTAAGGGTCATATGGGGAAGTGAGAATACTTATAAGTGATAAATAAAATGTGAGGAAAAGAATCAAGCAGAGAGTATTCTATTAAAAAGGCATCTTACTGGGCTGGCCGAGTGGTGCGGTGGTTAAGTGCTGGCTTGGGAAGCCAGCGGCCCCTGTTCGGGTCCCACATACAAGGGCCAGTGACACTGCCCTCAAAAAAAAAAAAAAAAAAGGCATCTTACTGTAAATAGTCCAAGGTGACATTTATTATTTTGGAATACTGCTTTTTGGTTTTTTTTTTTTCATTTTTATATTTTAAAAATTTTACCAGAGAACAAACAGTTATGAACTTTCTTTTACTCAACACGATCCAAATTAAACAGCTTTTGGTGATGCACTGTACACTTTCTTAAGAGCATATCTAATAGCACATTTTAGCTGAATCAAGCAATGAGTGGCATTATTCATTGGGATCTGACCACTAAATAAAGTTCTTTTATTCAGAATTGTGATTTGTCTCTTACGTTAACAACTCTTCTCTAATACTGAAGCATGTGTAAACCCAAAGAGATGTTATGTTGAAAATGAACATCAGTGTTATGTTGGTAACATATTTCGAGGGTGTTTTCCAACACCAACAACCAATTCTCTGATTCTCTTGATACCAACTGGATGTCCCACAATTCAGTTCAATTCTGACATTAAAGATCCAGAGTTACTGTCAGACCCCACAGGTTTAAGGTGGTTCCACAAGAGGGCTTTCACTTCAATTGCCAGCTGCAAGTATTGGGCCCCAGGTTACCCACACTTGTGTCCAACTTGGCTATAAAATTGGGGAGTTCCCACAATTCTCTTCCCTTTTAAGTTCTGTAATTTGTTAGCAGAGCTCACAGAACTCAAGAAAACATTTTACTTCCATTTGCCTGTTTATTATAAAGGATATATAGAACAACCAAATGGAAGCAATACATAGGGCAAGGAAGGACAGGGGTATGCCATCCTCCCAGCATTCATGGTTCCTGTTCACCAACCCAGAAGCTCTGAATCTGTCCAAGAGTTTATCAGAGCTCAATCCCCGGCACCCGCCCCCACCCACTTCCTGGAAGTAGGTCAGTTCTAATCAGGAGGTCATTCAGTTGACCAGCTTCATCCTAAGGCTATCTATTAATAGAAGCCCCACCCTAAGGGACCTCATTAGCATAAACTCAGGGGCTCATTATGAATAACAAAATACACTCCTACCACTCAGGAAATTCCAAGAGTTTTAGCAGCTCTGTAGCAGGAGGTGAGAACAAAGGTCAAATAATTTTTGTATTATACCATACATATAAATAAAGATTGAGATGATAGAACCTTCTAGGAGTTAAGAACAACAGCCTTCTAAGAGGCCAAGCCCAGGGCATCTGCATTGGGAATGAGCGGCCCTGGAGGCTCCAATGCAGGTGGCCTGGAGAACTGGGTCTGTAATCCACTAAGCTACGTTTTTGGGAGTCCAGCTAAATCCAAGAAGTAAAGTTCCCCTCCTGGTTAAGAGAGAAATATTCAATATATATTTTTTAAAGGTTAATATTTTTAAGGTTCAATAGTTTTTTTATTTAATGGAGAACTGACAGTAAGGTAAAGTTTTATTATCTGTGTTCTTTATTGGGTTTAATTTTTGTTTTGTTTTGTTTTTGCCTGCCCCTGGTATGGGAAAGTAAAAGCTTTGTATGCTGCAATTTGTAATCTATTGCTTATAATGGCGCTGGAACACCAGTTTATTTTTGTCCTTAGGCATTGTGTCAGTCAGGATAGGTTGCATTCTGTCATCCCAAGATAAAGCTAATAAAATTAAAGTTCATTTCTCATACTAGATGTGTATCTAGGGGTAGTAGGGAGGCTCTGCTCATTGCTATGACTCAGACCCTGGCTGATACACGCATCTCAACACATGCTTCCACCATGGCTGACAGCCAAGGAAATATGGCAGACTGCTCACTCATTATTAAAGCTGCTGGGAAGTGACAAACACCACTTTGGCTACATTTCATTGGCTAGGGCAAATCAGATGGGCAGATCTGAGAGGGGCACTCCTACCATGTGCCCAGAATGGATGAGACATTTGTGAACACCTGAGTGACCACCACAGGCTTCCCGTTAAGTTTTTTGGACACCTGTGGTTATTGCCATTCTTTGAAGTGGGAGTTCCAAAGAATTGGTAAAGAACCCTTCATCATACATAAACAGAGGAAAGGGGTTACCCATGAGGTTGGGAGAGAGCACCAAATTACAAGTAGGAAGAACAATTCACATAATAATTGAAAGAAATGCAATTCTACTGAGCCTAAGGACTCTTGGCCACATCTAAAATGTGTTATATTCCTCAAAGTAGTGGGAACCAACAGTTTGGGGGAAGAGAAGAATTCCACATATAAAATAAGTTGATGTTCATAATTCTCAGCTCCATATCAATTCAGATTTCCTACTAACACTGTGAGGGTTCCAGGAAACAGCAAATATCCAAATGTGAAGTCCAAAGAAGGGAGTGTGGGTGAGGCTAAGGCTGTCACTGGAAAAGCAAAGCTCTTTTTATTACCATAAACTACGTTTTTATTCTATCTTTAAAAGAGAAAGTCCTTATTTGCTGTTTCCCATCCTTCTCTCCTAATTCTCTCTTTTTTTCCCTTTTTTTTCTTAGTTTCAAGTGTACAACACAATGCAATAGTTATACTCTTTACCCCCCCAAAGTGAGAAAACCCCTCCCCCAGTTCGCCACCCCACTGCACCCCCCATATCATACATATCTATCACAACTCCCCTCCACAGTATACTGCACATCCCGTGACCATCCACATATTCAGTTACAGTTGGCATACAATACTATACACCATCAGCTTCAGCTGTACAGAGCAGTGATCAAGCCTCTACTCCATCCATGAAGTGGTCTCCCTAACAAGGCATGTGACTATCTGACACTCCACAAAATTTATACAACATTATTATATTCTCCGAACTGTGTTTCATATCCCTGTGGCAATATTATAGTTGTCTATTTATGCTGTCTAATCCCTTCCCGTTCCCCCACATCCCCACCTCCCTCCCAACCCTCAGTTTTTCCTCTATGTCTATGAGTCTGTTTACTTTGATCGTTCACTCAGCCCTTCAGACTCCACACACAAGTGAGATCACATGGTACCCGTCCTTCTCCGACTGACTTATTTCACACAACATAATAGTCTCTTCAAAACATTATCAATTACATTCCCAGAACTGCCCCCAAATCCCTGCAGCAACATTGTAGTCCCACCTACACTGTCCAAAACCTTCCCTCTCTCCCTCTTCCCCACTTCCTCCCAGCCATCAGTTTTTCCTTTATGTCAACTCTTTCTGTGTCGATTTTCTGTCTGAAGGGTCTGTCCATTGGTGACAATGGTATTGAAGTCCCCTACTATGATAGTGTTACTGTTGATCTCTGTCTTTATGTCTGTCAAAATCTGTTATATGTAATTAGGAGTTGCTATGTTGGGTACATAGATGTTTATTAGGGTTATAGTGCCCTTCTTTGTCTTTTATTGTAGTCATTTTAAAGTCTATGTTGTCCAAAATAAGTATTGGTACTCCAGCTTTTGTTTTCCTCTCATTTCCATTTGCATGAAATATCTTATTCCATCTGTAAACAGCATATACATGTGTCCTATTTTCTTATCCACTCAGCCACTCTCTGTCTTTTGATTGCAGCATTTAGCCCATTCACATTTAAAATGATTATTGATAGGTGCATATGTATTGCCATTTTGTTATTTGTATTCCTGGTCTCCCTGGGTTAGTTTGTTTACCCCTTTCTTTTGTTTAAAAAAGCCCTTGTAACATTTCTTGCAATGCTGGCTTGGTGGTAATGAATTCCTTAAGCTTATTCTTTTCTGAGAATCTCTTTATTTCTCCTTCAATTTTAAGTGATAGCCATGCTGGGTAGAGCAATCTTGGTTGTAGGCCTTTATTTTGTGTCACTTTGAATGTCTCCTGCCACTCCCTTCTGGCCTGCAGAGTTTCTGTAGACAAGTCAGCTGTTAGTCTAACAGGAGTTCCTTTGTATGTAACCTGCTGTCTTTCTCTTGCAGCCTCTAGGATTCTGTCTCTGTCTTTAACCTTTGCCATTTTAACTATGATGTGTCTTGGTGTGGACCTGTTTGGGTTCAGCTTGTTTGGAACCCTCTGCACTTCCTGGGCATGTAGGTTGATTTCCTTCACCAGGGTAGGAAAGTTTTCAGTCATTATTTTTTCAAATGCATTTTCGACCCCTTGCTTCTTCTCTTCTCCTTCTGGTATTCCTATGAGTTGAAGGTGGTTGCGTTTCACCTTGTCCCATAGGGCTATTAAACTATTTTCATTGTTTTTTATTCTTTGGTCTTTTTGTTGTTCCAACTAGGTGATTTCTGCTATTTTATCTTCCAAATCGCTGATCCGGTCCTCTGCTTCATCTACTCTACTGGTGATTCCTTCGAGTGTGTTCTTCATTACAGTTATTGTATTCTTTAGTTCTAACAGGTTGTTTTTTATGGTTTCCCTATCCTTCTTTATGTCCTCGCTAAGTTCCTTAAACATTCTTATCATCAGTGTCCTAAACTCTGTCTCTGGAAGGTTGGCTCCCTCTGTTTCATTTATTTCCATTTCTAGAGGTTTCTTCTGATCTTTTACTTGTGACATGTTTCTTTGTTTCCCCATTCTGGCTGTCGCTCTGGGATTGCTTTGATGTATTAGATAGATCACCAGGAGAGCCCTGGCTGGATCACGCAGGCACACAGCTCACGGCCCAACACTCCCAGGAAAACTCCCAGTCTCAGCCTGTCCCAATCAGCCGCTCACAGACCAGGCCAAACAGCCCGACAACCAATCACCAGCGTGGCAACTCTGCAAGCGCAGTGCGGAGAGCGGACCTGAGGCAGCTTGCGCACTCCCGCTTCTCAGTGAGCAGCCTGTTGGAGCCGGAGCACGCCCACCAGGCGTTTCCCTGGCAACACGCAGCACAAGCCGTGCGGAGGGTGGGGATCCGAGGCAGCTCGCACACTCCCGGGTCTCAGTGAGCAGCCTGTTGGAGCTGGAGGGCACCCGCCCAGCATTTCCCTGGCAACACAGTATAAGCCGGGTGGAGGGTGGGGATCCAAGGCCACAGGCACGCACGCACACGCACTTCTGCGCCAATTCCACCAGACCAATGAGGTCTCGGACCTGATCCTCCGTGGGAGGGCCCAAGCCCGACAAAATGGCATCCTCCCTACACCACTCGCGTGCAGGCTCCACACCACGGGAACCACAGTCCAAAAACCTCCAGCCTTTGCACCAAAGGTGCTCAGTTCAGTCCGTCCCCGCAGGCTCCCGGGTCCGGCTCACACAGCCACTCCCTCCACCAGGAACCAGGTAAGTGCTCACCGGCGAGCACGCCCGGGCGCTGGCCCCACTGATTCTCCAGCTGCTCTTAGCCTCACCGAGCTGAGCAAAGAGAATCCTCACTAATTTACTGCCGGCTATATTAGAACTCCTCTTCCCGGCAAAGGAACTCTGGGCTGGTGAGCTTGGAGTGAGGCCGGAGGGTCTCTCCCCCAACCAGAGAAGCTTCCCACAGCTGGGGCTTCCCTCATGGGGCTCGCCCTCTCTCGTCTCCGCCCGTCCTACCAGACCCGACATGGCCTCCTCTTTAAGTTCTTCGTTTAGTGGTTCTGTTCATCCAGTGTTCCGGGGACCTCCAGGGTTGAATGCTGTATAATTTGCTTGTAATTTTGGTGTGATCCTGGGAGGCAGTTAACACAGCGTCTGTCTTTTGTGCCATTTTACTGGAAGTCCCTCCTAATTCTCTCTTGAACCCATTCCAATCATGCTCTTGCTCCTACCACTTCACAGGAACTGCGTTACTCAAGCTCTCCAAAGACTTTGCAATGTTACAGTGGTTAGTTCTTTTAGTATCCTACCTAGACACATAAGCAACACTTCACAATTTGATCACCCCCTCCACAATTCCCTGCTTAAAACATGTTCTCTACTTGGCTTCCAGAGCACCATGACCTCTTACTTTGCATCCAGCTTCACTTAGTCTTTCCCATATCCTAATATTGGAGGGCCCGATGACTCAACACTTGGAACTCTTTCTTGCTATCTACACTCACTCTCTTCCTCACCTCAGCCAGTCTTCTAGTTTAAAATATTGCCATATGCTGACCTCTCCCACCTTCTCCAGCTCAGACCTCTATCCTAAATGCCAGACCTGTATATTCCACCTACCTATCTCCACTTGAAGGGCATCTCAAGTTTAACACATCCTGACCTACCCCTTTAAACTCATTCCTCCTAGTCTTCCCATCTAAGTTAATTTCAACTCATCTTTCAGTTGCTCAGACCGAAACCTTCCAGTAATACTTATCTTTTCTTTCTTTCACACCCCGTATTTGTCAGCAAATCTGGTTTGCTCCATCTTCAAATTATATACTAGAATTTGTCCACTGCTGCCACCTGGTCCAAGCCACTTTCATCTCTTCTGGACTTTTATAATAGCCTACCTAAACTGGTCTCTCCGCTTCCACTATTTGCTCCCTTCAGACTATCCTCAACACAGAAGTTAAAATGATCTTGTAAAAAGCTAAATTGGATCATCACTCCCCTGCTTGAAACCAATGGCTACTCTTGCATTCAGACTAAAAACTCCAATCAGTGAAATGCCCTACAAAGCCCAACCAGGTCTGTCTTTCCACCTTTCATCTTTCTGTTCCAGGCCCTCTGCCTCCTTGTGTTCCTCCAACAGAGAGGCATCCTCGGGCCTCAGGACCTTTGCACTTGCTGAAACCACTGGCCTGGACCATCTTCCCCTAGAAATGTTAATCTCTCACCTTCTTCAGCTACTGACATGTAACCTTCTGAGGCCTCCTTGACCTCTAACATTTAATCCCCTCAAGCCAACCCCAGCACTGTCACTTTTTCCAGCTTTATTTTGCTCTATAGCTTTTCAAAAACATGGTCTTGTGATTAGTTAAAATTCTAACATTCATGGCAGCCTAACACATTTTACTTCACTTGTTTTATTATCTTATTCTCTTCATCCCTAAAATGCAAGGTGCATGAGGGCAGGGATTTTTGTCTGCCATGTACCTGGCACCTAGTACAGCACATGACACATAGTTAAGTGCTTAATAAATATTTTAAAAATCAATGAATGACAGGTAGCTGACCCCCTCTTTTTCTGTCTTTTCTTCCTTCCCTCCCACCCTTCCTTTCACAAAACATTTCTTCTGTTGCCCTCTTTTGGTTGGAACAATCATAAGCCCCCACTCAGAACTTCAGAATGAGACTTTATTTGGAAATAGAATCACTGTAGATGTAATTAGTTAAGATGAGGTCATGCTAGGCTCACAGTCCAATACTACTGGTGTGCCTCTAAGAAGACAGCCATGTGAAGACACAGATATACAGGGAGAATACCATGTGAAAATGAAGGTAGAGATTGGAATACTGCCTCTACAAGCCTAATAACACCAAGGATTGTCAGCTGTCACCAGAAACGAGGAGGCTTGGAACAGGTTCTCTTTCAGTGCCTCCAGAAGGAACCAATTCTGCTAATACCTTGATTTCAGGCTTGGCATTCAGAACTGTGAGGGAATACATTTCTGTCACTTTAAGCCACCCACTTTATGGTACTTTGCAGCCCTAAGAAACTAGTACAACAGGTAAATATTAAAAGAAAATATTAATGTATTCATTGTTTATAACTCCTTTTTTTTCTTCTATCTGATTTAAAAGACAACTGCATAAAGCAATAATCATAAATCTATGTTGATGGACACACAATATATAAAGATGTAATTTATGACAACATAAGTAGGAGGAGCAAAGTTTTATATCCTATTAAAACTAAGGTAGTATTAATTAAAACTAAACTGTCATAAATTGAGATGTTAACTATAATCCCCAGAGAAACCACTAGGAAAATAACTCAAGAATATATAATAAAATAAGCAACAAAAGAATTAAAATGGTATACTGGAAAATACATATTTAACACAAAAGAAGGCAATAATGGAGGACTGAACAAAAAAGATATAAAAAAATATAGAAATCAATTTTGAAGTATATAATACAATGTTATTGACTCTATTCACTATGCTGTGCATTAGATCTCCAGAACTTATTCACCTTTTAGTTGGAAGTTTGTACTCAATAGAAAAATGACAGAAGTCTCTATTCCTAATTACATTAAATGTAATGGATTAAACTCTTCAATGAAAAGGCAGAGACTGGCAGAATAGATTTAAAAATTCAATCCACTATACATTGTCTATACGAGACACATTTTAGATTACAGACATTTTAGGTTGAAAGTAAAAGGATGAAAAAAGATATGCCAAGAGGGCTGGAGTGGCTAGACTCATATCAGACAGAATACATTTTAAGACAAAAACTGTTACAGGAGACAAAGAAGAACATTCATTATAATGTTAAAGCATCAATCCATCAAGAAGACATAACAATTATAAAAATGTATACACCTAGAACAGAGCAGCAAAATAAATGAATCAAAGACAGACAGAATTGAAGGGAGAAACAGTTCAACAATAATAGATGGAGACTTCAATACTCCACATTCAATCATGGGTAACATGATTGAAGATGTTAGACAGAAGATCAACAAGGAAAAAGAGGACTCAACACTATAAACCAAGCAAATATCTATAGAACATTCTACCCTAAAACAGCAGAATACACACTCTTCTCCAGTGCACAAAGAACACTCTCCAGGATAGACCATATGTTAGGCCTCAAAACAAGTCTCAGTAAATTTAAAAAGATCAAAGCCATACAAAATATGTTTTCCAAATACAGTGGAATGAAATTAGAAATCAACAACAGAAGGAAATTTAGAAAACTCACAAATAGGCGGAAACTAAGCAACAACTCTTAAAAACAACCAATGATCAAAGAAGACATCACAAAGGAAATCAGAAAATACTGAGATGAATGAAAACAAAAACACAAGATACCAAAACCTATGGGATGCGGTAAAAGCAGTGCTCAGAGGGAAATTTAGAGCTATAAATGACTATGTTAAAAAAAGGTCTCGGGTCTGCCGAGTGGCTCAGTTGGTTAAGAGAGCGAGCTCTGAGCAACAGGTTCGATTCCCATATGGGCCAGTGAGCTGCACCGGAGCTGAGCTGCCACTGAGCTGCCAACAGGTGGCAGGATGGCTCAGCTGGTAAGAGCATGTGCTCCTAACAACAAGGTTGCCGGCTCGACTCCTGCATGGGATGGTGGGTTACGCCTATCCACAACTAAGATTGAAGACAGCACCTTGAGCTGAGCGGCCATGAGCTGCCAATGGGCAGCAGGATGGCGATTGGACTTGGAACTGAGCTAGCTGTGCCCTCCACAACTAAGATTGAAGGACAACAACTTGGCTACTCCCCTTCCCCAATTCCCCAACACTGTTACCCTTCCCCAATTAAAAAAAAAAAGTCTCAAAGCAGTAACCTAAACTTCCACCTTAAGGAACTAGAAAAAGAAGAGGAAGCTAAACCCAAAGTAAGCAGAAGAAAGGAAATAATGAAGATTAGAGTGGAGATAAATAGAATAGAGAACCCAAAAAAAACAAAAGTTGGTTTTTTGAAAAGATCAACAAAATGGATAAACCTTTAGCTAGACCTCAGTCACTCAACTTAATCTTATTTTTGTTCCCACCACTCCAGAGACTGCACTTGTCCAACCCAGGGGCCACTGCTATTTTTGACTTACTTGAATTCTTGTCAGCACTTGACACATCTGAGCACTCCCTTCATTTGGATTGCATGTGACCATCCTGGTTTTCCTTCCTTGATGCCCAAACCTTCTCTCCTACTTGATCCTTTATGTTGGAGGCTGAGGGCTCTGTCTACACTATCAACAGATGCTTCTTATATGACCACATCCATGGCTTTTAATAGCATTTCTAGGCCAATGAACTCCCAAATCGAGGCCTGAACTCTAAACTTAAATCCAACTACTTTTTGGTTCTGTCCACACCGGTATCTACACTGACATTTTGCACTTTACATGCTATGCCAATGCCACCAGTTTTTCCAGTAGCACCATCTATCCAATTGCTCAAGCTAAAAATCTAGGAATTACCCTTCCAAGTACAATCAATAAACAAGTGCTGTCATTGTCACCTCTAAAACATTGTGTCCACTTCCATATATTTCCAATACTGCCATCCTAAGCCAAGCCACCACCATTCTTGACCTTCATTACTCCAATAGCCTTCTATCTTAGATTTAGCAGATTGGCTCTCTCAAGAGCCATTTTATCCACTAATTGGAGAAGCTGGAAATCTAAAGACATGTGCCAGAGACCCTTACATGTAGAGTTCTGGGTTGGAATTAGATACTGCCAATTAAATGCACAAAGTTAGCGAAGCCAAACAGAGACAATCTTCTTATTGGTATTGGTGTTGGTAGGCAAGGTCAGAGTGCAAATGTTTAGAGGAAGTTGTAATGGTTGGACTCCGTATTCTGGTGTCCCACCAGCTTCCTGGATTGAGTAGCACTGTCAGTGGTGGCAGGCTTCCTAACTCTGGATTGCAACTGCTGTGGGTGTCCTTTAACTCCAGTCCAGTGGCAGTCCCCCCATTATTACTACTCTATAATAGTTCGTCCCATTGGTTTTGTAAATGCCTCACTCCTTATTTTAAATCCCTTTCTGAATAAAATACCTCAAGTGGTTTTTGGGCTTGGCACTCAACTCTGATATACTTAACTGGTTTTCCTACATCTACTCTTGCCCACCTATACCATTCATTCTCCATCCAACAGAGAACTCCCTTAATGTAAATCACATTATGTCATTTTCCCCTGAAAATTCTCCAGGGGCTTCCTGCACACTTGGAATACAACTCAAACCCTACCACAGTACCCAGCCCTAACGATCTGGCTTCTGCCCACTGATGGCATCCAGCTATTGGCCTTCCCTCAATTCCTGGAACAGGCATAGCTCTGACTTAGATCTTTACCAGGTGCTGTTTCATCTTCATGAACACTCTTCCTTCTAGTTTCTTATATTTTCATGTAGTTCAGATCAGATGTTACCTTCTCAGCAACCCCCTGTAGAAAGCCATTTTATCTTGTTTTTTTCTGCGTAGCACTTACTGGCATCTATTTTTTGTTGTACACTATTTGTTGGCTGCCTCCTCCAAGAATGTTATGCACCATGGTACTCCCATGGGAAAAACTGTGTCCCCTTACAGTAGTAGATCCAGAGCACATCACAGATACTTAGTCAATATTTGAATGAACAACTTGGGTTAAATCTGTAAGGATGGTGAATTTATCTTCTATTAAAGTTTCTCCAAAGTGTTAGCAAAAATTACAAATTCTTAAATTAGGTTAAAGATAATAGTCTTTTACCATCTGGGCATGGGTGATGGGATAATGAATTGTTTGTACACCTATTAATTCAACTTTGTGCTCTGATGGGAATTTTTAAAACCTGAAAACAAGTCCTTTATAACATTGCAGCTGAAAAAACTGGCTATCAAAAAATCACCTATTTTTTTAAAAAATGTGACTTAGAGGGCAAGATGAAAAAGGGATTTTTGTGTGTAGATTTCACTTAGGATTACTGCTATGTTTCCCAAACTACTCTGACTCTTGCAACATCATGCTGTTGTCTTTTTTTTTTTTTTTTAATTGGGGAACAGTGTGTTTTTCCAGCTCCAAGTCAAGTAGTTGTTTCACTCTGGTTGTGGAAGGCATGGGGATTGAACGGGCAACCTTGGTGTTATGAGTACTGCGCTCTAACCAACTGAGCTAACCAACTGAGCACCAGCTGCCCGTTATTGCCTTTTAACAATAAATGAAGTATGCTCATTTTTCTCTTAATGCTATCTCTTAGCTCCATCTGCTGGCCTCACACTTGGTAAGGTCTCTGGAGAAACAGCACCATCTGCTGGGCAAAGGCTGCTGTGCGCCTATCTTGGCAATAGACCAGAGGCTCTCATCTTGCCTTGTGCAACTCGAAAGTGTCGGACACCAGTTAGACTCGGCAACTAAGGCCAGCATTGCAGAGGCCAGACAGGAAGTCCTGCTACTTCAGAATTGCTAGTAAGACTAGAGAAGCCCCTTTACTGAGGCTTCTCTTCTAAGAAACCAACGTGGGTTCTGACCCAACATTGGAAATTGGTGGTGCCACTGTGGAAGCAGAACTGTGGAGCACAACTGGGGAAATCTGGATTAACAAACAGGAGTTAATAGGGCCACAACTTTAAAAGACCTTTGTCCCCTATATTCTCTGCAAACAGGATGCTGAGAAAACTTAGTGCCTTTGTTCTCCGTTTGGAAATTGCAGAGGTGCGATTTTCCTTTCTTCCCTTACAGAGACCATGAACTTAACTGCATTTACCTCCTCGCTCACTACCCACTTTCTTGGCATTTTTTCCTCTTTTGTGACCAGTCTACTTTACACCTCAAGTTCTTCCAAAGACCCTTTTCTATCACATTAATTGTGAATGAGTTTCTTAGGATCTAAGAAATATCACAATAATCCTTTCGGAATATTTCCTTTTGCACCCCTCTTTGATCAACTTGAATCTGATAGTCATCCTCTCAATTTTTGAATTTATTTCTGTCCTCAACTACTCAATATAAACTAGTTTTTCTGGTACTTTTGTTATCATGGACAGTAAATGCCTCTTGCTATAGACTGAATATTTGTGTCCCTCACAAATGCATCTATTGAAATCTAACCCTCAAGGTGATGTATTTGGAAGTGGGAAGCCTTGGTAGCGCCCTTTTACAAAGGAAGCCCAAGAAAGCTCCTTAGCCCCTTCCACCATGTGAGGTCACAGAGAGAAAACTGCAGTCTAGGAGGAAACGGGCTCTCGCCAGAAACTGAATTTGCCAGCACCATGACCTTGGACTTCCCAGCCTTTAGAACTGTAAGATATAAAATTTGGTTTCTAACCCACCCAGTGTCTGGTATTTTGTTACAGCAGCCTGAATGGACTAAGACACCTCTCCACTTCAATTCTCCACTGAGTGGATACCTCCTTTTCCTTCAATTCCTGTCTAATCTAGACCCTGGTGAACAATTTTCTCTCATTTCTTCCTTACTTTTCCAATTATTCTTTTGCTTTCATTAAGAGACACCTTCTTCTGTCATCTTCTAGTGAACTTTTTCAGAAATTGTATGAAGTTCAAAATTTTATTACCATTTGTAGCTTTATCATCATTTACAAATTACTCCCTTTTCTAAGATTTACTTAAATTCATTTCCCTTTTACACTCTATATTTTCCGAGTTGTTAGATGTCTTAATTAGCTGCTAGAAGATAAAAATTATCAACAAGAAATATTTTATATTCCCCAAATTATTCCCCCAGGATTCATTAGTTTTTCTTGATTAATTAGAATAATTTCCTCCTTCCACCTATACCTCAAGTATAAGAGTCTTAAAAGTGTAAGAACCCCCATTCATATCCTGAATGTTTACTATCCAAATGAAATAATAACCAGTGAGATTAGTCATACATGTATATACATATCTCAAATAATAGCCAATGACTTTCCAGTACATTCCATTAAAACACACGCATGATTAAGGGAAAAACAAATTCTTATTTTTAAAATCTCAACAGTTTCTCTTTTGATTATGGCAGTATGTGGTATAGTTCAGGGCTATACATAAAACTGGGTGAAGAAAATGTTTTTATTAATTAGATTACAACATGAAATTAACATGACATCCCATTAGAATTGAACCAGGATGCTGTTATAAAATTTACGTTTTTCACATCCATTTCAGAGGAAAACAGTACATAGTAGGGCTTTTCTAGGTCTTATAAATTGATTTCAGTGAACCATTTTTTTAATAGTAGATAGCATTTAACATGTATTTTCAAACTGTGCTAAGAAGGAGTTAGAAAGGCAACTACAAAATCTATAATGATAACAACTGGCAGGATTACGACTGTTTTGTTAAGGATGTTAAGAACCACATTTCTATTTTACCTGTTGTATCAGTGTACCTTTCTCATTGGTAAGGCAACTGCTTGCTGAGGGTGTGACAATGATTAGCAAGTTTCTTAAGCAATCAATACCTGATTGATCAATGATTGATCAAGACTCAAATAAGCTTCCTTTCCCAATTTTGCTTTTGGAGTAGAAATAAATAGCTTTGTCTTTTGTATGTAGGGTGGCTTAATATTTTGAAATGCAGCTGTTGTAATCTTCTAACTCATAATTAAAAGGGGGGGGATGAATTGTTATTAGCAATAAGTCTTTGAAATACTTCCAGTTTTTACAATAACAAGGCTTCTGAATAACTTCTCAAACCTACCTTTCCATTTTGGTACACAACTTGATAAACTTAACATATTTGATCTGTATTGTAGTGATTTCTTCTATCAACTACATTTTGCCCTCAATAAGGGTTAGAGTTATGGTTTCAAATAATGCCTACATATAAAGCCTATTTCAGTTAAGTTTCCTTTCACTGACTGAGATTTCTCGCCTTCCCCTCACATGTGCTTGTGAAAGGAATCTGAACACACACATACGTATACTTGCATACATACATGTGCATTTATACGTGTTTTTTAAGTAAGTTACTTTTACCATTAGAATAAAACTAGACTACAGGGACAACTCCGGGAAGCCCGTTTGCTGGTGCTTAGGAACCCTCCTCTAGGTTGAGGAAGGAAGG
Source organism: Aselliscus stoliczkanus (assembly GCA_033961575.1). Classification (NCBI taxonomy): domain Eukaryota; kingdom Metazoa; phylum Chordata; class Mammalia; order Chiroptera; family Hipposideridae; genus Aselliscus; species Aselliscus stoliczkanus. Next base: position 92,578,425 of record CM066734.1, on the reverse strand, counting down.
CACAGTTCGCTGAAGGATGAGATGAGGCTGTAGTAAGCCTTTTCATCATCTGTCAGCCCCGCGTTGCCGGGTCTCACCACCACAGCCACATGTACGGCCGCTTCCTCAGCAGCGCTGGCTTCTGTGAAAATCAAAATATATGTCAGAAATGTCAAAACATGATGCCTGAGATTTGCTTCACAGTAATCAGGAGGATGTGGGAACGTAAGAAACAAGTTTGTCCCTGATTTGGTAACTGCTGAAACCAGAAGATGGGCACAGGGTGCTGGTGATATTATTCTCTTTCACAGATAATTTTTCTGTAATAAAAATTTTTAAATACATAATTATGGGGCCGGCTGAGTGGCACGGTGGTTAAGCGCTGGCCTAGGAAGCCAGCGGCCCCGGTTCGGTCCCACATATGAGTGCCAGTGATACTGCCCTCAAAAACAAACAAACAAATAAAAAAAAACATAATTATGCCTGACAGACTAGAATGACAGTGTATCTTAGGTTTCTGAGGTTTATTAAGTACTTATGAATGCAAGAGAGAGCCACGTTCTATCCACAAGTTTCCTTCATTCCCTCCCATGAGCCTGCAGAGAACTGAGCTGTTTCCCAAAGGGCAGGTGGTCAGGAATTAATACCAGGTAAGTAGATATGGGATCCCAGGATCTAATCAGGCCAAAATACCTGCTCTCACATCCAGAGCCCAAACATGTCATAACCCCTGGCTAGACTGCCTATCTATTTTGCCTGGCAAATTCCTACTCTTTGAAATTCAGCTCAACCATCTTCCAGACTGCTATTATCTGTATTAGAGCATCCTATGTGCTCCTTTAACACCCTGTATTTACTGTATCTTACCGAGTATAATATGCACCCACGTTTTTGGCCCAAAGTTTTAGGGGAAAAAATCTTTTGTTTTAATTTCTTCATTCAAATTTTTATTTGTTTACAGTTAGGTACTTGTTTTTTGTATTATAAAGGAATTTTAGCATTTATTTTTTAACATATTATGGTACAAGGTATTTTATGTACCAAATAATTATAAAACACAAGAACAGACACAAGATACAAGAAGTTTTATGTACTGGTAACAAATCTATATTTTTTATGCATCATAGAAGGCCAAGGACTCTTCGTTGTTGCAAGTATGTCATAAGTTCAACAAAACTGATTATTATATTCCAGGGGCTATTATTTTGCATATGGATATCGTTATTGATTTTTAGAGTTACACTTATAAGCATAAAAGAAAAAGAATTAAAAACATTTATATAGATATGGAGTGAGTACCACCCATGTATTATGCACATCCTTATTTTTCCCTCACAAATCTGGGCAAAAAAGTACACATTATACACAGCAAAATACGGTAGCTATATCACAACAATATAAATTGACATGTTATTTATTACCTGTTGTGCTCTCCTCATTATACTGTGATTGCCTTAAGATAAGTGACTGCATGGTGGGTAGAAGTAAAAATAAGACTAGTAAAATGAAACTAGGTAAGGTAGGTATTGTAGGGGGGTATCTCTAAAATGCCTTAGGGGCTGGCCGAGTAGCTCAGTTGGTTAAGAATTTGTTCAAGAGTGCAAGCTTTGAGCAACAGGATCACTGGTTTGATTCCCATATGGGCCAGTGAGCTGTGCCTGAGCTGAGCTGCCAAGAGGTGGCAGGATGGCTCAGCTGGTGACAGCACGTGCTCCTAACAACAAGGTTGCCTGTTCTAGATGGTGGGCTATGCCCACCTGCAACTAACTGAACACAGCACCTTGAGCTGAGCAGCACGACTGGACTTGGAACTGAGCTAGCTGCGCCCTCCACAACTAAGACTGAAGGACAACAACTTGGCTGCTCCCCTCCCCAATTAAAAAAAAAAAGAAAAAAAGATCCAATTTGTCAAAGCCGGACAATGGATCCTTTAAAATGCCTTAGGGGGGGCCGGCCGAGTGGCGCATTGGTTAAGCGCTGGTTTTGGGATGCCAGCGGCCCCGGTTCGGATCCCACATGAGGGCCAGTGACACTGCCCTCTACAGCTAACAACAGCTCCACCTGGAGCTGGGCTGTGCGAGCCCCGGTGATGGTGTGGGCTGCAGCCCCTGCTGCAGTGGGCTGCCATAGGCTACAGTGAGTGGCCCGCAGCCAGCGTGAGCGGCTGGCAGCCAAGCATGAGCTGCCAATAGCTGCGGTGAGTGACATCCAGAGGCCAGCGACCCATCTGCCTCATCTGGGAAGAGCGCAATGACGATACCAACAGTGAAGCAACATCCTCCGCAACTAAACTGAAGAACAAAAAGACAGCAACTTGTCTGTTCCCCTTCCCCGATTCCCCAACGCTGTTCCCCTCTGCCAATTCCCCAATAAAATCTTTAAAAAAAAAAAAAAAAAAAAAAAACCAATAAAATGCCTTAGGGGGCCGGCCGAGTGGCGCGGTGGTTGGGCGCTGGCTTGGGAGGCCAATGGCCCTCGTTCGGGTCCTACATGTGATGGCCAGTGACGCTGCCCTCAAAAAAAAAAAAAAACACACAAAAAAACAAAAAAAATAAAATGCCTTAGGTTTTTGCTTCCACTTGAAAGATAACAGCTAATGTCATGTTAATGTAGCACCTACTATGTGCCAGGTACTGTTCTAGGAACAGAGAATAAAACAAAGTTCCTGACTTCATGGAGCTCTCATTGTCATCTAAATCTTCACAACAACCCTGAGGTATGGTTAGTGTTACTATCCCCATTCGATAGATGTGGAAACTGAGAGCTAGCAAGAAGTACAGATAAAGTTTGAAAATGTCAATCTGACTCTGTGGTCTGTGCTCTAGAACAAGGGTCAGCAAAATACAGCCCATCACTTGTTTTTGTAAACACAGTTTTAATGGACACATTCATCATTTGTGTATTATCTGTAGCTGCAAGGACAGAGCTGAATAGTTGTGACAGACTTTATGGCCTGCAGAGCCTATAGTATTTCCTATCTGGCCCTTTACAGAACAAATTTGTCAAACCTATGATAGAATACTACTAGTCAGAGTGTGGTCCATGGACCAGCAGTGTGGGAATCACCTGGAAGCTTGTAAAAAATGCAGAATATCAGGTTCCCAATGTGAACTATTGAATTAGGATACACAACTTAATGACTCCTCCACACAGAGGTGAGATTTGATTAGAAATTTCAAAGAAAGAAAACTGGTAAGACAGGAAGCATTCTAGGCAGACATAAAACATGTGTAAACACTGGAAGAATGGAGCAAGTCAGTGGGAGACAGGTCAGCAAGATGAGGCATGCTTAGACAGACAGAGCAAAACTGGGGAATAATCTGAAACACATTCTGTGGAATTTAGATATGCTATAATAAGAAGCCTCAGTCATTTTCAACCTGTGGAAAACAGTCTCAGCATCTGAATGGATTAATTAAAGGGCAGCAGTGCTGAGAGAGAAGCAGTTCCCAGGGCATATAAGTGGGGCAGAGCTGTCTCTTCATCCTGCCCACCTCCTCCGGTGTCTATCTTTTGCTTTTCCTACGAAAGGGCTGTCACCTTCCCCAGAACAGAAAACAATCCCCTCCTCAGGCAAACTCTGCAGATATCATTAATTCCAGCAGAAGAGACACCTACCTTCAACTCCCTCACACCCGCAGTTCCCAGCCCAACTGCCTCAAGCGAAGCTTTCCTCCTAACTAGCAATCCAGGGTCTCTACCAAGATGAGCCATCAAGATCCATGTGCCACTAGACACTAGCTAGTGACTGTTATGCATTCAGCCTCTTACGTAGATCACCAAGGGGCAAGTTTTGTCTTAAGCATCTATTTGCTCTATTTGTATAATACAGAGACACCTAAGAATAATACTTGTTGACTTAAAACCACTTTCCTTTCCTCCAAAGGGAAAAAGTCTCTCAGTTATCTCTTTTATAACTGGATATTATTTGGATATCACTTAGTCTTCCACTCTGCCGTGGCAATGAAATTCTGGGCATGTGGTACCAAAACACCGGATCAGAGATAACAGATAAGAGCAGGGCAGGCAGCCAGCTGCCTGGTCCTGTCCCAGCTACAGATGAGTCCAGTTCTGGCCCTACAACCAGGCATGGGGCTGGCAGAAGACAAAAGGCAGGAATAAAACCTCTTTGTGGAGGACTAGCGGGTAGCCAATTTATTGTGAGGCCAACTTGGGGATCATCTCTATTCTCTAAAAAAAATATAGGAATAATTTCTGGGACTGTAACATAAGGGAATGGCTTAAGTGAAAAAGACCTGAAATTACAGATGGACTACGATGGCAACTAGAAAACAAAGTGTCTAAAGACAAGACTGTGAAGAAATTCTAAGTGGTCTTAGGGTAAGGATTACAATGATTAATATTGGGTTGTTAGAAGAGTCAAGACGTATTTTTTCTATGGTTTTCATTGCAAAAATGTGCCATGACTTTTCCAACAACCCAATAGTAACCAAAAGGCGGAGGATACCGCGAGGATCTAGGGATCACAGATGCTTGAGACAGGCTGGCTTTGTGGGGAGCTCCAGCCACAAAACAGGTCCCTAACGCTAAGCCTGCCTACCATGCAAACTTACCATTTCAAATGCTAGTGAAATTAAATACAGGGTAAACCACAGACTTTCATCTCCAACAGCCCCCTTTATGTGAATGATTTTAAAAAATGCAATTAAATTAGACAAACTCACCAGAACAAGGCCTGTCTCCTTTCATAAAGAGCCAAATTATCATTCCTCACAGACACTGTCGGTACACTCCTGATCTATGTAGATAGTGAAGCACCCACCCTACCCCACCACTCTAAGCCCCCAAAAGCCATTCTAGGAGAAGGTATATTGTAGCTTTGAATCAGTAAAGGGCTTCTATACAGAAACATGATAGGCACTTACAGAAAATTTATGGTTCAACGTAGAAGCCAGGCAAAATGGTTGGTGTTGAAACTAAGGCTTATTGATGGTACATTTAAGTGGCCTGGCTATCTTATTTCACAGTGAACCTTGAAGCAGTGTGTCTGAGCATCTGTCTGTCTCTCACCTTCAGTGCACTCAGACCTATGCAAACGTAAAGCTTTCCAAGATGTAGAAAAAGGAGACAGCCAATTTGTAGAACCCCCTGGACTCTGAAGCTGACCCAAGGCTGGTCCCCACTAAATAATATCTACCTAGGTCAAAAATTCCAGTCTAGATTCACCAAGTTCTGAAATTTAACAAAGATATTTACAATTACTGAATGTTTACTGTATGTCAGGGAAAATTGAGCCTGTTTTACCTCTCTTTCTCTAGAAAACATATTAAAACTTCTTGAAGGCATTTGATGATCTATACTGGTTAAATTTTTTCAAAACCACTTAGCAAATTAGTACTTGCTTATATATCTACAACTCTTGCTTATTAACACAACAGATCAAGAGCTCATGGGTCAGAGGTAGAAAAAGATACTCATACATACTCCCACAGGTAATCTGCCTTTGCCGGCAGCCTGTGGGCCCTCTCTCTGAAGGTCCTAGTGAGAACAGGGGTGATTCTAATTCTGTGACAACATATAGAAGGGCTGGAGGAGGAATACCACCTACAGATGCTGAAGCTGCCTCCAAGGGGCTCAGGAGCCATGTGGAGTGGTCTAGGCATGAGAGGCACCTCCCTGCTCCCCACCTCGCCCCCCAACGCCCTTCCCCAGCCCTCGGCACAGACACAGTGTGTTGGAGCAGCTGCACAGCATGCAAAGACTTGCTCTGCAGGTAAATGGAAGGTGAAACTTAATCTAAGGGAAGCAGAAACACAGATACGTAGAACTGCCTTCAAATGCAAGTGCAATTATAAACGCACAAAAGTAGGCCCTCTGGGAGATACCCAACTCTAAGGAGAATGACCACACAATCAAAAGCCGAGGCCAGGTGTGGCAGTGTGGGAAAGCCTCACCAACCAGGGGTGTTCAGGCAAGAATGGCAGAGACCACCTTCCCGCAGCACCCTCTCTCTACCTCGTCACCGGCTGCTTCCTGTTTCCTCATTCACCACCATTTCCCTCTGGAATTCTCCAGAGGACGCACATTCTTACATAGATGCTTGAGTGCATGTTTTACATTTGGTCAAAATGACTCTGGAAACCACTTACATTGCCAATCAAGTACAATGCATACTATTATGTGCATTCAATCCTTAAAGTAATAATGCATCTGCTAATGTACGGTATAAGGAGGACCATGCTGGGTAAAAAGAATGTCGTCTTTAAACAGGTAAATCATGCATCAGGAGGCCTGAGGTTCACAGCATGAGGGGCACTGGGGCACTGAGACCACCTGAGAGAAAGCAGAGATGAGGCCCCTACTCACTAACGGGTCAGTGATCACCCTTTGGAGTGACAAGGAAAATCACTTAAACTACAGTCCTCTTTCTCTCCCTTTCTTGCTGAGTGTGCATCTCCCTGCTATCTGGGTGGCCGGTTAGCTCAGTTGGTTAGCATGTGGTGCTAATAAATACCTGTGATGCAGGTCCACTGTGACTTTATTGTCCTCAACTAGCCATGCACCTACCCTCACATTCTTGCCTGCACACTCCTGGCCACAATACCATATGCCATCCTTTGTTGTTTTCCCATTTCATTGGTATGTGTGTGGGTGTGCACACGCGCACAGAGGGATGGGTAGGGCACCATGGCTAAGGAGTTAAACGGGAAGAATTACTCTTTCCAACGCCACGTCCCCATACATAACCCCCAAGGATGGGTAAACGGAGAAGGTGTGTATAGTTCACTGTTTCTTTTTATAAAATGGTTTCAGTTTTCAAGGGTCCACACATAAACTTTCTTTCAAGAGGCAATGTGTTTGCAGTGCCAGGCTCAGCTCCCATCCTGGGGTACGATGTCAGATTACTCACCTAGAGTAACGTCTGTCAGAAACAAAATGTTGTTGGTTGAGCACCCAATGCTGTTTGCAATCTTTCGGTAACTCTCACTCTCCACTTTGTGTCCAATCTTGGTATCAAAGTGACCGTCAACAAGCTGAATACAAAGAAGAGGAAAGATTGATGCTATAAATATACTTGCAACCTGGACCCTTTGTCTCTCATCCCTTATCTCTGAAATATATGACAATCACAGTGACTTTACCCACTCAGTATATGATAACTGAATACCTACTTAAAAGAACTCTTTATGGAGGCTGCAAACAGTAAATACAAAGATTTCATAGCAATAAACATTTCAAAGAACAAAACTACTAATTCAACGTATATAAGATCATTTTATAATCTATTTGCTTTTCTTTCATTAGCATTAATTTTATATCCAAATTTTTTTTTTTTTTTTTGAGGGCAGTGTCACTGGCCCTCATATGTGGGACTGAGCCGGGGCCGCTGGCTTCCCAAACCAGCGCTTAACCACCGTGCCACTCGGCCGGCCCCCAAAATCTTTTAAAACATACATGCCCTACTTTCTATCCTTAAAACACTATTTATACTCAAACTACTTACTGGACTGGGTTTCATTCCTGATGAAAGGATCTTTCACTGTCCTTTAATCCCAGAATAAACAGATTTCTCTAATCTGCTTCGCTAATAAGCTGTTATTTTACTTTTAAGGAACTTTCATTTTCTGAATAAAACATTTTGAAATTCTACCCAAGGGCTAGTATATACCCTTGCTGTCTCAGAAATAATTAGGGTCAAATGTGTAACTTGCTAATTTAACCAACAGTGATTAAAATAAGCACACATTAAGGATCAACTTTTATAATGTGATTTTTGAATATTTTCAGAACTTTTCACAAACCAAAAACAAGCCTAATAATCAAATAAAAATTAAAGTAATATTAATATTATGATATTTTTAACTTTTAAAAAAGTTAAGGCTGGCTTGTATATTTTTCCCCCTCAAATCTGCCTTACTTAGTAACTGGAAATAAAGTTTTTACTATTGAATTCAGTAGGTAATTCTCATACCCTGTCTTCACCTTATTGTCTATTACATCAGAGAGAGCAGAAAAGTTTATGTCTGTATTCAGAGGACAACAGTTACCAATAACTAGAGGATTTTATTACTGATTTAATATTTGATTTAGAACTAAGATGAAAAGCAGCCAAGTACTAAAATAAGAATATGACACCCTCCAAAGCCAGAGTGTTCTCTGTACATGGTAAAGGATCAAGAAATATTTCAAAAACCAGTTGGCTGAGTGACCTGTTGTACATGACTAAGTTCAGCCTGTATTGAGTTTATGAAGCCCTAAATGTATTTCCTCCTGCCAATGACCACGCTGTCCTCCAGGGGGCGTAGAGATGGCAGGACAGAGGGGCTAGCAGGAATTTTTTCATGTACAAGAAATGTTAACAGGTAGCTTTAACTTATCGTTGTTTAATAACGTATCCAGTTCTCTTAGATAAGAATGCTGGATCTGTTAAAACAAAATCTGTACCTCTCCAAGTACCAGAAACAAACAATCTACCTTGTACTCTGCTGCATTCAAGAAGTCTGTGTTATTTTGGGGGAGACAGTGGCATGTCACTATTTTTTGACATTTTACCCGCTACTTTAAGCCACCAAAAGCAGCATGCCATTTTCCTTCGAGTTGACAATTTCCCAAAATTGGCAAGAAAGCTGATTTACAAGCTAGCCCATGTCTTGTTAGCTGTATTTTACATATAGTTCTAGTACTACCATCACCAGAATGACTTACGGTGGATGTTTAAAAATGCAGATTCCTGCTTCCCCAACCCAGTCCTGCCGATTCAGGTTTTCTGGGAGGCAGAGCCCAGGGATCTATATTTTCTTTTTTTTTTTTTTTTTTTATTGGGGAATTGGTGGAGGGGAACAGCGTTGGGGAATCGGGGAAGGGGAACAGACAAGTTGCCGTCTTCTTGTTCTTCAGTTTTAGTTGCGGAGGATGTTGCTTCACGGTTGGTATTGTCATTGCTCTTCCCGGATGAGGCAGATCGGTCGCTGGCCTCTGGATGTCGCTCATCGCGGCTATTGGCAGCTCACGCTGGCTGCCAGCCGCTCACGCTGGCTGTGGGCCACTCACTGCAGCCTATGGCAGCCCACTGCAGCAGGGGCTGCAGCCCACACCATCACCGGGGCTCGCACAGCCCAGCTCCAGGTGGAGCTGTTGTTAGCTGTAGAGGGCAGTGTCACTGGCCCTCATGTGGGATCCGAACCGGGGCCGCTGGCATCCCAAAACCAGCGCTCAACCAATGCGCCACTCGGCCGGCCCGGGATCTATATTTTTAACAAATTCCCCAGGTGATCCTTATGGCCTTCTTTTTTTTTTTTTTTTTTTTTTGAGGGCAGTGTCACTGGCCCTCATATGTGGGACCCGAACCGGGGCCAACGGCTTCCCAAGCCAGCGCTTAACCACCATGCCACTCGGCCGGCCCCAGGTGATCCTTATGCACAACAAAGTTTAAGAATCTTTGATGCAAAGATTATTACCACAGAAACATTTCATTGCCTATAATGTATTCCCCCCAGTTTTTCCATTTCCCTTTACAGTGTGCTTGGCATACATAAACACAATTATCTGAATGCTGATTTAGTTTATGACTGTCGCATATTCCTTTAACCTTCATTATTTCATGCTTTGATACTATCAAAAAGAAAGTAACCAGGTAACCTACCTCAAGAATATTTCCCTCTGTAGAATGCCCAAATAATAGCTTCTGTGCCTCTACACTTCCTGAAGAATAGATATACACCTTCATTCCAGCCTCTCTCCACTTTTTGACTGCTGGAACTACATCTTCAAAGAACCTAGCGGGAAGACCATCAAGTTAAAATGCAGGAACACGTTATCTAGTCAGAGGAAAACCAGCCAAAATAATTGCCATAAGTCTATTTGTGTCCAAATGGTCGCCATGAGACTATTAACTTCTGCAGATCCAATAAATGTGTCACCAAAGTTCCAGGATCACAGCACATTAAACGCAGCAATTTAGGTAGAGAGAATAGTTTCTGACAGCTCCACTAATGATAGTCCAAAATGATTACAGATAAAAGGGTGAAATAAAAAACTGATTTTTTAAATTCCCAAAGAACTCAAAAAAGCAACAATATTGTACTATTATGGAATCTTTGATGTAATCTTTTCATAATTTCTTAATTTCATACGAAAAGGTTAAATTACATCCAGTGTGCCTTAAGAAAGCATAGAAATACTTTTAGAGAGATCTGCACCCAAACAATTAAAAGAAAAGATGTTTGGGGTCTCAAAGCTACTAATCCTTGATTAGCTAAAAAACAGAACTATATTTCTTGAAAATTAAGAAAACCTAAAGTTTTACTACATGAAAAAAAATTATGCAACAAATCAGTTAGGAGACTTGTATCATCTCACATTCGCTAATAGCATGGAGGGTCTGGTTTTTTGATTCCTGACACTCAGTCTCGTCTACCAATTCTACGGTATCTTCCATATTCAGCGATGGAAATACCAAAGGAGGCTGGTGAAAAAGAGCAGCACAAGGAACTTGGGATATGGAGCAAGTCATCTTTAAAAAAATTACTGAAAAATGTCAGAGAAGTCTACTACTGGATAAAACAGTTTAATATGTTGTACTAATTGAAGGAAAGAGATCCACTAGTTCAAAACTAGCACACATAATTGTGGGCTAGTGTGTTAACTTTCCACTCATGGAAACAGGATTTTCTTTTTTTTTTTTTTGAGGGCACTGTCACTGGCCCTCATATGTGGGACCCGAACCGGGACCTCTGGCTTCCCAAGTCAGCGCTTAACCACCACACCACTCGGCCGGCCTGAGACAGGATTTTCCATGTTGAATATGCAGACTGTTACTGGTCCAAAGCAGGGCTTAGAAGTCTAAGATAACTTACTGCAAGTCCCTGGTTTTATAATTAAGGGACTAAGACCAAGACAAGGGCTAAGTATTTCAAGCATAGTCTCCTGCCTCCACTCTTGAGTGTTTTACAAAGTGATCTAGCTGATATTCCCACACCATTGGCCTATCCTTAAATTCCAATGCATTCTTTAAAAGGTGGAAGCACCCTTTAAAGTACATAAATAAAAGAATGGCATCTCCCTTGCAGAAAAAAATGAAATATAGGCCGCTGGAAATGATCTTGGATCTTAGGGTTTACATCAGGCAATCCTTAGTGGCAGTGTCTTTCTAAGGATTTCTTAGCAACGACTCATGAGTCTCCTTCAGCAGGAGTGCTCTCAGGAACTCCACAACCAAGACTAAAGGGTCTGTGGAAGTGGCTTGAAAAAGCACAGAACAGAGTGGCACTGCTGACACTCTAAGTACCCCCAAAGTGATGGGCTGCATAATTTCATAGCATTCTTACTTCTCTAACAGAACAGAATGCAGGTAATCTAGCGGTACTGGGAAGCAGCCCACCAGTGCTGTCACTCATGTGCAAAGGATCAAATATGACTTAGTTCAAGGAAATCATCATTTCCCAGGAAGCTGTTTTAAAGCTGGGATTAATAGTCCTTCAACCCTCCCACAAAGCCAAACATCAGGTTTGGAGAATTCAGCTGGGTGAAATGCTTTATCCCAGCTTTGAGAAAATGAAACACTCACTTGTTAGAATAAACAGAATGTTGATTTTATCTGTTTTAGTAATCATACAACACTGGAGAGAGAGGACTAGTGGAAAGTGTATTTGGTTTTGAGGCTGGTAAAATGTTCAGTCACTTGAGCAGCTACATACTCGGCTTTCATGAGTCCATCTGCAAATGCTGCCTTCCACATGTGGCCCTGCAGCTGTTTCAGTGCTGTGGTCTTTCGGTCCAGGGACATCTGCCAATACACATTATCCACCACAGCCTGGATCGTCTGCTGCAGGTCATCCGCCCCATTCCCAGGCGCGGCAGGGATCGGAACTGCACCATCCAGGTGGGAGTCCTCTTCAGCCTGCAAGTCATAAACAAGTTTCTCATTTATTAAAAAAAAACAACACTTAAAATGAGACTTGAAAACCAAGCAGACCCATTTTCTCCAACTATTGTTAGACTGAGCTCTGTTACACAATAAAGTATCCTATACTTTGGGGCTGATTTCAATAATTTTTAAAAGACACTAAATTACAATTAATAAATTTACATTACCTTTCCTATATTGCTAAAGCTGAAATTTACACCGAGAGGCACATTGTATGTGAGAAGAGAGGCAGCACATCATGACAAAATGATATAGCAAGACCTGATTTGTTGATTCACTTGCTAGGATCAATAAATCAGGATTTCAATCAAATCTGATCATTTTCTCTCTCTGTAACTGAGGTAAAAATAGAGAAAAATCTCTAATAAAATTAGTTTATGCCTGGAATTCAACGAAAAGAAGCTAGTGAAGTAATGTCTGGGGTTGGTTCATTCAGTCTCCTGCCACCTCCCACATCTTGCAAAAACTCTAGCAGCTATTTGGAACAATGGCCCTGTGACAATGCATATGCCCAACCTCTAAAGACTCAATGATTTATATCCTACATGAAGGAATGTGTGTGCATGTTTCAACAAGAGTCGAGACAACAAAAAAGGAGGGGAATGTTTCTGACTAACCATGAGTTACCTAGAAAATTCAACAAACCCAAATATGCCATGCCCCAAAGGATGTGACTATATCTCCAATCCTAACTCCTAATATTAAAAAATTCACAGAGAGCATTCCACATTGTCTAATATAGAAAAACTAACTAGAAAATAACTGCTAGAAAGTTAGTTCTGTGCAGCATGTAAGATCTTCATCACTGAAGCAATTTTAATAGGAAAAACAACAGAATGGAGTTCCACAACACACAATGTAGAAGGAAAAAGAGACTAAAAACAGGAGAGAGCAGGGAGCAGAGCACATGAGACTAAGGCTGGGATGAGGACTGGCCAGGAGTGAGCTGGGTCAGAAGTCTGGGGGGCGCTGTATGGATACGAGCGTCCAGGAGCACTGTGCAGGGGTCAGCAGGGGCTCCTGCCCCCGAGGCAGGAGACCAGAGAATGACGTGATGAGGTGCTTCTACATGGAGACATTAATGAAAAATGCGAAAAGATGGCACAAAACCTTTTGCATTTCACCCAGGAAGGGCTTAGTTTCATAAATACATGATATTTTTATGCAGTTGAAATACCTCCAGAAAGAGGTAATAAACTGCCATGGTCTGGCCGTTTAATTATGTACTGTAAATTCTTAAGCAGGCAAGTCACTGCAATTTCCATGCCCTGTGAATCCAGAGCACTTATTTTGACGATATGGTCAGGGCATACGCTAAGTCTCTAGGAATCCTCATTTCTAAGACACTTGGGAATGTAGAAGCAATGGAATAGGAATGTCCCAACCTGTTTCCTCAAAAGGCTGACATCCTGCTGGCACTCCTCTTCTTCCCAGTGTGTCTGCAGATACTCTTTAACATTTTCTTTGATATAAGGAAATAAAATGTCCTGGAGAAAAGAGTAAAAGAAAAAACAGAAATTAGCTTTAGTCATTTGCATGAGATCAAGCTCTTCAACAATCTCACCTAAGCTAATTGTAGCAAATGAGCCAATGAAAATTTCATTGAAAATATGAAAACTGCAGCTGTGGATACATGAGTGAGAGTGAGACAGAGACAGACCAAGCGATAAATGAAGTAGATCAAGAGGCAGCACACTATGGCCCCTGGGCCAAATCTGTTCTTCCTTCTGTTTTTGTAAATGAACTTTGATTAGAACACACACACTTGTGTTTACATAGTACCTATGGCTACTTTGGGCCACAATGGCAGAGTTGAGTATTTATAACCAAGACCATATGGCCATAAAGTCTAAACATTTACTATTCAGACCTTTACAGAAAAGTCTGTTGACTCCTGAACTAGACTGCTAGGCCACAGGTCCTGGAGGGCAGGGATCCAGTCCACGTGGCTCACAGCTGCATCCCCAATGCACTGCAGTACTAGACACATGGACATTACGCAAACATCTGCTGAAAGAATGGTGTCCATGCGGGATAAATGTTTTTTAAGAAACACTCCATCACCATGGCTCTTTCTTGGAAATCAGACTACCTATAAGACAGTGATGTGCAAAGTAACTCAGAAATAAAAATCTGTCAGTGATCTATGCGTTGGGAACATGATTTCTCTTAGGTCAACATTTTTATCTTTACTTGCAACTGTAGCATATGCAAATATTTTTTCATGTTTACTATATACCAAGATATGCTAGTCACTGAGTGGGGAGCCTGGAGAAGGGATTGAAAAGATACATAAGTCACAGTCCCTATTCTCATAGCTTAAGAAGCTAGCTGGGGTGGGTGACAGGTAAACAAAGAATCATAATGCGATACAATGGGTAAGATAAGCAGAGTATGGATTAATGTGTGAATCCAGAAAGGCCTTACATTTTAAGAGAAACTATAATTGAGCTGAATTTAAAAAGTATGCTTATTCAAATTCATTCATTAATTTACTTATTCAAATATTTACTGGGGCAGGCCCTGTGCTAAGAGCTGGAGATATAACAAAGCAAAAACCAAACATGATCCCTAAGCGCAAGGAGTATAAACACTTTTTAGGAGGTCCAGGAGGTCAAACTATGTTCATAAGAATACTAAGATGATGTTATTTGCCTTTTTCACTTTCATCCCTTTCAGAAGCGTATAATAGTTTTCTGGAAGCTACATGATGCTGTCTTCAATAGCTGGCATTGAAGAGGCATGCAAAAATGTAAAACAATGCCACTCTTCTAACTATGTTTTCTAAAACAAACAAAAAAATTATTTGTAAAAATACATTATGTTAACAAAGAATGGGATTTATTGTTTAAAGTGAATACATTTCTCAGTTTTAATTTCTAATATGGTAAATATTGAATGATATAACCCACATAAATAAAAGTTCTTTGGTTCCTCCGTAATTTTTTTTTTTTTTTAATTGGGGAATTGGCGGAGGGGAACAGCGTTGGGGAATCGGGGAAGGGGAACAGACAAGTTGCCGTCTTCTTGTTCTTCAGTTTAGTTGCAGAGGATGTTGCTTCACTGTTGGTATGGTCATTGCGCTCTTCCCGGATGAGGCAGATCGGTCGCTGGCCTCTGGATGTCGCTCACCGCGGCTATTGGCAGCTCACGCTTGGCTGCCAGCCGCTCACGCTGGCTGCGGGCCACTCACTGCAGCCTATGGCAGCCCACTGCAGCAGGGGCTGCAGCCCACACCATCACCGGGGCTCGCACAGCCCAGCCCCAGGTGGAGCTGTTGTTAGCTGTAGAGGGCAGTGTCACTGGCCCTCATGTGGAATCCGAACCGGGGCCGCTGGCATCCCAAAACCAGCGCTTAACCAATGCGCCACTCGGCCGGCCCCCCTCCGTAATTTTTTAAAAGTATAAAGCAATCCTGAGAACAGAATCTATGTAAACCACTAAGGGTTAACCCAGAGAGGTCCAGAAGGGAGAATGTTCCACAGAGAGAATGTGTGGTAGGAGAAGGTTCTTTGTAGGGTCACCTGATCTGTGGAGCATATAAGCCAGAGATATACGCCACAGGCTTTCAAATGTGGCCATACCACTGCAAGGTGTGCACAAGGCCCTGAAGATAAGTGATCCTATCCCTGCAAAGAGGGCTCATTAATGTAATAAGAACGGGCTCCAATTAATTTAGTGTGTGCTAACACAGGGTTGTTTGTGCCAAACAGAGCACCCATCTCTTCTGATTAGTACTAATCAGAACTGGCCCTGGGCCTGGCTCTACGGGGTACAGGGAACATCTGAAAACCACAGATCCATGCTTTTTCCCCACTCTTGCCTTTTAGCCTCCTCTGTTACAAGCTTCTGGAACATTACATTTTCTTAAATATTGTTATGAGAGTGAACAAGGGCAAAAAAGTAGAAAGAAGCTGGCAGAAATCTTTATTTCCCACTAACAGACCTGAGGGATGGTATGGTTAGGACATAGTTAATAGATCAATATGAACAAAACTGTTTCTTCTGTGTGTATGTGTGTGTGCGCATGCGTGCATGTGCACAGTGTTCCCCTGACTGGCACAAAGGTTTGGCTACATAATTAAAATTTTTTTAATATTTCAGAAGACCCAAGTCTAAGTTCAGCTTAAATTACACTCCCAAATGAAATATACAACACAAAAAAGTTATTATGGCTTTTTTTAAATGGGAGGACTGAAGTGTTTATCTCTCTTCATAATACGTTATTCAAATTTCACCTGCCCTAGAAAAAATAAAGAAGCCATTCAATTTCACTTGTTCTCATGTAGCATTCCAGTAAGTAATGGATCATTCAGCAGATTTAGAAGCATATGAACAGTGTGATCAGGCAAATTTTTCAGCGTACTTGACAGAAAAGCCTTGTTTACCCTCAATAAAACCTCATTATTGATCTAAAAGAAGGAAAATGAAGAGCTCAGATTGATAAGCTTTCTTTTTCTGCAAGAGATTCCTTTTAACCTATTGATATACTTCTGATTTTCCGTAAATACTTAGTTTTCCCATCATGCCCTCCATTGTGCCCCTTATATTCCTTCCTTTCTTCTAATTAACATCTCTCCCCCACTCACGCTCCGTGGTGAGACTGCAAACTGGCCCCCGCTTGAAAATGCTATAGAGAAGATGCAGTAAAACTGAAGGTGCACCAGCCACTCTTCTCCTAGTCATACACCATAGAGAAACTAACACGTGTGCACAAGTGAAAAAAAATGTTTACTGTGGCACTGGGTATCATTGCAAAATAACTGGAAACAACCGAAATCTTTATCAGCTAGAGAACAGATAAACTGGGGGATATTCATACCCTAAAACATTGTATAGCAGTTAAACATACATGTACTAAAGTTGTACTTATCAGTATGAATATAAACTTTAACATATTATAAAAGTCTAATACAAAATGGGATGTACACAGGGCCTGTTATATTTGTTTTATTTAAGATCTGAAACAAACATAATATCAACATTTTATTAGCTTTGTGGTGGGTGCATAGTCATTACATTAATCTTCTTGTTTATTTTAAATGTTTCACAATTAAAAAGCACGCCAACTTCAATCCCTTATCCTACACACCTGCTTCTTTCTCTTTTGGTCATCCTCCTCCTGTGTCCTGTCTCCATTATTTCCCAATTCCCAAGCAATTAGAAACATTCCAGGGAAAAACTGGTGGTTAGATTCAGGGCCGTCTAGTGACTGAAAAGTTGAAGTGCTCAAAAGTTATAAAAATGCATGCAGTGTTATACTACTTTGTGCTTTACAAAGTCCAGTTTCCTATATCCAGTTTTATTGGTACCCAGGAACAATTCACAAAGAGCCTGTGAATGCTGAGAGCCCAGGCCCTTGACCTCTGTGCAGGAGAAGAGGAATACTGGCTCCGGGCAGCATGCCAGGCGAGGGTCCTACCTCTGCCTTTTACTAGCTGTGTTCAAGTAACTTATACTCTCTGCGCCTCAGTTTTCTCATCTGCTCTATGGGAATAACAGCAAACAAAGGCATTGTAGTAACTAGAGATAGACAGAAAGCACCTTACTACTTATTATATTCTCCAGCATGGACAATATTTAAACTGGGCAAGGATAACTTTTGACTTAATTTAGTGATAAATAACAGCAGAAAAATTCCCAGAGGATAAATCAATAGCACAACCAACTCATTCATTCAATACTTCCTGAAGACTTACTGAATGCCAAGTACTTCTGATAATGGAGTTATGAACCACAGCCCCTCTCCTCAGAGAACTCACAGAAACAAAAGGTGCAAGGTTTCTAACAATTCTAAAGTTTTAGGAAAAGCTTTAGAAGTTAGAGATTATTTTAGAATCCTTAATCATCCAATTTGCCCCCTTGCTCTATGCATAAAATTCCCCTCTGCACTGAGTAAACACACAGAGCTAGTCAATGAAGCTAGAACTTAGTATAACACCTGGAATTATTAATATTATCTGAGGGTGGCAGGTGAGCAGACTGTTCAATTTTAGTGCAAAAGTGTTATTGCATAACATGAAAGTACAATTACTAAATTCTGAGTATTTTATGCATCCTTTCAATATTATTAAGCATCTATTATGTAAAATAAATAAAATTCCTCAAGTTGCTCAGTTTTAAAAGCCAGTAGTTATATCACAGTCTGACATGTGCTATGATGCTATATAAAAAAGCTCTAAAAATAGACTTTTTATTTGAAACCTAGTGCTTATTGCCCAGCCCTGCCCATTGAAAATGTTTACACTTTAGGGCTGGCCGAGTGGCGCATTCGTTAAGAGCTGGTTTTGGGATGCCAGCGGCCCCGGTTCGGATCCCACATATGAGGGCCAGTGACACTGCCCTCTACAGCTAACAACAGCTCCACCTGGAGCTGGGCTGTGCGAGCCCCGGCAATGGTTTGGGCTGCAGCCCCTGCTGCAGTGGGCTGCCATAGGCTACAGTGAGTGGCCAGCAGCCAGCGTGAGCTGCCAATAACCGCAGTGAGCGACCATCCAGAGGCCAGCGACCGATCTGCCTCATCCGGGAAGAGAGCAATGACGATACCAACAGTGAAGCAACTTCCTCTGCAACTAGACTGAAGAACAAAGAAAAAGCAACTTGTCTGTTCCCCTTCCCCGATTCCCCAAAGCTGTTCCCCTCCTCCAATTCCCCAATAAAAATCTTTAAAAAAAGAAAATGTTCACGCTTTAAAAGTAATTCCAGGGCTGGCCGAGTGGCGTGGTGGTTACCGCCCAGTTTGGTTCCACATGAGGGCCAGTGACTGCCTTCAAAAAAAAAAAGTAATTCCAGAAATAACCGGGATCACAGACGTTTTAACTTTAGTTATAATTTCATAATACTATATAGCACAAATAATGCAACAATAAGTCCAGGATTCTACAAATGAGCAACTAATTTTAGTCTGCGAGATACCTACGGAGTTGTTATGGTTTAGTACATACAAAAGGCTGTAGAAATAAATGAGAGTATTTGTCTTTCAGGGGACTATGATTCAATTCTGCTAAATGCTGGAGGCAATACCATGCAAACAGCAATGTATATTACTCTGTGTAGCTCAATGGAAGCTTTCTGAAAGAGCTCCAATATGGGCAACAAAATTTCTGAAGATCTAATTAAAGAAATTGCCTCTCATAAATGCTTAGAAGTCCAGATTTGATCTGCTTTATGGTTAAGTGGTTGTTTTAATGGAAAGGTCATAGAATGAATAAAAATAAAATTGTTATAGTATTTACTAAAGTCTTCTTTGAAGAAAATGGGTAATAAAAAGATAATGGGTAATATAGGAGAGCTTTTTAAAGAAACTATTTTAAGGAACCACAAAATGCAAATGATTTATAGTATTTGAGAACTTAAATATTTTTTCAGCAGGAAATTAAACAACACAAAATTGAGTGGGCTACTACTTCTCAATTAATTTTAGAGGATAAAGAGCACAGAAAAAATAAGTGGCTTGATGAGTCTTAAATCACATTCTCTATGTAAGAAATAAAACAGGCTACAAATAGCATACAGAGCATAATCCTATTTGGGGGAATATCTAATGCCTAGGACAAAACCTAGAACATGAATGCAAAGGTTCTCTCTGGGTCATGATTTTACAAGGAAAAAAACCTCTTTTTTGGCCTATGTATCTTCCACTATGAAAGTATAATCTTTTTTAATTGACAAATAACATATATTAGTTTCAGGGATACAACATATTGACTCGATATTTGTGTATATTGTGAAATGATTACCACTATTAGTCTATTTATTATCTGTCACCATAGCTCTAATTTTTTTCTTGTGTTAACAACTTTTTTTTTTTTTGAGGGCAGTGTCACTGGCCCTCATATGTGGGACCCAAATCGGGGCTGCTGGCTTCCAAAGCCAGCGCTTAACCACTGCGCCACTCGGCCAGCCCTTGTGTTAACAACTTTTAAGATCTATTCTCTTAACAACTTTCAAATGTACAACACAGTACTATTAACGATAGTCACCATGCTGTACATTAGATCCCCAGGACTTATTTATTTTATAACTGAGAGTTTGTACCTACTTGAATATTTCTAATGATGGGAATTTACTACTTCTTGGAGTGAGTGGTCCACGCCATCCCTCAGACAGCTTCGGCAGTTGTGGTATTAGAACTGCTTCTTAAATATCCTTCCTGAAGACGATCCCAGAATACCAAGAGCAATGTTGGTGCTCTGGCTGCTACACAGGGCTACAAGGGCTCAGAAATTATGACTTTGCTGTCCCTATATTCATGGGGTAAGCAGGGATATGCCATTCTCTTTTGAAAGCTGAAGCCCTTAGAAAAAAACATCAGATTTCATCATTTGAATTCAAAATGAATTAATAAATGTGTTGTTGAGACAAAAACGTCTTCTAAATCCAATTAAGGAGACTAAACTATAAAGATAAACTGTAATCTAATTAATTGCAATGAATCACACTGCACCAGGGAAGGTTATCATTATAAGAGGCTGGTAGTTGGGATAGATTTAAAAAGGGAGCACAAAACAGACAGAATTAGCAGTGTCATGAGTTCCAGAGAGGGAAACTGACTGGCCCAGTCCTTGTCCCTAAACATGGAGGGGAAAGGGATAAATTAACATTTATCTCCTTGAATCCACCTACCATCCCTGCAAGATGACCCCTTTGAACAGATGAAGAAGCTGAAGTTCAAAAAGGATTCACTGCTGGACAAAGTAAAATCAGGACTCAAACCCAGGCTCATCGACTGCCAATGCCAGAGCCCATCCAGCTCTGTGGGTGGGTGACTTTGGGGAACACAACTCACTAGGATCACCCAATTCCCTGGGTCCTGATACTATATTCTCTATAGACATTTCTAATACGGCTTTGGTTTCTCAAAGAGATTTATTTGTACTAAGAAAATGAGAGATGTGGGCTCACTTGGCAGTTCTATAACGCTTCCAATAAATAGTAATAATATGAGTGGGAATGACTGCCAACATTTACTCAGTCCTTATTATTCCAGGCATTTCTCTAGCTACAGCCAATCCTTAGTGATCTCATTTAATCTCATGATTTTAAATACCATCTATTGCTAATGACCCCGAAATCCATAGCTTTAGCCTGGACCTCTTCCCTTTATGCCAGGCTGATTTTTTCCAATGGCCAACCCCAAACCTCCACTTGGATGTCTGAAACCAAAGTCCTGCTTCTATTCCTTAATCTACTCCTCCATATTTTCCCATCTCAGTAAGTAGATGTGCAGGCTAAAACCCTTAGTTATCTTTGACTCCTCTTTTTCTCTCACGCTCCACATCCAATCAATCTATTAGCAAATCTCGAGTCCCACCTTCAAAATATCCAGAATCCAACCACTTCTCACCATTCCCCCTGCTACCAGGCATTCCAAATTTAGTCAATGAATTGATGATGAATGAATAGCCTGAATGATCAATTTCAATTCTCATAATAACCCTATGAAACAAGTGTGATTAACTCCTCCATTTTATAGAGGCACATAAGGTTAAGTATAAATTTATAAGTTCTTATTCGTTTATCAATCAGGTCTTTTTTTTTTTTTTTTTTAGTTTGAAGAGTCAGATCCCCAGTGCCTGATCATCCCCATCGAAGAGACGTAAGTAGCTTACTGAACTTACAATGACTGGGACCCACACAAGGCCCAGCCAGGGAGTCAGCCAGCTTCTCGGAGCACACCAGCTTAACTGCCAGACATTGGTCTGACCAGGAGTTCTTCGCCCAAGTCCCACCCAGGTCCTGCTGCTGAGATTATCACTAGTTTCTAAACAGTGTATCTTAGCCTCTCTTTACTCAGTGAAGGGTGTTGGCACCACACTTTTGAGACTTAAGAAAAAGAACTTGTTAGGTCACATAATGAATCATTGAAAAGAAAATCAAGTTAAGAAATGAACGCCTCATGTACATACCTAGAAGACAAAGAACCCTTTTCTGTATTAAAGACTTCTGTCTTTGAAAAGAAATCCGTGTTTCTGAAATGGAGTCTCCTGGGACGGGTCCAGAGAGTTCTCGGAGAGCTTCTGAGGACAGGGCTACTGACTTTGCACACAATTCTTTAGAGAGGTGATGCAGAACCAGGTACAATAGGATCAGGGGGGTTGCCTTCCACCCCTCTTCTGACTCCTACCTCCAACAAACCAATTTGGAAAGTAAATGAGTTAATTAATGTGAAAATCAAAAGTTGTATATAAAAATAAGCTTTTACTGTAAAAAGTATACCTTTTTTTCTTTAGAGGGTGACATGGGGTGAGCTGTAAGGACTGAAAATTGTAAGAACCATCAGACAAAGTAGGAGTTTACGGAGCTAAACACGGGGTATCCTTAAAAGGTTAAAAAGTTTTATCTGAGCAAGATAAAGGCCTATCTAGGTATTTAAAAAGTAGGGGTTATATATTAAAATTTGTGCCTATTTTGGGGTCAATCTGAGTACATTTCTTCTAAGGATCTAAATGACTTTATGCAGTGGAAAAAATCAGAAGGAATATTCACCAAACTCTTAATGGTCATCTCTGCATGGTAGGAGCACATGGCAGGGAGGGGGTTGGGATGGGGCTTTCACTTCTATAATGTTTACAATTTTATAACAAGTGTAAATTATTTTTTGATTAAAAAATTTGGGGAAAAACTTTCTTCTAATCTCACATTAACAGACACAAGTTCCCACACAGAATAAAGTAATTACCTTTCCAACTTAGTTTTAATTAATAAAATCTCTATCTTTTAAATTTCCACTGTTTGCTGATTTCTTCTTCTACAACTTGTAGGTTTTAGAAATGTTGGCTCAATGAAAATTCTGTGCCACTCTAGAAACAATTCAGTTAAATTACATGCTGTTCAAATAAGATAAAGTGCCATTCTGAGGAAATCTGAAATAGCAAGGAAAGCAGAAGCTGGGAGAAACTTAATCCCAGCCTCTCCCAGGCCCATCCTGGAATGCATCATATCACTATCACCAAGCATTCACTGAATGCCTTATGTGTAAGTGCTGTACAAAGCTCTGGTCTCTGCCTTTGACAGCTCTCAGCATTGCCAGGAGACAGAACACACATACAGCACAAGGCAGCATCTGCCACAGTGGCAAATACACGGCCATGTAGAGGAGGGAGAGAACTTTGAAATTCCTGTTTAAACAAAAGTCCTATGAGAGCAGAAGCAGGTCTCACCTCTGTATTCCTACAGCCTAGCACAATAAATATTTTTTAAGTTAATGAGTGCATGGGACCACCCTGCTTTGGAGAGGAAAATATATGACATTCCAGGCTGGAGGAATGGTGGTGGCACTACAGGGCAGGACCCTAATGAGCTTTCTCAGCTGTAAAAAGTATAGAGGGATATAGAAAGTTGGAAAATCCAATTCATTCAAGTTCAGAGGTTGAAACTACCTCTTAGCCAATAGGAAACCACAAAGGATTTTGAAAGTACAAAGAGAACCTATTGGGTTGTAGGAAAAGTCATGACTTATTTTGTTTGTTTTTCAAAGGTCATTTATTTATATAAAGAACAAAGATCAATCAATGATATATTGCCCATTTTGTTCGATAAACTTGTGCTATCTTTCAGTGAGCTTCATAATTCTTCGTTCTCAGGACGTGTCTTTATTTGCGAAAAACTGAACAAGGTACTGATTTACAGCCTTATCTGAATTGAACGTTATACCATGCAAGGAGTTTTGAAGAGAGTGAAACAAGTGGAAGTCTGACGGCACAAGGTCAGGTGAGTATGGTGGGTGTGGCAACACATCCCATCCAAGCTGCAATAATTTTTTGAAGGGTGACCAAATTTGTGTGTGATCTTGAGTTGTAGTGATGGAACATAACTCCTTTACAATTAACAAGCTTTGGACATTTCTGGATGATGGATTCATTCAAACTGTCCAATTGCTGACAGTACACATTCAAATTGATTGTCTGGTTCCTTGGTAGGAGCTCAAAAAGCACCGCACCTTTAAAATCCCACCACACTGGGCCGGCCAAAAGGCGCGGTGATTAAGTGCTGTCTTGGGAAGCCAGCGGCCCCGGTTCAGGTCCCACATATGAGGGCCAGTGATTGCCCTCAAAAAATAATAATAATAAATAAAATAAAATAAAATCCCACCACACTAGGAGCATAACCTTCCTCTGATGAATGTTTGCTTTCAGTGTCATTTGAGGCGAATCATCATGTCGGGACCAAGACTGTTTGTACTCCACATTGCTGTAAATAATCCACGTCTCATCACCAGTTATCAGTCGCTTCAAAAAAAGGATTGTTTTCCTCACATTTAATGAGCATATTGCAGATGTTTATATGCGCCATCAAATGAACTTCTTTGAGTTCATGAGGAACCCAAATATCGAGCTTGCTTATGTATCCCAGCTTCTTCAGGTGGTTGTGAACGCTTGAATGATGGATGTTCAATGTTTCTACAATCTCTTGTGTCATGTAATGTGGGTCTGAATCAATCAATGCCTTTATTTTGTCATTATCAAGTTTGGTGGGCCTCCCTGACCCAAGAGTGTCATTGAAATCAAAATCACCAGCACGGAATTTCGTGAATCACCGTTGACACTGACGTTCTTGTAGAGCATTGTCACCATAAACTTTATGCAACTTTTCACAAGCTTGATGCTCATTCTTCCCTTTCTGAAAGTAAAACAGTGAAATATGGCAAAAATGCACTGTTTGGTCTTCCATGTTCAACTTGTAAAAATCTCCAAAACTCAACCAAATCACTCAGTTTTTTTTAGATTGAAGCTAGAACTGTCAGCTGTCAAATGACATAGCAATAACATAGATGTGAATGACTCCAGTACTTCCAAAACTAGTGCCATCTGTTGCAAACATGCGTCATGACTTTTCTGACAACCCAATATTTATGTACCTGTCTGTCATCCTTACTGGGTTCCTTGAGGGTAGTGGCTGGGTCTTAACGGTTTTGGGTCACTAGCAGAACCTGGCACATGACAGGAATCCAAATAAATATGAGAAGAAGGAAGAACTGATTTGGCTGAAAAGGTTACACAAGTACCATGACACAGAATGTTCTAGAAGAATAAGAGACCAGAAATGAAGGCCAAAGGTGCTTTCTCGATATACCTTTTGATAGCTCAGACCCAATATGGTGATTCTCCAAAGACCCAACCCCCTGTTTCAAGTTGAATCAACAAAAATCTTCTCACATGCCACCAAGGGTGTATCTAACTTTAGAAATCACTACCCTAAGCAATGGGGAAGGTTTGGAAGAGTGTTTATCAACCCATAATGTTTATCAAGGCAGTTCTGCCATTCCAGCTTTTCCTCAAATTCTGAGATTAACAATGTTCTGGGTCTCATGTTTAACATATCTGGCTAGGGGTATAAGGAGCTGAAATGGAGGTAATCATGGTGGGAAAAACTGGGATCACGGTGGGTTTCAGTAAATACTAGTTCCCCCATTTCCTTACTGACCCTTCACAAGCACGATCTATCTCCACCAGTCTGGCGTTCCCTGCATTACATCAGTGTTTCTATAGGGCTTTATAATTTTCAAAGGCTTTCTGCATTCCATCTCATTTGATAGTCATCACCATCTGATAAGCATGACAGATCCTGCTACCACTTTATTGCAGATTAAAAACCTAAATTCACAGATTGAATGAAGACAGGGAAAGTTACTCCATTACTGTTACTAGTGTCAATAATAATAATAAAAAAAATAGCACAGGTGAAAGCAAGCTCCGGTTGCTGTCCCTTGAAGGGAGCTGTTAGTAGTTTCATACTGAGGGCAGGGTGAGTGGCATATTCTTCTCAGTGTTGAGAACATCAGAAGTGAAAATAATTTTCAAATGAATGTTTAACCAAAGTTGGGAGATAATCAGACAATACAAGCTCTTCCAGAAAGACCATGAAGTTAAATTTTCATGAGAAAAAAACGTCAACTTCAATATATCCTAATCATTATCTTCTAAAATTGTTGGGATATAAAAGAACATAAAAGAGTAAATTATAAGGATTAATAATCAAGCACATATTAGCTATTTCTAAAAGTGTCTTAACATAAAATATAGAACAATTTTTTTTTTCTTTTTAGCTGAGTCATCCTGCCACTCAACAGCAACTCAGCTCGGGCTGGCATCGAACCGCCGTTGCTCAGAGCTCAGCTCGCACTCTTGAGCGAGCTCTTAACCAACTGAGCCACTCAGCCGGCCCAACATGAAATATAAATAAATGAAAATCTTTATCATTTTGATTTTCAATTTAAAGGGTATCTGCTACTTCAAATAATTATCATTTATAGGATCAAAGATTTGTCTGCTTAATTCTTTTTTTCTAACAAAGAGAGTTTGGTCTGAGGTCTCTTTTTTTCCTTTAGTCTTGTTCAAAACATTGCCAAATATCTCATTCTTCAAGGTAAAACTTCAGCCCCTAAATACTATCTTTACCAATCTCCACACTAACACAATCCTTAAACACTAATACAATCTTTAAAAAACACTGTTAAAATTTTATAAATTATAGATCATATCCAACACCATAAATGATAAATTTCAAAACAAAATTGGAGCTATTATAAAGTCTAACCCCTCTGTAGCTAAGAACCTGTTAAGGCATCTATTAATCAGAAATGTTTGTGTTGGGGCTGGCCGAGTGGCTCAGTTGGTTAAGAGTTAGCTTAAGAGCATGAGCTATGAGTAACAGGGCCGCTGGATCGATTCCCACATGGGCCAGGGATGCTGCAGCTGAGCTGAGCTGGCACTGAGCTGCCAACATGTGGCAGGATGGCTCAGCTAGTGTAACAACAAGAATGCCTGTTTGATGGTGGGCTACGCCTGCCCACAAGTAAGACTGAACTCAGCACCTTGAGCTGAGCTGCCACCTGGATGGTTCAGTGGATAGGACGTGCGCTCTTAACAACAGGGCTGCTGGATCGACACCTGCATGGGATGGTGGCTACGCCCACCCACAACTAAGATTGAACACAGCACCTTGAGCTTGGAGGCCACGAGCTGCCGACAGGCAGCCAGATGGCGACTGACGCCCTCCACAACAAAGACTGAAGAACAGCAACTTGGCTGGTCCCTCTCCCCAATTTCCCAATTTCCGAACACTGTTCCCCTCCCCCAACTACCCCCCCCCAAAAGAAATATTTGTGTTAACCAAATGTGGTAGACAGGAAAATGCACCCCACACTCAGATGTCCATGTATTCCTAATCCCCAAAACTTGTGAACATGTTAACACTTTATATGGCAAAAGGGACTTTACAAATATGATTAAATTAAGGATCTCAAGATGGGGAGAAGACCCTGGATTATTGGTGGGGACTGATACAATTACAGGGTCCTTGTAAGTGAAAGAGGAAAGCAGACCGTCCAAGTCTGAGAGTGAAGCATCAATCTGCAGGAATTACACTGCTGGCTTAGAAGAAAGGGGACAAAAAACCAGAGAATGCAGGACGCCTCTAGAAGTTGGAAAAGCAAGGAAAAGAATTTCCCCCTAGTCTCCAGGAAGGACACAGCCCTATCAATACCTTGACTTTAGCTCAGTGAGACCCATTTCAGAGTTCCGATCCTCCAGAACTATAAGATGATAAATGTGTATTATTTTAAACCATTAAGTTTGTGGTAATTTGTAATAGCAACCATAGAAAACTAATACAACAGATTTAGCAAGGCCTTATTTACCTGCCCATCAACCAGGATACCCCAAGGCTTATTACACAGTTCCCTATTATTGTACAGATATTCATGAAATGTTTAGTACTAACAAATTATCTAGAAATTAATACAAAATGATGGTAATGGGCGAGTGGAGAAATCCATAAAAGAATTTTTGGAGATTTGTCAGAAATTTTCAGGTCTCTTATCCTGTTTTCCTACAAATACACCTTCTTATTTGTGTTTCAGGAAAAGGTGGTTTTGCTTTATAGTTCAGTTCTGGAAGACGATTTGCAAAAGCTGAGGAATGCTTTGGTGTCTACCAGGCTTATTTCATTATCTTGCTTTCTTTTGTATAGAGCCTTACTGATCCATAATCAATTTACTTGACCTCTGGGAGGTTTTGGCTCTGTTAATGAAGTCAGACCACCTGTAATTCATCTCTCTTGCTTGGTCTACCTTATCACCTCAAAGAAGCCATTAGAAAAGAGCAACATTAACAGGCCTAAGCATAGGCAGAACTTACAAATTTGTATCAAGTCTTAACTACTCAGAGTGTGGTCTGTGGACTAGCAGTGTCCGCATCACCTGGGAACCTTTTAGAAATTCATGGAAAACCTGTTAGATCTTCTGAATCAGAAACGACATTTTAGCAAGATCTTCAAATGATCTGTATACACATTAAAGTCTGAGAAGCAGATATAAAAATAAAGAGCCATTCATTGGCAAGGGTACCTACCATGCCCCACTTAATATATTTTAGGGACAAATATTCTAATCAGATTTATTTTTGGTTAATGGAAGCTAATTATTATCAAGATGTTATTTTTTATTTTAATTTTATGTTTTTTCCTAAAGTTTTTTTTTATTTTAAATTGGGGAATTGGGGAAAGGGAACAGCCAAGTTGTTGTCCTTCAACCTTAGCTGTGGAGGGCACAGCTAGCTCAGCTCCAAGTCCAGCCGCTCGTCGGCAGCTCAGCTCCAGGTGCCATATTCAGCATTAGTTGTGGTAGCCCACCATCCCATGCAAGAATCGAACCAGCAACCTTGTTGTTAGGAGCATGTGCTCCCACCAGCTGAGCCATCCTACTGCCTGTTGGCAGCTCAGCAACAGCTTGTCTCAGGCGCAGCTCATTCAGCCATGTGGGAATCGAACCGGGGACCCTGCTGCTCAGAGCTTGCATCCCTAACCAACTGAGCCATTCGGCTGGCCCCAAAGATTTTATTTCAAGCACGAAGAGTTTTCTAAAGGCATAAATGAAAAAAAATTCCCTTCCACCCCCACTACTACCTGACAAGATTTGGTGGAATGGTGGATGAAATACTGATGTAAGTATATCTATTTCTTTTATAAAGTTTTTTCAGGAGCTAAGCATTCATTAAATTTTCACAGTAGCCTTATGAGGTAGATATCCCCACAGTACAGCTGAGGAACCCAGACTCAGAGATATTAACTAACTTGCCATAAATCACATAGGGAGGAGCCAGAATGCTAATCCAGGCTGGCAGTCTCTAAGACTATCCTTGTAAATACTACTCTATACAGCTAATCCTCATTATTTACAGATTCCGTATTTGTAAATTCTATTCACTAAAATCAATACTCGCTGCAATGTGATGATCAGGGACAAGAACGTGTGCGGAGTGACAAAAATTTTGAAACACCAGATGTACGTATTTCCAGTACAAGGTGATGCTTTGCCTATTTCGTCTCTCCTATTTTAAACAAGTGTCTTTTTCAGAATCTATTTAGTGCCACATTTTGGGCTTTTTCTTGGTGACTTTGCAGTTTAAAATTGGTCAAGCAAAGTGCTGAAGCACTGTCTAGTGTTCCTAAGTGCCAGAAAGCTTTGATGTGCCTTATGGAGAAAATACGTGTTAAATAAGCTTCATTCAAGGATAAGTTACAGTGTTACTGGCTGTGAGTCCAATGTTAATCAAGAATACATTAAGGGGCCGGCCCAGTGGCACAGTGGTTAAGTGCTGGCTTGGGAAGCCAGCAGCCCCGGTTCGGGTCCCATATATGAGGGCCAGTGACACTGCCCTCAAAAAAACAAAAAACAAAAAGGAGCGAAGAATATATTAAATAAGGTAAACAGAAACACACATAAAACGGGCTTTGTGTTGATCAGTTGATGAAAATGCTGTGACCACAGGCTCACAGGAATCTAGCCCTGTATTTTTTCTAGCAGTAATGATTCAGTATTTGCTAACACAGTGTTCTCAGTGACTTTAAAGAGCATTACTGCAGCTGTTGTTACATGTACCAACTTGACATGTAACAACAGGAAAGCCACCAAATTACAGAGCATTTTGAAGAACAGGAGATCATTTTCGCCCAAGCTCAGAAACAGCAGCTGGACGTTCCTGACAGGATAATCACAGGGACTGATGATGGTATTATTTCATAGCTTATAGACTAAAAACATTAGAATACAATGTACAAAGTCAGAAAATGAGTATTATATCACCACAGACAAAAATCAATAGGTGCTCCATGGAGTGCATCTACCCCAAGGGCACACAAATGAATCAGTGAGGTAAGGAAAGAGAGTATTAACAACATTCATCTACACTCATTATTTTAATCTCATTTTTAAATTCTATTTTATAACTTAATCACAGTACAATAATGTATACACAATTTATAAATTCTATCGGTAGTACTGCTCCAATTCTGCTGACAGCACACATGACCAAAAAATGTTGGGAGAGGGCCGGTGAGTGGCGCGGTGGTTGGGCGCTGGCTTGGGAGGCCGGCGGCCCTGGTTTAGGTCCCACATGTGAGGGCCAGTGACACTGCCCTCAAAAAAAAAAAAAAAAAAAAGTGTTGGGAGATCACCACTGTAGACGATCAGAGTCAATGTCCGAAAAGAAAATAAACTCCAGGGCCAGCCAAGTGGCACGTTGGTTAAGGGTGGCTTGGGATACCAGCTCTGAGCAGCAGGGCCCTGGTTTGGATATCACATGAGGGCCAGTGACATTGCGCCCTCTACAGCTAAAATGGTGAACAACAGTTCGGCCTGGAGCTGGGCTGCCATAAGTTGCCAGTGATGGCATAGGCTGCAGTGAGCTACCGTGAATGGCCGGCAGCTGGTGTGAGTGGCCAGCAGTGGGTGTGAGCTTTTGTGAGCTGCTGTCAAATTGCCGGGGAGCAACTGCCTCACCTGGGAAGAGCGCAATGATCACAATACCAACATGGGCCAGTGAAGCGACATCCTCCACAATGAGACTGAAGAACAAAAGGTGAGCAACTTGTCTGTTCCCCTTCCCCAATAAAATCTTTTTTTTAAAAAAGAAAATAAACTCCAGGGGCATGTGTCCTGCAGTGAGGGACAAGGCTGGTTGGTGGCTTTGAGGACTCAGGTGCACTGGGACCATCTAAAGAAATCTGGGTTCCACTGCTGCTCTGCCCCCAAGTTGTGATGATCCTCACACAGGACATCCCTCCAGGCATCAACTAACTCATAGGAGAAATTAATTAGCTGGTTGCAATATTCATTAGACAATCCCAGCTAGGAGCCCTGCCTGCTCTACAAATTCAACAGTTCTGACTCAGAAAAAAACATAATACTGTGTTTCCTCCAAAATAAGACTGGATCATATATTAATTTTTGCTCCAAAAAATGCATTTTATTCATGTATAAAAATCTACATTTATTCAACTACAGTCATGACGGGCTGAGGATCTTAACTGGGGCTTATTTTGGGATAGGCCTTATGTTATGAGCACCCTGAAAATCATGCTAGGGTTTATTTTCTGGTTAGGTCTTATTTTCGGGGAAACACGGTAGCTGGTAAGTAAAACCACTGTGTTGTTAACTGCAGTCTAAGGACTGAGGGCAACAGGCTGTCCATAGAACACTACTTCCCAACTGGGAGGATTCTATGGAATCCTAGTAAGAGATCTTAGACTGTTAGTGTTATCGTATACAGTTAAGCTACATCATATAATCATTCAACTGTAAGTTCTTGGCAAAGAGAGAGAGAGAGAGAGAGAGATAGAGAGAGAGAGACAGAGAACCCCAAAACCATAAACAGTGCTAGCAATCTGTCTGCCATCCCATTAAATGAGGGCGTTCTGTTCCTTGGGACAGTCTCAGTTCTCCAATGTCTCCTACAGTGAGTGCCTCAGTGGTGTGAGGCTAATATTTGACACAAAATATCTTTCATTTACATCACCAAATGTAAACTAACTACTTCCTCTGGTGTTCATGGAAAAAAGCAGGGATTATTTCAACCCTAAAGGAAAAATGGCTGCATGACTTACTGAATGGTGGAAATCAGCCTCCAAAGAGGACTGACTTCCTAAGGGTATTTTTCAATGGAAATTTTTGACATTATTCAATCTTTGCAGTATACACTGACTGTAGAATCAAATCCCCAAATAAAGTAAGACTCAACTGTAGTTTTTCTGGCTCACTTCTAAACCTATCACCAAGCAGTAACATAAACTGAAATTTGTTCCCATATACTTTTATAGTACTTCATATTGAAAAAAGTGCTCTCTTATCAACTCAGTCATTTAACGTATGTAGCATGCAAGCAAAGACACAACAGGCACTGTGGTTCCCATTTCTGAGATTGAGTACAATAATGAAAAGACTAAGAGTTGAGTCAGGCAATTTGGGTTCAAATCCCAGGCATTGTTCAATTTTTTAGAGCCTTAGTGTCCTATCGGAAAAATGCAAACAGTTGCACACGCCTCACTGTTTCTGGGGATGAGTCAAGTGTATACAAGTGGCATGTATACAGTACTCAGTGTTTCCTTTCATCATTCCACAGGAAATAGGGCTACAAGTTCACACATCTAATGTGACTAATTCCTAATTCCCTGCTCCACGCTCATCGGAGGTTAAAGAAGAATGTAACTTAGCATCTCTTTAAAAGGTGTTCAAAGTTATACTCCGCTAAAAGTTTTTTTTTGTTGAAGTACATTTGTGACATGCTACACTCTTGAAGACTTACAAAGCATATATGTGTGTGCATGTGTGTATGAGACAGACTCCGAGAAGCCATGCAATAAATAAACCTGAACATGTACAGAACATTTCGCAAAAATGCATTTAATAATGGAATCCTTTTTTGCATCATTACTATAAACATCCACGCAGACCTAATGTTCTTCCGACCATCCTTTTGGAAGAATATACCTTTTTCAGTAACATTGCTTTGATACATTAACGTATCACAAGTTAATTGTGTGATAAAAATAATTCATAGGTTATAGGACAAGGCGCAAGAAAGCAGGGCTCCATGAAAAGTCATCGTGACACTTCCGTCTTGCCATGTTGCGGGACTAGAAGCCTCAAGGACTAGACCGCGGCCGCCGCCCCGCTAGGTCGGAGCGAGCACCTGCCGGGCGGGAGCGTCTACTTCGCAGCACGCTGCCGCGGCGCGCCGTCCCTCCTCCGCCCTTTTCCGCCGCCACCTCCATCTCTTCCCACCCATCTGCATCTAACCAAGGGCAGGGACGAGGAAGGGTGAAGATGGTGCCGTGAGAAAAAGCATCCCCGCAACCCACCGCAGCCTTTCTTCTTCCTCCCATCCTACAGCGGGTGCAAAGCCACACCACCTCTCCTACCCCTCGTGTCTCTGCTGACATGTCTGCCTGCCAAGACTTGAAACAGTTTTTTTATTGTAACCACAAGTAAATGCCCTGCTCCCTTCCGCCCCTCACCTTCACGAAAGCAATCGGGGTTGTGGTACCTTCGATATCTAACAGGATCACAGTGACTTCAGCGGGCACCGAAAGCACGACCATTTCCCTACCGGATGCTACTACGGGAATCGGCCTACTGGTAGGGAGGGTAGAAGGGCGGTGCCGACTGCGCCCCAGCCCGGTCCTGGGATTTCCACAGCTCCGCAAGAATCTCGCAGCGTGCAAACCCGCGTGCGGCTTGAAGCACGAGGGGGAAGAGGCCACGTCCACGCCCCTGAAAGTGGAGAAGGCGACCACACAAGCGATCTGAACTCGGAAGCTGCCCAGAACCCAGAGGGCGAGACCACGTGGGCAGGGAAAGGGGCGGCACTGGCGGGGCTCCGAGACGGAGGGCGGTGGTAAAGACGCCGACACCGATTGGCCGCCAGAGGGCCTCGAACCCGATCCGTCAAAATGGGCCTCGCGTGGGCGGGAACAAAGAAGCGAACGCGGGAGCCCGGCGCGCGGGAGCGCGCTCTCCGCAGACTGGTTGAGCGAGCGGGAGAGGCCCGGGGCACGTGCAGACGGGAGCCCCGCGAGTGGCGCGCCGGGGATGTGAGTGCCCCTTGCCGTCTACGGCACCTAGCCCCCTCCCCGCCCACTGCCCCCGCTTTTGCATATTTACAGTAATCTGACCGGGCCCGCGCCCCTCCTCCCGTCCTAAGCCATCAAGACGCCGTGCGGGGTCCTGGTTGGCCTGACTGCGTGGGCCCGGGTTCCGGCCGATCGGCCAGGGAGGCCCGTCGCGCCCTCTCGGCCCCGCGCGCCGCTGGCGGTCGCGGAAGAGGCGCCGGCACCGCACCGCTGCCCGGAGGGGCTGCCGCGCTCCCGCTTCCTGTGCGGCTGGTTCCAGCCGGCTCGAAGACAAAACACGCGTGCGCGCGGCGGTCCTGGGCGCAGTCCGCCTTTTTCTGGAGCAACCCGGCCACGGTGCTAATCGATAGCAGCCGCCGCAGCAGCTCCGCACTGGGCGGAAAAAGGCGGGGTTGACGGCTCTTGGCTAGGAGTGGGCTGGATCGGACGCCAGAGACAAAGGCTCTCAAGGCAAGAGGGACTTGGCCCTGCAACGCCGCTGCTCGGGATTTTTGACCCCAGGACTTGTCGCTCCTTCGTTTTATTTCTTCTGACGCTGCTGTTATCCCAAGCCCGCGCCCCCTCTCCCGCGACCTCGCTCCTCACCGGAGGGCCGCGATGGAGGTCCCGCCCCGGCTTTCCCATGTGCCGCCGCCATTGTTCCCCTCCGCTCCCGCTACTTTAGCCTCCCGTAGCCTCTCCCATTGGCGGCCGCGGGCGCCGCGGCAGCTCGCCCCACTCCTCCCTTCGCTCGCTCCCAGCTCCGCCCGGCAGGGGGCGCGCCGGGCCCAGCGCCACGTCACCGCCCAGCAGCCTTCCCGATTGGCGGGCGGGGCAGCTATAAAGGGAGGGCGCAGGCGGCGCCCGGATCTCTTCCGCCGCCATTTTAAATCCAGCTCCATACAACGCTCAGCCGCCGCTGCTGCCGCGACCCGGACTGCGCGCCAGCATACCCCGGCCGACAACTCCGCCACTATGGAGGACATGAACGAA
Source organism: Aselliscus stoliczkanus (assembly GCA_033961575.1). Classification (NCBI taxonomy): domain Eukaryota; kingdom Metazoa; phylum Chordata; class Mammalia; order Chiroptera; family Hipposideridae; genus Aselliscus; species Aselliscus stoliczkanus. Next base: position 92,543,678 of record CM066734.1, on the reverse strand, counting down.
TATAGCAACATAGAGGAATTCGCAGAGGGATCCAAGATCAACGCAAGCAAGAATCAGCAGGATGACGGGTACCGCACGCTTGTCCCCTCCCCCCCCGCCCTAGCGCGCACAGCGCGCTCTTCGTCCCTCGAGAACCGCGCGCTGCCCACATTCTTTCCCGGAGTAGGTCTCCCGCGTGCCCTCCTGAGCCCCAGTAGCTTGGAGAGAAGAGGAAAGTAGGAGTCTGAGGGGGTTACTCGAGAGGCCCGCGGAAGGTGGGGGAAGGGCGGAGGAGGTTGGAGGCGGAGGGCGGTGGCGTCCGTGTCCCGAGTGCGCAGGCGCTGCGTGGGGCCGAGGGGGAGGGGCCGGGCTCGCTGCGCCGCATGCAGCTGCCGCCGCCTCTTCATTGTGTCCGTGTCAGGGCTCTTCGCAGTTTTCCTGGAGAGTTGAGAGCTTTTGGTTTGGGAACCAGTAGTGTTCACTGGTACTCCGATCCTCAGAACGCTTATCATGAGCTCTTGAAGTGATACGTTGGCGTAATAGCTGAGGAAGAGAGTGACCTAAGTTGTGAAGGACTCGTTTAGGAAGTTGGATTTTCTAAGCTAAAATATTTAATGTGTGTTGTTGGCCTTGTTGAAACTTGGCTTTATGCAGTGTGGAGAGCAAGCTGTGAACTGTTTTGAATGAGTGATCTCGATGGAATTTTTGGTGTTTGTGGTCTGTTGATAATGGATCTGAAAACATGGATTAAATGACTTGGGCATAAGGGTTAAATTTACTCGTGTTATTTCAGAGTTAAAGATACTATCAACTGGAGTAATCGTTTGAGCAGCTGCTAACCTTTTTAAAAATAACTTATTTCCAGTAAAATGTTTATTGGAGGCTTGAGCTGGGACACAAGCAAGAAAGATCTGACTGAATATTTGTCTCGATTTGGGGAAGTTGTAGACTGCACAATTAAAACAGACCCAGTCACCGGAAGATCAAGAGGATTTGGATTTGTGCTTTTTAAAGATGCTGCTAGTGTTGATAAGGTAGGAACGTGCTTTGCGTTGTGCTGCTTCTGTGTGCTTTTTTTGCAAATTGTTCCGTGGGTTGGTCGTAGAGTGCTGTCAGATTAAATAAATCTGTCTTCCAGGTTTTGGAACTGAAGGAACACAAACTGGATGGCAAATTGATAGACCCCAAAAGGGCCAAAGCTTTAAAAGGAAAGGAACCTCCCAAAAAGGTTTTTGTGGGTGGATTGAGCCCAGATACTTCTGAAGAACAAATTAAAGAATATTTTGGAGCCTTTGGAGAGGTGCGCAGTGTGGTTGTTTGTATTTTATATTTGACGTGTTTATATAACGTTCATCCCTGGTCTGCTTCTTACAAATTCATATCGGGTGAAGGTGGTATTAAATTACTGCCCAGGTTCCTTCCAGTCACCATGCTTTAATCTCTGCTTTCTGTGCCGTAATGGAAACCAGTATCTAATTTATTTTGGCCATAACATGGATGCTTTGGTGTGGTCAGCATTTGAACTTATTAACTAGTGGCATCATATTAGGTATGAAATGATAATGAAGTTTTGCTCTCCCTTCTAAATACTTAATAGATGAAGTAAATAAACCACTTTAGTTCGATATTAAAGTAGGAGTCTATACAGAAGTCATCTGATAAGAATAACGTTATGATGAAGCTTGAAAAGGACCGGTGGTAGTCTAAAACCTTTTGGTACCTTCTTACCATTACTAGATGGTTTTGAGTGTTAATCTTGATTTCAGATTGAAAATATTGAACTTCCCATGGATACAAAAACTAATGAAAGAAGAGGATTTTGTTTTATCACATACACAGATGAAGAGCCAGTAAAGAAATTGTTAGAAAGCAGATACCATCAAATTGGTTCTGGGAAGGTAAAGCCATTTTAATTACATTAAATGGAAATTTTCAGTTTATTGATGAAATAATTTCTCAGTCTGTTTTGAAATTAAAAGGCTTAACATTAGAACTTCAGTAACAATTTTGTTTGCTTTTTAAAATTTGTTTATAGTGTGAAATCAAAGTTGCACAACCCAAAGAGGTATATAGGCAGCAACAGCAACAACAGAAAGGAGGAAGAGGTGCTGCAGCTGGTGGACGAGGTGGTACTAGGGGTCGTGGCCGAGGTGAGACTTGATTCTTGGCAAATGACTTAATGGTGTAAGCTGTAAACTGCTAAATATTAATATGTTCATGAGAAAGGAAAGCCAAATTTAAGTTGTTTGAACACGGAAAGTGCTCGTGGGTGGGTTTTTGTGTTTGACTTGACCGGTTTCACCTCTTCAAAGAATGGCCACTGTGACTGTCATCACTAATGGGAAAATAATAGTATTAAATGTAGTTGAGATTACATGGTATACCTTGGGGTGATAAGTTTTCTTGGGCAGGAATCCCATTTTAAAGCTAGACAGTCTTCCTGTCTTCACTGTTGTCTTGATTTTCCAGTAAATTTAGGAAGCCTGATACTGGCACAATTGGACTTTCTGCCCCCTTTTAGACAATCAGATAGCAGTATAGATGGCCATTCTGCCTTTTTAAGTTTTGCAGAGTGAGAGACAGGAACGCATCATTTTATGTTAGGATTGGGGGTCAGAAGTTGTTTCCTAACAATCACTGTGCATTGTTTCAGGTCAGGGCCAAAACTGGAACCAAGGATTTAATAACTATTATGATCAAGGATATGGAAATTACAATAGTGCCTATGGTGGTGATCAAAACTATAGTGGCTATGGCGGCTATGATTATACTGGGTATAACTATGGGAACTATGGATATGGACAGGGATATGCAGACTACAGTGGTAAGAATATTTAACTTAATTTCATAACCAATGGTATTAAAACTCGGTGTTAAATTATAATCCCATTTTAAAATTATTTGTGTGTATGACTTTTCCATGTATTGAAGTGTTTGGAATTAACATTCTTGAGGCATTTGTTGCCAAGGGTAATTACACTAATATATTTAGAAACCATTGTAAATGTTCAAAGATGTATGCTATACGACCAGTTTACAATGGCTATTATAATATCTGATTATTTTCATATTTGGCATGCAGAGTTGTACACATTCAGTAGTTTTTAAATATATTTGTAATGAAGCTGTTTAATAGAAAACTATCTTAATGTAATTTTTGTCTTGTCAAAATAGGCCAACAGAGCACTTACGGAAAGGCATCTCGAGGGGGTGGCAATCACCAAAACAATTATCAGCCATACTAAAGGAGGACATTGGGGAGAAAACAGGTGTGTATAAGAGTACAAGGCACAGTGGAAATTTCTAATTTAATTTAAAGATCAATAGACAAATGAAAAACAAGTAAAAACAAAATATCACGTAGTCTGTTTTTACTAAATTGTTAATTTAATTGCTTTATAAGCCTGTTTTGCCTAAAGTGTCTATAGATCTTTAACTTTAAAGTTTTACCTCACTTTCTTTAGTATTACAGAAAAACTTAAAAGTTTTTCTGTTTGCTTTGTGTACCAGGTGGTCTAGAGGAATAATTAAACTTTTTTAGAACTATTAACAGGTAAAGTACTGAAATGGGTACAACTTAAGGAAAACACGAATGTTGTCTTCTAACTCTGACATTATACCTTGTTTGTACCCGCCAGCGGGAACTTCATTGCAGGCCGTGTGTCACCCTGACCACGTCTATCTCTGGGGGTCGCACGTTGCGGGCAGAGCGCAAGGCATACACCAGAAAACGCTGTCCTGTGGTATGGTCTCTTCCAACTTCATGTACCAGCGTAAAGATTAAAGTGGAAAACTTCAGACTTTGGCTTCTTTTTTAATCTTTTTGAAGATTAAGTGTCTAAACTTAACTTAAATGGTTTTTTACAGGAGTTAAAGTACATAAATGCCTTTTTACAGCTTAATCATTTTGGTCTTCTGTTTAGTGTTGTATTTCAATTGTGGAGCCTCATTTTAAGTGTTCATTCTTTAAGATTTAATGCTTGCTTTTTCTTTTTATAGCTAATAGTGAAATCTACAAACCAAAACAAGAACTTTAAAATCTGGGATATAAATTAAAGATCATATGCACATAACAATTTGTTTTCTTGCAATATAATAAGTCTACTATAAATTCATGTTTCTAAAAAGCGTTTTACTTGGTTTGCTGGAGATGCTTCTCGTAGACCTTAATCTACCACAGTTCAACCTGTGGATATGGGAAGATTGCATTCCCAGATTCTTTTCTAAATAGATTTAAATTTAATATCATTTGGGAACTCCAGGGTGAATTTATTAATTACCCAAACTGCATTTTGCCAATGAATATGCATGTGATCTTTAATGAAGAAAAGAATAAAGTGAGGACTTAAAACAATTCATGAAAGTGGACCTTTGAAAGCTTGTCAGAGTTGCACAAATCTAATTGCTATTTTGTTTTTGTTTTTAGGAGGAGATTGCTAAAGTAACCCATCTTGCAGGACGACGTTGAAGATTGGTCTTCTGTTGATCTAAGATGATTATTTTGTAAAAGACTTTCTAGTGTACAAGACACAACTGTGTCCAACTGTATATAGCCGCCAACTAGTTTTCTTTGTTTTTACTTCTGTCTTTTGCTATCTGTGTTATGACTCAATGTGGATTTGTGTTTATACAAATTTTATTTGTATGATTTCATGTTAAACCTCAAATAAATGCTTCCTTATGTGATTGTTTTTCTGCGTCAGGTACTAAATAGCTCTGTAAAAGTGTAATTTTAAATAAGCAATAATTAAGGCACAGTTTATTTTGTAAGGAGTATTGATCCATAGGGAGAAATTGTGGTCCTTATGAATAGCCAGCTACAATGTCACCCTGTTGCCCATTTTTGTTAGATGTATTCTGTGCGCTCCACCTTCATTTTCCTGTTAACCGAGGCTTTCACCACACTTATAAATAATGTGCTTTCCTCTCTGGAGACTGTCATGAAAGTCTCCATGTTATAGTGTTGTGATTAGTGGAAGCTTTCTAGTAGACCATGAGTCTTCTGGATTATTTTCTGAAGAAAAATACCAGTGAAATGGCACAAAGCATGTTTGGTAGCTCCTTTTAAAATAAATAGGAAAGATTTTGCTTTGTCTCTGGAAAGCCATTATGATTTGCTAAAAACTTCTGACTTAATCAGTGATCTGCTGAAAAGACTTCGAGTAATAATACCATGACTTTAATTGTTCTCTTGATAAAAATGTCCAGATACACCCAGGGGAAAAGTACTGTTAAATTAGTAGGAGCTACAGTTTTAGAATATCAAAAATAGTTATCACAAGGATTTTTGCAGATAGGTATGAGTTTCTTAGATTAAGGTATTTGAAGTAGTGGCTGAGTAAATTAGTTGTATTCTGTTGATATTAATGTCACAGCAAGCACCAAACTGGACAGTGTTTATTGGGGACTAGGAAGCAATACTGGATATTAGCTGTTACATGGTGTGAACTCTTAGAAAAAGCCATGGTAGTGTGTTTCATCATTTTTAATGCAATTTGTGCATGTACCAAGTAGATAAGCGTATCTATATTCAGACATTGGAAGGAATCAGAAAAGGTATGCTTTAAGTCTCACATAAGTTAATGCAAATCAAAGTGACCAAGTTATGTCATTACAGCAGATCTTAACTGGTGCATTAAAAAGCAATCTTAGTTCTAGATTTTGGAGGCTTTCCTGGGTAAGTCTTAACTTCTGAGTTTCACATTCAGTGTAGTTAACTGGATTTAAGGTTTTTAAGTTTGTTTCTGTGTACCTACTAGGATTGGCATACATGTTCATATGTGGAATAGTTGACCCTCACTTTTCAACCAAGTGTACACTTTATGCTGATGAACCTGTCTTCTGTTTTATTAGGTGCCTGCAACTTTCTTCTAACTGTACTTGTTGGGCTATCAAGTTACAATGCTCTTGGCCTTGTTTTGCTCCTGTTTTGCTATCTTGACCTTAAACCTAGGCCAAGTACCAATGTTGGCGATTGCAGGGGATTCTGTTTGTTTTTTCAACATAAAACCCTAGGGAACAGAAGGGATATTTTCATTTTAAGTTACGTTGTCAAAGTCAGTAGGTGCAGTGTCTTTAGGGCAGTGAATCCTGTAAGTTCATGATTAGGTGACAAGTTGACATTGAGATTGTCCTTTCCCTGATCAAAAATGAATAAAGACTTTTTAAACAATATCCAAACTCTTCAATCAAGTCTTGATATATATGATTTAAGAAATACACTACATCGAGATGATTGTCAGAGCTTTTACAAAGCATTAAAGGGGGAGTGAGAATGCACTTATTTTTTCTCAAGAGGCTTTGGACCCTAAACAAGATTTTAGGCCCTAAAAATGCCAACTGATGTAAAGTGCTGTAGATAATTCTGTTAAGATACACAGTAAAGTTAGTATGAAGGCTTCATAAGTATTCAGAACTAAGCTATGCGACTGGACACAATTGAAGGGGTGTGGGTAGAAAATCTCAGGTACCTATGGTACATAGCACTCAACTAGCTTGTATATCTTGTTAAATATGCTTCCCAAATCGTATTAACCATGTTGTCTGGTGTTATTCTAACCTTAGCAATTTCATTTATTCCAGTCTTAGCTATGTTCATAAGATTAGAAATACTAAAAATTAAGATGTCTATTGGGGTACTAAACATGTATAGGCAGTGCTTTTATTCCATTCTTTTGATATATCTTTCATAATGGTGACAGGAACCAGACCTTTTGCTAATGTAATGTCTGAAAAATTATGCATTACCTTACCAATATCTGATAGGATGTCAACCACAAGATGCTAAATTTCACTGATTAAAAAGGTGATTCAGGGCACTGCAAGTATATAAATATTTGCTCATAGGAGATGAGTCTGTGTATACCATTTGAGTTGATCCAAGCATTAAGTAAAGTCAGTGGTGGTTATTCTCTAAACATTACTTAAACTTTCCAACCTAATAGAACTGCCATCTGCGCTGTCAACTTTATGAGCAAAATCAACGTAACTTGATCTTGCATAGTCATTCAAAAGGGTATTGGCCATAAAAATACAGGCTGTTCTAGGATTGGCTGGACAGGGGGTTTTTTTTGTATTGAAATAGTTTCATTGGATGTGGAATTTTAGCAAGTTTTGGTTGAATACAAAATAACGATTTCTCAACCACTGCTTTTTGTAAACTAAGAATGTGGTGGACTGGGGATTACAGGGTAACACTGAACATTCTGAAGACAATTTGTTACTTTTAAGTGGCAATTTAATCTCATTTTACTCCTTTTTTTTTTTTTGAGAGCAGTGTCACTGGCCCTCATATGTGGGACCGAACCGGGGCCACTGGCTTCCCAGGCCAGCGCTTAACCACCGCACCACTCGGCCGGCCCCTCATTTTACTCTAATCAGTACTTAGGTGTACCACTTGGGGAAGCATATAATCTCAGGGTGGTGGGGCTGAGTTGTAGTTTAAAAACGGATATTCAACGTATTATCAGTAATATCCAGGAAATTCAGAAAACAAATACTGTGATTTATCAAAGACCCCTTAGAAATATGTGAGAAATACTATCCTGCAGACAAGTTTTCTCATATTACAATGATTCTCTCCTTTTGAGAATCTGACAAAAACTTCAGACCAAAAAAAAAATAAGTCTATACATAAATATTTAAAATGGAGTTTCTGGGAAATTACAGATTTCTCTGAAAGCCATCTAGTTTAAAAGGCTCTTGAAAGTTACTTGCTTTTATGGTAACAAACGGACAAAAATTTATTGAATTTGCTGTCGAGGTCACAAAACAGGAATCTCTTCAGATGGTACGTGGGTATTTATGTGTGTGTTGGTTGGTGAATACTCATAGTGTAATGCCCAGTCCCACAAATGGCCCTATCCAAAATATTGATTAATCCTGATTTTTCAAGCTGGAGAAGTTAGCTAATTTAAAATACCAACTCATTACATTTTGAAAACTTAAATTTCTATAAAGCTATTAAACTGTCAAGCATTTCTGAGGCCTAGATTTTGAACAGCAGTGTTCTGGGAATGAAGTTGAAGCATTTGAACTGGTCAGCACTCTTTAATAACAGTTAATTTGTGAGTGCTGAGATCTGCAAGAAACAGGCTTTTATTACAATTCTTGTTCTATGATGAAACTGGAGCCTGGATAATATGGAACAACTACTTGTTCCCATGAGAAATATGTCTTGTGGAATTAACAGTAATAATTTAGGTTGGTCCTAAACCATGAGACATGAACACTAGTTTTTCATAGAGCATGCAAGCAAAAGGATGAAAGGAGGGTGTGATAGTGGGGGCTAAGTGGTATTACGGTAGTTCCAACATTTTTCATCACCAGGAAACGTTTTAAATATTTTCTCCCCAGGGACTATATGTATTGAATGGCTGCACCTGTCAAATATATTGCTCTCATTATGTAATGGCATTTCTATTAAAAGCATGTAGCTGTCGGTCAGAACTTCTACAATATTTGTTAATCAGTATCATACTACCAAGTTAATATAATGCCAGCTAAAATCAAATTTTTCATTGTGCTGATTTTTAAAAATATGTTATATCTACCTGACTTTTAAAATGTTGGAAATAAGTCCAAGAATTTTCATTACTATAGTAGGCCCCTTTTATCCATGGTTTTGCTTTCCAGTTTCCATTACCCAGTGAACTACAATTTGAAAATATTACATGGAAAATTCCAGAAATAAACAATTCATAAGTTTTAAATTGTGCACCATTCTGAGTAGCGTGATAAAATCTTGTGTTGTCCTGCTCTGTCCCACCTGGGACATGAATCATCCCTTTGTCCAGCATATCCTGGGTATGTACACTCCCCACCTGTTAGTCACTTCTTAGCTGTCCCAGATCAGTTGTGCTATTGCAGTGCTTGTGTTCAAGTAACTTATTTAATGGCCCCAAAGCGCAAGAGTAGTGATGCTAGCTAGCAATTTGGGTATACAAAAGAGAAGCCTTTGGCATATAGTAATTCCTTTAAGTGAAAAAGGGAAAGTCCTTGATTTAACAAGAAAACAAATTGTATGCTGAGGTTGCTAAGATCTACAGTAAGAATCTTCTGTGAAATAGTGAAAGAAAAATTATCTGCATTGTTATAATCATTTTGTTACAATCATTTTAGCTTATCATTAATCTCTTATTGTGCATAATTTATACATTAAACTTTATCATAGGTATGAATTATAGAAAAACAGTATACAGAGGGTGCCAAAAAATGTAGACATATTTTAAGAAAGGGAAACTTGGGCTTGCTGAGTGGTGTATTGGTTAAGAGCGGTTTTGGGATGCCAGTGGCCCCGGTTCGGATCCCATGTATGAGGGCCAGAGATACTGCCCTCTACAATTTAGAACAGTTCCACCTGGAGGTAGGCTGTGTGAGCCCCGGCGATGGTGTAGGCTGCAGCCCCTGCTGCAGTGGGCTGCCATAGGCTACAGTGAGTGGCCGGCAGCCAGCATGAGCTGCCAATAGCCGCAGTGAGCGACCATCCAGAGGCTGGCGACCGATCTGCCTCATCCGGGAAGAGCGCAATGATGATACCAACATGGGCCAGTGAAGCAACGTCCTCCGCAACTAGACTGAAGAACAAAAGGACAGCAACTTGTCTATTCCCCTTCCCCAATTCCCCAGTGCTGTTCCCCTCCCCCAATTCCCCAATAAAAAAAATCTTTAAAAAAAACCAAAAACTTTTAATAATATATACCGATAACAAATGATGACTACAAGTCACATTTGACTTCTGCAATTAAAAGGTACTCAAAGTGGCTACCATCAGCATCCAGACACTTCTGATTATGGTGAACTACTGCTTGAGCAATGCTGACCAAAGTGTCCACCTGTATACATTTTTTTGGCACCCCTGGTATATCAGATTAGGTACTATTCATGGTTTCAGACATCCATTGAAGGTCTTGGGGACATATCCCCCTCAGATAAGAGGGAACTTCTAGGACTTTAGAACTGTGCTTACCACATCATTGGAGATAAGGAAAAGAAAAGGCATTTTTAAGTATGCATTACTTTCATAATCTGGAAAAAAAGTGATAAGATACTTGTGGAATGGATACAGTTATGATTTTTAGATATGCATTTTGAATGATTTCTTCAGAAATAAAGACCCCCAAATTGCACCTTTGATTTCATTAAAACATTCTTCTACTTTTTTCACATGTTTTTTAGTTGTAATCCATGTGAACATTAGGACTTTGAGCCTCTCAAAACTGAGAATAACTCCACTCTGACTTCCCTTATTCTTTCAATTTAAAGTTATTTTAGTTGCTATTAGCATGATGTTTTGGAACCCCAAAATATAGACATTAGCAAATGCATTATTATTTTCCCTGTATTCCTCATCTAAGACAATGACAAATTCAAACATACCATTCCACTTCTGATTTTCTGCTGATTGTGGGACTTTCTTTTTTTTTTTTTTTTTTTCAATATCTTGGATCCCGAGAGAGGAGCATCTTGGTATTGGTGGCAGAGATTTGCAACTGACCCACAGCCAAGATCCACAGTACTATCAGGTGAGTTTTTTAAAAAATCTGAATCTTTCTTTTTAAATTTGGGTGTGAAACTTGCTCCTTGATGAGATGGAATCATTCTCTTCATTAAGGATACCAAGAGGCAAATACCACTTTCTGCCTTCAATAGAAACAATCAAGCAAACACTCTTAACCAGGAAATATACAGGTATTACTATTCTCTTGACAGTTCTCCCAAGAAATGTATATAAACTCTCAGTATAATTTAAGAATAACAGTCAGTTTATTAACGCCATTTGTTGCCATGAGTAAGAAAAAAAAAGCATTATGTGAGGATATCAGATGTTCTCAATTTATTATTCCATAAGTTGCTCCTAAGATTATATCCTGCTCTTTTTTATTTCATATAATATATTCACATTTCCATGCATTAGCACAGTATAAGACTCTAGACTCAGGTGTACATATACACCTACATAAGATAAAAGGTGTATAAGTTTTCAAAAATTACTTCTGCTTTCAGCAAATATGGCCTGAGTAATTCGATCCTTCTGAGGACAAGCGGGATAAAATAAAAATTTTAAATTTTTCTAAAAAAAACTAAAAGAGCTAAAAAGATGAGAAATTAACCTAAACTCTTAAGAGAAAGTCAAAACCTAGAAAAATAAGCCCAGCACTCAAAGCTGGGTTCAGTGGCCTTACAGGACAAAGGACACGGAAGTCAAAAGCTTAGGTTCAATCCCAGGTGGAGACTCTGATAACCCCAATTACTCCATTAAAGACCTTCCAAAGGGCTACACTCTCAAGAGGAGAGAGAACCCAGGTTCCTAACCTGGGTGGGTAAAGAAACCTCAATTTCAGACTTCAGATTAAGACAGTCCTAGAAAGGTAAGGGCCTGAAGTGCCTGGAAGAAACAAATGAAAATCATTATTTCATCCTCAATTTCTGATTGTTTCTACAACTACTGTTTTTTAATATATAGAAATATAAAAATCACTTGCCCAGGCCCCTTTACTGCCAGAGCACAAATATGTGACAGTTCTATCAGAATTCTCCTACATTAGACTTTGAGACAGGAGCTAGTGAATGAAATTGATTTAATGTAATCAATGCTAGAACAGGTAGCCATGGTGGCAGGTACTTCTCCAAAGCAGCTGTGGTTCTAGCAGCAACATCCAGCTATCATTGATGATGTCAGTGTTGAAAGCAGCAGCATCTGTGGACAGCAGGAGCAGCAGCAGTAGAAATGGGTGTGTACAGAGCCAGTTCTGTGATTTTGAAAATAGTTCTTAGATGAGAGTTCCCAAGTGCGGCATTCCAACTCTCCTGGAGAGTCTGAGTACTAAAATCATCATTATTAAATTCATTTTTTTAAAAATTAAGTGTATGGAATGGATATATAATAGACATATTAATCAGAAGCACTTCCAGAATAACAAACTGAGGACATCCAAAATTTCACTTCTCCATAAAAGCAATGAGAACAGTGGCAAAAATTGTCAAAATGAATTTTTTCAGAACTCAAAATAATTTTGCAGCAATCCAATAAGCATATATTTTTTTAAAATAACTGAATCTCCGAACAGTGTCCTTTGTGACATTGTCACTTCCCTATAGGGAATACAATGAGCACTTGAATACCAACTAATTAGATAACCTATGTGAAATAGGCAAAGTCCTAGAAAGATAAATCTACCGAAACCACCTCAAGAAGAAATACAAAAACTGAACAAGAGATTGAGTTAATAATTTTTTAAAAATTTTCCATGGAGAAAAACCCAGGACCAGATGCTTCACCACTGAATTTTACCAAAATGTTTAAAGAATTATGACCAATTCTTCACAAACTCTTCCAAAAAACAAAAGAGAGGGAACACTTCCCAACTCATTCTATGAGGCCAGTATTACCCTGATATTAAAACCTGACAAAGATATAACAAGAAAACTACAGACCAATATTTCTTAGAAGTCTTAAAAACAAAACAACCTAGGAAACAGAATCCAGCAAAATTCAGAACTTTTAAAATTAATATTAAAGCCCTAACCACCAATGCGACTTGGGAAATCAGTCCTTTAAGGAGGTAATTAAGATTAAATGAAATCATAAGGGAAGGGCCCTAATCTGATAGGACTGGTGTCCTTATAAGAAAAGGAAGAGATACCACAGTTCAATCTCTCATGCACACACACAGTAAAGTTCATGTCAGGACACAACTAGAAGGAGGCCATCTGTAATCCAGGAAAACGGCCTTTACCAGAATCTAACCCTGCTGGCACCTTGATGTTGGACTTCCAGCCTCCATAACTCGGAAAACAAATTAAATGTCTATTGTTTAAACCACCCAGTCTATAGTATTTTGTTACAGCAACCTGAGCAGACTAATGTAGAAGGGAAATTCTTTACCCTGATAAAAACTTTTAAAAACCCACAGCTAACCTAATATTTAATGCTGAAAGATTGAATGCTTTCCCCCTAAGATGAAGAACTCTTCTATTCAACAGTATACTGAAGGTTCTAGCCAGGACAGTAAGGCAAGGAAGAGAAATGAAAGATATCCAGATTGAAAAGGAAGAAGTAAAACTATCTGTTTGCAGATGACATGATCTTGTATATAGAAAATACTAAAGATTCCACAAAAATATTAGAATAATTGAGTTCAGCAAGGTTGCGGGGTACAAGATCAATATACAAAAAGCAATTTTATTTCTTCTATACACTAGCAGTGAACAATTCAAAAATGAAATTAAGGAAACAATTCTTTTTACAATAGCCCCCAAAAGAATAAGACACTTAGGAATAAATTTAACAAAAGAAATGTAAGACTTATAAATAGTTAATTATAAAACATTGTTGAAAGAAATGAAAGAAGACCTAAATAAGTAAGTGGAATATAGTCCATGTTCATGGATTGAGCCTAATATTGTTAAAATGGCAGTATTCCCCAATTTGATTTAAAGATTCAATGCATCATTATCAAACCCTCAGTTTGACATTCTGCTAATATGACAAGCTGACCTTAAAATTTCTATGGACATGTAAGGGACCCAAAAAGCCAAACAATCTTTGGGAAAAAATGACAAAGCTGAGGGACTCATGCTTCCATGATTTCAAAATTTCTTACAAAACTACAGTAATCAAGACAGTGTTGTACTGGCATAAAGATAGACATATAGAACAATGGAATAGAGTTGAGGGTCCATAAATCAATCATTACATTTATGGTCAATTGAGTTTTGACAAGGTAGCCAACACAATTCCATAGAAGAAGAAGAATATTTCCAACAAACAGTGTTGGGACAATTTGATATTCATGTGCAAAAAAAATAAAGTTGGACACTGAACTCATAACATATACAAAAATTAACTGCAAATGAATGAAAGATCTAAATGTAATAGCTAAAACAATAAAATTCTTAGAAGAACACATAGATGCATAGGATTAACTGTTTGTGACCTTGGATGAGGCACAAATACTTTCCAAAAGCACAAGTAGAAAAAAAAAGATAAATTGGATTTCATCAAAATGAAAGACTTTTGTGCTTCAAAAGGACACCATCAAATAAATGAAAAGACAAGCCACAGAATGGTAGAAAGTACTGCAAAATATATATCTGATAAAAGACAAAACTGGATTATATAAAAAAATTAGTATTTATCTAATTTTTCTTACAATTCATAAAAAAAGACAATCCAATTATAAAATGGGCAAAGATACAAGTAGATATTTCTCCAAAAAGATAAACAAATGGTCAAAATGTGCATAAAAAGATGCTGAACATCATTAGGTGTTAGGGAAATGCAAATATCAAAACAACAATGAAATACTGCTTCACACACTAGGATGACTAAATCACAAAGGCAATAACAAGTTTTGGTGAAGATATGGGAAAATTAGAACTCTCATAGCTTGCTGGTTGGAATAAAATGGAGCCACTTTGGAAAACAATGTGACATTTCCTCAAAAAGTCCATATGACCTAGGAATTTAACTCTTAGGTAAATCCCAAGAAAAATAAAAACATTCCCACACAAAAACACACAAATGTTCATAGTAACATTATTCATAATAGACAGAAAGAGGAAATAATCCAAATGTTCATTAACTGATGAATGGATGAATGCAATATGATATCTGTAAAATAAAATATTTGACCATAAAAAGTTATAAAATACTGATACATACAACAACATGGATGAAACTTGAAAACATCATGCTAAGTGAAAGTAGCTATACTCAAAAGGTCATATATTATATGATTCCCTTTATATGAAATGCCCAAAATATGTAAATTAATAGAGACAAAAAAAATTGATTAATAGCTGCCCAAGGGCTACGTGAAAACAGAGTAGAGAATGACTGTTAATGTGCATGGGATTCTTTTTTTTTGGGGGGGGTGAAAAAAAGGTTCTAACATGGTCATGATTGCAAAACTGTGAACATACTACCAACTATTAAGTTGTATATTTAAAAATATAAATTTGATGGTATATGAATCATATGTCTTTAAATTTGTTACTAAAAAAAAAAAAAAAAAAAAAAAAGACACGGACCGGCCGAGTGGCTCAATTGATTAAGAGCTCGCTAAGAGTGCGAGCTGAGCTCTGAGCAACAGCAGTTTGATGCCCAGCCCGAGCTGAACTGCCGCTGAGCTGCCAATAAGTGGCAGGATGGCTCAGCTAAAAAAAAAAAAAAGACACATCTATCCAATACAAAATTATACAAGTTCCTTTATTTGAAACAGATCTGAACTATCAAATATGACAAGATAAACTGTAAATACATTAAGGGAAATTTGAACATGAACATGATAATAATATTTAATTATCTTTTAAAGAAAGTTCTTACCTGTCACAAATACATACAAAAATATTTATGCTAAAATGATATGGTACATGGTATTTGCAATATAAAAAAAAAATAAAGAGGTAGAAATAAACACGATTGGCATAACACTGATAATTTTTAAAGCGGGTGGTGTACATTAGTTATTTCTAGTCTAGTGTGTATTTGGAAATTTCCATTTGAAAGTATGCAAAATAACTAATAAGAAAGTAAAATAACAAATAACTGCAGAGAGGAGTATTATTTCCGAAGGAGCTGAACTGCCGCCTGAACGGCTCAGTGGATAGAGCAAGTGCTCTTTTTTTTTTTTTTTTAAATATTTTATTGGGGAATTGGTGGAGGGGAACAGCGTTGGGGAATTGGGGAAGGGGAACAGACAAGTTGCCGTCTTCTTGTTCTTCAGTTTAGTTGCGGAGGATGTTGCTTCACTGTTGGTATCGTCATTGCACTCTTCACGGATGAGGCAGATCGGTCGCTGGCCTCTGGATGTCGCTCATCGCTCATCGTGGCTATTGGCAGCTCACGCTTGGCTGCCAGCCGCTCACGCTGGCTGCGGGCCACTCACTGCAGCCTATGGCAGCCCACTGCAGCAGGGGCTGCAGCCCACACCATCACCGGGGCTTGCACAGCCCAGCTCCAGGTGGAGCTGTTGTTAGCTGTAGAGGGCAGTGTCACTGGCCCTCATGTGGGATCCGAACCGGGGCTGCTGGCATCCCAAAACCAGCGCTTAACCAATGCGCCACTCGGCCGGCCCTAGAGCATGTGCTCTTAACAACAAGGCTGCTGGTTCGACTCCCACATGGGATGGTGGCTATGTCCTTGAGCTTAGAGGCCACGAGCTGCCGACGGGAAGCCAGATGGCTACTGGTGCCCTCCACAAGGAAGACTGAAGAATAACAACTTGTCTGGTCCCCTTCTCCAATTCCCTAACACTGTTCCCCTCCCCCAAATCCCCAATAAAATCTTAAAAAAAAAAAAAAGTTTCATTGTTATGAGGGAGACTCAATATCTTTGTACAACATTCTTCCTTTGAATTGGAGTAATCCTTTCTTGTACATTTTTCAAAGTAGTATAATTTTCTGTCTATTGTCCTATTGCTCTCCAGAAAGACTGAACAATCTATAGGGCCATTTACAACATTTTCGTACTTGCCAACATTGGTCTTTACTTTTTTTCCTTTGCTTAAGAGAGATGTAATGGTAACTTAAGCTCTTTTAGTATGCTTTTCTTACATATTAATATGACTGAACTAGTTCTCAAAATATAAATTTGATTATTTACATTTTAAGTTTTTTGAAGCAGGATATTTTGACTGTCATTTTGGTCATACAGAATATTTTATATACCACTATTTATTCTTTGTATTAGCCATAGTGTGGACAGTTATTACATTATAAGAAACTGACTGAAGTGGAAAAATTAGATTGGCCAAATGGTGGACCACCCAGTACAACGGAAGTATCTTGAACAATCAAAAAGGTATTGCTCATAATTTTCTCATGGATTTTCTAAAAAAGTAATACAAATTGTCAGTATTTTGTCGAAATCAAAATGAATACTACTGGTATAAATGAAATCAGATAAAAATGATTTCACCTAAAACTGCACATGGTAAAATCAGTGATAAACATTTTATTTTTTAAAAAAATCGCACTTTTTTATATAATTAAAAACTTTAAATATTAACCCAGGAAAGGTAAGAAATGATGAACTAAAACACAAAACTTTCCACTGATAAAGGTTTTTAACTAAAAATTGAAGAACAAAATATTTTTATTTTTTTATTTTTATTTTATTTTATGTGGGATCCGAACCGGGGCCGCTGGCTTCCCAAGCCAGTGCTTAACCACTGCGCCACTCGGCTGGCCCAAGAACAAAATATTTTTGAAAATTTAGATATGCAAAATTAGAGCTGAGAAAATTTGATTTGGTAGAAATTATAGTCATAAAAAGAAATTGTAATGTCAACATCTTCAATGATAAAGTTACATATGGGTAAAATATGACCAAATCTTAAAAACAAAGAATTGTTTAAGATTAAATAATTTCAGGGGCTGGCCGAGTGGCGCGGTGGTTAAGTGCTGGCTTAGGAAGCCAGCGGCCCCGGTTCGGTCCCACATATGAGGGCCAGTGACACTGCCCTCAAAAAAAAAAAAAAAAAAAAAAATTAAATAATTTCAGAAAATAAAAATTAAAAAATATTGGAAATAGTTTTACTGCTCTTCATATAAAAGTAATCAAAAATTTTAATTTATATTTAGCTATAGAAAAGAATTGGTAATTCATCAAAGTATCGTTCTATTAAAATATTTTATTGATATTAAAATATTTTATTGATAAAAATCACATAACAAAAATTTCCTAATCTCAAAACAGCAGCATGAAGAGTACTCTTAATTTCATATTTGTCTTTATCTGTTAATTTTTTCCTTGTGAAATAAGTTCAAAACTTTATTTTTTACTACAATTTAGATGTACAAGGAACAAAACAGAAGTTTTTTGTTTTCCTCTCACACTAGACCTTTTATTCACTGGAAATATGGCATTCTAGTCTATCCTGACATTCTGGGATTCTGATTTTTTTTTTTTTCAAAACTAGATTTTATTCATGGCTACATAACAAATCATCATAAGGCGTTTGTCACCCCATTGATGCTATTACATTTAAGTTTGGCCAATTTACCACCAAAAAAATAACACTGGGGTACAACACAAGGGTTGTTTTTTTTTTAAATCTAAAAGTATTCTGACCTTCCTCTTATTTGGCGGGAGGGAAAATAATTAAATATGCAATGCAGTTTAAGCTTTGTCTACCTCAATAATCCAAACAATCCATTTTGATTCATTAAGCCAGCAAGAAGAGTATTTGGAGTGCATCTGATAGCAAGAGTCTTATGCAAGGTAAGGTAATCATCGGAGTGACATCTCATTACTTTTCCTATACTCGTATATGTAAGATTTTAAGCTGTATCCTAACTTCAGAAATCTTAAATCATGAAAAAGATCATCCAAGAAAAGTCAACATAAAAAAAAAGTCAAGGGCCGGCCGAGTGGCGCAGCAGTTAAGCGCTGGCTTCAGAAGCCAGCGGCCCCGGTTCGGATCCCATATAGGAGGGCCAGTGACACTGCTCTCAAAAAAAAAAAAAAAAAAAGTCAAAACCTCTGGTTTTTATTTTTTTTATTTATTTTGAGGGCAGTGTCACTGGCCCTCCTATATGGGATCCGAACCGGGGCCGCTGGCTTCCCAAGCCAGCGCTTAACCACTGCGCCACTCGGCCGGCCCAAAACCTCTGGTTTTTAGAGACTATCCTTTAGGCCCCTGCTGCCCTTGTGATGCTGCAATTATTTCATCCCCCATATGCTAGGACTCTGAACTGTCAACGACTCCACTCCTCCAGATTTGCCTTTACATTTCAAGGCTCTGGTAGCATATTTTGGGGGACAGGAATAGTGCTAAATATAATATTAACCTGTTTAATTCTCACAATAACCCTGATGTGAGACATCCAGTTTAGAGAGTCCAGTGGAGTAACTTGCTCAATGAACATCTATTGACAAAACCTCAGCAAGGACAGAGAGCTTTGTACAATGTTTTGTCCTGTTATAGCCAGGATTCCAACCTGTCTGGCTAGAGAGCCTGTGCCCTTTTATGCACGCAACACTGTGCTCAGAGGTGTTTTCCCTAGCTTGGATCCCCATGGAAAAGTTTATCAAGACCATCTATATATCAGTCTATACCCCTTAAGTATATGAAGCCAGTAGAATTGATTTATAAAATCTCAATATTATCTTTTTCTTTCTGTCCTGAATAACAGTGTTAGAAAGAGAGCCATCTCATCATTTCAGAAGACTTTAAACCTGAGAAAGTAAAGATCAGTTGGGACTGAGAACATAGAAACGTGTCCTGCTATGCATTTGTCTAGTACAGATACAGATAAAGTCAGCTGCAAATTTAACCAAGTAATGGTTTCCTCTAGGACATAGTGCAGCTATAAAGCATTAAAACAGCTCCCTTTATTGAGTGATAACTGGTTCTCTAAAGTCATAGACTAGAAACTTTGCTGTTTGAAATTATATCAGGAAGAATGAAATATCCTATTCTGTCTTGGAGAATCAAAGGCACAAGGAAGCAATCTTCATTTCCAATCCATGTGCACAGCTTCAGAAAAGGGGTTTCTGAAAACAGCTTGCCACTTTAACTTTGTAGTTTCCAAGAAAACAGGAGCCTGTACAATTTTACAGTCCAGATCTAACATTGCCCCTTTACACACAATCCCACTTTACAATCAAAAAAGGAAAAAAAAAATCCACATTATCAATTTTCTATAAGATGTACACATTATTTTTATTTAAAAAATTTAAAAATAGGTATCACTTTTTCCATTAGAAAGTTTAAAAGACTATCAGTCACATATTTAAGTTACTTTTTCTAAATCTTGACAGTTGGGAGACGTGATAAAATGAGGGTCGGTAGGGATAATTTTTGGACTATGGAGAGGTGACTTAAGCAAGGAAGGGCTGTGGGAATCTGGAATCACGACGAGGACTCTGGGTTGTGGACGTTGTTAGGTGGAAGATGTTAGGAAAAACAAAAGGTGGGAAATTTTTCACAGGAAAATGAATCAGAACAACTGAACAATACAGTACTTCTGAGATTAAAGGGAAGAAACAAAGACTGTCTGGAAGTTGGTGTGCAGGGTAACTTACCCAGCAGTTTTTCTGGGTCCTCACCAAGGATGACTAGTTCTTTCTTCATGAAGTGAAGAGCCCTAAGAATTCTGGGCTGGAAATGTCAGCAGATCAGTTTACTTATTCAACACTCAAATTTCCACTTTGAGTTTAGAAGAGTGATGTGCTTAACATCGCTGAAGTCCTCGGGGACTTCTTAAATGGACAATGCTTTATTCTAAAAGAGGACCTTTGGGCGGCCCGTTAGCTCAGGTGGTTACAGCGCAGGCTCAAAACACCAAAGCTGCCGGTTCGATTCCCACATGGGCCAAGGAGCTGCACCCTCCACAACTAGATTGATGACAACTACTTAACTTGAATTAGTTGATGGGTCCTGGAAAAACACACTGTTCCTCAATAAAATTTATAAAAAATAAAAAATAAAAGAGGACCTTTGATTTTAGGTAGTAGTACACTATAGGGAAAAAAGGATAGAAGCATGCATAAAAACCATTAACACAAATATATGTGCATTTCTCTCCTCTGGCACAGATGTAACTCCTGTCAATGAGCAGTTGTGACACACATTCCTTAAACAGCTGAATCAATAATTGGGAATGTGAACTTTATCAATAAAAATTATGTAATAAACTGAAGATTCCTATAAGTTCAACCAGAAGAATAATATATCAGCTGAGTACCTGCTCCTTTGGAATTTTATTCTTTTTGCTCACAAATATTTCTGAATTTGTATCCCTAAAAACAAAACAAAAGGCACTTATACTAAAATCACAACTGCTTCTATTCATTTTTTATATAACAGCTTTGTTGAGATAAAATTCACATACCATACCATTCACTTATTTAAAGGGTACAATTCAAGATTTTTAGCATATTCACAAAGCTGTGCAACCATTACTACAATGGATTTTAGAACATTTTTATCACTCCCCCCCCACCACCAAAAAAAAAAGCCATACCCATTAGTAATCACTTCCATTTCCCTCCAACCTCTCAGCCCTAAGCAACCATTTCTTCTTTTCTATCCTTATACATGTGCCTATTCTGGGCATTTCATATTCATGGAATCACACAATATGTGGTCTTTTGTTGCTGGCCTGCTCCACTTAGCATAATGTTTTCCAGATTCATTCACGTTGTAGCATGTATCAGTATTTCATTTTTATTGCTGAATAATATTCCATCGTATGGTGTGCAGAAAAGAGAGAACATATAGCAAGTCCGAGATTGCTATCCTTAAAAACTTCTGCTTGCAAGGTTTGCCCTTGATTGGCATGTGGGAGATTCCCACCATTCCTGAACTGTAAGAATGGTTTACTCTGCCTTAACTGTACCAACAATGTGGTTTATGCTGATCACCTTCATTCCTGCTGGGAATCTGGAATCTTGGTATCATGCTTGGCAGAGGTTGTCTGCATGACCAGCTCCCAGTACAAACCTTAGGCACTTGGGCCTAGAGAATTTGTGCTTCCAAATATCCTTAATCTTTACCTAATATTCTTTAATCTTCTCTGTCTCCACCCCTGTCTACAGTCAGCTAATGATAGGTTGCTTAACTGGAAAAAAATAAAAGGAACCCAGATTAGTTATCCATTTATCACCATAACAACTGATGGACCTCCATCTGTACTCATAATCTTCCCTCCCTTCTATACAATGGAAGAACTGCTTCTATTCCATCTTGTACATTGGATCCCATCGTCTCTCACTTAAGAACTTGGCTTCTGCAATATCCTCTCATTCCCAGCTACATTACCAGTTTTTGTCTCTCTTCTGGATCCTTACCACCATCATACAACCATGGTGTGATATTGAAATAAGAAATCAGTCCCCACAGAGCTATGTCATGTAAACTGTCAGCCATACAATTAAACTATCAGCAGACCTCCCCAAAAATTAAAAAAAAACACACACAAAAAATTTATGTTCTGGTCCCCTTCAACAACTACTGTATCTCCTTGGAGAAATGGTTTTTTTTTTTTTTTTTTTTTGAGGGCAGTGTCACTGGCCCTCATATGTGGGACCGAACCGGGGCCGCTGGCTTCCAAAGCCAGCGCTTAACCACCGCGCCACTCGGCTGGCCCTTAGAGAAATGTTTTAATCATTACAAATAGCTTTCAAATTTGTTAAACTACTCGTATGGTCAGCACCACAGACTAGTACGCAATGTACTTGTTCTGTTGGGGTCTCCAGGATTTGAGTCCAGTTATTAGTCTAGAAGCAATAAAATGAGAAGTGATAGATATGGGTCTTGAGGAGAATCAACACTCTTCTGCAAAGCAATTACTTCAGTATAGATCATTACAGTTCTTCAGGCAAGGGGAGACTAATCTCCAGATAGTAGATGAACCAGATTCTTATTGTTGCTATAACAAATTACCAAACATTCAGAGGATTAAAACAACACAAACTTACTATTTTACAGTCCGGAGGTCTCATTGGGCTAACTTAAGGTGTTGGCAGGGCTGCATTCCTTCTGGGGGCTTTAAGACAGCATTTCTTTCCTTGCCTTTTCCAGCCTCTAGAGGGCACATGCTTTCCTTGGCGAGCGGCCCCTTCCTTCATCCTCAAAGCCTGCAGTGTATGATCTTCAAGTATCTCTTTCTGACTCTGACCCTCCTGTCAGCCTCATATAAGGACCCTGTGATGACACTGGGCCCACACAGATAATTTGGGTTAATCTTCCCATTTCAAGAGCCTTAATTTAATCACAGCTGCACAATCCCTTTTGCCATGAAGGTAACATTCACAGGTTTGGGGGATTAGGATGTGGATATCTTTGGGGGCCATTATTCTGCTTACTAGAGGAAAAGCTGTTTTTGCTGGCAAGGAAGAGGTTCAAGGTCCTCAGCTTCATTGAAATCTGTCCAAATGTTCCCCATCTAATTTTCAGTTCTTTCCTGATCATGCAAATGAATTCAATTTGCTTTGTAATTCAGCCATTTTCATGATCACTTTTTGGGCATTTTTTGTTTGTTTGTTTCCAGAAATCTTTACCCTGTAGTTACATCAGATGAGGATTTTTTTTTTCCCCCGCCAGGCAGGTAAGAAACTTTCTGGTTCCTTATCCAGATCTCGAAGTTACACCTTGAGCTGATCATTTTCTTTCTCTAAGTGCTCCAGTGTAATTTGAAATAGTTGCTCCACTCTACAATCCTTGTACCCTTTATTTCCACTATGTTATCATAGTGCAGAAATTTCTTGGTAGTCCAACATGATAATTAACTATTTGCCTAATACCATTACCACTGGCAATAAGGTCTTTTAAAAATCTAATGGGATCCCATCCTTAAAGTTCTGTATCTCCTGGAAACCACTTCCATCACCAATTAACTAGTGAGGAAAACAAAGCCAGTACAAGCATTCTGGAATAGAGAGATTTAATGTGGGGAGTGAGGGTCAGGTGAATGCAGACGTTGGAGCGGTGACGGTCTGGGAGCTGCAGCAGGACGATTAGAGCACTCATTAATGACTGGCTTGAAGCACTGGGACAAATGAAGAAGCCAGGACTCCTAGTGAAATATAAGCCAGAGCTTGTGGAGGAGTCAGACAAGCTGCCCTGTATGGTCACCTTGACCGCAAAGCTGGAGTTTGCACAGAAGTCTGAGAAGCCATTGTGTTTGGCTGCCACAACTGCAATGTGAGAGCTTGTGGTGAGACCAGAGAAGACAGAAGCTACCACTCTCTCCTGGGAGAAGAGGCTTGTGAAGTTGCCACAACCTTCTGAGAATAAAAGCTTTTTTTTTCCCTCAGCCTTCCCAATCTACTGTGAGTACCTCTCATTGGCAAACTCTTAATTCAGAACCATCAAGGAAGGGTATTCTGGGAAATATTCCTGGCTTTTCCTCTGCAAAGCAGAGATTGTATAAAGTGGGTGTTGTAGTGCAAAGCTGACAATCAATTTGATTTTGAGAGATCAACTGGCAAGTCAAATTGGCTTAATAAAGGGACTTGACTGAGTTAACTAAGCCTAGAGGCTGGGATAGCTGTAGGCAGGAATTGATCTGGTAGTTCAAAGGATGTGACCGGGACCTGGGATCCTGTCTACGTCTCGGTAACTCTTCGTTGCTGTTTGATTCCTAATTTCACAGGCATCTTTCTGTTGCTAAACGGCGGCTGGTGGTTCCTTCAGCTACGTGCTTCAGTTTATAAATGACCAGTCTATAGGAGAATATTTCTTCGCTCAAATGTCAAAGGGTTGTTCTTCAGTGGGATTGGCCAACAGTCTCAGTGCCCTTCCCAAACCAATGAGACCAGGAGTGATGAGTTCATTCTGATTTGTTGACTCCTTGTTCCCTAGCTCCTGCTCCAGCTCAACTGGCTTCTTCTATGTTATCACTAAGAGAAGGGAAACTCTTGATGTTGGGGGGCCCAAACAGCAAATGTCTACTATAGCAGCCAAAACATCAAGGACATGAAACAGTTAAAAGAGAATAAACCCCTCTTACTATGGCCAGAGGAACTATTTGATTATGTTTCACTTTTTTAAAGTGTGACTTTTTGAGCAACTGTTCTGAGAATGCTGTGGGAGGCTCCGTTCTTCTTGCCCAGGCAGTGAAAAATCAAAGATCCGCAAGCTGATTAGTATGCAGGCAGGGTTTATTAGTGATATGTTCTCTGGGAAGAGAACAGGGCTGAGATGGGCGAGAGGCATAGGCTCCTGGTCCCCTTGTCCTTATAGTTTGCTGGGTGGGGTGAGGGAGTTACATATTGATTTGGTGGGCAAGGTGGTGCATGCTCTGCCATGGGAGGGTGACCTCCTAAGATGGGTGGAGGTCATCCTTATCTTGCTTCATTCAGACCCCCTCTTGTCATCCCCTGTAAATACAGAAACATGGCTGAAGGCAGTTAATCAAAGTTATCTATGAGCTTTTTCTGTAAACACTGCTGATCCCCTCCTACCCCTTCTCTTTCTCCTACATTTCCTAACTTCTACCTAACAAAGACTCTTATTAGATCTGGTGGAAGGAAGTGATTATTCTCATGCAGTTTGTATGGGATAAGGAATATCAAATAACTCAAAGCAACGAAGGACAAGGCTCCAAATGGCCCCAGGACAAGAGACACATTCCTTTAGCAGAACCTTAATCTGAAAACCCCGTTTCCTGTATGTATTATGTTCTTTCAATAATTATTCCCTTGAACTGTAGCTGCTACAAACTAAGTAGGATAATTATAAATTAGCAGCTAAAAGAAACTTAAAAGTACATTATGAAGAAAAGCCTGATTTGGCTTCAGCCTTGGTCCCTGGAAAAAGAAGTCTGGAGTATTCAAGATCCCAGAACTCGGTCTGAGTCAAAATATTGTACTTACTGCAGAGCCTGAGTCAGGATTATGAAAAAGCTCTGGACAAATCCTAGCTGCAGCAGCTAACCAAACTTTCATTCCATAGCTTCAAAAAGGGGGCAAAAAAGGAAACAATTCTGAATTTAATGAGAATAGTCTTTTTCTTTATTGGAAATATTATCAAGATTCATTCAGCTGATTTATTTATTTATTTATTTTTTTTTTTTTGAGGGCAGTGTCACTGGCCCTCACATGTGGGACCCAAACCAGGGCCGCTGGCCTCCCAAACCACTGCGCCACTCAGCCGGCCCCTGATTTATTTATTTATTTAAAGACTTTATTGGGGAATTGGCGGAGGGGAACAGCGTTGGGGAATCGGGGAAGGGGAACAGACAAGTTGCTGTCTTTTTGTTCTTCAGTTTAGTTGCGGAGGATGTTGCTTCACTGTTGGTATCGTCATTGCGCTCTTCCTGGATGAGGCAGATCGGTCTCTGGCCTCTGGATGTCGCTCACCGTGGCTATTGGCAGCTCACGCTTGGCTGCCAGCCGCTCACGCTGGCTGCGGGCCACTCACTGTAGCCTATGGCAGCCCACTGCAGCAGGGGCTGCAGCCCACACCATCACCGGGGCTCGCACAGCCCAGCTCCAGGTGGAGCTGTTGTTAGCTGTAGAGGGCAGTGTCACTGGCCCTCATGTGGGATCCGAACCGGGGCTGCTGGCATCCCAAAACCAGCGCTTAACCAATGCGCCACTCGGCCGGCCCCCCTGATTTATTTTTAATGATCCCTTGTTATTAAGGTTTTTCTTTGTAGAAAACGTCATTCTAGAAAAAAAATAAAGTCACATGACATTTAAATAACACCCTATTTGTAGATTTGCCTCATCAGAACAAATCAACCATGAGAGGCCTCATAACTCATCTCCCTGACACCCTCCCATAATCCATTGTTCAACATCCAGAATGATCTGGATTATTGGAATCCAGATTATAATTATCTGAATTGTTCTGGCCACTTAAATGTTTGTCAGACCACACCCTTCCCCTGCTCAAAACCCTCACATAGTTTCTCATCACATTTAAAATAAAAGCCAACAGTTGGTTAAAAGCTCAGTCAAGAGCGTGAACTGAGCTCTGAGTAATGGCGGTTCGATGCCAGTTTGAGCTGAACTGTCTCTGAGCTGCCAACAGGTGGCAGGATGGCTCAGCTAAAAAAACAAAACAAAGAAAAAAAACCTGACTCCTTGACTTCGGTGTCTGTACATCTTGTCCTGGGTAAAAGTGATACCAGTTTCAATATCAAATGAACTTTTTTGGCCTCTTACAATTACTCTAGTTTTTTCCACAGTTATTACTTCACAAAGGTTGAATTCAATGAGGATGCAGTATTTCAGTGTTATCTGAAACACACTGTAACCTCCTTAAGCAATGGAATTTTTGATGTTATGGACATTGAGAGGGGATGGTGCTTCCTTGCTGTGGATTGGGCCAGTTTAATATAGCGCCAATATACAATCTTCAGCCACTTAAACGTTAATTTCTTATCTGTGAATGTGGAATATAAGTTTTTTGGTTTTCTCTTTCTTCAGGAATTTCACGTCAGCAAGTGGTTTGAGGGTGTTTTTATGCCAGCGATGAAATGGGGAGAGGAGCCTTTTAAGTCCCTGGGAGCAAACCTCGTTTGCCTGAAAGGCCCCAAACCTAGCAAGTTGGAAATATCTAGTATTTTGTCACTCAATAATTCAACAGGCAATTAGTCTACAATGTGTGCAATGTGTATGTGAGTGAGGTAGGGTGGATACACAGAATATTGTCTTTGCTCTCCCTGAACTCATGATCTCATATAATTATTTATTTTTTGGAAAGAATGTAAATTTTTAAATAAAAACAATCTCATAACATTTATTGTCATCTGATAACAACATAAGGGTAATGAAAGCAATATAAATGTTTATATAAGAACTATACTCCTAACAGAGGACACCTAAAAACACCCACAAACTATATTGCCTTATTGACAATTTCTCACTTCATTAGTCCTTTCTAGTTGGAGACACTTTGGAGCAGAGTAATAGTACATCCTTTTAGCATGATCCGACCCAGCTGTTTTCTTGACTTTTAGAATGAATCTCTTCTGCATCATCTAATACATTAACATACTCATCAAAATCAATGACACAGCCCTCTTATGTGCATATTCACTTGCTCATTAAGGCCACACTTAAATCTGAGTTCAATTTTGCAAGCATTTGAAGATGAGGTTGACGGGCTGTACCGTCACCTTGTGCACTTTTGGGCCCTGGCTATCCTATGCATTGGTGGAAGCTGACAAAGACCACACTGACCCTCAGGCTACTTCCAGAATACAAAAGCTGACATGAAAGCCCAATTTCATATTTAGAATAACAGAAGTAAGGAGAAAGGGCTGTTAGAACGATTAATTCTGCCTCAGGATGCCTGGGAAGCTTCACAGAAGTAACGTTTGATTAGGGTTTTGAAAGATGAATAGTTTACTAGACAGATGAGGAATGTATAAAGAACTAGGGTTGGGTTCTAAGAGGAATGCTGGGTGGATATAGGAGAACAAGATGCAGAGATTTGGACCATAATATACAGAGATATGAGTGATATGGTATCATCCATACTCACACAGGATTAAAATTGTTAGCTTTAAAATCATTCAAATTTTTTATACAAATTTTTATATACATTCTAAGAAGTTCAGAAACTACTGGGCTACATGTGCTATTGAAACGAACCTTTTGGGAAAGTCTATTACTAAAAGTTGTCTTAAGAGCAAAAGAACCCTTTCTTGAAGACAGAAAAGATTCAAGATACCTCTCTTCAGGCGATCTTAGTTGTCCTTAAATTGGAATATTTGGTTTTAACACAATACCCACTTTCTTCTTGGCTACTATTTTTACAAGAGGAGACATATCTAAAGTCACTACTACTTGATCTAAGATATCCGTTGTTGGCATTGCCTGGCATTTGCTTAATACAGGAATTCAGTACAATATTTTAGAAGATGTTTTCATAACTTGATCCGTATTCTTGAGTTTTAATTATTCTGTAATGCAAATTCTGCTCACTCGATTAATTTTTAAAAATTACATATTTTTAATCTTTGAAATTTTTGGATAGTGTTCAACTGAGACAAATTCACTTAATTACATGGTGGAAAACAGAGACTTAAAACTCTCGAGGTCTTTTCCTGAATTTTGGACTAGTCTGTTTCCCCAGTGCCTGGGCACATGCTAAACAGGCAAATAATTGTTTGTTGACTAAAGAAGTACCTAAAAAGTACATTTTCTTCTGAATGTATTGCAGGAAGCTACAAGTCTCAAAGCCCGAATAGTTTCCAGCAAGGGCATTTGGGATTTCTAATGGGTCTATTAAAAAAACGTTACTATTACCCTGCATGAAACGCCTAGCGGTGTTTAAAAAAAAAATGCACCCAAATCCTACAACACAACAAACTCAGAAACCTTGTAAAGATGACTCACAGCATCTTTATATTCTATTTAGTACAAGGACCAAAAATCATTAAATGAACACTTAGTTGATCTAACACACTTTTCCAACTCTTAGAATTTTCAAAGAATCGTGGTAAAAGTTTTAAGATCTTCCAAGCACGCAAGCAAAACAATCCTGGTTCCTTAAAATATGCAAGTTACCTACTTCTTTAGACGAAAAGTTTCAGGAGAAAAACAGGCAAGGAAAAAAAAAATCTTATTTGGAAAGCAAATCTTAAAAGAAAAAGAAGCCCTAAAAACCGCCAGCAGTCTCGGCCTGCCAGCCCCGAGTCGAAAGGGCGGCGGCGACAGCCAGTGCAACTTCAATGTCACCTGGTCGCGGGCGACGAATCTGCGGCAGTCTGTGCACGCGCGCAGTCCGCCGCGGCGCCTCGCTACGCGTAGCTGAGCCAGGCGTCCCCAGGCGCCGCTCTGGACAAAGTCGGATGCACGGGGCCGAAACCGGAGGGCTGCGTCCTTTCTTGGGCCCGGAAGATCTATGACATAAGGAGTCGCCGAGTGCGCGCCTTCCCTCCCCCATCCCGACGCCGCCGACGCACAGGGCACAGTTTCCTTCCGGGAGGTGCTACCACATCCCAGCCCGACGCCCCGTCTCCGCCTGCTGCAGGGGTTTGTGGGGTGGGTGGGTGAGCGGACTCCAGGAACCTTCCGAAGGGCGGGGGCAGAGGGAGGAGCACCTCTAGCCGCACATTCGAAACGGCGCTCCTTGTTCTCGATGGTCCCCGCGCGGCCGTCTTTGCCGAACGCCACTTCCGGTTCCTTTTAAAGGCCCCTACGCTGTGCGGCGCGGCGCGTGCGAGGCAGCTATAAAAGGGAGGGAGAAGGCGGGTCCGAGGAGGAAGGAGGGAAAAAAAAAAATAGCGGTACAAGGGGCGGGGGAGGCGCAAAGGGCGCGCTCGCGCGTCACGTGACCGGGACGCGCCGTTCTTCCGTCGGCCATTTTAGGTGGTCCGCGGCGGCGCCATTAAAGCGAGGAGGCAAGAGCGGCCGCCGCTGCTGCTTATTCTTTTTTAGTGCAGCAGGAGAGAGCGGGAGTGCGCGCTGCGCGAGAGTGGGAGGTGAGGGGGGCAGGCCAGGGAGAGGCGCAGGAGCCTTTGCAGCCACGCGCGCCTTCTCTGTCTTGTGTGCTTCGCGCGGTACAGCGAGCGCGCGGCAGCGGCGGGGATTACTTTGCTGCTAG
This sequence comes from Aselliscus stoliczkanus, assembly GCA_033961575.1. Taxonomy (NCBI): domain Eukaryota; kingdom Metazoa; phylum Chordata; class Mammalia; order Chiroptera; family Hipposideridae; genus Aselliscus; species Aselliscus stoliczkanus. Next base: position 92,513,685 of record CM066734.1, on the reverse strand, counting down.
TTTCGGTTCGCGGCAGCGGCGGGTGTAGTCTCTTCGGCGGCGGAGGCAGTAGCGCTATGTCGGAGGAGCAGTTCGGCGGGGACGGGGCGGCGGCGGCGGCGGCAACGGCAGCGGTAGGCGGCTCGGCGGGCGAGCAGGAGGGAGCCATGGTGGCAGCAGCGCAGGGGGCAGCGGCGGCGGCGGCGGGAAGCGGAGCCGGGACTGGGGGCGGCACCGCGGCCGGAGGCACCGAAGGGGGCAGCGCCGAGTCGGAGGGGGCGAAGATCGACGCCAGTAAGAACGAGGAGGATGAAGGGTGAGTAAGGGGCGGCCGGGGATAGCCAGGCCCAAGTAGTCCCCCCTCCCCCTCCCTATTCTCCGCCATTAGGCCTCGTTCCCGCTCCCCGCCCGCCCTCCGGGCTCCCGTGCAGCCGCCTCGCACGGTCCCCTTCTCTACGTTGGGCTCCCCGGGGTTCTCCTGTCTCCCCAGCCTGCTCGTCGCCCCCTCCCCCATCACACACGTTTCCACCTTTAGCCGTCACCATGCTGCTCCCCGGCCCGCCCTCCTTCCCTCCCTTGCCCTGGGTCTCCTCCCACCGACGGAGCCGCCAGGATTTTTTCCCGCCTGTCGAAGGGGACCTTTTTTTCTTTTGCCTCTGTCTTCACCGTTGGCAGTTTCTTAAAAGTCCCGGACACGAAAACGCAGAGACACACAAAAGCCTTTATGCCTGGATAACTTGAGTTTTATTTGGTGCTTCTCACTGCAACATCCTGAGACGATGCGATTTTTTTTTTCTTTTCTCTTTTTAAATAAACACATGCTTGGGTGAAAGTGTAGGCTGTCCCATCTTTGCTCCCCCCGTTTGGGCTTCAGGCCGAATTTTTTAAAATTTTATTTTGAATAAGTTTTCTTCCCTCAACCTCTTCGTTTTTCTACTGTATACTCTCGCACAACGGCTTGCTTACAGAGTCCCTCCTTTTCGGCTTAGGGAACAAATCGGGCTAGGTGAGATGCCGCGAGTCGCTTGTTGGTTCGTTGGTTTTGCTGCACGGGCTTTCGCCAAGTTCCCTGTCGGCGGGGCCTGCGCTCGATTGCAAAGCTGTTCTGCCTCCCACCTCTGGCTGGCAGGCCGCCCTTCCCCCACCGGCGAGTTAGTCTAACCGCGCACCCTTTTCGCGCTCTGAGCTGTTGGGTTCCCCCAATTGTTTGTATACACTGTACTCTTCATCTATTTTACTTTTTCTGTGCAACTTTTTTTTTTTTTTTAAACCCCTTTTTTTCCCCCCACCTGGTGCCCAGGATCCTACTTTGGTCTCATGATTTCTCCTTCCCGCTCTTATCCACTGTTAAAGGCCGCCCACCAGCCTTTTTTCGAAAAATGAACAAATCCTGTATTGTGCTATGGCATGACTTTTTTTTTTTTTGCAGGGTTTTAAGTAGTGACTTGCTTCCTCCATTTGGAGCTGGTTATACGTATTTACCTAAAGCTGCACTTAATACATTAAAATGCAGTATTTGGGAGCGGGAGCATAATATAGGAGTTAGCAGGAGAGACTTTTTTGGGTGTTACTCTTGTTCCCATTGCTGACGACTGATCTTGGGTTAACGCTTCCATTCCTCTTCGTAGTGTGTGAATTTTTTTCCCCCCACTCTGACAAGGAAGAAGAGTGTTGGAAGGTAAAAGCAATACAATGCTGCTTTAACCCAGTGTTATAAAGCTTGATTTCTTTTATTGGGACAGAGCACAAGATTTGGAGGGGGGAGAGAGAAGCACTTTGGAGTATAGTACTTCACCTTAGCCCAGGCAGACTTGTTCGGCTGTTAAATGCTGATTGTGCTGACTTTGGGAGAGTGGAGGTGGGATGGGGAACGAGCTTTTCTTAATCTTAAATAATATATAGCTTAATTTAAGGAAGGAATATGTTAAATACTTGAAAACTTAAGCCTATAATATTTTGGTTTTTGTTTTCTGAATTCCATTCTTTGGGCAGAGGCACCAAAATGATTAATTGTGTAACTTGCTGTTTGGGGCAGGTTTTCCGTTAGACCTGATTTTTCAAATCACAAAGCAGCTGCCTTTGTAGTTACCTACTGTTGAACTGAAGTGTAAATGAATTAAAAGTTTTTAACCCTAACAATGTCAAAAACTAAAACTAGAATTTTGATTGGTTGCTGTACCGGTTGTTAATTCCCTAGCCATTCAAACTCCTCCCCACGACACTCTGAAGCAGCGACGGCACAGCGGGAAGAATGGTAAAACTTTTAAATTTTATTTCTGTATTTTAAAGGTTCAGTAGTCATAACTTGCAGAGGCTGTGTTTTGGTTGGTTGCCCATTAACTCCCCAGGAAATTCTAGACATTAGTACAGTCGGATATCTTGTACCTGGGATATAAAACCTTTTTAGGCATCATGAATGATCTTTGGGCAAAACTGATGCCATTACATGGTTTTTGGTCTGTGGTAATGCATGTAATTGTGGCTTGGCCAATTAAAGTTTAATGTAGTTAGTAATGATACATTTTTTTAACTGGGCAAGAAAACATTTTACTGTAATTTCAAATTTGATTTGTTTTTGTTAAGACAATATTTTTGGAATTCTAAGTTTAATGCTAAATGTGAAGGTTATGTGCTGTAAAATCTTGTGTTTAAAATGTCTTGCATGTTATACTGAAATATTGTGGAGATGTCAAAAGCAAAGCAATTTTTAAAATGTTGCATATATGTATTATGCAAAAATGTATGTTTTTTTGATCACCAATCATATTTGTAAATATAACTTTAATAAGACTTGGATATGTATTTTTCAGAGGCGGGTTGATGTGGCTTGCCACTAACAGCTCTTAAATCAGATTTTTTATTTTGTGTGATTTGGCTGGAATGTTAATTATAGTCTATTGGTTGACATGTATGTATTCACAGTTGCATGACTTCTCTTTGGAAGGCTGGTAGATTGACTGTTGTTGTTTTTATCACTCCCCTTAAATGTCAGTCTTTCTGCCTTTAGAATTATATTTGAGTTTTCCAGGAGTTTGTATCCACCACCACTGGAGTTTAGAGGGCCAGTAATTTGCAGATAGTTGACTTATATGTGTACAAGTTCTATTTTAAGAGCCCTGTTGGGATAGCATTTAAATTTTACACGAGCTTTGCTTATTGCAGTATTCTCATCCACTGAAATCTGCCCAGTTTCATATTAGAAATAAAGCAGACTGAAGCAGTAGGGCTAAAGGAAAAGGGGGAAAAAAATGAGTCAGTTTCACATACAGAGTAAAAATGTTTTTGATGAAAATTATACCTTCTCTTTGGCACTGATAGTTCAATATCACTGCTAATAGTGACAGACTAAGATTAAACTAACTACTTGATTTTTCTGCTCCATTACACTTTTCAAATCTTATGTAAGCAATTAATTCCAGTAATTTGAAAGGACCATAAAGTTAGGTTTAATATGAAAGGACCATAAAGTTACGTTTGAAGGTCACTGTTTTGACTCTTGTAAGAATTATACTTGCTCTGCTACCTAATACTATAACTTAACAAGTTTCTGAGTGACCTCTTAGGAAAAATGGACAATTAAATGTTTATAGTTAATAAACATTTTAAATTCTGGCCAATTATCATCCACTGAAAATAGGATTTTACTGAGACTCATTTAAGTTTAGCAAGTTTACATTGAACATACAGTGTTTTCATTTTCAAAGTCTAATATTTGACTTTTTAAAATTACTGCCCAATCACCCAGGCTCATGCTTTTACAGGTATTGTTTTCTTTTTGAACAAAAAATACTTAAGACGGTTAAACTTTTTGGTGTCTGTGGACTTGCCACCCTATCTGTTCTTTTTGTGCTCTCCCAGTTTGAGGGAAATTGGGCAGCAGTTTTGTTCATTAGTTTCAATAGTGAGTGTAAGATTGCTTAGTAGATATAAAATCATCTAAATTTAATTTCTTAAGTATATTTCTGTGTGCATTGGATCCTAAAATATTTAAAAAGTCAATTTGTCATAGACTTAAAGGTTTTTAAAATTTTGAATATATGAATAAAAGCTGTTTTGAGGAGAGCATTCTTGTTACACCTCTAGTGGGTGTTTCCAGTTTACTATGGCCCTTTAGAATAATAACTCATAGTAAAATGCCTTCTTGAATTCACCTCATTTTAATCTTTCCAAGTTTAATGTCTTAGGTTTTACTTAGAAGCATTTGCACTGAAATTTCCCATTTTGAGACTCTTGATGTTCTCTACAGGGCTGCAGTTCTCTTAGGGTAGGTACTTTAAAATTAGTGTCTGGCAAAATATACATGCCATGTAGCAAGCTACCTGAAGGCAATTTTTAAAATCTCATGATCAGTGGAAAACTACAATACTGGGTTAGCTTTCAGACAATTTTGCAAGATTGAATTGGGCAGGAAACAAAATAGTCCCATTAAGTTATCAAAGGACAGCAATACTTTTATCATAACAGGATGTTTGATCTAGTTCTCTAATAGTGTATAAGCTCAAGTGTGACTTTTTTTGTGTTTGGGAATTTTGTGAACTTTGCTATAGTTTGTCTCCTGTCTTAAGTTTTAAGAAATGGGACTATACATATTTTTGTTTTAAATATTTGAGATTATACACTAGTGGTTCTGGGGCATTCTGAATATTGTTTGCTTTGTAAAATAAGTACATTTAGAGCAGTCTCCTGCCAACTTGACTGGCCTTTGATTCAGTAAAGTTGGGTTTACTGTTAAGTTGAAGCCCTGAATTGGATGGAGCTGAATTTTGGCATTCTTTGGAACCATTGACAGGTTTCCAGTGTTAACATTGCAGAAATTGATGCCCCCAAATCTCAAAAATGATGACCCTATAACTGAGGAATATTAAATTCTCTCCATTTCGAATTCTTGTCTATCATGAAAGATAGTAAAAAATCACCTGACCTTTGGGTTTGGAATTGGAGAATATCATTAAATACTTCAGTGCTGATTTTTAAGATAAATATACTTGCCTTAAGCCTTGTTTTTTCCCCTCAAGTCATGTGGCCTCTTCTATTAAAGTAAGTGTATATTTACTATGTACTTGTAGTATTGCCTGGGTATTCTGTCATCTGTAAGGCTGCCCTACTATAAGAACATTTTGAATCTATTGTGATTATGGCCAACGTGTAGGATGATTAGTTTTATTAGCCTTCAAGTGATATATGATGTGCTTGAAAGCATTTAAAAAGGAATAGAATAATAAGTTTTTTCCTAGTCTACTTAAAGCTATGCACCACAAGTGTGTATGGGTTCACAAATGGAGTGAAACATAACTTCTGTTAGTCCAAATTTTATTTCATTTTAGTTTTGCTTCAACATTTTAGTAGATAGGGCACTGAAGTGGATGCTGGAAGCATGGGATCTGTTACTTCACTTCCAACAGTGTGGTCTCAGGTAATATAACCTGTTTGTTACTTGGTTTGCTGATCCATGTGTTGGAAACAATGCTCACCAAAGGAAGATTGACTACGTAGCCTGCTTTCATAGCTTGTGTGTATATATCCTGTGTCTTAATAGTTGATACTGCCAGTGGTTTACTCCTGTGGAGTAAAGGTAAGCATGTTTCAGTTTCTGGAGTATTATATTGTACATTGGAGCTAGACATTTAAGACTGTTTGGGGGTGGGGTGGGGAGACTTGTATTACTGGCGTGTTTGGCCAATAATCAAGGTGACAGTTTTAAGTATTGGGCTATGTTCTGTAAATTCCTACTTAGACTTGAAACTATCACGAAGCTCAAACAGCTAGGAAAAATCTCCCCCTTTAGTTTTTTGAGATAGATGAAAGATGAAAAACTTTCAGCAAAAAAGTTACCAACAGACAATGTTATAGAATGAATCTTCTATATTTTTTCCCATTTACTATTCAAAAGAAACATAGTTTTAAAGCATTGCAAGATTCTGAAGTTTCATTATTATAGGTCAAAGTAATTTTCTGAGTTTAGTGTTGATATCTAAATTGATTTCCAATAGAAATCTTTACAGAATTGTGAATGTGTAGTAATCTCAGTTAACCAGAACTTAACCTCTAGGTTAAGGAAACCCCATTCCTTAACCTCTAGGTAAATTGGAGTGTACTTTATAAATAAAGCTGATTGAGAGTTTATTTTAAAAATAAAAATACAAGATGTCATTCCTGCCTTGGAATTAAATGAAGAAAAAGGGGAGATTGTGTTAACCATTTAAAGTTTATTCAAAACCTGTTGTGTTTAATTTATTAGGTATTGTGTTTTCAACATAGTTATCTTTTTTAGTCATTTAAGTTCATTTAGTATGAAGTAATGAGATTTAATATACTAGGCTGGAGGGATTAATCTTTTTTATTGACTTGTTGTAAAGCTATTCCCAAGATATTTTTTACACAGAATGGAAAATGATTACCCTAATAAGTTATACTGTCCAATTGCAAAAAGTAAACGCATCCCCTTTCATTATAGGTAACTTTAAAATAAATCTACAATTTCTCAGGGAAAAAACCATTTATGTATTGGTGAGATTTTGTTATACTTAATGTCATTTTGGGATTTTAAAGGAATAATTGCAATAATAAAATACCAGAAAATTTATTTAAGGGTTAGTGGTATACTTGAGTAGCACTCCTCTACAAGTGACATGATTGGCCAGTCATGTTATGTATTTGAAATGTAAACCACGTTTACATTCCATTGTATTTTTTAAACTGTCAGAACTTGTTATGAAACCACGAATGGAATTGTTAGGAAGTGTTTGAAAGTTACAGAGTTTTTTTGGGTTCCTATTCCAAAATTGGGAGGAAGTGTAATGTGCTTATAATTTTACTTTGAGATGTTTCACGGTAAAGACTTGTTAGGGGAAGTACCTTTAAAATAAAATAGTGTTGGCTTTGGAGTGTTAAATCTCAATAGTGTAGAAAATAAGTTACTTGGATGAGAAGGAAGCAGGAGTATTAAATCAACATTTTCCACCAGTCAGAATTGCTCCATATGTATTGCCATTTATATTTGGAAATTACTCCTTACTAAAGTTAATGGTGATTATGTAGAGTACAGATGAGTCATCAAGATATTGGAACTATATTTTAGAGTCTTAGACAATCTAATTTCCAGTCTGTATATTTTTTTATATTAAATACTTAAAAATTTCTGGGTTAAGTCTGAAAATAACCATAGGATCCATTTATATAAAATTCATCGTGGCCTTTCCTTCTTAATGTTGGAATCTTCATATATATAGCCTATGCAGGTTTTTTAAAAGTCCATTAAGTAAATACAGATGTTGCTTTGTTAAATTATATCTAGATTGTGTGCTACCACTGTTAAATAACTTATTGAGCACTTAGGATGTATCAGACTGTTTTGTGCCCTTTTAGTGTGTTTCTTCATTTAATCTTCACTCACATATATGTGATGTATACTTTTAGTCTCTCCCCCCCCCCCCCCCAGCATCATACAGTTAGTTAAATGGTGCAGGTAGGATTTAAACCCAGGCAGTTTGGTTTATTGCCTCTATAAATTTACTTTCTCCACAAATATGTCCCACAAAGCGGCCTAAATTCCTAAATGACACTCGCATATCATTTAGATAAGTCATCTGCACTGGATTATATAACTCTTCCTGTCATTTAATATGGTGTAATAACTATCTTAAAAGCAAGGAGATTTCAATTGTTGAGTAGGTGTTTTAAATTGAGTAGCCTTTGGGCTACTAAGTAGTTTTATAGGTAGGATTAAGAAATTCAGCTTTGTTAATAAAATACTGTATTTTAATTAGAATTATTGATTCAGTACAACTAAGGATCAAATTTTAAACTTATATTGCAGCATTAGGAACCCATTTTTGTTCCATTTTTGTGATGTAGTTTTATCTTGGCTGCTTAGGATTTTTCTGAAGTTCTGTCCCTACTTCATTGTCAAGTTAATTGCACATCTCTGTAGGAGTGACAGCAACTCGAAAGTCAGTCTTTGTGTTTAGGGCAGCAGAGGTAATCTGGATGAACAATACTTATGCTTTAAGCAAGATACAATAATATAAAATACAGAAAATTTGGGCCGACTGAATGGCGTGGTGGTTGAACACTGGCTTGGGAAGCCAGCGGCTCCAGTTCGGGTCCCACATATGAGGGCCGGTGACACTGCCCTCAAAAAAAACAAAACTCATTTCACCTAAAATACAGAAAATTTAAATTGGTAACATCTTAAACCATCATAATTTGAGGAGGAGAGCATGTCAGAATGCTGATGTTCTAGAAAGGCTAAAATAAGTTCCCGTTTGTCCAGAATTAAGATAACAGACCTTTTCTTACTATACTCTACTGTTATATCTATATACTCTGAGTAAAGATGAAATAAAGTTATTATGTTCCATTTAGTACAGATACTGGGTTGTTGGAAAAGTCATGATGCATTTTTGCAACGAAAAACAAAAAAATATGTCATGACTTTTCCAACAACCCAATAGAATGGATTTGGTAGGTTGTGTGCATTGCTTTGCCTGTCTGGTTGTCCTGTAATACTGTCCTGCAGTATTAGAGCAGAAGAAAAAAGTGCTTTTTGGGGCTACCAAAATGGTAATGCGTTTGCCTCAGAAATGCCACTTGGCCTTTGCTCAGAGACTGTTTACTTCTACACAAAATTTGAAAAGTTGAATGCTGGCTACTTACCTACAAAAAATGTAAGAAGGAGGCATTTTACAACAGCAACTGGTGATTAATCTGGCAAAATAAGAACTCGGTAAAAGAGCCAAAAAATGAGATAAACTTAGTGTATTAATAATTAGCTCTCTAAATATCAGAAGATGCTACAGGCATGCTTATAGTAGTATAGGGATCACTGACACACTGTTAATCATGATTACTGTATTTGATTAAGAAGGCTGAAGAGTGATACATTGTAGAAAAATTTTATTACAAATTAGGGTTAAAAAAATTTGGGAGAGATTAGGGAAGGCTGGCAATGCCTTAAAGAAGGTGGAATATTTGGCTCTTACTCTCTAAAGGTGTTGGGTAGCTGAAGTTTCACTACATATTTTGCTCTAATTTTTTGAGAAATAGTAATTCTGTGGAGTATGTGTAAATTATACAATAGTTAACCAGAATACTTTATATCCTAGATAAATGGGATTTGATTGTTTAGGAAGGATAACATCTTAAGCAACTCTTTAGCTCTAAAGTGGTGGGTACTTTAACAACTTCTCTACCAAAAGACTTTATTAAAGGTGGGAAGTTTCTTTGAAGAGCACTTTATTGGGCTAGTTGATGAATTCGAATTAGTATGCTTATCTAATATTTAAGAAAACTGACTTCCTATGCTGTAAAAAACATTTGGGGCTTGTGAATAATAGTAGAGCATACCTCGTTATAATTTATTTCTTTGTCATTGTTTTGTTTCTTAATTTTACAGTAAGGATACTTAACCCAAAATAAACATTGCCTTGGTTAAATAAAATCAAAACTAGTTCTTTCTCAATAAATAACAAAAGCCTTTTTTAAAAAAAGCCAAAGTTGAAAGGCAATTGTGTGGTTTATTCCTCAGATATTAGATATTCTCTTTAGGCTGAAGTAATGTCAAACGTAAATTATTGAAGAAAAAAATTCTATAATTACATAATTGGTGATTTAATACTTAAATTTAAACTTAATTAAAATTCTTTCTGTTCCGAAACTTGTCATGGATAATTTGAGTAAGAGGTCGTTGCTCTACTAGTTAGTTTTCTTTCTCATCTTTAAAGAGATGGTAATGTCTTCCACCTTTTGAAAGGGTAGATGTTGGCAATGCACTTCCGTCTATGAAGGAAGTGCTCTGTATCTTTAGGTTAAAAAATAAGGTGTTTAAGGCAGCTTCAGTGATTAACATTGGATGATAGAAGGTGCATTATTTGAATGAAAGAATATAATTGAAAATACCTCCACTCCCCCCCCCCCCATGGAATTGTCAGTAAACATTAAAAATACCTATACAGCATGGGTGTTTTTGTTCATTTGACTATAAATTACAGAAACAGGTTATTAGTGGTTACTTCAAGCATGGAAGTTTTATTAGAGAAAGTCCTGAAAGTTAAGCATATAAATGGCCCAGCTCTAGAATACATTGTAAGTTGAAAACCTAACCTGAAATGGGAAGCACAATGTATGCCTAAAGTAAAACTTCTTTTGCATTAAAAGTTAACTTTCATTAGAAGTAGAAACAAATCTGTGGGTTAAATAATAGTAAGATCAGTAACACCTCAGTTAATCTGGCATCTTTAGGGAGAAGCAGAAGCAAGATCTTATTCTAGGGATAAAATTGGCCTCTTATTGCAAGAATTGGCTTTAGTGGCAATATCCTAAAATCCCACAAGATGTAGATGTTTCCTGCTTTAATTTCATTCCAGAGCTGGAAGTTAGTACCACATCCCCATCCCCAACTATGATCTATCCCAGTTATAAAGATGAGAAATCGTTAAGCAAGGATGATTTTTATCCCCACGGTGAAATTTTTAGCCCTCACGTAACAAATTCTGACAGTTTACCCTTAAAATAAAAATCTCCAGTCCTGTCTCTTTAAAGGGTAGGGAGTACATTAGCTCTCTTTGGAGGGGGAGCAGATCTAAAAAGGATCTGAGCTTTATGGCCTTTTGCTGGAAAAAGCAAAACAAAAAATGATTTCACCTTAAAATTTTGTTTGGAGTATAAATTTTTGGTCTTAAAGTGTCTTGGTGGTTTCTGTTTACCACTGGTCACTTAGCGTTTTGAAGGTTTAAATATTGCTGGTTAACTGAGGTTCTACTGTAAATAAATCATCTAGGTTAATTAGTGGATTGTGCTTCAGTGGATAATGCTTTTTGTTCACTGAATTGTTTACATGATTACTTTTGTCTGTAAGGACTCTAACATCAAAAAACATAGCTTACAACTTAATTGTGAGACTTAGAATTTTCCATTTTTATGTGCTAAGCATTTTGTTTATGAGAAAACTGGTAAATAGAAAGGAGCTTCAGCATAGACATGCTGTTGCTGTGATCAGTGGGGACTACATAGCCATTTTACAAGTGTAATGATTTGGAAGAGAAATTTAAAGCTAAAATTCTTTTTTTGCTGTTACCACTATTTAACATGTAATTTAAGAAAGACAACGTGTAGTTTTTTACTTTGAGGATAGATAACATTTATCTTTTTGGCAAGTCAAAAGAATCTGCTGCTTGCTTACCATATTGTAATTATGTAGGGGCAGCAATGATAAAGCAAACCTTTTCACAGCTGGACTAGGGTGTTTTTGATATGTGGTCATGTAGGAAGAATGACATTTTCATATACTGCCCAGTAAATTAGTGCAGTTTGGGAAAGGTATTGATGTGGATACTTAAAGCAAAGTTTGATTTTTATTTTTTTTAAAATTATTTTTAAATTTTTTTTTAGCATTTTAATATTGCTTTTTGTCTTTACAGGAAAATGTTTATAGGAGGCCTTAGCTGGGACACTACAAAGAAAGATCTGAAGGACTACTTCTCCAAATTTGGTGAAGTTGTAGACTGCACTCTGAAGTTAGATCCTATCACGGGGCGATCAAGGGGTTTTGGCTTTGTGCTATTTAAAGAGTCGGAGAGTGTAGATAAGGTAGTGTGTTGTGTTCTGATCAGTTAATAATATAAAATATGTGGATAGTAATTTGCCCATTATTTGTGATTTCCGTTTGGCAATAGTAGGAAGGAATACATACAGTTCATGCCAGTACATTTTATGAAGAGTCAGATTCAAGAATTGTTTACTGTGCCAAGTATGCTTTAATAAAACATTAAAAATATGCCCAAGTATTAAAACATTGTTTACTGAATACCTTCTGTGTTTTAGGCTCTACTAAATAAATGTAAATTAACTTTTAAACTACTGAGACTTAGCCTAATTAAAAGGATATGCTGTGACAAGTTCACAGAAATAGAGCTTGAAATTTGCTAGGTAAAAAACTTCTAGTCAATCATTTTACACTTTGTTTTGTTTTTTAGCTGAGCCATCCTGCCGCCTCGCGGCAGCTCAGCTCAGGCTGGGCATCGAACTGCTGTTGCTCAGAGCTCAGCTCACACTCTTGAGCGAGCTCTTAACCAACTGAGCCACTTGGCCAGCCCTTAGGTCAATCATTTTAGTCTTGGGCTAAGGAAAAGTAGCAATCATGTTTATATTGCTGATAGTTAAAGGTGTGATGTTTTCTAGTTGCTGATAAAATTTGTGTCCCCTCTCCCCATTCTTACTGACCTTCATGTTTAGACACTGGTGTATATTAGTTGCTGTCACAGCACTACAATTTGACAGTTTAATCATAAGCCAGTCAACATATGCCTACCATTAGCTGTATTTAACTATAATTATTTTTAAGTGAGTTAATATTCTGTGAACTTGAGTTAAGATACACATATTTAAAATGAAAAACTTCAATTTCCTTAGGTCATGGATCAGAAAGAACATAAATTGAATGGGAAAGTGATTGATCCTAAAAGGGCCAAAGCCATGAAAACAAAAGAACCTGTTAAAAAAATTTTTGTTGGTGGCCTTTCTCCAGATACACCTGAAGAGAAAATAAGAGAATACTTTGGTGGTTTTGGTGAGGTATGTGATAATGTTTTGAACCAGCCCCCCCTCCCCTCCTCCCCCATTCCAAAATTAGTGTGAATATAATTGTCACAAGAGTTTTTCACAGTTTGAAGTTTGGGCAGATTGTGTGATTATTTTTGCAATAATGATATTGTGGAAATACTTTATTAGCAGATCTTTGAGGGTTAGATAATTACATTTTTCTCATTTATTGAGGAACTTTGGGCACAGGGTACACAAAGATGAAATAAACATTCTTATCTTGGGGGCCGGCCGAGTGGCGCGGTTGGTTAAGCGCTGGCTTGGGAAGCCAGCGGCCCCGGTTCGGGTCCCACATATGAGGGCCAGTGACACTGCCCTCAAAAAAAAAAACAAACATTCTTATCTTGAGGGACTTAACCAGATTAAGAGAAGAAATAAAAATACAAACATGAAGAAATCCAGATTGGAGTACCTGAGATACAGAAGAAAATGGTTCAGTTGAGAATAAGAAAGGAATGAAGAATAGGGTACCAAAGTACCTTCTCATAAACATATGTATGTGCAAATTTTGAGGTTAATTACAGACTTAATGAAATACTGAGATAGAGGTTATTTTTATGAATTAATGATTTAAAGCTATGATGAGAAATTTGTGGCCTTGGGCCCCAAATGCAGCATATAGACATCTCTTGCTTGACTCAAACAATGCATGGTTTGTTGTTGGTATTTAGGAATTGAGATATTTCCCACAATAATCTGGATATCTAACTTCTCTCTAATATTTGTAAGAGCAAGCAGCATTGGAACTGCTTTCTTGCATGGCAGTAGCCAGTTTAAGATGACTAGCAGCTTCCACCTTGGGGTGGTCATATGCTCTTCAGCTTTCAGAGGTCTTCATACTCCCCATTTTCTCCCAAATGCAGTTTTTTTTTTTTCTTAAAATTGTTTCCTTCTGCTTGTTTTTGGTGGACATTTGAGTTTGTGACCCTTGAATTTAGGTAGCACATAATACCCCTGAAGCTTGTTTTTGTTAAAAACAGATTTGAAGACATTTTAGGTGGAGAGGATATTCTAATTTGAAGAATTTTTTTAAAAGATTAGAATTAACAGGGAGAGGGACACAGCCAAATAGAGTCTGAGGGCCAAATATGTTTTCTTTGTGTGCTTTTCCCCACTAAACTTAATATTATTAATAATCTGCAAACGAAAGTATTAAAACTTATTTTTTTGACATTAGGTGGAATCCATAGAGCTTCCCATGGACAACAAGACCAATAAGAGGCGTGGATTCTGCTTTATTACTTTTAAGGAAGAGGAGCCAGTGAAGAAGATAATGGAAAAGAAATACCACAATGTTGGTCTTAGTAAAGTAAGTTAGCATCCATTTAATTTTAGACTTATAAAACTAGCTTGTTGTAAAGTGTTTAATCGTCTAGCTTTCTGTAAAGGCGTCAGTTGGCATGCTGGTCCTTTAAAGATGTCTCATGGGCTCTTTATTCATCAGTCATTGATCAACTACAATATTTTTGCTTTCATTGGGGAGCAGTAGGGAAACATTTGGTTTTTAAGTGAACTCCTGTCTAGGCTTTACCAAGATGTTTTTGAGGACAAGTAGAATATAGTAACATCTTTAGCAAATACTTCTTTGATATCATTAGAACTGATCATTTAAGTAATACAGGGTTTAATGGATAAACTGATTTTGAGGAAAGTATCATTAGCCAACCCTATTTTAGACAGTATTGGCTATTCTGGTTATTATAAACTTTGATTTCTTTTTCTTTTTTGTCTTTTATTATTCTACTTGTTTTCTTGCTTCAGTATAATAACATAATTTTTCTCTTTTAGTGTGAAATCAAAGTAGCCATGTCGAAGGAACAGTATCAGCAACAGCAGCAGTGGGGGTCCAGAGGAGGATTTGCAGGCCGAGCCCGTGGAAGAGGTGGTGGTAAGCCAGAGCCTAAGTTTACTGTCTTAAGCTTTTCTGCTTTTTAATTATCCTGAAGTAAAGATCTTTGCTGATCTTCTGACTTTAGTGAACCTATTAATGTGCTGCAGGCCCCAGTCAAAACTGGAACCAGGGATATAGTAACTATTGGAATCAAGGCTATGGCAACTATGGATATAACAGCCAAGGTTACGGTGGTTATGGAGGATATGACTACACTG